>OU342630.1:58920316-60416639 GCA_910589415.1 Malachius bipustulatus
TGTTCAAATGGGGTAATGGGGATATTTAAAACGAGTCTACAACTCACAGGAGATACGAAAATGTTGAGGAACTGTAATTGGCTGTTCGTTTAGCGTCTTTTAGTGCTGCCAAAGGTGTCTGCAAAATAATGGTAGAATTATTTAGTTATTTTCGTTGCATTGTCAGAAAAGGTACACTTTTGATTTTTGTAGGATAAGATTTTTGTACCAGTATGGCACTTTGAAAGAAAAAAAAGTACACTGTTTGGAAATAACGATAAATTGGAATCAATAGATGAAGCAATTGAAAATTGTTTGCTCCATTTACCGCTTACCATTAGTTACTTACAGACATCGAAAGAAGTTCTTCAACATAAACGACAGCTGACTGTTGACGTCATCAATTTCTCATTCCCGACGTTCCAACTCTCATGGATAGATAGAGAAATAAATATTATAACAGAAAATTAGTAAGGGCTATAGGCAAAATATTTGGAAAACACTTTCGATTTTGCATATAGCCCTTACCAGCAATTTTCGAGAGATATTTATAGACTTGACGGAGATTTCGTCTCATGATGACCTCATGCACTTGACCCTGTTCCGAATTCGTGTGTGTATGTGCACCTTTAGAATTTTCCTCAGATAAAGTGAATATTCACCTTACCATATACAAACTATGAGTCATGATTTAACATAAACAATATTTGCGCGGTAAGTACAGTTTTTCATCCGGTACTTGCTCACCTCGAATAATTAGATCATTGGAAGTTTTATTATCTTATATTGGTTACCTTGCAACAAATTCATCTACAGTTTATTTCTTTATTTATTTATTTAGAAGAGACTTGAAAAATTCTGGCACTTGTTATTTTAAAACAAGATCTCGCCGCCCGCAGTCTTGTTAAGTATCAAGATGGGACATTGTGGACATAAAAGGTTACTTTCTCAAACTTTAATAAAATCCAAAAATCGGAATTTTTTTTCCAGATATATTTCAATTGGGATAAAATTTTTGGGTGGCTGTCCAAATCTTCCTTCCATTTCGTTCCTTATTAGGATTTTCAGATTATTTTAGATCATTAGCCTCTCTCAGATAATTGCTATAAAAAATCCGAGTGGCATCATAAGGGGTTATTGCAACCCTAATGGGAGTACATAAAGTACCTACCTACGAATAAAAAGCAAAGTATTTTGTTATCATTTTTTTATTTAATGCTATACATTGAAGTACATAACCGTACCTACATAAAAAATTGTTATCACAATCAATATAAGGCTCCTTATAATAGTAAAGTTAACTTACAGCTAATTATCATAAAACCACTAATGCGTAGATATAATATAAAAATTTTATAGCTATATGAATACGACATTTATGAAAATAGATATGTCTATAACAGCGATCATAAAAAATAACTCTGCAGTGCTTCTAAGTACGTTTTTATTTATATGGAACAGTCGTTACGAAATAAGACCTAATTATCGATCTTGCGGTATTTTCAAAACAAGCCAGCGGAAGTCAAGGTCACCAAAGAGGCAGCGGGATTCTTCCTTATTTGACAAGGCCGCTTTACAGTTTTACGGTTATTATTTATTTAGCAGCTTAATTTAAATTAGCGGTTACTTAAGAAATTCTGAGACGTAATTATCTTTATGATAGTAAAATAAAAAAAATCAATTGGTGAAAAATCACTAATAGTTTAGTAGGTTTCTTCGTGTGACTAAAACCACCTACAACCACTATCTCCCCTCTGTCCACTTGCGACACGGGAGCTTGACACCATTAGCTTGACACGGGAGGTCAAGCTAATGTATGGTCGAAGAGGTCCATGCCGTGATTTTGTAACGAGTTCTTTGTGCCTTTATTGATTTTGAATTGGTAAGTACTTTTATTAACTTTGAACTAATTTATCTAATTTGATTTTCAATTATTATCGAAAGAAACAATTTATTATTTGTTTTTCCAATTTTTTCCAATTGTTTCCACAATTTTCCCTTAAAGATCCCATATTTCCTACTTCTAACGCGATCTCCCTTGCATCTCTTGCATCTCAGCCGCGAAGCAGTTTAAAGGGGCCAAAGGTCGTCGATAACACTCACAGAGACCGCAGTTGATTTCACGCTAACATGGAAGTTGATCTGGTGACGTGGAACTTATAAGTGAAGCAGCCATACTGCGTTTTCCCAGAATCTTCTTTTTTAGCAGGGCATCCCTCGTTTGTTTGAAAGATTTAGAAGCAACTGCAGCTTCCCTTAGTTTTATCTCTTATGTTAATGCCTGCCAAAATCTGATTAAAGATCGGAGCAAGTGCATTGTCAAAGAGTGATCATAATCATCTTGCTAATTAATGGAATTTAAATTCCAGCTTTGGGATTTTATCCATAAGTAAACCTCACACTTGTGGGTCAATAAAGGTCCTCGCTAACGCTCACAGAGACCGCAGTTGATTTCACGCTGACGTGAAAGTTGATCTGACGACGTGGCACTGTAAGCAGCCATACTGCGTTTTCCCAGAATCTTCTTTTTTAAAAGGGCGCCCCTCGTTTGTTTAAGCCAAGAGGCTCGAGAAGCACTGGCAAACCATCCTAATGGATGGCACTAGCAAACCAGCGCCCTTCTAGCAAATAGTGCCCTTCGTATTGGACTCCGGCAATAAAAAGAGAGATCCCATATGTCTGTGTGAACTGATAGCTCGCACCCATATAGACATGTGCGAGAGATAGCCTACACCCAATTGTGGGTTTGGCACTTTAAGAAGAAGAAGAAACCTCACTTCGAGGTTAAATTTTGAGAATTATCTCGGGGAATCACCCTATAACATACTTCCCAATCTTACTTAATAATGGCACTTCGGAAACCATCTCACATTTACCTCAATGACTACGTTTGCATTTATTTCGAGATTTTATTCCTGAAATTTCACAATCAATCGTCTTCGATCTTCTCTTGAAGTTTCCCTCAATTCACATTAAGGCCTTTATTGTGGACACAACCACCATTTCCTGACACTTATTCACTAGGCAAGGCCCCTTTCTGTGTCAACTTGTGGTTGCAGATGGAGGCCAGGACTCAATGTCAAGAGTAACCTTCCCCGAAGCATTTAACTGTCGAGGCAGCAGAGCCACGAAATCGCAACGTGATTTTTTGGTCATGTACAACGTCATTATGACTTTAGAAATGACGTAAAAATGACGGTAGGATGACGTGATTTTTTACAACATTTACAAGACTAAGTCTGATGAGAAATTGATAGGAGCACTTTGTACAAGCAAGAGGGAGAAGGCAGAATAACTTATAGAGTCAGATTCTTATATTCAGTTTGTCTGAAAATTACGAAAAAGCGACGTTAGAGCGACGTCATAAACATCACGTATAAATGACGACAATAATCACATTGATATATCACATTTATAATGACTAAAAAATCACGTCATTATAACAACGTGACTCTGCTGCCTGGGTGTCAAATGGTATCGTTTTTTAACCACGGATGTTTCATGCATCATGCATCCCGAGTTTCATCTGATGGAGTGTAGCGTTCACGTTACTTCATCGTACCGACAACATAGAGTTCATTTTCGGGCTTTTAGAACTCGGTAAAGTTTATTAAAACAATAAAAAAGACCGTGGCATCCCTAAACAAAGTAGCAAGAGATGTTTTTGTCGTTCGACGCATAAATTTGAGTTGGGCGTTGAATTAATTTCCCGGCAGTATGTGTTTCTGTCTATTTTAGACCGACCAATTATAAGTTTATATTTTCCGCCGCCGGCTACAACTTTGCCCGACAGAAAAGAAAGAGAGGCTTACTTACTTACACACTTGCAATACTTGAAAAAATAACTTCATAATAACTGTTCCATTTACCAGTAACGTTCTAATTAATTGGAATAATTTCTTATACCCTATCGATTCCTACAGTTATTAGTAACAGTATTAAATTAGGAATAATATTATTCTACACTTGGTTATTATGTAATAATTACATTGCTGCTATTTTCAAAGAAACAACAACCTTTTCTATCAGAAATGGTATACAACAATAATAAATCACGGACGTCCGCTTAATAGGACCTATTTATCCTCGGATAAAAACGTTTCTTGTAAGAGATTTCAGTGATTTAGTTGAAGTGAAGCACAGCTCGATGAGGCCTGCTTTGAAAAATCCCGAAACATTTATTCTTCCCAGTTGACTACACTTCTGGATCAGTGTTTTGATTCCCGCATTATTAGAACAATTCCTTCCTGACAAGGCTCACATAACAAGCCTTATCGCGTATTTATCCCGGGAGAGCGAGCCCTATTTGCCAGCAATTAACTAGAGCAGAATTAGTAAACAGCAGCACGATTCTGATTCCGGGAATCGGGTCATGAGGGACGTTTCTAGATACCTAGATTGTTCGGAGACGACAAGTTATAATTGCTCTTTGTCGTCTCATTTGTCATATTTATTGAAGAGATGCTTAAAAAAAGAACATTGGGCCATTTCGTCCGGTTAATGATCTAGAAAAGTTGTGTCAACTGGAAAAAAGCCCCTTCAATTAAGGTTTTACGATTATTTTTATTTTTAATACGACGCCCAAGAAAACGATAACAAACACCACTTGACATTATGACTCATTCCTTACTTGTATTCATTCAATTTTTTGACGTATGACTACCATCATGGCACTGGTACTGGTACTGCAACGATTTAGCATCATTATTGAAGAAAAATAGAAATCTGAATATTATTTTAGAGGTACCCGCACAAGAATTGCTTTGAAGAATGAACTAGGACACTGTATGTAATATTACACGTATAACCAGCTTTAGATGGTGTAGATAGATACCATAACTTATTTATTAAACTGATGTATATTGTACTTATACATGTCAGAAGTCACGTTTGCTGGCTGCAATCAGAAGCCGCATCCTAATCATCTTATCTCCGAAAACAAGAGAGTGAGCTAGTTATTAATTAACGGCTGTCCTCAGATACTCAAGTTAGTTGTGCCGTCGAGGAACTAGGTCACGTTCCTGATGAAGAGCTTGAATTCCGATGACTCCTATTTGATCATGCCTGATTAGATAGTTAAGCGAATACTAATACGATGTATGCGTGCTTCTGGATTTGAGTATATCAGAAGTGGGATGAGTGAATAGTTTATTTTCGGTGACTGTTATAATGGTGTCATCACTGTTTGGAAATCTATACGTCAAAAGATTATTTACGAGCCAATCTGCCATTTGGTATAACATTAGTAAATAGACATTATAATTTCTTCACGTTTGAAGATTTCATGTTTCAAGTTAAATTGACTAAACTATTCCCTCTTAGGCACCTCTTCTAATTATTTACATTTCTCCACCTCCCCAACCCCAAAACACTTTTCTACCTATTGACTTTAATTTACTCTTAATTAGTGTTACAGAAGTGTTAGTCTTATTCAAATCAACGACTGTAACGAACTCATTTATTATCTCCACCTCTTTAAATAAACTGTAAAAAAATTTCTAACAGTTCTATATAGTTCTTTTTGCATCTTGCACTTTTATAATCACAAATGTTGACACGAAGAGTCACTTATTTCTGGTAATTACATCACTAATATAAATAAATAATTAGATATTTACAATTTTTTCTCAGTTCCTCCCCTATTTTGCTCGTCCAATAGTTGTCGAGATTTTATGAAAATCTACATTGTCTTGTGCCTGGGACAGAGTCCTGGGGAACGACGGGCAGCCTCGAAGGAGTGAAGCCTCCGACGTCCTGTTGGCACTTCCAATGTTTCGGGACCTCCCTCGCTGCTGTCTTGGTCAGACCTGGAACAAATATTATTGTGTCACTAGATAAATCGAGATGAGCTTTAACCTCCAGTAAACCTCCTGTTTATGACATGACAGATTGGTCACGGGAAAAATAGCTAAAAATTTCGAAGAGTAGAGCTGGAGAGTTCTGGAACACCTTGAAATCAAGGTCAAGGTCAAATCATATGGCCATTTTACATGGGAGAGTTCTGGAACACCTTGAAACCAAGGTCAAGGTCAAAAAACTTCTAGTGTATCTAGCCTGAGCTTCAAGCTTCAAATAATTATGTTAAAGATTCTATTTATAGTTTCAAGGTCGATTCATATGGCGATTTTACATGGGAGAGTTCTGGAACACCTTGAAACATTCGTCAAGGTGTTCCAGAACTCTCCCATGTAAAATCGCTACATTATTTGACCTTGATCTTGGGTTCAAGATGTTCTAGAACTCTCCAACTGTATCTACTCATAGCTGGCCGGAAAATGGATTTTCCTACTATGAAAAAGTGTGTTTTGGAGACCCCCGCGGATTTCCCTGCCCCGGTTGCAATTTTCGACGAATCATTTTTCGTCGCAAATGCTTTCGTAGTTCAAAGACCGTATTTTCCGAAGCCGTTGAATTTTTTGGCTTGAGTGGTGAGTGTGGAAAATACGGAAAACCGAGGTTGGACCAAATTCGAAAAACTGTCGAAAAATTACCACGTAACTTCAGAACTTCGCCTCCTAGCGATGAACGGTTGGCAGTTCTAAATTTGTCGTATCCGAATTAGTGGAAAACGGCACTTTTCTCGGTGAGACGGAAAAAAAGGATTTTCGTGGTAAACAAATTTTATCTCGAGGAAAAATGAGAAAAAATCTCGCTTGGAAATTGGACGCTCGAAATGTTACTGAATAATAATTATCGCAAACTGCTTCTAAGTTGAAGATGCAATGAGAGTATTTCCCCAACCCCCCTTTGATGCAGAATCCTTCTTGAGCCTGTAGAAGACAATTTGGTGGCTGTTTCTTTTGTTAACTGAAGGACTTCACGATAAAATATTACCAAGTAAATATAACAACACAACTCCAAGTCCCAGGTCTCAATTCCATTCGATGTCGGATTAAGTTTTAAAATTCGACTCGGCACGAAAACATGTTTTCTCGCTTTTTGGGCGAAACCGAAACGAAGCTGAAAGAACTTCTGCGACATGAACTGAGCAGAGGCAATCTATTTAATACGCCGGGACAACAATGTTAAGTCTGATTAAACGTACAATAATTAGTCTCTGTCAACGCTCTGCCGATATCATTCCAGATTCCAACAGACCGCGACGTTTAATTTTCTTCTTCTTCGTCCGGGATAATCGCCCTTTGTCTTTTATCTCACTGCAATAACGATTCCATCTCTGACGGTACACAGGACGATAAATTTCAGCTTTATGCTGTACGTACGAGTTATCTGTCAGGTCTTTCATTCATATTCTCTGATAAAATCAAATCCCCTGCTCTTTTAAGTTACGGGGGGAAGTTTTTCTTATCTATTTTTTAACAGGAGGAGTAAGGAAGATTCCTGGCAAATACTGAGATTCGCGTGTAATTTATAAGAGCAGCTTTAGCCTATAAATCAGAGAAATTAAATAAAAAAGAAGTTGACAGTTTATATAGGGTTTTAAACTAGGTCGTCTCGAGCTTAAGTATAAAATTACAATCATGCTATCATGCTACCTTTTCCAATACCTACTTCACTACTACGACTCCTTTAAGAAGGAGTCGTAAGGTAGGACGACCGTACTATGAAGTTGGTAATAAAGGATAATAGAAGCAGATTGTGCAATTCATATCTAAATGCAATGTTGAAGTCTCCAACGGGAGCAATTTC
Organism: Malachius bipustulatus; assembly: GCA_910589415.1. Taxonomy (NCBI): domain Eukaryota; kingdom Metazoa; phylum Arthropoda; class Insecta; order Coleoptera; family Melyridae; genus Malachius; species Malachius bipustulatus. Next base: position 58,927,946 of record OU342630.1, read on the forward strand.
CTATTGATTATTCTTCTACTTATACACGATTTTCCTAGTGAAGTGAAGTACAACAAAACTGTTCGCGACGTTCTATTTTGCAAATTCCAGCTTTTCCATCCATAAAGCGAGGGAGCGAATGCTCGTCGAAAACACCGCACTTTATAAACTGGAATACAAAAAACTGCTAGTGGATCTCTTCCTTTTGTAGACGTAATCAACGATATTGTCAAAGCCGTTGAAAATTGTGAAATATCCGTGCCTTTGGTATCATATTATATGAATGTATTAATATAAATTGTTATTCTGGCTGGCCGATGCCGTTATTAGCAATTGAAGGAGTGGTTGATTCACGGACATCTTCATTCTTTAAAATCGGCCAAGGTGGGATAACTATCGCGCAGAGAATAAGGTGCACCTGGCATTTTCGACAGTAACTACGAGGGCCCAGTGAGTTTACGCTCTTATAAAAATTCCAGGTGTTACTTAGCAACTTAAAGAAATCTTTATTCACCGGCATATCAATATGATGATGATGATCAATACCCGTTCATCTTAGATTCGGCTATTCAATCTGTTTGAGAAAAAAATTTGGGAAACTTATAAGTGTCCTTGGTGAATTGAGAATTCACGGTATCAGGTGCGAGTGTAAGTTTAGTGCATTCTTATATAATTTCGTCATCCAGGCGTTGATGATTTAATTAAGCGTCCTTTAATGTCTTCACAATTTCCATCCGTTTTAGAACCTTTGGGCATGAGTGGAGATGATGGTATCAAGAAATGGTATCAGGCGCTCAGGGAAATTATTATTATAGCTGGCCCGCGACTTCATTCACCTCAAATGATTCCAGGCCGTTATTAGAAATTGAAGGAGTGGTTCGGCCAAAATGGGATAACTATCGCGCAGAGAATAAGGCGCGCCTGGCATTTCTGAAAGTAACTAAGAGGGCCCAGTGAGGTTACGCACGAATGAAAATTCCAGGTCTTACTTAGCACCTTAAGGAAATCTTGATTCACCGGCATCTGAATATAATGATGATCAATACCCGTTCGTCTCCGATTAGGCTGTCAAATGTGTTTGAGAAAAAAATTTGATGAACTTATTAGTGTGTCCTTGATGAATTGAGAATTCACGGTATCAGATGTAAGTGTAAGTTTAGTGCATTCCCATATAATTTCGTCATCCAGACGTTGATGATTTAATTAAGCGTCCTTTAATGTCTTCACAATTTGCATCCGTTTTAGAACCTTTGGGCATGAGTAGAGATGATGGTATCAAGAAATGGTATCAGGCGCTCAGGGAAATTGTTATTATGGCTGGCCCAGCGACTTCATTCGCCTCAAATGATTCCAGGTCGCTATTAGCAATTGCAGGAGTGGTAGATTCACGAACATCTTCATGCTTTAAAATCGGCCAAAATGGGATAACTATCGCGCAGAGAATAAGGTGCACCTGCCATTTCCGACAGTAACTACGATGGTCCAGTGAGTTTACATTCGAATAAAAATTCCAGGCCTTACTTAGCAACTTGAAGAAATCTTGATTCACCGGCATCTCAATATGATGATGATCAATACCCGTTCATCTCCGATTAGGCTGTCCAATCTGTTTGGGAAACAAATTTGGGAAGCTTATTAGTGTTCTTGATGAACTGAGCACTCAAGTGTAAGTTTAGTGCATTTCTAATCTCGTCATCTAAACGTTGATGATTTAATAAATCGTCCTTTAATATCTGCACAATTTCCATCCGTTTTAGAACCTTTGGGCATGAGTAGAGTTGATAATTCCAGGACGTTAATTGGCAATTGGTAGAGCGGTTGATTCACGGACATCACCATGCTTTAAATTCGTGAAATGATCGAAGAGATAGTTTTATGAAAAGAATATTGAGATGCCGGCGAATCAAAATTTCTTTCAGTTGCTGAGTAAGGCCTAAAATTCAACCAAGCACCTGATTCTTTAGAAGAAATATTTCTGAGTGTAGCCATTTCAAACGGAGTATTTAAAAATTAACATAAAAATAAATGTTATTAGTATGAAGAGTTTCAACACCTACCTGTGCTCGACTCTGGAGAGTCTCTGCTTCAGTTTGGCCTGACTGGCTGTGAACTCGGCCAGCAGCCTCGCCAGGCGTCCTTGCAGAATCTCCACTGAGCCCTCCAGTTTACGGATACTATCCTCCATGGAGTTTTGGGTCTCCCGCGCCTTCTTAAATACTTCTTCGTCTAAGAGACCATCCTTGCGCAGGAGTTGGCAACCACGCTCCGTCAGCGTCGCACGTGCCTGCGTACAAAAATTTAATCTCACTTATAGTAACTGTCAATTTATAGGGAGTAAAGTATTGAGGCAAAAATTTCCAATATCATTTGCAAAAAGGGGAGGTGTTAGTTTGTCACTCCGGCTCGTCGGTCGGGATACACTATTGAATCTCATTGCCGATTCCGAGACTTTCTCGTTCGAAATGTTACATCCCCTTTATAAGAATGCAATGAGAGAATAAAGAAGATCTGCCCAAGAAAAAGGTTATGCTAGGTCGGAATCGCAAGAAATATTTTAAACCATTGATTTTGGTTTAAAAGATGTTTGAATTTCAAACTAGGGGTAATATTTTATATTCGCAAGAGCGTGTATGATTGAGCTGCGGATAAACATATTTTATGTTTTTATTAAACAAAAAAATTCTGCATAAAAAACTCATTCTTCTGCTTTTTTTCCCCCGTAACTTAAGTAATAGCTCGTCTGGAACGAATTTATTAAATTTCTCAAATATCCTCCACCCTAAGCTGTAGTTTTGGTTAGGGCGGCCGTCTGTAATTTATCTTAAAAATTCTAGAGACGCATTTAAGGGAGAGATAAGTCGTTTTTCTTCTAGATTTAAGCAATTAAACAAAAACATCAGGCTTAGCGCCGGAGGGCTCGCGTTTTAAAAGCATGGTAAACAACTGAATTTGTCATTCCGACAGCATTGTTGTACTGGAATTATGATGTAAATTTCAGGACAGGAGCGTCTGCTCTTCTCTTTTCTGGACCCTCCTGAATTATTCATTGTGGAGGGCTGCAAACTTTCAGTTACATAAATATTCTATGTTTAATCCGAAACAAATCTAAGGAAAACTTTCGGGGGAAAAATATACAAATAGTGGGGATTTATATGGTTTCGATAGTTATATTCATCTTTTACATTTATAGAAGATTCTTCGAGTTTAGTTAAATTTAGTCGCAACTGGACTTGTTGAATTCACGTGTGGCCGTTACTTGAACACGAATTACCCAGGTAGATCTCAGTGGAGAGATTAATCTAATAACCAGGGGTCTCTTTCAATCACACCGCTTATGACTATACTGAATAAAGAGAACGTAATTTGAGAATCTTTCTGTATTATACAACAATTAACATAAACTCTCCCATTATAATTCACTTACAAATAGATCATTAGAAAGTACACGACATTGTTTAACGGTATTTAAACATTACGGATTCATTCATACAATGTCAGCGGGGACAATTATTATTATTATGAATGATACGGAAATTTATTGCGGAGGACAGAACAATATTCTGACTAATAATAAATCACACGGATACACTCGATGGTTTCATCTTCGGTATCAAAATTATTTCGCTTCTGTAACGATCGGTGTTCTGAGTAACTCTTTAATTCGTTTGAACTCTCTTTCTTCCTCTTAATCATGTCAAACTCTATCAATTAATTAATTTCCTTCCCCATTTATTATTATTTTTGTCTTCCTCGACGACCGGGTATTCGATTTTTTCATCAGAATTCTTATTCAAAAACATCCCTGTCAAAATGATTATACTGAACGAAATGTAGAATGCTTTCTTAATTCTTATCTGGCTTCGCTACAAATTCATCTGCTTCAATTACTGATATTTTCATAGAACTCTCCCTGAATTATGTAAAATTTCACATTTACAAATAGTCTAGAACATCCCTTATTTTAAATGGAGTCGCTGACCAAAGTAAATTTAATTAAAATCGATTTATTATTTTATGAGCTAAAACTGTTTGAACAACTTCTGAACTAACTACGAAATGTAAGGATAGTCTACACAAATTGAGCACTCTCGCATTTCACTAACTTTGCGGCGTAACCGATTTCCTCCAGGGAAAAGGCCATTCATCTCATATTCAACTTTCGTACCAGATTAATTTCCACGATGACAAGCCGTCAGGAATAAGAATAAAACGAGTGCATTTTAATATTATAAGTGCTCAAGGGCGAGCATTGCAGTTGAGCATTTCACCTGTGAAGATGTAAACTCACTGCCAGGATGGAGATTTGGGGATACATTGATTTTGTGATAAACCTTACAGGACTGGCTGCATCGCCAGATGAAGGTGAAAACCCTTAGTCCTCAGGACCGCCAGAGATAATCTAATCACAATAAACAACACAATAAACATAGCATTTGAATGAACATTATGTCGTAAGAGTGGTAGCTTAAGCATCGCGATCGATTATGCAGCTCACTGTAATTTAATCTAATCTTCTAAGCATATCTAAATAACTCTTTATACATATATCAAATGTCGAGATCTCACTAAAGGATAGTTTCTTGTTTATATCTAAACAAGATAACATCTCGCCGTGCTTCTATGATGGTCACTTAATGTTTATCAATATGCTTTGCTTGACAGATTCGAGATAGCTTTGAAATACATAAGTTATGTCAATACCTCCGTTTACTTTTATGAATATAAATGTTTAAATTACCTTAGTCAGATTTCTTGAAGTAAATCTTTCTTAAACTTTTACTAAGCCCTTACAATTTAAAGGAAATTTTTGATAGAAAAAAAAACCTAGTAAGTTTAGAAAATTAGAAAATTATTAATTTCGACTTTTTTTGGAAATTGTATTTGATATCATTCATCTCATGAGAGTTCTATGGTGGAATTCCTGCTTAAGGTTCCCAGATCAATTGATAAAGTCCAAAGTGCTTCTCACCCAAAGTATCAAGTCAAGGCCACTGTACATATACATCGCATACACCTACGTAGTAGTGAGAGTCCTGGTCGTTTTTTCCACATTTGACAGACTTTTCGACCCTTCCTCACCCTCATAAGTTGTAAGTACCTTTTCAACTGTTACTGTGATCGATAAGTAACCCAACTAGTTGCCTAAACTCCCTTCGAGTCCTTTTGACCATATTTGATTGGACCTTTCACTTTCGTCAGTTCGTTATCACTGAATAATATCAAATAGTCAAATTAAACCCTTAAGATTTCTTGATGCAAAAAGAAAAAAACGACAGGACTTTAGCTGTAAAGATCATATCAACTAAAATGGTAGACCTTACAAAAGATTTCTTGGCTGAGAAAAATGATAATCAATTTCTCCAAAAGGAACATAAAAATGAAAAAATGAAAGTCTTACCTCGGGATAATCAGCCAGCGCCACTAGAAGATCGTCCTTGGCGAGACAGAACAGATCAGAGTATCCAAGCGATCTCACGTTGGCAGTGCGTCTGTTCCCCGTTCTGTTTCCCGCGATATCCAGCACGCTCACTTCCCCGAAAACGGAACCGGCGCCCAGGGTCGCCAGCACCGACTGTCCATCGTCTGCTACCACTTGCAATCGTCCCCGTTTCACTATGTACATTTCTTTTCCCACATCACCTTTTCGGCAGATATAGTCACCAGGAGAAAACACCTATCAAACAGTAGAATTCAAGAGTTGATATCATTTCTGGTATAATTGGGGCACAAGAAAATCACATACCTGCAGTCTAAGTTTGAGCACCAAAGCTTCCAGCAGTCCCGGCTCGCAGTCTTGGAAGATCCTGACCTTGCGAAGCGTGTCCAGATGCACCCGGATGGCGATCTCGGCCTTAAGCTTGTCCGGTAAGGCTCCGAGTACCCGCTCTTCGTCTAAGGCCCCGCTTTCGGCCCAAGTGTACGCGAACCAGCGGATGACTCGGGCCTCCAACTCTCTGCCGACGCGCCGGAACGCCATGTACTGTTTCACGCCGTCCATGCGGTTCTGGAAGTCCACTCGAGCCACGTTCATGTTCGAGATCATCGAGCCGATATTACCTAGAAGAAACGAGGAGAAAAATGATTGTGATTGTCTCTTTGAATATGGGAGAGAATTATGTTGGTAAGGGTTACCGTGAACAGAAGCTGCGGCATGTCCAAATACGCATAATGTATGCACTTTTTTTTCTAATATTTGGTCGAATTATTTTAAGTTCAAGACTTCAAGTCTAGAAGATGATGAAACCTAGAATGTTGACATCAGAAGTTTCCCAAAAATGTTTCCATGAATCATTGTTTCATAAGAATTGGAGATTGTTTCCAAACTGCTTGGTAATAACGACCTAGAGAGCGGAATATTCTTCCTTGGAGTGAATGGCACTTGGCCATGAGGTGTGTTCTCCCCCTCCATGTCTTCTCTCTCCATGAGGGGTCCAAGTATTTCCCATGAAAAACCTGTCTTAATCCTGGGAGGTCTTTCCAGAGGTTTTCTCTTTGGATTTTCTCATCTTTTTTTATTTTGTCTTTGAAAAAATTTCCCTATTTTGCAACAAAGTCGGCGTTTGAAGATCATTTTATAACAGTCTTCTCCTGGTGAGTCAGATGGAAAAAAATGTTTTGACCTTTTATTGCGGCAAAATTTACAAGTAAAACGTAGGTACCTAAGTGAGTATAAATCGATTGTGATACTATTAAAAGAATAATAATTAATCACGGTTAAAAATACTCATTCATTAAAATAAATGCGTAAAAACTTGCTGCCAGCCGTGATTCATGTTGCTGACTTATCGAGCAGGACAGGTCAAAAATAAAAGAGCTGATTACATCCGCGTTATTTTTAATATCGCCGCATGCAGTTACAAACGGGTCGTAAATCTCCAGGGTTTGATGGGCAACTGGAGAAAAAGAAAATTTAATTAAAAGCACTTACCTTTGATTAATTGCCGCGATTTATTTTGTGTTGTTATTCCGTTGTATAAATGTCTTACAATGATTTATTTGTCGATTGGTGAAATTTGAAAGTATGCAAAGCTGGAAACTTTCCACTAAGCTAAAGCTTTCGGACCTAGATCTACCTTAGATTTTAGGCGTTCATATCCTTTGTGAATCTAAAGACAAAGACGGCACCGTCTTGCCTGTATCGAGACTCCTCAGTCTGCCATTCCAGAAATCGTGAGAGTTAGGCCGATCGAAGGAAACAATGCAGCCCTAACCATCCTGCTTTTACGGATTTCAGGTGACCTACATGGCTCAATTCCACCTAGTGAATGGTAGTATTACTAACCAATTCGACCAAATAGACGACAAAGGTACCTGTATTACCGACACCGGATAGTAAGCGTCACTGTCGGTAATACAGGTAACCTATAGACGACTTTTTTTACTTCATCTGCGATCGTTCGTTGAAACTACAAACAACAAAATCCTTAATTTAATAACCGACCTTAGAACTCCAGCAGAGATTAAAAAAATCATAATAATTACAAAATCTCTGTGGTCACATAGATTGTCACAAGTTCAACCTAAATCCATAACCGAGAAGCGACCGTCACGCGCTCTTCTTTTACCGTTTACAGAAGACCTAAATAATTAGAGTCATTTGGAATCTGCGACCAAGCATCTCTTAACTTATAATTTCTAATAATGATACCAATTTAAGCAAATTAGAAACCCTGAAGTAGGGTAGATGCTGATTTTGTTAACCGACCACTCAGCAAGACGTGTATAAGTTTCGGCTATGAGTAAATTTCTCAAAATCGGGTAGTAAGTAGTAGAAGATCGCACTAGACTCCTAAAGAAAATAACAAAGGAATACCGGTTGGGTTGGTTTAGCTTGCCAGCGTGACGTTCTAGCACTTGCAACACTAAGTCCGATGAGAAATTGATAGGAACACTTTGTACCGGAGAGGTACAAAAAGGCATTAGAATTGACTTCTTTACATAAAAACCATTTACAGTAAGACAGAACTTATAGAGTCGGATTCAAATATTCAGTTTGTCTGAAAATGACTAAAAAATGACGTCATTTTAACGTGACTGCTGTCAGGGATACAGTAATATTCATTTTCACAAACTTACCAACAATCGTAGCAAAAATCAACACACCGGCTAAAAAGTCCGCAACCACAAACAAATACTCCGCATCGTTTTCAGGCACTGGGGTTTCACCGATAGTCGTCAACGTCAACGTCGACCAATAGAAACTATAAATATATTGTCTGGCCAGGGTGGAGTTCTTGGGCCCGTCCAGGTTGTACACCCAGTTGTCGGTCCCGAAACCTATCGCGTAACTTATGGCGAAATAGAGACACGCGTTCCAATGGATGAGCACGAGGATGGCGAGCACCACTTTGCAGATGCGGAACACGTTGGGGTAGTTGGTGTCGGTCTCGGTGCGCTCGAACCACTCCCACAGTCGGGGGAGCCGGAAGAGTCGGTTCACACGCACCAGAACCGGACATGGTACCCGGATGTGGCACTCGTATGGGGGCCACCAGAGGTAGGCCAGGTCGGTCGGAAGCAGCGAGAGGAGGTCCGTGCGCCAGCGGCGCGTTTTGATGTAGTGCTGACGGAGCTTCCGGGGATCCGTTTCTATAAGTCCTTGTTCCAGGTATCCTGTAAATGAGAACAGAGATGAAGTGGATAAAATATAGGAACTGTTTGTTTCAAAAGCGTATTTTCCTACATAACACTTCTTCAATTCCAGTTGTCAATATCTTTATATTTTCTTTTACAATCATGCTTTTAAATCAATCGGTTGGAAAACTAGGATGTTCTTGTTATTATAATATAAGAGAAGATTCAAAGAGAATCTAAATTTAGATCACATTTATCAAAAATAACCGAAGGAATGAAACGGTGTCATCTGGAAGTAAGTATGAAATAATTACCCAGCCTTGAAGTTGATTGACTAAGCTCAGCAAACCCTGACCTAATTGGAATGACTTGATGCAATCTCAATTAAGAAAATGAAGGACTACATTTTGTATTACATTTGTATAACTTTATAGGGAGTTGTATAATATTCCAATTGATTCCCACTCCATTCCCTGACTCGGGGCTCACGGCAGGACATCACAGCTCTAAGCTTCTCGTTAAAAGCAGGCACAGTGACGATATCTCATAATATTATGTAAATTCTTACGACAGGGCATCTTCTCCCCATTTTCACTTCATATGCATGCATACAGGTCAAGGAACTGCGCAACTACGAGATAATAAGGTGATTTTTCTGCTTGGAAATTGTTCATTTCACTTGGGACCCAAACGCCCAGCCGTGAGATGGATACAATGTTTTGTGGAAGTGGCGCGTTTTGTTTTTCTGCCGACTAAAAACTTGTTAGGTTACAGCTTGTCAGAAGCAGGGCTTGCGCCCCATTTTCCAAACTCCCGAATAAGCCGGGACTTTAAAGCTGTTTTTGTTCCACATTGGAACAAGATTGATGCATGTTCCAATAATACAACCGTGCCTTGCTTTTAAAAGATAAAAAGGAGCGAAATGGGGCCTTATGTATTGATTCTGAGGCCACATGAATTCCTGACATATAGGAGGCGGAAAGTATCGCATCTTTCGGTCCATTTGTCTTGTATTGGAGTGTAGGTTTAACTGGCTGCTGTCCCGAGGGCAAGCTTGTCTTTTAAATCAACTTATTTTTCTTGTATTCAAATTTGAAACGTTTCACTTAGTCCAGAAAAATGATAGCGATTCCTCTTCTTGACAGTTTAAAAATGAATAAATCAATAGTTCTTCTACTAGAGAATTATCAAAGAGTTTCTTATCATAAAATACCTATCGTAGTTTATTTATTGAGTTTGATTGATTTAAACTCTATTTCTCTATCTCTAATGTGTTGCAATATGGTTTCATTTGCATTTTTTTGAGAATTCCATTGTTATAAGTACAACAATACCTTGCTAGTGGTTTTTCTCTCTATTTAAAACAGAACGTTCGGAGCCTGTCATAACTCGACTCACCGCTCACGAGCCTGTTACGCCGCTCTACCTGTCCCGGTCATTCACAATGGCTTCCTCCGTCGAGGCAAGATTACGGATTCTTCCTGCAGGTTCATCACATCACGCCTAGATAAACAGTTTTCTTATCTGCTCAGCTCGCCGGATAGGTCTCGCCTAATAGGAAGGAGTGGGCAAAGGCTTCGATCAGCACTCATATAATAGATTGAAACGTTCCCCGGTCACTGCACGGGTCCCGATTTATTATTTAGAATGAGGATCAGATCAAGACTTGAGGATTCCGATACTTCTTCAAAATGATCATAGAGGTTTTTGAGCTAAAGTGTCAAGAGAACTTCAGAAAATTCTACAACTTCAAAAAGAGCCAATTTTTATGCCATAAGGTCTGATGTAAATTTTGAAAGGACAAGTTACGTCAAGCTTCAATCAGCGGATTTTTTGGGCGATAAGCTACAAGTTTCAGTTATGTCAGCAATTGGGGAATTTCTTCTGCGAATTATGGGCGATAAAATTCCATAACTTCAACAACTTTTAAAAATGGTCATCGATATTGAGCTTCGACAACGGCAGTCGCGTAAAGTCTTGGAACAATGGCAGAATGGTGGAATATCTTATACGATAAGCTTCGATAATAGCAACAGTTTCTTGTCAGTAAGGTCTCTCGACAGCAATAATAATTGTTTGGAGATGAAAGACAATAGTTGCAGAAATGACCGAGTTAGAAGCTTTGGTAATTCGCTAGTTCTTAACCAATAAGTTTTTACAATGAAAAAGGTAATTTTTGACTCCATTTTGACAACACTTGAGCGATAATCTGCAATAATAAAAGAAGCTATACGCCGGAATATTCAGCTATAAGCTTTCAAAACGACAGTAACGACAATAATTCTTGGGCGTAAACTTCAACAGCACCCACAATTCTTGGACACCTAAGATAGCACTTGTAGGGTAAGTTTCGACACTGGCAGCCATGGATAGTTTTGGACCAAAATGTTGGCCAGCGGCAACACTATTTCGACGATATATATATATTCGTTTGAAATTACAAATTGCAGTCTTACGATACATGTTGTTTAGTTTATTAAATTACATATGATTGGTTTCGTCGATCATGGGGAAAAGAACGATCTGTAGGATATTCTGATGCGATGTTGACATCATGGTGAAGCATTTGCTTTGAGAGATATAGTCTAGGGAAAACCCCATTAAAAAACCTAGACACACCATCCTGTTGAGATTGGTTTGAAGTATTCCAATCATTTTGCCCTTCTGAGGTTATCTGGCTGTTAATGTAGATTTTGTTTACAAGAGCTTCAAATTCTGTAACCAGTCTATTGTTTCGGTGGAAATTTTATGAATTGCTTGAAAACCTCCAGAAATTTTGGTTAAAGGACATTCATTGACAATGTGATTGATGGATTCTTCAGGATGTCCGCAAATACAGGAAGCGCTTGGTATTAAATTCCATTTATGTAACATTGAATTACATCTACCGTGTCCTGTTCTTAAGCGATTTACTTGTACCCAGACTTTCCTTCTGATTTCAAAACCGTTGACTAATGATGAAGGATCTTCGATTAAAGTGTTGTTGAATAAAGAAACACTTTTATTTCGCCAATCATTTCTCCATTCATCTTCAATTTTAAATGGTCGATATATTGGGGTATTAGGAGCAGCTAAAGTTCATTATCTCCCGGAAACCATGAAAATATTTCGAAGATAAGCTGCGGTAATAGTTAGAACTGAAAATCTGGCGCAATTAGACAGATAATATTAAGGGCCAAGATTTAACTACCCACCTACTTATAGAAGACATTCTTCACATCAGAAAGTTTTTAGCCAAGTATAAGCTTTCCCAATGGTAGCAATGGTAGCTCCTTTAGCAACAAACTTTGCACACGGCAATAATTCTAAGGTTGGATATAGGTAGAAGTTATTCGGGCGCATAATCTTCGAAAATTATGGCGACGATAAGTATCGCCAGTCATGGTATTCCTTAGACAATAAACATCGACAACGGATGAAATATTTGGGCAATGATCTCCAACAGCAACAATTCTTGAGCTAAAAGCTTAAATCTAGTGGAGGGAGAGGGTAATGCGGATAACGGAAATTCTTGGTCAATAAGCTCAGATACCAGCAACAATTCTTTGATAATAAGCGTTGATAAGGACAGCAAGTTTTTGACGAAAATAGCGGAAATAGTAGTAGCAAGTTTGAACGGTTTGGGACTGTTCTGCGTATAAGTGCATTGAGAAAACTGTGTTCAACCAAGTAGATACATGAGACATTTTATATTTTAGGGTTCCTAAGATCAAGTCAGATATTTTGTTTAAAAAAGAACCTGTTATTATATCGAATAGAAGAGATGACTTGTTTATTTGACTTATATTTTTAAGGCGAGTTCGAGGGCTGTTTACTGCCCTTGTTTCGCCTTCCACTTAAAAGTAATCATTCATTCAAGAAACAAATAATCGAAGGCGAATGCAAATTACATTCGAAACTCAGCAGAAACTCGGGAACAGATACTTGAAAAGGACACTTCCTGACCTAGACCTAATTTCCTAAGAGGAAATAGTGATTTACACAACTTGATCCCTCAGCGGAGCACTTAAAACTTGGCCAGACTGGCTGAGATTACCTCGTCTATCTTGTCAGACCGTATGGTCAATTTCATGATCCCCGTAGCTTGAGTTTCAATGCAAATACACTCGCTTTTATGATCGGGAAATACTTTTCTTCCAGATGAATCAATTGGGAGGGTTTTAGTACCACTGGCACTGGTACTAAAGGTAAAACAACAAAATCATCTCGTCGAAGAAAGGCTTTGATTAAATTCAAGCAGAATTAACATACCAGACAACAGACAACGTCAACAGAGACTAATCGTTTTGTTTATAAATAATTAACTGAACAAAAACAACCCTCGTCTGAATATAGATAGAAGCACAGGTAGAGGTGATAAAATCGCAAGTCCCTACCTACTTCCACAGATTCTCTTGGAGTGTTCTGGAATCCTCTGACCTCTAAAAGAAATTAAGTCAAAGTCTAGTTTGGAGTTTGATACGCCGATACGAGGGTTTAATCATGACGGTGATTATTTTATTAAAGCAAGCCCTAATAACTCTGTTAATTGAAATCGGAGCCGGTTGAGAAATTTACTTCGAGGAAATCTGACGAAGGCGTAAAAACGTAGGGAATTCCGTGTTAGGAAAATGGAATTGGATATAAATCAGAAATGTAATAGGACCCTTTTGATTGTGGGGCTCAGAAAAACGTTTCAATTAGTAATTATTAACCTTCTTCAACTCAGCTGGAGGGTTTATTTACGCCCCAGTTCTATTTTTATATCCTGCCCCCTTCGCTTACCATTTTTTTTATTGGGACCAGAAAAACATTTCAATTACGCGTAAATCAATTTTCTCTTAGTAAGGGTTTGTGGTAACCAAAAAATTTTATAAAATAAGACTCCTTTACCGTACTTTTACTAACGCCATCTCTTGTTAGTGAAACCTATCTCTAAGTTATTGAGTGAAGGAGAATGAAATGACTTCTTCCAAGTCTGTAAAATGATCGATATTACAGATTCATATTTTGGTAGTGTTCAACCTCTAAAATTGGCATCAGTGGTAGTGGTACCAAAAAATGTAATACTTGCTTGAAGTTTTAGGAAATTTTTAATAAATTTTAAAGAATCCTCGTGGAAGCCGTTTCGGTCATGCGACGTGACACTTGATTTTCATGGAGTTCAATTTTGAAATGGAAACTCTATTACCAACTTAAAGTCAAATTAAACTTCATAATAATCAAAAACTTTTCATTAGATAAAGACCGTGGAAGAGGAAGCCGAAACGTCGTAAATTCATGAAAGTCTGACGAGGGCAATTACGAACACCCTCGCAGTCGATATAAGTAGATATAGATGGATATTAGGTAATAATATTGCCTTGCTTGCAATAACGCGGTCTGCTTGATCCTTGCAGCTTCAGCTCGTCTGGATTATTCTTGAGGCAATTGTTTACGCTCAAGCGACTCTCAAAGGAGGATTACTCGTGAGTATAAGCTTCGGTATTCATTCCTGTGACCTCATTCCCTTCTAAAGGATTGTCTAAACACAGTTATTTAAACAACGAGGTGAATCGTGTATCCGAAGATCTACCTTGTTGAATATCATAATTTCAGAATCATACAGGGTTGCTCATATTTCCTATTATTACACACGACGAGAATGGTACTGAATTACAGTTCAATTCCAACCACAAACTTAATAAATTTGATAGAATCTACTTAATACTGTAACGCATTTACGGCGTTAAAGTTTATTTTTACGCATACCTTACATCAATAATTATTATAAAGTTGATTTCTCGAACCAAATTTCTTAGCGACCTTTTCCCTAAAAGTATTGCGTATAGATTCACAGACCCTTGATCAGTGCAACAGGCACGAGAGGATACGTGCGTCGCACGCATAAAAAGCGATGAGTTGGAAGTCAAAGAGGATGATGTGGAAGTAATAGGTCCAAAATTACAAAGGTGTTTGCTTATTGGTCCAAGAGCCAGGACCCAGGAAGGGGGACAAAAGCGTTGGCGGACCGAAAAAGAGCGAAAAAAAGCTTACTGTAAATCGACTCTACCTAAATTTAGCTTTTTATCTTTTCTGGTGCCTGTATCTTTTTAAACAAAAAAAGCCAACGGCTTCTAATAATTTACTCAACGAAATTTGAGTTTGGAACCAAAAACAAACGAATATTTCGGTCGCTCCAAGAAACTGCGTTTCAAATTAATTACCGATAACTACGCCGCCATTGCGAGTTTTTCTTCACCGATAGTAAAATATTTCTTCAGCATCGAGCTAAAATTAAAGGGTGTCAATCAATTAAACAGAAGTGTTTCGGGCAAGTAATATCTTTAATTTAGACCTTCCGGCAGCAACAACCTCAACATCGAACGTCTCGTGGTGATTTAAATTTCAAAAGACTTTCATAACTCACTACTATTGCTACTCAACTCCAGGTTTATTCATTTGATCAGTTTAATCAAGGAAAGTACCTAAACGAGTAATAACTCCAGCCACATATCCTCTGTAATTAAAGTTTCCTTTTTTTGATTCTCGAAAAGCGCCTGATAAAAAGGCTGAATTGAAGATTTTTTTGAAATACCACAAGTAAATTAATGCCAACCTCCAGTATCCAGTTTAGAAGATCTGAGTTTGTTAATGGAAACAAATTCATGAAAGTGACTTAATATTTCATGTTTCAATAATGAAATGTCTTTTCCTTTTGAGATTTTCACTTTTTGAAAAAAAAACTTTCCTTTCCTTTGGACGACATCACTTTTCGAAAATCACCCAAACTCATCAAATGTCCACCGATCATGACCCCCAGATCACGAAAAAGTGGTTTTCCAAAATTCACCTGCCCACGATATATATACTATATATTTATTTTTCCAAAATCACGATTTTTCGATTTTCAAAACGCTCCTGTAGCTTTATCTTTCAAGATTAATGAACGAAATTTTGGATTCTTGTAAAGCTTTGGAATGACTTTAGATTTTCGTTGAAAAAATTTCCAAAAGTCACGTTACTTCTACAGGGTGTCCTTTCAAAGTTCCAAAAATCCGGTCCTTGAGGCACGGTTTCTGGCCGCAGTTTTCAATCTAGGGGGCTGAAATTTTTGTGAGAGTAAGATGTCCACAAGGAGTGGTCTGGTATTGCACTTGAGCAAAATCGGCCGAGCCGTTTCAAAATGGCGACCATTTGATTTTTCGGAAAATTTACTATTTTTTGAACCCCTGTATGAGCAAGATGGCAAAAAAACTTTGAAATCAAATTAACAGGATTTGAAGAAAATTATTGGAAATTTGAGTTAATGCAATAAAATTAGCATATTTTCCATTAATAAGCCAGTGTCGTGGGTAGGAAAAGGGTAAAAATGTGTAAATTTCTATAACCGTTTATGAGTCCATTTTTGAAGAAGTTGAACAGAAATTTTCCATTTTTTTTTGCTTTAACATATAATTTGATGTCTTAGCTTCAATTCGCCTCGATTAATGTAGCACTTTAAACGAAAAATAAAAAAGTTTTTCGCTTGTGCAAAATTAGCTTACACTTATATAAAATTATTAAATCGATGAAATGGTTCGCAATTTCTTTTTTATTTTTTTTTCACATTCAATTATTAATGGTTCTGAAAATTAGAAGAGCAATCGCAACGACAATTAAATCACCTACATGCAGGTGAAAAAAGTATTCAAATTGGTCTTTTAATAACTAAGATATGACCAGTTTAAAAAATAAAATGTGTAGGTGTAGGAACCTGACGTACTACATATACCTACAGTATTACAAAGTTGAAACGCACCGTGGCTCAGTTCGTTACACCCTTGCCTAGTAAACTGTTGGTGCGGGTTCGAATCTACGAGAGGATCATTTTTTTTTTGGTAGGTAGGTGGAGTTTTCCCAAAAAAAATCGGATTATTTTTTCATTATAATCATTATAAAAAAAAAGGAAGAAAATATTTATTATTGAATCGCATAAAAATACACTATTTCTGCGATTGATGCGCAAGAAGGTTTTTTCTTTTAAAGTAGAGAGAGTGTCAGGTTAGCGTGGGGAAATCCGGCTCCTAACTTGATCTCTTTATTTAAAGAACTGTTGGAGAAAAATTATCTTCCCAAAAATTGTTCCCTCAATCTCCTTTCTCTCTCAACCTACACGATTGGGTCTATAGTTTTTCTCTCTCTCTCGCCACCCTCGCAAAAACTGTGAACTATCTTCATGTGCTAAATTCTAGGTATTTCAGCCTACAGTTCTACAACATCGATTAGAATTCAAAAGCAGACTGTTAACTTATTTGTGGGCGTAAATAATTATTTTAAGTTTGGGTGTTGTTTGGTATCTCGAAAAAACACCCCTCACTGAATTACCTACCTTGGGAAAACATCCTGACACCATTTTTGAAGGCGCCAGCCTTCTTGATACCAGTTATTTGGTGACGCACCTTCCCTTCTGGCTGTCATGGGGGTTCACCTCTATCAATAAGCCGAGCGGATTTCCGGAATTCAAGAATAGTCTTGAACTTGAAATCTGGCACGTAAATTTTTCAATAAATGTTGCCAGTTTTATTCTTCCCTTTTTGTCCAACTTTATCACTGAAAATTATCTGAGCATAACCCATGTGTGTAAATCTTGAGAACGGAAGAGCAGTGTGTAGTTCATCGAATTTACTACTTGGACGTGTCTCTCTGGAGATGATTCGCTCTAATCTCTGACTGTTGCCAAATACTTGGTAGCCTCTTCTTCTTTATCACGGAACCATCCACTCGAATAACACTCTCACTTATGCGCACGTGCGAACCGTTATTGAGATCCGACAGTGTTTGTTCGGTCCCCGAAACACCACTGAATTTTGGTTTCTTACTTCTTTCCAAATCAACTCCTCTTGGTCAAGTTTCGAAATCGACTTGTTGCTCCAATTGTTGTCACTTTGACTCTTATTACTTAGTCACATCTTTACACTACGTACATAGTTAGAGGTTACATAAAAATGGTAACCATGTGCTAAACAAAAATTGGCCGCGCTAGCTATTCGCTGGTCTAATTAGGTGGTTGTATGTCTCTGCTTGTCAATACTGATATTTATTGCTTGAGTCTCACTGTAAACTTTGTAATTTTTAATTTGTGTTTAAAGTGGCAAAAATCTCTCAACTCTCCTGGCTCCACCTTAGTAGGTATAAATCGTTAACCTACAACTCTATACTAGATTGAAAAGAAATCAAAATTAAAAAGTGAACTGGCCTTCCATAACTTCACTATCCCTTTTCTTTTAAAGTGGGTAGAGAGTGTCACGTTAGCGTAGAATAATCTGGCTCCTAACTTGATCTCTCTATTTCAGTGTCAGAGAAAAATTACCTATTCAAAATTTGATAACTCCCATAACAGCACCCCCAGAGTATTTTTAACTGTGGAAAGAAATTTTTCGAAATTTCCATTTACGGAATTTGTGTGCTCAATAATTATTTGATAATTACCCAAAAGAGTATTCCTTCCCCTTAATGGGAAAGGACTATTTAAACTTGATATTTCTACGATAACTATTCCAAAGAGAATTCGTCCCCTTAATGCAGTCATCAACGTTTCCTAGGTCCACAATATGGAAGGAAATGCGCAATTCTTAAGGCGAAATCGATTTTTAGAGAACCGAGATTAGCAAGAGTGGTGAAATTAAGGGAGTATCCTCTTCCAGGTTGATTTTTCGAGGTGTGGCATCTTTTTAATTCCAAAGAGCACCTCCAGAATATTTCTAACTCTGAAAACAAATTTTTCGTTATTGCTGTTTTCGAAATTTCTCTGATAATTACCCCAAAGAATTTCTTCCCCTTGAAAACACCTTCTTGCTTTTGTGAATTTATGCTGGAATAATATCTACTTTTGCTGCCCAGGTACTGAAAGTGATATTTTGGAATGATGTTATTTTCCAAGTGATTAAGGATATAACACGATGGAAAACTCAAAATATAATGTTGAAGTAAGCCAGTTCGGTTAAATAACAGGGACAACAAACAAAGACGTATTTCAAGCACAAAACCGTAATTTAGAATAGGCAGCTACAGAGCCACTGTGTAATACTATGTAATATCGTCAATGCTATTGACAGCGAGATTTGTAACTGTTTTCCCCCTAAAATTGTAAATTCGTTGTTTCTGTGACGCTTTTGAGGTCATAGAAATGAACTTCCATACATCCCCTCGTTTCTAACGAGACATCTTTCATTTAAAAGCTTTTTTGACCAAAGTTTTGAACTTTGAGGAGCCCTTAATTTGATAACCCTCAACACAGGTTCAAAATTAAGCTCCAATAAGTCCTTTCGATATTGACGTGTATGGAAAGTTTCAATGCGACTTCGAAAATAATTTTCTTATCACGGTTTCCTTCAATTCGACATCTAATGGATATTTACAAGAAGGATTAACTCTAAGTGCGATGAATAGGAAGTTAGAGCAAACATGCAATCCGGGAATTAATTCGCTCCCATCTACGTTCTTTCTTCCCAGAAGAGTCCCCTAAAGAGTGTTTCTTTTCGTTTAAGTTCGTTGAATAAACAGGGGCGCTTATACTGCGTCGCATGACGCTTTATGGCGAACCAATATTTGCAGCTTCCAGTAAACATATTCCTTTTAAATTTATGAATGATAATTTCATTAGGGATCAAGACGTCAGCTCGATGGAAGTCAATATTTGTCCAGCGGACCGCACCTATTGAAATCGACTTGCAATTATTACGCTGTTTCTCCCGGTCCCGGGAAACACTTTCAGTTAAGTAAAGCCATAATTTTACAAACAAAGGATCAATTTGAGGGTTTCAATTTGTTTTCTAATCGAGCTGATTGAGATATGGGAATGTTATTACAGGTGAATCAATCATAGAATTCAATTAGAAACGTTCAATAACTCCGAGAAATGTATGCTATGGATGAGGACGAGGAGTAGCACATATTTATTTTGTTCTTCACATGTGAACCCTTTTTGGAGTTTCAATATGACGTTAATCCCTCTCTAGTTTCTTATCAAAGAAACAAACTTTTCATACAAATCAATTATTCAAAAATCATGTAAGTACGTAAAGAATGTTATTTTCTTTCAAGGAAAAAGGTCCAGCCTCTCTTCATATCTTCGACTTCAACTTTGTAAGACTTTCTTTGCTGGCCTGTTGTACGTCATGAAGGGCTTTCTTGTCTTGACCTCTTCGAATTGGAACCGATCTCCAGCTTGTAACGTATATATTAAGTTAGAGCAAAAAATTTTGGATTTTCTTCTCGCAATTCCCCATTTTCTAGATAGATGAATAGAAAATGGGGAATTACACATGTGTAACGTATAATTAAGAAAATTGGATTCCCTGGCAATTCCTTATCGGCCTCTCACTTTTCTTTGTGAAAGAATTAGGTACATACCTATATCGTCACGATGTTTTCATTCACTTTAAGAAAAAGAAAGATGGTATTTTTAATGGCTATCCGGAGCATAGTCCGGCCATCCAGGATTAGGTACTGAGGTTCACGCTATAAAAATGAGAAAGTGATGTTTTAACATCACTTAATCATCAGTTTGAAGCGACAGTTCGATTTTATTTATGTCATCACCTAGCTGATATTGTCTCAAATTTCTCTCACTATTATAAAAAGCAGGAATGTATTTAACAGTGCTGATCCGCCCAGGATAGGTCACTTTTTACACGATTATTTATACTCTCTACCAAATTTGACAATCAAGGACTCAAAACATGTCATGAATTCGAACTACTAACTCTCCTGAAGGACAACAAATACCTCCCCCATGATATACATACATCCTTTTGTCTCGTAGCTAGTCTTTTTAGTAAGATCACTGTCCCCAGGAAAACATCCACATCCCGGACTAACATTCAAGTTTACGATGCCGGTTGTTTATGATCCAGGAGACCGGCCCTTTATGAACCAGAAAAACGGGAAGGTAGTTAAAAAGTTGCTGCCGATATCGAGGACGAGCCTAGTGGAACCATTTCGTCCTCCGGGTGGTCCTTGGATGCAGACATGGCCCAGTTTGGAGGGACCTTCAAATGTTCTGGAAGATCTAAAGTCTCCCAGGTCCCAATCGGAAATCCCTTTAACCCGGCATTGTTGAAGAGGGTAATATATCGCCGCTGTAATTTCAGCCTCGACGGTTCCACATCGGTGAATTTCCAGTCCGTGTCTGTTATTTTGTATCTGCCGGTTTGTAATATTGGGAAATGTGATTTGATTTTTGATTAATGTATTCGATACGGGACTTTTTACGGTTTTCAGGACGATCTTTTGAATTATTGAAGCGAGCACGCTGCATCAAGTTTCGGAGTTAAACTTAAACATGTACCGCCGTGTAAGTGTTGTCTGAGCGAATGTGATGAAACATTAGATACTTGTTCGTGTTCACAAAGCAAAAATCCATCTAAATAAAGAATTTAACACGACATTGATCCTCATTCAAAGGGTTTAACATATTTCATTCTTAGAAAAAGGAAACGCTTAAGAAACGTCTTAGAGGTTGTTATTGTTCTGCAAGTAGTAATTATCATTTAAAACGCAAATTTCTTGACAATTTTTCTGCAAATGGTTTTAAAGATCGGGCAGAAACTCTCATCCGTATCAGGTTCAGCTCGTTACACCTCGTACCACCCTATTTTAGACTTCTTTCATGTATAGAACCGCATCACGTTGGAACAGCATCCCAAAGGGCGTGTTTCCTGACGAATACAACCTGCAACGATTCAAAGCCAACGTGAATCGACATCTCGCTCCCAGAGCGTCATAGGGATCTCCCTGCAGTGCATGCATGTGCATTTTCAATAAAATAAACAACAGAAATGAATCCTTCTCAAGAAAGCATTCGACATACCTTCATGTTGATTGTAACTTTTGTCCTGTTACTCTAATCCAGATTCATCTAAAGAAAGAAGAGTCCTAGAATTCTGAAAATTATTTAAAAAAATAGCAGAAATTTGCCTATTTTTCTTATATATATTCCTTATCCGCTGATTCTTCTAAAAGTAATTTTTGTATCTCCTTTTTCAAGATATGGACCCTAATCCATGTCTTTGTCCCTCTCTACCAAATTTCTATACCTCAATTTGACAGAATTTAAAAAGATCGGCCCGAAAAATTGAGGTAGAGCACTTTAAACAAAAATGAAAAATTATAAATTTTTCCGAAGTAAGACTTAAAAAGCCCACTTTTTGTTTAGCACATGGTTGCCATTTTCATGTAACCTCTAATTATGTACGTAGTGTAAAGATGTGACTAAGTAATAAGAGTCAACGTGGCAACAATCCGGGGAACAATAAGTCGATTTTGAAACTTCACGAAGAGGAGTTGATTTGGAAAGAAGTAAAGAAACCAAAATTCAGTGGTGCTTCGGGGACCGAACAAACACGATCGGATCTCAGCGGTCTGCACATGCGCATAAGTGAGCACGATAAAATTTAGGTAAGGTAGAGTTACAGCGTTACAGGTGAGCTTTTTTTCGCTATTTTTCGGTGCTTCGATGCTTTCATCCTCCTTCCTGCATCCTGGCCCTTGGACAAATAAGGAAGTACCTTTTTCATTTTAGACCTATCATATCCTAAAATTTTTGGCTACTTCCACATCATCTGTTGTGATGGTTCTTTGACTCCCAACTCATCGCTTTTTGTGCGTGCGACGCACGTATCCTCTGGTGCTTGTTGCACCGATCAACGGTCTGTGAATTTATACTCAATACTTTCAGGGAAGAGGTCTATACGTAAATAAACTTTAACGCCGTAAATGCGTTACAGCTTTTCGTCATTTCTCAAGGTTTGTGAATTTCTTTCCTAAGTCTGTCATACCCTTTTTCACGATTCTTCAGAAACAGTCATTAATACTTCTTTAAAACTGATAAGATGGAACTATGATTGTGAAACATTCCAAATAAATATACAAACCCAAAGTAAGTGTGGGAAACTAAAAACAGCGGCTAGTTCTTTTGCTACTTACACTTCATATAATCTATTAAGTTTAATTTTTGAATTAATTGATTGATTAAATTGCTAATTACCTTCATGAGCTTTGACCAGGGTGTCTACGATGTATATAGCATCACAGGTGTAATCCAAGGTCCACCATAGGACCGGAACCGAATTGTTGAGCTCCCAAAAGACGGCCCTCCCAAGGACGAAGATGACGTTGTAGAGGACGGCCAGTGAAACTACCATTAGCCACTGCGTATGAAAGAAAATATCAAGGATTAGGCTCATGTTTTCTACATTACTAAAGTAACTTTAATGATTAATAACTGTGGCAAGTTAACAGCGCTAAATGCACCAATTAATGCTGGTACTGACGGTCCCGTATTGTCGGTTATGTATTATTCATTATGATCGTTAATTTCAAGTTAAGTTCGGATCGATTGATTTATAATAAAGTTTCCTAGTCAAGTTCAGGATCTTTAATAATTATTATTGTGGTTGCGTGATGGTTTATGTAAATTTTTGATAAAATAAGTGAAAAAGTTGTAATATTGGTCGATTAAAGGACAAAAAATTTACATCTACATATAAGTATTGCAATTATTACTACTAGTCTTCGATCACAGGATAAATTAGAGCGAATCTAATGCATTCTTAAATACTTTAGCTGAGGCAATAATACTGCAACGTTATACTTTTACATAAAGATGTAATTTACAATAGTTGCTAATTTACTCTTAAATCGGTTAGAGAATTTATTGATGCGTTATAAGCGACAAGATGTTTAGAGACCTTAATTGTGACGGAGCTCAAATAATGAGTGTAATTATGACGAGAACATATTATTATGACGTCATCGGTTTTTGTCTAATGACGTCATAGTTTTGTCAACAATTACATCATCGGTTTTTGGCCGAATACGTCAACGGGTTGTCCAATGACGTCAACGGGTTGTCCAATGACGTCATCGATTTTATTTTATTTTTGCCAATGACGTCATCATTTTTTTTTTAACAGCAATTCCCTAGGTACTTATGATACATCTGGGCAAAGGTATCTTTACAAGTATATACGTAAATTCAAAAAAGTTATTGCATGTCAAACTTTCAAGTATTGTACTCTATCAAAATTCGAAAAATTGCTGTAAATTTGAAAAATATGTCGTTTTTTGGATTTACAATTGAACGTGTGAAACTTTGAGAAAACGTTCTTTTTAGAAAAACCTTCTAAAAGGTTTTTCTAAAGCTTTGAAAAAAATTATTTTGTTGTCTTTTATTCGCGCAGAATAGTTTTAAATTTTACGGAAAAAATTATTCTTAAACGTACTTTGCAACGATGTATCACAAGTAAGGGGTTGCCCAAAATAAATGACAGTGACGTCATTGGAAAACTAAATGACGTCATAATAATGTAACACGTCAGAAGCGTTGTCAAAAACAAAATCGATCTTTCAAAGCACAGATACGTCACATAACAGAATTATAAATTTTGCTTAGTTTATACAATAACGGCAAAACGCGACTATAACGAAAAACCTTCGTCAACTTGGTTGGTAATCACTTTGTGGTCATAAAACTGTGAATCTTAGGCTAGGTAAATCTGATAACGCGTTATTATAGTGACACAAATATGTTCATCTATCCATTTTGACATCCATTCCAGATGGTAATCATCAAATTAAAAATCTGGATGAGAGATTCTTTCCAAGCCTGACAAGAAAATTTCCTGACGATTATCTCCTGGTCAGTCATTTTCACATTCTTAGGGAGAATGTCACCCATCACGCTTGAGCCATCAATGATGATGGCTGCGACGATGCCATGACGATATGTTCAGATATGTTCACTGCAGAGCCCCCGGCTCAGTTTCAACAGTATAGAGAGGATACACGTCCTTATGTAACGAGAAATTCAATCCTGCAATGACCAGAGTTGGAACATCGCCTATCTGCAGTAAACGCAATAATTGAAACTATTCCAGAAACTTTCTGCTGACTATCAGCTTTTGAGCATGATGAAGCTGCAGGAATGTAGCTTTTGTGTTTTGTGGCATATTACACTGCACACATTTAAATAAAAATAGACTCGAGCTTGAATTTAATCAGTCTCAGTGATTTTCCAAATTTTCCGAGACTGGACAAATGAAAAACATTGTTCTAGTCAGTCGAGTTGTCGAGATAAAATCAGAAAAAGCATTCAAATAGAGCATTCCAATTGTTCATCTCGTTGTGGCAGCGCCGATCAATAATAATTTTGAAAGCTCAATACGTCATGATTTGATTTTACCCTGAAATATGCGTGCATTGAAAGCGTTTAATTCGGCTTTATACTATTCAAGGGCACGGCAATTAACAGAAAATGAGCGAGCGCATTTACATTTCCAGACCAATATATCAAGAATTATCTAGAACAGGCCCGCATTGTCAGTTCGCTGAAATTTACATATCAAATTGACTGGCCTGAGTCAATTCCACCATTATTTCTCTCATACGTGGGAGATTAATTAATGATTGTTTCTCGAGTTCTGCGTAGGTACAGGGTGTAACTGTTTCATTTTTTTATTCTGTCTCTATTCTGCGTCTAAGTGTTCAAGATATGCTCTAGCACTTCGCCACATTTTATGAAGCTGCTGGTTTAATTAACAGTTCCAGCAAAAAGTGCTCGGTTACTTTTTCCTTACTCCTAAAAAATTCTTTTATACTAGAGAAGATGTTCAAAGTGAGATGATTTTGCATTGTCTTAATAAATAATGTTACGATTCCATTCTCGGGCGCCCTGGGTTAACGACAAAACAACGTTATTGATTCGTTGTCTCACTTCGTCAACAGTTTCCATTAATTGGCGTTTCATAACAATAATTTTTGGATAAACTCCAGATCGAAAAATAAAGAAGATTATGGCCCGGGAGACGAGACTATAATTTTAGGAAGGCTTTAATTAGAATTGCAGGATCATATTTCTCAGCACGCATGATCCATGTAGCCGAGATATTCCTAAATCGTCATGCAGGAGCTTCTTCCAATTGTTCGAGACCTCCACTTTGGTTCGATGTAACAAACAACATTCGCCTTTAGGCGTACATTTCAAAGGGTTCATTTCTTCCTGGCTGCTGGATCATGGGTCTAACTCTCCGCCCCCCCCCCCCCCCCAATTAGATCCACAAGAAACTGTTCCTGCATGGGAGGCTACGGGATAAAACCACGGTATCAACGCTACAGCGGAGGTTGTTACAGTCAATGAAGCGTGGAGAGACCTCATTCTTATCTGGACAACTTTGAGATTTAGACAAAGGTACTCCGACGCAGATTTTCACGACCACAGAGACTATTCCAATCAGGAGAGCTGACTGATTTGTATGTTGAATTGGGGATCTGAGATATCGGCGGACACATTTTGTTGACTATTTTCCCTTGAGACACCTGGTTCCTGCCCGGATGTTAACACTCCAAGAGTGCCCCAACTTCTTTCAAAAATGACGGTTTCAGTGGTCAAAATTGAGTCACTAATCTCCAGATTGCCTTCTAACTCATCTCATGGAGAGGATGGAATAACATTCTCATCCTTTTGTTTTTCATTCTCATTCTTTTGTTTCAGTTGCTTTGTGCTCCGTGTTTCAGGGATCTTTTGATGATGGCAGGATTACAACTCGCTATAGTGACCCAAATATTTAAGAAGAACGACAAGGCTAAGCCAGCCAGCTTTGTATTCAGACTTGTTCTTATTGTTACTGAAAACAACTTGGTATCTTCTGCGCAATATGGTCGTTCAGTTCTTACCAACCTGATGACATGCGTGAACGATTGGATCCTTGTTCTCGATGACAAGCAATCCATCGATGTTCTGTATTTAGTCTTTTCAAAAGCTTTTGACAGGATTCCCGTTAATAGGCTTGGTGGCCAGATGTACCATTTCGAAGTGAGAGGTCTAGCATTGAAATGGTTGGAACAAGTCCTAACATCCAGAACTTTTTGTGTAAGGGTTGGATCTCAGGGTTCTGTTCTGGGATCTGGATTCTGGATTTCTGGATTTTTGGGAGGACTGAACAAGTCCGCTGCACTGAAGCCTCAGGTGGCTCATTGTGCTCCCGTTTTTTCCTAGTGGCCTCTCTCCTTAAGTAATCCCAAGCTCAGAAAGAACTGGACCAGGGCGCCTAGAGGAGGTCCAGAGAGGTTGTTGAGGCCTAGCTGATAGATCCAAGCCTATAGATCCACGGTGGTTATAGAGTGAAGGACAGCGGCACAGGATATGTTCCGCAGTCTCTTCCTCTTCTTGACATTCCCTGCGTATGGAGATGTTTGTTTAGTCTGTCCGATCTGTCATTATTAAGAGTTTTTGTAAGGACAATTTTTTTTTTATATTTTGCCTACATGGCTTTTATAATATTTCTTTTACAAAGTTGAGAATAAAACATGAACAACCTTGGAGAAAGATTACTACGTTAATTATTATTAAATGATTAATAATTAGATGCAGGAATAAATTTTTTTAGTCACCTTATAGTGTGAAGGCAACGCTGGATCGACGACGATCGTGTGCCCCGAGCACCAGGTGCCGTTACGGGGCTGGTTCTCCGGATCCCCCGGCGAGCCCTCGTTGGTCTTGCTGTCTATGAACCAGTCCCGGGGCTGGGAGTCCCGCCGGGGAAACCGCCGCAACCGCGCCGCCGCCTGCAGCGACGCCGCCACCCGCCGGAGGCGGCCTCGCACCGCCGATAGCAGCCTGACCTGGGACTCGCCGCTCTCCTGTGAACCACCGGTGGGATCGTTAGTAAATGTTGTAAAACAAAAATTTGATTAATGTAGGACAATTAACTCGTTATAACAGGGGTAGTGAATTTCATTTGTGAGTAAAAAATGGGAAAATAAATACAATGTGTATGTTATGTAGTTTGTTTTTATAAAACTTTTAACGTAACGTTAAAATCACAACTGATTCCCTTAACCTTTCAATAGTGTATTTTCCCCTTATATTATACAGTATCTGATTATTTTTTTCATAAATTAACACGGTGTTAAAAGTTTTATAAGAGCAGGATGTGTATTTCTTCAAGTATGTGTCTGAAAAAAATAGTGTATAGTATGATATGCTGTTAGTTCTAAGTTCTAAGTTCTAACATAGTTTTAACGTTTTTCTTTATTTAGGTATTATTATTTTTTTTATTTCTGCATATTAATTGTCCCAGATTTATTTATTTTACGATTTTTGTCGAAATGATGTAAACGTGCCAAACGTACTTTGCCCTCTGAAAACCAATCATATCCGACTTTCTCTTTTTGAGGAGGGAAGGACCAAACTGTCCACGAAAAGATGAGAAACACCTGCGCTCTCTCCTCCTAGCGCACGACCGCCGTAGATTTTTTTGTTCCCTACCATTGACTCGATCTCCACGCTTTTACTTTTTTCTATATATTCAAATTTTTCTTTTAAACCTTTCAAAACAGAGCTACGGAGGTAGCAGAGCAACTTCAATATCACGTCATGTTCGCGGATGTTCGTTTTGACGTGGAATGAAGACGTGATAGATGACGTGAAAATGACGTCGTAATGACAAAGAAATGTCACAGATCAAAAACGTCATTACCAAAGTACAAAAACACGTACCTAATATTGACCTAACCTAATTTTTTCCGAATACCGTCTCTTAAGTTCCAGTTCCACGTGTATATGACGTTAAAAACACGTTACTTATTGCAATGTCGGAAAATAGATGTCAGCTTTGGTTTTTTGACGTCTCCTATTAGTTTTCATTGATTTACGTGAGATATCAGGGACTTAAACGACGTGTTTTAAACGTCACTTATACAGCTGACGTCGGCGACCAATTATGACGTTAAAATAACGTGTGATCACGTGCCTGCGACGGGAGGGTAAAAGCATAATCCGGAGAACGAACATTTTTCGGGAAAACCTAAAAGAGCCTTTTGAAATTTACAAAAAAACTCAAAATACCCTTCAACGTATTGACTAATTGAGATAATATTATGTAACAATTTAATCTCTTCAAAAAACGATTTAAATCATTGCTAAAGAAATTGCCTTCAATTATTATTAACATTTTAACAAACCTATAATATTAATAATATTCACGTACGCACTACATCATAGGAAGTCGAGAATTGTGTAGTGAAAAATCCTAAAGGTAACACTGAACGAAAATAAATGCACAGAGGTGCCCCGGTAAGGTGAGTTATTTAGATTGTGTACACGATTAAAATGTCCCACATGACATGCATTCAAATTACACCTTCCTCTACTAGTCCTGCTGGTTTAACATTTTTTATTCATAGGTAAATACGCGGTATAAAGGTGAAGTAGCCGCCTTGACTATAGGATGTAGATACCTACATTGAAAAAGAAGCATCCTTGCCACGAAATATCCTTGTAGGTAGGTACCTACGGGTATTTATTTTTAACTAATTACTCCCAGGACTCCAGAGCAAAGTCATTGACTCGGTTATTAACATGAAAACCTCATTTTTATGTAAAATATCTTGATGTAGGTATATTATTATACAAATATTTCTGTTTTCATGAAAACAGCTAGGGGTTCCATTAGAGTGCGAATGAAAAGGAAATTATGAACATCGCTTTGTCAGTTCTGCGAATATAATAATGGACGGGTTGTTTCTAGTGTTTTTAGAACAGAACTAAAAAATTTAAACTGCTTGCAGCTCTAATTTCTCGTCTCGAAATTATTAATTAAATCACGATCTCAACTTTTCGACCGACAAATTCTTTTACTCGACAATAAATAATTTTTCCACTAATATGATCCCGAATTCCTTTTTCTTTTTGAGAAATTCTCGTTCTCAACAATAATCAATATTTCCACTAAAGTTGATAAAATTGAGGTACAGGGTTTCCCTTTCACCATGTTAGTAATTAGTTAGTTAATAATTTGCAACCATTTCTTTTTCGACATCGATGGCGTATTTTTAGGTCAGGGATCTGCACAAATGCTGCTACTGGTTCCTGGTGGAAAGATTTAACGAAACTTAGCTCTAACCAAAAGTTCTTCATTGATTTGTCATTATTGAATTATATTCTTGATTATCTATTATTCTATCTGCTTTATAGGTATTTAAACGTTTTCAGAAAAAAATGCACAAAAACTATGACAATTTAGTATTTTAAGAAGAATTCCATAAAAACTCCTTCTTCCAGAGAAATCCCAGAAACAAAAAAAAAGTAGCAGGCTAAATAAATTACAAGCAGCTACTTCCCTTCGTGCTTTCCTTGTCAGTGGAAGAACCTAACTGCATTTGACAAGCTTCTTCAGAAGAAAAACTCACTAATGCTTCCTCATCATTAGTTCATTGTCAGTAGAAGACTAAAATTCTAACTAAAGAATTTTCTTACTCCACTGAGACTACCAGAGGACAAGCGCATGTCTCAAAAAAAATTTCTGAAAAATTTTGCATACACATTTTGATAATAATTATTTTTGTCCAAATAATTCCATAAAACTACCTTTTTCCAGAATTAATAATATAACAAATTTTTAAAAAATCAGTAATTAAATAATTACAAGCTGCTGCTCTCCTTCATGAGTTCCTTGTCATTCGAAGAACCAAATTGAAATTTGTCAACCGTCTTCAGAAAAAAACTCACAATTGATTATTCATCATCAGTTCATTGTCAGTAGAAGAATCAAATTGAACTCGAAGAATTTTCTTGCTCCACTGGGGCTACCGGAGGACAAGCGCTTGTCTCAAAAAAATTTTCAGAAGAATTTTGTATAAAAACTCTGACATTGTCCGTATAATTCCATAAAATTCCCTCTTTCCAGGAGAAATCCCAGAAACAAACTAAAAAAAAAAATTATAGAGCAATTAAAGTACAAGTTACTGTTACTCCCTCATGCTTTCCTTGTCAGTGGAAGAACCTGACAAATTGACAAGCTTCTTCAGAAGAAAAAACTCATTCTTCTTCATTCATTCTTCATTTCTTCTCAAAAAGGCTTCTTCATTAATCTCACTAATGCTTCATTGTCAGTAGAATAATCAAATTCAACTCGAAAATTTTCTTGCACCTCTGGGGCTACACGAGAACAAACGCTTGTCTCAAAATAATAGTTACACATTGATATACAGCGTGTTTCTGAAAAGCGCGAAAATATTCAAAATTAACGTAATTATGTAGCTGAAACGGCTGACGCTTATTAAACGTAAACCACCGTTCTTGGAGAGAGAGAGATAGATAGATAGATAGATAGATAGATAGAGAGAGAGAGAAAGAAAGAGAGAGAGAGAGGCTTGGACCAATAGTTGATCGTCGCTTTTTTCCTTGTTTGTACTAATTTGTCATTATCTTGTCCACCTAAACTAAATATCCTACTTTTCAAGGATCTTTTAGCTTTCTTTTATAAAGTCAATTTTAACACGACGCTTTGTAACTGGCGCAGTCATGCGGATTTAACGAAAATTCTGATAAATGTGAAACCAGAAGAGAAGTTTGAATTCTAGTAAGTGACACGTCCAGGCTACGAGATGAAAATCTGCGAGCTTTTAACATAAGGTCTCCTTAATAACAACGAGAAGCGACCCCGTGATCTCGAAGTCTTCTATTCCAGCGAGAGACGAACATCGAGATCTTCATATTGAGGTCTTCTTTACCGCAATAACAGCAGAGTTCACCTCGAGGTTCAATGTAAAGGATTATAGCTTTTAGTATATTTTGATGATAAGAATTAGCCCCTGAAAATTTTCAGCTTAAAATATCTCAGAGAATATTTCCTAGTCTTCTACTACCGTTAACAAAAAGGTAACGTATGAGAAATCCATCATTACGTGAGGACAGATAGTTTTCTGCAGCTTCTCTTACGCGTAATTTATCACGTATTTCGCAGATATTCCTTTTATCTTGCTACAAAATTCACATTCTCTAAATCTTTGATTTCATTTTTCTCATATTTTTTTTGAAATTTTAATTTTACGCTACCAGTAAAATTCAATTCAAAAATTTATTTTAAAATTGGTAAGCATTGCGAGAATATTGTATCTAAGAATATATTAAGAATAATGTGAGACAGAAATTCTACAAAAAAAAGAGATTTGAGCAGTATCATTACTGTAACAACCGAAGAGGAATTGATTGGCCAATTGGACCATACATTATGGCACCTACATACGATTCAAAAATGCCCGTTATTAAAGATATGATTATAGAGGAGAACTTTATTGCATGGAGGTCAAAATTCAAAACCTCATTTGGTGAATAAGTACCCAGGTAAGTACACGTAAGAGTTCAATCATTCGGGAAGTCTGAAAGATCTACTCGAAAACTCATTTATAATAAGATCTGTCTTATGAAAAAATTTCCAGGAAGGTTTTCGAGGACCGTATAAAAATTTTTAATTTCGGATTCCAAACTCTCAGAGTAGAGCAGTTCTTGTCCTCTGACCTATACTCTTCGGCAATTTTATTTTTTGCGGTTTATTGCCATCTCGTAAACTGAATTTATACCCCACTCCGAATGAAGTATAGTGAAGAAACGGAGGTTTAAAGCTAACGTTTAAGGCCGCTGCAGCTCAAGTTCTAACTTGAACCTATAACCGTAAGTGTATTATCCATTCCATTTTCGTCGTAAAGGAGATTATATTTACTTTTTTATTAGTGTTGTTCACACCTGAAATGCACTTGGATTACATTGTCCTCTTTATGTTATTAGAATTATGCGATAAGAGAGATACTTAAACGTCAATTTCAAACAATTTTACAAGTTTCTGATGCGTGATTCATTCAGTTACTTTGGTATTACACAATAAGGGCTGTTATTTATTTTTTAAGGGTGGGGGTTGCAGTTTAGGTGTTCTTGATCTGGCAGTTTTGTCATACAGTCATGCACGTTTTATAGATGTAAAAATTATATTAATATTGCTTTTATTTGGTTCATTTATCTCAATCAGTCTATGAGATATGGCCCGGTCAATTAAATCTGAAACACTCTGTATATAAGCGTATAATATAGAGGCTTTTATTTTTCAATTTTTCGTCATTATGGTCACTTTCTTGCTTCTCCTATAAATCACCAGAGGGTTGACAAAGTTCTCTAATGCTTTGTCTCTTTCCAAAGATTTCCAAAGAGTGTCTTAGTAGTTTGCCTCTAATCAAAATCGTTAAAAAGTAGTCATCCTCCTTCGGAGGTGCGTCTGCCTATACACAGCGCGCGACCTTGAACAAAAGCGCCGCCTGGCCGCAATTGCGCATGTATATAGTTTGTAACTCTGTGGACATAGCATCCATTCTAGTGATGTGCCTTTACGTGTAAAAAATTCATTTCTCACGTTTGACGTAAATAATTTGCAAGAATGTAAACAATTCGTAAAGAATATAAAGAAGACGTAAATAATGTAAATAGTAGAAAATAGGGTTATGTTATATGTTATTTTGAGGTTTTGTTTCTTGAATAATAATTGTTCATGTCATTTAATGTTTATGGAAATACATTATAGATATTATGTACACCACCCCATACGACCCCACCCCTCACACTATCCACATCACCCCACACGATAGATTATGGTTGGCAGAAGTCAAAACTTTGCATTCTTTACACTCTTTACATTCGTTACATTCTTTAGATTCCCTACAATCTTTACCTTAAAAAAGGTCCAAGTAAAGAATAAATTCTTTATCTAGAATCGCGTAAAGAATAGTTTAGAGTCATTGGAAGGAGTGTCCAGTCAGGTCAGACCCTGAGAGCAGTTTATCAGATCCTTATCACCTTGAAGAGAGCTGTTTCCTTTACTTTTCGCACCTTAGCCTGTCTGGGTTTCTTTGGAAAATCGGATCTCAAGATCGTTCGGTCCACGCGGCGTCTGCCTGATGTTCTTGGCGAACTTTTTCCCGGGAACCTTTTGACGAGGTCCTCAAAAGGTTCCCGGGAAAAAGTCTCTTAACGGAATCTTACTCGTTCTCAAAGGCGGCGTCGCAATATGGGATCGCCTAAATCGTGGGCCAAGAGACGCGACTCAGGGATTCCGAGTCGAGATTTTGGGAGATCAGGGAGATCAATTCTACCGGGAGATCCTAATCTATGAATTCCTGTTGGGAGGCCTGCGCCGGCGGAAAGGATTCGCGATATTTTCATGGATTTTTTTGGCTTTTGTTCGCTTGCCTTGTCTTGCGAAATTCAGAGTAGTTTCGTATAAAGACGAATCGAGGGGTTCTTATCTTTAGTTGCCCACCTGCACCTTCCGGAATCCAGCATGTCTCAATGTAAATGAAGGTGAGAGTGGGGAGTAGGATCAAAGATCCATCATATTTTCTAGAGGGGAGGGATAAGTTATGCACAGAGGGGACATTTTTAATGGAAATTGAGAAGAAAAACAGTATTTTCACGGACAATATACAAAAATAGAATAATAACATAATAGAAAATGTATCCATCCATTTTTTGCAACTTTTTTGTTGTACAGTTACAATTCAGTAACTTTTGACTGAACTGTCATGGTTTTTTAAATCCAAATTAGACTGAAAATCCTAATTAGACAAAATTTCATTAATTCCAAAATCATTTTATTCGCCCCAAACTAGCGCCAATTGAAATTTAAAAGAAAGCAATAAACCACTAGAAGGGTTCTGACGCAAGTTTCCTGGATATTGAATTTGTGTAAGAGGTTCTATACTAACGAGGGATTCTGGTAGAACAAATGAGTAATGGCGGTCGGGTAAAGTGAAGGATAATTAATCGCAAAAACAGGATGAATGTTTAATTAGCATAATAATTGGGAATCGTCTCTGGACGTCCCTTCCATTTATGCACATATACTATCCTTTCTAATGTCAATTTTCAGTAAGTAACTCGATTATTTGACGACTAGATATAAAGGAATATCCTTGCAACTATAATTTGATATTTTTACAAAGTTCTGTCTTTTTAAAAAGTCTCTGGAAAGTCAACATATAAAGCAATCGGGCTCATAATTGCAACCAAAAAACATAATATTGGGGGAATAAAAAGGAGGATATACGATCATGTGAAGAGGGAGATCAGGGGGAGCGATTTAGTGTATCCTGATAATGAGGAAGTCACACATATCCCGAAATGTCTGGCCCTGGAGACTTGTAAGGACTTGTAAAGAGTTTCCCCCTCCTCCAGGGCAAAAAGTTTATAATCCGTAATAATTGGAAGTCTCCATGGGCAATACTCAAAGAACCTTACGATTTCAATTATTGAAGCCAACCGTGAAAGCTTGTAGTCAAAAAGTTATGAATTTTCTGTAACTTAGAATGAACATGGACATGATTTCATTTCAGATAGTCGAATACTTCCGTACTTTCTTCTTCTTTCTTTACTTTCCGTACTTTCTTGATAAGCTCTCTAGTACCTTCAGAGTATCATAACATCTAATTCTCACAAGTTTCCTCTCCTAACTGCTCTGAATTTCATGATGAAAAACATCAATTATACGCGAACAGTGGCAAAAAGCCGGTTAAATTCATTCTGCCCATCAGCATCCCATACCGAAACGAGTTTATTTCAGCTGATTTGATTCTGTATCGGCTGCCTACCTATCTGCTAGCTGTTAAGCCCTTTATAGTCGCGTTATGTCATTTCTCGATTTATATACCTATCTAAACGATTTAGTACCGCAAATTCCGGGTCGAATTTCACATTTCTACCCAGTTATCGCGCAGATTAGATTGACATAATACGCCCGACAAGTTTAACGATATCATAAACACGGAGCAGTCAGTATCGGAATTTCATAATCATAATCCATTACCATGACAACATTTCTGCTCACTCTTTATTTCTTTTCATCAAACTTTCCAAGCGTATGGAAAGATAAACGTAATCTTGTTTGCATTTTAATTGTCTTACTTGGTTACCGAAACTGATGATATTAGCTAAGATAAAATCAATCTTTTAGTAAAGGGAGAGTTAAGTAAAGGGAGATTTTGCGGCATAGTCTTACTGCTGCAAGGACTTTTTCTGTTTGGAATAAAAATTAAATACGAAATGATTAAAAATGA
The DNA here is from genome assembly GCA_910589415.1 of Malachius bipustulatus. Lineage (NCBI taxonomy): Eukaryota > Metazoa > Arthropoda > Insecta > Coleoptera > Melyridae > Malachius > Malachius bipustulatus. Next base: position 58,963,376 of record OU342630.1, read on the forward strand.
GAGCCACGAAACTCCAATGGTAAAAATTATATCGAATATTTTGCTCAATCAAGCAGTATAGGTACATCAACTATTCTAAAAAACATCTGGACTTCCCCTAGACCCCCAGAACCCCATTTTTCGGGAGACTTTAAAATAATGAGAGCCAGGAAACTTCTATGGAATTATATCAAATGTCTTGCTCAAATCAATAAGTACTCATCAACTTTTCTAAAAAAATTATGGGGTTCCTCTAGAACCTATAGAATCCTATTTTTCTTGAGACTTTAAAATAATGAAGACCATCCCTTCTGCTGTAAAGAACCAACCAGCAGGACTGATAATTCTTGAAGAGCCTGATGAGCTTTATAAACCTGAGTAAAAAGAACACGATCATCGTGAGGCCCAGGTAGAAAAAAATCAAACCTGGATAGAATAAGCTCTAATAATTGAAGAAATGGCAAGTATACTCAACGATTAATTAATAATAATAAATAACAAAAGTAGGTCGTTTGAGTATAAAGCACATACAGTGCATTTTACTAGCCTGCTAGGTGGGTTCGGAGAATTACTCCATCGCCCATAACAGTTGTCATGCTGGCAGTGCCTGAAACTCCAATCGAGAGGAGCTTCCAACTAATATCCAACAGCAGAGCCTTCCAGAGTACCAAATCAAGCACAGACACGTGTTTCGTTCTACTGGAACTCATCAGTGTGCTGCATCTGGAGTTCCTCTCGATTGGAGTTTCAGGCACTGCCAGCATGACAACTGTTATGGGCGATGGAGTAATTCTCCGAACCCACCTAGCAGGCTAGTAAAATGCACTGTATGTGCTTTATACTCAAACGACCTACTTTTGTTATTTATTATTATTAACTAATAATTTCTCCCCCAAACTGCCTGGTGAGTTCCATGGATAATTTCGTTTTACCAGATCCGGTCCTCCAGTATGACCACTAACGTCGACAACTTTTGTGCCATTTCGCTCGTTCAAAAATGAACTGACGACGCCTTTTTGACGTGAGTGAAAATATCTAATAATGTCTAGAACGTCTCGATTTTTAATCGATATGAAAGCGTTATTCGTCTGTAAATAATAAATTAATATTCAACTTCCGAAGGTTTTCGATTGAAGGTGTTATCTTCAATAGACTCTTTAAAACAATGGTAATATCTTGCAAATGCCGCCGTTTTTAGCAGTTCAACTTTCAAGCTCTTAGCCTGACTTCCTTGTCGTAATTGAGAAACAGCTAATTACCGTTCAACTATAAGTTCAACTATTGCATCACCTCAATTAGAAATTTTTCTACCTTCCAAAGAACTTCTGCAATTAGGGCGAAATAAACATCTTTGAAATCCAACGACTAAAGAGCCTAGCTACAGTATCAAACCTCCAAGATTCATGAGTTACTCCTGAAAAACCTACCCACAAACATACATACCAATTTATTTATTTAAAGAGGAAAAGATTTATGGAAAAGCAGTAAAACTAACGATAATAAATCTGCGAAATGATGTCTTTATTGCAATTTATGCAAGTAATGCATTCAATTCCATTCCATCGTTCGTGATTTAATTTATTTTCTCGTAGTAAACGGTTGATAGGTAATCGTCTTGAAGTCTTTCTTTCAGTGGGATTTTATTGGTAAAATGCCATCTCGGAGTGATCTTCAATCTATTCCCCGGTGGCGTTGGCGTCAAATCACTGATGAATAATACTTCATCCCAGCACCCTTTTCCCTGATAGAAAACGCAATAAAAATCGACTTAGAATAGACCTGAAGGGTGGAATGATTTCTTTACAAAGAAATTAATCGTTTTCTTATCACCAGCAGCAGAGTGAACGATACTACAACTGCTTGTATCCTAAGAACATAAAATTGGAGTTAAAATTGTTAAAATGTTGTAACGTAGTTACATATTATTTCTATTACTTTACATCAACACAACGTTGCACACGCGCATGCCCGTCACAAATCGTGCAAGTGTCCCTTCTATCTAGTCAATGCTCCGTGATACCGCAAATTTAGTTCATAGCGACAAGTACAATATTGCTTAGAAATTTGGTGTACGTCGTTAACAAATAAACTTGGCATTAGAAACAAGAATAGTAGATACTACCTTACCTTACCTTACCTTAAAATACCTTTGTCTTCTTTTAAAGGAAAACGACAGAAGTTTCTGAGTTACAGAAACGTCCTACCTTTATCTAATATTACTTGGAAGTGATATTTTACCTTACCTTAGACATTGACATGGTCAATAGTTATCTCAATTTAGTCGTGAATCTGAAATGCCTACGTATTGAGATATGACTATGAGTCTATACCAACCTTTACCTTATCTTTATCTGTCTGCGTTACCGAAAGTATATCGCTTGATAGAATTGTTATCTATGCCTTATCGATTTACGATTTATCTTTGTTCAAAAATCCACGTGATTTATTGCGAAAAATTTCGTAATGTAATATATTATATATTATCTATTTATTATCTATTATCTATTAGATTTAAATACTTACCTAATTTTAAGTTTAATCTTAATACCGCTTATCTATTACTTGCTAACGCTTATGCCATGAAAATACGAAAGCATGTTGTTTCGTATATGCATGAATATTTTTCTTTTCCTTTTCTTTTTTTTTTGTATATAGAGTTACTTGTGCCATAATAATTAACTTAGAATATGGTAACAACACGTTACTTGTCATTGTCGTTCCTTTGATAATTGTCTTTTTATTTACTATGAAGTTATCGTTCTCTTCTCTTATTTTTCGTCGTGCTATCTTCTTGAAGAATTCTATGAAAACTCTCTATGTCTCCTCCAGAATATCCCCTTCTTCGGGTATATAAGAGAATCCTTGATTTTATCACGGACTCTTGGTTTTACCGGAGCGAGGTGGTGTGTAACGTAGTTACATATTATTTCTATTACTTTACATCAACACAACGTTGCACACGCGCATGCCCGTCACAAATCGTGCAAGTGTCCCTTCTATCTAGTCAATGCTCCGTGATACCGCAAATTTAGTGACAGACGTCATTTTCAATTGGAAACCGCCATTTTATTTTCTAAGCGTCCTTTCCTGATTTTTCTTATCTGACATCTTACGTGAAAAGAAGCCCGAGGATCTGTTTCATCGGGTTTTCCTCCCTGGATTACCTTTTCGATAATTGATCTCTACGTTTTACCGGATATTTTCGTCCCCCCCTGCTTTGCAGGGCACCAACTGGAAGCGTTCCCTTTGTCTTCACATTTTCACTATAACTGCTCGCCTCTGGATTCCTACTGTCTACCTGAGAAGCCTCAACGAGACAGCCTCTTCTAGTATCTATGCAGTATCCCAGGCAGTTTTAGAAGCGGAATCATCAGCTGCTGCTGCGTTTTCCTACCTGACCTGACCTGACCTGTCTACTTCGTGGAATTCCGCCTCTCTTCTCTTCATGAGAACTACAGACCTTTAAATCCCCCCCATTTCTTCATTCGACATTGGTAACGCGTTTTATCAACACAAGAGAACAATCTGTAAGTCTTTACATCTCATTTTTTGATTCGCCTTTTCAAGGAGTTAGCGTACTCTCACCGTCTTTGAAGTTATTTTGAAGTTTAATAGACTATCGAAGAAGTATTGTTATTTGTAGTCAACTTGATAATTAGTAATGAACTTTATTATTCATTTTAAAAGTGAATATCTGATAATTACGTAATTTAAGAACCTGTAAAAGGGAAATTCGTTTTACAAGGCCTTATAAAATACAACCCTTCTTTCACTCAATTAAACGTTAAATTTGTTAAATAGCATAGGTACGTTAAGTTATTTAGATATTACAAATCATTATTACCATTATTAGGAACAATTAATTGATTTTTATGTAAGTGTAGATAGAAATAAAGTTTGTTTTAGAGTTAGAATTAAATCTTATTGATCAAAATAGTGGATAATTAGGCAAGCCTTTTTTTTAATTTTTCAATTGCCTATAGAAATCAAAAGAACAAAAAAATTAAATGGCATCCCCCTTTTGGACATATCTTATATCATATCAAGATAATTAATAAACAAATACCGTAATTAATACACGTACCAGAGTTCGCTCATAGCAAAGCGTTAAATCTGGGCTTTGTTTTGAGAAATTCACCTATCATATCATAATGTAAGTACTTTTATGTTTACCTATACCTATTTACCTTTAAATTTTCTTACGGCAAAACAATTATCTTTCTTACGATACATTATTATATGAATTATCTTTTCTTACGGTACATTTGGCATATCCCCGGCGGGATTCGTTTTCACGACAACTTTGAATTAGAAGTCCAATTCGTCTTATCTTAAACATTATACGAGAGTTTGACTTCTTATATTATTGACATACAGTAACTTTATGGTGCATGATTACTTATGTAATGATGTAGTAGATTAGTGATTTCATGAATCTTTGCTTTTATTGTGCATTACGATATCTTATTTTATGCTATGTATTATATTATTGTAAAATTATTTCCTCCTCAATAGTATTACAAGCTTCGTCTAAAGGTTATGTAACCTTAAAGTCAGTATAACCTAACGCCATCTTGCTTTCTCTACCTTGTCATTGTTCCCGTCTCCAAGTGTCAATATCTTACTGACAACTAGTGTAGACCCAAGTTGATCTACCTTAGACTAGGTAATCCATCAGGAAGCCCTATTATTGAACCCAGTATCCTACACTATCTTACGTCACACGGTATGCCTACTCTCTTACGTCATATCGAATACGTATCTGAATAATAGTGAATTATTATTCCTCCTTCACTACAAATAATTCTCTTTTACCTTACAATAAGTAATATTATCTAACTGTATCTTATCTTATTGATCTTATTTCTCGATTTTTAACTAAAAATGAATCCTGCTACTTCTCTTACGAGTGACGAACTGTCTTATGAAATTTCACTTAGAAATCAAGTTCCTTTAAATACTATCGATAAAAAAAAATTCAATTACGTGCTCTTTTAAATAGAGAAGATATCACTATCACTAAATCTCCATATCTTTTTGAAAGAGATTGTACAGAGATTAGGCAGACTTTAGATGATTTAGCTGGAAATATTGCTGAGGCACCATTAGATTCGGAAGACCCTTTCTGTCAATCATTTCAATTTCGTTTAGAACATGTCATAAGAAGAATCAATAGGTTGAAAACAGGAAAAGACCCTGTCAAAGAAACCGAAATACAAGCCCTATTTTCTCGAGCAGTAGAAATAGAGGGAGAATGGCTCCTTAAAGCTGATCAATTCCCTATAAAAGTCAAAAATAATCCTGAAGACTTGCAAGCTTCTATACCTACCACTTCTTTACCTTCAAAAATTAGTGTTCCTGTTTATAAATGGAATCTTAAATTTTCCGGATCTTCTAAGGATAACCTTATTCAATTTCTCGAAAAAATTAGAGAACTTCAGAGATCTCGAAATGTATCTAACACAGAACTTTTTAACTCCGCTATTGATCTTTTTGAAGACAAAGCGCTGATTTGGTTTCGTAGCGTAGTCGATTCTATCACTTCTTGGTCAGACTTAGAGTCCAAATTAAAGCAAACTTTTCTTCCTCTCTCATATGACGATGACCTTTTAAATGAGATCAAACAACGAACTCAAGGCGAGTTCGAATTAACTGCGATTTACGTTGCCTCTATGAAAGGTATTTTCAAGAGATTGTCTATTGTTCCTTCAGAAGAAGAACAATTCAAAATTATTAAAAAGAATTTGCATCCCTATTTTCAAAATCACCTTGCTCTTGTAGAGATTAAAAATGTCGATGACATCATCCAAGTTGGAAAAAAATTGGAAGATAGCAGAGCTATCATTCAAAAATATCGTCCACCCCCCTCCAGAAAGGTACAAAGCCTTTTGAATTCAGACCTTGCTTGTTCTGAAGGAGTATACGCTCCCTATGTTAAAACAAGAACTACCTCTGGTTCGAATTCCTCTATCTCTTGCGTTGACCACTCTATATCTGGTAATGTATCTATAGTTTCCTGCTGGAACTGCTCTAATAAAGGACATACATACACGGAATGTAAATTCCGTCGCAAAATCTTTTGCTATGGATGTGGTCGCAGGAATGTGGTGAAGTCTCGATGTCCCTCCTGTTCCTTCAACTATCTCGAGTCTCTACAAACCGCACCTGATTCAAAAAACGGCAAAGTTGTACGTCAGGGTGCAGTGCAACACCCCAACGAAAGCCGCCCAACACACAAACCAAACACCGAAAAGGCAAAGCCTGTGGAAAACAAACTTCCACCCAAAGAGCAAAAATAACTTCATATCGTTCCCTAGTAGATTTCTTTAGTCAAAAGAAACAATGGAAATCTTGGCTAAAGAAAATTTCAGATTTTCTTAAACCAACTATCTTACCTCCAACACAAAATGCTACAGTTAGCACAATTACAAAGAGTTTCATCCCAGTAATAGCACCTATTTTGTTATCTGATCCCGTAGACGACAGACCCTTTATTGCTGTTAAAATGAATCATATTTCTTACACCGCCCTTTTTGACACTGGCGCTAATATCTCTGTATGTGATCTAGAGACCATACAGGAAGTTTTAGGAAGCACTCCCTTACCTTCTGAAAATTCTGACATCCTGTGTTCATTGAAAAACGCTGACGGATCCCCCTTGTCAGTTATCTCTATTGTAGATATTATTTTAACTATTGATGACGTCACTAAACTAGTTCCATTTCATGTAGTACAATCTATTTCTCCTCAAATAATTTTGGGCATAAATGTCGCTAGAATTTTTAACATGGTTATTGATTTCGTACATGAAAATTTTGAAGTACAGAATGAAATACCAATTTCAAATCGTTCCTATCTAACTCCCGAATGCCTCAATGTAAACGTCATCAATAAAATTCAAGACATCTCTTCTCTCCCTCCGCAACATTTATCCAAGCTAGAAATAATCGTAACTGAATTTAAAAATTTAGCTCGCACTGATTATCTCCCAGAAACTTCTATATTATCTCATACCATTGAAACTGGTAACGCTAAACCAATCAGACAAAGACAATATCCTTTTTCACCTGCTCTCCAAGCTTGTCTAAAAGAAGAAATAGATAAGTTAATTAAGTTAGGTATCGTGGAAAAAAGTAACTCTCCCTGGTGTTCTCCAGTTCTTTTAGTGCGAAAGAAAGACGGTAGTTACCGTATGTGTTTCGACGGTAGAAAACTAAATGAAGTCACAACACACGATTCATATCCCTTACCTAGAATTGACTCCATCCTGAGCAAGCTTAGAGATGCTAGATTTCTTTCCTCCATTGACCTTAAACAAGCTTTTTTTCAAGTTCCATTAGACGAGGAATCTCGGCCTAAAACCGCATTTATAGTCCCCGGAAAAGGTTTATACCAATTTTGTAGAATGCCTTTCGGACTTAGAAACAGCGCGCAAACTCAACAACGTCTCATGGACACTGTTTTAGGACCAGAACTCGAACCTTTCGTTTTTGTATACCTAGACGACATTATCATTGTCACAGGCTCTTTCGAAAAACACCTCGAAATTCTTGAGGAGGTATATAAACGCTTACTTAATGCAAATCTCACTATCAATTTTGAAAAATATCAATTTTGTAGAGATTCTCTTTCGTTCCTTGGTTTCATAGTAGACAAGGGTGGTTTACGCGTAAGCGATGAAAAGGTTAAATCAATTGTTGATTCTCCTATCCCTACTAATACCACAGGAGTAAGACATGTATTAGGCATCCTCCAATATTATAGAAGATTTATCGCGGATTTCTCTACCATAAGTGCTCCTATCTCTGCCTTGTTATGTAATAGAAAAAAAGGCCAGTCGATTGTGTGGACTTCTGAGGCTGATCAAGCATTTAAAATTCTTAAAGAAAGATTAACTACAGCCCCTGTATTAGCAAGTCCAGATTTCTCTAAACCTTTCTTTGTTCAGACAGACTCTAGTGATTTCGCTCTTGGCGCAGTTCTTTTTCAAATAGAAGACGATTTTGAACATCCAATCGCCTATGCTAGTCGCATGCTTACGAAAGCAGAAAGGAAGTACTATGTTACGGAAAAAGAATGTCTAGGTGTACTTTTCGGCGTTGAGTATTTTCGTCCCTATATCGAAGGTACCAAATTTACGGTATATACCGATCATGCTTCCCTAGTATGGCTTAAAAATCTAAAAGACCCTACAGGTCGATTAGCTAGATGGGCTGTACGTCTTAGTCAGTTTGACTGTGAGATCAAGCATCGTAAAGGTTCTAGTAACGTTCCTGCAGACTACCTGTCTCGTTCCATTTCTTCTATTTCTGCTAAGAACTTTACACCAGATGATTGGTATACCAAAATGATATCTCAAGTTACTGAAACTCCGGAAAGATACCCAGATTTTGTAGTCAAGGATGGTCTTCTATACAAACATCTGAAACCTAAACACAATATTTTGTCCAATTTATCTGACTGGAAAGTAGTCGTTCCGACACCTAATAGGGAAGAAATTATTGCAGAATCTCATAACCCACCTACCTCAGCACATTTTGGTGTAAGCAAGACCCTCGCACGAATTTTAGAGACCTATTACTGGCCGAAAATGTTTTTCTCTGTGAGAAAATTCATTAGGAATTGTCAAACTTGTGGAGCACATAAAGCCCCAAATACTGCTCGTGCAGGACTTATGGGAAAATGTAAAAAGATTAACTTTCCATTTCAATTTTTGTCGATAGATTTTATGGGCCCATTCCCAAATTCAAAGGCCAGAAACACCCAATTATTGGTAGTAACAGACTGGTTTTCGAAATTTGTGTTGGTCAAACCAATGCCAAATGCGACAGCAACCGCTGTAGTCAAGTTTTTAGAAACTAATGTCTTTAATGTTTTCGGTGTTCCCCAGATTTTGTTGTGCGACAACGCCCAAATCTTCAAAAGTCTTCATTTTATCAATCTGATGGAAAACTATAAGGTTAACTTATGGTACAGTGCAAGACATTTGTCTCAAGTTAATCCAACTGAGAGAACAAATCGCACTATACTTACCGCTATCTCTTCCTACGTCAAAGACAATCATAAAGATTGGGATAGGAATGTTCATAAAGTTGCTTTCGCAATTAACACAGCGGTGAACGAGGTAACTAAACATTCCCCGGCATTTTTGGTTTTCGCTAGAAATATTCCTGTGGACGGTACTTTCTATGGACCTATTTCTGATAATCAATTAGAGCTACCGGACGATTTATCTTACGTTCACAGAGAAAACGATATTTCTGAAGTCCCTCCAATCTTTAGTGATGTCCGTGAAAGACTTAAAAAGGCTTTCGAAGAAAATAAAAGACGTTACGATTTACGTAAGCGTCCAGTAATTTTCGCTCAAGGTGATCTAGTCTGGAAGGCTAATTATCAATTGTCAAACGCGGCAAAACATTTCGCTGCTAAGCTAGCCCCCAAGTACGTCCTGTGTCGAATCACTAAAGTCGTTTCGAAATTAGTGTATGAATTAGAAGACCAAGATGGAAAAGATCTAGGCAGGTGGCATGCGAAAGACTTGAAAGAATATAGAGGAGAAGATCCCCCTCCAAATTAAGTAAGTCTTAGTTCTCTTTTTCTCTGATCATTCCGTTGTTTAATGTTTTCTTCTTTCATTTCTTTTCCTCCCAGAAACAAATATCTGTGAAAATAGTACCTAAATTGACCACGAAAGGAGTATGTTTAAAAGTAGCGTGAATGAGATCGAATGAAGTTTGAATGAAGATACCCCCTCGTGATCAATAAAATCCTGTATTGGAAGTGTGAGTGATACATGGAAAGTGTGAATGATTCCAATCCAAGATTCCTACTACAATTCTAATTTTCTTCACATCTCTCAGAGAACTATCTAGATTTTGTTTACCTTATCTGATTAAAATTGCCGTACCTTATCTTACAATCTAAAATGGAAAATTGATAACCATTTAACATCCTATTCTCTTAATATCGACTATCATTATCGTGAATATTTTATCATCTCTTATTTTTACCGATTGTCTATCCAATTAGTCCCTTGATACCAATTATTTTTATCTAAAATATCTTTATCGAATATTTCTTATCTGCAAGTTCATAGCGACAAGTACAATATTGCTTAGAAATTTGGTGTACGTCGTTAACAAATAAACTTGGCATTAGAAACAAGAATAGTAGATACTACCTTACCTTACCTTACCTTAAAATACCTTTGTCTTCTTTTAAAGGAAAACGACAGAAGTTTCTGAGTTACAGAAACGTCCTACCTTTATCTAATATTACTTGGAAGTGATATTTTACCTTACCTTAGACATTGACATGGTCAATAGTTATCTCAATTTAGTCGTGAATCTGAAATGCCTACGTATTGAGATATGACTATGAGTCTATACCAACCTTTACCTTATCTTTATCTGTCTGCGTTACCGAAAGTATATCGCTTGATAGAATTGTTATCTATGCCTTATCGATTTACGATTTATCTTTGTTCAAAAATCCACGTGATTTATTGCGAAAAATTTCGTAATGTAATATATTATATATTATCTATTTATTATCTATTATCTATTAGATTTAAATACTTACCTAATTTTAAGTTTAATCTTAATACCGCTTATCTATTACTTGCTAACGCTTATGCCATGAAAATACGAAAGCATGTTGTTTCGTATATGCATGAATATTTTTCTTTTCCTTTTCTTTTTTTTTTGTATATAGAGTTACTTGTGCCATAATAATTAACTTAGAATATGGTAACAACACGTTACTTGTCATTGTCGTTCCTTTGATAATTGTCTTTTTATTTACTATGAAGTTATCGTTCTCTTCTCTTATTTTTCGTCGTGCTATCTTCTTGAAGAATTCTATGAAAACTCTCTATGTCTCCTCCAGAATATCCCCTTCTTCGGGTATATAAGAGAATCCTTGATTTTATCACGGACTCTTGGTTTTACCGGAGCGAGGTGGTGTGTAACGTAGTTACATATTATTTCTATTACTTTACATCAACACAACGTTGCACACGCGCATGCCCGTCACAAATCGTGCAAGTGTCCCTTCTATCTAGTCAATGCTCCGTGATACCGCAAATTTAGTGACAGACGTCATTTTCAATTGGAAACCGCCATTTTATTTTCTAAGCGTCCTTTCCTGATTTTTCTTATCTGACATCTTACGTGAAAAGAAGCCCGAGGATCTGTTTCATCGGGTTTTCCTCCCTGGATTACCTTTTCGATAATTGATCTCTACGTTTTACCGGATATTTTCGTCCCCCCCTGCTTTGCAGGGCACCAACTGGAAGCGTTCCCTTTGTCTTCACATTTTCACTATAACTGCTCGCCTCTGGATTCCTACTGTCTACCTGAGAAGCCTCAACGAGACAGCCTCTTCTAGTATCTATGCAGTATCCCAGGCAGTTTTAGAAGCGGAATCATCAGCTGCTGCTGCGTTTTCCTACCTGACCTGACCTGACCTGTCTACTTCGTGGAATTCCGCCTCTCTTCTCTTCATGAGAACTACAGACCTTTAAATCCCCCCCATTTCTTCATTCGACATTGGTAACGCGTTTTATCAACACAAGAGAACAATCTGTAAGTCTTTACATCTCATTTTTTGATTCGCCTTTTCAAGGAGTTAGCGTACTCTCACCGTCTTTGAAGTTATTTTGAAGTTTAATAGACTATCGAAGAAGTATTGTTATTTGTAGTCAACTTGATAATTAGTAATGAACTTTATTATTCATTTTAAAAGTGAATATCTGATAATTACGTAATTTAAGAACCTGTAAAAGGGAAATTCGTTTTACAAGGCCTTATAAAATACAACCCTTCTTTCACTCAATTAAACGTTAAATTTGTTAAATAGCATAGGTACGTTAAGTTATTTAGATATTACAAATCATTATTACCATTATTAGGAACAATTAATTGATTTTTATGTAAGTGTAGATAGAAATAAAGTTTGTTTTAGAGTTAGAATTAAATCTTATTGATCAAAATAGTGGATAATTAGGCAAGCCTTTTTTTTTATTTTTCAATTGCCTATAGAAATCAAAAGAACAAAAAAATTAAATGGCATCCCCCTTTTGGACATATCTTATATCATATCAAGATAATTAATAAACAAATACCGTAATTAATACACGTACCAGAGTTCGCTCATAGCAAAGCGTTAAATCTGGGCTTTGTTTTGAGAAATTCACCTATCATATCATAATGTAAGTACTTTTATGTTTACCTATACCTATTTACCTTTAAATTTTCTTACGGCAAAACAATTATCTTTCTTACGATACATTATTATATGAATTATCTTTTCTTACGGTACAATGTTATTATAATTATTATCAGATTTATTATTATTTATTGATTTCTTATTAAAGAGTGGTAGTGTAATATTAATATTACTGACAAACAGGGAGAGGAGAAAACTTTCTTATTGATAATTAATACTGACGAGAGAACTTTATTGTATCAATGTTCTGAGGTGTTCTAAACTTGACTCAATTACGTCATAACTAATTCATTACACTACGCAAGGGTTCAGAAGAAAAAACTTCTGAGCCTTCAAAATAGGACACCCTGATGTGTATTATTTTGTTGTCATATTTCCTGAGAAAATCCAGTAAGAACGCTTTTTACGGTTGCATTTTAAATTGAGAAGTATTTGAGCTATAAACATAAAATTTAAGAACAAGGATTCAAATTAATAATTAACGGGGAAACGAACGTTAAACCACGAATATTCAACGACTCTTCAACAGGCTTGAATTATTGAGTCAAGCTTCCCACGGACTCTCCGTACTAATGTCTGCCGATTTCGTTATTCGTTGTGAAGACACAGCTCATTCTTAAAAATCCTGCAAAAGGGTCCACTAGGTGTTCGAGGAAGGCTCAAGTTTTAGGCAAATTTATTTTCCTCACCACAAAAGAGGTGAATTCGCCAAAAATTTACCAACCCAACTGTGAACTATTATTTAAAGTGTTTCCAAAGTCTCTGCAACCTCTTCATGTGGTTTTTTCTTACCACTTCCTTACGGACCATTAGATGTTATTTAAAAACATTATTCCTGGCACATTATTAAGAAGTTCATTGGGGTCTCTAGTACCCTTGGACTCCATTCATCGAGCTTTAGTTCCTCTGTAAGATTTCCTGCAATTTTTTTACCCCCTTCTTCAAGGATGGTAAAAAATAGTTGTTGCATGAAAACAGGTTAACTTTACACTTGCGATGGTCAAAAAATAACTCATTTACACTGTTGAAGACCTAGGAAGCCATTGTCTGACAACCGAGAGGTAATTTTTTTGCAAACTTTCACAGCAAATTTTAGATCGACTCTTTTACTTGTCAAATAATTACCAAAATTTTACCAAAGCGTTACCACCGTGTCAAAAAGTTTCTCAGGTGTGTACGGTCATGCCATTATTATCCAGAGGAACAATATGTGCTGCCTTGATTTTGGTCCATTGCACGGTTAATTTTTGCTGGTAAACAAACTGAGCGTTACAAAGATATGCCTGCTCTGAAAGATAAGATACAAAGATAAGATGTGCCTGCTCTGACCAAAGACACCTGAAAAACTGCCTTGCACCATTTCAAATAAAAGTTTGAACCGTGAGTTAAGGACTCTTTGTGTGAATTTCGGTATTTCACTATTGATACCTCAGTGAAAGAGTTGATCTAGCTTCAAAAACAAAAAACAAAAAAAACAACAAAAATTCTGAAATTTAAAAGGGTTTGAAAGGTGCTGTAAGAATTTACAAAAATGGACTCTTATGTTACACGATAATGGTTTTTTAGGTCTTGTGGGGTTAGCGGGAGAGAAAAAAAACTATGGACCCTAATTGTAGGGATATTGAGAAAAAAAGGAGAGAAAGGCAGCAAATTTTGATAAGAATTAACTTCGCTCTTACACTTCGAAATAGAGAGATCAAATTGGGAGCCAGATTATTCTACACCAATGTGAAACTCTCTCCCTACTTTATTAAAAAAAAGGAAAGGGAAAGTTTGACCAGGCAACACGCTTGGAATTTCTTCCCTGAACAAAATGCACGCGCAATTTCACGTCGTTGGTTTGAACGTAGTTTCTCGAAAACGAAACCAAAACTCGTTGGCTTTTCGGTCTCGGACTCAAATTTTGTAAGATGAATTTTCAGAAGCGATTTAACTTCTATTTGGAAAGATAACATGAACGGGAAAGATGAAAAGATAGATTTATATAAGATAGATACTACAGGTGGGCCTTCCGCGTCGTAGGTCCCATGTCCGCCCTCGTCTCGCACCCATCAATCGTCAACATAGCCAAATATGAACCTCCATGTTATGCGCGCGCCGCACTTGCCAAACGGTCTTCTAGGGCATTCGTCAAAGGTCTGTGAATTTATACGCGATACTTTGCTAGGAATTTTAGCTCGAAAAAACAATTATATTTTCGTTGTGATGTCAGAAACTTTAAAGCCGTAAATGCGTGACAGTCTTCTATATACACAGTAATTAAATCACTTTTGACCATCTTACGTGTAAACTAACTTGTAATGGAACAACTGTATCTTTACCATTGTTGTAGCTAGGAGAGGGTAAAAAAAGTTGCAGGAGATCTAACAGGGGGGCTAGAGCTCAACGAATGGAGTTAACGGGTACTAGAGACTTCAACTAATCTTTTAATAATGTGGCAGTAAAAATATTTTTTTAAATAACATCTAATGTTCAAAAAAAGAAGTGGTAAGAACAACCCCCTACTATAGATGGAGAAGTTACAAAGAATTTGGAAAAGCTTTGAGCAATCCACATTTGGGCGACCTTTTTTGTTATGAGAAAAATCAACTTACCTCAAACTTGAGCCATTTTAGAATATCTTGTTTTTTAACAATGTTTATTTTTAACACATATAGAGATGAAGCAGAACTAGTCATTTCGGGAAGCAAAAAACGATTATATAGTAAAGAAGGTGTTACACAGGGAGATCCAATTTCGATGCTACTCTATGGCCTTGCAACCTTACCTTTAATCAGAATCTTAAAAGAATGTTCAGAAGCGACTCAAGTATGGTATGCTGATGATTCTTCCTGCCAAGGGCATCTAAATGACGTTAAGCTTTGGTGGGAATCCTTACAACTGAATGGTCCATCATATGGATATTTTCCCAAACCTCAGAAGACATTTCTCATCGTTCATCCTGATGATTTTCAAATAGCAAAACAGCATTTCAAAGACTAAAAAATGCAGATTGTTGACGGAAAGGAACTACTAGGAGGATATATTGGTACTCACGACGGAAGAAAAAAATTCATTGAGAATAAGGTTGACCATTGGACTGAGAGTGTTAAAAACCTTGCTGAAGTTGCTGACATATTTCCACAAGCTGCCCATACGGTTGCGACTAAGTCATTACAGGCTGAATGGACTTTTTTACAAAGAGTTTTATATGAAAATGAAAATTTGTTTCACCCTTTACGAAATGCAATCCGAACACTTCTTTTCCCATCAATCCTTGGAGGTGAAGTCAATGAGGATGAATGTAAAATATTACACTTGCCTATAAGACAAGGAGGAATTGGTATGTCTGATCCAGTGTTAAATGCTACAATCACTTACGAAACGTCAGTAGCTGGAACTAATATACTTCTTGAATCAATGTCTAGCTACAATCCTTTCGATAAGAATACCCATGATGCCACTCTAAGGAGCGCTCTAAAGATAGGACAAGAAACGAAGAAGATAAGCAATGAAATGATTATATCTAACGCAGTAAAAAAAATTTCACCTAGTCGTCAACGAACAATCCTGAGAGCAACAGACAAGAAAATGAAAACTGGTGTTTGGTTGTCTTGTCCACCTATCAAAAGATCAAATTGCGACTTATCCCTTTGTGAGTTCAGAGATGGTCTTGCTATTCGTTATGGTAGAGTCCCAATCAATATGCCAACCACCATGTGATGCGGTAAAAATTTTTCAATTGACCATGCTTTAAACTGCCGCTTGGGCGGTTTAATAATTATAAGACATAATGAGATTAGATATGCTTTAGGTGACTTAATGGAAATTGCATGGGGAAATTGTATTCGAGAACCTATGATTGAAGATAATGGAAAAAAAATGATGAACCTGCACTAAAAGCTGATTTGGGATGCCGAGGAGTCTGGGAGCCGCAAGTTGAGGCGTTGTTTGATATTCGTGTTGTAGACACTGATGCCCCATCTTACAGTTCTCTCTCTCCCGAGTGCATTATAAATCAAGCTGAATCCGAAAAAAAGAAAAAATATACATTGGCAAGCCAAAACGACATGTATTTACCCCACTAGTTACTTCGGTTGATGGTTTTCTTGGAAATGAATTTCAGACTTTCTTCAGAAGAATTGCAGAACAACTAGTTGAAAAATGGCATATTCCTTATAGCATTATTATGAATTGGCTCAGAGTAAAAATTGGATGTGCTACAATTAGAGCGAGCAGTATGTGCATTAGAAGAAGTCCTAAACGATGGCGCTCAATTAGGGATTTTTCTGATGGAGCTGGAATACCAATATTTTCGTATTAATAATTATTATTATTATTGTTATATAGTTGTTGTGCTTTTATACTGATATAATATTATGTAGATTGACGTCATTATGTATAATCTGTTAAAATATGAAAATTTTTATAGTTAATATTTCAATAAAATTATAATTATGTAATATTTTAAAATATAAAAAAAAAATTAGAATATCTTGTGGACATTTTTGCAGGATTTCTAAGATGGAACTACTGTCTCTTCACAACGAATGACGATATAGGCAAACATTTTAGTGTCATTGAACTTCCGGTTTTGATGGATGAGAAAATCCAGTAAGAATACTTTTTACAGTTGCAGTTTAAATTGAGATGTTTTTGAGTTATAAACAAGTGAAAATCGCAATTTTTCATTTTCAAACCAGTGTAGATAACGGTTCTTTCAATAACTTCAGTAACCGTTCCAGTCGGTACCCTTTTATTAATTAATTATTTAATGTGAATATCGTTTTGATCACACGATATAGTAATTTTGTCGAACACTCTGTATATAGTAGTGTCAGTTGCGCATCGCGTCGTCCGGCGGTACTACAATCTTTCGGCTCCATTTGATCACGCTCTCGGTTGCCAATCTGGTGGTAGGGACAAGGCTCTATAGGAAGACAGTAATTAATTTTCATTAATTTTATTAATGATGAAATTAATAAACATTTATTAATAAAGTACACTGTTTGCAATATGGATTTTCTCAGATAATCTGATAATGTTATAAGTATAGGATGTGCTATTTAAGAAAACAGACAATTACAAAAATATACATTACCAAGCCAAGAAATATTTTGTATAAAAAAAATTAAGTAAATAGAACATAAATTAAATTTAAAAATCGGGTTTTGGGTTTTTTTAATTCTACAAATATTAACTGAGAAAATGAATTTACTCGTTATATATATGATTCGCCCTATAGGTAGGTATATACTAACTCGTTGATCGTTGTGATTTTATTTATTTTGCTTTAAATTCAGTTGGAAAGCCGAAATTAAACTCTGAATAACCTTTTTAAGATAACATGTTATTTTAATATCATGTTTTCATTTGGTTGCTTTATAGAGCTTGTGAGGATGGCTCCGTGTGGAATTCTAATTTACCAAAAACGCGCAATCGATCAACTTATACATAAGATATTATACTTTCCGCTTTCCGAAATAATTTTGATCCTAATTAATTCAATCAAATGTAAATATTATTTTTGTACGTCCAATAATATTTACAATAAGAGTACTTCAATCTCACGATTACGTTTTAGGTAGAACGTATCTCCAGTAGAAAGGTTAATCTGCCATTTAAATAATAAATTTAAATCAATTTCTGATTAAAAATTCTTAATGATAACAATTATTCTTTTATTAATAATAATTGCTACATTTAACTAGGCATTGTCACGTTAGCCTATAATACCTGGCTTTGATTTCGAAGATCGAGACTTAACTGCCCAACAAAAAAATATGGTTTATGAACTTAAATCGGTTTTCACATCAGGTACTTGGGAATTTTTAAATAAATCGATCTTGGGGTAAATTCTGCAATTTTATGGAAATATGTACATATAATTAATGTACCCGTGAATATGGCGATATTTCAATAATTTTCAAACAAGGAAATTTTTAGACAGGGAAAAATTAATAATAACTCGACAATTAAATTTTATTTGTGCCATCATAAAGAGAATCAAAATATCTTAAAAATATGATTACCCTACGGGTACCCTCCTCGAACATAAAATTGACCTATCTAGAGATTTTTTTAGACACTTTTTTAAGGGAGAATTTGGGGGTGGTAAGTTTTCAAATTGACACCCTGTATTTTCTCTACTCTGTTTGTACAGCCTAAGACAAACAAAAACTGAAACGTAAGTATATATATATTTTTTATAACCCTTAGAACATTCTCGAAGTTACAGGTGACTTCATCCAGCATTATGCATTATGGAAAACATCTTCATAATAATTGTTGAGAATATTTTGCAACTTTCTTTCAGTACTTCAATAAAGGTAACAATAAGCCCCTGAAAGGCTTCTTAAAGCAATTGTCGTGGTATTAAAACCCCCACACCTTCAATGATTGTAAATAAACAAGACATAAAATTAACCTGACAATTAATTATTCTCTCTGTACTAAAAATAGCTGCAAAAATATACAGAGCTTATCATTCTCATTTCCATAAACTTGGGATAAGTTGTCCTTGTTCGTTTGATTTAATTGAAAAATTACGTTTAATTTTGCATATAGGAGACTATAAATCATTCTATAGAGATTCTGCAATGTAAGGGTTGAAAATAGTAATTCTACAGGTGTTCAAAAAACTGTTAGTTTCATAAAAGTTCAAAACGCTTCTTCAAATTAAAATTCTTAAATGTAGGTAATACCAGACAGCTCCCTTCAGGCATTTAACTAAAGTATTACAAAAATTTACCCAGCTTGTCAACTACTACCTGTAATTGAGTGACAAGATTGGGTTTCCGCGAATTTTAAAAGAACGCCTGCACATACAACGTTTTTTTGAATCCTCAATCCTCCATAGGTTTTAAAAATGCTTGAACTAAAGCTTGAAAGGTAAAACAAAACATTTGAATTTAGGAGAAATAAACATGATAATAAATTTTCGAATATCTCCGCCATTTTAATTATTTGCTGCCTTTAATTTTTGACGGTTAAAGGTTACTATACATCGGTACGGAAATTGTGTACAGTAACTGACATTTCCAAAAAAGTAATTTCAGAGAAGCGGCAAGCAGAAACTTTCGTTGCGAGAATAATTGTCCGCTTGCCGCTTCTCCGAAATTACTTTTTTAGTACTGTCAGTTACTGTACACAATTTCCATACTAATGTATAGTTTACTTGTCTACTCCAAAAATTTCAATTCAATTCCTTCAATAATGCGTCAGGTGCCAAAAAATCGGGTCACTACTTTTCATATATTTTTTCATATATTTTTTTTTTAAGAAAAATTAAATTCGATTTTCTCACGTTTCATTAATTTAATTAAAAAAAAAGGAAATTTGTTTTTTTTGTTTTAACAAGTGCTCTCATGGATGATGGTCGAAGCCTACAATACGTGTTCCCATTACTCAATGTTAGCCATTCGACAATTCAAAGAGTGCCACAAGACATTATTCCTTATTCTTAATTCTTTACGAAATGGCAATTTAACCTCAGTTCAGACAAAAAAACGACTTTCGGGAGGTTCGTGTTTCAAATGTGCGTAAATGGACAGACAGTTCGCCGAAGATTGCAAGAGGTTGTGTTAAAAGTTTGCAGGCCAGCAACTGGAAAAAAGTGACTCCCACGTCAAGGGTAGCGAAAGAGCCATTTGATCCAGGAATCTTTTCTTGTGTTAATCTATTGTTTAATGATGAATCAAGGTTATCTCTACAGGGAGATCGGTAACTCGCGCACTCCGAATACAGGGCGATATAGAACCCATTAAAATTAAGGATATTCTGCAAAAAAATTGAATCCAACGGTTCGTTTGCAAGTTACAGTTTCCCTCATCCGAGTTTAAAGGTAATTTTTTCAATAACCGTGATAAAAATTAATGAAAATTTTAGGTTACTGTAATGTCTGGAACGGATAACATACAATTCATCAATTTTTTTTCCACAAAACCTCTTTACAGAGAAGTTGATAATGTTGGAAATTGATAACATACCTAAATCTGAACGAAATTTGAAGTTTGGCAACCGCCTAAATTAAACTTAGAATATAAAATATTCAAATGCCTTCATTGCTATGGAAATAAAAATAATAAAAATACCATCTAACCCGAACTTATTCACATGTTCAGTGCAGTGTTGCCACCTTTTTTTACAAAAATGGTCATATCTTTGGAAGAAAAGAACTTACAACACTGCAGTAAGAAAATTTACTACTCTAAAAAAGTGAAGTTTACCGCAGCATGGTCTGAGTGCGCGAGTGTATATTCATCAGATGGACGAAAACGAGTTTGGAGACGAACGTGGGAACGATTTGCAAAGAGTCGTTTCGGCACCTTGCAAGCTTGGTCATTACAGAGGTTCAGTAATACATAGTTGTAATGATCCGAAATTTCTAAGCTCAAGGAAAAGGGTATTCTACTAAGAAATCGTTTTACGTCTTGCCATTTCATGCAGAGAAGACTAATAAGGGAGTGAGGAGTGAGTTGAGTTACTAACGAAAGGACTTTTGATGCGAGGAATCTTGTCCAGTTTGCTCCGTGACCGCCTAATTCTCTTACCGCTTTTCTGTATTTTTATCATAATTATAATCATCCAGATTTTCTAATCAAGCGAAGTATTAGTATTACTCCCCGTTTTTCTTATTTTTATTCATGTTAGTGTATATTAAAAAACAAAAATTATCATATTGTCGCTTGAATTGTCTAGGAAGAAGTAAGACAAAAGATGTGCAATTTTGTGGCCATCTCGAATCAGTCAAGACATGCAAAATATCTGTGACCGTTCCTGAAATATCCTGAAAAACTGAAAAATCGAGATTTCTAATTTTTGCCATATCTTTTTTATTATTGGAAATTAATTAAGAAAAATTGTAGGCTAACATGAGTTGGCAAGAGCTACTCATCTGATGGTTCGAAAATTTTCACAGTCGACTAGCCCAGAGTTTTCTTAGTCAACTTTTGTTTTTCTTATGGTCGTGATATTGTTTTTTTATGTCGTTCGGTATGAAAAAAATAATGGAAACCAAAAATTGTTAAACTTCGAAAAATAAATTAAATTTTTTTTTATTTTTCTTTTTTCTTTACAAAAAATACAACTTTTTAGACCGAATTTCATAGATAAATAAAAAACCATAAGGCAATAAGCACTATTTCGGCATATTTGAACAATGTTGACGTATTTCGATGATTTTTTTTAGGTTTTTCTTTGAAAAAAGAAGAATAAAAATTTTAGAATTTTTTTTAATCTAATTAATATGGCGGCCATAAAAAAACGAAAGTTGACTGTGAAAAGTCTTGGATCTATTAGGCCTTGAAAATTTTTGTAATGTCAGATGGGTAGCTCTTGCCGACTTATGTAAGCCCACAAAAAATTATTCATTAATCTCCAATTATAAAAAAGATATGGAAAAAAAATAAGAAATCTCGATTTTTTAGTTTTTTCAGGATATTTCAGGAACGGTCACAGATATTTTGCATGTCTTGACTGATTAGAGATGGTCACAAAATTGGCATCTTTTGTCAAGTTTAACCGATCCTGTATCTATGTTAGCGTTCAGGAGATAGCAATATAGAGAAGGATATATGGTGCACCCTGTATTTACCTTTCAGTTTCATATTTTTTGAAAAATTTAAAAATAATTTCAGTTACTTAAACCGATTATGTAAATAATTTATAAACTCATACCTTGCATTCTGTTATATTCAACCTGACTGTTACCATTTCACTATTAGGGACTTAACTCCATGAACCATTCTAAGCAGCTACCACTTCTCAAGCTGCAGATTCATCCTCATAATTCTTAGGAATTCACGTTACTAATTTTATCATTTATCAATCATTGAAATTGAAAAATTATTATTATTCTCTGTTTACTATTTATTATAAGTAATCAAGAGAACTAAAAAGGCACTTCTCTAATAATTTTCTAATCACTCCTAGTTTTAATTTTTCAACACATCGCTTTCCACTAAGTATCTAACTATCACTGTTATTTCCAGAGGTGACTGTTCAAACCACCGGCGATACCGACGCGACGCCCGTCCCTATTCTAATTATTGCAGGCACGTCCTCTTATGGGGACCTTAAGAGCGTCACGTTCTTCGATGTGCTTTAATTGCTTGCAATGGTTTCCATTTCTGTATTACTCGCTCTTATAGTTCTGGATTATCCAAGGGCGATCGCTCATGAATATTGCAGGTACGAGCGTGGAATCGGAATACTATATTAGGGGACTAATACTGGCGATAGTAATATTCGCTTTTAATTTTATATTGAAAAATACCCACTGTAATTTTAATAAGAGTCAGATGAAGGGGTATAGCTGAAGCAATCTTAGGGATAGGCAAGGAAGCAAAATATGATTGAGATAAAGCCGTTTGACACTTTTATGTCTTATAAAATTATCAAGTGAGTCTATTTTTTCAGAAGATTTCCAGATCTTCAGTAGACCCAGTTTGAAATGGACGTTTGAGAGTCCATTTTGTTCTAGTTGACTGGAGAGAAACTTACTTTTTCTCTTGATGCGTGAACTGAGTAACATCTTTGTGTTAATCATTAATCAATTTGTTTAGTTGTTTGTGATGTGGTAAAAAAATAGCAGGTATGTCGATCTGGTTCTTTATTAATCGATAGCAACTATGTTATCATTTCTCTCAGGAAAGAGCAGTATTGAGTTACCAAGGCGAAATTGAAAAGACAGGTCAGCCCCTATTTTACGACTAAGGTCATTTGAAGTCCAATTAATTTGTTAGTTGGTAAGGAAATGATACTCATTTTATTTTTCCCATTAGTTTTTGATTTTCCTTCTCGTTTTTACCTTGTTCGTGAGTATTTTCGTTTTTCTCCTTAATTGTTATAATAATTGTTAGATGGTGTCATAATATGTACCTAACCAAAACTTAAAAGGAGACATTCACGGTACAGGCAGCGTCATTTCTTCATTATAATTTTTTAAAGTTCAATTTTAATCTCCTTCATTTGCCATACAATAATACAAATCTTGATTGAATCAATTTCCATCAGGTCAGGTCAGGCCACACCTAAAAGATGCAGTGCAATTATTTCTTTCCTGCCCTGTACTTTTTCTATTGCATTTAAGAATCTATGTATGGTATTTATGTATACAAATCCTCAGATCTAATGGACTGTAATCTGGGGGTAGTGGAGTATGTGAGAGAATAAATTAACCACCCCCGGTTTCTGCTAATGACATTACATACTCAGAGGGGTAATCTGTTTAGGGTTCACCTCACTAACCTCTTATTCTGTTTCGTACCTATACAAATCGTTAAATTTAGGGATGATAAATAATGTTAACGGTAAAATTAATAAAATTTTTAGTTTTTTACCATATTTTTGTTTCAAAGATGTTATTGTACTCAAAATCAGAAGGGAGTCGATCTGGAATAAAAGAAATTTGACCCGAATTTTCATGAAAACATGAAATAAATCTGATAATGTTTTTTTATTAAAAATATATGAGTGAAGGTACGTACTTATAGTCACGTTTTAACTGTAAGAGGAGTTTTTCAACTTGATTGAGTAAGATAGTTCTTTCTTATAATTGCGTTCCTATTCAGAGAGGACGACGGTCTCTTGATAATTTTCCCTCGACTTCAATATAAATCACGTCGATCATAGAGAAGTTGGAGTTGATTACAAACTACTCCCGTACATTTGCATATATGAATAATTTTCACAAGCACAAGAGATAGATATTATGAAAATAATATAATTATTATCATAGCAAATGTTCAAAAAAGAGTTAGAGATGTAAATTTAGTTTTGGAGATCCCTCGCCGACAAAGCATTTTTTAATTTTTACTAAAAGCAAGCAAATATACTTGAAATTATCCGATTTTCAGGTTTGTCTATGTCTGCATTATGTAGTGACGTCACTTGTAAAATTGACTTCTCACGATTTTCAGTTGAAATTTTGAGCCTGCCCTATATCCACCAGAACTTCTAGAAGTTCAATGATTCTAAAATATTTGCCTATATCGTCATTCGTTGTGAAGAGACAGTAGTTCCTTCTTTGAAATCCTGCAAAAATGTCCACAAGATGTTCAAAAATGGCTCAAGTTTGAGGTAAGTCGATTTTTCTCATAACAAAAAATATTACCCAAATGTGGATTGTTCAAAGCGTTTCCAAATTCTTTGCAACTTCTTCATCTAATAGGGGGTTGTTCTTACCACTTCTTTTTTTGAACATTAGATGTTATTTAAAAACATTTTTACTGCCACATTATTAAGAGGTTCGTTGGAGTCTCTAGTACCCGTTAACTCCATTCGTTGAGCTCTAGCCCCCCTGTTAGATCTCCTGCAACCTCTTTTTACCCCCTCCTAGCTACAACAATGATAAAGACACAGTAGTTGCATTAAAACAGGTAAGCTTACACGTGAGATTGTCAACAATGATTCATTTACACTGTAGACTATTACGCATTTACGGCTTAAAGTGTATTACCTTATATCGAAAATAGGATTATTTTCTTGAGCTAAAATTCCTAGCGACCTTTTTCCGAAAAGTATCGCGTATAAATTCACAAACCTTTGTCGAATGCCCTAGAAGACAGTTTGGCAAGTGCGGCGCGCGCATAAAATGGAGGTTCATATTATGTCGACGATTAAGGCTGTCTCATTGGTTAATGGGCGGACGCGTGACTGATGACGTGCGTTTGGAAGAGAAAAGCGAGGAGACAGGCCCGGGTACGAGACGAGGACGGACATGGGACCTACGACGCGGAAGGCCCATCTTACCTAAATCTATCTTTTTTATCTTTCCCGTGCCGGTTATCTTTCCAAATAGAAGTTATATCGTTTCTAAAAATTTATCTCAACAAAATTTTGAGTCCGGGACCGAAAGGCCAACGAGTTTTGCTTTGGTTTTCGAGAAACTACGTTCAAACCAACAACGTGAAATTTATCGTGCATTTTGTTCAGAGAAGAAAATCCAAGCGTGTTGCCCGGTCAAACTTTCCCTTTCCTTCTTTTTAATAAAGTAGGGAGAGAGTTTCACATTGGTGTAGAATAATCTCGCTCCCTATTTGATCTCTCTATTTCGAAGTGTGAGAGAGAAGTTACTTAACTTATCAAAATTTGCTATACTTTTATCTCCTTTTTTTCTCACTACCCCTAAAATAATTAGGGTCCATCTCTTTGTCTCGGTCGCCACCCGGAATTCTTGATTTTTTTTTTTTTTTGTTTTTGAAGCTAGATCAACTCTTTTACTTAGACACGAATAGTAATAAAAGTACCAAAATTCATACAAAGCGCCCTTAACTCACTTAAATCCTTCTTTTTAAATTTTATTTCCGGCTAAATCTGGCTTTGAAACAGAAAGGAAAATTATTGATGATTTTTTTACTTTAAATTCAATTCGAGGTAATAAAATATTTGCGTTGCTGGAATTCTCGAACAGTTATTCCGGGTAATTTTTTTTCTTTCCATAATTCCCTTCCCGGTGTTCCAGTTCCCTGTTCTTGAGCGGCCAGAGACCAGTCGAGGAGAGCATCCGGCCTGGACTGCAGGTTGCCAGTTGATTTGAGAGACCGTGATTCGTACAGGTAATGCCAATAAATCCAGTTACGCTAGAGAATTGAGTATAGGGAAATAGTTGGCTGATAACCAAATTGGCATCATAGAAGGGAGTGACCTCTGTCAGTCAGAGAGAGAAGGGGTTATAATTTAGTCTCAGAAGGAACTGGAACATCTTTCAGACGGGTGTTAGACGAGTAGGAGAAAAGGTTTGTTGCTGGAGACTCGGTCGCGTGTAAAGACACCTAATTTAATTTTCTTTTCCTGAAAGTTATAAGTGAAGTACCCAGAAAATTAATTATTTCTTACCCTCTGCGTTAATGAGAGCAGGCATCGGCAGGTACAGAGCCCTAAAAAGTGTGCCCCTAATATTGTGCCATAGTATATTTTTCCTAGTCTCAAGAAAAATTAATTTCAGGGTTATTTTCAAATTGTTTTCGACTTTAAATCTTCAAAGTGACTTTTTTCATCTTTATTATTTGAACCAGTTTCCCACCCTATACTCTCGAGAAGCTTTCATGATAAATATACGAGCCCATTCAAAATCGCTCCTATTATAATACCTTTCCTAAAAATAGGAAAGTTGAAAAGCTACATCGTTAGTTTAAAGGCAGCGTTGCAGTATTGCCTTGCCATATCTATTATGTTATAAGAATATCAGGACCGCTTGAGAGGATGTAAATGAAAGTTTTCACTTCTTTGATTTGCTTTGCTCTGCCCACTTAAGTGCATGACGTTAAGGTATACATGACATGGCGCCAGCGCCACTGAAAAGCAAAACTTTCAGGGAACATTCCCCGGGACTTAAGACAAGAACAGAAAGAATAACTACCTCTCCAAACATTATTCCCATTCTCATCACGATTTTCTGACTACGTAAATAAAACATGTGTAAACAAACTAACCGGTATCGATTTTATGTCAATACTATTCGCTGGTCGGAGAAAAGCTTACACCATTCATCTTACAAGTTTTAGTTTAATAGGGTTATGTCGGAGAATTGTCCCTTATATTATAATAATAGGTACGAGTATTTCAAAGGGAATTCCGGTTCCGTAAGCTCTGCCGCTGTACTGGAAATCGAATTTACTCGTAATGGAAACCTGGATAATAGTACTCGTGGTAATATTACAGCCGATTTTATAAAGCTCGAGCTGCAGCTCGCAAAACGTGAACCAATTATGCATAAAATTCAGCTAGAGAAGAGACAGAGAACAGTATCCGGATAACTAACTTTTGTTGAATTTTAATACCCAGAATCACAAATTGATTGGAATAATTAATATGATGTCGCTATTGTGTCAGAAACTGGAGTAAAATGGCGTCTAATACTCTTATAAGTACCTAATGAAGATAAGTCTTTCAACAGATGAATAATTGCATGAAACGATAGTCAAATCAGAACAATCCAAATCTAAATTTTTCAATCTAGGAAACTCAAATTCTTGTAATATGTATAGTCAGATGCCTGAATGGAGTTTCTGGTATTGTCTTGTAGTTTTTGAGGGTGATTGAATCACTGTGACATAAGAGATCTAGTGTGTCTCTTCTACTATTGAGCTTCCCTGATGGAATCCTATTAACGAACCAAGTCCCTTTCCTTGAGAAACTTGAGGGTTTTGAGAGGACCAAAAGTCAGGTAGATCCCTTGCCTCCAGCTGGTGTTAATCCAGAGATTTTCTTCTTTTGAGTTCTAACGCGTCGCAGCAGGTGACAAGGTGTTGTAACGTATAATTATACGTTAGAACTAAAAAAAATAAGATTCCCTGGCAATGCCTTATTTTCTATTCAGAAATATCAGAAATTTGCATATTTCTTTATTTAAATCAAAGAATGGTACAAGTAACGCCATCTCTTGTCGAATAGACCTACCAGTAGTTAAAAATCATGGAAGATCCTGACCTGACCCGGCTCTATATAAATCGGCGGGTATATTTTGAAATCCCGTTCCCTGATTCGCCAAAATAAAGTCAGCAATGCGAAATTTAGCAAGCGTAGAAACTCGTAGAAAAGCGTAGTAACCCGTGCTCTTCTCTAGGCTTGTGAATGTACATATCCCATTGCCAGGCTGCTTGTGAATCTTCTAACCAGATGAAATATGAAATCCTCCAATCCTCTTTGCAAGAGTATCCATCAGTCACTCCGGGTGATTTGAATGATTGAAAGTGTCATCAGTTATCCACTTCAACCTTTTCGGGAGTGCTTATGGTTTTATCAGTGTCCCAATCTTATTTTTTGTGTTTTCCAAATTCCAAAAAGGTGTTCCTGTTACTTCCTGGAAAACACATGTAGAGCTCTTTCCCTTTATCTTCCGTATTGTTCCCATCTGGGTTTCTAAGTGACATTGTTCTCTGAACAATGTCTTTCGCTAATGTTTTCTAAAGTTTAGATGATTCAG
Source organism: Malachius bipustulatus (assembly GCA_910589415.1). Lineage (NCBI taxonomy): Eukaryota > Metazoa > Arthropoda > Insecta > Coleoptera > Melyridae > Malachius > Malachius bipustulatus. The sequence goes on from OU342630.1 coordinate 58,991,490, forward strand.
GTGATGAGGTGATGTTCCCACAGAAGTCCCTGCTGAAACTCGTGGGAAGTTTTCTAGTATTGCATTTCTGTTGGGAAGTCTGCCCGAGTTCAACATATTCTCAAGAGTGACAAGGAGACTCTTCACCTCTTTTACCGGTTGTAACTTTCACTAATACGATAGATTGTGGGGATCATCATCAACAACTGCTCATATCTCTACAACCCCTGGATTTTATATAATGTCGATTATCTACCGGTTGTCATACTTTCAATTTATTATGGCAATAATTAACAAGAAGTTCATTGATGGTCATTTATTCTTTACTTTTAACTCTTTGGAACAACGAAAAATAACTCGGCTTTCGTTATTTCACCTGCAGCTCTGTAACAGAAGATACGATAGAAAACAAGCCTTTATTATTCGATATAAGTACCAAAAAAAAACATAATTTCATTTAAACGTAATTGTTCAAATTAAGGGTTGCATCACTGATGATGATAATTTTATAAATCGATGAAAGAAACAATGACATAACACAAGAAAAAGTTTCAGACAGGTTCCCAGTCAAGTGAGCCCAATTCTCGTTAATGCACTGCCGTTTTCGGATCATATTTCCTCTCTCGTATCTTCCAGGAAATACAGACGCAATAGCGTATACTTCATGGACAACATCTTGAAAAGTAATGTCTGGACGATCATTGGAGACATTGAAATTGGCTCCTCGTTCGGTCGCCTTGATGGCAACTGTCACGTCCTAGCCAGCCAGAACCTTGTCACTTTTCACGCTGCCAAATGGAGTAAAGTAGTTTGTCATTGCTTTGAAGTTTCAGCTCGTGTTAGATAAAATTGAAGTGCTTCAAAGAGATGTATTTTATGTGAACAGAGCTAGAGAGAAAGAAGGAGAAACTAAATTTTTTAAACTCCTGACCTGTTAAACAACTGTTTCAGGTCATCGTCTTTTTCAGGAATCGCTTATTTTGTTTAAATAATAATAAAAAAAACTATTGAAATCGGCATCACGCAATGGAACGACTGCCCTAGTCTTGGTTATTTCATACCCGATACATGTGCACATTCGCAGATTCAAGTACAGATAAGATTTGCTACAATACTTTTTTCCTATGACGTCACTATGGTGATTGTAATCCACGCGCTTGCTTGGATTACTTGGAAACTATTACTTGGCTTGCTTGGAAACCATCTCTTTGCCTTTCGTTTTTCTTGCGTGATTCTCACCCCCGCACTTACCGCACAATGAACCATTTTTGCTATCAGAGAGTTAGACACTCAAGTGAAACTAATTTAAATCTTCAAACGTCTAAATAAGCTACTAAATCGCGACTTTACGTCATTACAACTGCCGAGTCTCATGTAAATATCACCTGACTGACATCACAAGCTGCGCGCTGACATACCTTGTTTCTTTGTATCATGCTATTAATCAAGGTAACTGTGACTGATAGATAGAATCAACGCGTTCCGTATCAAGTCGTTCCTTTTGATGGTAACTTTTTCGGGTTTAATAAGGAAAGTAGGTGACCTACCTGAAAATAATGCGCAAAAAAAAGGTATTAGTCATGCAGTAATTCATTATCCAGAATAATTGACCTTGCCTTTGCATCTTTTTGCGTCCAATTTTTGATTAAACCGATCTAATAGCAATTCTCATCTACACCAGGCAATCAACTGATTAATTAATTAATTAAATTAGATTTTTCGCACGCAAAACTTCAGGGATACAGATGGCAGTTATTTACTTATTTAACTCGGCAGTATACCTAAACTAATCCCCCCAGCAGGTCAGTGCCTCCGATAGATGAAAACTTTTGCCATCCAGTCTGAAGCACTAAAATCTTTATGATGTCTCCGACTTTGTCGACAATAATTATAAATCATCCATTCTCCTCATATCAGGGCCCTGACTGATTTTGGAATCGACTCTGGGTTTCTCGGAGATTCAAGGTTATTGACATGGAGGAAAACCCGGAAGGATCGGCGCAGGGACATAAATATCGTATTAGCAGATCAGCTTCCTACTCCTAGTTTATCTTCCGTATAGCGGAAAGTTCATAAAAGTTGACAAACTTGCAGGAGCCGAAGTACGACTCGAATGTCTTTGTTATTTAAATTGTTCTCCCGCTGCCATAAAATGTTCTATAAATTCATAAAATCGTGCTGATATCGAGTCGATTAAATTTAATTTCCGGTTACTGCATGTGATGATGATTTTTGTTAGTATAAGCTACAAAGTGTCTAATTTTATATTTTATAAGTCGTTGTTTCCTTGTAATCTCGAAATTTCACAAGAGGTGCCATGGAAACATCCTCAAACAATTATTTCTTTTTCATTTTAAATAAACTTACTCGGAAAAGTATTTTCATTGTATCATAATAATTTTATAAAAGTTTATAAAACGTGGTTTTATAAAAAACCACGTTTTTATTAACTCGCTTTCTTGTCTGTCTGTCTTCTCTGTCAATTTAAGTAATCTGCAATATTTATCATAATTTTATGACGTTATCTGCACTCAAGCTACGAGGGTAAGGTGGAATTCTCGACTTGACAATAAAATACTGCGATTTCCAGTTAAAAAATTAAGATGGATGAAAATCCATAAAAAAATTATGTTTCTACATACGTCAACATTGACGTCCCTTGACGTCAACACCCTTGGTCCAGCGTTTCTCTAGGATCAGTATTCCTTCCCGGAAATTTGAGTCTGGAAGTGTGTGAAAATATTGTCTACAATCCTCTCAACTTCTTCATTGGACCGTTCCCAGGAATAAACTTGTTCAAGTTTGGGAAAAGATGGAAGTCTGAGGATACCAATTCGTGTCGGCATCCAGTAAATGTGGTACCTGTCTTGCGCAGAGCTTTCGCATCTGTAATTCTTTGTGCAAGATGTTTCGCACTCATTCTTCCGATATCCCAACAGTCTCAGCTATCTCACCCACCTTTATTCTCCTATATCCTCCAAAACGATATCATGCACTTTTTCGATGGTTTCTGGTGCGGGGGCAGGCGGTTTTTGGCCATCTTTCATGTGGGTCATCTTCGAGGGACGTTTAAATTCAACTGCCCATTTTAACAGTTGACATGGAAGGATAAGATCCCCCTGAAACTTTTATCAACTTCGGATGAATCCAAAACGAAGTTATCTTACGAACTAATGACATCGGCGAAACATAAATTTTTGCTGATTGGGAACTCTGAATGCGTGTCTCTGTGTCAGGCCGAGAACTCATCACCTTACCCTCTTATGTTTCTTCTCTCAATGATGAGATGTTACTTTTTTAAAGGAGCTTACCTAACCCACTTAACGTGTAAATACAACAAGAAAATCTAACCTGTGAACCGAGATGGTCGAGCCCATCCTCATCACCGCCAGGTGTGTGAACGCGCACCTCGGCCAGCGCATCCCTGGAGTCGTCCCTCGCCAGACGGCTGTGCAAGGCCTCGGGGCAGTAATGTGGCGGATTGGGGAGCTTGATTGCGTCCCTGGCCGAATGCAGGCCGTCCCTGCAAGGGCCGGGTGCCCTCCTGACAGCCTGTTGAACCGTGAACACTGAGCGACGAGAGTCACCTCTGGCCGCCGCCATCACGTAGCTCCACATGCTGGCCGGGCATTGCACGGGGCCCTCACTTAAAGACACCCCCTGTAAAAAAATACACCTGTGAGGATTTTTACAAAATGCCCAACGATCCCAACATTACCAGAAAACTACACTTTCACCGTACTTAGAAAGGTCTACTAATCATAATAATTAACTGGATGGGGCAAAGTAGATAGTGCAGCTTTGAAGGGTTATTAAACAAAAAACGGCGCAAGTTGGGGCTTATTTTATTTAATTCGCTTATTCATGCCGTTTTATGCATTAAGTCTTGAAGATGACATCAGAAAAATGATGGCCCCAGCAGCGATATATTGATGAAGGCGCTTTCTGAAGTTTTCTGCCACATTTTGGCACATCTCGACGGGTACAGCGGCGATTTCCTCCCGAATTAGGTTTTTATTGAGTTCTTCCAACGTGTGATGCTGATGGTTAAAAACATTTTCTTTCAGGTAGCCGCCCCACAGAAAGAAGTCGCAAATGCTCAAATCAGGTGAGACCGCGGGCCAATCCACGTCACCCTTCAGAGAGACGAGGCGCGCAGGGAACATGTGCCGCAGTTTCGTCATTGTAACATGGGCAATATGCGCTGTAGCCCCGTTCTATTAAAACCATATGTCTCCCAAATCTGTTTCATCGCTTAGTTCATTGAGCTGAGGCTAAAAAAAATATCTACCATGGAAATATAACGGTGAAAATCCCAATTACCCCAAATTTGGAAGTCGCACACCACACGGGCACTTTTGGGGAGTGAAGAGGTCTCTCGTGACGTTGCCTTGTATTATTTTAGCCCAGTACCTACCGGAAATTTTGCTTATTAACCGCTCAATAGCGATTCATGCTGTTTTAATAGTCGAGATGAGGCTTCAACTCTTGAACGATCATAACCTTTTAGGGGTAGAAAAGTTAGTCTTTAGGCAAAATCCTTCTTATTGGGCGGTTAATGATGCCTAATGTAATTATTGCATGCTTCCGGTAGAGCGCCTAGGCTACTGTTCGACAATTTCTCTCACTCTTACTAAATTTTTGGGTGTTCTTACAGTTTTGGTACTTCCTAAACCTTTATGTGGAACCAGTTTCTGTCAATGTATGCACCCAGCTCGCGATTAAATTACGGTGAGTATCATCATGCGAAAAATCGAAGAGCAGCCAGAAAATGACTAATGGTACAACACTACCGATACGATGAGACCCCTGCCAGATTCCTCGCCCCACTGTACCGCCCCTTCAAACCTGCACTGTCTGTTTTGAACCACAGTATTTCGGTTTTATTAACGAATTCCAAAGTATGTTACAGCCTTAGGAATAGTAGCTCTATTAAAGTGGTGTGCGACTTAGCGGCGTCTTAGCAGGCATGATGAGTCACGCTGAGTCACTGTAAGGTTCTCAGAACCGAATTAACCAATTTAAAGAGGCGAATCATCCATTTGTTCTAAGAATTCTACGAATAAACCAATTCGCCGTAATAATGAAATAATTAATTCTAGACTTACAGTTGAGATATTTCCTTCACCTCGGATTGCATGAATAAATCAACTGCCTGAGGGAGAGTCAAATTAGTAAAAAGTGTAAAAAAATTATTAGATAAATAATAATTGGTATGTAGAGTGGAAGAATAATTATAATTCATGAAAAAAATAATTGATTAGTTGAGTTTGAAATTACTTTATAGACGACCTTTTCAACGTAAATCCGTTACAATATAAAATAAAATTATGCAATTTTTCTCCCTTTGTACCTACGTGTGTCAATTTATAAACACTAATACCTATATTGAGTAGAAAATTCTGATTGAAAAGGGTACCACTATCGCGGTTTAAAGCTTAGGATTACTTATTCGACAGAAATGATACGATGAAGATGTATGAGGAAATCTCCATTTCAAATGTCTCAATTTTCGTATATCAAATTCCCCGTAATATGATCAAAGGCGTAGGGAATTTCAATTTTAAATGAACGGATAAAATGCTTTATCTTTACCGTATTGGTACATAATAAGGAATGATCAGAATGAATGGTGACGTCACGTTTTGACTAGTTTCTTTGAGACGATGATTCCAAAATAATGTGATGACGTAAAAAACGAGATAACTAATGAAAACCAAAAAAAATGATAAGAGACTTTTATTACCAAAAATCAAGCAAAAATTCAAAATTTTAAGCTTATCGTCTAAGCAGATAAGCACCTACGAAAAGAAACGAATATCATTCTTGAAGTCTAGCGATCTTGAATATCGATTATTCATTCCGAAAGAGTCTGAAATTATTTTGCATAGAAATTGAACGGAAGGGAATCAGGAGAAATTTCGCAGAGTAGAATCTCAAGGAAGCAGAGCAGAAAGAAACTAATGTGAAGGAAACGGAATTACAAATATTGAGTTTTCCATTCGACATAGGCTTGAAAATGAACGCAACTATGTACTGCTTGATTTTTATATGAAGGCGAAGGCTGGGCGTGAACTGCGCATCTTGCGAGCTTTGCTCACCGCCACTAATAATTTACACGTTCGATGAACGGCGGAGATACTCTTATCAGCCTTATCTGGTTGGTTGTTTTTTTAAGGTGGACGCCGACTAACATTGTTGATATTGGACAACAAATACTTATGGAGTCGGAGACGGTACCCACCCTTTTTGCGCAGTAAGAATTTACTCGCCTTCCTATAGTAACAAGACTATACCTATTTGATTTATATACCTATTTAATCACATACTTCAGTAAAAATTGATTACCAAATTTTAAAGAACATGCTTCTCTTTTTATTTATAAGTGAGAAAGGGGAAGTGTTTTAAATCAGTAAAATTTTATGTATCGTTCAAACCTGAATTAAACATGTGTTTTTGGGACATTCTTCTATTTTGTTGTAATTTAAAACCACATTGTTCGTCTCTATTTATTTATGTTACATTCATAACTACATCTATTAATCTGTGTCAAAATGTTTATTAGAACCTTTTACGTTTAGGGGTGTATCATTTAGATTGATAATTGTTTGCCGATCTATTTAACTACGTATGAAAGGGCCTTATGTGAATCTAAGTAACATTTTCGTCCTTGCCGGGGAGGTCAATTAAACAGCTAACGGGTAGCATCCTAATCGGACCTCGGACAGGGGCCTTCCCAACTCATAGGCGGGTAGCATCCTAACCGGACCTTGTTACCTTCCGCTAAACTACTAAAAGTGCTAAACTAACAAGACTCATTTCCACATTTTCACAAAGACCTAGATTTCGGTGGTAATGCTTCAGTTTAAAATGATTAGCGCGAACGTTTAGGAAAGTGGTGTGGCTTGTCTCTGTGTAAAAGAGAGCTCATTAGATTTGGTGACAGTTGTCGAGACGATTGATCTACGCTTTTCAGAAACCACCGTTTACTCTTTTCATATTTGGAACTGCGAACGAGTTTTTCTCTGTCGGTCTCTTTCCTCTGGAGTTCCAGGTTGAGCATAACACGGTTAGAGCTCCAAGTAACGCAAAAATAAAGCAGGCGTACCAATTTAAAATTTATTTGTTTCATTCATCTCAAATCTCCCGTCTTTTGCTTCCTGTCTGTGTATAAAAAAATCGACAACAAAAGGGATTCCTTACGATAGACGATCACAACCACAAAGAGTAAAGTAATGTTGGCCATTATTTGTTTGAAATATTTGAAATTAGGGATATTCACTTCAACTTCAAACATTTAAGACTTAAGGGCGGGATAACCTCAAATTCAAAGCTAGACTTCAAGGCGGGAACTCAACCAAGACGTTCATGACGACTAGTTGACATTTCAAACGTCAAAGAGGTTCTTCATTTTGAATGTTTCAGTTAGGCTTGCCACCGATTTGGGGCATGTTAGCTAAGGGGTACATTAAAGATAGAAACGCCACGCTCAGGGTCTTTATTTAAAGTTACTAGGTTGCCCTACAATAATTTTTGGGAAGTTGTAAAGAAACTTGGAAGCATATTTGACGTGGCGAGGAATTATTATTAGAAACGGTGGATGGCAGAGGACGGTTCATCTACAAGAAGACGAGATCGCGAAGTGTTGAGCTGAAGACGACCGAGCAGACGATTATACTCTATACCTTGCAAGGTCAGATGTAATAATAATAATAATAATAATAATAAAGTGCCTTTATTAAGTGTTATCACTAATATAACACATGAATCAGGATTGAGGCGAAGTCTAGCAATATTGCTACTCCACTTAACCTCAATAATTATAATTAATTTGTAAATTCTACATAATACTTAAATAATCAAATCAGCAATACATACATCAGAATTATCAATTAAACACAGATAAAATGAATCTTATGTCTACATAAACTAGCATAATCAAATCTAGGCACAACAAACAATCTTAAAAAAAAAAAAGCAAAGAAACAAAGATGATCACAAATACCTGATCACACAGCCAGCACGCAGGCCGCCCTCTGCCTATCGAGTAAGTATGACTTATAGTATTTTCGCAAGTAAGCCATGGTACGTGTTTTCAATTCAATTGGTATTTCATTATAAATTTTTACTGCATTATATGAAAAGCACACCCGAGAACCTGCTAGACGAAATCTAGGTAAGCTCAAGAACCATGGGTGCCTGACACTGCGGTCATGCATCTCCCCTCTAAACATAAACCTCTTTCTGAGATATGGAGGTGTCGACGTGGAGAGGACCCGAAAGACCAAACAACCCATGTGGTAAGCAAATAAACCGTCCAACCTAAGCCAACCCAGTTCACAAATCCTCCCTGAAACATGGTCGTATTTTCGAAGACCGCTTACGAATCTGCAACAGCTGTTCTGAATCTTTTGCAGTCGATATTTTGTAGCTTGGTATAGACAGGGATAATATAATGTAAATCCATAATTCAATATGGGAGTAACAAATGTTTCACATAGCTTCTTTCTCAAGGGGTAACCATAGAGATACCTATGCCTATATAGCCGTCTGAGGACTAAGTATGATTTCTTCACCAGAAGAGTCACATGCTCCTCAAAACGCAATCTGCAATCAAAAATAATTCCTAAGTTTTTCACGCTCTGCTGCACTTTTACTGGTTGACTCTGTATAACAACTTGGACATTTTGATCCTCGGTCTTATTGGAGTTTATGGAAAAGAACATAACACTACATTTATTCGGGTTGAGCTTAAGGTTATGAGCTAGTGAATACTCATGCAAGGCCGTGAGATCCCTGTTTATCTGATCAGTAGCAATATGTTTACATTCTGGAGGATATGACAAGTAGAGCTGTGTATCATCAGCAAATGACTGAATGTTGACGTACTTTATTGTTTTATTTATATCCGCCACATACACAAGATAGAGCAATGGCCCCAGAACTGAACCCTGGGGCACCCCAGAGGTAACAGGAGACCAGCGTGACATTGTCGTGGTCTGAACACTTTGAAATCTATCGCTTAAGTAGTTTTGGAAAAAGCAACAGGAGACCTTATCAAAACAATAATATTCAAGTTTAGAAATTAACAATTCGTGATCTAGGCAATCAAATGCTTTGGAGTAGTCCAACTGTACCACCGCAGTGTCCAGGCCCATGTCCCGCGATCTCACTATATGATCCGTAATATGAAGCAATAACGTGGTGGAGCTAAACCCACATCGAAATCCCGATTGAGTATCCGGTATTATGTCATTCTCCATGACGTACTTATATATCTGTTTATACACCACCTTTTCTAATATCTTGGCCATAGCCGGCAGTATACTTATTGGACGCAAATCACTGAAGGACTCAGGACAAGTCACTTTAGGAAGAGGTTTCACAACCGCATATCTCCACATTCTAGGAAAGTATCCCACCTCTAAACAGCAATTTATGACATGTGTCAAATACGGAGCGACAACCGGTAGGCACATCTTTAGCATTTTTGCAGAGATCCTATCATGTCCAGTCGCATTCGACTTGAGATCAAGGACTATCTCCCTCACCTCATCCACCGTGGGAAGTTGAAAGGAAAACCTTATATCTCTCCTATACTTAAGCGATTGATAATGTCTTGATGCTTCTCGGCAATTGTTACCAGGAGTGAATACTGACAGAAAATAATCATTGACCTCGTCCGGGTCATTCAAACCTTCCGGTATCCCACCCGATTTAACATTTTTAATATGCAGTGAGTTGATCACATTCCAAAAATCCCGCTTGTTACGATCAGCAGACTTATGTAATAGATATGCAGCCTTTTCAGCTCTCACAGCCCTAGTAACCATATTCCGTAGACTTTTATAGACATTATAGTCAGCTATATTTTTAGTTCTTTTGTATTTTGTTAAGGCATTGTTTCTTAATGTCATCATACGATGAATGTTTGGAGTAAGCCATGGTGCAGGTGGCTTGGATATTTTGGAGGTAACATATGGGGCATGAAAATCAAATAATGAATTTAATTTACTTGTCAGATATTCCACCTTTTTATCAATACAATCCAAATACAAAACCTCAGCCCATGGCACGCTCGATAGATGATGCAAGAAATCCTCCTGGCAAAAGGATCTGTAATCTCTGTATGTAACCAGATGTGGCCCCGGGCGCACGCATCGCAAATTTATTTCACAATAAACGGCACGATGATCAGAAATATCATGATCAATCACTCCTGAATTGAGAATTAGTTCTACTTTATTTGTACAGATAACATCCAAGAGAGTTTGAGTATTTCTGGTAATTCGCGTCGGTTCAGTGACCAACTGACTAAAACCGTACGACTTGACACATTGACCGAAGGTCCCATCCACAAACTGATCCTCATTAATATCCCCCGTAACCAGTATGTGGTCGAACTGAGGAACCACTAGAGAAAATACTGAATCTAAATATGATATAAAACCTGTCAAGTTGCAGGCAGACGTACGATAGACTACACCCAGCAATAGCTGGGTGCCACCAATTCTAATTTTAACCCATAAATGCTCGACACCAACCGGGCACTGGATAAAATCAAAGACGACAGAAGACTCGAAAGAATCCCTTATATATACTCCCACACCTCCACCTCTGCTACCTCGATCCCTCCGGAGTAACTGAAAGTTTGGAAGATGCACAGACTGGTCTGTCACACCCTCATCCAACCAGGTCTCGGTCATGCCCACAATGTCTAAATGATTTTCCTGAACAAAGTCCACAAAGGTATCAAATTTTGGGAAAAGAGAACACGTATTTAAATGGCACAATTTAACGCTATCATTCGTATTGAATACGAGATTTAAGGGCTTCAATTTTATTTAAAAAATAATGACACTGCATACTGTTGGCTATGTGCTCAGTAGGTACCTTTCCTGTCACCTTCTTATTAATATTAGTGCAGTTATTACAACACAGACTGTCTACATGACAGTCCTTCCCTTCGTGAGGTCCAGAGCACCTAGGACAAATTACAGTTTTAGCTAAGCAATCCTTTTTATAATGACCCACTTTACAACACTTAAAGCACTTTACCAGACTAAAATGTTCCTTAACATAACACTTGGACCATCCAATGAACAGGCTACCTCTTCCAATTACCTCCAGAAAAACTCTCGGCTTTGCTTCAAGTACAACATTATATGTATCCCTGAATCTAATTTTAGTAACATATTTAATTTCCCCGGCATATTGTCTCATGTTATTAGACAAGAGCAGTTTGTCTAAGAACTCCGCATCTTCCGCCGACTCAGCATCAACACCATACACCATCAGACGAGGACTAAGTTTTCGAGGTACAAACACCCTGTATGCATGACCCATGTCACCCTGTAGTTTCTGCTTCAGCCTCTCACGAGATGCATCATCAGAGCAATTAACCAAAATTCCATTTTTTGTCATCTTTGTACCTATAATCTGTGCATTTATATCAGATGGATTTACCTTAGATTTGACATCTTTTGCAAGCTCAAAGTTTCCAATGTTTTGACCCGCTGACTCGATCAATAAAACAGACGAACTCTTGTTTACTTTCACAGCTGATGAATAAGTTTTTCCTACGGAATTTTTATCAATTATTGGCGTGAACTTATCTCGTTCGTTGATTAGCGATCCATCCGATGAATGTACATGGCATTTTAATAATTTATTTAAATATTCGAGTTCTGTTACATATTTTGTAACAATTTCCCTTTCTCGCTTCAAACACTCAATCTCCTTCAATAGTATGTTATAAGGGACCCTCGAATCATCATTACCTGATTCTAGCGGATCTTGACCGTGTCCCGGCCCCGGGTCCATCTGACAACTTCGGCAAAGAAAGGTTTCCCTGTCCAGTTTAACAACTCGTGAAACCGCATCAAAACACTTCACATGAATTACAGCCTCACATAACTGATTACAACACCTTACATCACTTGATGAAGTGAATTTACTGCACATTTTGCACTTTTTATCGACACTTTTAGCAGAGCCTTCAGACTCCGATCCGCCTGACGGCTGCATGATCGTATCTCTCCCCAATGTGGTCAGGTAATCCCCGATGTTCAGGTAATCCAGCGACGGTGGACAGAAAAAGAATATTACATTGCTGTCGTGTATGTCTCTGTTAGAAAATAGAAATTGAAGAGAGATGTCAATTTAATTGATGTTGGTGAACGAATTAATTAATTAAAATTTATTAGTTTCAATATTGCTTTAATCTAAGAATGACTTTTATAACAGTCGTAACCTGAAATCTTTACACTTGTCGATGTGCTGTCAAATGTATGATCATTATCATAAGGATTATGACATAATCCATAGTTAACTTGATCGGAGTAGAGCTAGAAAACCTTGCAGAATACATTGCAATGCCACAATGCCAATAAAGTAAAAAAAAAATGGTTTGTGTTTTAATTCCGTTTATTTAAATGCACTCATAGAAATTCAGGTTTTCTATTATTTCCAGAAGCAGAAAATTTAAGAAAATCAGGCAGAAACATACATAAGCCAATAGCAAAAAATAAAACATACATTATCATTAAAGCTACAGAACGTGAAATGGAACGGGTAACAAAGTCATTAGAATGAGGTTCTTGCATCCGCAGACGTCTTTGTCTCGGCCACGCATGCCGAGTTCCTCGATTTCCGGCATGTTTATGTGATGGCTGTCGTTGCCTGTTTAAATCATACCGTTCCAAATTTAGATAATCTATGTCGTCAGTCTGCGTGGTCTGATTTCTCTGATTTCCGACTTTGTTGAGTGATGGTAAGGGTTGTGGTTCAGACAGACTGTCGAGATTATTCCAGGCAACCGCGGTCCAGAGAATGACGACTGGATGATGACCATTTACCTCTTTCCTGGGGAGCTTTTCGAAGCAGAGTCGCATGCTGTACGCACTGCCCAAGGAGATGATACAGAAGCTTCTAGAGAGCCCGTTGACTCGATGCTCGAACAACTTGACCTCCTGGAGATCGGACACACCGATTTCGCGTACCGCTTTTTCAATGTCTTGATCTGTCGTCGACCGAGATAAGTTTCCAACGTGAAGTTGATGTATCTGTTCCGTGGGTTCCATCATTTTTAATGTCCATGGAGTCTGCATCTTTACACTAATTTGAATCACAAATTATTGAGTAATTTAATCTTAACGTTAGAGCAAAGCGTCAGAGCACTTTAGCACAACACAGTTTGAGAGAACGCTGAATGACACAGTATTGGTATGTCAATAGACTATCACTGCGCAGGCTGCGTTCCGGGCTTGTCGGTCTTCTGACGTCACGCGGTTGGAAAACTACATAAATGATATTGCTCATACTTTTTTATTATGAGAAATATAGGCTTGCATATAAGTCGTCAACAGCTATCCATTTGACGTTTTAAAAATTTTCACTGCCAACTGAATTCCAGAGTTTTCATTGTCAACTTTTGTTTTTCTTATTGCCGTCATATGGTTTTTATGACATTTGGTATAAAAAATCACGGTAACCAAAAATCAATAACATTTAAAGAAAATTGCAAAAATTTCGTTCTTCTTTTTAGAAAAAAAAAATGAAAGTTTCATCACCGAATAGCATCGTGTGACGTCGCAAAAAAATTAAATTTTGAAATTTTTTTTAATGTGATAGATTTTTCGTTTCCTTGATTTTTTAAATACCGAATTACATGAAAAAAACAATATTATAATTTATTTCATAAAATACGGAATCTCAAGTTTCCATATTTTTAGGATATTTTAGCAACGCCTGAAGTTCCCATAAATTACGTTTCAGATTCCATAAGCATGAAATTGTGCAGCTTTTCTTTAATTTATCTAACTCTGTATAAATACTGAAGTAAAAGTAAGCGTCAGTGTCGGTAATACAGGTTCCCTAATGTTCATTGGATGTGATTATTTTATGAAATATTTTTGGATTATGTTTATTTATTAATGTCTTAATTTTTTTGTTAAGTCCAGAAAATGATATCGGTCAAGTGGCCGCCGACAAAATTAACGACCATATTATGTATCCGGCGATAGGTTTTCGTATTTTTGACTGATATTTTCTTCGAAGGCTTTAAGAGCCCGAGGCTTGTTGACATAATAAACTCGTGACTTCAAGAAACCTCACAAAACGAAGTCTGGAACGGTTAACACGTTCTTGCCGGCCAGTGCAAATCGCAAAAACGGGAGATTCGGCTGTCTGAGAATTTCCGTTGTGGCTCGAGCAGTAGGTACCTATGTTGCTCTAGCCTCTTGGAGCCTTCAGTCCTAATTCATCCAATTGAGGAAGGAGAAAGTCGTTGAACACGGCTCTGTAGCACTCGCCGTCCCTAATAATCGTTTGACCCTCGGCGTTTTGGAAAAAATAAGGTCCCATGACGCCTCCAGCATAAACAGCACACCCATGCAGTCACTTTGAGCGGGTTATTTCCACCCTTCGTGGATTATACCCGGATTTTCGGTGCCCCAGAAGCGATATTCACGTATATCCACAGAGATGAAAATGGGTCTGGTCGCTCATGATGATTTTCGATCAAAAGTTGTCTTTCTCACGGTCAAGATTCGGGATATCTTGAGCATTTGGCGCTCAACAGCTAACAGCAGATGTACTGTCTACACTTTGTAAGTGAACATCTTCAAGTCTTTCACTAAAATTCGCTGTAAAGACCGCCATTGATACCTAATTTCGTGGCACGTCCTCTCATGGTCGGTACTTTGTGACATCTTCAACCACAGATGCGATATTCTTAGCAGAACGGCTGCTTCGGGGCCGGCCATCTCGTGTGTCCCATGCTCTTCAAGGCGAGTGACTAAACGGAGGAATGTTTGCCCAGTTGTTGTCTTACGACCGGAAATCTGAGTCGAAAATTCACACTTCAAGTCAACATCAACGACGAGTTACTTCGCAAACCATCTAAACAATTAACACGTTATAGAAGAGTTCCATGACTTTTGGGGGTGAATTTTACATATGTCTGCTTCATTAAATCAAAAGTCATTTACGTTACTTGAAGGCCTAACAGTGTCGTACTCGACATGGAACTCCCGAGAAAAGAGCCCGACGGAGAAAAACTCGTTCTCAGTTCCAAATATGAAAAGGATCAACGGTGGTTTCTGAAAAGAGTAGATCAATCGTCTCAACAACTGTCATCAAATCTAATGAACTCTCTTTCACACAGAGATAAGCCACCTCCTCCTTAAGCGTTTGCGCGAATCATTTTAAACTTTCAAAAGTGAACAGGATTCTTAAAACTGATTTATTGACCTAAATCATCATTAAGATTTCTAAAATTATAAAAAAGGAAACTGTTGACTAAAGCGATTTTTTATAATAAAGTAACATTATCTGGATGAGCTAAAAAAAACGAACTCAAACTAATGACAGAACTTCAGGAGGAGGGAAGAGAAAAAAGTCAGCAAGACCTCATCTTAAATTTACGAGCGCATTGAAAAAGAATGGAAGAAAACTATCTATCGCTGGATCCTTGACCAACTAGCATCTCCGTCAATCTATTCCAGGTCGCTTCATTTATGTCGAGCGACATTTTAATTTCACCTCGATAGCGTTAGTTTTGTTGTAGAATTAACTCAACGAATTATTGTGCAAATTAAGCTGATTGATACTGTCGCTCAAGTTTCAATTACAATTAGTACTGTTGCGTGCTTAAATGCATAATCGATATTGGTGTTGTAAAGAACATTTTATTCCAGCTAACTTAATTAAACAGGACGTCGTATGACAAAAGACAACCATTTAAGTAATTGTAGTGCTTTTTATGATGTATATCGAAACTAATGTGTGTTTAAAACGTAAACATCACGCCATCTACGTA
This sequence comes from Malachius bipustulatus, assembly GCA_910589415.1. NCBI lineage: Eukaryota > Metazoa > Arthropoda > Insecta > Coleoptera > Melyridae > Malachius > Malachius bipustulatus. The sequence continues at coordinate 59,007,289 of OU342630.1, forward strand.
GGTATATACCTATCTACTAAGTATATGTCATTTATTTAACTCCTAGTTACAGCTAATGTAACTGCCCATTTTCCCATCTAGCATCTAGGTACGACATAACTCTGAAGTGTAAATGTATCTAAAATATATATGTATATAAAATAAAGAAGAATACCAACCAATTAATTAAAGAAGACGAGAGATATCCGGATCCCAAGACTCAAAGGTTTTATCTGGTCAGATAAGATCGTGCATTTTCCGGTGTTCCGTCCATGTCTAGGGTTTTAATTATAGCCCAAGGATCATTTCCGCAGCCTAAGGCGTAGGACATTACCTGAAAATCCTGCGCAACAGGTCTGATTCATGCCAGTTGAAATTACTCCATCCTCCAGTTAACGATGTTGTTTTATTCCTCGTCAAGCCCTTCATTTACAATCCTTGTAAACTGTTACTGACTTTAAGACTTGTGCAAGACTTGTGTAAGACTGCGCTGATCTGTCGAAAATCCCTGCGCCTTATGGTTTTATTCCTCATGTCGCTATTCTTCTGGTCTCTTAATAAACTTTGCTCTTACACGAGGTGAATTATTATGCTTGTGACAGGCTTTCTCAATAGGGCCAACTCAGACATGGACGTTTTATCACGTATTTTTCTGGTATTTTCTGGAATTTACATCATTCCTTCATTCTGACAATCCAATTCGGACCAAAGTGACCTTTTATATGTTCTTTTTTTAGATATATGTAATAAAGTTTTCTGATATTTTATTTTTCTGATTGGTGGATTTTGATATCCGCATTAATATGCGGAGAGACTATTTTAATATTAATCTGTGCATTCTTGATTCATTTTACCTGGAAGAAAAAAGCGCCCAAGACGCGAAATATGTTTCCTTCCTCGAAAACCAATTAATTAATTCTGGGTAAGAACATTAATTTTCTTATAAATAATTCAAAGGTTCTATTTCCCTTTTAATTTTTTTTCTAACTTTCATGAATAAGAAATCTATGAATCGTCAATAAGACTACCTGAAAATTTACATTGATATTTAACTTAACCAGTACTGATGCCTTATTGTCCATGTGATCTGAAAATTTTTGAGTTTATCATTTCAAAAGTATCATACATTTTTTTTCTAACATAATTTTACTGAAGAAGTACATACACATATCTCAGAAACTCTATAGCAGGAGAGTTCCACCAGTTCAGTAATAACCCGGCTTGATTTTTTTCTCCTTCTCTCTATCATTCGTTCGTCGTGGCATTAAATTCAAATTAAATCAAACCGGTAATCTGGAGAGATCGTTCATCATCTTCAGCAACCAGGTGAAAGGGCAGGGATAAGGAAAAGTAGACACAGGAGATTGAATGTAGTGTTAAAGAATTCAGAGACGATGACGCCTCTCGGGAGTTCCTATACTGCATTCCAGGCGATTCCGCTGGGACCTATTTATCTGTCGAGATATAGGGTAGCTTTCCACCTTTCCTCTTTCATGTCTGACAAGCGGCGGAATCTGATAATCAAATAAACGTAACTCTTATATGGGTTTTTTCCGAATAGCCTTCCCAGTCCCAGTAGTTCCCATTTCCTAAGGGGAGAAGGTTTTATGTCTACAATTTGGTATCAAAGATTTGACGTTATCTATTTGATCTATTTCTTAGGCGGAATATTAATGGAAATAAGAGAAGTGATCGAGAAAAAATCTTCTTTCTAAGTCGTCTCTTTAAGATCGTAATTATTTCCATCAATTCGCACTTTATTGGTTCGATTTATTTAAAAATTTGTGGCGGATGCGAAAACCGATTCAAGTTCATAACTCATCTCTTCACCTCCTGTAGATTCAATTTCCTATTTTTGTGCGAAATTTTCTAACAGCAACCATTTGGTTTGAGAAGGTACCCATTGTTAGCGTAAAGTTTTTGTGAAAAAACCTTCGAAACTATAAAAAGACGTTATTCTCTAAAAAAATACCAGGGTGCTCTGGGGCGGCGGGTAATCCAAGATTAGGTAGGTGTTCAGCAGATTATATCAAAAATCCAAACGGAGATTATTCAACTCTCGTAGGTAGGTAGGTACTTTGTCTTTAATTGAGGAGTCAAGATTCAATAATAATTCGAGAAGCCACGTGAAAGCGAAGCTGTAGCATTTGTGTTTGTGAAAACACGCTGCAAATTCCTGCTCTTTTGTTACGGCTGTGCCCTTTTACCGAGACTTAAAAAAAAAAAAAATATGTCAATCATTTAGTATCGAAAAAACTTATAAAAATTTTTATCATTTCGGCCTGAATTGGAAATTGAACTTCATTAGTACCTATGTAATTTTATCTTTGTTGGCGTTAGTTGCTGTAAATGTATACAAGAATAGTCCTATCATTAACAATTTTTACAAACTTTAAATTTTAATCTCAAATTCTAAAGTCCTGAAGAATAATTAAAATTAATTCGAAAGCTTGACGTAGAAAAAAGAGTGTTCTTTAATTTAATTGACTGCAATCCCAAATAATTCTTAATTTCATTATATATATATTTATATATTTATTTCTCCAAAATTACGATTTTTCGATTTTCAAAACGCTCCTGTAGCTTTATCTTTCAAGATTAGTGAACGAAATTTTGGATTCTTGTAAAGCTTTGGAATGACTTTAGATTTTCGTTGAAAAAATTTCCAAAAGTCACGTTACTTCTACAGGGTGTCCTTTCAAAGTTCCAAAAATCCGGTCCTTGAGGCACGGTTTCTGGCCGCAGTTTTCAATCTAGGGGGCTGAAATTTTTGTGAGAGTAAGATGTCCACAAGGAGTGGTCTGGTATTGCACTTGAGCAAAATCGGCCGAGCCGTTTCAAAATGGCGACCATTTGAATTTTTTGAACATTAACGGAAAATTGACTATTTTTTGAACCCCTGTATGAGCAAGATGGCAAAAAAAACTTTGAAATCAAATTAACAGGATTTGAAGAAAATTATTGGAAATTTGAGTTAATGCAATAAAATTAGCATATTTTCCATTAATAAGCCAGTGTCGTGGGTAGGAAAAGGGTAAAAATGTGTAAATTTCTATAACCGTTTATGAGTCCATTTTTGAAGAAGTTGAACCTAAATTGTCCATTTTTTTTTTCTTTAACATATAATTTGATGTCTTAGCTTCAATTCGCCTCGATTAATGTAGCACTTTAAACGAAAAATAAAAAAGTTTTTCGCTTGTGCAAAATTAGCTTACACTTATATAAAATTATTAAATCGATGAAATGGTTCGCAATTTCTTTTTTATTTTTTTTCACATTCAATTATGAATGGTTCTGAAAATTAGAAGAGCAATCGCAACGACAATTAAATCACCTACATGCAGGTGAAAAAAGTATTCAAATTGGTTTTTTAATAACAAAGATATGACCAGTTTAAAAAATAAAATGTGTAGGTGTAGGAACCTGACGTACTGCATATACCTACGCGATCAGCACTACAAATTGAAACGCCCCGTGGCTCAGTTCTTTACACCCTTGCCTAGTAAACTGTTGGTGCGGATTTGAAACCACGAGAGGATCATTCTTTTTTTTTGGTAGGTAGGTGGAGTTTTCCCAAAAAAAAATCGGATTATTTTTACATTATATTCATTATAATAAAAATAGGAAGAAAATATTTATTATTGAATCGCATAAAAATACACTATTTCTGCGATTGATGCGCAAGAAGGTTTTTTAAAATTGAAATTCAATCGTGCCTTGTTTTTAGGTTCAATTCACATATTTGATCTGTAAACCTGTTACGTAATTTGTATTTTGTAATAAGAAACCATGCAGTCCATAATCTGCACTTGTATTGTAATCCAAGGCCACAATGCAGGTCAGTGTATCTAATTAAAAAGTTAAAACAATACTATAATGAGGTGTGATCGAGTTGTTTGGTTCACCAGTGAGCTGTGGTGGAAAAAAGCATGAGGTAGGTATGTACCTACGTCATTATTAAACTGAAATCAGCAAGATAATGAACGTTTCATTCAATAGTCGTAGTAAATAATGATGGTCAATAATGACGACATTTATATGAAACGACTGTGCTTTGAGAAGTGTATTTATACTAAAAGTAATAATAATTAATAAACATCAAGGGATGTTTACGTTTTATGTTTTGTATCATGGAAGTAGGTATCTCTCTAATAAAAACTTCTTATTGTTCAATACAATAGACTTCCCAGCCTAGAGGACTAGACTCGCCCTCATTATAATCAATAATCCCTCAAAAAACATCCCATTAAAGGAAGAAAGAAAGCTTTTCCTTATAAATATTAACGTAAGAGCTCCACTGATTTCTAGCAGATTCTCTCTGGCTTTTCTCGACGGTTCCCGGAAACGATGTGGTTTAAGGGATCCCCCCGTTCCGGATTCCTAAATCATCCAGACTATAGAGAGATGATTTGAGGTCCGGAATCGAGGAAATAGGCCGACGTGGGATGGAATTATACGCCCGGAATTTAGAGGGTCAAGTGTATCCGTTCACAGGACGATTGCCCTCAGTCACATCAAACTCAGGCTTCGTAAGGATCATGTCATAATGGAACGGAGGAATCGAAAGAGCTTGGAGTTATTTTCGTGATAAGCTGACGTTTGGCCTACGAGGAATGATTTTTATCTGTGTTGGTATAATTTTAGGGGTAATTATAGGCGTTGTGGATGAAATAAGTAGGTATAAATCAATTTTTTTTATTTATTGTTATACATGGGAGCAGTTTATTAGGGTGGTTCTGAGGCGGGAGGTAATTCAAGATGTTAAGTGGATGTTCAGCTGATGCAATGTGAATTAATGATTTCTATGCGTGATAAATTTCAGAGAAGATGTTTAACATTCCCAGGTGCCGGATGCGAAAACCGATTTATGCCCATAGCTCATCTCTTCAATTTCCTGAATCAGTGCGAATTTTTCTAACAGCTAAACGGAGGGTACCATACCATATAGGGGAAGAAAGGTGGTAGTTGTAAAAATAATCATTTGTATCTCTTGACCGCACAATTTTTAAAGTGATATATGACGTAATTTTGAAATTTTGGCACTTCTAACCTTGGACGTCTGCATGTTTGCTGTGGGTCTTTTTGGTAGTCACTTGGCACAGTCCTGTCCCGCCAATTTCTATTCTAATAAGACATAAAATTTATATTTTTACCAACTTACAGTGTCGGTTTGTTGGTCCATTTTTTGTGGCACAAACAAATAGGTTAAAGAAATAAACACATCGCGGATTAATAAATATCCATATTTCAGCCCGCACCTCGTTTCAGAAATCGACTGAAATTGGATTATTATATTTAGATATTCATGGAGGTATGCGTTATTAGTTATAATGTTTATACAGGCTGAGCCAATGAAAAGGAAATAGACGGTACTCACTGGAATGAAAATCCTAATTTAAGATTACTGCAACGTACAAATTTCATCCCTAAGGCAACCCGCTTCGACTGACAGTTGCAACTCCAAAATTTTTGAACGGGAGGTATAGGTGCTTGTGATACATCATTTTATTCTCTTTTATTTGATTCAAATATTACTTGCCTTGAAGCTCAATTTGCTTGGTAGGAACTGTCATCAAGGTAAATTGTCAAGTTTCTTCCAAATCTTAAGCGCAGAGAAATTACGGTTTGTAATTATTACTTGCCTTGAAGCACAAACTTGCTTGGTAGGAACTGTCATCAAGGTAAATTGTCAAGTTTCTTTCAAATTTCAAGTGCAGAGAAATTACGGTTTGTAATTATTACTTGCCTTGAAGCACAACTTGCTTGGTAGGAACTGTCATCAAGGTAAATTGTCAAGTTTCTTCCAAATCTCAAGCGCAGAGAAATTACGGTTTGTAATTATTACTTGCCTTGAAGAGCAACTTACTTGGTAGGAACTGTCATCAAGGTAAATTGTCAAGTTTCTTCCAAATGTCAAGTGCAGATAATTGACGGTTTCAAACTATTACTTGCCTTGAAGTGCAACTTGCTTGATAGGAACTGTCATCAAGGTAAATTGTCAAGTTACTTCCAAATGTCAAGTGCAGAGAAATTACGGTTTGTAATTATTACTTGCCTTGAAGCACAACTTGCTTGGTAGGAACTGTCATCAAGGTAAATTGTCAAGTTTCTTCCAAATCTCAAGCGCAGAGAAATTACGGTTTGTAATTATTACTTGCCTTGAAGAGCAACTTACTTGGTAGGAACTGTCATCAAGGTAAATTGTCAAGTTTCTTCCAAATGTCAAGTGCAGATAATTGACGGTTTCAAATTATTACTTGCCTTGAAGTGCAACTTGCTTGATAGGAACTGTCATCAAGGTAAGTTGTCAAGTGTCTTCCAAATGTCAAGTGCAGAGAAATTACGGTTTCCAATATTACTTGCCTTAAAGCGCAACTTGCTTGATAGGAACTGTCATCAAGGTAAGTTATCAAGTTTCTTCCAAATGTAAAATGCATAGAAATTACGGTTTGTAATTATTATTACTTGCCTTGAAGTGCAACTTGCTTGATAGGAACTGTCATCAAGGTAAGTTGTCACGTTTCTTCCAAATGTCAAGTGCAGAGAAACGACGGTTTCAAATATTACTTGCCTTGAAGCACAACTTGCTTGGTAGGAACTGTCATCAAGGTAAATTGTCAAGTTTCTTCCAAATGTCAAGTGCAGATAATTGACGGTTTCAAATTATTACTTGCCTTGAAGTGCAACTTGCTTGATAGGAACTGTCATCAAGGTAAGTTGTCAAGTGTCTTCCAAATGTCAAGTGCAGAGAAATGACGGTTTCCAATATTACTTGCCTTAAAGCGCAACTTGCTTGACAGGAACTGTCATCAAGGTAAATTGTCAAGTTTCTTCCAAATGTAAAGTGCAGAGAAATTACGGTTTGTAATTATTACTTGCCTTGACGCACAACTTGCTTGGTAGGAACTGCCATCAAGGTAAATTGTCAAGTTACTTCCAAATGTCAAGTGCAGAGAAATTACGGTTTGTAATTATTACTTGCCTTGAAGAGCAACTTACTTGGTAGGAACTGTCATCAAGGTAAATTGTCAAGTTTCTTCCAAATGTCAAGTGCAGATAATTGACGGTTTCAAACTATTACTTGCCTTGAAGTGCAACTTGCTTGATAGGAACTGTCATCAAGGTAAATTGTCAAGTTACTTCCAAATGTCAAGTGCAGAGAAATTACGGTTTGTAATTATTACTTGCCTTGAAGAGCAACTTACTTGGTAGGAACTGTCATCAAGGTAAATTGTCAAGTTTCTTCCAAATGTCAAGTGCAGATAATTGACGGTTTCAAACTATTACTTGCCTTGAAGTGCAACTTGCTTGATAGGAACTGTCATCAAGGTAAGTTGTCAAGTGTCTTCCAAATGTCAAGTGCAGAGAAATGACGGTTTCCAATATTACTTGCCTTAAAGCGCAACTTGCTTGATAGGAACTGTCATCAAGGTAAATTGTCAAGTTTCTTTCAAATTTCAAGTGCAGAGAAATTACGGTTTGTAATTATTACTTGCCTTGAAGCACAACTTGCTTGGTAGGAACTGTCATCAAGGTAAATTGTCAAGTTTCTTCCAAATCTCAAGCGCAGAGAAATTACGGTTTGTAATTATTACTTGCCTTGACGCACAACTTGCTTGGTAGGAACTGTCATCAAGGTAAATTGTCAAGTTTCTTTCAAATGTCAAGTGCAGAGAAATGACGGTTTGTAATTAATTCTTGCCTTGACGCACAACTTGCTTGGTAGGAACTGTCATCAAGGTAAATTGTCAAGTTTCTTCCAAATGTCAAGTGCAGATAATTGACGGTTTCAAATTATTACTTGTCTTGAAGTGCAACTTGCTTGATAGGAACTGTCATCAAGGTAAGTTGTCAAGAAGTTGTCAAGTTTCTTTTAAATGTCAAGTGCAGATAAATTACACAACACTAATTAAAATTGAAGAGTATTTGACGTTTTTTTGAACCTGATAAACCAATTGGCTCATATAGGTTTTTTTATGTATAAATCTTTAGTTTATTTAATAATCAATCCATCGGTTTGTTTTCGTTGGCCCATCCTGTATATAATACCCGCATATTCTAATAAGCTGAAATAAATATTATTGCAAATATTTATACGAATAATAAAGCAGATCAATCAAATTAAAATCAACACCAGTAGTAGCTCCAGCAGATAAGAAGATAAAATCGAAATATCCAGTTTGATTGTACATATTGTTGTATACAAAATGGGTCATTGTACATATTATTTATTTTTTGGCTTGCGTCTAGATCACGGTGTAAGATAATAAGGTGTTGGAACAAGACTCCCCAGTGCGACCCGATATCGTCACCACTCGTCACGTTACATCGGTTTTACCCATTTGTTTTGTTGCTCTCGCTCGCAATGGTTAGTTCTGCCGTACTCTTCTCTCGGACAAGCGCACAAGCGCTAGCATAAATGATTCACGCATATTCGCTGATAAACGCGTGCTCTTATGTTCTAATTTTATTAATATTTAAATGTTAAAATGTGACTCGATGAAATACCCGTTATAGTTTCATCGCATCAACTTCTACAATTAGGCAAATCACAGTTTCTACCCATTTTTGCTTATCGCTTCTTCAGAAAAAAATAAAATTGAGTAGTATGACACCCTGATAATGGCAATTTGCATGTGTAAGAGCAAGAGGTCAGAGCCCAGCTGGCAAGACTCTCTCATACACTGAGGTTCAGGTTTTCGTCGCGCGCTTTATTGTTGAAATACGTGCTTCGTTCACTCACCTATATATCTTACACCGTGGTCTAGATAGACTGGGTATTTTCAAAATTTAATGGGCAATATTCTTTGATACCAAAATTCTACTATTTGTGCAACCTGATCCTCGAAAGTTGAAATTGAAATATTGTTTTTTCTATGGAAAACAGATAAGTCTCATTCGACGAGATCGTTTTAGTGAAAATATTTTCAAAAAAACGACCCTTTCGGTTGAACCAAAAAATCAGCTTTGTTTTTTTTGTCGTACTATGATTTTATTTGTTTTTTTTTTAGATTTTTTTTATTTAATCTGCTTATTTTTTTATACAAAGACGTACTAGAATTGGCCCCCAAAAGAACAAGCAGCGCTCCTAGGGACTGTTTTACCGTCTTACAATGCAAATTTTGTTCAGAGATGAGGTCAAGGTTTTGCCTGCGGTTATCAAGAATGTGGAGAAAAGGGGGACGAGATTGTGATTACATCTTCAGCCTAAAATTTGGCTACCAAATAATTTCGTTAATGGTGTGGAGAGGAACTTCTGTGAAGAGGGACGTACAGAGTTGCACACCGTTCTGAAGGGGGGGGGGGGGGGGGGGGAAGAAATGCAAGACTTGGGTCATGATTGATCGGAGAATTCGAAGTCGTGTTTCTATGTCCATACAGGGTAGGTACTTCGAAAAAATTTACCAAGCAATTATTGGGACTTAACAGGAAAGAACTGAAAGCCCTAATAGGCCTATACGCTCAGCATTGCAAGCTAAATAATCATCTGCACAGGATGGGTTTAGCGATCAGCGCTCAATGCCGCCTGTGCTTGGAGGATGACGAAACAGCAAAACACATCCAATGCGAGTGTCTCATTTTGGGCAGAACCAGACTACAAACCTTCGGGAGAGACTTTCTCATACCGGAGGACATGGATACATTACCAAGAGTCAAGATGGTCAGCTTCCTCAAAGAGGCTGACCTGATGTGGTTAACAACAGGCCTTCGGCTGTAGTGGAGGTGTCACAATCGCCCACTCACTATAGGAACGTAAATCCAGTCCTATGCCCATAACTTTAAACGAGTCCAGATGACGTAGAAACCTTGTTTGAATGGCATGCGTAGGAGAATGTTGGCTATTGTTCAGTGACGTGTATTATTTTCAACTAATGCTGACGTCAAGATTTTCTATTTGTTCTTCATAACCTGTCGTCATTGGATTGTCCTTTTTGCAAGGGCAGATTGTCCCACCGGGACACCGGAAAAAATTCCCGTAGACTGAGTGCCAGTGGACTGCTTCATATCATATGAGCTAGAAAAGATGGAGTTACGATAAGTCAATTCTTTTAACATAAGAAGTGGTGTACGTGTGACAAGGCTAGTTTTAGAGCTATGTCACTTCTTTTGGAGCGATCGTGTTCGATTTACCATGGAAAGCATTTTCTCGCCGATGGCTCGGCCTTGATTACGAAAGAGTAAATATAAATGTAATGTCTACCAGAAAGTAAATTGGTGAACTTGGCATAGAGCTGGATAGCTATGAGGAAACTTTGGTAGCGATCATGCTGCCAGCAGTATCTTGGTCCGGACTGGAATAACTGCCAAAATATTAAAGGCCAAATAGCCAATACCTACTATGGGCTCCACGGTGCTTAGAGACCTCATAAACGGAGTTGAAAACACTTGAAGAGCAGGCAATTAAAATTTTGTGAAGAGACCTTAAAAAAATGCAATGAAATTATTAAAAGGGAACAAAATCCGGGAGGACTCTCTTTTTCTGGAGGATCGAGTCCCCTCGATCCCCTGAACCCTAAACGCGAACTACATTTACAAAATGAGAGACTTTGTCGCTACATGGCTTAATCTGAAACTAGAAACAAGTGTTTTAAAAAGAAACTTATTTCAAATACGGGGCGGTTCTGAATGGTTACCGAACACTAGAGGCTGACCTGGGAAAGTACGTAGGAAAAGTGGTTAGTAATTTCCTGACTGTTATGATCTCCAAAGTAGGTATTTTCTCATAAACGTTGCGGTAGAACTCTATTAGCCTATCTATTAACAAGAAGCGTTAAACTCGTATGTAACTATCTCGTAATAAATCAATTACCGCCTGGCGCTTGTTAATTTTCATGCAAGTGACGATGAAATTACCATGAGCGTTGTCATGGTAGTCAATATTTAATAACATCACGACGGTTTTGTTGTTAGGCAGGTCAGTTTGAAGAGAGGTATTTTATTCTTGTAGTAGAATGAAACAGGACAACTGTATCTTGCTTGAATGACTCTAATCAATAACGTCTAAAATCTCCGGAGTGTAGGAGTGCGTAGCTATGTACCATAATAACAAACACTTCCTTTAGAGCTGCACTTCAAAGTTTTATACGCGAGATTCGACGGATATTATAAAATAAAGTAGGAAAAGCGTGTAGGTGTTGTCGGATATTGGAACGTTTTATTAAACGACGCTCGTTTTGCATCAGAGAAAAAGATAATTTAAGATACCCTATGGGTAAACGGGAGAGGGAGGGAAGGTGGAGCGGGGGAGAATAAAGTTAAAAGGATTAATTGATTCTATCACGAAGAAGAATCTCATGCGTATTTTACAGAGGCGGCTTTATGTAAGCCATTCTACATACTCTTTAGCTTTCAGGAAATTTAATTACATTGAAACACGAGAAGCTCACGTTAAAGCTCCTCACTTTAATCTGTAAGGTTAATTTTAGTTCAAAATACAGGATAATCAACATGAAAGCTACTTCCACATCCAGCCAGACAAACACTTGAAACGGAGAGATTTGCGTCAATGCCATTGAAAAAGTTAGATTGATAAAAGTTTCAATTCTCAGCTCTTCAGATTCCCGCAGAGTATAATTATTATCTCCGAGCGAAAAAAACTAGGAGGAGACGCCTCCCGAGCCTCGATGCTCAGAGACGCACCCTCGTCAATTGAAAGGTTCATACAGTTACAGTTACAGTAAGTTATAATTGCGGGAGTTTTCATCAGGACAGACGAAGGTGACTTAATGAAGCCATTCTGAATTAATTAGACTCCATTGCACACTTGCAATCAGACGAGCGAGGCTGGCCGTTCCCGGTTTCAAGGATCTGCATCAACTGGATTGTGCAATCCGGGTCTGAGTAGGTAGTAACAACATTATTTGACGAGTATCGGCCGCCATTTTCGAACAAACTTCATTACCAAACCGATAATTGTCTTGACATTGAATGCGGTCTTATTATTCAATTAATGTTTCATGGAATCTGTCGGGAAATTTATAGATTTCTGGATAATTGCATAACAAGAGCAGTCTCGGATTCAATTTCGATAATCCTGAATGTACCGGATGGTTACGGAGCGTAAGCCCAAAGGGTTGAATTACACTTGATGTAATTACGGAATAACCGCTTCGTCAAATTATTACTTACCTACTTCATCGGGTTCGCTCAATATTTAGAAATTATGGGGAGTTTCACACTGTAATAAGATCCTATAGGATCACGTTATAAAAACAAACTAACAAGCTTAGATCCTGCAGACGAAGAGAACGAAGGTTGTTTTTCAAATCCGCTTAGAAGTAGTTTTTCTTGCAACATCGACAGCTTATCAAGAACCAGCTCGCATAAAAAACGAGCTGTCACTTAGTCAAGTCAGTTGTGTCCTGGATGATGACCAGGCAACGACTCGATCTCCTCTGCTCCGAGTGTTGATCGGAGCCCCTGCCCCCCTTTCCTGTCAGGCGAGCTGAGTCGATATGAAAAGTCATTCTTTAATGGATGGACTGAATCTCCGTGGTGGTCGTCCTGAAGTAGCTCGTGAGTCGACGATCCGAGCGCCATCATCACATATAATAAGACGGGAATCCCGCAGTAGCGCCAGTGACCATCTGCCTTATCGAAACGTTAGCAAAACTGCTGGAGACGAGATTTTGTTAAGTCTGTCTTGTCGATTGTCAACTAATTTAGAGAGAATTATGAGAAACGAAGCACCATCAGTGACTCCTTTTGTAGTATTTTTAGCGAGTTTAATGGCTGAACAGAATTTTGTTCCCAGAAATTTCTCGAGCTGCTTAGATCAGAGAAATTGACATTTGTAGAGTCAAATGAAAGTTAACACTGAACAAACGTCAGTCTTGTAGATTGTCAACTAATTTTGAGAGAATTATGAGAAACGAAGGACCACTAGTGACTTCTTTTGTAGTATTTTTAAACGAGTTTAATGGCTGAATTGAATTTTGTTCTCAGAAACTTCTCTAGCTGCTTAGATCAGAGAAATTGACATTTGAAGAGTCAAATTAAAGCTAAGACTGAACAAACGTCAGTCTGAACAGAATTTTGTAAATAAGAGAAGAAATGCTGCAATTTTAAAACTGGGAAAAGTTCGTATTGATCCAATTCTGGTGACACTCTTCCCTAGGGAGAGAATTGTTATCAAATAGATGTACAGCAATCGTGTTACAATAATTTGAATTGAATTGAATCAAGAACGGTGCTCTCAATAAAAAAAATAACTAGAGTTGAACATAATCAACTAAATTACATACAAAATTCAAAATCGCAGCCTCTAAAATAATGGAAATAATGGAAATTTTATTCAAGCAGTAGGTATTATATTATTATTATAGTAGTACCCTTACTGATTCAACCACTTTAGTCAGCCACCCAGATATGGATATCAGATAGAACTTTCCTAATAAAACGTCGGAATGAGCAAAGGCTTCCAGAAATTAATGACGTAAAGTGAACTTTCGAAAGGGAGGAACTTCGTGGGCATTTCATTTCGGTGTTACATTTCCGAGCACTTAATGGAAGGAAATGTGTGACTGCTGAATCTCGACGTACTCGTACATCATCAAGTGAAGGATCTGGCCGGCGATTGTTTGCTTTTAGACGATGGAGTATCATGTCCTGTGCGAGTATCCCCTTAACTTCGTTCACGCTCTGGTGGTTGTACTCGAAATAAAGATACGGGCTTGGATTTATTCAGGTGGATAATGATGCGAATTCAATGTTGGCGTCCTCGAATTTCAAATTTAATAATAATTCTTTCAATTTGAATTCTGGATTGAATTTGGCTTAAATTTTGACGAACTCATCTCTTGATCAAAAGGCTCTCTCTTTATATACACCAGGTGGGAACGGTATAGAAAGCCTGTGGAAAATATACCGAAGTAGAGAGATAGATATTTGCTTAAAATAGTAGATAATTTTCTCCTGTGGTTAAATAAAAAAAATCACAACGTAGGGTTTCTATTTTTTTATATTTCTTTTGAAAAAGGACGATCATGATATTTTTCAACTCTCATTGTTTGTTCGTGTCTTATTATCAAATAAGAATAAAAGAAAAAACCGCTTCGTGGCTATATAATATCTGTCATAAGAGCCATTTTAACACGTGTCTCTTCGGAATTTTAGGCGAAAATGGATTTGACTGTCATGATAGGATTGTCGTTGAAAGAAAGATGGGCATGTGTTATTTTTATGTTAGAGTTTGATACAATTTCTATTTGCAATATCACACGATCCTTAAATAAGAACTGATAGGAACAAACCCCCGAGTCAATTCCGGAATCTTTTCTGCGACATCGGAAATTCTATTTTATTATTTATTCAGCTCTCACGTTTATGGTTTATGTTCGTGGATCGGAATTTCCCGACGTCAGTGTAAATAAAACCTTCCGCTCTCAAATCCTCGGTTTCGAAACAATAAAGTTTGATTATTTGTTCGCATTTTCCAGGTCCGGTTACACGTGTGAATTGTCTATATAAATATGGGCGACAGCGGCTTTTTGTGAATGCGAGATTGCTCAAGGCTCTGATAAATAGGCAACCACTTTTCCAGGCTCAAGTTTTTGTTAAGCGTTCATCCAGAGCTTATAGCAGTGTCCCTGTCTAGACTAGATGTAACAGTTTACTTAGCGTATTATATTTATTAACAAGCACGTTTTTGGGACTCTTTGCTCTGAAGCTGATACTTATTCCCTTGAGGAATTTTTTGCTTAGGTATATGCATCAATAGACTCATAGGAACGATCGCTACTAACTCTTCCAAGTCTTCGGGTTGAAACATTCGCAAATAAAAGGCAACATTACTTTTTATAAACTAACAGAACAGCAAGTTTGTGTCGAAATAAAATAGTAAGCAAAGAAAATGAGGATAATGGAAAGAAGGGAGTCTCCAATTTGACGTGAGCACCTCTCGTAGGGGACGTATTCTCCGTAAAGTTGGTGAAGTGAATTACATAAAATGACCCCCAAGAGCCACTCTTCAGTGAGAGGAAAAGCTGGACTCGCATCGGCCCCAAGTTCCACTGACTTGACAATCATAACGATTGTAGCTGATCGTTAATCAGCGAGTATTTATGTATTAGTGCATAAGGGCTTCATTATAAAAGATATAGGGCACCGTAGGCGAGTGTTGGAATCTTTAAGTGAATAATAGCAATTCTCCACGAGAAGAAGACGCCATTTTCTCTACGATTATATGAAAAATGCATCAAGCAGCTCCATTTTTTCAAAATAGGCTAAGAGATACATGTTACGCCGAGGAGCACAAATTGCGAGAGACATTTTAGAGTCTGGCCGGATATCAACGCGTTTGTGCTTGAGAGAAAGAGAATATTAATTTCGAGATAGCATGTGGCATTATTAAACTAACCGAAATCAGCAGGATAATCAACCTATTATTAAATGGTCGTAATTTTTTGTAATAAATTAGGTGTTTTTTAACCCTATTTTCCTCTCACCCCCATACTTTCAACTTAAAACCCGAGCCCTTCCCTCCAGGGTGCAGTAGTATGGACATTGTGGAAAAAATCTACTGTTGCAGAATATTTAAAATCACACGACATAAGGGATTTTACTTGTCGCTGCTGCAGCGGATTCTCCGCTACTGTTTAAGAGGACTCTGGAGCGAACTTAGTTTGCCTCAGGGTGGCATTCCTCCACTGTCGTCGTAGTTTACATCGAAGATTCTTTAAATGCCAATACTGAGGAATTTCCATAAGGTGCAATCAAATTGTTAGGGCGCTGTACCTTGAAAGGTAAAAGAAACCCTCATGCAGAAGTTGTCTCTCATTGTCTGCCACAGCTGATTTTCTCTGGAATTAACAAAATTATCGATTTGAATTATTGCAGATCCTATTCAAACCTATTTTTACTGTCGTAAGTCAAAACTAGTTAAATGTTTTTGTCGGTTTTTGGGGTGGAAAAAAAGAGGTGTGTAACTTTTTTCATGATCAAATCAGTTGGGAATGGTCTAAAATGTCTGATTGTAAGGATTAAAATAATATTTTATTTAATAGAATCAAATAAGATGCACGGTGGGCTAGGCTTGCGCCATAGGATACACCCCAGGGAGACAAAATGAATACCAACAGTTCGATTTTATTAAGGTAATCAACTCACGGAGGTCATGTGATCAAAACTGTGCTGTGTGTTGCTAAGATACATTGTACTGATGAGTCCCAAGTACGACGAAACACGTGTCTACAATTTCCACCTCCACTTTTTTTACCATCACCACTAGATTGTTATCGATGACTGTCCTACCATTTACTTGCAACCAATCTATTTATTTGTTTTTAACGTCGCTGGCGCTAAAAAGAACTAGGTCGGCAACAAGGCGTGTATTTATTTATTCTGCGTCGTTGATACTAAGAAAGAACTTAGTGTTGGCATCAAGGCGTGAATTTTATATGCATTTTTCTTTAGGTTTTATTTGTATATTTGTGTGTTTTGTTTCTTTTCAGGATGTATGAGTCCTTGAAACAAAAAGACAAAATGTCCTCTTTCTGAATATAACAGATCATATTTCTTCATTTCAATTTTACACCAGGAAATCTGATCAGTTCCACTGAACACGGCTGGGGAAGGGGTTAGAATGAATAGAAAGTTTGATTTCATTTCATAGCAGGAAATTCTGTGCTTTAATAATATCTCCTTTCTCCCAAAATTGGCTAACTTGAGTATTTTCGTAGCGTTTTCTACCAACGAACAAAATAGGGTTACAATGAGCACAACATAGAAGGTCAGGGGTTAAAGACTAGACGATCACGATCACAGGTAAAATCAGAGTATATTGAAAAAAGGTTGAAATCACATCGGCCATTTTTTTTTAACATTTGAAGCTAGTAGAGATTCAGGGCCTGAGAATTTCAATCAGTTCTTAATAATCTCTAATAAGAGTTCAGGGCGGGATAACCTCAAATTTAAAGTTAGACGTCAGGGTGGGAATTCAATTAATGACAGATAAGTTGACATTTTAAACGTCAAAAGGGGTTCTTCTGATTAAATATATTCAGTTCGGCCTACGATTTGGGACATTTTTTTATGTAGTTTGCTAAAAGAATTCGAAAGAACATGGCATTATGATATAATGGTGTCCAAGCAGAGGTATAATAACAACAAAGCGTTAAACCATAATTTGAACGAATAGATAGCATAAGTTTGAATAATTGAAGCCAGTGGTTCTGGCTTCGAGTTATTTGAATCGTGAATAAACATATCATGTTATTCATAAAATTTCCATGCATTCTCGTTAAAAAGCGACGAGATAATCCGCTCGATATCCATTCACATATCCATGCCAATTAAAATTAGTCACTAGAGTCTTGATGGACTCGGTGCGAAATGGGAATAGGGAATACATTGGCCATCATGTTGCCGATATAAATCAGGCACGCGAGAGAATCCGGGAGGCTGTTGACGGGTATCGCAGTATAGTGGCGGCGATCCGGTAACCGTGGAATGACATAACATCTGTTCTCGTCCCCGGAAAGTTCAGAAAGGATATTACCGCGGAAAAATGAGACTTTTCACAGTGGAAGAAGATTAATTCCATTCCGGGGAAAAAACTTTGTTTTCAAATTCGGTTGACAAGATTTATTTCAGTTTTCACCTTTTGAATAAACCTTGGATGGCACGGTTTGAGCTCTGGATACGAGTAAGGGTTGTGATATTTTTACTTATATGGAGTTTGTAGACTAAGAATTTGATATGAAGTTGCTTTTAAAAGCGTTTAGATTGTAAAATCTTGCGGTAACTTTTTTTGTTAGGAAAATTCTTTGAGAGTTCGTTTGAATTTTGTTTGATCCAATCTTTTATTCATTTTTATAAGAACAACGTTCAAATAAATATTCTTATGCAGTAACTCAGTAAAATACTGGGCATTCTTCTGGGAACAATTCTCTATTTTTTTTTAAGCGAAACTTCCATCAGGAACCAATCAGCATTCTTCAATTTGAAAAAAATGAACCACTAGGACTGGTATATGTCACTTTCCCTGTTAAAAAATTAATCCATCTCATTCTTTCGCTTTAATAATAATGTCAATAAAAATGACAATCATCTTGCAATTATTGACAATTTCTTTAAATTATTGTGTCGCGTCTATGACGCCCTGAGCGCTCAAGTGCAATAAGTGTCTTATCCAATCACGTGGTACAGCACCTTCTGAGAACATGAATGTAACCACAACAGGGACACCCAGGTGGCAGATAGAGGGTATGTTTCCCACACATGGACTGGCTTCCACAACACCGTCAAGCTCCACCTTAGTAGCGGCTAATTTTATCTAGAAGAAGGTGACGGAAAATCACTCCAGGGAACGTTTTCTTTTTTGAATGCTACTTTCTTAATTCAAACTTTCTTAATCGTTATGGGGTGCGTTCCACTTTTAAAGATAATATATTGATTAGCCCCTAAAATCGATCAAATGAGATTTCTTCAAACCATCTTAGGATTAAGGTCCAGAGCTCGCGAGTAGTAAGTTTAACAAAAGTCACTCTGTCACTAAGTAGCAGTCGTTAAGAAAGCTCTCTCTCGATTCTTACGAAATTGGATATCAACTTTCGAAGACCTTACCACCATCGAAAATAAATTTTCTCTTCATCTCTTTTTCATATGGCTCTTACTATTTTTCTTCAAACACTTGGGATGGGTTAGATGAGGAAAAAACTGTTAATATATCAAAGATTCGGTCATCTTGGGAGAATTTCTGATGAAACGTATACAAGTTAGAGACAATCTTCAAAATAAACTTTCTTCTACGTTCATGAGCTTTACGATTTTTCTCCCAAAAGTGGTTTGAGAGAAAAAAATTCCCTACTTGTTTGTTACATTGAGAGATTAGTGAAACAAGGAGTCATTTTTAGTGTACTTCTACTCTAGGCTCTGAAAAAAATTTACTGAAACTTACGGGTAGTGCAGTGGTGAAGACTTCTGGCTACAAAGCTCAAGCACGTGGGTACTATCCTTGCTCATCCAGCTTTTTTTTTCATTTTTTCGAATGTGTCTGGAAACCATAATAATTATGAAATCGATTAGGGTGGTGGTGGGCAGTGGGAACAGTGAAAAGGACCTTGAAGACTTAGTCGCTTTTGAAGCATAATATAATCATTTCCTCCATACATTCACCCCATTTACCAAAACTTATGTTTTTCAAGCATAGAGCAGTCATCAGAAGAAAAGTTTCAAGTTCCTGGCGATTTTTCACCTAAATTCTTGCAATTTAGAAATATGAATGGATGACGAGTTTATGGAAATGTCGGTAAAAAAGGTATATTTCTATTTTCGTGACCTTGGCGGTTTTTCTCCCAGCACATATACTTTATTTTTTATTTAGATGGATTCCACCAAGTCAAAATTCTAGGGGAACGATTGGCAACAAGAGTGATTAGGTTGGTTATGGTGATAGTTGTTACTAGAATAGTCACTAGAATAGTTACTAAATTAATTTGGGTTATGTCGATTAGTTGAAATGTCATTTTATTTCAAAATTTAAAATCCGAAAAACTATAAACGCAATTTTTTTATGTAAATTGGAAAATTTTAGGGACTTTTAAGTGTAAGTACCTAGCTATTTACTCTTATAAATCTTATGTTTGTAGGATTAGACCGATTCCTTCTTAGTTATAGGTAAAAATGTTAAAAATAGAAGATCTATCATTGACAAATAGAGGTACTTACATTCATTAATCATTTTTAAAGAATTTCTCAAGGAATGTGATTAAACTGTATTTTTGCTTAATCTGGAGAAACATGTTTCAATAATTATTGTTTATAGCATTTGATTTTGATTATTCATTCTTTTCTTTCTTTTGAAATAAATTTACCTGCCTCAGCATTTTAATAATTTTGATTTTGATAATTTGGTTTGTGAATTTGACAACTTCAACTTTTCAATAAACTTCGTAGCGTTTTTCTGTGACTAGAGTACCGACTGAGGAACCAGACCTAGTTTTCGCAAAACGTCATTAGATAATAGTCAATCCAAGCAACAGTTAAATTTATCTTCAAAAAATAAAAATATCTATTAAAAAAGGACTATTTTCAAAGAAAATAAAGTAATTTGAAGTTTTTAATTTGCGTTTTATAACAGTGCAACTTACAACAAGGAAACATGATTTGCAGGTGACGTCATAGCCTATATCCGAATCGGGGAATGTTGCCGTTACTTTAGTCACAACGTAAATTTTTTGCCAAGGTCAAGAAAACAGGCTACCATCCGACAGTATGAAAATTACTGTTTAAAGATTGCACAGGGTATCAACTTGACAGCTGTTTGACAAGTCCATCTAAATAAAAAATAGACTTTATTGTATATTGATTTTGGGAGGTAGTGTCAAAAACGCGTCTAAATTGACTTTTTGCACACTCTTTCTTTTTGAGAGTTTTTTTACTTTTTTTTAGGCTTTTTACACTAAAGGTAAGGTATGATATAGTCTGTGACTAAAGAGTAAAGCGCAGTCATAAAAAGACCGCTGTCTCTAGTTTCACGACCCTGATTTTTTACCTAAGTTCTACCATGGAAGAATGATGAATGTGTCAAATATTATAGAAGAGTCCACGTCGGGCAGACACCTGAAACCTTTCTACTAAATGAAATTCGTTGCTTTTGTCGGTTTGCGACGGTCAAAAATATTTTTCTACTTTTATGACCTTGGCCATTTTTCTTCAAAGTATTACTTGCAAATTAATGGGAAAGTAGTGACGAAAACCAGCCAAGTTTAGCAAACCTTACCGTAATGGAAAAAAATTTTTTTGACCAGGAATGTTCTTTCCAAATATTGAGCACTCATCAAAAGAACTCTGTCATAGGTTTTGCGATCTTCAATTCTTCACGTATTCTTGAATGCTATAATAATAAATTATTATTTTATATAAAGAAATTAAGTTGAGTTTAGAAGAGACTACCGTCGTGGAGGATTCTTTTCTCCTAAGAACTCGTCGCTTTTATGCATTTTCGGCGGTCAAAAATATTTTCTATTTTTATGACCTTGACCATTTCTCTCCCAAATACTACTTCTTGCAAACTGATATGCAAACTGCAAGTGGTGACAAAAACCTGTAAAGTTTAACAAACCCTACCATAATGAAGCAATAAATTCCTCCTAAAACTTATCTTTTGACAAAGGTGTTCTTCCTAAACATTGAGCAGTCATCAAAAGAGCCCTGTCATAAACTTCACGTTCTCCAATTCTTCACGTGAATTCTTGAATGTTGAAATAATGAATATCTCCAGAAAGTTAGTCAAGGTTAGAAGAGGCCAACGTCTTGAAGAAACCTTTCTCCTAAGAACTCATTTTTATGGGCGAAATCATTGCTTTACATTTGATCAAAAATGTTTTTCTATTGACCTTGGCATTTTTTCTCCCAAACACTACTTACTTCTTGAAAATTGGTAGCCAAGTGCTGACAAAAATCGGTCAAGCTTAGCAAATTCCACCGCAATGGAAAAATTTCCTACTAAGAACTTATATTTTTGACAAGGAATGTTCTTTCCAAATATTGAGCACTCATCAAAAGATCCCTGTCATAAGCTTCATGTTCTTCAATTCTTCACCTAAATTCTTGAATCCAGAACAATGAACATGTGAAGAGAGTTAGTCAAGTTTAGTCGAGGTCAACGTCTTGAAGAAGTGAATATGAACCTATGAACTGAAACCCTAAGAATTGATTTTTAAGAACGAAACCTGTTTCTTTTGACTTTGATGATTCTTCACCCAAATACAGACTTGCATGTTGGGAGAAAATTTCCTTGTAAGAATTGATTTCTTTACTGATTTTTACTGATTTTTAGGATAAAGCTTTTCAAGTAGGAACTGAGCTGAAGCTGAATTCCATCTACAGAGGGTAACGCATTTTTAAAAGTTGTAATTGGCGATGACTTTAAGCATCAAAAATCGCATAAAAACCGTTTGGGTAATAAGGAAGAGAAACAAAAATGACATAGTAAACCCCATCAACCCTTATTGAAGCTCCATCCACCCCAATTATGAAATTTCAAAGTGGCACCCTCTAGAGCTTCAAGGGTTGATACGGGTTCAATTGCTAGTCATTTTTGTTCCCCCTCCCTGTTACCCAAAAGTTTTTTTGCGATTTTTGATTTTTTGTTTGTTTTAAAGATGGCAACTTATAAAAATATCATCCTGTACGCCTTTTCTAAGCACGCAATACCTAATTTTCATAGCCATAACCACTACCTAGGATCCGGGGTCTAAAAAAAAAAAAACATAAAAGAAACACGATTCCAGCGGGTTTTCTATCAAAATTTGTTTGAGTTGGTTGGTACTGGTATTATTATCAAGGTTTTTTTTAGGTTTTCTTCCTCATCAATTAAATGGTAGCTCATATTTTTCAAATGAGTTTCCACATCTTTTGGAGGCGTTTCTCCTAAGAAGAAGACAACAAATATGGCTCATGCACGACGGTGCTTCTCCGCATTTTCGCGAATTCTAGAAAAGTTAGGTAACATTTATCCCTGACGTTGGATTGGACGAGATGGTCCATATTTACGACGTTGACGCTCATTTGACTGCAATCTTTTGAACTTATTTTGCGAGGTTACTAAAAAACCAAGTCTACACAACGCGAATCAAAAATTTTGAAGATCTTCAGCAGCGCATTTCACAGTGTTGTGATATATTTAAAATTTATAAATAAATGCATAATTTTCTTAAGATAATCAATAAACAAGCATTGCCTTTCTGTCAAATTGCCCTTGATCGAGAAGAGATATCAAAAATCTGCATAAGACAAACGTTCTCCATTTTATCGAATAACAAAAAATGGTTCGTTTTTACAATTATTAGCGGCGTATCAAAAAGTAGAAAGGTGTAAAAAAATAATCCATCCCACTGAAAAAATACCATCCTCTAAAAATTTTCTTATGAACTAATACAATAAATTGGCTCTCCCAAAAATGTATATGTGTACCAAATTTCAGACCCATATTTTAATAATAATTAAATAAAATATTTACTAAAATAGTAAAAAAGTAATATCTACACTCACCAGGAATAATATTATTTTGCTCCTCCTAAACCCACATAAAATTGTCCACAATGAGTTAATAATAAATTACACAAATGTTAAGACTTAACTTCCACCAAACCAACCAGCACCAAGCCTCTCAACTCAAATCAATAACAATTAATTATTGAAAAAAAAAATTCCCAACAATTTCTTAACGAAAAAAATTAATTCACTTCCCGATTCTGAAGAAGACGTGTGTTAGCGAGAAAACCGGGAACTCGGAGAAGACGACCGGCGAGCCGGTCCTGGAAGATGCAATCGCGGAGACGTCGTCGAGCATCCCGACGCTCTAACGCAACTGAACGTCGATCGCATCCCCTCGCGAGACTGCATCACCAAGATTGGGTGACGGCGCGGTCGCCAATGGACTGCCTCCCACGTCTCCACTGGGTGTCTCTGGGAAAAGCCTCTCCTGGGACTACGCGTTATAAGCTTTATGGATGGATTGGTGTTTTATGGAGTCTTACCTGAGTAGATCCCAGATATAGGTAACATGTCATGTTATATTTTCTGGGAAATTTAATACCGAGTGAAATTTTGTTTAGCAAGTTTATCGTTCAAGAGCTCTTCATAATGTAATTCTTTTTTTTTCTACCGAATAAAAAAAAAAAAGTTGAGTGCGCCATAAGTATTGTTGTGAGGAATAAGTTGCCTTAATTTTAAAAAATTCAACTAGCTCAATTTTGCTGGGGGGAAGAGGGGGGGGGGGGGGTTGCTCAGAGTCGCTCATCATTTTCAAGACTATAGTCATTGGACTAACGAATTGAAAAAGACAAATTTGCAGATTTGTCATGAATGTGATTTACTCTTAAAATCTATTTTACCTACAAGAGAAAAAGCTGTTATTAATGAGAAGGTAAGGAGCGTGGAAGTGTCACTTTACAGTTGAAACTCCAGTAAGTAACATATTTGCTGAGGTGTTCTATATGGTTTTAGATTAGCTAAACTGGTAGTCTCATTTGTAGCATTCCATGGAAATCTACCCTTTCCGTTTTCAGTAGTAATTGGCAAAATTGTGGATTTAAAAGAAAAGTGATTTTAATTTCTAATTTTTTGAAACAATTATTTCAATCAAATTGCAGAATTTAGCTCTGGTTTGATTTATTTAAAAAATCCCAAGTGGCGGATCTGAAAACCGATTTAAGCTTATAACTCATCATTTTTTGGCAGTTCATTAAACGCAATAATGTATAGGGGTGGCGTGAGAGAAAATGTAAAAAACTGCGAGACCCAAAATGGTGACTCAAAAGAAAAGGTAATAAATTTTGAAAAGGTAGATAGTTTTTCTCTCAACACCTTTGAAACATTTGCATCATTAGGTTAAGTCTATGAGGATCAAAATTTTCACGGCTTCCATTGTTTTAGTTAATCGCGGCCAGGAAGATGGATTAAAACGAAGATGCTTAAAGTCCGGCAACACTTTTGTTTATTCGCGTGTTACGATTCGATAATGGAAAAATTTAGTTACTGCGTATCGAGAGACAGCGTTATGGCAGCCGTCCGCGGATATCTTATTAGAGACGCAAATTTTCGAAATAGATGTAAACACTCGTTTGCCCTTCGGTCTCGGACGCAAATGTGGTTAAAATAATTTAGTAAAAACGATTTAATTTCTAGTTTTGAAGATAAGAGTTAAGATAAAAAACGGTAATAGGTAAGAATTAGGTAATGTGCAGGAGAGGCTGGCCGTTTTCCTTCACCGACCCGCTTTCTTCTGCTCGTCTCCCCCGCCTTCTATTCAACCTTCACGTTCTCGTTTGTCCCTTGTCATCTCGACCGCGCTTTACGAATCAGCTACCGCTATGTCATTTCTCCTCTATTCTATTCGCAATCTCTCTCGCGTCTGTTCCTTCCTTTTTCTAGTTTATCGCTTTGGGTATGATGCGATACACGCCAGGTGATATCGCAATCTTAAAATCGCAACTGACTTAAGGTCCGTGAATTTAAATACGATGTCGTTTCAGAAAAGGTTGTTTTGTTAGAAATCAGGGAAGCGATGGACTAGGCACTGGAAACATGACGCAGAAGCCATTTTTGTCTATCCGTATATTAAGGGGAAAGATCGACATTTGCTGTAAGCTCGAGTGTAAACTAGTTACGATTCACTTCAGTCTTATCAATCAAGCACCACGAAACGTAATGGAGGAGTTTCAGTTACCTATACAATAAATGACTTATTTTGTTGTCGACTATCAAAATATTTATATCTTCGCCGGAGGGTCAATGTCACCGTCACGACTCACGGTTGGTTATACCGTGAGATAATAGCGACTTACGATTATTATTATTATTATATATTCGCTTATCCCTGAATGGGTGCGTAAACAAGGGAGCTCTCCTACATCTCGCATAGTCGGTCGTTCCAAGGTGCGTGAGAGTCATCACACTAAGCTAACGGAGTACTACAAAGAGATCAGACGATCTAAAAGAGAGTCCTGGAGAAGGTTCTGCGAGAGCATCCATGATCTGCCCCGCAGCGCCAGAATTCACAAGATTCTCTCAAGAGATCCGACACAGCCATTTGGCTCGATAAAACGTCCAGACGGTTCATTTACGGACTCAGAAAAGGAAACGTTAGAACTCCTAAAGGAAAATCACTTCCCAGGTAGCTTGCCTCTGTACAATCAGTGGCAGCTGAATTCCGGAGGACGTATAAATCGACCTCAAAAATCGGAATGGAAAGTCTGCCGCTCGATCATTACAGCCAAGGCAATTGAAAACGCTGTTAAAACTTTTCAGCCTTTCAAGACACCTGGAGAGGACGGCATCTTTCCTGCCCTATTACAAAGGGGCATAAAGATACTGACGCCCTCTCTTATAAAATTATTCAGGGCTAGTCTGGCATGGAACTACATTCCATCCAGCTGGGCGGCAACAAGGGTGGTGTACGTTCCCAAAGTGGGCCGTACAGAGCCACACCCTAAGTCATTCAGACCCATTAGCCTTACATCCTTTATACTGAAAAGTCTAGAGAGAATACTGGATGTACACATCAGGAGGAGTGTCTTAGTTTCACACCCTCTGAATGTGCACCAGTATGCCTATCAAGCTGGCAAATCAACCGATTTGGCACTTAATAACCTCGTGGGGAAGATCACCAAGTCTCTTGACAACAAAGAGATCATGGTGGGAGTCTTCCTCGACATAGAAGGAGCATTTAACAATGCATTACCAAACTCACTGTATGAAGCAGCAGTTTCCAGAGGAATAGAACCGGTCATAAACGGCTGGATCCGTAATATGCTAGATAGTAGGATGATAACGACCTCGATGGGAGGAGTTGAAGTCAGTTTCAGGCCGGGGAGAGGGTGTCCACAGGGAGGAGTACTCTCCCCCCTACTATGGACCCTTCTTGTAGACGACCTGCTGGCGATCCTCTCCCTATGGAGAGTTGAGGTTCAAGCATATGCGGATGACCTTGTAATAATGATCAAAGGAAACTCCGAGAGGACAATATCCAATGTCCTTCAGGAAGTTCTTCAAGTCACGTATCAGTGGTGCGAGAGGGAGCAGATGTCTGTAAATCCTCGCAAAACTGTTATAGTACCATTCACTAG
The DNA here is from genome assembly GCA_910589415.1 of Malachius bipustulatus. NCBI lineage: Eukaryota > Metazoa > Arthropoda > Insecta > Coleoptera > Melyridae > Malachius > Malachius bipustulatus. The sequence continues at coordinate 59,033,841 of OU342630.1, forward strand.
ACGAAAAAGGCTGGAAGACCTTATACCACCTACTCTTCAAGGAGTAGTTATACCATTTGCGGAGGAGGCTAAATATCTAGGTATCACACTTGATAGGAAGCTACTATGGAACTCCCATCTGGAAAAGATTATCCACAGAGCAAAGCTCTCCCTATGGAGTTGCAAAAAGATCTGTGGAAGAACTTGGGGCACTGGTCCCAAGCAAATACACTGGATATATGTAACGATCATTAGGCCAATGATCGCATATGGCTGTGTAGCTTGGTGGTCCAAAGGCTTACAAGCCTTGGCCAAAATGAAGCTGTCAAGTCTGCAAAGACAAGCATGCCTGGCAATCAGTGGAGCAATGAGCACCACACCGTCGGCGGCTATGGAAATACTTCTGGACCTTCCTCCACTCCATATACACTTGGAAAGAGAGGCCAGATGGACAACGTACAGACTACTACAGGTAGCACGAAGCACACAAATGGCTTGTGTCATGGAACGGACCAGTCTACTGGACGACACTCAAAGTCACAGTCTTCTGGGTATGCCCTCAGACATGATGCCATACACAACAAACCACTGCACTGCATACAACGTCCTCTTTCCAAGCAGAGACGAATGGGAGCGTAACTCAAACGACCTCCTCAAAGCAGACCTCACGTGGTTTACCGACGGTTCAAAGACTCCAACGGGAGTTGGATCCGGAGCGTACGACGCTGGGTCAAGACGAGAATTCTTTGCAAACCTGGGTCAGTACGCAACAATATTTCAGGCAGAAATTTATGCCATTGTACTCAGCGCGCAGATGCTGGATGAAACGCACTGCACGCGGAAAACAATTAAAATCTTCTCAGATAGCCAAGCGGCCCTAAAAGCCCTTTGCTCCGTTCGTTGCAATTCCAAACTAGTATGGAACTGTCAAGCAGCACTCAATGAGGTAGCTAAAAACAATAACTTGACTCTGGTCTGGATTCCAGGTCACTCCGGCCTTGGAGAGAACGAAATAGCCGACTCTCTGGCTAGAAGAGCAACTGAATCCAAATTTACAGGACCGGAACCTGCTCTTGGCATATCCTCAAATACTGCCAAAACAACAATAGACACCTGGGCGGAAAACAAGGTACTTCGGTACTGGCAAACTCTACCAGGATTAACTCACTCTAAGACCTTCATTGAGGGACCCTCGAGAAACAGAGCTAAAAAGCTACTGGAACTCAAAAGGACTGACCTAAGGGCCCTAATAGGCCTATACACAGGACACTGCAAAGTGAACCACCACTTACACAGGATGAATCTAGCCGATAACGCAGAATGTCGCCTGTGTTTGGAGGATGTAGAAACAGCAGAGCATGTTCTATGCAACTGCCCCGCCTTGGGAAGAACCAGGCACTCAACGTTCGGAAAAGTACTTCTCTCTCCGAGAGACCTGGATACATTCACACCATCTAAGGTCATTAGCTTTTTAAAAAGCAGTGGCCTGCTAGAGTGGATGTAAAGTACTTAGGTATGAGCCACAATAGACCGCTTGGTCGCAGTGGAGGTGTCACTAATCGACCCACTCATTATATAACTAAACTAAACTAATCATCACACTGGGAATTACCCATGCATGGCTTGTGCTTTGAAGTAGAGTCACGTAAGTTTGTTAGTAAACAAACAATAAAACGTCTTGAGTATGATAAACTTGGCAAAAGATTAAAAATAGAGTTTCCAGCGACAGAAAGTTGAAATAAATGAAAGCCGCGTTTTTTTAATAACTACTTAAATAAAATCGACACAAATCACATGAGTATGAAGACAAATAGAGCACTTGTTTCGCCTGCATTATATTAAGACTCGTCAGTTTGCCATATCATGAATGAGAAATGTAGGTCGAAAGATAAATTATGCATTTACGAATATCATAAAAATTGGTAATTTTAAGCGCTATAACTGTTATAGAGGTGATTGATTCATCCTAATGCGACGTAGCTAAATACCATAGGTAGAGGCCATCGAGGCATGTCTAAACCTATGACATTTTTTTGGCAACAAGTTCGAAAGACAGGATGTTTTCTAGGTCTTAAATTTTAAAAGGCGATAGGATATCTTTGCAAAGGTTTGATTAAATCCAACAAAATTTAGCAGAAAAACTCTTGTAGAGTGCACTTCCTTTTATTAGTTTATCCTCTTTATATCAATAATTAATTTCTGTAAATTTCCCCTTGTATGATTAAGGAATAAATATTACCAGTTAGTAATATTAAAGAAAGATATTGTAAGTTAGGTACCATTTGAGCAAGAGTGTTACGGATTCTAAATGAAAAGGTCTCGAAGCTTGTATGAGTGGTAAATAGATGTGGTAAGAAAATAGCAGGTATGTCGATCTAGTTCTTTATTGTTCGATAGCAACATAGTTGCCTATGTTATCATTTCTGTTATCAAGCCAGCAGTATTGAGTTGACGAGGCGATATCTAAAAGGCAGATAGATGTTAAGTATTTACAGCGATGGCCATGCGTTGATGTGAATGCTAGAAAGCCCAATTAATATTCAATTAATTGATCCTCGAATATTTGGTGAAGTGTTAATTAAGTCATAATTTTTCAGGGTTTTCCCTTTAGTTTTTCCTCTTAGTTTTTACCTTTTTCTTTAGTTTTTTCGTTCTTCTCTTCAATTTTATTATTAATTAATTAGGCACAAGCCTGTAAATTAAAAAGGCACAACGTAGGGCAGGCTAAATTTTGTTGAAATCGATACCACTTTTTGATCGCGAGAAATCAATTTTACTTTTATATCTCTCTCATTTTCTTCTCCGTTCTGATTCGGGTCAAAATACAGTTGAAAAGACTCTGACGGAACGTGACAAATTGAAAACCTATGACCGTACTTGAAAAGAAATGTTTTTTTTTACAGAAGAGCATACTTTCCGATCGACTTTCGGAAAAAACGAATTGTGATTAGGAAAGTTAAATGAGCTTCTTAACAAACGCCATACTTCGGTCAACTTCACAAAAACAACTTTCTTATTTTAATCTATTTTTATGAAGCTGGTCGTGTGCCGTTCGGTTTAAGAAAGCTCATTTCATTGCATTTTTCCTGAACTTTCCGTATCCGATGCCATTTTTTCCGAAAGTTGGTCGGAAAATGTGATTTTCTGTCAAAAAAGAGCAAACTATTTCTTTCTGAGTACGGCCCTGGGTTTTCAATTCGCCGATAGGTCATCTTAAAGAGACTCGGTAGGAGAGTGTTTCTGCAAAATGTTGTTGTATTTCATCAAACCGCGTTGCAAAGATATCGCCGCGCGTTTACTCCCACAGATATTTCAGTTCCCCAGATTGAACTGTGACCTGAAAATGGTGTCTCACGAACTGTTTTTTTCGAATTCTTAAATTACAATAAGCAAAGGATTAAATGAATCAAGCAGCCCTTTATTACAGCATTGAGAGAAAAGTTCAAAAAAACCTTTCATTCTGGTATCTGGGGAAGACAAAAACAACTTCCACAAATGCGGTAGATATCCACCCTTTAACTGAAGTAAATAGTCAAGAAATAATTAACTTTTATACCGAACTTTTTATTATACGCCGATCTGGTACCCTATTTTACCGTCGTAGGTCCCGATTGTAACGGCTCATTTGGATGAAAAACTGCAAATAAATTACCGATCGCAGTTGTCTCGGGGACAGCTTCGCAGCCCCCATACAAAATAAAGCATCAAAAGTTGAAACGAATAACAAACCCTAGCCCTCTTCGCATGAGACTCAATGGAGCTTACGACGCATAGGCATCGGGGTTGTTGACTTACATCCCCAACTATGTAGTAGATATATGGGTCTGGCCAGCGTAGCATTCCTAGTCCTAGCATCCTGCTTCCAGGATAAGGAGATTATTCATCCCACTCATCCTGTTCGACATCGGATTGCAGAAATAGATGATCATTGACCTTTGGATCAGGCAATCTCAGGACAGATCTATAATAGTAAGTAGCCGACGATAAACACAGTTAGATAAATTCATTAGGGGTGGATAAACTTGACATTGACACTGAACAGTTTCTCTAGTTTCTTTTAAGAGAAAAACCTTGAGAATAAATAAAGGGTAAAAGTACTTGAACGGGTGATTAATCCAAACTGTTCCCAAGACAAATATAGTTACGAGAAAGTTTCCAATTTATTGGATGGAAAATTCTTCCCCTTGCACATGACTGCATTTTCCAGTCTGTTTATACTATTTGTACATAGTGATCACCTAGATAGACTCTCCTACGACGGCGTTACTGATTCTGTGCTTTAATAATAAGAGATTTTAAAACTTTATTCTTCTCCATACACTTTTCGATGAAATTTGTAGGAATTTTTTTCTTTTTTTTTATATTTACACACGTAATTACATACACGTAAATAAATGTATGTAATAAAGGTAACGAATTTATACTTCCAAGAAGAATTATATTTTCTGTTTTCTCCATGATAAAGCGAGCCGATAATCCTGAAAGCGATTATTATAACAAAAAAGTTTCATATTTTCCAACCTCATTAAAGCCGTAAATTATTTAACTTTGAAACTCTTTATAAAATAAACTCAAAGGCAGGAAAATTAGAAGTTTTTACAGGCGGGAAAGTTGAGAAAAAAGTTGTACCTGCACTTAATACTACCGGTGAAAAGGGGAGAATTATTATGATGTAACTAGGTACTTTACCTAATAGGTTACCTTGTAGACATTAAGGTGATAAGGTGGGTAAATATTTCATAGGTAGGTATTTAAAAAAAATGTTTGATGAAAATAAATAAACACACAGTAGATATTGTAATAAAATATGTATTGTACAGGGTAATCCATCACTTATGTCCATCCTCAAAATAAAGGTCATTTTTTAAAATAAAAAATTGAAACTTTTGACGATTTGTGTAATTAATATAGAAATCAATGGACCTACATAGAATGCCATGATCATTTTTTAATTATATATTTTTTTTGTTCCAGCATAAGTGATAAAAACTGTAATTTGGTTGTAAAGTGGCAAAAAAAATCGATTTTTCTCGATTAATAAAATCAAAATTGTGTAAAAAAAGTATCAAAAAACTAATTACAAGTTTTAATTAAATAAAAGAAAATGAATTAAATAAAATGATTCTTATAACCTGAAATATTCAAATATTTCGAAAAGTATTAGCACTCTTCAAAAAAAAAAAAAGTTTTGATTGGTGAGGGACATCTTATTTTGAACATAAAAACCGCGCTGCACCTCTCACCCCTTCCGAGGGGAGTGGTGGTAACTTTGAAATTTTAAATACTTAACAACTTAAATTAAATTCCTTATTCTTATTACGAATTCGTATTCAGAAAAAAATGCTCATAAAATGTTTCATATTATATAAATCGTACGCATTTTTTATCACTGAATTCGTAATAAGGAATAATTAAGGGAATAAGAAATAGTTATTTATAATTTCAAAGTTACCCTCGCACTCCCGAGTAAGGGTTGAGGGATGTAGGACAGTTTTTGTGTTCAAGCGATGTCCCCCACCGAACAATACCCCTTTTGTAAAAAACATTTTCTTTTCTGCGACGGGCTAAAAGTTTTACCTTTTTTCCCCGTTGACAGGTAGAAAAATGCCTAATTATATGAGCTGCATCTTATCGGGGAAAAAAATGAATTAGCAGGGAAAAAATGAGTACTTTTTTTCCCCGAAATGGCGGCTTAGGTATAGCTACTATTAACACTCAGATATCATTAAATTTTATCAAATACGTGAAGGAAAGTTACCTTATTATCCAAATGGCAATTATTAAGGGAATTTTCATAATTATAATCACTATCCATATTATTAAATTCACTCATCGAAAACTAACAAGAATCTTTGCAAAACTGTCTTCAATTTTAATTACATTAATATGACGTTTATTAACTTAAATCGTTTCGTTACCCAGGCAACGTCAATTACGATAAAAGACAGTTTGAAAGTCCAAGTTTAACATCCGTTTAAATCCAAGTTTAAATCGTTTTTCCGACATAATTTTCAGTTATCTAAGTACGTTTTTCGACATTCTAACACTGATATTTCTTCTCGCAGAAAAAAATTGTATATTACACACAAGAAAAAAGTGCGATGTTAGTTAGATGTAAAATCTATCACTTTTTTCTCTTGTATAAAATAACTTGTAAAACTCTTGTATAAATAAATAACTATTAATAATTATTATTAATTAATTAATTATTCTTATGCCCGTATTCACAAACGATAATTACCAAATTATTACGTAATCAGTTATCTCTATCTCATTCTAATGCAAATAAACTGTGTATCTCCATCTCATTCATTTAATTATTTTCGAGATATTACAGGACCAGAACGCTTTGTGAATACGGGCAAGAAATATGTAAAAATTCTTAATTAATTAATATTAAGAGGCTGATTTTGATTGTGACATAATTATTAAAAAATCAATTTTTTTTTCTTAAAACTTGAACACCAACTGCGTAGTTCAACAGTTACGACTTTTAGGACATACGTCCATCATATAGGAAGTTTTTTTTTCTCAAAATGCATCTAATGCATAACCTCCTACAATATTAGCAGGCTATCAAGAAACACCCTGTATATTACCTATATTATAGAAATGATAGGTAGAATGAATAATATATACAGCGTGATTCACAGTCGATGGAACCTTAGACGTTTACGGAAAACGAGTCATTGTATTTTTTGGAAAATTTAGTCACTTGAATAATTGGCTCTGCTCTGTTGATCTAAAATATTTTCGGCATTGCGCGACGTTGCCGCTTATTTCGAAAAACTGCAACAACGTTGATATTTTAAATGAGACACTCTGTATATTACATTTTTAGATTGTCTGAGAAAATTCAGTAAGAATGGTTTTCACAGTTTGAGTTTAAACTGAATAGCTTCTGAGTTATAAATAAGTGAAAGTCGCCATTTTCCATTTTCAAAGCAGCTTACAATGAAAACGGCTCAAGACAGCAGAAAACGGTTTACATGTCCCTATCTTAATTTTTCACGTGGTATATCCTATGCGGATGAAAGTGTTATACAGGGTGTAATGAAAAAACTGATAATTTTCATCACCCTGTATAATAATTTCATCCGCACGATAGGATACCACGTGAAAAGTTAAGATAGGGACATGTAGACCGTTTTCTGCTGTCTTGAGCCGTTATATACAGGTGGTCCATCACTATGTTCACCCGAGAATAAATAAAATTAAAACTATTAGGGAGGGACTTTCTGTAATTAATGCAGAATGGCATCCGTTAATTTTTTTTTTGTTTGACCGTAAGCGATAAATAAATGTATTTTTTTGGTAAAGTGGCCAAAAAACGAGTTTTCTACTGTACCTACATCGATAGAAATCGCTTAATAAAATCAAAATCGCTTAAAAATATTTAAAAAACTAATTATACAAGGCTTAAATTAAATAAAAAATATATAAAGAAATTACAGGAAAAATGATTCAAATACAGGGTGATTCATGAGTGACCTTACATAGACCAATGGTGATAAGCGGACTTCAAGGCGGGTCGAAAACCACAAAAGAAATTTTTTTTGTGTGATTGGTTAAGAAGTTGCAGGGTGTTTTATGTCTCAGGTGCAAAACTTTGATAGGCGATATTTCTGAAACGGCTGGAGATATTTTGTAGAAATTTACTAGGAATGGTGCATTCCGGAAACTCATCAAAACCGCATTCTGAGTTAATTAAAAATCCAGGACCGGACTTGAAAATTTTTGCCCCCTGGTCTTTGTTGAAAAAGTTTATTTTCTGACCGTGCTACTGAAAAACTGTCATCGAATTTGAAAAGATAAGAAAAAACTCTATAGAAATCATTCCTCAATTTGAACGGCACACCCAAACCGTCTCGAAAAAAAAAATGTCAAAATAAAACTAATCATAATTAATTTATCAAAATAATTGCATTTAAATGTATAAAGTGTGCTCCTTGATATTTCGCAGTTTGGTGTTGATTTTGATGGAATAAATAGTTAAATTTGGGATCTAATTGTAGCTGAAAGTCGGGCCCTAGTTTATAAATTGTTGTTAGTATAATAGATTAATGCATATTTGGGTAAAAGTGAATTTGAACATATATGTGAATGCATGGGCATGAAGTTGCTGGTAATTATCTTCTACTGATAACAATAATCAGTTGTGATAAATAATAACTGAAGTGAAAATAAAATTGTTCCTCTGAATTGAAATAAAGAAATACAGGAGGAAAAAAACGGGAGAAGAGAAGGAAAAAATTGTAAATAAACAGAATAAACATAAAACAAACAGTTGACCTATGGGATGGAGTGTGACACTTGCCAGGAACGAAGGGATGTCTACAGATGTGATGGATGTGAACGGGGTTTATGTAAAAGATGCGCTGATCTCACAGCATCAGAGATCAAAGTTATACAACTAAAAGAAAGAAAAATGAAATTCTACTGTCCGCGATGTTTGAAGAATGAAACTTTGGATCTTCTGCACACGGTTGTCGACGATCAGAGAGAACTCGTGAAGAGCAAGGAAGAGATCATTCAACTACTCAAGTCGGAAATAAAAACTTTGCAAGACAAACTAAATAACAAGGTAGATACCACTTATGCATCGGTCGTGAGCAAAGCACCGAAGACTGTGATTGGGACAAATGTTCCAGATCTGGTCATAAAGCCACTAGATGGGCAAGAAATGGATGTGAACGAATTGAAGAAAGATATACAAAAAAGAATTAATCCAGCAAGTTTGAATATTGGAATCAACAACATAAGAACGACAAAGAATGGGAGTGTTATCATCAAATGTCCCTCAAGGCAAGACACAGACAGCATGAAAAGAGCTACGGAAAATATATTTGGGGATAAATACCAAATAGGAACTACTCAATTGAAGAAACCGAAAATAAAGATTGTGGGTTATGAAGGAGACGGGGAGTTGGCGGAAGTTGAGGCCTCTATAAGGAAACAAAACAAGTGGATCTTGGAGCATGATGAAATGAAGGTCACTTTCATCAAGAAGAGAACCAATAAAACATCCACCATATTTGCGGAGTGTTCCCCGGGACTACACCACAAGATGATCAACAACAGAAAGGTATATATTGGCTGGCAGAGGTATATGGTTTATGAGGATTTGGCCGTGGGCAGATGCTTCAAGTGTCAGGGTTTCTTTCATAAGAGTGATAAATGCAATAGTAATGTATTTGTATGTGAATGTTGTTCTGGGGAACATGCTACTGCGGCATGTACGAAGGAGGGTGGCATTAGATGCCATAATTGTGTAGAGTCAAATGCAAAATATAGGACTAAATATAACGTAAATCATAAGACATCCGATCCTAAATGTTCAACATATCTGTATCATATAAAAATATTGAAAAATAAAATTGATTACTCGTTCTAGTGCTTCAACCTGAAGAGGATGAAAAGCTAGAACAATTGGAACTCTTGGAAAGGGATCATGATGTAGAAACAGAATGTGATAATATTTGTACTTTAAACGAGAATATCGCGGGTTTTAACTGGATGGTCTTGCATGTGAACATAAGGAGTCTGAATGCTCACATTGCTGACCTGGAAGCTTACTTGACTAATATTAAAATAAGGCCTCAGATTGTCATTTGCTCTGAGACATGGAATCTGTGTAATCCTGATCTGTATAGTATAGAGGGATATAAAATCTATTACAATATAATGGCTGCATTAATAGCGCAGATGGTGTGGTTATGTATATCAGACATGACGTTGTGCATAGGGTTGAGATCATTGAATATGATGGGTTTAGGGTGTTGAATTGTGTAGTTAAGCTGCACCAAAAAAATGAAGTATCAATAACTGCTCTGTATAGATGTCATGATTTTTCTGCAACAAAATTTCTTACGGTAATGAAAAGTATACTGGCAAACAGTAATAGCAATAACCACATCATTGTGGGTGACTACAATATAAATATTTTAAAAGCTGATCATGAAGCTGAAGAACTATTGGACAACTGCTACTCAGCTGGGTTCATACCTTTGTTTAAGTCTGTAACAAGGCCAAATATTAATGGTGGAACATGTATTGATAACATGTATATTAAAACAAAATTAGTCGTTAGATCATATAAGCATTCCCAGGTACTGCCCGACCATTATACCCTATTTTGCTGTTTTAACATCAATACAAATGAAAGAAAAAAGGAATCAAATTTCAATAAAATAAATTTTAGAAAACTTATGCATACAGCAAGTAGAGTTGACTGGTTCGGGTGTGTGCCTTGCCTGTTAATGATCCGGAGAGAGGCGTTGAAGTGCTCATATCTCAAATTAAAAAATGTATTGACAGGGCTACAATAAGATGCAGTAGACACAGAGGTACCTTCAGGAAACCTTGGATGACCCGAGCTATTTTTAAGTCAATCTCGCATAAAGAATTTCTTTATAACCTTTGGAAAAGCAATAGTAGCTCAGAGGCACTTAAAAATGAATATAAAAACTATGAGAAACTACTCCATAGGGTAATAAAAGTAGCTAAAGAAACCTATGAAATTAAAAAAGCTGAGCAATGTGTTCGAGACCCTAAAAGGCTCTGGAGCTATATCAATTCTAAACTGGGTAAAAGAACGGGCAGAAGATGTTGTATTGAAGAGCTGCGGATAGATAACGATGTTATCACTAACCAGAAAGATATTGCTGAAAACTTTAATGAATTTTTTTCTAGTATTGGACGACAACTGGCAGGAAGGGTGCCTGTTTCTGGGGCATCTGGCGGTGGCGGACACAGTGAGAACGATCGAAACGCAGAGTCAATATTTCTCTTTCCCACTGATCGAACTGAAATTGAAACTATTATTCAAAACCTAAAAGAAAGGGATGGTGGCGTTGATTAGTGTCTTGAAAGCGATTAGTGGGTTTATAGCTCCGGTTCTTGAGGCATTATTTAATGCCTGTATGAGTCTGTGTGTCTGGCCGGCTGCCTTAAAGGTCGCTGAGATAGTACCCGTTTACAAATCTGGAGACCGTACATCTGTGGGCAACTATCGACCCATTTCACTTATCTCGAATATCGCCAAGATACTTGAAAAACTAATTCACACAAGTTAAGAGAATTAACAACAGACAATACGGATTTTTGAAGAATAGGAGTACTACCGATGCTCTAGAACGTGTTTTTGACATTGTATATGGGAGAGTCGATCGTGGTGATGCTGTCATTGCAACGCTGATTGACTTAAGCAAAGCATTTGATACTGTTGATCATACCATATTACTGCAAAAGCTTGAAAATGAAGGAATAAGAGGTCCCGCTCTGAAACTTATGGAAAATTACTTATCTGACAGAAAACAATGTGTTAGACTGAGTGAAGTAACTAGTCAATATAGACATATAAAGATTGGTGTTCCCCAGGGTACTATCCTGGGACCGCTTTTGTTCCTGATTTATATAAATGACATTTTTAATGTTTGTGAGTCTTTGTTTGCTTATGCAGATGACACGATTGTACTCAGCTATGCACGAACATGGGAACTTGCTGAATCATTGTTGAATGAATATCTTAGTAATCTGAATGATTGGTTCATTATGAATAGACTAACACTAAATGTCAAGAAAACCGAGCACATCACTTTTGGTTGCTATGTTGACAGTGTCCCCGCGAAGACAAACATATTAATAAACAGCACACAGATTGCAAGATCCAATAATGTCAAATATCTGGGCATCATTGTGGATTCCAACTTGAAATGGGACATCCAGATACAACATGTCACTAAGAAAATTCGATTTTTTCTGTGCCTTGCCTATAAGCTCCGATTCTTACCAGCTAAAGTGCTTGAGGCTATTTACTTTGCTTATGTTTATAGTATCATTAATTATGGTTTGATTATATGGGGTGGCGCTTACACTACTGAGCTTGGGCAACTGGTTTCCCTTCAGAATAGGTTTATAAAATTATTGAAAAACTGTAAAATACCAACCATTGAGCAACTTTATGCTGCTAAATGTATTATGTTTTACTATGACAAGTTGAGCTATGAATACTGTAACTCAGCTAGTAAAACTAGGAATAAAATGATCAGTATACCTTTGCATAGTAGGTCTATTTATGAAAAAAGTTGTTCATATGCTGCTATTAAGTACTTTAATGCTTTGCCAAATGACATAAAATACACTAAGGGATCTGTTAAATCTATAAAGAAAAAATTACTCAAACACCTCTTAACTCAGTCAATGTTGTGAATTTAAATATGGGGTTGTTTACTTTAGAATACTGTTATGGTTGTGATTTATTTCTGTAGGATAGTTTGTTTTAGTTTTAAGTTTGTAATCCTAGCTCCTGGGCACAGAGAGGCATGCCTCTCTCTTCCGGGGTATATAATGTAAATTATATGTACTTATGCTGGATGAATAAATAAATAAATAAACTTCTCAGTAAATTATCGTTTTCGAGCAGACATATTTTACTTAATGTTCGTCTGAATTCCTTCAAATTTATTTTTTGACTTGTTTCTGTGGGAAAAATGATGGACAGAAGGCCAAGCTTTATTACTGGGAAATCAGGTGTCAACTACAAAATTTTCAGATTTCACTAATAATCACAAATCATTTCACTAATAGCGAATACGCAGACATTATGTTTGTGTATGGTTTCTGCAATGGAAATTCAAGAGCAGCTGCGAGAGAATACCATAGAAGATCACAATCGAAGAACACCGGCCCATATGTAACGTTTCGCGTCTGTTTTCCAATTTTCTCGAAACCACGGCATATTTCCCTGAGTTCAAAGGAATGCTGAACCTCAATTGGAAAATCTGAGCCATAAAACATCGTGGAGATGGTGGCAGTAAATCCAAGTACAAGTACGCGAAGAATTGGGCAAGCACTGAGCATTTCTCAATCAAGAGTATGGCGAACTTTGAAAAAAGAAGAGCGGATGCCATCCCTGTCACGTACAAAGCGTACAGAGGTTTCAACCATTCAATGAAGTTCCATTGAATGGACTGCGTAGAATTTTGTGTACTGATCGAAGCTCAGTTCACGCGGGATGGTGTAACGAATAAAAAAAACTCCCACCTATGGGCATATGAAAATCCGCGCTCTGTTGTTCAGAAGAACTCGCAACAGATTTTCTATAAATGGCAGTGTGGCATTGCAAATTATACCCTAATAGGACCCCATTTTTTGCTGGGCGGCTCACGGGGGAAATTTATTTACTTTTCCTACAAGTCATTTTGCCCGGCTTGCTTGCAGAGGCGAACGTGAACAGGCGTGCTCTTTCCTTCCAGCAAGATGGGGCACCACCGCATTTTTCTCGACAAGTCAGAGAGCATCTCCACAATGAGTACCCCAATCGTTGGTTCGGGCGCGGCGTCCTCATTCCTGACCACCTAGGTCCCCCAACCTCACTGTTTTAGACTATTATACCCATGGGGGCCATATGAAGCAGGAAGTCTAAAAACGGAAGTAAGTACCAGAGAGGAGCTCAGGACGCGAATACTGGTAGTTGCTGATGAAATTAGAAACAACAGGCAAATAATTCAAAAAGCAAACCAAAATTTATGGAAACGCTGCAGGAAATGTATTGAAGTTGGTAAAGGACATTTTGAGAACCGTTTATAACATTAATATTGATAACATTTAATTTACACTGACATTTTTCCCACAGAAACAAGTCAAAAAATAAATTTGAAGGAATTCAGACGAACATTAATAAGTAAAATATGTCTGCTCGAAAAGGATAATTTACTAAGAAGTTTTACTTTGACATTTTTTTTTCGAGACGGTTTGGGTGTGCCGTTCAAATTGAGGAATGATTTCTATAGAGTTTTTTTTTATCTTTTCAAATTCGATGACAGTTTTTCAGTAGCACGGTCAGAAAATAAACTTTTTCAACAAAGACCATGGGGGCAAAAATTTTCAAGTCCGGTCCTGGATTTTTAATTAACTCAGAATGCGGTTTTGATGAGTTTCCGGAATGCACCATTCCTAGTAAATTTCTACAAAATATCTCCAGCCGTTTCAGAAATATCGCCTATCAAAGTTTTGCACCTGAGACATAAAACACCCTGCAACTTCTTAACCAATCACACAAAAAAAATTTCTTTTGTGGTTTTCGACCCGCCTTGAAGTCTGCTTATCACCATTGGTCTATGTAAGGTCACTCATGAATCACCCTCTATATGGTAAAGTAGGTTACGCATTAAAGTGACCCATAAATCTGAAGAGGGTAGGTATCATAAATCCTTAAGCAAACTGAGTAAACAGTGAGAAGAATCCTCATTGTTATCGAGTTTATTAATGGCACAATGCATGTGGATTTATACACTTATACAGGGTGATTCACATAGTCGATTCTTAGACGTTTACGGGAAACGAGCCATTGGAATTTTTTGAAAATTTAGCCACTTGAATAATTGTCTCTGCTCTATCGATTTAAAATATTTTCGGCATTACTGCAATTATTGCATTTGCTTACAATAATTTCAGATTTTGGTATCATGTCTCATAACTAAAAATTATTTGTTAATAGAAAGCATTAGACAGTAGAAACCAACCTATATAAATTGTATGTAAAGGAAATACAGGTTGTATTAAAAATATAGGACAAACTTTTAGCGGTAGTAGGGGGCGTCAAAACTAGCATTTTTTTCTCAATAAACATTGTCTAACTGTTTTTGAGATAAAGGGTGCTATTTTTTTTTTATCGGCTTTTTCGTAAATATCTTGTATATCCTTCACCAAACTTTGTTGCAATCTTGCAGTGTTATTCGTCCGGTTAAGCAAGTCCAATGGTGTCCCGAGCGGCACACATTTACAAAAAATTTTGACGGAATAAAGAATACAACTAGGTTTTCAAAATTGTAAATCAGAAATTGATTTTATGGAATCTGGTGGAACTAAGAAACATTTTCAATATCAAAAGAGTGGGTTTTATTGCATATGAATCCTTCAAATGATCGTTAGGGATGAAAAAATCCTAGAGTGCTATTAAAGTATTGGAGGGTGGAAATTGGAGATTGGGGTGAAACTGCAACCCTTTTAGTTTTTCGAGTATATCTCGAAAACGAAGGGGAATTCAAGTATAGTTAATAGGGAATATTTTGTAGATAATGTAATTTTAGATCGAAATAGTTTGTTTAAAAAAATTAGAAAAAAATTTTGGGTCAAAAATATTGAAAAAAGGCAAAAAGTTCATTTTTTTTTCTTTTTAATTTATTTTTGCATATAATTTTCTGGGCAGAAATTCTAAGAATTTTTTATTGACAAATACCTAAGCTTAAAATACTTTTTTATTGAATAAATATCAATATACAATGTAGTTGCATAAAAGATCAAGAAAAACAAAATCGCAAAAAAATGTTAAAGACTATATCTCAGTCAGTTTTTATCCAAAAAACAAACCTATCTCTGTTTCAGAAAAAAGTTACACGCAAAAGAAATTAAAAGGAAAAACAAATATTTTTTCAAATTACTTTTTTTAATATTTTTGACACAAAAATTTTTTCTATTAATTTTAATAAACTATTTGGATGTAAAATTGCGGTATCTACAAAATATTTCCTATTAACTATACTAGAGTTTCGTTTCGTTTTCGAGATATACATAATTACAAAGCTGAAATGGGTGCAGTTTCATCCCCATCTCAAATTTCCACCCTCCAAATTAATATCACTCCGCGTTTTTTTCTTCCTTAATCGCCGTTTGAAGCATTCACGCAATAAAGACCCGCTCTTTTGATAGTTACTTTCTATGAGATACAATCAATAGCCCAAAAAAATTCAATTTATTTTCGATTTTATCATTTTATTTTCTATTACATTATATTTCTATTGAAATCTCATGTTTTCTATTTTATTTCGATTAATTGTCCCACACCAATGTTGTCTTGGAAAATTCCAAAATAAATTCCAATAAATACATCGATAGGATCCCCATCTAACTTATAATGCCCCAGAAATGGCACAGAAAGTACCTTGTAGGGGAATCATTGGGGAATCCCAGAAAAATTGCAATGACTCCCCTACTTACATTTCTTCTAGAATTAAAGCGAATAAATCTGAAAATGTACTTCTTGAGATTTTATTAACCTTAAGAATGGTTCTGCAGGATGAACAGGTAGGTAATCAGCAAAGGAATAATATTAATTAAAAAACAATTAAGCTAAATAATAATTTATATACACATGAAAATTACTACAACATTATTACAGTATCTATCGCACAGCACATTATAAATAATTTTAAAATACACGATCGCCTATTACCACCTATTACCACCGGCACCGGCAATTATAACGATAATGTAATAATAATTCTTTGCTATTCAGTATCAGTGCCTTTAGATAAATGACTCAGATAATAACTCTAAGTTATCACACATCTAACTAAATATAAGATTGGGATTATTTTATCATTAATATTAAAAAATAAATTATGCGTTAATAAATAACAGTATCTCCACTAATAATAAATACATACATACATTAATATGGCACACATCGTTTCGACTAAAAAAATAATAATTACAGAGTCTAATAACAAAGTATTATGAAGGTACGTAGGTACTCACTTGTTCCAAATGCAAAAAGTGCATTTTAAATGCATACAAAGAGGTAAAACAATCGTTTGTACTTACTTAAGAAACAATTACATATCCGAACTGGAAAAATAATCGGGGAGGAAGAAAAACAACAATCACATAAAAAACAGAGCTATCACAATTAATAAAATTATAGACAGTACAATTATGGCGACCCATTGACTTCGATCTGAAAATAAATTCCAATAAATACCTCGATACCCCATTTACTTGTATGTATACAGAACGTCCCAGAAATGGCATTTGTAGGGGAATCCCAGAAAAAATGACTCCCCTACAGTTCTTCTAAAGTTAAAGAGATGGATCTAAAAATGTACTTCTTGAAATTTTTTAAACAATAAACCTCCGCTACTTCTTAAAAAAAATTGAGACATTGTGATTAAGGAAAAATAATTTTTTACCAGACCTGACCTGATTCAACTTTATTAACCTGGCGAAACTTTTTTTTTTAAACGAAACAGTTTTTGTGGTAAGTATTTCCTATGGTTTAGTTATTATTACTTTTAGTTGAATTATTATTTTCCTTTCCTAATAAACTCCTCAATAACAGAAGTGGGATTGAATTATTGAAAGAGTGAAAAGATGCGAGATTTACAAACCAGTACCAACAAGAAATATCTAAACTTAACAGTACCAACAGGAGGGTTTCTATGTTTCTATGCTTATAATTATTATTTCTCAATGAATACTCTTATAGGTACGCATTTAATAAGTACAGAGTCAAACAAAGTAATATTTAGTTTCTTAGCGGAGGTAATTGCTTAGAGAAGAGCTAATAATTTTTCAGTATCTCTTCCTGATTTTGTTGACCAAAAGCTTATGCACCATTTCTGGGACACCTGTATCTAAGTAATATGTAAGCTATGAAAAGTCCTTTAAAACAAATAAAGGATGTTTTACATTAGCAAGAGGTCAGTTTCCTCAGTTAGTTTAGGCAGGTTTTGGGAAAAAACCATGCCTGACATTGAATCTATAAAACTGTAAAATGAAGTTCTGATAGTTTACAGTTTTGCAGATTCAATATCAGACTTTAAATGTTTTTCCAGATTCCAGAATCAGTTACTTTATGAACTCATAAATAATTAATCTGATTACTCACCGCTAGACATGTGCAAAACTTTGGCCACTTTTTTCATTGTTGAATCCATCTTGGAGTCGGTGGTTTCCAGCTCAGTACTAAATTCATCCAACATTCTGTAATTTAAAAAGAATGATTCAAGCAGGTAAGAATTAAATGGTACAGTAATTCAACTAAGACTACTAAGAAGAAACATCTTTGTTGGAAAAAAAAGCAAAAGAAGATAAGTAAAATGAAGAGTGAAAAAGGAGTTAATCTTAAGGAAGAGGGAAATCAAGTAGGTATCAAAAAAATAAAAATCATTTTTAAAGTTTCAAAATTTGATTATTGATGGACTGGACAAAAAAAAGAGCGACCAAATCACAAATTATGTACTTTTTATTAAAACACGAGGAAACATTTTTTTAAATACTGAAGCAGCTGAAAGAGCAAAGAAATGGGTGATACTGACCTAAATGCCCTGCAAGAACATGTTGAAGAAACAGGACAAATAAAACAAAAAAGTGGCATGACAGACAAATAAATACAAACACTCACCCGGCTTGTTCATCCAATTCGATGCCGATATGTCTGGACACGGTTTTGAGAGACCCCAGAGAGTCCCCGATGGCTTCCAGGTGCTCGTCCTGCTGCTTGGTCATGTACTCCTGTCGGGCGAGCGTCTCGCCGAGGAACTGCCTCTGCGGACTATCCAAGTCGTTCTCCAGCTTGGAATATTTGGTCGTGCCGTGACTATTCGACACCCGAACCGGACTGTTGTCTAATAAAGGCTAAAATTTGGAAATAAATATTAATGAAATAAATATTTTTTTTTAATTACGAAGGGAACCTCACCTGTCTGGCGGTCCTGTCGCGGTCCCTGTTTCTGTTCATGTTGATTTTATCTTTCATCAACTGAAAATTGAGGGGAAATTCGTTATATACCTTCTGAACGATGTGAATAATAAATATTTCATCTTGAATTATTACAGGAGAGAATATGAGGGCAATGGAAGTTTTTATTTTGTGGTGACTAATATTGGGAACTTCTACTTATAAAAGTGAAGGTGAGAGCTATTAGCTTTACATTAAAGTCACTTTTTCGAGGATTACACAAAAGTAATGATTTACCTTTACTTCTTCTCTTGTATTGTCGATGAAGTTCTTACGGGTTGTTAGCTCTTTGTTGTCGATTTTAAATTTAGACGGATTCTTCTCAACGATATGTGTTTATAATTAAGGAAAATTACACAGAAAAACTGGAAACAAGCGACCAAATAATAATAATAGTAGTAGTCTTAGATTTATAAAATAATTTAAAAAATTTAAAAAATAGATTTATAAATAACTCCCAAACAATGTGTAGAAAATTTTAGAGGTCAGCTTAGTGTAACGAAGCTACAGAACTCTCATGATGAAATTGTACAAATTCTCCAAAATAATTGTTTTCCTGAAGAAATTTTTCAATTGAAAAATAAGAGGCTTGTTTCAAATAAATGTATTTTATCTCTTAATCCCTTTTTAGATAATTTGGGGTTACTTAAACTGGGTAGTGGGTGGTGGACTATCTAATGCAGCAGTGACTGCATCCGACATCTAATGCATCCGAAAAAGAAAAATGACAAAAAACACTTTTTTGCAGTTTTTCGCTTAGACGGTTCAAGGGGTAAAAATAATAAAAAACCACAAAAAATAGGAGTTGAGTTGCATGAAAACTTGTAGCTGGGGGATCTGGTGGGGCGGATTTTTTTAACCCAGCATTGCCCTTAGTTTTTCGATCAAAATGGGTAAAAATTTGGCCTGTATCAACGTCTACATTCTGAGCTGTTCCTGAGAAATTGTTAGAGAATTCGTTTCACTTCACCTCAGTAATTTCCACCCTCTAATTTAATAGCACTCAGCGATTTTTTTATCATCAATAACCATTTGAAGGATTCATGCAATAAGAATTTGCTCTCTGGATTATTCCTTTCTATAATAAGACATAATTAATAGCCTTTTATGATGCAGCTTAAGTTCAACTATAGAGTTAAATTTTGTACTGATAGAAGTGTTAGAGTAGCTAATAACAACAAAAAAAGACGTAAAAACCATAAGCCTGTTAACCCCTTAAACAAGGAATGTCTCAATTGAGATGCTAAACATTTTTCAATCATCTACAGTTATCTCTAAATTTCACGGAATTTTTTCTATCAATTTCACTGGATTTTTCTAGCATTATCTTTTATTTATTTTTTTATTTATTTATTTATTCAAAAATCAACGGGCAAGAACCCTTCATTTACATTAGAAAAGACATAAATGTCAACAGAAAAAATATACATACACATATATAATTTACAAGTTTGCAAGACTTACATATCCAGTTAACGAGATGGACGTAAAATAAACTAGTGGTATCTATTAACTAAGTTTTTTAGTTCACTTTTAAACTGAGAGAGGTTGTTAATGTAAGAAATCGCAGAGGGAACGACAATCTTGTTCCACTTCCTGGCAATCTTACCAATAAATAGCATCACCAGGGCTATAAGCATATTTTTTATTTTAATACCAATATAAGCAAAGAATAACGGTCATTATATACATCCGCGGCTCCTACAGTTTCACTATGGAACCTATATAGGGGTGGAGAACATACCTATAGTAACACCAGGAAGGTATTCATTTGCTTTGCAAATGAAAGGGAAAGCCACAAAACGGTGTAAAAAAACGGTTTTGAGAGTGCGGAGGGAGTGCGGTCCTGACAAGAGGCACCGATTAGATGCCGCGATCCCGGATAAATCCACTTCACAATAATTGCCAAGTATTCTATTCTGTGTTAGAGGTTTACAGAGGCGGACTGGGCGATATATCCGCTTTCACATAACGTGTCCAGTCCACAGAGATTGATGCAATGATTTTCGGATTATAAATGCAAAATAAATGCAAAATAAATGCAAAATTCAAAATAAAAATCGTGGTACTGTTATTTTCGAAGATTTTCCTTGCCCTGAAAGTGAAAAAAAAATAGAAATTCGACCGTAGTGCCAAAGAGGCCTTAGTTGTGACCTTAATATTAGTTTGCAATGGCTGTTTTTACTTTCTTACCCACCCAGCACCCCTATTTCGCTCCTCGGTCCCGAAAAAATTGATGAAACTTAGGAGCCGCGGATGTATACAATTACCAGAATAACAACTTAAATGACAGGGTTTGTAGCGTCTCTGTGGAGACCTTCCCCGCTTGAGGGGTTACCATCATTCGTAAACTAAAACATATCTATCTGTCTCCATTACTAGGAGATACCTTGAGACGTAATATCTCAATTATTGAAAAAAAGGATATCAATAGTATCTTCCAAGTCTTCCAAGTCCCATTCTATACTTCTCAGTGAGTTCTTTAGTTCGGTATTGGTCCACTCGGCTTCGTCTTTGGTGATACAAACGTTATCGTCCTGAAGTTCAATCCATCTCAAGTAGAGACCTCTGGTTTTACTGAGGGCTTTAAACACTTCTCTGTAAAGATAATAAAGTCACAAAAATTCGCTTCGGTAATAACAGCGACAACAACTAACCCATCTCGTAACACTGTAAACAACGACCCGTACAAAATAATAAAACAATTTGCGAGAGAAAAAACTCGGAGACTAATAAGAAATAATTACACTGTACATTGTACATACAAACAAATTACAAACACAACAACTATTCAATAACGAATGAATCAATCAGGTGAGTAGTAATTAATTAAGTAAATACCGAGTCGAGTAACTATCACAGAGAAAAATGTACTCAAATAATCACATACATCACACTGAGTGCATCTACAATAAGTCGGCTTTCGAACATCAAATCGAAACACCCAGCAGCTGAATTAGAGAGCCTTTAGAAGCCATGCAAAACGGTCTAATTCACTGCTAATCATTTGCAGTCGTGCTGAACAGACATATTAATTAAATATCTTACTCTTTCACAACGAAAAAAGGGTCCTCCAACGTCATGTCAATGGACACAGATAGAAAACAAAAAATTGTCCTGCTGGATTTGGTGGAATGACAAACACATCAGGAATTATCGAGAAAGGGATAATGATATCGACAAGCACCACTAATTATGGGTTTTTTGTTTACTCTTAATTAGAATAAAATAAAAAGATAAAAAAAACTTAATAATTACATTCCAGTATGTTTATCTTATCACTCTATAATACAATTCAATTCAATTCAGATTCAGAAACAAACAGAAACATGATCAGCTATTATAATTGACAACAAAAATCAGGCAGGAGCGCAGGAGCAGGAACATTAAAAATATTTCATTTCATTTGAGCAAAAAACATTTAATAAATGTCAAAAGTATAATTTTTGGCGGTTGACTGTTAACCTAGAAGTGACAATAACAGCTTTTAGCTTATTTGCTATAAGAAACTCTGACTCCTAAAACATTAGAATATAAAACATACGGAAGGACTGCCAATTCGTCGATCAATGAATGCGACGAAAGCTGCCATTTTGGAAACACCTATACTCATTGACTTGACAGTTGACAATGTGGACAGTTGAAAATATATTTATTTATTTTCAATATGTTCATGTTCATTTATGGTTACTTGCAGTGTTGTCTTGGCCAAACGGCGATAAATTAAAATTCCGATAGTACTTGATCAGAAAATAATAATTTAAATAACTCAATAAGTTGTACGCCTTTAATAATATATTGGGTTGAATATCGGGTATGTTGTGTGCGCGTTTATTTATATCCCAACTAGGTTTTGCCAAGCAACATCTTCTAGCTCTCTAATTGGTTGCTTACAAGTTTTATAACCACGCGCGTACTTTTGAACTGGTCCAGAGTCGAGGCATATTATCGTGTGTACATAAAGGTAGAAACTGACACAACAGCTAAATCTAACAGCTCACTGGTATGGTTTGTATTACCATCGGGTTTAATTTATGTTTATATATTTAATAGCCTTCAAAGTTATTCTTATATTATTGTGGGAGTAAATTAAAACAAAGAAGAAGTACCTACAAAAGTTGGAAAAAAAATTCATCATTAAAAAGTCTAAAAAAATACAGTGGAAGAAGTGTATGGTGAAATGGATCGCACCTAGGTAGGATGATAAGGAAAATATTTCCATCGCCCTCAATAAATCAGCCCGAATCAAAAAAAGCAAAACGGGTAGTCTGTAGCCAACATGGTTGTACTCTTTAATTAATTCAAGCTGTTGCTTGAAATGAAATCAAAGAAACCAGAAAAAGGAAATTAGGCAAGGAAAATCATCGAATAGGTAACCAGACAGACATTTCCGCAATATACCGGATCGTCTGAAACCAAAGTGGTTATATTCTTTAATTAATTCAAGCAGTTGCTTGAAATGAAATCAAAGAAACCAGAAAAAGGAAATTAGGCAAAGGAAAACATCGAATAGGTAATGAGACAGACATTTCCGCCATATCCCGGATAGTCTGTAACCAAAGTGGTTGTACTCGTCAGTTAATTCAAGCTGATGCTTGAAATGAAATCAGACAGACATTCCCGCAATATACCGGGTCGTCTGTAAACGAAACAAAAGCAAAACGAAATAATAAGAAAGCACAGGTGTGCAAAAGAGTGGAATCCGAAATGGATTGGAGTTTGAAAAATGCATGAAAGGGATCTCTCTTCGCTTTCCATTTTTTTGTACTCTCTATGCAAAATCGCAGCCCATCTCGCCCTTCACCATTTTACGCCCTTGCAAACGAATTCTCTCGCTCATCATACGCTTTTAGACATCTGACAGGAAGTCCACAATTAACAACAAGTCTCAGTAAATTTCCCCGCTTTTCTGTGGGAAATCCCAATCAACCGAGACACAATGAGTCATAGTAGGTTCCTTTGCGCATCCGTTTCGGCCATAGTAATCCTGGCATACCTCAATCAAAGAGCAGGGGTGACTACGGTAAAAACTACGGTAAGAAATCACAGCGGTCCTATTAGGGGAAACCCCGAGGTAAATAGACGATCACACAGTGGCTTTTCGCCACAGACCAACGGGCCCGGGTTCGTTGCGTTACAATACCTTCTTTTCGTGATGGCGACGTGTTTAATGAAAATTGCTTGAAATGCTATTTTGAAGATGCGGAAAGCAGAAAACTTTCCTCGAAATGTAAGTTTCTGCTTGCCGCTCCTCCGAAATTGTTTTTTTTTTTATAGTAATGGATTATCGTGTTGTCCTGTGTCTCTGATGTCCTGTAATCTTGTTAATCTGTAATAACAACACATCACCCTGTTCTGAACCTGAAACTAACATACACAAAACAAACAACAAACCAACAGCGGAAGAACGTAGGTATACGAAATAAAATTTCTAATAACTTATTAAAGCGTAAAACAGCAACAACAACACACCTTTATCCATTGCTATAATTAGCAGCTCTTATAAGAGAAGAGAAGGAGAAAAGTTGAAGAGTAGAGAAACACCGATCACACGGTACACGGTACTATTCTTTATTCGTGGCGGATGACACGATCTCGAACGGTTATGAACGATCACGATACGCATTCCGATCATACATTTGACTTCCACCTTACAAAACGCGGCATTTGCATATATTGGCAAAATATAGTTGGGATATAAATAAAAGCATAGGGTGCACCACCCTGCTATATTCAACCCCCTGTAGATCCCAAAGTTTTCATAGCCCACTTTTGTTTTTCTTACGGCCGCCATATTGTTTTTCTATGTCATTAGGTATGAAAAAAATAATGGAAACCAAAAACTAATAAAACTTAAAAAAAAATTTTATTCTTTTTTCGAAAAACAAAAAAATTTCGCTGAAATACGTCAATATGAAGTCATACTGCTTGCCTCATGGTTTTTTAATTTCTCTATGATATTATTATATCTAAAAAGTTGTCTTTTTTTTAAGAAAAACGAATAATAAAAATTTTTGAAATTTATTTTTCGAAGTTTATTAGTTTTTGGTTTCCATTATTTTTTTCATACCGAATGACATAAAAAAACCATATGGCGGCCATAAGAAAAACAAAAGTTGGATATGAGAACTTTGGGATCTAATAATTGGCTTTGAAATTTTTTGTAATGTCAAACGGATAGTTTTTGACGACTTATGTAAGCCTACAAAAAATAATTAATTAATTTCCAATAATAAAAAAGATATGGATAAAATAAGAAATTTTGATTTTTCAGTTTTTTCAAGATATTTCAGCAACGACTGAAAATATAAAAAAAAAATCAAATTCTTATTAAGCATCAAATTGTGCAACTTTTCTCTAATTTAACCGACCCTGTATCTCATCTTACCGTTTCCGAAATCTCCATGTAGTTACTATTATCCCCCGGTATAAAAACAATCAAATCGATAATTAAAAAATGGTCACTTTAACTCTTTATAAGCCAAAGATCTATGAATATTGAATCGTGAGAGCCAGGAATTTTATTTCTTAAATATTGAAGACATTTATAATGGTTGTCAATTGGTGTTGGCACAAAGATAGAAGTGATCATGATTCATGGGATTGCAATATCATGTTAAAAAAATAATCTTAAATATCAATAGAGAGAAATCAAGAATCAAGTCCAATCTTTTAAACCTATTAAGACTAAACAATCACTAATGCCATTAACTTGATTCGAATTAAACCAGATTACACTGATTTCATTTAATTAAATCTCCTATAAAAGGGTTTATCGGGGTAAAATCACTGTCAGTCTTGAGTAAATATATTTACAGGATTAAGTATTATGTTAAATTTATTCAAAACTGCCCGTAATGTTTCTTCCCAATTCAACATCATCGCCCCTCAAGCCAGGTATGTGTATTACTCACCTAAATCTGAAACTCTCTTCTGTTATTACCTAAATAACAAGTATTGCCTAAATATTTAATTTCTACATACATATTATATTCTGTTATTTTTTAATCGATCTTCTGATGGGTTTCAAAGAGAATCATTTTCAACTCATTAAAAAAATTAATCAATCATTTGAAGGCTGCTCCAATCATCCCAAGAAACCGGAGGCGGTGGTCCGCATCTTCTGGGATGGAATCTATCACCCGAAGATCTTATACACATCCCCGAACACTGGCTCATCTACGAGGAACCTGAAGCTTACATGCACTACCTCTTGGGTCTCCTCTACATTGGCATCTTTCTCACCGGTACCATCGGAAACGGACTAGTCATCTGGATCTTCTCAACGTGAGACCAAAACCACTACAAATTTGCAGAATAACGAGACCTTAATCCTTCCATTACAGAGCTTCCAGTCTCCGCACCCCCTCGAACATGTTCGTCGTGAACTTGGCGTTCTGCGACTTTATGATGATGGCAAAAATCCCGATCTTCATCTACAACTCCTTCTACAAGGGGTACGCTTTGGGGAATTTCTGGTGCCAAATGTTCGCGTTGATTGGGAGTTTCTCCGGGATCGGAGCAGGCATGACTAATGCTTTTATTGCTTACGACAGATACACGACCATCACTAAACCGTTCGATGGGAAGATCTCTAAAGTGAAAGCGTTTGTGCTTATCTTGGTCGTTTGGATCTATACTGTGCCGTGGGGGCTGCTGCCATTGTTGCAAGTTTGGGGTAGATTCGTGCCAGGTGATTATGAACAGCGGTGATAAAAAAAAAATTGAGGCTAATTTAATTATTCATTTTACAGAGGGATTTCTTACAGCGTGTAGCTTCGATTACCTGACGGACACTTTCAACAACCAAGCGTTCGTCGCAGCAATCTTTACTTGTTCTTACGTTATTCCGATGTCCATGATCATCTTCTATTACAGTCAAATCGTCTGCAAAGTTTTCAGCCACGAGAAATCCCTACGAGACCAGGTTAGTGTTAGTAATAATGTGTCAGTAATCGATGTTCAAGAAATGAACGAGGTTTTCTTTTCGTACCTACAGGCTAAAAAAATGAATGTGGAGTCGCTTAGAAGCAACCAGAAGGAAAACAGTCAGTCGGCGGAGGTTCGTATAGCGAAGGCGGCGATTACGATCTGTTCGCTCTTCGTGGCAGCCTGGACGCCATATGCCGTGATAGCTCTGATCGGAGCTTTCGGGGATAAGGAACTCCTCACTCCCGGGGTCACTATGATTCCAGCGTGTGCCTGTAAACTGGTCGCTTGTGTTGATCCTCTGGTCTATGCCATCAGTCATCCTAAATACAGGTAAGAATTAAAGTAAGGAAAATTTAATACATCCAAAATCCTGAAAAAAAAATTATGAAACCAAGTTACGACATGAACTTTGAACTTTGCAAGGCCTGGTGGGAACATGTTAAACGAAACAGGTAAATCAACACCTGTTAGATAGCATGAAGATAAGTTGGACGGGCAAGCAAGAACCCACTGTGTTCGGCATCTTTTATTCATTTTTATGACGATAAGTTGTCAAAAAAAAATTAATTTTGAAGGAAAAATTTTTTTTAGTCTTGCTTAAAAGTTCAGGGGTTCAAAAAATAACAGTCTTAAAGACTTTTTAATTTCTAGCATCATTTTAGTTTTGAAATACGATGAAGTTATTTAAAAAAGTTGTTTTTTTCAAACCTCTATAATGTCAAATCTCAAAATCATTGGCCCACTATGATTTGTAATTTTTTAATGGTTATTACACAAATTCGAGAATTTTATTTAAAAACTTTCAAATTATTCAAAGCTATAATTGACTCTGAATGCATCTCAATACAATAAAATTTTGTATAGAGACCTAAATGTTTATCAGTAACGACTTTTTTAATAACATTTCATGATATGTATTTGTTTTGTTACATAAAAGGAAGTATGTACACTTCTCATAAAAAAAGGTCAAGTCCTCAATACTTGGTGTATTTTTCTAATTAGAAATATACCAACAGTTAGCGGAATTTCACACCAAATCAGACGGTTTGTAAAATTTTTAATTTTCTCAATTATTTGACTTTTTTTTGTATCCTCAAAACAGCCTTTCTGGTAAATTTATTTCTTGTATGTACTTTTTTTCTGCTTTAAGAAAAGCTTTAATTTGGACCATCATTAAGAAAGTTATGAACAAAAAAAAAAAAAAACAAGAAAATTTGTTTACCAAGTACCTACCTAGTCAAAAAAAAAACTCAAAATTGACCAGCAAGGATTTTGAGAAAAATTTACTCGAAAAATTTAAGAAATCAAAAATACAAATTTTTTAAACCATCAGATTTGGAACACCCCTAAAATACCACTGATTTCAATAATTATTTTCAAGACTTGTTACTAATTTGTACTAATTTGAAGGAATAGTTAGAATACTTAAAAATATTTGAAAAACTGCACATTTGGAATAAAGAGTAATCAGCATAGGTATCTTTATGGTTCTGCGAATCAGCGAATCGTCTCTATATCATTTAAAACTGCCCAATCAAACTAAGGTAAAAAAAGGATAATAATAATTATCAAAAATAAAACTTGAAGTTGATAATATCATGTTTTATATTAACACATTAAAATTTTCCTATTTTAACATAAACCTAAACGGACATAATTCTATACAAGCTTAAGAAAGTAAAATTACAAATAATATGACAAAAGACTAAATAATGTATGTCAATGAGTATATTGATTATACCAGTAATAATTTTACTGATAACAAAAAATATGCCACTTACAATAATCTACAAACAACTGCACCGAACTTCTGCAATATTTTTGACTGTCCGTTGTTCTCTTCCCTCTGGGCCTCAGTGAATTTTTACAATTTAATATTGTTGAGCAATCCCAACATTTATACATTTTCCGTTTCTTGTGAATGTCTAATTTATAAACACAAAACAATGTACTGACCATATCTAAAGTGTACTCGATTTAAAGCAGACCTCTTGTTTTACATTTCAAAAAGACTGAAGTGTAGAAATGCAAAGAATGTCCCTGCTTTAATGAAAAATAAAGTACAAAAGCAATTTTATTCAGTGTACTGGATTCAAAACAGACCTTGTTATCTTGTTTTACACTTTAGAAAATCCAAAGTGTACAAATGCAACGAATGTCCCTGCTTTTATGAAAAAATAAGGTATAAAAGCAATTTTACTCTGCATTTTAAAATGGGCCAGTCATAATACCTAAAAAAAAAAGATTATACAGGGTAAGTTATTCATCTCGTCATTTTAAATTGATATTCCAAAAACACCAACGTGTACAAATGTCAGAAATGTCATTTTAAGCAAAACAAATATTAAAACCAGCCATGAAAAAAAATGCAGCTTCGTAAAAATTAGACAAACATAGAAAAAAACATACAAAATACATTGACCAAATGTATCGATGTGAGGAGTGTTCTTATGAAACAAGAAATATAGTGAGCAATTTACACTTAAAATGTCCCCCTATATTAGATAAACATTTTTTATGTTCAATTCCTGAAGAGCAATTACCCAAGCTATCTCTCATCTTTTTCAAGGAAGTAACGTTGATCGAGTCCATCATTGAAACATTCCAGCATAAGCGGACACCTTCACAATGGGCCTCCATGAATTTTTAAAATTTCATATTGTTGTTGAATTGTTGAACAATCCCAACATTTATACATTTTCCGTTTCTTGTCAATGTCTAATTTATAAACACGAAACAATGTACTGAGCATTCCTAAGTGTACTCGATTTAAAGCAGACCTTGTTGTCTTGTTTTACACTACTTAAGAAAATCCAAAGTGTAGAAATGCAACAAATGCCCCTGCTTTTATGAAAAAATAAGGTATAAAAGCAATTTTAAAATAGGCCAGCCATAATACCTAAAAAAAAAAGATTATACAGAGTAAGTTATTTATCTTGTCATTTTAAATTGGTATTCAAAAAACACAGAAGTGTATAAATGTCGGAAATGTTATTTTAAGCAAAACAAATATTATAACCAGCCATGAAAAAAAAAATTAAAACTAACTATAAACATGAGCACCTCAAACATCAATTCGGTAAACATACAAAAAGGTGAAATGTACAAAGGTGAGAAATGTCCTTATTAAATAAATACACACAAACAAATCTGATGCAGCTTCGTAAAAATTAGACATAGAAAAAAACATACAAAATACATTGACCAAATGTATCGATGTGAAGAGTGTTCTTATGAAACAAGAAATATAAGCAATTTACACTTAAAATGTCCCCTATATTAGACATGAAAATTTTATGTTCAATTCCTGAAGAGCAATTACCCAAGCTATCTCTCTCATCTTTTTCAAGGAAGTAACGTTGATTGAGTCCATCATTAAACATTCCAGCACCAGCATCCCTTGCTGCCACCATCATCACCATCATCTCATATCCTGGCTTAGCTTCAATCTCGAATTCTGCTGTCATTGTGATAATTTCCGTCTGCATTGGAATGTCACATTCAGAGCCTAGCAAGTCTTCAGATATGTGGTATAAGCGGACACCTTCGCCTGCAACACAATAATAATTATTAAGGTCAAACGATTTGTGGAAAGTTGGATTAAATTGTTTCTTTTTACATTTCACCTTAGAGTCGGGGAGCTAGCACAAAAAAGTGCAAAGCCACTGTATACTGTAATTATGTACTCTTCACAAAACGTTATTGCTGTAATCTTACTCACGACCAGTACTCCGTGTACTATGATTCTAACAATAGGAAGAAGGGGGAAAATCTCTAATGATGTAGGTAGAGATAGGTAGGTAGATAAGAATTAATGAAAATAAATAATAATTACACCTACTTAACAGGCACTTGAAAGAGACAACTGAAAATTAAAAATAAAAAAAATTAAACTCCAAAGTGAAGGCGGGAAAAAAGAAAACATGAATCAGATAAAAAAAATTACAACAAAATTATGAAAATACAACGTTGTGGTGAAATAGTTCGCCATACAAACAGGTCAGTGCAACATACCTAGAAGCAATCAGACAACAGGGTACTGCTCGGCGATACCCAGCATCGATTGACCGAAAAGGCTCCTCTGACCCAGAAATCTGTTGCGCCACATAAATTCATGCAGGTACGACACGTAAATAGCGCGTTTGAGGTGCCAAATTGGTGGCCGAGCTTCCATTTGGCACGCATCCACATATTTTCAACATTTTGTGTGTGCACCGTGTCGTCTTCGGCATCCATGAAATTGTCCTGGTGGATGGCGCTCGTAAACGCCGCCGTCTATTTGATTTATGTTGGCGTAGCCGCCCACCCATCGGAGACCACAATTTTCCCGGGGAGTATGTAACTAAGGAAGACGAAATTGTTTTATTAACCAGGTTGAAAATGTGTAAAAAAAATCAGACATGGGGATTTCGGTAACAACCAGAGCCAGAGGAGGTACAAGTCAGCTTACTGGGTAGGGAATACCCTTAGACCATAACAACCTATACAGGATGATCCCGAAATGGCGGACACGGGCAGCACCACAGCATCTATTGTGGATAAAAGATTCTAAGTTTTATTTACTGTTTTCTTCAGTATGGCTCCCTAAAGAAGACATTACCACTTTTGTAGAAAATAAAGTCACAACACTGCACTGGATACCATTCTTCAGGCAGAAAAATAATGTGTTGGGTCTACAATATCCAGATAGATGTTACCATGGAAACATTATGAAATGGAAACACAACAAAGCTTAGAACAATAATCGTTGCGCGGATACAAATTCGATAATGTTATTCAAAATCTCGAATTCGAACAACGATGCCACATTGAAAAATATTAATGAACACAGGGAATAGGTAAACTTTGAATGCCTGTAATTCCGTTCCCGATAATAAAAAAAGTAAAAAGCAAAGCACTATCATTATAGGTATGTGAAATCATGTGCTTTGTCAGTGGAGATTGTTTAAATTTGACCGCCATTTCGATTTAAATTTTAGAAAAAGGACATCCTATATCTCGGTAACGAAGCCGAAGAACACATTTTTGTTTTAAATTTACAGTCTTTCTGAACATCCTCTACAACACCCTGTATTCCGTGTCCGCCATTTCCGGATCACCCTGTAGACACGGCCGAGTCTCGGTTTTCGTGAAGTGGCGTCGTCAATAGTGAAAGTACTTAAAAAAAAAGGGGTATTTGCATCCGGGTATCACTGTGGCACCTATATAGGGGTGGAGGACGTACCTATAGTAACACCAGGAAGGTATTCATTTGCTGTGCAAATGCATGGTTAGCAAAAAAAAAAAAAACGGCACTAAAAATCGGTGTAGGGAGTCCGGTCCTGGTTAGTACAGCATATATTCTCATATACCTAAGCATGCAAGGTCAGCCAGTCGAGCGGGCAGAAACTCATCATTCGCGAGCACCAGGACCGGCGTAAGACCCCCATGCTCACTCAAACGAATGCGACCGTAATGCCAAAGAGGTCTTAGTTGTGGCTGTGACCTAAATATTCGTTTGCAATAGCTGCTTTTGGCTTCTTACCCTCCCAGCACCCCTATTTCGCTCCTCCGTCCCCGAAAAAATTTATGGAAGACACGTGGATGTAAATATTTTTACGGTATTATGAATGTAAATATTTTTACAGTATTATGATAGTTTTTGTCAAACAATGAATTTGAATGGAATTTTTGTCACTAGCTCCCCGACTATTATTAGGGAGTATGGGTAATCAAATTTATAGTCACCTTCTCGAGATGGGATTGTTGAGATTATGGCTTCCTGTTGAGTTGAGCACAATTGTTTGCTTCGTTTGCACTCTCTGCTGAACAGTCTGAACTCATATTGAATTGACATTAATATATTGCTTCAAAATTGTTAATCTTCAAATTGTTAAAAGAATACTACACTAATAGACAATCGATTAAACAAATAGCAATAGATAATTAATGATTAAATTTTCGTTGTTCGGTTCGACTTCGTAGTTCGTTGTTCGTTCTTCGTTCATTCACTCACGTGCACGTGCTTCTTCTTCTTCTTTTTTTTTTCCCTCTGGCTGGACTCGGCCCGAGAGGAAGGGATTTAGGACATTCATAGGGTACCTGCCTGGTACCTGTATGAGTTATGACCTTATGACCGACACTAACGCTTACTAAGTGTCGGTAATTCAGGTACCCTAGACATTCGCGATACCGATAACATTCAACCAGTCAACAAACACAAACAACAAAGTTTCTCCTGAAATAAAAGGTCCAAATCCTAATTTAATATTATATCAGTATTGATGGTCCAATAATGTTGTTTCTTCAAGGGAAAGAAGCCAAATCTGGCTATAATAACCTGACTGTCTGGTCAGGTTTTGGATTTTTTGGAAGGTTAGATGGAAGAGGTAAAGGGATATGTTTTACCTTTGAAGATGACAGCAAAAAAAGACTACCCTTTTGTCCATTCCATTACTCCTTCGCTCATGCGCACTGCAGTGATGTGCAGTTAATTTACCTCTATTCTTTACGCGATTCTTTACCGAGAAAGGATTAATTCTTTACATTGACCTTTTTCAAGGTAAAGAATGTAAGGAACGTGAAGAATGTAAAGTTTCTGCCAACCATTATCTATCTATCGTGTGGGGCGGTGGGATTCCAATTTGCATCAACATTAATATTATTCAAGTAACAAAACATCAAAACAAAACCAAAACAAAACAATATAACGTTCCTAACCATATTTTTATTATTTACGTCTTCTTTACATTTCATATCATTATTCACATCAAACGTAGGGAATTAATTTTTTACACATATACAACGCAAGGCACATCACTGCTCATGCGTTGAAATTATAGTGTATACAAAAAATGTCTATGATATTCTCTACAGCCGCTCATGGGTTGATCCATGTGACTCCACCAACCCGCATGCGCATTATACAAGCAATACTATAATAATTGTGTATCGTTTGTTGCTAAAATTTAATAAAAAATAAACAGTTCAAAAAATGTTTCGAAAGAATAAAAGTATTTAAAATTATTTTAAAAACGATTGAAGTTTTTTTTTTGGAGCATCCTGAAGGGGAAAAATGGAACACCTAATATACAGGTTTCTTAATAATATATGCTAATACTTCAGGATGTGAAATCCTCAGCTTATTCTATGAAGAAAATTTCCTATAAACGTATGCCCGCAAGGGCTTCAATTTTTTCTACATGGTGTTGAATTTTTTATTTTTACGAGTTATTTTTTATTATCTACGAAAATAATTTACATATTTTTCTCAAATTTGGCATGTCTTTTTAGGATATAAAACCACATATTTTAATTAGAAAAAATTTTCTATTACTCCACCAGTGGCGTCCCTGCAAACATATGTCCTGAAATAAAAAATAAAAAAATAGTGCGCCACTGACATTTGGCCATACGGATATTTTTTTTGGTTAGTTTGATCAATTCTACATAAAAACGGTCTCTTGCGTTTTTCTTGCCGGACGCACCAGCGTTGCCAGATGAAATATTCAAAATACCCTAGTGTGACTTCTAAAAATCCCTAGAAATCCCTAGGAAAATCGGGTGTATTTTTTGTTGCATATTCTTGTGAATGTTGTAGCAAGTTTACTGAAATACAATGCAATTTCATTTTCTCTGGTGTATTTTTGGTTGCATAAGTTAGTTTACGAGCAAGTTTATTGAAATAAATTTCAAATTATTGTTGTAGGTTTATTTTCATTGTACCTAATTATAACAAAAAATAATACAAAACATGTAATATGTATGAGAATAGGTATAAAATATATGAGCAAGTAATTAATAAAAATATTTCATTCCAACATAATATAAAATTTGATAAATTCTTTAAAAAATACTACATATAACAAATATAGGTATTACTCATATATTTTTTTATTTAATTTTACCAACAAATCTGGACTAATACTATAATCAGAACAGTTTTAATTCTTAAGTAAGCTTTTGGTATGTAAGTATGCCACTCAAAGTTTTTATGAAAAAATAGCAGATATTTATATATTTTGCTTGCAAATAGTAGATTTATGCAAATTAATTGAACAATTTATTAGAATGCACTAGAAAATTCGTTGTATTTACGTATTTTTTATGTACTTTTCAAAAATCCCTAGATTAGTAGGAAAAATGAACAAAATCCTGTTATCCCTTCAATACAACCAAAATCCCTAGATTCGGGAGAAATCCCTAGACCTGGTAACGCTGGGACGCACTATTCTTCACCAAAACAATTAAATTAAAATTCAATTAATTTACAAAAATTAGCGAATGTATTTTAATATACAGTGCTTCCCAAAAGTAACGGATAAATTCGATAAAACGGAGAGGGCTGTTTTTTTGAAAAAATAAAAAAACAGGTCGATTTTGTTTTTGAGTTGTTCAACTTTTGACATAATATTTGGGTATACAGGGTGATGCGCGAAAAAGTGGTGACGTCATCGGCATTTTTTTAAATGGCAACCCTTATTTTTTATTCCATTTTTTGATACTTAATTTAATTGCCAGTATGGTAATGTAATCAATTTGTAACCTTAAATAAGGAAATTTCTGAGAAACAGCTTGTGAGTCGAAATTGTGCACTTTTTACTGATGTGAAAATCGGAACATTAACGATAAAAATAAAAAAATATCAAATAAAAATTACTGTTTCCATGGTAATTTTATAAGATCTGTCTATTAAATTAAGTCTATCAAATTGAATCTGTTAAATTAAATTAAATTAAATCTATTAAATCTGTCGAAATTAAGTTATTTTCTCCGAAATTTCCTTTATAAACGTTACAAAATGATTACATTACCGTATTGGCAATTGGATGAAGTATCAAAAAATTTAATAAAAAATAAGAGTTGCCATTTAAAAAAATGCCGATGACGTCACCACTTTTTCGTGCATCACCCTGTATACCCAAATATTATGTCAAAAGTTGAACAACTCAAAAACAAAATCGACCTGTTTTTTTATTTTTTCAAAAAAACAGCCCTCTCCGTTTTATCGAATTTATCCGTTACTTTTGGGAAGCACTGTATTTTGAAAACAGAAAATATCAGAGTGGAGTGAATCATCAATAGAAAATATTTTCTAATTGAAATATGTGATTTTATAGTCCATTAAGACATGCTAAGATTGAAAAAAAAACCTAAACCATTTTTGAAGATAATAAAAAATAAGTCTTAAAAGAAAAACTCACCACCCTGTAGAAACAAAATTATGCCGTTATGAACATATACATGTGTGTCACAGGCATGGTACACCCCCTTTTTTTTTCTTTTTTTTTGAGATAATTTTTTGAAATTTGGTACGTCGCATAGGTATTCTCGATAGAGCGCACTTATTAGAAGAAAATTGAATTTTTTTCACATCCGCTTTTTCCGGAAATGTTACCAACTTTTTATTTTTAAATGGGACACCCTATATATTATTATATTTTTGGATTCTATACATTTGTACGAATCTAACAATATCACATTAAGTACCATTTTAAATGTCAAATTTGTTTTTATTTAATTTTCTATTTCTCAATTATAGTGTGCCATGACTTCAGTTGTGCTCGTCACAGATGCAAAATGGGTACACCAAAATGTCCCTTATTAAGAGTACTAATAGATGGTACCTCGGTACCAATACGGTATACGATTTGAAAAAAAATGAATCCAGCTCAAAAAATCATCCCGGTGCGCATAATTTATCCATAAATCACTTAATTTAGTACTTTGAACAAAAATTCGATTTTTCTAGCATTAGATGATCCAATTGGAGTAAAACGAAATAGTCATGGCACACTATAATTGAGAAATAAAAAATTAAATAAAAACAAATTTGACATTTAAAATGGTACTTCTGTGGTATTGTTGGATTCGTACAAATGTATAGAATCCAAAAATATAATAATATGTCCCATTTAAAAATAAAAAGTTGGTAACATTTCCGGAAAAACCGGATGTTGGAAAAAATTCAATTTTCTGCTAAAATGTGCGCTCTATCGAGAATATGCGACGTACCAAATTTCAAAAAATTATCTCCAAAAATAAAAATAATAAAAATATACATATAATATATTCAGTTGGATTTTAAATTGAATAGTAGATTATGTACTTATACAGGCTGTCCTAAAATAACTTTACAGCTCACTATAAATGTTTCTCGGATGAAAATAAATCGATTTAAGTCAAATTATCTTACAAGGTTTGACCACTAGACTAGGACTACTATTAGGAGATGAAAATTATCAAATTTTTCATCACCTGTATAAAACTTTCATCTTCATCAGAGACAATATTTTTCTCTTCTCTATTATCTACATCATATAGGATTAACCTACTCATCTTAGACAGCAATAACTTACTGTAAAAAACATTCTTATTACATTTTCTAAGGAAATATGTATTTATAAATAAGTATAAATTTTTTTTCTTAAATACAATTGTCATGTTTTTTGCATTTTTTCATTGAAAGTTTAAAAAGTATAACAGTTTTTGCCGTTTTTGGTTATAATAGCTCGTGTAAATTTAAACCGATTTTGATGAAACTTGGCATGAATAATAAACAAATTAAGATTTCTAACTTTGCTTTCTCAAGGTTTTGTAGATATTATCTTCCAGTGGTGTAAATATTCCGGGTTTTTTCTTTTTACCCAATTCCTCCCCCCCAATCTTTTACGCCATGGGCTTTATTGCAAATACCGAAAGTATTCTTTTAAATATGTGAAAAACGTATAAAAAAAACAAAGGAATACTTTTTTATTTTAAATTGAATTTTTGTATTTGCAATAAAGTCAGTTGCGTAAAAGATATGGGGAAAAGGGGAAGGAAACAAATAAAAACCACTGAATACCCATGCCACCGGAAGACGTCTCGAAATCTGAAATTAAAACCAAATTAAAGATCTTTGTTTGTTTATTGTTCTTGTATAACGAAAAAAAAGCATTTTCTGTGTTTTTGGACAATGTTTATTGAGAAAAAAATGTTTGTTTTGAAGTCCCCTATTACCCCCAAAAGTTTATCAGTACATTTATGATACAACATCCTGTATGAAAATGTTTGAAAAATTAGAAAAAAAAATAATAATAGCAAAAAAAGTTTTTAAAATGTTTTTGCCAGGCACTTCTTAAATATCTACAATCCTTTTTTATAAAAGTGTTTTACTTTATGAATCCTGAACAATGCAGCCGCCTGATCCGATAAATAAATAAATAAATAGATATAATAGTGAGGATACACACTATTTAGTACATTTTATCCTATTTATTTAGGATGTTCGTATATATTATGACCGGTTAAATGACTTTTATGTTTCGTTTCAAAGGAACACTTGTCACATCTGTACACTTCAGTTTTTTTCGAATGTTCGATTAGGTGATGTTTGACCATATTCTCTTTAATTCTAGTTTCAAAGGGACATTCCTCGCACTGGTGAACTTCAACTTCCGGTTCATGTCTATTTCTACGATGTTGGGTCAGACCCTTTTTAGACTTCGATTCATATGGACACTCCTCACATCTGTAAATTTCAGCTTGTCCCGAATGATGTCTACTTTTATAATGCCGAGTCAATAAAGATTTAACCAGTGTCACAAATGAGCATTCGTCGCATTCATGTACTATATTATCCAGTTTCGGATGTTTCATGAGATGATGACTGCGTAGGGTCCTTTTGTATTGGGTTACAAAAGAGCATTCGTCACATCTGTAGGTGTACTTTGAATGTTTATTTTTATAATGTTGCGGTAGACTGTACTTGCATTTTGTTTCGTAAAAACATTCGTTACACTTGTACATTTCAGCGTCTTCTAAATGTGTACATATGTAATGTCTGGTCATGGAATATTTATTGTTCGTTTCAAATAAACATTCGTCACATCTGATCACTGCAGGTGGTTTTGAATGTCGATTTCTATGGTTCTTATAATAATGTCTTATTGTTGTTTGGTAAGAACATTCCTCGCATTTGTACACTATATTATTTTGGATTGAATGTTTCATATTAAAATGTTGGAGAAAGTAATATCTGTTTCCAGTTTTATATGGGCATTCGTTACATTGGTATTCTTTTATGAATTGTTTGTGCACACAGATACAATGCCGGTTGTAATTAGATTTCCTGTCTGTCTTATAAGGACAATGCTCACAGTTATACTGAAATCGTTTTTCACTTATATTCCCCGAAGAACAATTATTCTTCAAGCTATCTTTTTCAACAACAACAAACTCACATTTATCTTGTTCAGCATTGGTTGTTGTGCTCATCAGATCGTGTCCTGGTGGATTATTTTCTTCAACGTCAGTAAGTTCCGCTTTCATTGGGATATCTTCGGCCTTCACTTGAATATCATATTGAAGGTCTTCTGGTTCGATTTTTATGTTATGGTAAGAAGTAGAAGCGACCGAAGCATCATCATAATCGATAAGTTCGGGAAATTTTTGAGAAGTTGAATCTGTTTGTTCATTTTCAAGTTTCACATTAGTGAGTAGGAAGTAATCAAATTTTTGATCTTCCAATGTTAGGTTTTGGACTATTTCATCTCCAGGCTGAGCACAATAGTTTGCTTCTTCCACACCCTCTGAATTGGAGCTCATCTTATTAATGGAAATTGGAAACCCACACCACAATCTGCACTTCCCTAACGATAGTGGAGCACTACTGGCGCACTGGCTGGACTCTGCAGAGGACTGGGTTACTGGTTACTGGACTGAACTTGAAATACTGGAATGGAATGCAGAATGAACGAAGTGTAAAGACTGGAACAATTAAGTTGGCTAAGGGCTAAGGCTGGATTGCTTAAAATGGACGGTTTGTTTTATGGCCAGGTCAACTTGACATACTGTCAGCTTTCTTCATCCTGACTTCTCTCGCTCTAGGTCAAAAACCAGAGCATTACACAACACCGAAAATTGCCAGGATAAGCCCGTGGATTGGAAGGTTAAATCTGAAAGCAGGTTCACGTGGGTGGACTTGACTGAAACTAATGCAAAATGCAAGTACAGCAACCAGAACTGGAGTCAATTGTTAGTTCTTCTGTGCTGTGGTCAAGTCAAGTTTTCAATCTTTCTTCTCAATAATGTTGGAACTTGGAAAGTTGGCCCATGGGAGCCGATCGATGCAGTACACACCACATTACCAATTACCACATACAACATACATACATCATACATCCAGTACATCCTACAAATACATATTCAATCCTCCACCTCCTAGCAGTAGCAGTCCTAGCTGGCTGATGTGATACAGCTGACAGTTTTACCTTATAAAAAGTCATTATTCTGCGAGTGACAGTGACTTAATGTGCAGTCAAAAACG
Source organism: Malachius bipustulatus (assembly GCA_910589415.1). NCBI lineage: Eukaryota > Metazoa > Arthropoda > Insecta > Coleoptera > Melyridae > Malachius > Malachius bipustulatus. Next base: position 59,073,560 of record OU342630.1, read on the forward strand.
TCAACTTCCTTCACTTACGTTTTTTGAATACAAAACATCAGGAAGACTATACCTTTCAAACAGTTATCCGGCCAGAAGGGGCTGACGCTGTGTCCTAGCTGCATCCGGGTAATGCGTTGCGTGCGATGCGGGGAACGCACGCAACGCAAACTCGCACGAGAAATTTTGAGTGTGTCCTAACTGAATGCGTGCGGTGCGGGCGAGAAAATGGTTTCCAATCCAACTATTTCTGGTGCAGCTTCAGATTAAATACGTTTTAATTTGGAAACCAGTAGGTTGTTGGAGCTTGAAAGACTTGAAAATCACAGAAAGAAACATGTTACTTAAGAGAAAGAAACAATAAGACGCAAGTAATCTATAGAAATAGGTATAGATTTGATAGATAGATAAATAGCAGGTAGGTTAAATATAAAAAGGTCTACAATAGAAGTTAATAGACCTCATACTTACTTTAAAAACCTAAATTCGAGACATTTTCACATTCCCAGTGTACCTTGACTCTTGTTCTTGTAAAATAGATTTGTCTTATTGCACAAAATGTTTCGCTTTGGCACGAAGGCAATCGAAATTAAAAAAATTTCCTGCCCGCCGCAAAAATCGCAAGATTTTGACAGATGAAAAAACTAAATATTTCAATTTAAAACAATGCGTGCGTTGCGGTGTCGTTTTATCGTACGACTTTGCGGGCAAACGCGTCTACTGAGGACACTCCCATTGCTTTGCATGTGTTTTATTTTAATCGTTCCCCGCAACGCACGCACGCAACGCACGCAACGCAGTCCCCGGATGCAGCTAGGACGCGGCGTGAGAGCTGAGATCAAGCGGAAACAACATTTGAGACGCGGCATTCGAACCGAGAATATGGCGTCCTATAAAACTATCTTGTGAGCAATTGAAAACTCGACTTGGATAGTGTAATGACTGTAATGCTCTCATGAACAAACTAATGTAGGTACTTGTTTAATTTCCTTTATTTTACGCCGCGTCCTAGCTGCATCCGGGGACTGCGTTGCGTGCGTTGCGTGCGTGCGTTGCGGGGAATGATTAAAATAAAACACATGCAAAGCAATGGGAGTGTCCTCAGTAGACGCGTTTGCCCGCAAAGTCGTACGATAAAACGACACCGCAACGCACGCATTGTTTTAAATTGAAATATTTAGTTTTTTCATCTGTCAAAATCTTGCGATTTTTGCGGCAGGCCGGAAATTTTTTTAATTTCGATTGCCTTCGTGCCAAAGCGAAACATTTTGTGCAATAAGACAAATCTATTTTACAAGAACAAGAGTCAAGGTACACTGGGAATGTGAAAATGTCTCGAATTTAGGTTTTTAAAGTAAGTATGAGGTCTATTAACTTCTATTGTAGACCTATTTTTATTTAACCTACCTTCTATTTATCTATCTATCAAATCTATACCTATTTCTATAGATAACTTGCGTCTTATTGTTTCTTTCTCTTAAGTAACATGTTTCTTTCTGTGATTTTCAAGTCTTTCAAGCTCCAACAACCTACTGGTTTCCAAATTAAAAAGTATTTAATCTGAAGCTGCACCAGAAATAGTTGGATTGGAAACCATTTTCTCGCCCGCACCGCACGCATTCAGTTAGGACACACTCAAAATTTCTCGTGCGAGTTTGCGTTGCGTGCGTTCCCCGCATCGCACGCAACGCATTACCCGGATGCAGCTAGGACACGGCGTTACGATCCCATATTCTTTACACGCAAATGAATTCTTTACACGTAAAGGGTAAAAGCACATCACTGCTTACCACACTGTTCTTGTTAATAAGTACCCCTACCTGCTTTGCTTTGTATCTAATTCTCGAGGGTTGTAATAATTAAATAATGAGGATTTTTTTCTAGAGTTGAACTCCATAAACGGCTGCCATGGTTAGCTATCAAGGAACCCGAAACAGGAAACGACAGTGATGTACAGTCTATGAAATCAACTTCAACTGAATCAGGGCACGCAACTCCTGACTAATTACACTAATAAAATAAAATTCCATATTGACATGATGATGATTATTTTGTAATAACAGGCTGGCCATAATGATAATTCATATTTTAGACAGGACGGTGTACTACTGTTCTTCACGTTGCCTTGGCGGGATGGGAGAGGGAGAGTATGGTCATTCGCCTTCCGAAGGGTGGCTGTGTAGGTATGTATCTCCATTATCAGTCATCGTCAGTCATCACAATGGAACAGAGGGAGGAGTAAATAAAACGTATCTAACGGGTGATTGTGGGGATATACCATTTAACCTCTAATGTATGAGCAGAGGATACAATTATACAAGGTATGTCAGCACTCAGCATGAGACTGAAAAGTCGTCCGCGCAGCGCATGACGTCACTATTGTGATTGTAATCCAAGCGTTAGCGGAAGAATTGAAAATATTTGAAGATGGAAGTCAACATTTGTGGGGTGTAATGAAAAGTGCTGGTACTTACTGTGATACGATACAAATCATTATTATACATAATTGCTCTTGTCTATGTCTATGCTAGCAAACTAAAAAAATATATCTCTTTGCCTTTCGTTTTTCTGGCGTGATACTGATTCTCATACCCGCGCTTACCGCACAATGAACCATTTTTGCTATCAGACAGTTTAGACACTCAAATCAAACTAATTTAAATCTTCAAACATCGAAATAAGCTACTAAATCGCGATTTTACGTCATTACTACTGCTGAGTCTCATATAGATATCACCTGACTGACGTCACAGGCTGCGCGCTGACATACCTTGTTTATTTGTATCAAATTGTATCATGTGTATGAGCTTGAGCAGCTGTGAGTCGCCGTTACTTACAGACTTACAGGAAATGACTACTTGCACATCCCGCTGTGGTAACCTCAAGCAGGCATCGTTCTATCAAAATGTACCTGCTATTACTCTGTAAATGTACTGTACTCTTGCATTTACTACTCTTCATTGCAAATCGATAATAACTTATTTAATTCTACTAGAAAAAAAAAAACCATTGGAAGACTATTATTATTCACATGTCAATTGGTTTTATTCATTCCCTGTTGACCCTGTTGTGGGTATATTCTCGGCATCACTCCTGTCCGTGCAGGTGTTTTGAGGCAATTTTTATTTGAATTTGAAGAAAGAAATGCTAAATTTTGAAACTAGAAATAATTGTGAGTGTTATCATAAAGAAATAAACCCACTGATGCACTTGGATCACTTTAATACAGACTTGGCATAGGTATTTGGACTATGATTCTTGTAATAATAAATCACAAATTTTTTAAATTATGAATAAGCAGCCATTGTGACTAGACGACTATACTTTATCAATGACCATACTGGAATAACGAAGTTGCATTCCCTTATGAATAAAATGTAGTGAAAATTTCTATTGTAATTATTATTTGTGAAAGAAATATAGTCCTCTTTATAGCTTAAATATACTTAATATAAATTGAAAAACTTAATATAAATAAAAATAACCCAAGAAAACAAAAAATACACACACAACAACAGGATAAAGAATTGCTTTTTTCTAAAATCTTGAGTAAATAGGTACCTATCAAACTGTCAACGCTACCACTACATTATCAGTTGATTACCATTACGTAAGCGGCGTTACAAAAGATCTACGTTTAACTCCAACCGTTAACTAGCGTTCATTAAGCCTGAGGGTACCTGTATTACCGACAATGACACTGTAAGTCCCTATATGCCGCACGTATAGGTTTACGCCGCGTCCTAGCTGCATCCGGGGACTGCGTTGCGTGCGTTGCGTGCGTGCGTTGCGGGGAACGATTAAAATAAAACACATGCAAAGCAATGGGAGTGTCCTCAGTAGACGCGTTTGCCCGCAAAGTCGTACGATAAAACGACACCGCAACGCACGCATTGTTTTAAATTGAAATATTTAGTTTTTTCATCTGTCAAAATCTTGCGATTTTTGCGGCGGGCAGGAAATTTTTTTAATTTCGATTGCCTTCGTGCCAAAGCGAAACATTTTGTGCAATAAGACAAATCTATTTTACAAGAACAAGAGTCAAGGTACACTGGGAATGTGAAAATGTCTCGAATTTAGGTTTTTAAAGTAAGTATGAGGTCTATTAACTTCTATTGTAGACCTTTTTATATTTAACCTACCTGCTATTTATCTATCTATCAAATCTATACCTATTTCTATAGATTACTTGCGTCTTATTGTTTCTTTCTCTTAAGTAACATGTTTCTTTCTGTGATTTTCAAGTCTTTCAAGCTCCAACAACCTACTGGTTTCCAAATTAAAACGTATTTAATCTGAAGCTGCACCAGAAATAGTTGGATTGGAAACCATTTTCTCGCCCGCACCGCACGCATTCAGTTAGGACACACTCAAAATTTCTCGTGCGAGTTTGCGTTGCGTGCGTTCCCCGCATCGCACGCAACGCATTACCCGGATGCAGCTAGGACACGGCGTTAGTATCGTGATTATAGTAGGATTAACTTTAAAAAGTCAGATGTGACGTCACACTAACCGTCCGAATTAATATTTTTAATTTCACCAGAAAATGTCAAACAGTTAATTGTCAAGTTGTGAACGAGCGTAATTACTAATTTAAACAATTAATTGAAACGCTTACGTCAGTTTGAGAGCCACTGACAACTACATAAAATTTATTCACGTAATGACATTCTATCCTCTGTGTTGTGTATTTAATTCTCATTCAAAACGAATGTTGACGTATACTTATATTTATGCGGGATGGAGTGTTTAGACAAACTGGACGGTTACTATAACCACGTATACAGGGTGTTAAGAAAATGGCGGATAAACTCTTCAGTACATTGTAGGGGACACTCAGTAAAGTACGGGGAAAATAATTTTTAAAAATCCGGAGCTACATTTTAAAAGATATAAGCAAAATATTGAACAATAAATTTGGCAACGTTTAACACGATAACAGTTGGTATTTGGTAATTTCGTATAATTTCTAACAATGTAGGTATATCCCATTTCAGACGTTTTTGGATTCAAGTTGGCTGTGATATTTTTTCTTCAAGTTGATACCCTGGACAGTCGATTTGAGCTAAAAAAGTTCAAATGACTTCCCACTTTACTCATATGCCATTAGGATTAATTTCTTACCTAATAAAAATATGTTTGACGTATGAAAACAATAATTCAATAATATACGATTGTTGTTATTTTTTAGTAAAAAATACTTAATTATTAGACGTTCAGTAACTTCATTCAAAAAGTTCTGTCAGATTTTCAGCATCTTATTTCAATCCTTTTAAAATTGAAAAGAACTTAAATCTCCTTTGAATACTACATTATTCTATTATAATGCCAAAAGTAATTGAAAAAAAAACTTGTGTGTCACAGTGTCTACCGAAAAACAATACAAAGAGATCGTTATTTACACAAGAACTCCAATCAACACCCAGCCCAAAAACGAGCTCTGTAATACAAACCCCGGTTAATCGTGCTTCCCGAATTTGTGAGACTCAGTCCTACCTCGAAGAAGATGAGCTCTACACCATATGCATGAATGCTTTGCTTCAGGATGACCACGCCGTGTGCTACGAAAAGACGAAAATTTTGTCTACTACGTCACACTATTGCATCCATGCATATACTGTTTTATAACAAATTGAAATCCAGAAAATATAAAGGCGTGGAGTAACCAATAACCATACCTAAATCAAACCGATTGGATTCAGAAAATTTTATAGTTCTACCCAAATATAATTTTTATTCATATATTTTAGGCAGCCTCAGTATCAAACGACAATAACGAGATAAGAATTTGTCATAACTCATCCTCAACCGAGTTAGCAAGACTTTCCTCAACTAGCAAAAAAATCCTCCAACTCCCTACAATAAATTGAAAATGAAGAAAAACTTATTGGCAACCTACAAAGATCATGAGGCTCATTCCATCTGCTTTCTTCAAAATTTGAATTAAATTAGTTGATAAAGGAATAAAGACTACCCCTACTTATTCTTCAAATGTTCTCGTGAAAATAAGGCATTTCAAGAGTCGGCGACATGACATATGATATGTTCCTGAATTTCACCACATGACGCGAGAGAGAGAAGTCCAGCACTTTAAGTTATTTAAGACAATAGAGAACAAATCAAAGATCATAAAATAAATGTAAATGTGATTGAGTTTTTTATTATATTATTATTAAATAACTTTTATTTTGAGCGCGGCGGTTTAGGTCACTGACTATAATTATTGAGCCGTTGACGCTGCCATCGTCTGGGTTCAAATCCCAGCTCGGCATGGTTATTTCTCGGTAATTTAACTATGTGTATTTATAAATTTAAAATTTGTGTCTGACCAAATTAGCTAGTTCTGAGAGCCAAATCACTAGATTGGAATGACTAGGTCTTATCTACACGGTTAAGACCAATGCTCCCTCTTAAAAAAAACTTTGATATTGGAAAATTAAAGTCAGTTGAAAACATTTTTTGTTGAAATAGCCTTTTATAAATTTCCAGGGCATAATCTTTATCTTCGAATCTACTCGTAATTAAACCGACTCAATAAAATTTGAGAGTAAAATCAAGAAGTATCGCGAGCAAAAAAATCCGAAATAATATTATGTAGATTTTTATAAATAATGTTGTAACCGCTAGCCTTTAAATTACTTCTCTGGATAACATTTCTTAATTTTCTAGTTGAATATTTCTTGTTCAATAACTATAAAAGCATTGTAGAAGTGTAGAACTGTAGAAGTGTAGAAATATAGCTTACCTTATAATATATGAATCTTATTTTAACCGTTAAACAAGAAATTTTAATGACAATGAACATAACTTGTATTTTTATCTTTTATTACTAAACTTAAAACAAACAGTAAATTATGATAATTTTTATATTTCGTATTTTTTTGGATAAAAATTAAAGTTTTGAAATACAGAAAACATATTTAAAGGAATCGTTAATAATTTCACATATAGTTGAAAAAAATCGATCAAGAAATAAATCCTCCTTGTCTGATTTTATACAAAAATTAATATTTCCCCGATTATTAGTATAAGTACCTACTTTAGATAATATATTCCTGTTTTGGCAACGCAGCGTAGGTGAAATTTAAAACAAAGTCAAATTTGATTAGAAACATCCATAACCTTAAAAAATTTAGCTTGTCAAAGGTAGTTCAAAACTCAGCTTTTGGAAAGGTACCAACATAATTCGAATTTTCCATAGCCAACTCTGAATTCAAAAACGTCTGAAATAGGATATAGTCAATGTATCAAAACCGTTGTTGCCAAATGCTTTTTTTTCAGCATCTTGGAAAAGAAAAAAAATTCTTATTAAATTTTCCAAGCCAGTATTACATCTTAAGCAATTTTTTAAATTGATAACGATTAAAGTACCATTTTTATATCTGTAAAATCATTTATTTTTTGCAAATACAGAAAAACAAAGATAGTAAAATGTTAACTTTGGCATTTTTTATCTCACCAAATTGAAGACCAGAATTTTTTTAATTATTTTTCCCGTACTCTACTAAGTGTCCTCTACAATGTTCTGAAGAGTTTATCCGTCATTTTCTTAACACCCTGTATGAAACAAAATAAATCGAACTATCAAAAGGATGTGTATTCTTAATCGATACGTATGACTTTTTAGACTTTATTGGACTATAGCAACTGTCCTTGTCGTAAATTAAAAAACAAAATTCAGTCAAGCATTTTCATATTCTTCATAATAATTGACACGACGATTGAATAATGAGGCTATTATTCAATCGCACTGTCATTATTGTTCAACAGGGCAGCTATACTTACATGGCATGGCATGTCACTATTACTTATCTAAAATTAGAGTAGGTAACCTATTCAATGGGGAGTAGACAAAGGTTGTCTATTCATAATTTAAAAAAATGTGATTAATGTACCACTTTTTACCCTGACTAGTGTGAAATGTAAATAAAAATATGTAAATAACTAGCAGAAAATAAATTCCCGAGTATACTATATTGGATATTTTTATTTCACCAACCCAAACTTTGATAGGTACCTAATTTTCTTTCCATAATAAAAATCAACAACCATTAACAGACAAATCACAAAACCCCATGAACTAAACTGTGTCCAAGATAAGAATGAATTGCCCAACTTTTTCCCCATTTAACCGACCCTGTATCTCTCACGGTTTCCGAGATCTCCATGCTGTCCATTCTTATCTTGAACACGCAGTGTATATTGATAAAACATTGACAATTCAAATAAAACCATTACCGAAAAGAATAAATCTGGCAACCTTCGTTAATTCCAAGGTGAATTAATTCCGGGTGAGATAGGGGGTGGGTACTATCCCGATACACATATACACGGTATGCCGATAGCGTTTTCTATTTTGGTCAACTACTGCGCAATGACGTCACGTGGATCAGATATTACACATGAGATTGCTCATATCTATTTTATTGTTAGAAATAAGTAAATAATTTTTAGTACACATTGCTTTTATGGCTATTTATGATATTCGGGTAAAAGTGGAGGTGGAGATTTATGCTATATTTAATCATAATCATAGGTTAATTATTTAAAAGGGAATATTTTAAAGAAATATAGGATATAAATATGGTGTCCCAGCTTATTCGAAGCGGTCTTAGTAGGCGAAACGATAAATTTTTTCCCAAAAAATTTTGCAAATTCAAGCACAGAATCACAATGGCCATAATTTAAAATTATTTTGGAGTATACAGAGTGTCCCATATGACAGCGGCATATCAAAGTTATGTTTTTTTTTTTAATGGACGATTTTCACTTGTTTATAATTCAAAAACTTTTGAATTTAAACACCAACTGTAAAAGCCAATCTTATTTTCTCTTCTCAGACAATCTAAAAATGCAATAACCTAGGAGCATTCCATTAAAAAAAACATAACTTTGATATGCTACTGTCATAATGGGACACTCTGTATGCTCCAAAATAATTTTAAATTATGGCCATTGTGATTCTGTGCTTGAATTTGCAAAATTCCAAATTTATCGTTTCGCCTACAGAGACCGCTTCGAATAAAGCTGGGGCACCATATTTATATCCTATATTTCTTTAAAATATTCCCTTTTAAATAATTAACCTATGATTATGATTAAATATAGCATAAATCTCCACCTTCACCTTTAACCGAATATCAGAAATAGCCATAAAAGCAATGTGTACAAAAAATTATTTACTTATTTCCAACAATAAAATAGATATGAGCAATCTCATGTGTAATATCTGATCCACGTGACGTCACAAGACCGGAACGCAGCCTGCGCGTCATCGTCTATCGGCATACCGTGTGGTACTATAATAATTATGTAGTCAAGGAAACGAAAACATTATAAAATAACGTTTATTCCGGCGCTTGTGACGTTTCCCGGCCTTCTTACGACATGTCCGGCCGGCGTGACCCAAAGCAGGCAAGATGGTCGAGGGACCAGCCGCAGGAGGCGGCGATGGGATCTGGAGACCCCCGCAGGGACTCGAATCATGCCCGAGTAAGCGCGGTCGGTTCCTTCATCAAGGGCATGACCGGGGTAGTCAACAAAGAGGCTGTCCTGGAGGCCAGCGCCAAGTTGGTGTGCAAACCACCGTCGCAGTTAGAGAGGTCAGTCGGGGAACGGGGGGACTCACCGACACCAACACCATCACCATCACCATCACCATCACTAGAATAGGGAATGGTCCAAGTTTTTTTAAATAATTTATGAAAAATGAATTTTGACAGTTTGTGAAGGTATTAGTTTTTGATAGCAATCAATAGGGATGGGTCAGGGGGTAGATGAATAATTGAACCAATTGAAAGAGAAAATAGAAATACCAAAAAAAAAAAATTATTTACCTTTAAAAGCTTTGAAAATAATCAAATTTAACAACAAAATTTGGATTTCATTTAGACAGGTTAAACCCGAGGAACAAATAAATAAGCCGAAGCGTGTTTGTTCAATAATACAACGTTGTCATGGAGACGCAATTAACAAGTTTTATTGCAACTTTATAGACACCACTCATCAGTTCCAAACCTGAAAGAGAAAAAGGGGTTGAAAATATTTATCAGCAGGTTGACGTGCTAAATGGCTTTTCTTAGTTATATCCTTCTAAATTTTTCACCATAAAGCACTTCTGTCTCTTTGATATAAATACCTTTCCCTCTCTTTGCGAAAGTAAGACCTTGTAAGTGTTATTAATAGTAGGGCACAAAGCAACAATTACAAAAATCTGCAAAAGCGGCTATGGTGGTAAAAATAAAAATGTCTAATTTTACAGAGACGAGAAGACTATCCCATTTCACGTACCACATAAAAAATTACTGGAAAGGATAGAGTATGTGAAAAAAGTTCCAGAGCCTTTGGTATGTATAATTTGAAAAAAAAGTCTATATTGTTTATGTGGAAATACTGAATCTCCTGGTTAAGATTTAGGTACTAATAAATTGGTGGAGTAGATTTTCCGATTTAACGGTTAATCAGGAGAAAATACGACGGGAATTAAAAATTATAGTGATTGGTAATTTGCTGATTAGGAGGAAGCGATATGAATGAATTGAGATACCTACAAATTTGATGGTATTTCGGCTATTCAAATTAATCCAAATTTTATGATTACAACAAATTACAAATGATTTCTATTTTATGCGAGGAGCGGTTAGCTCTCACGAAATCTATTAGAGGAGAAAATTAAATTTACACAATACAGGGTGGTCCAACTTAAAACGTCAGGACTTTACCAAACGATAGATAACGTTAAAATAATGCCAGTTTCTCTAATACACACTTATAGCCGGGAAAGCTTCCTTTTCAAGATACAGGGTGTTGAAGTTTTAGGAAAAAAATAATGTTTTGCGAATATTGTCAAAACGGCTGCTTTAAAAAAATTGAAATTTGGCACGCAGCATGGGCTAATTATCTTTCATGATTTACGGCTTATGGTGATAAATTGCGAAAACCAGCGGCGGAGATATGGGTGTGCCATCGCCCCTTTTCAAAAAAAAAAATTGACGCCACTGACTCTATGGCAAATTTAATAATACTATTCAATGCCCCATGCTTTTTAGAACAAAAAAGTACTCTCTAATTTTTTCACTAGGCGCACCGTTTTCGAGATAATTCAGGTTTTCTTAGGTAATATCCGTAGCCATTTTAAGAATAACAGACCAATTCTAATCAAATAACTTTTACTTAAATAATTAAATAACAGAAATAAACAACACCTAACTAATGTAACAATTGTCAGTAACCATAGAGTCAGTGGCGTCAATTTTTTTTTAAAGGGGCGATGACACACCCATATCTCCGCCGCTGGTTTTCGCAATTTATCACCATAAGCCGTAAATCATGAAAGATACTTATAGCTCATGCTTCGCGCCAAATTTCAATTTTTTTAAAGCAGCCGTTTTGACAATATTCACAAAACATTATTTTTGTTCCCAAAACTTCAACACCCTGTATCTTGAAAAGGAAGCTTTCCCGGCTATAAGTGTATTAGAAAAACTGGCATTATTTTAACGTTATCTATCGTTTGGTAAAGTTCTGACGTTTTAAGTTGGACCACCCTGTATAAGTGAGATTCTCCACCAGGATATCAGTTTAACGGTCCCCGGGGTCGGGCTGGAGAAAAATCAACACAGCATTACGGGCGATCAATACTCGTCCAAAATACCGATTGTAGATTTTGTTTTGCAAATCTAATCCACTGAAGTCAATACCTATAGTGGGCTAGACGGAGGGATACGGAGATACGCTGAACCGGAATAATTGGGCTAATGGGATCGGCGAAAGGGAGTCAATTAAAGCCCGCGTTCGCTCTTCACAAATTCAGTCTCGGTCAATACCCGAGTTTCGTATTTGAAGGGATATGGTATAAGGGGGAGTCAATGGTGTATACTGTATGGTGTACGTACATCCAGTGCAGGGTGCATGGGTTACATATTCCTGCGAACCATTAGGGCTCCCGGTTGATTTTCTCACCTTTTATTTAAGAAAATGCTTCTTCAACAGAAGATTGTCGTCTAGTATAACTCCTAAATATTTAACCTTTGACTTCCATTCAATCTTTATCTATTTCTATATCTGATCGTTTTAGGCCTCTTTCTGCGGTAAAATCTATGAAGTGGCGTTATATGCTCTACATTAGGGGTGATAATACTCCTCTTTATCGCCAGTCTCTCTTTAAGCTTTTTTTAATGAGTTTTTGTCCGATCCAAGTCTCAGCTGTACTTGTTCTTGTATCTCCAGTACTCTGGATCTTTCTCGACAATTGATGCACCCTCTCCAGTGTTATTTGGTCTTACGGATTTCGGCTGCATCATGTCCCTCTTCACAGCTTTTGGAATGGAAGTATCATCGACTCATCTCCAATTAATTCTTGGGAATGTATCCAAGCGATTTTGATTAAGTACCTCGTACTCACCTCTCGCCCTCTTTGAAGTAAGACCGGAGGAATATTCTGTCCACGCCCGATGACTTTACAACAAACTTATTTCTTTAGAATGGAGAAGTTTTTCACAAGCACTGGCTGCCCCTTAACTTATAGGTGCATATGTTACGTTGCTACGTGTTTTCCCATAGTTCTTTTGCACGGGAGTGAGTGTTGGGCCCTTATGAACCCTGCTATGGAGGGTCCTTAAAATTCCTTGGACCAATAGAATCATCAATATTGAGGTCCTTGAAAAAGGAACAAGGAAAAAGAACTACTAGTCATCGTGAAGAAAAGAGAGCTTCAAGATATTTTGATAGAAGAGATATGGATTCCTAAAACTCATCAGCGAAGTCAAAAATCAGCGGAAAGAGATCAGTTGTTCGACTACAAAAATCATGTCTGAAAGACCTACGACGTTGGTTTGGCCGCTCTTCTATACTGAAATTTTCCATGGGGCAATTCCAAAAATTTTTTGCCAGAAGATTGCCATATTATGTGGATCGCCAATCTTCGTTAGGAGACGGTGGACGAGAAAAAGAAGAGCCTGGTGACTTTATGGTTAGAAGGTGTTACTTTCTCAGCGTAATTTTACTATAGAGCAGATTTTTGTCCCTGTTTTTCCAGTCAATATTTCCTGGGCTACCTAATTTCATCTCTTTCTTCACTTTACTTTGTCATGCTCCCCGGAAGTGCGTTTCAAATAGCAGAAGAGAAGAGACATAAGCTCTTCATTTTCAGGATATTTGGGCCTCCAGCTTGCTTTTCGCCATGACTTTGTGGAGTCTGCCGCAATAACAGGGGTGGATGTTAACTGTAACGAATTTCCTGATAAGTATCGCACTTTTTCGTGTTATATCATAAGGGGGAGTTTAATCGAGCAGCGAGTTATGAAGACGATTTAAAAAAAATATGTTAATAGGAATTTTTTGCGAGACTGGTGCAGTAGGACTAGAAAATTCGATTTTGCTATAGGTGCCTTAATATTATTTTTTTCAGACCGGGTACAAGGAAATGCAAAGAAATGCATGCAGAAGTCCAGTTTACTCTGAATACTCCCGCGACGAAACTTCAACAGGTAGGTAACAAAAAAAAAAATTTTTTTTTAATCAAAACTGTAAATTGAAAATTAAAAGTTTGAACTTATAACAAGGGCGTTGAGTGAAAAAGCATTGGCGCTATTTGCACTCATTCTTATGGACTTTTTGGGCATCGAACCCAGAAAAAATATGAAAAAAAGTCACTTTTTCTGGACTTACCTAAGCCCATGGAGACTTCTGATCTACTTATCGATTACCACCGATCCCCAAAGTTACAACAAATTTGACTGGCTACCAATAATATACATAAGAATTCCGCGGCTTTCTTGACAGCATTTTGGCTTCATCGACTTTACCTGAATTTTTTGATTGTCATCGACTTTACCAGCGTTCTTTTGACTGAAATTGTCGCCTTTGTTTTCAATCAACGATCTCTTGTTATAGAGCGGAAAATTTTACGTATTATTTTAAAATTATTTTGTGATTTTATAACAGATGAATCTAAGAAGTCCACTACAGGAGAAGAAGAATCCGAAGAAGAAGAAGAATACTACCACATGGTGCTCCCACACCACAAACTGAAAGACGTCGTTGATCAGAAAGAGCTCATCAGGAAAATTAGAAACCTCCAAGATGGCTCTTTTATTTATCTCACCTACGCTTGCTCTATGTCATCAGAGCACTACACCCCTTACGCTCTTAAGTACGTATTCTTCCAGAAAAATTACATCCGCATATCCTCTACATGTTGCATTTTCATTAAAACTCAAAATTTAACTTTGGGGCAAATTTTTTGCATTCTTGACAGCTGGTTGCGATCTAAAAATGTCCTGACTGATTTCTGCCACATTTGGTCAAAACATTAAGACTAAATTCTTAAGCCCGCCTTTTTTACTTCTCTTTATAGAGTACATCACCTACATATTCAAAAGCTTCAGAAGCTTTAACGCAAGATAAAAAGCTTATCTATCATCTCACCTCTATGTGGTAAACCGGTCAAAATTTTAAGAAGATATTCTGAAACTAGAGCTTTATCGGTTCCATTTTAATGGTGAATTGCATCTTCAGAAGCTTCAGTTCAAGAAAAAAGCTTTAACAGGTTACCAAAACCTTAAGACGAAATTCTTAAAGTCCACTTTTTTTACTTCTCTAGAGTACATCTACATCTTCAGAAGCTTTAACGCAAGATAAAAAGCATACTTTCATCTCACATCTATGGGGTGCACTGGTCAAAATCTTTGGAAGACATTCTGAAACTAGAGCTTTATCACTTCCATTTTCATGGTAAACTGCATCTTCAGAAGCTTCAATTCAATTCAAGAAAAAAGTTATAAAGTGTTACCAAAACATATTATAACATGTTACCAAAGCGTTTAAGTCGAAATTCTGAAGCTCTAGTTCTTTCACTTGCCTAGAGCAGTGTCAAAAAAATTCAAAAGCTTCAGAAGCTCCAACACAATTATATTGTGTTCGTCCAAAAATCCAAGTAATCACATTATTTGTATTTAAATATGATCTCGGAATTTCACAATTTTCAGGAGTGTCCCGTTCAAAGAAGTGTGCAAAACGAACTTCTTCACCATGAGCTCGAAAGGCGTGCTCCATCACATAGGTAAAGACACCAATTACACTTCGCTGGACAAATGGGAATCCGAGTACGACTTGTACTGCCGTTTGATGAAGATAAACACCTTCTTCCATTTCCGCACGTGGAAAGGGTTCTTCATATGGCGCAAAGTGATCTCGTTCCGGAAAATCCTCCAGGCCAAGTCTTACTTGGAGCAAAACTTGTTTTGCCTCAACCCTCTTCTCGGCAGGTCTTTACTGGACATGCAAGCTATGTGCCATAAAATGTATAACGTCACTTTCACGGAAGTGGCATGCATTCAGGATTTTCTGTTGTTCTATTTCATCGAGGAACAGGTGAGCGAAATAATTGAAGTGAACGATCGGTAAAATCTTGTTAATCGTTTTAGATGGATAAATTGGAAAGCGTCACCAAGAAGATTAAAGAATTCCGGCAAGTTGGAAGGGAGATAATCAGTAATGCTTGTCATGGAGCCTTGCTAGCGAAAGGTTTTGTGGTTGATGAAACACAGACAGAGGAATATAAAGGTAAAGAAACAGACATCACCCTCCTGCTCCTGGTCATGACCAGCTCTTGTTTATAAACATTTATTGATTACTATTGCAGCAAAACATACCACCCAAGCATTTAATTAATTTATATCATCATTTCCACAGAAAAGAAGAAAAAAGATAAAGTAGTGAAGCTATCATACATCGAGCAAGCGAACAAGAAGAAATTTTGCGAACGCCTCACAGCGTATGTACTTCTCCTCTCCCTACGAACACCAACAAATCCCCTAAACATTCCCATTTCAGGTTCATTTTGCTGAACGACTATATGCGACTGAACATGTTACATAAACTGATAAAAAATTCAATAGAGGAATTGAAAATCGCTCTGGAGGAGCACGTTCAATTCATCCCGCCGTTCGAAGTGTTAGAAGGGACAGATTTGGAAGCTGTCGTTGAAGAAGGACGACCTGACACAGCTCCTCAGGTCTCTTTCAATCAAAGCATTCTCAGTAGATCAGATCTTAAAAATAATTCTTCCAGATCCCTCTACTGAATGTGAATTTACTGGTAGACACAGAAAATGAATCTCTTGTGCTAGATCCTTCTTTTGTGGTATCCTACGACATTTTCGAGCAAGTCTTGAACCTGTGGGAGGAAAAAACAAAGAGCATCAAGTCATTTATTGGTGATGCGTATTACGATGTTTTCACCAGGTGAGTTTTCTCTTACTTCTTTTGATTAAAAAAATATTTTATGCAAATTTGAGGCCGATAATCAATGAGAAGAAAGAAGACAGGATATGCGGGTATGGGGCTTCGTTGGAGTATTATCTCGAGTCGGATGAGAACTACCACATCGAGCGGGGGAAAATTTTCAAATATATAGATTTGAACTACGACGCCGCGGAGACGTACATCAAGAGATTCAATTTCATAAAGGACTGCTTTATTACCGATAGTAAACTGGAGGAAACAGTCATAGAAGAGGAGAGAAGTATAAATTCTTATGCATTTAAATTTAAAAGACGCGCCATTACTTGCGGTCAGAAAGAGAATTGTTTGTTCAATAGTCGGCGCTACGCTGCTTAATCAGCTGCGGGTAGGTCTGTCATGCCATTATCCCCGTCCCGATGGTTCGCGATGTCTTTCTCCGTCGAGGTAGAGTTACGGAATCCTTCTGCGGGTTCATTGAACCCTGTAGAAGATAGGACTGATACGGTAGCCTCGCGGATTCAGTAGCACATCCGCCGGACTCTCCTATCGGCCGAGCTCGCCTGATAGGTAGGAGGGTGCAGGGGCCTCGATCACTCTCTGCTCCCAGCATGTTGTTCCTCCGATCTCGTCACACATGATTGTATGACCGCAAGTAATAGCTTGAAATATTTGATACTTTTATAAGAAGTAAAAAACTTGTTCCAAAATAACTTAATTTTAGGCCTTGAGAAATTCCGGAGCATGTGTTTAAACTACCACAAAGAGATCGAAATTGTCAACAATCTAATCGACAATCAAAAAATCGGATTACTTTTTATCCAGTTACAAAACTTCAAGGAATCCGTTGTTCCGGAACCACAACGACTAGTTACTTGCCTGGAAGACGTGCTACCTTCGTACGTACACCTCTATGACCCCTTTAACATTCTTGGAACTTGTTAATTTTTTTTGGCAGAATTGGTAAAAATAAAGTGGACTCATTGATAAATCAAGTAGAGGCAGCGGAAAAGTACCTGGAGGACTACCCCTTCACCACACTGCACTTCGTCCAATATTTGGAATACATAGACAAAGCGACAGATATGATGGATACGATGGAATCAGAACTGGATTACTGTAAAGAGCTCTACGATATAATGGAGGAGTTTCAAATGATGATCCCTCCCGAAGACATGGATAACTATTTAGGTATCAGCGTGTCCATGTCCAGTTTGAGGAACCTGGCGGATAGGAAGATAGAAGATGTCAATAATATAATTAAGAAGTTTAACGAGACTATGAACACCGATATCAGTGAACTTATATCCATGATCGCATCGATTAAAGATGACTGCATGGTGAGCAGAGAGAAGATCAAGGTCGGCATAATTAATACCAAATCACCCGTTTCAGCAACCCTGGTTGTACGACATCGAATCGAACATTGAAGAAGTGACGGTTTTCCTTAACGACTTGCATGATCGGCTTCTAGACTGTCAACAGAAAGCCACCGAGTTCAAAAACTTCCAAAAGCAGTTCCGGGTAAGGTTTTTTTTACTATCCCCCTTTTATTGATTAATTACCAATAATTACAGCTGGAAGTGACAAGATTTGACATGTTAGATGAAGTAATGAACGACGTCAAGTTGCGAATGCTGCTCTGGGAAAGCGTAGACAGTTGGGCTAGGACAGTCGACGAGTGGTACCACAACGAATTCAACACCCTAAACGTGGATGACATGAACATGTTCACCGCCAAGAACATGAAGAACATCACGCAACTAGAAAAAGGACTCCCGAAGAATCTCATAGTGCCGAAACTTCGAGACGACGTGGAACTGATTAAAGACAAGGTAAGTTTACCCAGTTCTGATCGCATTTGGTAACTCGTGTAACCCGAACCTAGCTGCCCGTGATCACCTACCTGAGAAACCCGGCGCTCAAACAACGTCACTGGGTCCGGATCGAAGCTATACTGAACCATAAATTCAAGCCAGAAGAAGCCGTCACTCTTGAATTGTTAGAGAGCTTGAACGTCTTCAGTTACGCTAACGAGCTGCTGGAAATATCCGGCCAGGCGAGCAGCGAAGCCGGTCTCGAGGCCCTGCTGAGGAAAGTCGAGGAAGCGTGGAAGTCTCTCGAGTTTCCCGTCGTCAACCACAAAGATCAGAAAGACGTTTACATTCTGGGATCGTTGGAGGAAGTCCAGACCGTGTTGGACGAGAGTCATATAAACATAACTACGATCGCAAGTTCCAGACATGTAGGACCGATTAAAGCGAGAGTCGATGAATGGATAAGAATGCTGGATTTGTTCTCCACGACTCTGGTAGGTTCTTTCTTGTTTCGGTTGTGCTGTTCTATTTTAAATTCTTATTTGATAGGATGAATGGATGAACTGTCAGCAGAGTTGGATTTACCTGGAGATAATCTTCTCCGCACCCGACATCCAAAGACAACTTCCTAGCGAATCGAAATTGTTCCTGCAAGTGGATAAATCGTGGAAAGAGATCATGAGAAGGACTGCTAAAGTAAGTGTTTAATCAGCGATACCAGATCGTGATACTTTTGATTGTCTACAGATTCAACTAGCGATGGAAGCGGCTTTGTATCCGGGACTCTTGGACACCTTCAAGAAAAACAACGCCATGCTGGAGCAGATAATGAAGTGCTTGGAGTCTTACCTGGAAACAAAACGAGTGGCATTCCCTCGTTTCTATTTCTTGTCAAATGATGAATTATTAGACATCTTAGCACAAGTAATGCATCTTTTATTTTTGGTTGGATAGGTAATTTTTCTTTCCGATTTAGACTAGAAACCCGCACGCGGTTCAACCGCATCTCAGGAAATGCTTCGACGCGATCGCACGACTGGAGTTCGGAGTGAAAGAGCCGGAGGACAACGCTGAAGAAGGAGAGAAGAAAAAAACAGCGGCGGCTCCAGTTCTGACCACGGACATCATGGCGATGATCAGCCCGGAAGGGGAGCACGTCGCTTTGGGGAAGGGGTTGAAGGCGCGCGGGAACGTGGAAGACTGGCTGGGGAAGGTTGAGGAGTCCATGTTTCTCTCGCTGAGACGCATCATGAAACGCGCGCTGACCGCTTACGGGCAGCAAGATCGCAAGGAATGGGTCCTGGTGTACCCCAACCAGGTTACTTTGACCGTATCGCAGATCATGTGGGCCAAAGGCGTGCATCAGATACTCGACTCTGCGGATAGCGAAGCGACGAAGCAAAAGTCGATGCTTGCTTACGAGAAGAAATGTATTAACGTAAGTTAATATCTTTTGGGTCAAACGATTATTAGTTGAGACGTTGTAAATTTTCACAGGACCTCAACGATCTAGCCGCTGTAATAAGAAGAGACTTGCCGTCAGTTACCAGAAAAGTTTTGATCGCTCTTATTACAATCGATGTCCATGCACGTGACACGATTACCAACCTGGTGCAGAGTAAAACCACTCAATGGTAAGTGGTAAAAGACGCAAGGACACTTGCTGAAACATGTCTCGATTTCCAGTCACAATTTCGATTGGTTGAAAGTTCTGCGGTACTATTGGGACACCCAGATCGACGACTGCGTGGCAAGAATGTCGAGCGCCATGTACGTCTACGGTTATGAATATCTGGGAGCGGGTGGGGTGCTCGTGATAACACCTTTAACCGATCGCTGTTACTTGTGTCTCATGGGAGCGTTACAATTCGATCTAGGTGAGAAAGGACGAGACGTTCTTGGAGAAACAACAACTCGAACCGTTTGTCAACAGGTGGAGCTCCGGCAGGTCCTGCGGGTACGGGAAAAACCGAAACAACGAAAGATCTAGCGAAAGCGCTCGCCATTCAATGTGTGGTGTTCAACTGCTCGGAAGGTCTGGATTACAAGATGATGGGCAGGTTCTTCTCCGGCTTGGCTCAATCTGGCGCTTGGTGCTGCTTCGACGAGTTTAATCGGATCGACATAGAAGTGTTGTCCGTGATTGCGCAGCAGATTATCACGATTAGGAACGCTAAAGCCGCTAAACTCAACAGGTGCTGTTTGTCTATACGTAGTTGGTGGTTATTAAGTCTGCGGAAAACTGGAGGCTGATCTCGGCGTCTTTTCAGGTTTATGTTTGAAGGGAGAGAGATTAAATTGCTGCACAGATGCGCCGCTTTTATAACGATGAATCCCGGATATGCTGGAAGGACTGAATTACCAGATAATTTGAAGGCGCTGTTCAGGCCAATCTCAATGATGGTTCCTGATTATGGTATAGTAATTTTTTATTTGGTGTCTTACTTTAGGTTGTTCGGTATTAAAGTGGTTAAATATTTAAAAATGTTGAAAGTTTTGATCATAACAGCTAACCTTGAGGAACATAGTAGGTACTCAATTACGCTCAAGACCTTGGACATCAAGACCAGCTTTCTTAGGGAACTTTTGGGGAGCTCTTGTGGAACCCATAGTGACAAGTTGAATTTTTCTGTTTGATTTTTGCTTCATGCTGTGCCAAAACTTCCCAAAAAATCACGATCTTATTTAGCCTGATTATTTAAGTCATGAAAAGTTTTTTTTGGGCTTAGAACTGACTCTTGGAGGAAGATCGTATATTTCATGTTTCTTTTAGCTCTAATAGCTGAAGTGATCTTATACTCGGAAGGCTTCGAATCATCCAAAAGCCTGTCAAAGAAAATGGTGCAGATGTACAAGCTGTGCAGCGAGCAGTTGTCCCAACAAGACCACTACGATTTCGGCATGAGAGCCGTAAAAAGCGTCCTCGTCATGGCCGGCTCACTGAAACGGGCCAATCCGGACAGAAACGAGGACGTGGTCTTGATTTGTGCCTTACGTGACAGTAACCTTCCGAAATTTCTCGCCGACGATGCAGAATTGTTCCAGGTCAGTCTCGATAAACCGTAACAGCGGTCCAAGCTCTAATAAAAAACCAACAACACTGAACATTGCAGGGAATTTTGAGCGACTTATTCCCCGGGGTGGAACTGCCGGTCGAAGACTACGGGTTGCTGCAGAGAGCAATTGAGACGGTCATGCTGATCAACAACCTCCAACCAGAGGAGTGCATAATCAGAAAGGTCATCCAGTTCTACGAGACGATGATAGTGCGATGGGGGGTCATGCTGGTGGGACCCACTGGTGGCGGTAAAAGCACCGTCATAAAAGTAACAATCACACCCCTACCCGAAAGTATTTTACTAGGCAATTACCGTGATTTCAGACCCTGGCTCGTGCTCTCACTCGAATGGCCGACGACGAGATCCCCGGACCTCAGTACCATCCCGTTCGCACCTACTCGATGAACCCCAAAGCGGTTACTGCCGGGGAGCTATACGGTGAAGTCAATCCGTTCACGTTGGAATGGAAAGACGGTCTGATGGGGATTATGATGAGAACTGCGGTCACGGTAAAAAAAAAGATCTCGTTATATTCTTAGGCGTTAAAGACGAAATGAAAACGCTGTTTTCAGGCAAACAGCGAGGATCACCAGTGGATTATCTGCGATGGACCGGTTGATGCCGTCTGGATCGAAAATCTGAACACAGTGCTCGACGATAATAAGATGCTCTGTCTGGCTAATTCGGAACGAATCAAACTGACCCCGTACGTTCATATGTTGTTCGAAGTGCAGGATTTGGCGCAGGCATCTCCGGCGACAGTCAGCAGGTCTTTATTGTTAATTTTTTAAGCTCACGTGTGTATTTATTCTTAAATCGTCAGATGCGGGATGGTTTACATCGACCCGGATGAACTGAAATGGCTACCATACGCTAAGTCGTGGTTGCAGGACCTCCCGGAGAAACTAGTGAATCAGGAAATGAAAGAGTTCCTGCTGGAGGTGTTCGAGATGTCAGTCGAGAAAGGTTTGGAGTTTGTCAGGAAGAACTGCGATTACTCGATTAATCAGGTAGGAAGATCCAATATGGGAAAACTCCTGTTAAAATCATGATTTCATAGGTGGATATTAGTAAAGTATGCATGCTGTGCGCTTTAATAGAAAGCTACATAAACATCCCCGGCGCGATGGAAAAAGTGGGCGAGAAGAGCAAAGTGAAGGCTTTTCTCTGCCAGGTGTTCATATTCGCGTACATATGGAGCATAGGTGGGAATTTGATCGAATCGAGCCGTGAGAAGTTTGAAGAATTGGTCCGAGATCAATTTGAAGACTTCTCGGACGCAAGGTGAGCGACGACATAGTTGCGAGAGACCAAGGTTTAAGTATAAATTCCCAGATTACCACCGGGGACCGATTTATGGAACGTATACATGAACGTCCAATCAAAAAGACTGGAGACTTGGTCTACCATCATCCCGATTTTCGTTTATAACAACGAGATACCATATTTTGAGCTTCTGGTACCCACCATCGATACAGTACGTTTTGGGTACGTCATGGAACGATTGATTTATCGAAATTATCCAGTGCTTCTCACTGGTGATACTGGTAGGTATTTGGGTTGCCTTATTGGGAGTAAAACTTATATTCCTTGACATTTTAGGTGTAGGAAAATCTGTGGTGGCAAAAGACGTCTTGACTAGATTGTTTGAAACAAACCTCTTCGTCCCCATTACATTGAACTTCTCCGCCCAGACCAGTAGTGCTAGAACTCAAGAAATTCTGGAATTAAAGCTGGAGAAAAAGAAGAAGACTCTCCTCGGTGCTCCTATCGGTAAAAAAGTGGTCGTATTCGTTGACGATGTCAATATGCCCAAATTAGAGACGTATGGAGCACAACCACCGATTGAGCTGTTACGGTAGGTTCAATAAATATTTTTGAATTTGAATTTCACCCAAATTGTAGTCAGTTTTTGGATTACGGTGGTTTGTACGATCGGGAGAAGCTGTTCTGGAAAGACATCAAGGACGTGGTTATTACCACCGCTTGCGCCCCGCCCGGAGGTGGAAGGAATCCTTTGACGCCGAGATTCGTGCGTCACTTTGGGATGCTCTTGATCCCTCCGCCGAACGAAATGTCCCTGAAATCGATATTCAAGGCGATCGTGAAAGGCTTCCTCTTTGATTTTTCCAATGAAATACGCGACTGTGGAGAGTATCTGGGTAATATATTGTGAGATTTATTATATATGAAGAGATTATTTTCATTACCTTATAATCTAGTGAACGCCGCTGTCGAGATATACGACCGGATATCGACTGACTTGCTTCCCACCCCGGCTAAGTCGCATTACGTCTTCAACCTGCGCGATTTGTCCAAATGTGTTCAGGGGGTCCTGCAGGCTGATTCGGGGGTGATGAGAGAAGAAATGGCGATGCTCAGACTCTTCTATCACGAATGCCTGAGAGTCTTCCACGATCGCTTGGTCAACGTTGAGGACAAATCATATTTTTACTTCCTGATGAAGGAGATCTGCAGTCGTCACTTTGGGCAACCGGTTTTGTACTTGCCAGACGTGCCAATCTTGTCCAATCCTCCCGTGCTGCTGTTCGGCGATTTCATGCAGTTCGGAACGGCTAGAGAAGATCGTATCTATGAAGAAATAACTAATATTGATAAATGCAAGAGTATTTTACAGGTGAGTGGGTCTTAGATATTCATACCACTAACAGTCCTCTGGTTTAAAACTGTTTTCAGGATTATCTCGACGACTACAATCTGTTAACATCGAAAGAAATGCATCTAATATTCTTCATGGCGGCCGTCGAGCATACAGTCCGTCTCGCCAGGATTTTACGAGCGGAAAGAGGAAACGCTCTTTTGGTGGGAGTCGGCGGGATGGGTAAACAAAGCTTGACCAGACTCTCATCCCACGTCAACGGATACAGGTACCTACATGATGGCTAGCTACTCTAACCGGATCGAAATTTTGACTAAACCCTCGAATCTCCCTCCACCAGGTGCTTCCAGATCGAACTCACCAGGAACTACGATCACTCCTATTTCTTTGAAGACTTGCGAAAGATCTACTTCAATGCCGGAGCGACCAACGAAGATACCGTGTTCCTGTTCACGGACACGCAGATAGTTCAGGAAGAGTTCCTGGAAGATATCAACAACGTGCTTAACTCGGGTTTGTAACAACTCCTTATTGTCGTATACTCACGAAATGTCTCTTGTTCGTTATCTTATTAGGCGAAGTGCCGAATTTATTCGAAGCGGACGAGTATGAGAAAGTTATCATCGCAACAAGAGACGTCGCCAAGGCGGCCGGCGTTAATATGTCAAACAGAGATGGTATCTTCGATTATTTCATTCGAAGAGTCAGGAGTAATTTACATTTGGTGATCTGCATGAGTCCGATCGGTGACGCCTTCCGGTAAGTTTATCAAGTTGATCGATTTGTCAAGCCGATCGATTTGTTTTTAGTCGAAGATGCCGCATGTTCCCTTCTTTGGTAAACTGTTGCACCATCGATTGGTTCGAGAAGTGGCCCCAAGAAGCACTTCTTTCCGTCGCCCAGAACTCCTTATCGCCGCTGGGGGATGCTGAGATGGTCAATAATCTCGCAACCGTTTGCGTTACCATCCACGAGGTTTCTACCATCTTAAATTAATTTATTGACGATTTTGCTACCGATTCTTACCTTCCCAGAGCGTCGAAACGATGTCTGACAGGTTCTTCGAAGAAATGAAACGTCACTACTACACCACGCCTAGCAGCTACCTGGAACTGCTCAAACTGTACAAGCAGATGTTGAAGACCAAAAAGGCGAAAGTCGAGTTGCTCAGAGATAGGATCGCTAACGGTTTACAGGTGGGTATTCTTGTGGCACGTTAATTTTTTAAGACAAGCGCTTTGTTTTAGAAATTGTATGAAACAAACTCGGTAATCGATGAAATGAAAGCGACTCTCGTAGCACTGGAACCGGAGCTGGCGAAAAAATCGATTGCGGTGGCGGAACTAATGACTCATCTAGCGAAAGAACAGAAGCAGGCCGATAAAGTGCGCACGGTTGTCAAATCTGATGAAGAAATCGCAAAAGTAAGGTTTTTATCACCACTCGTGCAGTTCTCATTCTAGCTATTTAAAGGAAAAAGCGGAAGCGACTCAATTGTTAGCAGACGACGCTCAACGAGATCTAGACACAGCTTTACCGGCCCTGGAAGCGGCTACTAAAGCCCTGGAGGCTCTCAACAAGAACGATATCAACGAGATCAAAGTATTCCAGAAACCACCGAAACTGGTTCAGTTTGTTATGGAAGCCGTGTGTCTTCTGCTCGGTTCCAAGTACTTTCTAAAAAAAATTAAAATGCAATGAAACTAACTGATCGTTTACAGAACTGACTGGGCGAGCGCGAAAATAGTCTTGGGCGACGTGAACTTCCTAAAAAAACTGCAAGAGTACAACAAAGACAGCATCCCGGAAACAACCCTGCGGAAGTTGAAACAATATGTCGAACACCCCGACTTCGTACCTGACAAAGTAGCGACCGTTTCGAAGGTCTGCAAAAGTATGTGCATGTGGGTCAGAGCAATTGACATGTACGCCAAGGTGTACAAGATAGTCGAACCGAAACGGAAGAAGTATGTTTGTCAATCTCCAGCCTCAGGTCTCCTCCTCACTGATGACTTTTCTAATTTTTCTCAATCACAAGACTACAAGCGGCCGAGAAAGAGCTGAATCAGGTGATGGGAGTGCTGCGGGAGAAGCAGAGACAACTGGCAGAAGTCGAGGCGATGATCGCGAACCTCGAGGCGCAGTTCAACGCCACCGTCGCAGAGAAAGAAGCGCTTGAGGCAAACATAGAACTCACTTCGAACAGGTTGAACAGGGCCGGACGATTAAACGTCGCTCTAGGCGACGAACAAAGTCGATGGGAGGAGAGTGTTAGGGTAAGGAAGTGGGCTCCTAGAGGAGGTGTACTGCTGCATAATGAGGGATCCTATTGCAGGGATTTACCAACGAGCTTTCGAACTTGCTTGGAGATGTGATTATTTCTGCGGCTTGTGTCGCTTACATGGGCGCTTTCACCAACACATACAGGATAGAATTGACAGCTTTATGGGAGGAGAAGTGCAGGGAATATGGTATACCTTTATCGGAAATGTTCAGGTAAGTCTTTGGTTCTTGGTTCCTCTTTTTGGGGCACTGTTTTCATAACATCCTACTTTTGCAACCGTTACTTTGGCCGCATACCTGACCTGACCGGTTACCCGTATGTGCCATCTTTGTTTTCTCCCTAATAGAGATGAGGTCAATCCCCATAAAAGATATCGTCTTTCTTTGCGTGTTGCCCCCATAAGCTTAGTGGTATCCCAGGAGCGGTTGTCTCAGGCACTTCCCTTTTTTCAGGGAAGAAGAAGTCTCTCTTCTGGTTCTAGAACGCGATGTTGCCTGGTTGAACCTTCCTATTATCGGTTTCTTATCCCATACTTGTGGATGGGATTAAACGTGTTAATAAAATTCGGCAATCCCGTTTCAGTCTGATCAGCGTGCTGGCCGACCCGTACGACATCCGCATGTGGAACACGACCGGCTTGCCGAGGGACGCCGTCTCCACCGAGAACGCGATCCTGGTGACACAGGCCGGAAGGTGGCCTCTCTTGATCGATCCACAGGAGCAGGCGGTCCGCTGGATCAGGCAGATGGAGACGCCGAACGATCTGCGAGTCGTGAAGCTCACCGATCCGACTTTCCTGCGCGTCCTGGAGATGGCCATCCGTCTGGGCAAGCCGGTGCTCCTGGAGGAGGTGGGCGAGACTCTCGATCCGACGCTGGGACCGGTGCTGCTCAAGCAAACCTTCACGCAGGTACGAAGGGCTGCTAAATGGTGGACATGTCTGATTATTTATTTATTTTCAGAGCGGTAGGTTACTAATAAGACTGGGAGACTCCGACATTGACTACGACACTAATTTCAAGTTCTATGTCACCACTAAACTCGCCAATCCGCATTACTTGCCGGAAATTTGCATCCAGGTCACCCTCGTCAACTTCACAGTCACTCCTTCGGGACTCGAAGATCAATTACTGGCGTAAGGACTTGGGAACTTGATAAGATATAATCGTTGATTTAAATTAATTATTTAGAGACGTAGTGAGACTTGAGAGACCCGATTTGGAAGCCCAGCGAACGGAGTTGATCATAAAAATCAATGAGGATAAGACTCAGCTCAAGAATATCGAGGATAAAATCCTTAAAATGCTCTACCAGTCGGAGGGTAATATACTGGACGATGAGGAATTGATTGAAACTTTGAACGAAAGCAAGGTGCTTTTTTGTGCAAGTTTTTGCGCTCTAATTGTGAAGAATATTTCAGGAAACATCAGCGATAATCGCTGCTAGATTGGTGGAAACGGAAGCGACAGAAGAGAAAATTTCAGTGGCGAGGGAGAAATATAGGACAGTCGCTATTCGAGGATCTGTTCTCTACTTCGTTGTGGCTCAGTTAGCTGAAATAGATCCCATGTATCAGTACTCGCTTAAATATTTCAGTCAAGTACGGCAATTACAATATTTATGGCGGAGATTTATTACACAAATTGCCAACAGTACAGTCAATAAAAATATTCTTTCAGATATTCAACGTGGTGACGGAAACCAGCGAGAAAAACGACTTCCTCGAAACCCGGCTCACCACTCTGATGAACGAGATCACCCTCGCCGTCTACACGAACGTCTCCCGGGGCCTCTTCGAGAAACACAAATTGGTCTTCAGTTTCATGCTGTGCGTCGCCGTGTTCCAGCAGGAGGGCGAAATAAGCGAGGACCAGTGGAACTTCCTGCTTCGGGGCCCGATCGGGTCAAAAGTCGAGCTACCCCCCAAACCAGACTACCACAACGTGACGGAGGCCATGTGGTTGGCCGCAAATACGCTGCCGAACATCAGCGATAAATTCGAGGGGTTGCCGGACGATATCACCAACGTGATTCACATCAGCCTGGGGGACTTTAAGCATGTAAGTTTGCTACTGGGCGATCTCTACCACAGACGGAGATCTCATGTGTATGATAATTGTAGGACATACAAGTGATCCGAGACATCAATACGAAGAGCAAGAAGAACTGGAACGAAAAACTGGACGAATTCGAGAAACTTCTGATTCTGAAAACGCTCCAAGAAGAAAAACTGGTCTTTGCGATAACAGAATTCGTCAAGATTAAGCTGGGTCAACCGTTCATCGAGAGTCCTCAAGTTTCCCTGCAAGTCTTATTCGAGGACATCTCAAACGTGATCCCTCTCATATTCGTCCTGAGCACCGGCTCTGATCCTTTCAGCGCGTTCCAACGATTTGCCGCCGACATGGGTTTCAAGGACCGGATCCAGTCGATCTCGTTGGGTCAAGGACAAGGACCGGTTGCGGAAAAGATGATTGCCGCCGGGATTCAACGAGGCGATTGGGTGTTTCTTCAGGTTCATCGTTTTCGTTGCTGTTATAATTTTCCGGTTAACTGGTGACATTTCTAGAACTGCCATTTGGCGACCTCGTGGATGTTGGCGATGGAAAAACTGGTGCTTAAAATAGCTCAGGACCCGGGCAAGATACACGGCGAGTTCAGGCTTTACATGAGCTCGATGCCTTCCAAAGCGTTTCCGGTCTCGGTGCTGCAGAATTCGGTTAAAGTAACGAACGAGCCTCCGAAAGGTCTGCGAGCGAACGTCAAGAGAGCTTTCACCGACATGTTGGACGACTTCCTGGAGGATCATCGTAGGTTTAATCCGACAATTGTAGACTATCTATGGGTTTAATCTGGGATGAAAATTGTAGCCTTGCAACTGAACTGGAAACGGATGGTGTTCGGGATTTGTATGTTTCACGCGGTGGTCCAGGAACGCAAGAAGTTTGGCCCGTTGGGGTGGAATATAGTTTATGAATTCAACGACAGCGATCGAGAATTCGCTTTCAATACTTTGAGGCTGTTTTGCGCTGAGGGCTTTATACCGTGGGACGCTCTGGAATATTTGACAGGTAAGCAATTTTTTGTTTTAATTTCAGTTAACATTTCAATTGTTTATAAGGCCAAAAAACTGGCCCCGTAGACATAACGACAAGGGAACTGTTCGAGAGTTTTGCTGAATTCAAACACTGAGAGACGGTTGATTCAAGCACCTCTTTTGTTAATTAGGTAGACTGGAATTATTGCGCGAAGAGCCATAATTTCACTGGACTACCCTTAGACTCTCTCCAGAACCGATTTTTATAACTACAGTTTTGCAGCCATGCGCTGTATGCTACCTTCACTAAGTTCTTGACGAAAAACCTTAGATCCACACTTTTCTGAACTTGTGGTGTATTTTTTATTTTATCGACTTTACCTCCAGGTGAAATAACATACGGTGGAAGAGTGACAGATTACTGGGACTTACGATGCTTGAAAACGATCCTGAAAATATTTTTCTCGCCGAACATCCTACGACCAAACCACGTGTACTCAAAATCCGGGACTTATTATTGCCCGACGTATGAGAAAATCGGAGAGTATAGGGAATTCATAGACAAGTTACCCATGATCGAAGAGCCGGAAATATTCGGAATGCACGAAAACGCCAATATTGCTTACCAGGTAAGAACTTTTATGCCT
Organism: Malachius bipustulatus; assembly: GCA_910589415.1. NCBI lineage: Eukaryota > Metazoa > Arthropoda > Insecta > Coleoptera > Melyridae > Malachius > Malachius bipustulatus. Next base: position 59,103,244 of record OU342630.1, read on the forward strand.
GCTCCACTCAACCGGGTAAAAATTATCGTCAATTTTAGATAAAAGAAACAACGACCGTTATCTTGACGATACTGGAGAGTCAGCCCAGTCACTCTGGCGGTAGCGAGGGACGATCGAGCGACGACATCGTCTACGAACTGGCCGAGATGGTCATTGCACAAATCGCGACTAAAATATCCCTGGACGATGTATCGGTTCATATCTATAAGGTTTGCTCCCGGATCAATTTGTATGATGAAAGAAACTATTAACGATTGTTTTAGAGGGATGAAAAGGGAAGACTACCGTCTCTCACGACGGTGCTGGTGCAAGAAGTGGATAGATATAATAAATTATTAAAATTAATCCATACTTCAATGGATAATCTGAAAAAAGCGATCAAAGGTTTGGTGGTGATGTCTGAAGCACTTGAAGATGTCTTCAAATCATTCATCAATAATCAGGTAAGTATTATTAACTACATATTGTGTAGAGAAAGAAATATTTATAATTATTACCTACTCTTTCACAGGTTCCTCATATGTGGTCAGCGAAGGCTTATAATTCTTTAAAAAGTCTCGGCAGTTGGGTGCACGATTTGGTTCTCAGAATCGACTTTATCTGCGTAAGCAAGTCGTCGTGTAATAATCGCAGACATTAACGACAATTATGATTATTATCTGCAGATGTGGATTCGATACGATCATCCGATCTCCTACTGGTTGTCGGGGTTTTATTTCCCGCAAGGTTTCTTAACGGGAACCCTGCAGACGCACGCTCGGAAATACAACCTGCCCATCGACCGGTTGAAATACGATTTCAAGCTGTACCCGACCTTCCTCGATCAGGAGGAAATTAAAAAAGTACATGATGCAACTGGAAAAGATGTGAGTTGTTTTATTGTTTTAATGTTTTATTGATAAAAATTTGCCTGTAGATATAAAAATATTAATTTTTAACGATAATAAATAACGAGTGATCATAAAAGGTTTATTTTTTCATAGGTTGGCGATAAAAAATTATATTCCCTAGCTTTGGGCCTTTTTCATAATAAAATTGCAGGATCTTTAAAATTTAAAGTCTAATAATTGCACCTTGAATGTAAACTATTGTATTTAATAAAAGCTAAAGTGACTTTTTTATTAATTATTTATTATAATGAAACCAGTCCTTTGGAATCTGAAAGGTAACAATAATTAACAGGTTACTTTTTCAAATGGTCTGATAAAAAATATTTGCCACATCAAGCCAAACAGTTTTATTTCTTTTTTAAATCAGAATTTTTACCAAATTTGGGTGATCTTTAATTTTTTTAGAGAAAGAATTGGGTTCCTTTTCTAGTGTAAATCTTGCTCATGTCAGTCTTTTCGCTAATAACTTTGGCAGAATTCTTTCTTCAATTTTTTTCTACAGATTTAGGCCTTTTTTTTGTGTTTCTAGCAACTTCACATATTTTTTTAAAGTGCCCAATGGGAAATCAAGAGCCAGTTCAATGGAGTGGCAATAATAAAAAGGGATCTTATTGGATAAAAAAAAAAATTAAGTAAATTTAGACATTTTTATAAAAATAACTCAATAATTATTTGGGAATATTTATAATTTTCCCTGATCCAGTTTTGGGACTTCAAATATTTTACCAGCTTCAAGCAATATTTGAATTATTTTTCAAAGTGTCCAGACCCCTCACTCCAGAATTATGGCTAGCTGAAGTGCCTGTTGAGAAATGAGAATGATGTATTTTGAACCTCTTTTAGTAATCTTCCCAGGGTTTTAAACATTTTTACAATTTTTTTTGTGTTTCTGTATTTATTACATATTTTAAAATTTAAAGTGTCTCAGTTTTAGGGTCTTTTGTTCTGTTTTTGAGGATTTCTTTGTTACTATTTACAGTGTGAGAAACATTTTTGTACCTAATTTCAATTTATATTTCAAAGGGACTCTCATGGAGCTACCCTGAAAATTAAGAGAAATGTTTGACTGTCTGAAAATAAATTTAAACAATTTTTTTTAGATAACATTTCTGTTTCAGGCATTTATGCATTTTAGGATGATTGAACAGTTTTCATAGTTAAATTAAAATCGACATGCATAGTTCAGGAAAATGAATATTTCTGGAAAAATATTAAAAAAATGTTTTCTTACTCTTTCTTTAAATTATTATCAAAAGTTATCTGAGCATCTTTTTTGCAGTGTTTAAAAATAACAGAGGTCTACAGGTTTTATAGCCTCCAGTTTTTCAAGCATTTCGTATTTCTGTAATGACTGATTTCTGGAGCTCCCGATTTCTGGGGTGCTTGATTTCTGGAGTTCTCGATATCTGGAGTTCCCAATTTCTGGGGGTGCCTGATTTCTGGAGTTCCTGATTTCTGGGGGAAATTATTCAATTTTGAAAGTAGAAGCCCACGCCAAATCTAGATATTTTGGCAACTTGCAAATTTTGGAGGTTCTGGACAATACTCCATAGTATTTGGAGTTACCAAAGGGCACAGAAGAGACAATAGAAGTTTAAGAACAATATAAAAGACTTCTTGTTTAGATTTTAGTTCTCCAGATGTTCTGGATCTGGACAAATGTTAAAAGGAATGAAAGATGCTAAAAACAGATCTACTTTATTAAAACAAAGATTTATTTTATCAGAAAAAAATTTTTTCCTCTTGAATTTAACTTTTGTAGACTTTTCATTTCTAAAAATTCCAGACAATAATTATTATGACAAAATTAACTGTGATTACCACCGTAAGATTTTAGAGGAGTGTTATTGTGTCTGGAATAATTCTTCACCCCATCAACATTATCACCATGAGCAAAATAATTTCGCCGACTGAACAAAAAACAAGCTTTTATCATCACTTTGTATGCAAGAATAAAACCTAACCATAAAATAATAAGTAAATATAAAATACATTATTTAACATGCGTTCTTGAAAAAATAACCAACTTGTTTCCTTTTCCAAGAATCTTTGGTTTCCATTTTGCCATTAACAATATTCTAGAGCGAAGACTTGTACAAACACCTGCAAGACCCCGAAGATGGAGTCATCATCCACGGCCTCTTTGTTGACGCTGCTAGATTTGACATAAAACAAATGTTACTCATCGATGCCAAACCAGGTAAGGAAATATCAAAATTGCCGATTTTTTTAATTAGAAATACCGAGATTTATAAATATATTATGCAGAGTTTGTTGAGAAATTCATACATTTACGTAAGTAAAAGTAAGTTTATAAATAAAATCACGAACTAGGATAAACGCGCATATACTCATAGTCCATATAATATAAAAAAAGGCAAAAGGAAAAGAAAAAGAAGAAATCACAACTTCAATAACCGATAGTGTTAATGTTTTTAACATTGTCAACAGAAGAGTCATTATTACTCAGCCTGTACAATTAATATAAACTATCTCTCTAGTATTACTCTACCTGCTTCAAGTGATAAAAGAGTTATGTGCAAATAAAAAATTATTGTCAACCTGGTTTTAATGGTTTTTGTAATTATTTTTTATATATTTTATCTTCTCTTTTATTTTTAACAACCTTGAACTTCAAAACTTGATTTGAAGCCAAGAATTCTTCCTGAACTTTGATATGATCTGAAATACATTCACTTAAAAATAATTGAAATTCAAAAATTTATTTCTCTTAATTGAATAATTAACGATCGTGATTTAAAAAAAAGTCCCCTACAACTAAAAAAATCAAATCAATGATGACTTGCAACCAAAAACAGACAACTTTGTTGACAGCAAAAACGACAAATCAGAATGAGATCCTAAATGGGGAATCATAATTTCAGGCAAGATAAATCCGCCGCTCCCGGTCATATGGTTGGTTCCGAAAACCGAACTCCCGGACCCGGACCCCCGCTACGTGGCCCCCCTCTACAAGACTTCCGTCAGAGCCGGCGTGCTCTCCACGACCGGACACAGCACCAACTTCGTGATTGCCGCACTGCTACCAACCGTGGAAACGCAAGATTACTGGATACTGAAAGGAACGGCTCTTCTCACCCAAATAACCGACTGAAGCGACCGAATAGAGAAAATTGTTCTTAGATAATTTTTATTATAAGTTTGAAAATTACTGCTGAAATGGTTGCGATGTTTTGCAATGGTATTGGTGGTAATATTTTTGATCATAGCACGAGTATTATTATTGTCAATCGGAAAATAAATTTAAATAAATTTGAATACTGTTGATTTAATTATCAGATCTGGCAGCACTGTAATAAAATAATGTGAAGAATTCTTCAGATTTAATGTCCTTTGAGGTCAATTGTTGATTAATAGATCTGGCAACACTGTGATTAAATAATGATAAGGGTTTCCAATTCTTATCGCGTAACATTTAATATCCTTTTAAAAAAGTTTAGAATATTGGGCCACTTTGTTCCTACCATTGAAAATCTGAATTTTTGATCATCTATGACAAGAACAAAGATTATAAAATTCTTCCAACTTATAAAAGAAGCTTTTCTCGGGTTACATGTAAAAAATTCACGGCCATTTCATAAATACACTCCAGTCAAAGTAAACTCCTATTTTACCTTATCTGTCTGGTCCACTGAGTTCAATCAAAGTATGATGGAGATATAAGATCTCAATAGGTAAGTAATCCACCATTACTTGGTAAGATTCTTTCGAGTAATCCGTGTAGGCTTCCAGGAAACTCACCGCCGATATCACTTCCGGTGGAAAATCGTTCTTCGACCTGCAAAGAAAATCATTTTCATCAGATCAGAAAATAAAACCTCAAACGATTTCTCTTCTCACTTCAGACTGTGCACAGAGAGAGTCGTGATGTAATTGCACAATAGTTTGATGAACTCTTTATTGATATCCGGGTGGACTTGTTTCAGAATCGTGTGGACTCCCACGGCTAGAGACGTCCCATCTAGCTGTTCTTGGGTCCGTTTACTTAGGTTAGCTGCAATTAGATTAATTAAATGCTTAATTTTTGTCAATTTATTCTGATGTGCCTAATTCAGATCAGCAGCACAGAAGAAAGGAACAAATGTATTATTGTCCTAGTGGACACCCATCAAAAGATCCCATAAAAGCGTAACAACCCTATAGAGGCCTTTGAGGAAAAATGCTTGTATAAATCCACTCACCTTTCTTCTGAGGCAGGAACACTTTCTGGACATGCGAGATGACAAAGGCAAACATCGTTATCGCATACTGGTCCGTCACTTTCGGAGTGATGTAAATTTTATTGAACGGGTCGTTGAGTCCGGAATAATCGAAATACGGAGATAAAACGGACAAGAATTTTTCGCTCGGGCTTTGGTTCCCTTTCCGGATATCCAGTAAGATGGCCCTGTCAAATAAATTATTAAATTATAATAAAAAAAAACAACTATGTTAAAAAGGTATCATAAGCAATTTTTCTTCCCTCTACTTTCAACCACCCTTCAGGCCATTTTTTTAGGAAAATAAATTTTCTTTGTCAGCTTATTTTTTTAAATTCTGACTCTGTGCCAGCTCTGCAGTCAGATTTATGTTACGGCTTCTGCATCAGGGCTCAGAAAGCTAGACGAAAAGTACCACAAGTACCGGAAAAATCAAGAGACGACGATTTCTAATTGGAAATCTGCAAGAGCTCTAAAAATGGTGAATTTCTCTTCTCAGATCAACTTTTAAGAGAATTAATTTCTCCCGTTTCAGAAGATATAAGAAATTTTACCCGATTTCGAAACAACAACTTCCCTTTCACACTTTTACTTTAAAAAAATTCAGTTTATTAAAAAATTAAGCAATTCCTGCAATTAATGAGGATTGGATAAAAAAAAAATCTTACTTGTTTACTGCTTGAAGAGATGACTCCAAATTCTTGGCGTTGAATTTACTGATCATGTTCAAATGAAAAGCGATGAGCTTCCTCAACAACTGCAACTGTCCGATTATCAGCACAGAGTCCAGGAACTCCGGCCACAGTTTCGTGGACCGATTGACGCAGTTTTGAAAGAACTTCAAGGGATTCGAGATCTCCTCCAGGTTTTTCAATTCCGATTTAATGCTGCCGATTATATTCGCCCAGGCGACGTTCTTCGATGACCTATTCTCAAGATTAGCTAAAAAAAAAAACAATAACAATGAAAACATATTGGTTTGGTGTTTGGTATAATCGTTTGGTCATAGCCTCATGTTTGATTCACTTGAAAGTTAATTGGTAATAGTTTATTAAACTTTTCACAATAATAATTTACATTTATAAGGAAGAAAATATTACAAACTATAAAATGTAAATTGGCTAAATGTACTCAAGAAAAAGAGACAACCTCTTATCTCTCTTTTCTTTTAAAATATTGGTGAGACTAATGTTTTTGTCTCTCTTCTATTGAATCATTTCAATTCTACAGTAGATTGAATCAAAATGCCCCTATCTCCAAAACTGTCCCTGTCGGTCGAGTAATTAAGTGATGAGGTAACAAAAAAGATTGCTAACCATGACAAAAGGCAACAAGTCAAACAGGTAACAGAAATTTAGAGAGAAAAAAACCCAAATATGTAGTTTTTTTACAAAAACCGGCCATAGTCAGAGATGGCAAGTGTTCACCCTGCAATTATATTGTCGAAATATGTGCAACAAATTCAAATTTAGCAAATCCTTTATGAAGAAGTAAGTGTAAATGACAATAATGATGTCTCTCACTGGAGTTCAGTCAGTCCTGCAATCTGCCACTTGTGTATGACATAAATGACATAATATCAGTAATAAGGTTAGAAATAAAAGATCAATTATTATATAGTAAATAGAATAATTATTATACACTCGAGCTTTTCTGAATTGTTTTAATTTCAACAGTTAATAGAATTGATTAGGTAAATCGATTTTATTCTTAAAAAATCAGCAACCCTTTTTTTTAGGGAAAATAATTCAATAATCATAGACTCACTAAGTAATAACAATACTCTTCATCCATAGAGCATTAATATAAAAACATTGATAATATTATGTGACCAAATGAAGACCTTATTTAGGAAGCTTTGGGGGAAAAAATTCATTTCTGAGATTAAATCTGTAAAATTGTGAACAATCAGAGTTTTTCATTTTACAGTTTTACTGATTCAGTCTCAGACATGATTTTTTTTGCAAAGCCTGCTTGAATTACGGTTTCATTCACAAAGACATTGACATAAGACGCAAGTTGATGAAGGATCTATGTAGCAAAATCATTTTCTCGAGATATTTCAGTTTGAAGTTTATAAATTAAATATTACTACATGGTACAAGGGTACTTTATCCACTTATAACTACTTTATTTCATGATGTATTGCAACGGAAGATATTTTAAACGAATTTTAGGTATATAGGCCCTCCATTTATGGAAAAACATCGTTTTTAAAAAAAGTGTTACATAGACCCTTTATCCACTTGTGTCTTCTATTATGAGTGATCCTCAAAAGGTTTACTTGTGGTGTTAATTTTTTCCTGATCATTATTTTTATTTTGTTTCCTCATGTTGATTGTTAATTTTACAACAATCCTTAATTATTATTTATTAGCATCAAAGTTGTGGCCCCCTGTAGGAAGGAATATAAAAAATTACCTGAAATTTTCTGCAAAAGTGTGACGATCATGAAGGAATAGAGTCGATCCAGTCCTACGATTCCAGCTACTTCTATACCGGCGACAATCGCCGCCATTATTTCCTTGCTCACCACCGGTTTGTGGTACTTAATGTCGTACCATGTTGATGTAATGTTAAGGTAGATGAAGTTTCTAGAAACAAATCAACGAATTAGTAGAATTTTTTATTATAAATTAAATTTGGTGTTAATGTTTGGACAAGAAAATCAACAATTATTTTAATACACTCTTAAAACAGCCACTTTTGGTGTGTTGTTATTGTACGTATATTTTAGTCTATATGTTTGTGTTATTGGGATATTATTTTCTCAGCTCAATTTATTCTATTTTCTTATCTCAAAAGCCAACGGATCGAAGATCCTTTTGAATTATCTAATTATTTTTAAAAAGTCGCAATCATATCATATTTAATCAGTCAAATTAATTTAATGGAATGAAAATAATGTTGCTGATAAAAAAAAAAAAAAAACACTCACTTGGGATCGGTTAGTCTCAGAATCTCCCTAGCGAGCCTTCCGATGAAATTCTCACTCAAGGCATCCATGGGAGGGTAAACCGGAATCGGAATGAACCTGTTCTGATAGGCGCTGTCCCAGGCGTGGATTTTGTTCCTCAAGAACCCGTTACACTCCTGCTCGACGTTATAGTTGATGATGCGAGTGACCTCTTCTTGCCAAATTTTCAATCCGTTCAAGTTTATGTAATCCTGTATTGACAGAAAATTTCTTCAACAACCGGGACGACAATAACAGGATAACGACTTACCTGGATGCACTCGAATGACTTCTTATAGCCGTTCATGATCTGTCCCAGCGTGTCCAGTTTCTGTCCCAGCTCTTCCGTCTTTATCTTAGGACTGAAGACGAGATGGACGTGTAACGCTTTGGTTATGTGTTTCACTAGCTCCTTTCTGATACCGTCCTCGAGTAACTTTTTCGGATCGAGACAAACGACGCCGACCAGGGTGCTTTTCATCATTCTCATTCCTTAACAATTCAAAAAATACACGTTTAGAAAACATTTATGGCTAATAATGGCTATACAAAAAAAAATTGAAAAACAATTGAATAAATTAATAAAACAAATTACCCTGAGCGAAAACGGCGATCGAATGCGTCAACTCGGCCAGTTTAAACCTCTCCTCCAGCTGGGCGTACTCCTTCAGCTTGTCCTTCTCGATGCAGGTCGGCAGCTCCTTCAGCACGTTAGTCTGCATCTCGATGATCGTTGCCATTTTCTCGAACATCGTCTCCGGTATGATCTGCAGCACCTTCCGGACGTAACTCTCCAGCTCCCTGCTGTAGTACTGCGACACCGAGACCAGATCTTCGCTGTGCGCCTGATTGATCCTGAGCAGCGGAATCTCCAACGCCGAGGCGAGCTTGAGAAAGACGGCCCTCAGCTTGATGACGATCGTCGGCTCGATCTTGATGCCGACCTGCATGAACGGGGTGTAGGAGTCGATCAGTTCCCAGGCGTAACTGATGTCCGCGATGATCTGCAGCGTGATCAGGAAATCCTCTTTGATGTTCATGTTCTTGATCATCTGGTCCAGGAACTTCCTGGTCTCGGTCAGGAACTGCACCACCTGCATGTTCGATTCGAGCTGGTGGAACTCCTGCACTTCCTGCAGGGCTTGGATCAGTTGGACGATCTTCCTTGCGGAGTTTGAGTCGTCGTGTTCTAGCGAGTCGACTTGTTTCGATATTTCTATGAACCACCTATAAGTAACGGTTGTTAAAAAAAAACGATAATTATTTACCTGTTTTAATTTCTATAAACATAAATTAACATCACATACATACCGTTCCAGGTCTTCATTTTTCTTGATCCGGCTCAACGGTTTAGTCCCGCTGAACACCTCCGACAGCTCTACGAGGCTCTTGTAGCTTTCGCTCTTCAGCTCCTTCCACTGCTCGTCCTTCTCATCGAGGAGAGTTTTATAGGATTCCCTCACAGTCAGCTCAATCTGAGCGGTGTTCAGCAGCAGCTTGAACAGCTGCACCGGCTCGCACTTTGATTCCGCAACGACAATTTCCCTCAGCTGCTTGCTCTTCTTGTTCTTTTCCGCACGTCCTACTCTGATGATCGTGTGCAGCATCAACCATCTTATTGTCACGTTGCAGTCCCTCAGTAAGTTCAGTTCGTTCGACGTGTGGGTCTCTTTCAGGAGGATCGTGGTAGTTTTCAGGAGTTCGTGCACGGAACTTCCGAAGCTGTTTGCGTAGCTTTTCACGTTCACAACTTCCAGGGTGTTGCCGAGGGCCATTTTGGCAGCCTTGAAAGCGTCCCAGGACTCTATCAGGTTGACAGTGAAACCCATGTAAAGAGAAATGACCCAGTTGTCGGGGAAATACTTGTCGACTATCTCTCTCATGACGGCCGTCTGTGAATGTAAGATGTTCGATGAGAAGAACAGGCAAACGTACAGCATCGACGCTTGGTTGGCTAGGGCTGTGCTCCTGTGCTTCGGCATTGGATAGACGGCCAGTTGGCCGTAGATATCGTCCGTTCTTAATCTTCCTATGACGATATCGACGTAATTCGATTTTACTTCCATTCGCCTGTAAATTAAAAAGTTGATCAAACAATAATTGTTATAATTGTAACAATTGAGTAGTTGTGACAACCTGAAATATTCCTCTGGATAATTGTTCGGTTTCTTCGTGGTCTTATGCCCGGTGTCTCTTAAGAACTTGCATACTTCGTCTATGTGGCTCTGGGAGTCTCTTCTTTGGGGATTGTATCGGTAATAAGAAACCAATAATCTTTCCCTGATTATTCCATCAAAGTACTCATCCACTGTTAGCAGCATCAAACCATATAAGTAGAGAGCTTCACACTGTGACAGGAGTAAAATTACATTAGGAGGTAGATTATACAGGATGTTACTTAAAGGCATGTACTAAATTTAAGGGCGTGTAATTCATAAGAAGTTACATCCCTAAATGGTAAATGTTATTTGTAGTCAACTGGCATGTTTCTATCAACCAGTAGCTACCGATAATAAAAAATGATAGGAATATATGAGAGTTATCAGCAAATTTATGTTATCATCTTGAAAAACCAACTTCACTAATAATAAAACTTACAAGGAGTTGCTTCCCCTCAATATCAGCGAAAATAGTTTCCAAAGTTTGATGAATAAAAAGTCCATCTTCCAATTCATCAAGGAAGTGATTGAGATCTGTGACGTACGTATGAATGCTCTCGAAAGCCAGATAGAATCGGCTGATAATACTTATATGATTGTCCCTGAACTCTTCGTCCAAGTCTCTCAGTGTCTAAAAATAAATAAAACAAAAATTCTCAATAATCCGAAGACAATCAAAATGATCTACTAGGTACTATGGTACTAATACTGACATCATTATTTTCGATTTTGTATTCCTGGGATTCCGAGACTTGGAAGTAGCTGAAATCTAGGATGATGTCGCCGTACTTCTGGACGTCCTGCTTGGTTTCAAGCCTGCATTAAAAAGAAAATGTTAATTATTGAGAAATTACAATAAAAGGGGCGGAAGTACTTATAAATTCTGGGAATGTAGTCTTTCAGTCTTAATAGCTCCGCCAGGATAGCGTTTCCTCTGGAGACAAGTTGCAGGACTGTTTGGCCACAAACATTGTTCTCTGCTAGAAAATCAGGCATTTTCGGTTTTCACTGAATAGGAAATTCAATTACCCGGTTTCCGGGCGGACACACGAAAATCAAACCAGACTGACGGGAGACAGGATAGATATGGAATTACAGGAAACAAGAACTAAAATTGAAAATTGAAATGTAAAATTTTATTGTTTATTTGTGTTTACAAGAAAAAGTAAAAGTAAAAATGTAAAGTAAATTTTAGGTTAAAATTTGATCAAAGTTATTGACACTTGACAGAATTGACACTAGAGGATTTGTTATACTTTCTTACAACATCATTGGATTTTTTGGCCTCGCTTTTTTTAATCTCTTGGCCAGTACAAAAAAAAAGTGTACATGTGAAATAGGAAATAGTGAAATGAAGCAATAATAAATGTTTCTTATGCTTATTTTTGTCTCTCGTTTCAGTCGTTTCTGCACTTTTGCATGTTTAGCCAGCTGCTGTGTAGGTTAAGACCTTTTTCCTGTCTTTGTTCTCATATCTGGACATCAGGGCAGGGCGCGCTCACAAATACCAAAGAAGTAAAAGAGTCAAATACAGTTTATTAATTTTTTTACTCTGAACTTTTAATTTTGAACGATCTCAATTAATATTTTCGTGTGCAAACGACTCTATTATAGTTTTATTTTCATTGTGAACGTATTCTGCGCTTGCGCCTGCCTGATTAGATTTTTGTTGGCGAGAAAAGTATACTGCTGAGTAAATGAACGATGGTTTGAAGACCAATTATTTGGAAAAGTTTAAATGTCAACTACGTCAACTGGCACCAACTGAAAAACGTAATACGTCAAAATAACAAAAAATGTGTTATTATTTTTCCAACATTATTTCCATTTGTCAAGGTTGGCAATCCGTACGAATGTGAGAACGTGAGTTCAAAATTTGGTTCTTTGTCATCCTCGCAATAAAACGTGAGTAAAATTAATTCTAATTTGATTTTTAACAAAAATCTTCGCAATTCTCGTCGCCCGTAAACTAAAAAACCCGAAAAGCAGGTAATTTTCGTCAACTCATTTTCTGATGCAATTCCAGATCTGCACGCGTAGCGCTGAACATGTGCTCTACTCATTAAGGTTAAACACTGATTTTTGGGGATCGCCCCATTATCCCAATAATTAATTATTATTCGGGCGCGAAATGGCACAGAAGTTGCCGCCGTTAGTGGTCATACTGGGGGCCACCGGTTCTGGAAAAACGAAATTATCCGTGGAACTCGCCAGGAAGTTTGGGGGAGAAATAATTGGAGCTGATTCCATGCAGGTTTGATTTTTTAAACATTTCATTTCACACTCGGGCCTCAAGTTGATCGTGTTCTTTTTACTCAGGTTTATAAAGGGCTTGATATAATCACGGCCAAAGCTACTAAAGAAGAACAAAGCATGGCACCACATCATTTAATTGATATTTTAAAACCTCACGAGACTTGCTTCACAGTTTTGGAGTATCGGAACAGGGCTTTGGGAATTGTATCCTTTTTTTTTCGTTTCTTATTGATGGGTAAATTGGTTGGTGTCAGTGCCAAACTTTTGCTATTGATTGAAAGGTTAGCTATAGCTAGAATTATTATTATTAATGTCAAGTTAAATCTGTCGCTATAATAATTATAAATGAATAAGGTAGGGAACAAAAATCATTACACCCTTAGCCTAGGGCTTATTTGATTTATTTTATACTTTCATGACTCGCCTCAGTCATTTGCAAGCTTTTCATTGGTTGATTGAAACATCAGCCAATGAAAAGCATCCAAGTTCAATCCTGATATGTCGGCCATTTCCGAGACTTCTTCTGATTTCTGAGACCTTGATCTGTATCTATTGTTGAAACTGTTGAGTTTTGAGCCCAAATTCTACATTATTCATCATTCTACCTTAATTACAAACCTAAAAAAAATCCCCAATATGACTTTTAAAAATTATGAAGAAAAACTCTCCTACTGCCTAAAGCTGTAATGAGAGGGTATATTATGGTACCCTATTAAGATTAGCTGTAATTATTGATTTATAAGAACAAGGAAATGACACAGATTTACAGACAATTAAAAAAAAATTGTCATAAAATATTCATATTTACATATTTACAGTAGTAAAATTAGTAAAGTAAGTAGTACTTAAAATGGAGTAAAAAATAAGTATTTTGCAGCGATGTGTATAATAATGTCCTTAATGTCTTAAGATTGATGATTTGCTCAAAAGAAATAAACTCCCCATCGTGGTCGGCGGTACCAATTACTACATCGAGTCGTTACTATGGAAAATATTAGTGGAAGAACCTGGTCGGGGTGGTGACAACCCAACACCCGGTATACTGCCGGACAACGAACACGAGCTGCCGAGCGAAGAGCTTCACAAGAAATTGAAGCAGCTGGATCCAACGATGGCACGACGACTTCATCCCAATAACAAAAGGAAAATATTGAGGTAGGTGTTAATCTAAAATAATTATCTTAGAACTGATAAATATTATATTGTTGTCTCCTATAAATACAATGTTTTGTTAAAAAAATATATATACAGTGTGTCACAGGCATGGTACACCCCCCTTTTTTTTTGGAGATAATTTTTTAAAATTTGGTACATTGTATATTCTCGATAAAGCGCACTTTTTAGCAGAAAATTTAATTTTTTCCCAAATCCGGTTTTTCCGGAAATGTTACCAACTTTTTATTTTTAAACGGGACATCCTATATATTATTATATTTTTGGATTCTATACATTTGTACGAATCCAGCAATACCACATAAGTACCATTTTAAATGTCAAATTTGTTTTTATTTAATTTTTAATTTCTCAATTATAGTGTGCCATGACTTCAGTTGTGTTCGTCACAGATGCAAAATGGGAACACCAAAATGTCCCTTATTAAGAGTACTAGTAGATGGTACCTCGGTACCAATATGGTACCATTTGAAAAAAATGAATTCAGCTCAAAAAATCATTCCGGTGCGCATTATTTATCCATAAATCACTTAATTTAGTACTTTGAACAAAAATTCGATTTTTCTAGCATCAGATGATCCAATTGGAGTAAAACGAAATAGTCATGGCACACTATAATTGAGAAATAAAAAATTAAATAAAAACAAATTTGACATTTAAAATGGTACTTATGTGGTATTGTTGGATTCGTACAAATGTATAGAATCCAAAAATATAATAATATTATAACGAGACCGCTCTGGAAACATTCTATTTGTTTCGTGAAGAGCTCCTAGCCCGCCGTTTCATTTGTTTACATTCTTTTTTATACTGAGTTAGTCAACGACATGTTCGCGACAGTTCCAGTCACATGTCATGTGACACATTGACGGACAGTGTTGATTCTATGGATTTCTGGAGTGGGCTCGCCGAACAATCTGACATTTCCAGAAGCAACGAATCGACGACCGGTGCACCGGTGCGACGTTCGAGAAGCTACCTACTGTTTCGCTGCCCCGTCGGGGGAACTATATAAGAGCAGCCTCGCGGCTGCGTGAGACAGTTTTAGTTTGGACGTGGAGTGAATAAGCTGAAGACAGAGCAGTAGTAACTAGTGGAAGCTGAACAGAGCAGTAGTGAAGTGAAGTGTGAAGTAAGGAAGCCAGTAGTGACAGGATAGTAATTATAAAGAATAGACAAGTTGGTGTTGATGAAGTTTATTAGAATTAGAGGTTATAACTTGGATTAGTGAATAAAGCAATTTGCAAGACTTTTAAGTGGTGGATTTATTATTGTGAGACCCGTAACAATATTTTATAAATGTCCCGTTTAAAAATAAAAAGTTGGTAACATTTCCGGAAAAACCGGATTTGGGAAAAAATTAAATTTTCTGCTAAAAAGTGCGCTCTATCGAGAATATGCGACGTACCAAATTTCCAAAAATTATCTCCAAAAATAAAGAAAAAAAAGGGGGTGTACCATGCCTGTGACACACACTGTGTATACAGGGTGAGTCATAATATGTAATAAATAAATTTTTTTCTCAGTCAATATTTGTATATTTAAAAAAACCTGAAGCAGGACGATTTTTTAATTTAATTTATGTTCTATTGGTATACAGGGTGTCCCAAGATTTCTTTATCAAGGGATGTCCGCGTTATTTCAAAAAATAAACAAATGAAATTCGGGAAATTTAAACCATACCCCTAAGGCTTTGCAGCTGCACCCTCAATGCCCCTTTACGCCTTTCCACCCCCAGGTAATCATCCCCTACTTTTTTTTTCAAATGACACCCCCATATTTTTTTTGCTCGACAGGATTGTTGACTTCTTTCTGAATACAATGTCACACGATTTTTTTAAATCGAGACATATCTAGTACGCCGAAAACAATATAATATCATAACAAACGAGGGTTGTCAAGGAGTTGTAATTGCTTGTTTTTTGTGTTAATCTTTCCTCCAACCACCTTAACTAGTAATACTGGTGTTACTGGTATAGGCGTTAATAATAATAATTGCTTCTGTGATGTTAATGTCATATTAAATGTTAGTTGTTATTCCTTGACAACCCTCGTTTGTTTTGATATTATATTGTTTTCGGCGTGCTAGATATGTCTCGATTTAACTCGGCATTAGTCGCTAGGTTGTTCAAAACGCCGTTAGTCACGCATCGAAGGTAACCTTCACCCTACAATATACTGTTTTTTCTGCCTCTAAGTGATATTTTTATACGAAAATTGTGATGGTTAATAAAAACTAAATCATAAGGAAGACATTTTATTTGCTGAAATGTAGTTTTGAGAAAAAAAAATGGTTCATATGTTTTAGAAAAAAAAAAAAATCACTTTCTAAAATTATTACCAACTACATTCTGCATAACACAAAAAACATTTTCTCTTGATTTTATTATTGCCTAATTTTGATTATAGCTTTAGTATACAAACAGCTAGCCTAATTTTGGTCGGAATCTGAGCTTCCTGCACAATTTTGCACATGCATATGAAACAATGGACGTGTGCTCGTTGCAAATAGGCCTCTTTCAAGAACTGCACCCTTTTTTGCTTTTTCTATTTTTCCTACGGGGGCACAAATAGCAAAATAGCAAAAAAAAACTTCCGTCGTTAGTCGCTATATGAAGGTTACCTTCACACTTGCGAGCACTGCCGAACTAAATAACTGTAAGAAGCATTCAAAGAGTAAAAATTTTTTGCCAGTTGGTAAGTACTTTGCAGTAGAAGGTCACGTTGAGGATATGGTGGGGTAGTAGAGCTGTACCTGATTAGACTTCCGAATTATTAATAAAATAGCGAAAGTGTGAAGGTTGTGCTCATAGTAGCGACTAATGGCGGGTTAAAAAATCGTGTGACATTGTATTCAGAAAGAAGTCAACAAACCTGCTGAGCAAAAAAAATATGGGGGTGTCATTTGAAAAAAAAAGTAGGGGATGATTACTTAGGGGTGGAAAGGCGTAAAGGGGCATTGAGGGTGCAGCTGCAAAGCCTTAAGGTGCGTTTAGACTTGAGCACGCACGCACTGAGCGACCGCGAATGCTCTAGTGTAAACAGCTGTGCGCGCACGCTCGCTTTGAATCTTCTGTGCGCGAATAGACGCGAATGCGAGCCGGTCAGTGTCGGTCTCTGGTCCATGCTCAAAGGGGTTTACGTGCTCAGTTTAAACGGGAAACGGGTGCTTTCGGTTTGTGCGTGCATATTTTAATTTATGTAGAAACATTTTTGTCTAGTATATCTTGTTGTGTTAGTGCGTGGAGTTACTTTGCTATTTATCATGTCCAACGACTTGTCTCTAATATTAATACAGGAGTACGAAAAGTTGCCCATTTTATGGGATGTGACTCATTCCCAGTATTATAACAAATGCAAAAAAAATGACGCTTGGCAAGAACTAGTTAACACAATAAATGTTGAACATCTAGATATTAATGAAGCCCAAAAAAAAAAATGAAAAGCCTACTGGGCTCATTTAGGCGTGAAAAATCTAAAATAAAAACTAGTATGGGCACTGGGAAAGGTAAGTCGGATATTTTAAAATTTAAACACTATAGTTTTAAAGAATTTATTTGAATTTGCAGGAGCCAATGAAATTTACAAAACAAAATGGTTTGCATTCAAAGGCGATGGAATTTCTTCTCAACAGAGATGATCCACGAACGGGCCTAAACACGGAGACAGACACTGTAAGTATTTTTTTTGTAACTACTGATATATATTTTGCCATGCGACCGCTCCGTTGCCAATAAAATATTCAGCAAATTCGTTACGAACAGCTTCTGCGTCTCTTGTTGATCGTCTAGGAATTCGTTGCAATGGGATTAATGACTGCGATGGTTGCTCTTCTTGTCTCCAGCCACCTTCTGTGAGTAGGCCTTCATTTTCATCATCGAAAAAGTCTGGGGGAGTATAACTATTACGAGAATTGTGACGCCGTAAAAAATTATGAAGATACGCAATTGTCATAACTATAATCTCTGCAGTTCTTGGTTCTAAAAGCATTGGCTTGCGAAGTACTCGAAAAACCGCTGACAAAACTCCAAACACGTTTTCCACTATTCGTCTCGCTCTGCTTAAACGGTAATTAAAAAGTCGCTCCCGTGGTTAAACGGTGATGCAGTTCGGTTTTCTTAAACACGCCTCCGTCAGATATTCTTCCTTGAGTTCCTACGTCTAAAAACATTATATTATAGTCAGCATCTACCAACGCAAACATAACAATACTGTTTGTTGATTTGTAATTATAATATTCGCTACCACTATCGATGGGACTTTGCAATATCACGTGCTTGCCGTCCATTGAGCCAACGCAATTTGGAAAATTCCATACACTTTGAAATTGTTGGGAGACTTGATACCACTCTTCTGAAGTAGCAGGCATCTGGAAAAGGATAAATTGAAAATTATTATTTTTTGTGCATTGCAGGAAAACGAAACATCAGATATAATTGAAGCTGAAGATACAACTAATAATCAAAGTAGCTTTGAAGAAGAGACGGAAGAATTAGCTGGTTCAACGACAATGTCGCAGCCAAACCCACCGTCACAACGTCGCACAGGAGAAAAAAGGAAGGCAAAAAGAGGAGAGGATCCTAGAATCAATGAAGCATTTAAAATATTAAAAAAAGGGGGGGAGTCCGATAACCCATATTCTGCTTATGGACAACATATTGCCCGAAAATTGAACGGATATTCTAAAGAAACACAAGTATTAGTTGAACACGCTATTAACAATATTTTATTTGAGGCTGATATGGGCCGAATACAATCTGGTTTTGCTTTGCAAACGAATGAGTCTAACTTAATAACAGTTAATACCCCCAAACCTTCGCCGTACCTTCGTAGTTGTACCTCTACCCCGCTCACGTCCCCAGCTTCAACTGACGCACATTCCTCATCTACCGTCAGCTCTTACCACGAACTTACTTCTTCAAGTACATCATGTAATTCAAATTTTCCACAAAATAAACCTTCAACCGACCAAATGTCATTTCCCTCTACTTTATTCTCAACGGAGTGCAATGCTTACCCCAGCAATTTACCTACATCCCAAAATGAAATAAGGCTTTATTATAATACTTTTTCTGACGAGAACTAGATTAGAGATCATTTTGTCTTTGTATAGAATGTAGTTTACGTTTATTATTACTTTTTTTTTTGAGACTTAGTAGTTTATGAATTAAAGTTTTATTTTTATTAATTATTTTGTTTATTTGACTTACCTACGTAGATATTTATTATTTCTTTAACTTTAAAATAAAAATAAAATAAATGTTTAAAAAAATGACTTACCTTTATGTATCCTCTTTCACGTAGCACTTCTATTATAGCTTGACAAACTTCCGGGACAATGTGGCTTATTGAAGCCTTTGAAACTTTAAAAAGATATTGTAGGCTGCTATACGAGTCTCCAGTTGCCAAAAAACGCAAAGTCAGGGCTAAGCGTTCTCTTGGAGATATTGCTCTTCGAAAGGTTGTATCCTTTTTCATAATTTTTTGCGTTATTAAATTTAGCAAAAATTCGAAATCGTTTTTGGTCATCCTTGTAAAATTTTTAATGATCATAGCCACTCTCCGACACTAAAATGTTTAGTAAATTATGTCGTTTTCTAAAAATTTGCGTTTGCCACCAACGACGACGTTTTCGAATATTCTTCTTTTTATTAAGTAAACTGTAAATCACAATAAATGCAGCCGCGGCTCTTTTTTGGTCGTTCATCTTTAAGCGTTCGCGAACAAGTGGATCACCCCATTCGTTCAGAAAAGGATTTTAGTTTAAACAGTGCCGGCGAGCACGAACGAATGCCATGCGCGTATGCTCAGTGCGTGCGTGCTCAAGTCTAAACGCACCTTTTTAGGGGTATGGTTGAAATTTCCCGAATTTCATTTGTTTATTTTTTGAAATAACGCGGATATCCATTGATAAAGAAATCTTGGGACACCCTGTATGTTCAGTAATGGTGACATTGTCTATTTTTTTAAACAGGACATCCTGTATTTTATTGAATTTTAATATTCCTTGCGAAAATCCAGTAAGAATGGTATTTACAGTTTCAGTTTAAATTGGGTAGTTTTTGAGTTATAAACAAGTGAAAATCGCAAAAATGAAAAATTCCAATTTTCATTTGTTTGTAACTCATAACCAACTCGATTTAGACTGCAACTACTGTAAAAACTGGATTTCTTCAGAAAACCTGAAAATACAATAATATACAGGGTCCTATTTAAAAAAAATAGGCAATGTCATTACTGAGCTTAGGAACACCCTGTATAAAAAATGTTACCTTAATACAACATATATTTAATTTAAAAATCTACCTGTTCCTTTTTTTTTAAATTCTACAATAAATATTAACCCAGAAAATGAATTTATTTTTACATATGACTCACTCTGTATATTTCAATAGTCACTATAAATAAAAAAACACAATTTTTCTAAATTGGCATAAAAAACAAGACATTAAACTGCTTAAAGAGTATAAATTGTTCAATAAATAATGGGAAAAGTAATTGTTGCCACTGAATCTTTTTTACCGTAGACTGGGGAAGTACACAACTCCTTAGCAAAAAGAGGAGACTTTCCTAAATCAGTGCTACCAGCAGCAAAGTTGCGAAGTTCATGAAAATTTCTCTTCATGAACAACCAATTTTTTTTGCCCAGGATATTTAGTTACAACACCAACACTTCATTTTTCTTCTCTTAAAATTTACGAATTGATTCATGAATATAATCGCTTTTCTCTTTCATGCTCTATTTATTATAAGCAAGCCTAAAATCGATTTTTTTTTATTGAATTAAAATTATCGACAATCCTAAAACAAACAGGTCTCTGGAGGTCCTCTACCAGAAAGGGAAAAAGCACAGCGAAATACTGGAGGAACAGCATACGGACGGCGGAAATCGAACCGGTGGAGGCTTGAGAATGAAGAACTCTGTGATATTGTGGCTGCAGTCAAACCAGGTTAGTTTCAATTTTACCAGGTTGACATGTGGTTTGGTTCAGCTGGCTGAGCAATTAATTCTGATTTGATCTCATTCAGTCATTCATTGTAGTGCTGTAGGTTAGTTAGCACAGTCACATGCTGTGCTCTGGGTTTTGAAAATTTATTTAAAAGAATAGTTTTTTTTTATTTGTAGTTTATACTAGGATTGGTTCAGTTTGAAGTGAGGTGAATAAAAAATAGTTTTTTTATATTGAAAAATGTGCGATTGATTGAAATAATTAATGTGATGGAAAGTGCCATGTGGTTGGAATAATTTAAAAGTGCTCGGGGTTTGAAATCTTGGTGAGTTTTCAATAGTTTTTGGTTTTATTTCGTTATTGATTAATTCGGTTAAATTTTGTAATATTTATTACGATTTATTGCGAAAAAAAATCCGTTGTTGGTAGCTATAAAAAATGGTCAAGTAAAGTGTAAAGATTGTTTGATTAATAGTAAGCGCTTCAATTTTTTTATTACAATATCCTATTCCGCATTTGTTTAAAAAATTTTCCAGCACATATTTACTGAAAAATGTAATTTTTGAAACGAAATACGTGAAGGTGCCATGTGATTGGAATTTAAAAGTGAATCGTGTTTGAAATCTTTTCATGTTTTTGAATAGTTTTCGGTTTTATTTTGTTATTGATGACCTCGGTTGAATATTTTAATAATTTACGATTTATCGAAAAAAAGAAAAAACAGAATCGGCCATGTAGATGGTTAGAAAAAATGGTGTAAAAAAGTGTAAAGATTGTTAGATTAATAACACTCGCTTTGATTTTTTATTTTTATAATATATAAGAATTTATTTATTGACTGAAAATAGTAATTTTTTAAACGAAAGATGTGAAGGTGCCATGTGGTGTCGATGTGGTCTTGTAAAGTTTATTTTTTAATCGTTTTTGCTTAAAATAAAACTACAGTCTAATAATAAAATTAGGAGTGCCTTCTTACATATTTAAAAAAAAATTTAGAAATATTAAACCCCCGCATGGTCCAAAAGATTGGAGGGCCCCAAAACCCGAGAAGCTTCATATAAAAAATAAGCCCTGCATTTTTTTTTAGAAATGCCCATGTGAGCTCTGAATTCTCGTTTTCAATTTGAGGTTATCCCGACCTGAAGCACCAGCACGAAATTTCTCCCGCCCTTATTCTCTAGCTTCAGATAGTTAGACAAAATGGTCGACGTGATTTATAACTTTGAAACCCTCTGTATCGTGGTCGTTTCGATTTGAATGAACCGCAGGACCTTCTACAATGTGACGTACATCAATTTTATCAATATTATATTTTAACATTAGTCTTTTTGAACCGTTTAGTACCTGAAAAGAGAAGCATAAAGAGCACATGTAATGATGAGGTTTGTGGGGGTGGATCTAATCGATTTTATACTTTCCCAGCCTCGATAAATAAATACTAATAAACATTGAGTCATTAGGGCTAATCGCCTTTCTACTAATTATCTCTGAATAAATAAAACGTTCGATTCCAAAGGACATCTAACAACAAAGCGAGACATAACCTGTATAACAGATTGGAGCATTGACTGCACATGCAATATAATATTGTCGTTTCATTATTGCCCTTACTTTGAAAGATTTATTTTCGCTTAAATGAAAAACACATCAAAGCAGACAAATGAAACATTGATTGAAATATGTAAATTAAGTAGGTAAATATGAGATTGATAATAATTGAACAGTAAGGTAAAAAGTTACATAAAAGGAAACACAAAGTGATTGCTAAACGATAAAATAAAACAGTGACGTTTGATTAAAATAATGTTTTAAAGGGCATGTGCTGGTTTATTAAATAAATAGTGAAATTTTCGTGTAAATTATCAAAAATAGTCACATGTTTGGCTCACTTTAAATAAATAACGATACCAGATTGGATCGAGCTTGAGTCTCACGAACTCTTGAATAAATTAACAATTGATTCGAACACTTGTGTGTGAGTTATTGTAACGGGGCCCCCGTTTTATAAGTTATTAACACATTCGCTGCCATGGCGGACACCGGTGTCCGCTGTTATAAGGCCGTACTATGCTAGAGAGGACACCGGTGTCCGCCCGATGCTTTTTGATATTATAACATAACAGCAAATGCTAAAATTACAAGCAATGAGAACGTGTCCGCTGTGGCATGGACGCATCTCGCGCCACCCATGGTTTCTGAATTCCCCCCTCCCATTAGATTTTATACGTGTGTACGCTATAGATGTCCGCTTTGGCGCTGAGCTTAGGTGATAACTAGCACTGGAATCTACCCGCCGTGGCGGACACGTAATAATGATAACATAGTTTACTGCCTACAGCACTTATTCAAATTTTCAAATAGTTCCTTAGATAGGTAGTTTGGGTACTTTTTTCATTACATTATTATGATTGACAACGAAAAAAAACTTTATTTGATAAGAAAAAATATAAAATAATCAATTAATTCAAACTTAATACATTATGTAAGCCTACTAGGTTGCATTGGACAATCCATGCAATACGTGGTCACTTTCCTGACTTTGTTTTTAGTTATTTCATTTTTATTTTCTTTTGATAACATCCTTTACAACACGCAGTGTCCGCCAGAAAAAGCGTGTCCGCTGAGGCGTGACCGCCCTGGCGTGGTAGAAAAATATCTTGTGTCCGCTGTGGCGTATACGATTCCTGAAGGCGTAAAATATTTCTGAGCGCCGTAGAGGACACCGGTGTCCGCTTTTTTTTTTTAAATAACTTAGAAGTGGATAATCAGATTCCATAAAAGTAAACACATTTCAAAATGATTTTTCATTACTGATAACCTGCCAGTCATGGCCTGTAGGAACATTTTTATGATTTTAGCTTGGCAGGGAATGTGTTAAAAAGATCTTTAGAATTTTAACATGCAAAATTTAAGTGTTGGTTTAAATAAAATTAGAAACATTTACATTTGGTTCATGCCTGAAACAACAATTTGATCAATTAAAATGAGCCCCAATTTAGAAAATAAATTTAATAGACGATACTCCGAAATAAAAATCTTCCCCAAAATTGAATACAAATAAATTTATTAATTATAAATATATACCTTAACAATAATTGATGATAGTAATTGATAATAGGTGTTCAGAGAGCGATTAAGATCACTTTTAACTAAGAGGTCCTTTTACACAGTTAATGAGTTTGTGCAGTACTTCTGTGGATGTTTTAGTGGAGGGAGCTGAAAGAATATTGTGATTTTGGTCTCTTCCTGCATTGTTTGCATCCACAATATCGTGATTGTTTATTTTTTGTCTGTATATTACATTTATTGTTCCTGTTATTTTTTTTTACCTTGTAATTTTGACTTGTCCAATCTGTAAATCAGTAGCCTTGGGCCCAATAAACTTATTATTGTTATTATTATTATTATACAGACACAGGCTTTGTGCACTGGTCATGGCCAAGTCTTGTTAATAAGCATTAGTTGGTTACTGTTACTATGCAGTGTCGTGTTTATCAACTACCGCTTATTTTATAAATACATCAATTTACATGTTACTCTTTTAAATATTTTTTAATATTTCATTCCTGAAATCTTAATACTTCACTGATCCATTGCTCCCTAAGACAGTTTCAGACCCCTGCATTATTTTAATTTAACGTATCATCGGAGCAGGGTTCATATACCTAAGTCCAGTTTTTTCTTATTTTTTCCCTTTTTTTTTAATTATTGCAGTGTGACCTGCATTTATACGTTCTCGTCGTACTAAAATCAGCGAAATTAGCTTAAAACTTTTCTTAAATAAAAATTTAAAAAGTCTTCTGTCGGTTAATTTACTACAATTCAATAATAAATAATTATTGAGGGTTTGTTTTTTTTATAGGAATTAAATACATCATGAAAATGAGTTGATATTTCTTTATTGAAGGTTTTTTTGTAAATTGATGTTGTTTTTTTTCTTTCCAGGGAACATTGGACCAGAGACTTGATGAGAGGGTGGACAAGATGATCGAGCAGGGACTAGTAAATGAGCTGCTGGAATTTCATGAAAAATATGTAGAGACCTCCAAGAGGTAATAAAAAAATCATTTTTCTCTATTAAATTAAATTGAAAAGTGACGTTGCTGCAATAAAATTAGATTAATGTACGACACCCTGTATACAGACAGAGAGGGAGGCCCTATTTTTTCCTTTATTTTTTGAGATATTATTTTGAAAATCGGTGTGCCGCATTGCATACCGCATATACTCGACAGTACGCACTTTTTGACAAACAATAAAAAAATTTCCTACTTCCGGTTTCATCAGAAATGACACCAACTTTTTATTTTTAAATGGGACCCCTGTTTATTGTTATATTTTTGGATTCGGTACAGTGTTACGCATTCAGTGATAACACATATACTTTATTTTTTATTTAGATGGATTCCACCAAGTCAAAATTCTAGGGGAACGATTGGCAACAAGACTGATTAGGTTGGTTATGGTGATAGTTGTTACTAGAATAGTCACTAGAATAGTTACTAAATTAATTTGGGTTATGTCGATTAGTTGAAATGTCATTTTATTTCAAAATTTAAAATTCGAAAAACTATAAACGCAATTTTTTTAGGTAAATTGGAAAATTTTAGAGACTTCTAAGTGTAAGTACCTAGCTATTTACTCTTATAAATCTTATGTTTGTAGGATTAGACCGATTCCTTCTTAGTTATAGGTAAAAATGTTAAAAATAGAAGATCTATCATTGACAAATAGAGGTACTTACATTCATTAATCATTTTTAAAGAATTTCTCAAGGAATATTTCAAGGAATGTGATTAAACTGTATTTTTGCTTAATCTGGAGAAACATGTTTCAATAATTATTGTTTATAGCATTTGAATATTCATTCTTTTCTTTCTTTTGAAATAAATTTACCTGCCTCATCATTTTAATAATTTTGATTTTGATAATTTGGTTTGTCAATTTGACAACTTTTCAATAAGCTTCTTAGCGTTTTTCTGTGACTAGAGTACCGACTGAGGAACCAGACCTAGTTTTCGCAAAACGTCATTAGATAATAGTCAATCCAAGCAACAGTTAAATTTATCTTCAAAAAATAAAAATATCTATTAAAAAATGACTATTTTCATAGAAAATAAAGTAATTTGAAGTTTTTAATTTGCGTTTTAAAACAGTGCAACTTACAACAAGGAAACATGATTTGCAGGTGACGTCATAGCCTATACCCGAATCGGGGAATGTTGCCGTTACTTTAGTCACAACGTAAATTTTTTGCCAAGGTCAAGAAAACAGGCTACCATCCGACAGTATGAAAATTACTGTTTAAAGATTGCACAGGGTACCAACTTGACAGCTGTTTGACAAGTCCATCTAAATAAAAAATAGACTTTAAGTGACATTTCAATTGTCTGACTTGAGTTTAATTTATTTTTTATTTCTTAATTATATCGTGCCATGACTTCAGGTGTATTCGTCATAACTGCAAAATGGGCACACCAAAGTGTTCCTTATTAGGTGGACTAGTACATGGTACCTCAGTACCAATATGGTACCATTTGAAAAAAATGAGTTCTGCTCAAAAAATCATTCTGGAGTGCATAATTTGTCCATAAATCACTTGATTTAGTGCTTTCAGTGGTATCACTGAATGCGTAACGCTATACCGAATCTAAAAATGTAATAATTATCAGGGTGCCCCATTTAAAAATTAAAAGTTGGTGTCATTTCCTGTAAAACCGGAAGTAGGAAAAAATTCGATTATTTGTGAAAAAGTGCGTACTGTCGAGTATATGGGACACACCGATTTTCAAAACAATATCTCAAAAATTAAAGGAGAAAATAGGGGCGTTCGATGCCTCTGTGACACATATCCAGAAACATTTTATTAATCTAAGATTGTGTTTAGAAAAAACAGGGCACAATAGAAATTGGAGATTAAAATTTTTTGGTAAGCAGAGTTGACCACTTCAAAGTAACTTTCATCAAAAATGTAAAAGTGTGAAGCTAATTAAGCTTATGGAACTGTTTTATTATAATTTATTATAAAATTAATGTACTTTTATTACTTTTATAGTGCTCCAGACTACACAAAAGGCATATTCCAGTCGATCGGTTTCAAGGAGTTCAACTCGTTCCTCACCCTGGAAAAGGACGCCAGAAATTCGGAGAAAGGATCCAAGCTTTTGGAGGAAGGTGTCACCATGCTTAAGATCGCCACCAAGAGATACGCAAGGAAGCAATGCCGGTGGATCAATAATCGTTTTCTGGGAAGAAAAGATAGAGAGGTATACCTGCTTTGATGTGCTATATGTAAATGGGAGGTGTAAATAACGCATCGCTTAGGCTGATTGACACATTCATCTCTGACACCGACACATTCATCTCT
Source organism: Malachius bipustulatus (assembly GCA_910589415.1). Taxonomy (NCBI): domain Eukaryota; kingdom Metazoa; phylum Arthropoda; class Insecta; order Coleoptera; family Melyridae; genus Malachius; species Malachius bipustulatus. Next base: position 59,130,215 of record OU342630.1, read on the forward strand.
GACACCGACACATTCATCTCTGACACCGACATCTCTGGAAGTAACGATAGAGTTGTGTTGATATATTTTGAAAGTACGTACGTAGAGATACTGTTGTTTTGAGATTAAAATTTAAATTGTCTTCTTTTCACTACTTGTAGGTAGTAGTTTGTCTTTGGGATATTGAATATTGATAAGAATAGAATATGTTTTTTATTAATATGAAGCAATGAAATTATAGAAATCATCCTTAGATGTGAAGCCTATAATAAAAATTAGTTAACTAGTGGTCAGTGAGTTTCTTTCTTATTGTAGCGATCAGAATTAATAACAATTATATCTACAGTTTATGTAACCATTGATGGTATAAGAATTGTATGCTACGGAAATGTAAAGTGGACTGTTTAATTATTAAAATAAATTGTTTCTACTTCTGTCAATCTGGCTTATGTATAAGTAGGGGTTTGTAGAACGGCGATGGCTAATCGACTGGGACTAGAGGCTTGTAAAAAATTTGTTTCCCTTCCTCAAGAGTTTTTTTCCTATTGTCCATTTTCACGCTTTATTGTATTGTATTAAAGCTTAAAGCCACAATAGTTTTAGAATAATAATCAACTATTATGATCATTTGGAAAATTTATACAAATTATTAAATTTGTAATTAGCTGAAATTAACCTGATAGGATTATCATTATAACTCCTTATTATAATATTATAACTCTTTCCTAATAACTGCGTTTCTTAATAGATCAAGATTGCCATGAGGTGACCGTTGAAGCTCTTGCAGAAATTGCTTGCTTGAAGATATTTCTGGTTTCACTTGTTTTATTAGCAATAATTTACTAGTTTCCTTACACTTTGTATATTGAAATTACTATAATACCTAAGTGGTTTATTTTAGTAGGGTAGTGTTAGTATGTACCATGAATGTACGCATACCTGCTAGCTTGTCCTGTGGGCCAATTTACAGGTACCGGCTGCTAAAGGTACCTAAAAACATTACATACTTCTTAAATTCTGATATCTGATTTTTATATAACATTTTAGAATAATTTCAAAAGTTGATAATCAACACTGCCAGAAAGCTTCTGTTATACCTATAGCTACTGTTATACTTATCCTGTTCTCTACTCTTTACTTATTCTATAAGTAAAGTTCGGCTATTTTTTTGCGAGCTTTAAAGTGCCTGGTAGAAGTTACCACTGACGGGAAGTGTCTGGCTCTGGCAGTGTGGATTATTAACTTCTAACATTAGTTAGTCTACAAAACATACCAGGTGCCTGATCATACTTCTATACATAGGACATACATCATAGGCCTAAAATAATACAATTAATATTAATAACAATATGTCAAAATACTTTGACAATAGCAGCAATTAATTTCGTTATCATGGAAACTATTTTGTATTATTAAGTAATATACTATGTACAGAGGTAAGGTCAACCCAGCCACCTGGTATAAAAACAGCACTCAGAATTTAAGAAAAATTAATAATGTTTTTACATACCTTTAGCACCTGGTACCTGTAAATTAACCCATGCACAAACTAGCAGCTATGCGTACGTTGATTGTACATACCAACACTACCCTATTCAATAAGTTGTGTTACTCGGGAAATAAGTAACGTCTGACGGCTCTGGGCTTTCACTCTACCTATGGCTCTGGGCTCTTACTCTACCTATAAGGTTTTAATTACCTATTAGAATGATTTATTTTTGAGTTTGATGTTAGTAAAATATTTATACACTATTTGAGTATTCTCAAAATTGGACCCAATTAGTTAAAATAAATTAAGCTATAATACGGGAGTTCAAAAAGTGATGACAAAATTAAGTGCCAACTATCGTTTCAGGGTGGACCTAACGATGATTTAAACAATTACTTTCCACTCTAACTAATAAAATGAGACTACTGTCAAAATTACTTAAGTCGAAGAAATCGATTCAGATACTGCTTTTGGTGTTGGGTCCGCCCCGAACGAATAGATGTTGCTAGTTGCAGTGTCGTCTTCCAAATGTATATATTTCAGTGAGAGTTTCCTGTATTATAGTTTAAGGTATTTGTTATTATCCGGTACTCAATGACATACCTTTTGACATTCTTTTTAGAAACATCGAGGCATTAAATTTTACTATTAGAATGTTTGTTTAGAAAGCCCCCTAAATTTGTTTTCAGTAATGTATTGTAAGTAGGGACAGTTCTGTGCAAATAAAACTGGGACAACATTTTTGTTGTGTTGTATTTGTGGCTTTCAGCATATTAGTTGTTACTTGATTTCATTAAATCTTCTCTGGCTATAGTTGACAAAAGGAAATTTATGATAAATAACCAGATGTAATTTAATTTTAATCTCTTGAAGAATCAAGAACAGAAGAGAATTACATTCCTCATTAAAAATGAGGAATGTAATTTTGAACTTCAACAAAGTAAAATAAACTGTCATCTTTTGCTGACAGCTTGGAAACCATGTAAATTGATCCATGGTCAAACCATTGATCAATTATTTATAAGCCACATTTACACTAGCAAATTAAAACTGTCCCAGATTTATTTGAACTGTATTTATGGGTAATGTGAGTTACATACATAATTTTTTCTATGAAACCCATAGATTTCATTGTTAGTTGAACGCACCCAAAATTTTATGAATTTGTTGACATTCTATACCTGAGAATATGGAATACACAATAAGAAGGAGTAACATGTACTCTGTGCATTCTATCCGAATCTGCCATCTTGTTATACTGTTAGTGATTCATTATTCAATTGACATAAAATATACTTCATGAGCATGGCTGTGTCCTTAAATTCATCAGTAAAATCAGATTGAATCAACCAGTAATAGCATCATGGGATTATGTGTTATTATTTGGTCATTATCAATTGAACAACAATGTGATGATGCATCATCGCATAAACTATAAAAAAATAAAATATCTTGTTTGGCAACCGTTTGCAATAATGTAGAATGTGTTTAATGCTCTCCATCCCTATTTATGATTAAAATAGGCGTAAGAAATAAGTTTAGTCCTGTTTAGGTTCTTAAAGACCGTGAACAATTGCAATTTGTGTACAAACTTCATACTTACTTCTGATCGTAAACATTATGAGTAACATGAGTTGGCTTCGGATAATTATGCACTAAAAAACCTCGAAAAATGCATGCAAATATGCACTTCAATTTACAAAATTATGCAGTTAAATATGCACTAAATTTTTTGGGAAATAAGCAGACGTTAAAAACTATTAGATTATTTATTTATCTATTAGTTGATATAAAAAATTTTCTATGAAAAATGATCGAAATGAGATTATAGACTGGGTAAGGCACTAGACTAGACTAGACTAGACTGAAAACTCAAAACTGAACTGCTAAATGTTATCCCAAGCCAAAGGATTTTAAAGAAACATTTCTTAGAATAGGATCTATTATAGGTTGATTTAAACCTCATTAAGCGCATTATTATGCTTACCTGGTTTTTATGATCGTGACTAATTTCTCTACTTATTCCTGTTCAGTAATTCATATTTTCCTATATTTGGTAAATTCTACAAATACACCGAATATATGCATTTATTATAAAACATTTCAAAAATATGCACTTGCATATGCAAGTATGCAAATGTATAATTATCTTAAGCCTAAACATGAGTAATATTCTCTTGACACATACAGACAAAAAGGAGCCGTTACGGTTAGTTGAGTTGGTTGTGGTTGTTCTCAGACAAAAAGGAAAGATACTTTTCATAGGCTTCACCTATTTTTGTTAAATTTTCATTGATATTGGTGCATTTCTGAAGATTTAATATTTTATAAATTCAGTTTTCACTGTGCACTGTGAAGGAGCATTGACAGTATAGATACTTCCTGTGTATTCTATATTCTCAGTTCTGTACCTCACTATACATTATACTAAGTACCAAATAATTAGTTTTTCCAGTGCATTAATAAAAATTTGGATCATAATAAGCAATGAGAGCAATTACTATCTGTCCACTGAGTGTTGTCCGTTGTCATGCCACACTGATTCGATTTGATTCGTACACTTATTTCTAAGTCAAACCAGATGTGGTATCGCAGTTCGTGTCAGTGGCGTGTGTAATATATTGACGAAGTAGAGCCTTGCAACTTTTTGATAACAAATAAATATAAGCAAGTAAATAAGAATGATAATAGTTATTGTTATCATCATGATAGAAATATCATGTCACCTACCTGCTGGTTGCCGTTTAAAAGAAAGAATAACACCTCCGTTTTCTTATCATGCAAGTAAAATATTCCAGCAATTTAACCACAAGACCACGTACTAGGGAGTTCAATCGTTTCCCAGGCAAAACAAGGAAATAGATTTTTAGGCATTCGCGCAATTAATAAGTTTTTCATAGTTTATCACACCGTACAATATTATAGGTAATTCTGCTAATTTCGTATTAAAAACGTTTCAAATCACAACACAAACCTTATTAGTATATTTAGCGCTGACACTGACAGTAGCGACGACAATATTATCGTAATATCGTATCAATCTAAGCGTATCAAGACGCGAGTCGGTACTTCCGTCTCACTCTCGCTCATCTTTTTAGAATTGCTGACGATTCAAACGTATTTCTGACAATACGTCCCATTTCAACTCGATTGACTATGCAATGCAATAGAAGGAGTAAGAAACATAACGAGATGATGTATCCTTAGTTATCACAACAGACAACTCTCAGTGTACAGACAGTATATTCATATTTAATGACCATATTAAAGGTTAGGAGTAAAAAATGTAATAATTATACAATAATTATAATAATAATTGGAATGGCAGTTTTAATGTACAATGTTATGTATTAGGAATTAGTTTGAATGTTTACTATTATTATTATTGAGGCTGATATAAGGCCATATCACTTATAAGTGATCAGGTTCTCCATAGAAAATAATTAGGTGCTACGGGAAGTATAGTATCAAGTTGGACATGGCTCTCCCTCTTCCACAAAAAAGCTTTGCAACTTTGCACTTTTCAATTTGGAATTTTCTAGAAGCAGAAAATTTGGGTTTCACAACCATATAAGTCACTATAGCATTGCTGTTCAATGCAAAATTCCTAAGACTTTGCAAATTTTTAATCACAGTTGAGACGAGGCAATTTATATTGAACTGTAGAACAGGAAGTAATCTAAAATTGCAAAGTTGCAAAGTTTTTCTTGTGGAATAGGCCACTGAAATGGCTGAGCCATGGTTTACTATTATTCATGTAGAACTGCCTCTTTTGCCCACTATAAATTTAATTAATTTATAAATTTTACTGAAAATAAATGCCAGTTTCTAAGTATGGAAGCAAAAATAAGGATATAGAAGGAATATCCTACTATTTTATATTATAAAGAACGAAATGTTTTATGCCACTTATTAGTCTGAGCATGTTTTAGAGCATGAATTCTTCTGGTAAAAGCGGCAGTTTTACATGATTATTATTATAAACTGACTTGTATATCATCTGTCTTGCATTGTTCTATACCTCATGACCGAAATAATCTGCAGTAACTGACTTTATTAAAAGAGCAATTTCGGAGAAACGTCAATCAGAAACTTACGTACATTATTTCGGCCCTGAGTTATAGGTACAATTATTAGGCCACATCAGTATCATTATATTATAAAAAACATCAGTATAAATACAGAAACACAAAGAATAAATGTCACACATAGTACCATGTAAGAAAAAAACATTATAACACTACACAAACTACTCTAGTAAACATCCCAGAATAACATTCTAACATGAAACTCATGAAAATATCTTTGAAAATGGCTCAGATTCCCAACTTTTCGTCTCTCTAAATCCTTGATTTAAGCCAGGCCCCCTATTAAATGAATCTCCTGAATTAAGTACAGTTTAGTCTAGGTATCCACTAAATACGGTCGGTTTTTCGAATACCCAACACTGCAACTGTTGAGTATCTTTTCGTATTTAGACTGACCTCGGCTTAAGAACTAGATCCATTCCTTTTACAAGGTTCCAGTCATCCGGTTGTGATGACCGATTCACTCTCGATTTATGTGGTTAAGTGAGTTGCTATAATTTGCTCGATTGTTGCTCGATTTACCTAAATAAAATAATATAAAAATCTTTGCCTAAACACTTAACAGTAAAAACATTAATAATTGTTCAAACAAAAATTAGTATTATCAATTTACAAAAATGGCATTTAAAATTGCCACTATCTCCCTCAAGACACATTTGAACCCATCTTCAGACTTACTTGGCGAATGTTGGGAGGTTATGGGGGGAGAGAAGAGATGTTTTTACCTCCTTTCATTTTTTGTTTATTTATCTCCTCTCATTTAGTTATTCTTTAATCATGTGAGTCGTTTATGTCATTCACTGGAGCTCATTTTTATAGTAGCACAAAAAATCCAAATGATTTACCTTTACCTAAATTTACAAGAAAGTTGAAGGTACCAGCACTGTGAAATGATCTATTGCACCCTTTTGTTGGAAATATCCATACTGTAACTCATCATCATACTGTAGGTTAATAAATAAATAGCAACATAATTTAATCCCTTTATTTAGCTGTGGTTAATGGTCTTCAAAGAAAATAAGCTCAATTAATCTTAACTTTTATTGGTTAAATGAAGTGACACTTCTATAATAAATCTGGATTTACTGTTCACCATACCTACTCTCATTTTTTTTCACATAATCAAGATAGACGGAAATATGGTTTCATTTGAAATTAACTTTTAACCAACAGAAGACACGAGAGATGAGTTGTGTTCAAGAATCAGTTACAACTTGCAAAAGAAACTGTTTCTAAGCAATGCTGACACATACAAAGTCCTTTTTTGAATGGTCCCATTCTACAAGGTCCACTAGAAAGATCAACTTGCTGGTAAAGACTGATTTAATTTTTTTATCCCAAGTTTTCAATTAAATTAAATTTTAAAAATTTTGCTAAATTTTTAGGCAAACCGATTGCGAGTTTTCTTTGACTGCTGGTGCCTTGAAGACGTCTTACTGAATACTTTGGGTGGTTGATGAAGTCATTGTATTATGTATTATGATATTGTTTCATGATTGTCACGAGAATTTTATTTTTATGACAGAAATCAAGCAAATAAAGAAATATTCGCCAGTGAATTTGACCATGGCAATTCTGGAACTTCCCCTCATTGCCATATATTATATTTTGTAAAACTTGCAACCTTCTCAAATCACTCCTTTGTGTCATAAGAGCCCTGAAACATCAATATTTGTCTACACCTGTACTCATAAATACTTGTGTTTCTCCTAACAGTTTCACATATTGTCCATCTACTATAAGAGCAAACCATCTCTCCTTCCATAAACTTTCTTCTAGCATAGCAGCAAGTCTTTGTTTTTCTTACGGTTCAGTTTCATGTAATTTACTTCCAATCGGGGTTTATTTAAATCCTCACTCATTCTTTAATGCACTCCCTTCTTGTTTTTCATATTAAGTATATTACAGCATCATCTGCAAAATGATTACTATAATGTTTCAAATAATTGCCACTGTCATAATATATGGTGTAATAAAAATAATATGGTCCCTAGACTGAGGCACCCCTTTCTTTCATTCTAATACTTGTAATTATATTTAATCAATTTATTATATCAAAAACTAATGTTGAATATTATAAACATAAACGTTACATTCATGTATTTATAAACCAGAAAATAATATGTCTAGAATTTCCAGAGATGTTGAAAAGTCTTGAAAACAAGTCCCACCTGCAACCTAAAAATTTATAAAACTATAAGCTAATTTAATGTTTTGTTATTGTCCCCAGGTACCCCCGGTGTACGGTCTGGACGTCTCGGACCTCTCCAGCTGGGACCAATCGGTCCACGACAAAGCCGTGGCAATAACGAGCAGTTACATCGAGGGCGTCCCGTGCCCTCAAGCCCGCCTCCCATTCCTGTCCGTCGAACGGTCAGCCAACTCTCAGGACGACACGTTCCTCTGCGAGGTGTGCGAGCGGGTGTTCATCGGTTCGCACCAGTGGAAGATCCATCGAGCCTCCAAGAAACACCGGAGGGAAGCCGAGAGGAAAAGGTGCCGTGAACCTCCGACGAATAGGATTTGCAGTGAGGATGGTGATTGTGCCGGTGCCGGTTCTGGTGCTATTGAGACTTGCAGTGATAATTGAAAGTGTGATTGGTGTGTGCATCTATGATGCAAGATTAAAAGAATAATAACAGTGATCTGGAAATTAAATTTATGTGATTATAGTGATGGAATTTTCAGCGCTTCGAAAGGATTGCAGTGATTGAAGAAAGGATTGCAGTGATTAAGGAAGAAAGGATTGCAGTGATTTCGGATTATGGATCTCTCAGGATTAAGTGAATGAAATCTAGTGAAGTGAGAAGTGACAGTGTAAGTAGTGGTAGCTGTTCTCTGATAAAAACTTGGATCTCGGATAAAAACTCGGATGACACCTATAATACCGGGAGCCTCCAAGCTGGATTAAACGACAATGTATGTACTTTTTTTTGCTAGTTTTGATGTTAAGATTAAGATGGGCAGTTGATTGAAAATTATACCACTGCCTTTGGTATAATTGTGTGAAACTGCCAAAAAATATTTACATATTTCAAACTATTCGTTTTGTCATGTAGATGTTGTTTGATGTTTGATTTTGTCCCTTTTATACTTGGGGCTTAATGTTGTTGTGTTACTGAGACTGAAGGATAGTACAATTGGTTCTATAAAGTAGAGATGATTTTAAACAGAATGTTTATTTAAAGTTATTGCGCATATTAATGATATGTAGACGCTATTAAATCGCAAATCGTTATAGAATTGACTTGGTCTTAAAATTACTTAATATGACTATTTTGGGAGGGAATTATTATTGGAATGCGCTATAAGTTCATAAAAGTTATACTTCACTTATAATGAAATGATTCCTCCAAGGTGTCTTCTTAAAAAGCAGCTGCTGTTCTAATATATCTATTGAGGCAATCTTCATTAGAACGAGGGAAAACTCTTCAAGCTCTTTAGGGATTTTTTTGCCCTAGCACTATGAATTTGTGGGGAGAACTGAAAATCCTTCGAAAGCACTTTTGCAATGCAAAATATCAGTCAGTGTGCTTGACGGTTTATTTAATGGAGAAAGTTAGACACAAATTCCATTTTCTGCGTTTAACAGAGTTCATTATAAAAAAACAGCAGGGTCTGGTGTTAGTGTTTTATAAATTTAAAGAAGCGTTTTTTCAAGATCTTTTGTATCTTCCTTCTTTGTTTTTTTTTCGAGATATTTTGTAGGTATCTCTTTTATAAATCGTAATAAAACTAGGAATGACAGTTCAGAACATAGACTCCGTTTATTTTAAATGTGGAGACGGTGTAGAGGGTGTTACGGTAGCTCAGAAAGGCACAGATTGATGTTATTTTTACTTCTATTAAATTATGTGAAAACTGAAAAGCTATGAATTTCTGCGATTTTTGGGTCAAAAGTGTCAATAATTATCAGTTTAAAGCTGTGTTAAAAGCTATGTGTCCGAAAATTGCATGTACCTAGAAAAATAAGTGATTCTACATTAAAAAAATCAGACTTTTTTCTCCCATAAACATATTTATGCTTAGACCCGTTTTCAAGATACGGGCGATCAAAGTCGATTTTTTTTTTTTTTTTAATTTTTTACCAATATCTCGAGAACCGTATGAGATACAATGTTCAAATTTTGTGCTCATTAACCTGCTCACGTAAAATGAACATTTAAAAAAATGAATGGCATAGATTTTGTTTACTTTGAGAGTTACAACTACTTATGTAACTTCTACACCACTGGAATAGATGCGATTTTAAGAAGTATTCAGAGCAGCTCTAAAGTTAACCGTTTCTGAGAAAAATTGCATTTTATGAGAGAAAACATTAAAAAGTTGTCCTACTGTTGATAAATTATTGTTAAAAAAAATGTTTTCTTTTATAATTTTTTTTCCTGGTAAACGGTTATTTTTAGAGCTGTTAATCAAGAGTACCTTTTTGTTGTAGAAAACATTGGCAGTTCTGAAGCGCTTCTTAAAATCGTATTAATTCCAGTGGCATAGAAATCCTCAAAGCGCCTCAAAGTATCCAAAATCTATGCCACTCAATTTTTTTTAAAATCTTTATTTTACAGTGAAAACAAGGGGATTAATTAATGAGCACAAAGTGTGTATAAGAGCTTAACATTGTGTCTCATACGTTTCTCAAAATATTGGCAAAAAAATTGAAAAAAAATCAACTTTTACCACTTGTATTTTGGAAACGGTATCTCTGGTAAGGTATAAGTTTATAGGAATCTTTTTGAATCGCTACCATTTCTGGAATACTATTTCTGGGCAGCCCTTATAAGATCCTTTTTTCCTTGTTTTTATACACATTTCGTGTTTTCACTTATACAGGGTGTTTCTTCAGGTCGGTGACAAACTTCTGTAGCAGATAGATTAACAAAAATTGTCAAAAGCAAATAAATGTTTCATAAAGATATCGGATGTTGAAATATATTTAAAAATTAAAGAAGTACATTTTCAGATCAAACTGCATGTGACCTAAATCTGAAGAAATGGGTGGCTTTAGTTTTGGAGTTATAAGATACTCTAATTGAATTTTTAATAACAAATTTCGACATCCTTCTGATTGAAGCAAAAAAAAAACATTACCTTTTTTGATAGTCTATCTGCTGGAGAAGATTATCAGTGAGCTTACGAAACGTCCTGCATGCAAATGCAGAAATATTAATAATAATTCTCAATTAATAATACACTAAAGGTCAATTTACATCTAACGGCACCGGCACAGACGCAGGCACAGTTCAACGTGGACTTGCATTTTTATTAATAACTGGATTTTGAATGCCTCTGACGGGAAAGGATTGACAACAGAACGTTACCACTTATTGAAAATCAATTTATTAATAAAAATGCATGTCTATGTTGAACACCAGGCCCGTTTCCATGCTGTTAGATGTAAATAGACCTTAATATGGTAAAATAACGTATTAAAAAAAATCGAGTTATAGTCGCAAGGCAAGTAAGATTATTTGAAAATTTTATGGCTCTAGGTACTTAATATTCATGAACCGTTTTGGTTTCGAATAGAAGGTGAAACCAAAATGTAAGAATAATCTTTGAAGGGTAAAAGGTAAAGGCTCGGGTAAAGGTAAACCAATTTCGCATTCTTATTACTCCCCTTGCAGGAATCTTTGTGCGTTGATTACCTGTTGAATGAAGATCTGCAATAAATTATGGTACGGGCAGTTATAAAATTTTCAAATAAGAGGTTACTTTTGCAACTATAACTATATTTTAGTGAATTTAACGAAATTATTACAAATTGATCAAATTACATGCAGGCTGGTTATTTATAAATAATTGGGAAATATTTAATTGAAGGGAAATTGATGTTCATAGAGTCAATAAAGAAATGGGTCCCAGGGCGCCTTAGTTTTGAAGATATGGGGTGTTTGAGTGGGAAACGTTCTTTCTTGTACAGGTGTCCCACACTAATGTCCACCCTAAAAGTGACGACTAATTACAAAGATATGAATTTGAAATTCCCAGAAATTATGTATCCGGTGCATGGTTACATATTAATGTAGTACCATAGTACCAACTTACAGAGTTTTTTGTTATTGGTAAATAATTGACTTAACTGTGTACCCCACTCTTCACTGATTTTGATATAGAATAGGCGATCTCATCCTTTTTTGGCATACAGTAAAAAAAATTGGAACACATAATAACGAAGAAGTAGGAGTAGGTGGAATTATTTATGTATTAGGTATTTTAGATCTCATGAAAAAATTGAAAATAAATGAAGGGATTATTTTATCCAATCATTTTATCTAGTTGTAAATAACTCTAGGGTATCCCAGCCATATTCTCCCCTTCAGTCAGACTTTGAGTGATTTTTTTATGAAATAGAAAAAAACTCGGATAATTTTTTATTATTTAGGTTCAAGACAATTCTGCTTCCCCTTTCCAGGATTTTTTTTTTTTTTTTAATCTTATTAACTAGAAATAAAAAAAATAATGCAAAGAATTCTTTACTAGAAGAATCACGAAGACGAAACCTATGGAGATTTTATTAATAAAAGTTGTGGAAGTATCAGAAAATCAGAAAAGTGTAAGTATCTTTGATCAAGTTCAAAAGACTGGTTCATAGTTTGTCTTACCTAGAATCTACTCTTAGTTTCCAAAACCGTGTGGCTTCTTAGAAGAAGTTTCCAAGGAACCTTTGCCAAAAGAATAATTCTAGGACTTCCGGAGAGCCACTGTGAATAAAAAATGTGGGAATAGAAGAAAGGTTTAGGGACTCCATTTATGACTTAATTTTAATTGAAATCCCATTCGTTTTTGATGGAATATGCTGTCCTATTCTTCATGTTGGGAGAGTTTAAGACTTTCTTGAGAATTCTGTCAGAATTTGCAACTTTTTTACTGAACTTCAAAGAACTTCATTTTAAATTTTAATAATAGAAAATGTTCCCGCTCTTCTAGAGAGCATTATTTAATTGAGAAAAACATTTTTGGGTGTAAATTCCAGGTGAGATTTCCACATTTTGGGAGAGATTTTCGTAAAAAAAAACACGTTGGAATTTCAGGCTTTTAAACTTTTTACTCGTCTTTATACCACTAGAACTGTCAGATTCATGGCTCTTGCAAATTTACAAAACAAAATGGAAGTGACATCGGTTCGAATTAGAACGCTTGAAACACATTATTTCTCCCACTTGTAAATTATCCGAATCTTTGTCCCATTTTTGAGATTATTGTTTGTAAATATTTTTCCCATTTTTTAGGCTTTTCATTAAAATTCCATTAAAACTTTTCCATTTTTTTAGTACAATTTGTTTCATGGTAAGAACTGTTCAATTGTGGGGAGATGTTATTATGTTATTAACAGAAATGAAAAATTCCTGAGAACTTCTGAGTTTTTTGTTCGACTGAATAATTTCCTCAATGTCCACTTTTCTCATTTTCCTATAATCAATCAGTGAATGTGGCTGATATAAATATAAAAAATTAATAAAATGTGGAAACAGAAAGACAAATTATTGCAGAAAAGTTTGGAATTTTTTACGAACGTTTCAGTTCTCTAATGAACAATTAAAGCCTTACAGGTTTTGTTCATTTTTCACTCTCCCGAAATCCAATTTTTTCTGACAAAACTTGGAGTCAAAGTAAGATGAACTATTTGATCTTTCAATTTGATTCTGACACTCCCACATTTTCAGTTTTCTGTAAGAAAATCAGTTCAAAATTTAATTTCCAAAACACTTGAGTGGATAACAGGTTGTGTTACAAAACTCTAGAACTCTCAGGCTTTTAATGATCACTCAGTTGGTGTGAAACTGGAAAAATCCTTTTTATTCTGTGATTTGAAATCGGGGTTAAGGAGTCAGACTAGCCGCTGGCTCCAGGGCGAACAGCTGAGAAGAATCTGGCAGTTCTTCGAGGAAGCTCTTCTCAAGACCGTCCGTGCGCGGTGAAGAACCGTATCCTGCAAGAGGTGACCCTGCGTTTGGCTGAACACGGCGGATCTAGACGAGGAAGGTCGATAAATTCCCCCGGGCTCATGCGATTTTGGCTGGGTGATTATTGCTCGAACTGCGATTCTCTCATTTTCGTGCAGAGTGTAGGCTTTAATTTTTCGGGAAGAGTCTGGCATATTGTTCCCAGTTCATAACTTCATTCTGTATTAATTGTATGTATTAAAAAAGTCGAGAAAAAAGTCTTACCAATAAAAGGTAATATTTTAGAAATTAGATTTTGTTGTTTCACATTTTTCTGGTTAATCTTACTTCCATAATGAATTATTTTTCATAGAGACATTCGGTCTGTTCTTGCTTCAATCAGGTCAATAGTGGAAGACAAATCAAATACATAAAAAAAAAACTAATAAAATTTTTTTAAAAACACCACTCCAACACCTTTTGATATTGTGTGTTCCATTTTTCTTCAACTGATGCTGATTTTGATTTTGATTTGATCCCTAGTTTAAAGTTAAATTCCTAGACTTTTGCAAATGATTGCAAACCATAATTTCGTTCTGAAAAACGAGACCATGAAACTTATTTTTTGTCGCTGCAATTTCTAATGATTTGCCTGTTTCGATTTTACCCCCAGTATCATCAGGGTCGAAATTGGTTGAGAATTGGATTTTGTGGAGTTTTACAGAAAAAATTATTTCATAAAAAGTAATCACTGAGTTATAAAGCTGGTTTTTAAAATATTTAGTATCTAGTATCAGTTTAAAGTTATAATAGTTTCTAGTTTCTTTCAAATAGTCTCGAATTAGTTGGAAATATGTAAATAAATAAATAGGCAAAATAAAAGGCAGTAGAGCGCAATTAGAATAGAAGAAATTACCTACGTACGTAGTTAGTACCAGTACCAGTTAATGGTGAATTTTCATCAACCCTTTGCCCTTTCTTATCTATGTCTAGGAAATAAATTATTTAAGATTCCTCTCTGTGAGATTTTTATTTTTATATCAATGCTTCCAGTGTATTAGAATTGTATAGTACATATTTTATTGAATAAAAATGAAGAAACTATATTGGTTGTATAAATAAATTATACCTATGAGCCCCCAGTATAAAATGCAGCGCAGTATTTGTAAAAAAATCTTATAAAAATGGTTGAAACTTTCATGTTTTACAATACTTTATGAAGTTTCATCATTCGATATCAATAGCCTGTTCTGGTCAACTTATCACTTGGTTTCCTCCTCTGATGATGAGCAACTACTTAATTTAATTTTCTTAATAAAAAAGATTTTGTGCAAAATCTATAACAGCAAAGAGATCGTCTCTTGATATGATATGTCTTACTTACGCTTACAAACCAGTCCATACCAAAAGTATGAATATTTATTTGCAGGTCACTTATAATATAAAAGTGAGTATGAATTGTGAAATATATTGTAAGAAAATACTGAAGTAAAAATTCTCTAAAATATTAAATAACCCACCGAGTAAAACGAGTAACCCACAGAACTTATCTGCTTCTTAGGAATGATTTTGAATTTTCATTTTTCGTCCCACTTCCTGTATTTTGAATTGACTGCAAGTTCTTTGTGTTAATTTCTTCGTGGGTTTCTTTACACGTATTAGAAAAGTTTTCCTGTGTGCTTTGTTTGAAATTCGTGCACTATTCCTGTGTTGCATGTTTTGTACAGAATTCTGTAAGTTTTCCAGACTTGGAAATTGCTTGGAATCACTTCCTGTGAACTAATAGAAAATAATAGAATAGAATATTTAACATTTCTAAAATTTCTATATCCAGATCTAAATGAAATTTTCCAGGAAATTCTATGAAAAAAAAATCAAAACTTTACTTTACTTCACCCAAAAGTTGTTCCAAATTTATTACCTATCTCGTCGTTTCTTTTTATCATTTATTCGTTTATGTTTTCTCGGAAACTGCCATGATTTCTTTCTATTTGCAAATTTTGTGGTTGTTTAATTTTTTTTACTCTTACTATCTCAGTTTTTTTTTCTTTGAGTTAGCGGGTGTTACAATTGAGTAGGAAATTTTGTACTTCCCAGAGTTTACTACCAAACAAAAAGTTGAAATTCTCCGAGAGATTCTCTTTTTTCGTCTTCTGGAAAAAATTCTTCTAGGCTTGCTTCGAAGTAGCTGACTCAGCACGACCCTAAACTGGAAACTTTTCATGGGTATCGTGTATTGAATTAGAATAGAACCTTCTTCTCAAGGCTGGTCTCAGGCGTGTGGGACGTGTGATTTTGAGAGGGGCCCCAAAATGCAAAAAAAAGAATATGGTGAAAATTTTAATATTTGTGTAATTTTGAATGTAAATACCTATTAAGCCAATTTTAGTTAACTCCATGGGGGTGGGGGTCTGCCGGTCTCCTGGCTCTTTCGAACTCCTGGAGTGCCTATGAAGTTACACCAAAACTCATTCTTGCTTCTTGGCTACACAGCATTTTGCTCTTAGGTCTGCCCGCTTCTTGCCATTGCAATTTGATAAGTTAAAAAATAAATATAACTCTGAAATATAATACAGTGAACATTTTATCTAAATGGACTCTCAAGGTTACCGTAAATTTTCACATGGATATCAGATCAAAAATTTTGTAGGTGAAATAAAAATATTTGAAAATAACAATAGTTTATTTGGTAACAATTTTAGTCTGCTCAGAAGATTAAAAAAATTACTTGTTAAAAAAGATGCTAACAGAAAATAATATTCAGAGCGAGATTCGATGATTTACTAAAATATTTGTTAACAAGTTGACAACAAAGCCTTTGAAGGCCTTGAAAATAAATAATTCTCCAATACTTACACAGGGTTTAAAAAAAAAGCCTCTTTAAACTGTTTTTAATCGGGGAAAAAAGTTAAATAGCAGGGAAAAATATGAGTACTTTTTCCCCGATGTGATTGCTTACGTATAGCCACTATTTTTTATTAACTGTCGGATATCATCAAATTTATATCTCGATTTATATCCAATGCGGACATGAAAGTTATACATTATTATTCTTATTAGTCAAAATGGCAATTATTAAAGGAATCTTCATAAAAATCACTGTCTTGAAAAAAAATCCTTCTTCTGTATCTCTGGAACTGTCCATTTGCGAACCAATGTTTATTTTTTATTTTTTTGTTTATTTTGGTTCTTATTATTATCTCCTCAAATATTTTACACCCTTTTTTAACACCCTGTATAAATAAAAAATTTAGCTTTATAAAATGAATAAGTGCAAAAAAAATAAAAGATGATTCCTTATTGAAGATTGAGCAGGTTTTTCTAATAAAAATAAATAATTTCCCCTCTTCTGTTGACATACAACCCCTTTCAAGGGGATGTCAAAAAAGTAGTTTTAACTTTTTTCTTACAGCATTCGAAAACATATTTCGGATAGTTTGATTTATTTTATTAAAAAAAATGCGTCTTGTATTTTTTCAATGATCTTCAAGGAAAAAAAAATAATTTCAAATGTTTCTTCAAAGTTTCTACTGTAAGAAATTCAGGCAATTTTTTTTTAAAGACCATTAAAAAATACAGATCAGGTTATCCAGAATACATTTAATGACACTACAACAGATATAAGAAAAACAAATTAGGTGCGAAATAAATTACAGGGATCTTTGGGGTGGCTGGATGCTCTTTTCTACCCCTTAAAACAGTGTGTCAAATTAGCGAATTATCCACTGAGGGTTATGTGAATGACAGATTAGGCTATCTACTTAATTTCATTTCTGTTACTTATTTTATATGAAGGGAAAAAATGCAAAACTCCTTTTTTGACTCTCCCTATCTCAACATGAGAGGGGCGAATTATTCATTTAGACTCAAGAAACCTGATTAATTTTCAATCTCCAAAGACTACTGTTGTTTGGTTTGAAGTAATTAGGTTTTAAGAAGAAAAAATTTCCTAAAGTAAGTACCTACCTAAAGACCTAAACAAATTGAGAATAAGATTATAAAATACCTACTACCTAATATTATTGTTCAAAAAGAACTTGAAAGTTTTGAATTTTGCAACATTTAATAATTGTGTTTGATTTGAAGAAATACGAAGAGAATTTAACATTTGTTTCAATTCTCCATGGTTGTTTTTTTTTCGACAGCTGGCATTACTGGGTGCATTGCAGCAAAAGAGCAGTTGTCCCGAATATGAGCCGAAGACAATATTTGTGATTGTGCAACCCAGTTTTAGCAGTTGAACAGTAATTTTTGCACTCGGTGCGCAATAGATCTGCCAGTTGTAGAGAAAACACCATTAAACTAGTATTGTTAACAGCTGTCCTTATCTGTCTTAATAAATTATGATTAGTTGCAAATGGTCGATGGTCTTTGATGGCATGTTCCCTTTTTTCATTTTGGTGGCGACTGGTGACCCTCTAGAAAGCATTTCAAATAGGAGAACCATGGAGGCATCCAACGTTTTGGAATTTTTTCAGAGAATGTTGATTTTTTGGTATCCCATATTCACAAAGTGACAATGACGTTCAACTTGTTAATTTTTTATTTTCATTTTAATTCTTCTAAAGAACTGGAGCTAAACTAATTTTTTCTTAACTCTCAGGCAGAAACTACATTTTTTATGCCATATGCATATTACTTATACTTTTACTTTTCAAAAGAAAATTTTCCGTTTAATTTATATTCTAATTCAGGCTTAATTGAATTACAAATGTCTCCTCTCCTTATTGTTCTTTGAAGTAGGTAGTTTTTTTTAGGAAACTTTTAAACAGACTTTTAAATTAGATCAAACTAAAATACAGGATAACAAAACAACAATCTACCATCTAGTACGGTATGGAATATGGATGGCTAACTTTGTTATTTTAAGAGTTACAGATTAGGTTTAAATGTAATTGGCAAAGTTGGGCAGAATTTTATGAGTAGGTAATTCATATCCGTTCTGACATTTCGATTTGATCTATACCGTCCATTTCCAGAAATATTTTGGAAAAACCAAAAATATTATATTTTTTAATCTTGAATAATTCCATAGCCATCTATGTTACTTAGAAACAAAATGTTAAGGGGATCTCGTAGACATTTTTACATGGGATTTGAAGATAGAATCTGGGATAAGATGAGATTAATGCATTATTTTCTGAATTCAGAAATGTATCCCTTGAGAAAACTATTTCTGTTCCTTTCCAAGGAAACTAAAAAAAAAACCGATCATTAACATTTCACCATGTACTGCATAATAAGTGTGCCTTGCAATAATTGATAAATGATAAATCAATATACCTCACAGTATTTTTTTCTTTGTTATTATACCTACTGCTGTCAGTTTTAGAATTTTTTTGCCTTGATTTTGCTATCAAAATAGTTTGAAATTACTTTACCGGTTTTAATAATTATTAAAAATTAAGTAATTGTCCCGATTTGAATGTAATTAATTAACAGATCGAAAACAGTCCCTAACATTACACTGTTTTCATAATAATTCCTCGGCACACTTCTTAGCATGGATGATAGTAAAAGTGTTAAGTCTATTTACATAAAGGGCCTTTGAACTTGAATATGAACAATGTCTTATTTTCATACTTGCTGATATTATTATTATGGGTGTACTGGTTAGAATTACCCATAAAAAAATTTCAAGGATTTGATGTCTACTTGGATCCAAGAAACTTTATACTCAACATATCTCTCAAACTTCAATTTTCATCTTTTTTTTCTTAATTTTTCCCCTGTGCATAAAAGAGGAGTTTGATTTTATTAATTAAAAGCTCATGACATATTTTTCGAACTCTGTAGGTTTCTCAGAAAAAAGTAAATGTCTACATGTCTACATTTTCTAAAATTTTGAATTCAAGTTTTTAATTTCATTACTTTTCTCGCTAGCTTCTGTGACTCGCTCAAATGTTTTTTTGTTTTTTTAATAATATTATGATGTGTGAACCAGTTCGATATTTCGAAGAAATTTAGTTGACTAGATGAGTTTTTTTATCTGATATTTCTCATGTGTCTATGTCAACTACTAAACTGAAGTGAAATCTAATTATTCTTATTGTTCTGATTCTAATCCATTGTCATTAGACAGAGATAGTCTGCCAGGGTGGATTGTGAAGGAGGTAAATGAAATTACATAAATTACAAGCAACATTTTTATTTTAAAAACTAATCAAAAGGAACTTAGACCAAAAAAACTCTCATAATGTAATGAATGAAACACATATAAGTACAAAATTATGGAGAAAATTATGCTTATTATAATTAGCTTAAGAGCAATATGTAGATGGTCGATAAGCCTAGAGAATTGCCCTGCTATATAAGTTCGTATTTTCATTCAAGTTTATTGGAAGGTGCCTTGTATGTAGTCTGATTTAATTATTAAATCAAGTAGTATTAAAAAATCTTACACTCACTATATTTGGTGACTGCGAGGTACAAATCACAGGTCAATTCATGGGTTTTATTACTAAAGAATGCAATAATTACTGTCGTTAAAAAAAAATCACAAGGCAAAGACAATTTATGTTTATCATCAATATTACTATCACGGTTGTATTTTTTTTTAGTTTTTTATAATTTCTTTCATTTTTTTTGTGGGGTTTTCTCGTTACTTTTATCTATCAAAAGTATAAAATACTGTAAAATATGAACACAACAATTCTCCTCTCACGACAGTATTAAAACTAAGCAGTAGGAAGACTCTTAAAACTCTTCACAAACAAATCTTATAGACTACGAACAATTCATCAACATTTTATACATTACACAAAAACTATACATAACAAATTATTGAGCATAAAAAGAAAACATCACCAGCCCCAGTGGCGAAAAAAAAATATCACTCTGCCAATGTGAATGCTGGAGGAATCGAAATCAAAATACGATACTTACAAAATGAATACAGAAAACTACCAAACAAACGATACAAATTCTTTTTGAATTTAGTTTCCGAGAATAAAGAAATCCGATTAATAATAATTAATGATAACACGATACGTTAACTAATGAAACATCAATTTACTGCAGTTTGAACATCATTCGAGTATTCAAAAAAAATAAAAAAAAACACAAAAAAAACACAAAAAAAAATAGAAATGCATTTAAAGTCTCATTTCTCAAAATCAATTGGTCCTAGTTCGTGTTGCTTGCTTGCTTCCTTGAACCGAGCCAGATTAACATTAATAACATCAATACTGAAATCTGAAAATTTTACATAGGTACTTCCTAGCCTATTGCCTTATCCAACAAAAGTGTGTACAAAAATGCACACAAATATAAATGTACAAAACATGAAAGTTTGAAATGAAAGAACTTCTTTTCAAAGACTCAACGCAATGTTAAGTTGCTCATCATAATAGATTTAATTAACATATCGTATCGTTAAAGGCCAATACCTTCAAATCGGCCAGAAAAAGAAGTGCGAAAGCACTTCAGTACCCTCAATTAGTGCGTTGGAGGGCTCAACAAGAAGAAGTGTCAATTATTAAAAATCAACAAATTTCTTCAAAACAAAACGAATCGTTAAACAAGTTAGACTCGAAATAGCCGTTACTGACGTGATCATTGAAGAACATTTGGGGAAGAGAAAGACGTAACAAATAACAATAACAAAAGAAAGAAAATGACTTCAACAACGCGAGTCGTTAAACGGCGTCTTCGCTACATAACGAATAGTTACGCGGCTACTAGATTCAAGCTAACCGAATCAGATGAGCTAGTTTTGACATTTTACGGAAGGTTAAGGCAATAGGCAACAATAGTGTTAATTTTTTTAATCTGACTTTGTCAAGAATTTTAATTTTTAAATTTTTTTTTTTTTATAAAAATTACTTGGGTGTAGAGAAGAGCAAAAGGATGTTCCACTAACTCCAACTCCAACACTGCACTTGCTTGATCAACAAGCCTCGGCCAATAAATTACTAAGTTATAATTTTTTAATTAAACTTGCTCCAAATTGCATTACTTGATTAACAATCAACAAGTGTTTATGCAACACCCACTTGCTATCTTCCTTACACTACGCACAATAAAGGGCCCCAATGAGTGGCCGAATTAATGAAAAATATAATTCAAGACAACATTTACATGCATAAAATAAAAAATAATAATCGCCTGCAATTATGGTGTAAATGAGACTAACGTTCTTAATAAGATCTATAGGCTCGTTAACAGCAAGTAACACAGGGGTCCAATCTGAACTGGACTACATCCGAGCGGATATATAAAGGAAAACTGGTACAAGTAAAAAAAACTGAAATGGGTAAAGTGCACAAGAAATATAGGAAATGATCATTTTGTGTGGGATGAGGGATTTAATTCCCTTTTTAAGTGGAAAGACCTATTTGTTAATGTGTAAAATGGAATAACTAATTTTTTTGTGTGAAAAGAGATAGTTTACAATGTCATACTGCTTTTTCTTAAACGAAACAATTTTTGACTTGTACCAGTTTTCTCGAACATCCGCCGAATCGTGAGTCCCTCAAATTTTTGATTTAAGGGGACCGGGGCATTTGCCAACACAATATACTGCAATAAAACTATTTATTAGTTATTAGTTAACGTATCACAGTTGCAGCATACACATTATTTAAAAAAATATTCATTACATAACTAACCTAAAAATGAATCACAGATTACATTTAAAATATTAAAAAAAAAATATTTACACAAAAAAAAACAATTATGATACACAATATTCCATAGGCCCGATTATATAATAATCGGGCACGAGCGTCTCGTTAAATTTCTGCTACAATTTTATTAGATAGATAGGTGGTTTGTGTAATTCCATAGGCCCGATTATATAATAATCGGACACAACCGTCTCGTTAAATTTCTGCTACAATTTCATTAAATAGATAGGTGGTTTAGGTATTCACAATCTAATTATCATTATAATTACTTGAGTGCTCGGTACCTGCGCCATTTTCGGTCCACCAACTACTTTCGCCGTCCTCTGCGCCTTCAGCTATCCGCAGCATCTCGTAGGTCTGCCTGAGAAGTGTCTCGTCTCCTCCGCAGAGGTAATTACAGTACTGATACAGTTCCGACCGTTTCATCTTCAACGTCTGAGTCAAAAACTCCCTCCGCCGTCTCAGCTCCTCGGCTTCCATGCTCAGCTCGGCCTGAGTCTCTCTCAAATGAGCGCAATAGAGTTTTGCCTGCTGGAGAATGGTCACCTTCGGTGCCCTCTCGCGCTTAGAAACTTGCGGAACCACGCGTCTGAGATTATTGAATCTGTCCTTCATCAAAATTCTGCGACCTCTCTCCAAGTTATTGTGCATCTCGCGCTTCTCGTCGGGCTTGACGTTATCGCTGTTCCTGGCCCTTCGCCTGGCAGGGGCACCTTTCGCTTTAGTCTGTCGCGGTTTTTTGGGCGCTCTGGGAGTCTCGACGTAATCCTCCTCGTCGTCTGCGGCCTTCCGCCTGCGGGTGTATTTCCTGGGTTGCTTGGCCGGAACCGGGATCGGGACCGCGGGACAGATAGCCACCATCCTCTGAGTGGGAATGGTAATGGGGGGCATCGGCCCGGGGGCGTTCGACGGCCCTGGGGGCCCTAGCGGACCAGGACGCCTTCCTCTGCCAGCGACGGTCGGGGTGGTCGTGGCGACGACGGCAGAGGAGGGGGCGTCGACGGTACCGGTGCCGGTTCTGATCGCCGTGGTGATTCTTCTTTGGATGTT
Source organism: Malachius bipustulatus (assembly GCA_910589415.1). Classification (NCBI taxonomy): domain Eukaryota; kingdom Metazoa; phylum Arthropoda; class Insecta; order Coleoptera; family Melyridae; genus Malachius; species Malachius bipustulatus. The sequence continues at coordinate 59,153,331 of OU342630.1, forward strand.
ATTTCTGTCGTAGAAAGTCGGGTTGGTCGGAAGTGTGCCTCTTTCGTTTGTTTCCTTCGTATCCACTGTTATGACATCGATTTCTTCATCTGGAAAAATTAAAGGAACACATTGAAGAAGGCACTGCATTTTGAAAATAAACGGATGGTCAATAAATACAAAAGCGATTTTGCGCTTACTAAAGCATAAAAGCCATGCCATGCAATTTATTAATTAAGAATAAAAACTACAACTAACTAAAACTACAAGATTTTTATTTATTGCCAGAATAACACATTTTTATTATTTCACATTCAATATTGAAAAAAATTGTTATTACAATAATAAAGGAACTTGTAAAAACAAAATTATGAACACAAAAACGAATTTTGTGTGTGGATTCCTTATTGTCAAAACATCTTTTTAATATTTCGCATCCAATTTTGAAAAAAATTATTGTTATTCCAACAATAAGAACTTATGTAACACAAAATTTTGTTCATTATAAACACAAAATTCAGTTTTGTGTGTACAAATATATTGCCGAAATAACAATTTTTTTTATAAATTTGAGTTCAATATTGAAAAAAAAAACGAAAAAAATATTGTGTTCATTACTTAATAAGGAATCAACACAAAATTCAGTTGTCTTTAAAGATCCCTTATTACCGAAATAATGTCTTTTTATTGTTTTGAATTCAATATTGAAAAAAAAAAAATATTCGGTAATAAGAAAACCTGCAAACACAAAATTTTGAACATCAAACTAAAGATTGTATTTACAAGATTATTGTTATTATTATTAACAAAACACTTTTTTTATTAAATTGAATTCAACATTTAAAAAAAGTTATTTCATTAATAAGGAATCTTGTAAATACAATCTTCAGTTTGATGTTCATAATTTTGTGTTTAGGGGATTTCTTACTACCGAAATTACAATAATTTTTTTTAACAAGGAATTCAATCAAAATAATAAAAAAATGTTATTTCGGTAATAAGAGCTCGGGGATCTTGTAAACACAAAACTGAATTTTGTGTTCAAGATTCCGATTAACGAAATTACATTTTTTCTTGTAGAAACTTGAATTTGGTGTTCATAATTTGTGTCTACAGGCTTCCTTATTACCCAAATGACAATTTTTTTCATGATTCAACATAATAAAAAATGTTATTATATTTTTAAGGGAATAAGGGTTATGTAAACACAAAACTGAATTTTGTGTTTAAAACTCCTTAAAATTCACGAAATTATATTTTTTCTCGTTTTTTTCAATATTTAATCCAATTTACAAAAAAAATCGTTTATTTCTTGAACACAAAATTCTGTTTTTGTGTTCATATTTTAATGTTTACAGGCTTCCTCGTTACCGAAATAACAAATTATTTTCGAGTTACTCGGAATAATTTCTTGTTTTCTTAAAATCAACCAAACAACTCTGTGTGTGTAGGTATGCAGTACCCAGACAAAAATAAAATTGCAATTTCTGATATAAAAACCCTGGTTAATTGGAAAAAAATGTCAATTTTAACAATTTATAATTCGACAAACCATAATTACCATTATCGTGAAAATCCGCTTTTAACGAATAATTTACCGGCTTTAACGAATTGATAATTTGCGAATATGTTAGGTATATTTTTACTCCTATCATAAAAAGAACGATATTTAGACAACATAAATAATTTTTCTCACATTTCGACCTTTTCGAGACGGAAAGCGGACGAGCCACCGCTGAAATTTCAGGACAAATGCCAGCAAACTCTGCTGCAGGACAGTGACCGACCGTTGGCTGCTCCCGTCGTCCGTCCGTTCGACCTGTCCGCCGATCCCACCAAATGGATCAATTATTATTGTAAAGTACAAGATCAAGTTCCGTTGGACGCGGTGCTTTTTGTTTGTACTTTTTGTCCATTAAAACTCCGGCGGACGTATACCTACCTACGTTATTACCGGTCGCGTCTCGGACCGCGTTCTTATTACATGCATTTAGACATTTCGGGGTGCATTCCTGAGCCAGTTCCACCTCCGGGCCGGTCGTGCAACAATAAGAAGCATCCGAAACACGCACGTTTATTAGTTTAATTAAAGGAGCTTTTTTGCGAAAGTCGATCGTAACGTTGCCATGATGGGCGTGTGAAAAGTCGAATAGAAAAGGAAATACTTCACAGATCTAATGATCCGCAATTATTGTTTCACCTTATGTCGCTAATTTTTGATGATTTCCTGGCTCTGGTCTTAATTTTTTTGTTTGATCAAGATGTAGGTGGGTATATTTATGGCCTTGTAGAAAACAAATAAACCTGGACTAGAATAATAGAGACTCCCAGATATATGGCACGAACCATAGAAAATTCACAAATAGGCGTGAAAGAGGGTCCAATAGCCGGGGCCTTGAAAGGTGTCCATTTTAACCTATTATTATAGCCGGGTCGGTCTAGTATAAAGGCCGAGAGTAGTGCAAACTTCCTTTTGAAATGTCTGGTTCCAGCTGAAAAAGCATCGATAAGGAAGAGTTCTTCTGAGAAGAGAGATGCCCTTGTCGAAGGGCACACAATGCATTTTACCTGCTCGTAAATCATTTCGGGTCTCGTCTCCTACAAGTTTCTTCCTCCTATTATTCACAATTTCCAGTACCGCTATTCAACAATAATAACCTTCGAGCGTTGCCTAATCCTGCTTCTGTGAAATGGATGTTTACCGAGAAAGCAAGCAAGCAGCCTGCACCCACGATTTTAAAAACAACAATAGAGAACTAGCTTTTGTCTAACCACACCACCACCCACCCACCTACTGCATGTGGCTGAAATTAAAAGCCATTCAGACCGTGCTGGTGCTATTTATTAGCTAAACTAGAACTTCTTTGTTGCATTGTCCCGTATTTTCAAGCTTTTACAATAACGAAACGATTTTAACTAGATCTCTGTCGTTTGTCGTTTCACTTCCATTCTCCATTTATTTTCTCTGTGCGGCAGATGCCGGTCGGCCAATTCATGTAATCTTTCTCGTGAGAAATGATTGTCAACGAGACTTCCAACAGCGTTCATGCACCTACAACACTAACACCAACACGGCCTGATTTCGGATAAGAGTTCAAAGAGACAACTCGGAGAAGAGGCCTTTCATGGTTTCAGTAGTTTTAGTTTTATAGTGCTTAATTAACGAGGAGAAAAAGCCGGCGAAGTTCCGTCTCGGAGAGAAGAGAATGCCGCCCCGCAAGAAGAACTGGATTATGGTGAACCGGCAACTACATATGTGATGCCGCTGCTCTGGTACTGCTCTTTCCTTTCACATTCCTCAACGGGTTAACGGATGGATAAGTCCGCGATAAGTCCTTCACCGTTTGTTTGCTGTCGTATGGACGGCCGGAGGCCGTTTTAACTTTTACACGAGTACGTCCCGGGGTGACCTTTTAATCGCAGAAACGGTACATGAAGCTTTTTTTCTAAAAAATAGTAAGAGCAGTGTCCGTAAACGCTCCAAAAAATTTTCAGATGTTATCATCGGTTGCGTTATTACTTTCGGAGTTGAAAATAAGTTCTTCAGATCTCTGAGATACCCTCCTTGTTGATTATTTGAAGAGAAATTATTTTCTATTCCCATGTTATGAAATTAACAAAATTAAAACTTTTTTCTAATTTATATTTTTTGAGTCGTGGTTCAAAGAAATAAAGATAAAGATCGATCGTGCCGAATTTTCGAGACAGACAAATCGAGATCCTTTACGCAATAATTCTTTTTCCCAGATGTAATGACGAGTTTTCCCGATTAAGATCTCGCGCGTCGCGAATAAACCATCTCATTGTCCAGCTCACCTACGGAGAATCCGTTTCCGCGTTACCAAAATAGACCGGCATGGCTGCAAAATTTAGGTTGATACTAAATGCGACCGACCGACTCTACGTTTCCGTGGTCCCGACTCCCGACCGGACCACCGCCACTAAACGAACATGTTTGAATATCTAATGGCTTCCGAGAAATACGCAGGCGAGCTAATTAAAGAATTCACCGAGATTCCGCGTCCAGGTTAATCTTTTTTCCCGACAAAGGGACTTTTACGGTTTGCATAATGTTCCGACGTGATCAATTATTAGATCGACGCCAGACGGTACAAACAAACAATAAAAAGGTTGCCGGGTACCTACCTGCCCGGAGACCTCTCTGCATGCCAGGTCCGGTTGTTAGAAAATTGCACTCTTCTTCCCAGAATCCGAGCGGTTCGCGAGAGGCGGCCAGCCTTCATCTTTCTAAATGGAGTAATTTATAGAACGGCCGCTATTTAGGTCAGGTCCGATTTATGGTAATTTGGATTTTAAAAAACAAATAAATTCAGAGAGTTAGGTAGTTATCACGCGATCGGTAAAGTTTTTTTTTTTTTTTTTTTCAAGAACCTCCTCATCTATAATGACGATTACCATAAATTCAAAGTAAACCGCAAAAACTTATATTATAATAAGAACCACGTTAATACGCAGTTGCCAGATTGTGTATTTTTTTATTTTTTTCAAGAGGGAACATTAGTTGCCCAACTCAGCAATCTTGGCTTCGAGAACTAGCTCATATAGCCTCGGAATAATTTAAATTTACCTAAATCCGACAACCGGCTATATTTGTGCGCGTTTATATAAAAAAAAAAACAGATGGTTTTTATCTATTGCAACACACCAGAAAATGATGAAGGCACCCATAAATATCCCATTAAGTAATTTTACATGAGCCAATTGATCAGAAAGAGAGCCAAAGAAATTTCAGCAGGAATTCGTGAGTTTTGTTACAACCGCAATTAATTACTGTTGCACACACGCTAAAATCTCACGGGTAAAAATATGTTAATTCATTTCGCGGTAGTGTTAGTGTTAGTGTTTTTTCCCTGACATTGCCATGGGATCCATTTGCAGCTTCGTCATTAGATTTCCACCTTAGAAACGATGAGTCATCGCGCGGCCGGTTCATGGAAGTTCTCTGTACCCGACGTTCGCCAGCAACCTGGCCTTCTATCTGCCGTAATAATAAAACTTTTAATAAACTTTCAAAAGAACATCATGCACGAGACGGACGGATTTTGCAGGTCATAAAACTGGACGGTCTGCAGCATTTCATTTTAGAAACGACCGTGCACGAACGTTTCTTCGATTCATTTTATTATTATCGACATCCGATACCTTATAGAAAGGCCGTGTGTGCTCTGTATAGAAATCGTCGGGCATTCCGAGAATTTTCATGTCTTCATCAATCGTTAATTGCGATAATTGGTTTTTACAAGAGCTCCCTTATAAGCAAACAAGTCATGTTTTTTATCCTTAAAACCAACAAACCAATTGTACACTTTTGTGCAGTAGCGAGAAAAATTATTTCGAAAAAAATTGCATTTCAAAATTTCAATTTTGATGAGACATTTACGTACGTCAAATCTTCGATTTGACGCAAATAGGTACTCTTCAGAAATTATAACGCGCATTTTTTATTCATAGGAAATAATTCGGAAAAAAAAGTTTTGAAGTAATATCGAACAACCTCCCACAACCCATATCGATTTCCCGCCACCCCGCACGCTCCACTAGTGACGCAACAAGGGGAGGGGGCGCACGCACCGGCATCGCGTCACACTGCAAGGGCAATGTCGGGGGGCCCTCGGGGGCCCCCAGCTGCCAGGAGGTAACTCGACACCTAGAATCGTGACTTCTGTCCCCCGCCATTCTATATCTAAATCTATTCGTGCGGGTTCTATTCTGTTCTCTGCTGTTGAGCGTCTAAATTTACGGGAGAGGGCGGCGGCAAATGACCTCACAGACGCGCGTCCTCGACGGCGGCGGATGGAATATTATTACCGCGTTGCCGGTTCAAATTTTCAACATGAATATTCCAGAAATTTCACTTCATATAATTTTAAGATTAAAAATAATATGCAAAAATCTAATCCAGAATACCTTTCATTTGAATCATTATAGGCGCAATTAGAAATTTCCCTCGGGCATTACGTCTGATAATAATAATAATAATAATAATAATACATCAGACATCAGTCCCGGAAAACTCCGCTTCGATTGCAGTCAAAGTCAATTCCAGACTGGTTGAAAGTGGAAGCCCCGGGGGGTATAAAATGAGTAAAGTTCAACTCGCGACTTCCCTTTCCTCCAGACGGGAGCGTCTGTCCCCGCTCGACTAACCGGCAACCTCACACCACGCGCCGTCTGCCCCTTTCCCCTTGGCAGACGCTCGTCGCGGCGCCGCCGCCCCTGATCTGAATGCTCCCCAACCCTGACCTTGAGATTCGTTAGGCGGCGGCAGGGTCGACGGCAGGCCGAACGGCGCGCGCCGTCCTCTACGCACCGTCAAGGGCGCTAAGGGCCGCCGACCCTTCAAGGACCCAAGGTCAGGTGCCCCGAATCCGTCGAGGCCAATGCCGAATTATAAACCCCCGGCCGGTGTCAAAGCCCTAGCCTTGCGCCTCTCTCGTCGTCACGAGATGATACTGCATGGAAAGGAGTGGCCGGGTCGGGATTTTTATGGGATTTATACTGGACTTTACCTATATTTTACTGACGGGGATTTTATGCTTTTTAATTTTTAGTTTTTATGATTTTTATAATAAAAATAACTATTACCGTTTTTTTTTTATTTATAGAAAGTTCGTCGGGGAAAGCAATTGCCGGCCACGCAGATGCGATGTTCAATGATACAGGAATTGGATTCAGGCCCGTGCGGAATTTACAGGTTGTAATAAGTTGTGGTGTAAAAATAAGTATAGTAAATAAGTGATAAGTCGTAAAAAAATTACATACCTACATGATGTGAACTGTTTTAAAATTTCCGGTTATTTCGGGATTGCAGATTTTTATAGACGATAGAGAGAGAGAGATCCTCAGAAACATGAGAATGCCAAGAAATGTAATTCTGCTGATGCGCCAAGTGCGCCAACAATAGAACTAGATGATAATAATAATCAGAAGTGTGTATAGTTTGTATGTACAACCGATCGTCGAATTTATGTCACGCATTAAAATGTGAGTAAATCTAAGAGTTGAAAAAATAAATAAAAAAAATTCCTAAAAATAGTTTTGCGTCAACATTTTTTACACCGCTAGTTGCACTATACGAATACGCAGTAGAAGTAAGTTAAGTGCAACTAAGGGTGAAATCAGAAGAGGCGAAAAATTTTTCTTATATTCTATTATTCTATTACTCCTATATTGTTTAGTCTATTATTATGTACCTATTTTTTAATGTATATAATTTGTTATTTGACTTTTTTTACCATAATAAAGTTTATACTTCCCATTTTGACGTGTTCTATGAATATTACCATTTTTTTTTACTGCCACATGCCCCAAAAACAATTTACAATTTAATTAATATCATTTACGCCAAGATTAATTAATTAAAGTAAATTAATATTTTTTTCACTCAATTAATGATTGTTTTTATGCATATCATACAGGGTGGGGCAGAAGTTTGCCAACGGCGTCAAAATTTTGAGTTTTGAAAAAATGCAAAACGTGCAAAACTGATAGTGTTAATTCCAGAGGAAAATCTGTGAGCCCCATAATGCAAAGTCTCCCTACTAAACAACGAGAATCAACCCTGTGACATCGAGGTCTTCCGTTCCAGCAACATCACATACAAAACAAAATAGGAATGTGAGGCAAAGGCCTGCCTGAAGCCGCCGGCAGGCCAAGATCTTCGTTAGAAAATCTTGCTACTTACGAAAATTCAATTCAAAAAAACTGATCAGGAATTTGCAGAATTTTCTTATTCCTAAATTAACCAAAAACAAGTTTGTATCTAGGAAATTGGCAGTGCACGTAAGAAGTAAAGAATAAAACCCATAAATTTGTAACTTTAACAGACGCTATAGCTCAAATAAAGCGGAATTTAGCATAATGTTGCTCGATCAATACGAACTGGGATTAACGAGACTCTACTGCACTTTATTTACGTTTCCATAATTATTGCTAATGCAATCACAGTTTTCTATCAACAGGTGTTGATGAGAAAAAAACCCTTGCTCACTGAAAAGGGTGCAAGAATTAATAAAATTTGAAGTTACCCTTCGTAAATTCCCAACTTTATTTGTTTATTTATGGTCGTATGCGCACAGATCGTTTATCGATACAATTTATCTGTTCGATATTCGATAATGTTGTTTTTCTTCAATAAGTAAATATTATGACAATGACATTATCGAATAGATAAAAATGCAACGATCTGTGCATATCGTTGACGCTATTTCCTGTGATCTGTGTTGCTTGTTTCTGACTTCAAGGTAGGAAGTTTCGATGCGCCTCTTACATAACAATGCTTTTTAAATATTCTCTCTCAATGCTACAACAACAATAACAATAGGTAAGGCAGTGTGAAAACAAAACAATAATTATCTTCATGTCTCACTCCAATTAGCAAAATTTCGATTGTCACTTCCCCATCGAAGCAAGCCGTGGAATTGGAATCGCGTAGCCGCGATAACTTCCAAACTTGGACCGCAAATAATAACAATAAAATCTGAATAATCACGCGAACGTCAGACCGCAGGAATTATTATTATTGAGAAGAAATCTAAATCTGCCCACCGTAAATCAAACAAGAAGCAAAGCCGGCACCAGATGACTAGTGTACTACTGATCAGTAAGTCAGTCGTGGCATTACGTCATGGCTTACTTTTAAAGTAAAAATAAACTGGAATCGGTCGAATCCCGACAACCACACATTCATTACCCAACGTATGTATGTGTGTGTATGTAATATAATGTATAATTCAGGCACCTGCTAATAAAATTATCGCCGCGTTGAGACTCGACTTGAAGATTGAGAGACCAATAAACCTTGGTCCTCTCTCACACTTACGTACAACGTACAATACACACACGGGAAAAATCACCGGGTGTTCGTTTCCCGCGCTTTTGCTCGAGTCAAGGTCTCCCCGCCGGTGTAGATTCTCGGAACACGTGTCTGTCCGTCTCATAAGGATGTTTGCCGTGATGTTAGTGTCGGTGATGCCAGCCAATGTTGTAGCACCAGCACCAACACCATAAGCAATAAATAACTCGGGAGATCTTGAGAGCCAGACCAGACGGATAAGCGAGACGAATAATAATAATTTCAATAACTCGTCCGCAATAATGATCGCGTTCTTTATTGTTTTTCGCGATGCTGCCGCCGGCCGGTTTCCTTCTTCAATAAAAGATCAGATCCGGTGGTCTGTGTCTTTGAGCGGTGAATACTGGGTCATGTGAAGTAATCACCGTCGTCGGTGGGAGACAGCGTTGCCGTTGCCGATGCTGACACTCCTCAAATCAATCGGATCACTCCTACTTTCTCCTTATAATTTCGAATTTATCACCTATTTATATAGGTGTTATAGCGTCATTAGCGGAAAAATCGAGCACCGCATAGATGAATAATGAAAGTCGCGAGTCCTACTAGTAAAGTTGAAACACAGAAGCTTTCCTTCACGTCCCAACTACTCAACATTCTATCGTTTCTTTTACGGATAATCTCCATTTTTGATTGATGATGATGATGATGACTTATCAGTTCTGAACGCTCTTATCGATTAAATGAACGAGACCCAAAAGAGATGGAACAGAAGCTGTCCTTTACTTTTTAGGAGAATGCTCGATCTCCATCTCTGATTGCGTTCTGGACACTTTTTATCCTGAAAGAGTGGTGAAAGAGCTCACTTACACAAAGTCAGTGCGAAAAATTGAAATTTTATCTTCCAAGCAACTTTCACGATAATTCTGGGGGAAATTTTTTTTTGGTCAACAGGGCCAATACGCTTTTTTTTTTTGATAAGTTAAAACGATTACAATGCAAAAGCAGTACGAATGGACTAGGCAAAGTTTGTAAGTAATAATAAACAAAACTTTTGCGCACTGATCGGGGAGGGGGGGGGGGGACATTTTAAAAGTGTCATTTCCCGAAGTCCTTGAAATTTTGCAGAGCGTGGCCAAGGACTCGCATTGAAATGCCTTTCATTGAGACATTGACGCATTGAGACACCTTTTTTGACTCATATTTATGCTGTAAGGGTTATTAAAAAAAAGCGCTTAACTAGAGAAATAAAACTTGCCTACCGACCGAGTAACAAAAAAGAAGAAAGCTAGTTGTCGACATTCTCAAATTAATTAAATAATTAGTTCTCATTATAGTCAAATTGGTTCTCATTAACGTCAAATTGCAATGAAATAACTGCTTCGCTAATGAGAAAGAGAGAAGTTTAAAATAAACGTTGATTTCTTTTTTTTTCAAGACATACTTATGCATTGCTGCCCAATTTTACCGATTGCTGCAAAACATTTTTCGGCACCCCCAAATAGATGTTACGTATAGAGAGAGAGAGATTAGGATTTTCCATAGATTACAAACGTCAGCGTCAAATGCTAATATTTAAACACATTTATTTGCACTCAAGATATGTAAATATTGTACTGGCTAGTACCGAGATCGTTAAAATCGAATTTGGCGATATTTGTTCTTTGCATTTACCATTACAAACACAACGTACATACTTATTTTTCTAAATAATCCCATTAGGATGGAATGGAATGTTAATTATGAAGATGAATCATATTTGAATTTTACTTAAACTAAATATGTACTTAAATAGATCTTTAAATTTTTTTACAAAGGGCAAACACAGAAACCGACTGGAATGAGCGGGACACACCTGCGTATAATTCTGGATTTAACGGGATATGAACCGTATCAATTTCTCAGACCATGACGACGCCTTATTTGAGCGATTAAAGCACAAGGAATTTCAACCTCCCAGAAATTAGGGATTGCCGCCGGGACCTTCCGTAGCTCAGTTGGTTAGAGCTGTTCTACGGAAGGGTAGATCGTGGGTTCGATTCCCGGAGCGGCCTGAACTATTTTTCACGTTCATTTTCGAATGTTATGATATAATGTGATGGCTTATAGATGGTGATGAAGAAATGATGCTACCTAGACTTCTACCTGGAGTATCCTTTCTTATCATGGTACCTTATGTATATATACCGCGATTGTTAATTTGTATACAATACAATGTTAATTTGCAACCAATTCAAATATACCAGTCATCAATAAGAAGAGTTGTTTGATTATAAAAAATCACATACATTTGGCAACATCTAGTCTGCGTTCGCGATTCTCAAACAATATTAGGTCATTACAATAAGAATAAACAACCCGACCCCGTCTCGTCTCGTCCTCGTCAGCCGCCTGAAACACTACACGGTGGGATAATAGTTTCGGCGAGGAGCAGTTCTTTAGCCGATCCGTCTGGCGAATTTTTTACGAGTCCCTTTCCGTTCCCGACCGCGCCGGAAATGTCTGCGTTTCGGGTCCAAGTTCGTGACCTTCGCCGCATCTCATTCATTTGCCGCTTTTATATTTATCATTATTGTCGTTCGTCGTACCCATCACGGACAAGTAGTACTCGTAATTCACACACTTTGCGTTGCGCAACGACCGGCATGTGCTGTGTCTGCGGAAAGAGGGTCTTGGAAAAAAAAATCGACGGTCAACTCGCTTCGTCGCCGATCCGTTCCGTGGTGGCTGGCACATTAACGACCTCATGAATTTAAATGCTCGTCTACTCATTAAGGTTGTTATTAATTTTAATTATTGTCTTGTCGCTCATCCATGTACACATTATACACACCGGCACCGGTGACCCCTCCTCTTCTCTCTCTTCTTCTCGTTTTATGTCTTATTAGACTTGCACGGCACGATTTCTCCGCCAAGGCGTTGCACAACGCTATGTATGTACAATACACTTATCGAGTTGGCTTATCTTTTCATAATTCTCAAGGACAAGTCTTTATTCAATAATAGAAGGATCAAGGTGATGGTTTCACTTTTTACTCCAATACTGACCCTGCATGAGTCGTAAATAAAAGAAGCTTATAAATTTAGTCTTGAGTCTTGACACCAGGGCTGAAACGCGAAATTACGATCCTCGTAAAATTTCAAGTGCACTTGTAACAATGACGGGAAGAGATAGCCTCCCTCGAATGTAAAACAAAAATCAGAGAATGAGCGCCAGTCAATTACTCTGCTAATTTGACGTAAGACAGCGTAATTGTTCTGCAGTCTGTAAAAAAATCGTAATCTTGTTTCCTTATAAAAAAAATGACGACGGTGTGGGTTGTTTACTATTACCAGTAAAGATCAGTGTTGGTAATGCAGGTACCCTATATTACCTTACATGAATCTTCTCAAGAAAAAATCGATCAAGACATTTTGCTAAGGTTGAGAGTAATGTGCTATTTTAAGAGCGACCATGATAATTATTGTAAAGATTTTCCGCGCGCAAATAAAGAGTGGAAAATTTTCCGCGCATCAGTTGCCAAAATGCAACTTCCAGCACGTTTGTCTACGAATAAAAAGACTAAAAAAATCAAGAAACGCTACTTGACGGTGGTTGCAGAAAAATTGAGTCCTCCAATACTTTTAAAACCAGAAATCATTAAATTGAAAATTTTAATTTAATGCCGGGAGAAAAACAGTAGAACAATATTTCAACAAAAGCATTTTAGTGATCGCTCTGTCTGTACCATAAACCATAACCTGGCACTCGAAGATAAACTCTGAATCTTCCAAGCAGGAAAACTGTTCTCCTGACCCAAATAGCGGACCGGCCACTTTAATAATAATGACGCCGGATTAAGAGGGAATTTATTCAAGTTTTCAACCTCCCGATGGGCCTTCATCCATCCTTTCAGCCGGGGTCATTATTTTTATCAGGCAAAGTTATTCTAATTCGAATAACTCTCACTCGCTCTCAAACAACCAGATACGTTGGCAATTACTGCCAGTTTTCTTCAAACTGGTTATCTGGTTGAGGTATTTTAATGCCCTTGCGGGAGGTCTATTTATACGCATCAGTGTTAAGGTCTCCATGATGAGGAATAAAATTTAATTAATAATAAAAATAGCTTTTCTCCTCAATTTATCAATAAGTTTCTATACTAATAAGAGTAACTAATTAAAGTATTGCGATCGCTTGCGGGTCATATATAAGAAAGAAGCCACTTTTCCTCCTTGAGCTGCCTCAAGAAGACTCCAGAAATCCTAATTAACTACAACGCGTGTGACTTTAGAAGAGACAGAGAAAAATCTAAAAATAGCCCGTCGTCCCACTTCCCGATGACGTAGTTTCAGCACAGAAGTCGTTTAGTTCTACAATGTAACATGCAGACAGACGTACCTGTCTGGAAAGTGTGAAATTTCCGCGTTTCGTTTTATTTAGCACCTCTGGATTTCAGATTTAAATTAAGTATACCCGAGCGCGGGTTATTTCTCACTGACAAAAAGACTAATTTTCGTGGTTAATTTTCCTTGAATTTTGCTCGCATTTCTCAGTGGCGACGTGTGGGGTATGCCCAGCTCACCAGCACCGGTGCGATTATTCCCCAGTCCCCTCACTGCATATAATCACCTTGCTATTTCATATTATGAAGAAAATGTAATTTACGTTTCATGCATGCGACTGACTTACTTTCAGACTTTCAGGCCCGAGCTTCAGGCTGAAGGAAAAGGTTGTTGTTTGTGCTTCTGGCGAGAGAGAAGAGAGAGAGACAAGACAAGGTGGTGGCCTGCTTTTTAATCCCGGTGCCGCTCATGTCGTATATTTATTTATGAAGAATCTAGTTCGTTTACCGATAATGCAGAGCGCACGGTAAATAACGAATACAATGGGAGCTTTCTCTGTATTCTTTGGAACGAAAAACGAACAAACAGCCCGGCAGATGTTCACCTATTTCTAAAGAATCTTAAAATCAATCCATGCAAGAAGTTGTGATTTATCTGCGTTTTAGGTGGTTCGGGAATGGGGCCTGTTGCGCAACCGAAATCCACGGGGCGATTTAAAGAGGGTCAGTTTAATTGAGCATTTGAAATTTTCAGAATTTCCGAGATTTTTCATAATTCTACAGTGGTCGGAAATAATATTTCTGAAGCATGAAAAACGATTTTTCAACTTGCCCTCTCCAGAAACTCAAAAAAGCAAATTAAAAAATTCTAAGACCTGCTAAGACCCTAAATCGTGAAGCCTGTTCTGGGTTTTCACGTATTGTTGTTAACAGTACCTATACTGAATTGATTACATAAATGTTTGCCAATTGGACGATGTGACCTCTGTGTTGATTTTTTATTTAATTTGATAGAGGAAGTTTCGACAGTCTTTTGGTACCATACACCTTTCCATAAACCAAAGAAAACTATGCCAAAAAAATCCCAAAAAAAGCAACAACAAAAAAATGATTTTAAAACTCGAAAACGGATTTTTCAACGCGCCCTTTCCAGAAACTCAAGTCGTTGATGAACCAGAACAGAAAATATTTTAAAAGAGATGAAAATTTTATGACCGAAACCGTATGTTTGCCAATTGGATGATGTGACCTCTGTGTTGATTTTTTCTCCTTTGACGAAGAAAGTTCCGACAGACCGATGTAAATGAATACAGGTCCAGTCTAGACAAAACAAGACCTAATAATCACGTTTAATTACTTAATTAGTAGGTACCGGCTTGAAAATTCAACGGGTATCGATTACCTATAATAATAGCCGGAGGGTGTTGGGAAAATTATACTTTCCGATAGTCGATTTCCGAGAAAAACGGTTGCTCGAGCAAGCGAGATTGAATCGCGAGCCAGATAAACGCTTGAAAAACTAAAACTGCATTTTTATATTCAACAATAACAAAAAGTCCTAAAAACATAGAGTTATTTCATCATAAAATTAATCATCGCCTACTTAATTCCATTATAAACAATGAACAAATGTCTTGTAATTATACGAGAATAAAAACATTTCGAAACATTACGCAACATTGCATTTTTGAGGGAAAGTGAAAATATCAAGGACAATAAATCAATATTGGATTGGATTGGAGTAAAGACGAAGAAGCTCTAGAAATACCTCAAACCTATTTCAGGGTTCAAGTGATGAACTTTGACAATAATTAAGACGCTTCGATTTATATTTATATCGCCGTATCTTTTGAAAGAAATCTTTGGGAAATCAAAAACTTTCCAGCGCCAGCTCTAATAATCCCAACAGAGTTCAAATACCTAGTCCCAGAAGGAGTTTTTAATACTCCTGATGATTGCTAATAGTCCCGCCACACCTAAATCTTGCAGACATTAATAATGATATTATCTGCAGACAACAATATGATGTAACAACATTGTGTGCCGGGAAAATCGTGGAAAATTTACCGAGACCTTGGGACGGGTTGTCGGTGTTATTAGCCCGCGGTAATAGTCATTGTTATTTTAAAAGCGCCAAAAAATGTAATTGAACCCGTTGATAACAATAAAAATTAAAACTAGACGAAACTGATTTGTATTATTAATTCCGATCGTTGAATTGTTGAATCATCGCGTGCAAGGATACGTGCGTCGTAAGGAGGAGAGGGCCTCGCCGATTTCCTCCGACAGGACATTCCGCGTTAATAATAATAATAAGTTCAATTAGCGTGGCCTAAGAAAATGCGTCGTAATATTCCTAAAGTGGGCACCTACCTAGTTACGTTCGATGGTAATAAAGGAGCAGGTGATTAATATTTGGGGTCCTTGAAATGGTACATCAGCGCTAGTTTTAGTTTTTCATTTAGCGGCGAGGTTAACAAACCTGCAGACGGCGACCATTTGGAAAAGTCTATGGCCCGGGCTTAGAAAACCTTGTGGGTTTTTTTTGCGTAACACTTTATTATTGTCGATGGATATTTAATTCAGCAAACAAACGTTAAATAAGCTAAAACAACAGGTGAGTGTATTATGTCGACTGGAATTGCTGCTTATTTAAATGAACCGGCTAATTGTTTTGGTTTTTTATGATTATTTTATTGTAGCGATTAGGTAACGATACGATTCAGCTTGAAGTACCTATATAATATACGATTATAAAACTTTACAAAACAAATGCTGAAAAATTGAATTTTTTGAAAATACATTTTGTAATTTTGAAAAGAGAAATACCTAAAGAAAATTTCATTACATTAGTTATACATTGGTAACAGAAGTGGGATATACAAATTCCATCAAGAAGTGCGAGTTTCCGAAGAATTCTATAATGTTCTGTAAGGAAATTCAAGCAGCAGATCTCAATAATCTAAGCAGACATCAGAACCCGTTTATAATTTTATTTATAAAACATACGCATAAATGAATTACATAACTTAATTTAAAAATCAATACGAGATAAACTTAAAAAAAAAGATAAAAGAATACACACACTGATAGCGAGAAAACATACAACCACCACTCGTCGCCTAAATATCGCACTATTTATAAGTTCGTAGTGTAAACTAAGTGAAAGTTACATAACGAAATTAAAATATTTATCGCGACACGTGGATACGCCATTGATAATAATTTTATCTCCTAATCCCAATTTCGCGCATGTATTTTTAGTTTTATAAGCGAACAGTTCAAATCTCAACAATGATTAAAAAGAGGTCACGCATCTTGATGGCTACGAAAATAAATTATCAATTAAAGTGCTCGGTAAAAATCCTACTCCGAATTTGGGTGAAAATTTCGATTACTAAGGGAATTAAAGAAACCAGCACAGTTATTTGATAACGTTACTGCGTATCTAGTAATGGAATTTAGAATTTATACTTTGTTCTAACACACACGCTTCTGAATATTATTTTATTTATTTTACCTACATTTATTATAAGTGTTAGAAAATGCCACTTTTTGAACAAATAAAGAAATAAAACGCAATTTCAAGACTTTATAATACATTCACCTGTAAACAGTTGCATGTCTGAGGGGGAAAAATTTCTAAACGAGGACCGGGGAGTTATTTTATATTTTATAGCCACTCATTTTATGCACCTAAAAATGTGCACTTTTTGTGAATTTGTAAAAAAAAAAATTACTAAAATGTTTTTACGATATTTTCTAATATTTTCGAGCTCGTTGCTCAACCCAAAAATCATTTTTTTCTATCTAAATAAATATCTTACCCGAGGAGGGTGTTCACTTGTGGAAATGATGTGGAAATAGTGGAAATAATGTGAAAATAATAAGGAAATAGTGAGAGAAAATGAGAAATAACTCAATATAATTTGAAATAGTGTAAATAATATGGAAATAGTGGGAAGAAAGTGGGAACAATGTGGAAATAGTGTGAGAAAAAGGCAAATAACTTAAAATGACTGGAAATAGTGGAAACAATATGGAAATAATATGGAAATAGTGGAAGTAATTCAGTATAACTATATACTGAATATGTATATGGAAATAACTCAAAATTATTGGAAATAAAGGAAATAATGGGGAAATAGTAGAAATAATGAAATGAACGAGGAAATGAAATAATCATACACTATGGTGGAAATATAATTGAAAATATGTAGTGTGGAAATAACTGCATGGAAGTCTTGAAAATAATGTGGAAACAGTGGCAATAATGTAATATGTAGTGGAAATAATGTGTAAATGATGGAAATAAATTGAAAATAGTGTGAAAAAATGGGAAATACATAATTCAAAATTTTTGGAAATAGACGAAATAATACGGAAATAGTGGAAATAATGTGGGAATAGTGTGGAAATAATACAAAAAATGTGGAAATAGTGGAAATAATGGGGAAATAGTGGAAACAATTTAGTGTACAATGAAATGAAATAATCATACACTATGGTGGAAATAACTGAAAATATAAACTCGCCACCCCTTCCATTTTACCGTTCCCATCGAGCGCTTTTTTTAAATTTTGGATGGTTTTTAAATTTTTTTTTCTCGAGATTTTGAAGAGAAATAATATAACTACTAGTTTATAGGGCATATCGAAACCTCAAGCGATTACGACAAATTTTTCGCTACCGCTTCCAATAATATCCCCGTAACCTTCCATTGAGACTTTTTTCTTCTGCAAATAAAGTAAATCAGTAAACAAAGCAATGTATTAAATCTGGTATGTATGTAATATGTAATTTACTTCCTGCAAGATTACCAAGAATCTTTACACCGTATATATATATATATATATAGACATATTAAGAGCCCATACGAAGCCTAAAATGCTATGTTCAGTTGAGTATTCGAAGCCTGGACCTACCATGTGAAGCCCGACTTCGGGCTTCGAAAATTTTAACGTGTATAAACGTCGTACAGCATGGCCATCTATCGGTGGAAACGTTGGATAAATTTTGCCCAGGGCATCACTTTGACACCGGGGTACCCTAAAACATACGCGACATAGTTCAACGAAACGTTCTACAGAGGGAGCGGCGCACGTTAGTATATAATTGTGTATATGTCGAGCATTTTTCGAAGCCTGTAGACGCACAGCCGATTATTCGAGTCCCGGTAAAATTGGCAACGGTGCATTGAGTGATGATATGTTTACATCAATTCATAAGCATCACGAGCTCTTCAATCTCCTCTCCAGTAAAATAATTTAACCCGAGAGCAACTGTGTTTACAGTCGCCAGCGCAAGCATTACGAGCTGCGTTTCGTATAATAACCGCATAATAGCCAATCAACCATTCTTGGATCACCTCAAAAATTCTTGGTATTTTAACAATTTTAGCACAGAACTTTCAAACTAAAATTCCTACGTATGCATAAGCCAACATTATTTTCAGCTATAGGTATAGGTACTTACAGGTGTCCCATTTTTACCCGGTTAATTTTTTGAAATAGAACAACGTATTTTTTTACATTATCGTGCTCAGATCTTCTGACTGTATTTTTGCATTATAGCAATTTATTTAAAAGAAATATACCTTGCGACCTTGCTTTTTAAAACTAAAAGATGAAACTTGCGATGGTGGTATAGTCAATCAAAGACCATCTTAATGTTTGAAAGTTGCGATTTTATGTTCACAAAAAAAACTTGGTAACTTTTAAAGTAGAGTTTATACAAAGTCAAGTGAAACGACAAAAAACTAAGAAGCGCGGCTGATAATTCATAGTTCATTGATGAAACATATGCGGCGGTAAAACAAATTTAATAGCTATTTATGATATTAATGTTAGAAGTGAAGTTTTATTTTGTTAGTGAAAAGGTTTGTGAAATGAGCGAAGCGTAGCGGAGCGAATTTTACAAATTCACGAACAAAATAAAATCACTTTTAAGACGAATATCATACAATGGTTTTTGTAAAACTGCTCTATTTTGATAATAAAATTGGTGAATTTAGAATGACACTCAACTTCAAATTGCATTTTAAAATATTACAGACAAGTAAGTACAAGTAGTGTACTATGCAATAGCAACCGTTGCTGACGCTATGGTTACTAACAAATGCGTGCATACAAATAAAAGAGATGTCATAATAATTATTATTGATTGCAATTTCTGAACAATTATTATTGTCTTGAATTCTTGACTAGGTACTTATTTTTTATTAATATGTTTGCCAGTAATAAAAAGAATATGAAAAAATCTTATTACTTACCTATAATTTTGTCTGATTTCGTCATGAGAAAATGTAGTTTAAAAAGAGAATGTAAGTAAGTACAGATAAAGTAGATAGAATTACTTTTAACACGAGTGTTGTAATGTATTTTTAACACTGTTACAAATTTTTTTAACCCGCTTCCATGGGCTTCAATGGCACAAAAAAATGTTTTGTGCAACTGCCATTAAAAGACATATACATCACTTTTAACGACAGCTGACAGTGTTAAAAGTGATTGTTTAAATGGAAGCGTGTTAAAAATATTTCTAACACGGAGTGTTAAAAATATATTACAACACTCGTGTTAAAAGTAATTTTATCTACTTTTTCTGTACTTACATTCTCTTTTTAAACTACATTTTCTCATGATGAAATCATACAAAATTATAGGTAGTAAGATTTTTTCATATTCTTTTTATTACTGGCAAACATATTAATAAAAAAATAAGTACCTAGTCAAGAATTCAAGACAATAATAATTGTTCAGAAATTGCAATCAATAATAATTATTATTATGGCATCTCTTTTATTTGTATGCACGCATTTATTTGTTAGTAACCATAGTGTCGGCAACGGTTTCTATGCATAGTACACTACTTGTACTGATCTGTAATATTTTAAAATGCAATTTGAAGTTGTATCATTCTAAATTCATCTATTTTATTATCAAAATAGAGCAGTTTTACAAAAACCATTGTATGATATTCGTCTTAAAAGTGATTTTATTATATGTTCGTGAATTTGTAAAATTCACGAAATTTGTAAAATTCAAGAAAACCTTTTCACTCACAAAATAAAACTTCACTTTTAACAACAATATCATAAATAGCTATTTTAATCAATTTCCTAGCTGATATTAAAGTTTATTGGGAAATAACGCGCCAAACGAAAAATTTCAATTCGTGGTCACTTTTTTATTATCTATTTTTGGAAAAAAAGTTATTCTCCATAAAAAGTTGTGCTTGGTCTGAAACCTAAAATGGAATAGTCTGACATAAAATTTTTGCAATCGTATACAAGCTTTGCCCTAAAACACGAATAGTACCAAAGAGTAAAATAGTTATTTTATTATTTATTTATATTTATTGTTATAAGTAAAATGTTTTATTTTCGACAATATCAAAAATTGTTACTTAAAAATGTTGATCAGCACACTGCAAATAACATTCAAATAAACAAAAACATGCAGTTGCGTGACTAACAAAAAACAACATACAAACTATACAGTGTACTATACTTGTACCTACTTTGGAAGTCGTTTTTAATTTTCAATAATAGTACATGTCATCTACTTTACAATACGACCTTTCAGAAAAGCCGGTCGTCGTTTAATTTAATTATACTTGTCCCATTGAGGAAAAAAAAACTGCATGAAACTGTAAGAGATCCGAACTCGGTTAAATTACAAAAAAGTTGCGCAGTATTTGGCAATTTTTTTTTCTCAATATTCCCAGAATTTCTTGAAATATCCTGAAAAAAGCTTGAAACATGCAGATTTATTATTTTAGTCATATCTTCTTTATTATTGAAAAAAAGTTTTTTATGTAGGTTTACATAAGCCTTAATGAGCCACACATTTGACGTTTCAAAAATTTACAAAGCCGACTAGATCTTGGGATTTTCAAAGTCAACTTTTGTTTTTCTTATGGCCGCCATATTGTTTTTCATGCCATTCGCTATAGAAAAAATCCCGGAACCCAAAAATTGATCACATTGCAAATAAATTCGAAAAAATGTAATCTTCTTTATTAAAAATAACGTAATAAAATTTTACCGAATGTCAAAAAGTGCATTTTTAAAGTATTTCCATAGGTAATAATATGTAAAACATTACACCCTATATATTAACTTATGTTGTACCTACCCATTGTAACTTAGAAGTCGTTTTAAATTTTCAATACCTACATGCATGTCATGTACTTTACGATACAACATGTCAAAAAAACGGTCCTCTTTAAATTTTAATATTTCGTTCTCATTTGAATTAATAAACTTTAATAAAGGAGTCAGAATAAACAAAGTGTGTTAAAATTTTTAAAATTTTTTGTTTATTAATTTGTGGTTTCTTACTTTGTGCATGGTACCTTATTAAAAAGATTTAGCTGAAATAAGATCTCGATTTTTGTTTTTTTATCACAATATTTCAGCAGCATCCTATTATTATCCTATTTTTTTTTCAGATTCTCAATACTTCTCAATATTTAAAATTGTCCACATTTTTTTAAATTTAACAGACCCTGTTTTTTTTACTATTTCCGATGTCCACGTAGCGAGTCACGAATACCCAGTTAATGAACCTCGTATAATTAAATTGAATAAAGTCCGGTTTTTCCAACTAGTGGAGCGAAATGGGAAAGAAAATGTGTTGTTTTATTTTTGCGCGTAAAACCAGCTACCACTTATATGTATCATGTTTAGACTACTCCTAACATGAAATGTACATTTACGACTTTTTTTGCAGGACAGGACTTTTAGAATTACAAAAAATTCAAAAATTGATGGTTCAGAAAAATTGCATTTTAAAAGTTTTAAATATTTGAAACTACTCAACTAGTTCGACGAAATCGACAAAATTTTTCATTTAAATTAAAGCGCTTCTGTTGGCGGTAAACTTGTTTAGGATTTTTATATTTGATTGTGAAATCAAAAGGTAATTGAAAATTTCCACAAAATTGTATCGATATTTTTTGAGTAAGTTAAAAAAAATAAAAGTTCAGCCCTGTGAAAAATCAATCCAACTAAACTGATTTCAATCAACAATCAGAGAAAAACAGTTCCAATACAAAAGGTTACCTAGGAAACAAAATCAAAATAACAGGAAATAAACGAAAATAACTCAAGTATAGCTTCGTGATCCTATAAACCCGTAATTATGTTTTTAATATCCACTGCAAAGAGGATTCCTTGAATTTTATTCGTGTTAATATTTTGTTTCATTTTTCAAACTCCGCTTTTTTCCACTTGTTTAGGTAGGTACTCGTAAGTTAAATCAAAAAACAAAGTTACAAAATACAGTTACTATTAAATAGGTGCATGCAGTATAGTTGGACCAGAGATATAACGAAACGACTTCTGTCATTTTATCAATTTTTGGATTATTGAAATATTGTTGAAGTCATAAAATATGACAGTTTAACAATTAGATCATTTCGTTATATCTCTTGGTCGACTATACCATACCTACCTTACTGACTGCAGTCTTTAAACGATCACAAATTAATAATTATAATTTGGTGATAACCAGTTAGGTACTTATGTACCTATATTTTCATTGATCATGATTTTAAAACTTATAATATTGTAGTTAGGTACTGTGATTTATAAGTTTGGTGGGTGGGTAGGTGAATATAAAAAAAACCTATGAAACTTTCAAAATTTTTAAAAATACATGATAAAATTCTATAATATTATGCACAAACCCTTTCTAAACTATTTATGTACCTATTGTTTTTATAAGTTACTTTTCTAAGCGCGCTATAAACCTAGACGAACAAATTTAGCTCCAAAATGAAATTAGATTTTTTTGGTCTGATATTTCAGATAATTTATACTTTTAATTACATACTCGTATTAAGTATTATTACTTCTGATTACAGATATTCATTGATTTTAATTGATTTTAGATGAAGAAAAAACATTTGTAAAAATTTTTATAAACTTTTCTTTTATAAGAAAATGTATAAATGATTTAATGATGGCATTTCAATAGCACTAAATAATAATCGTGCTACTGTTAATTTCGAAGATATTCCTTGCCCTGAAAGTGAAGAAAAAAATAGCAATGCGACCGTAGTGCCACAGATGCCTTAGTTAGTGACCTTAATATTAGATTGCAATAACTGTTTTTAGCTTCTTACCCACCCAGCACCCCTATTTCGCTCCTTGATCCAGAAAAAATTGATGGAACTCAGAATACGTGGATGTAAATATTATTTACAAAAGTTTTTTTTCGAAAAAAGAATATAATTAAAAATAATTATTATTATTAATATAAAATTTTTTTTGAATGTTATTAATTTTTGTTTCCTTGATTTTTATCTTATACCGAACGATATGAAAAAATCAATATGGCGGCCATAAGAAAAACAAAAGTAGGCTATGAAAACTCTGGAATTTAGTCGGCTTTGAAAATTTTTATAATGTGAAAGGGATAGCTTTTGACGACTAATGTAAGTCTACAAAAAATAATTAATTAATTTCCAATAATAAAAAAGATATGGCTAAAAAAAGAAATTTTGATTGTTCAGGTTTTTCAGGATATTTCAGCAACGACTGAAAATATTCAAAGAAAAAATTCAGATTCTCATTAAGCATTAAATTGTGCAGCTTTTCTCTAATTTAACCGAGTCTGTATCTCTTGCCGTTTCCAAGATCCCCATGTAGTACTGCCACTTACAACTGGACACATTATTGTATAGGTTTAGGTAGGTCCTATAATAGGTAACATGCTAACATGCAATGATCAAAATATAGGTAAGTACTTTTAATGGCTTGAATTTTATTTTGATCAGAGCATAATAACGTACGTTGATTGTTTAAATTTTTTGTTTTTACAATAATTTCATAACACGGAATAAGTACCTACCGCGGGCTGCTTGCTATATTGACATTTTTTGCCCTCTTAGACCAGCATGCCAGCTGGTTAGTTCTCCAGCAGACCAACAGTTTTGTGATACTAGTAAAAGAATACACATACTTTACCTACCACCTAGAAATTGAAGAGTGAACTGGAAGACTGGAACTGACTGATTCTTTTGTTTGCTACTTACTCGTTTGTTCCTAAATTATGATTTCTGAACATAAATCCCTATCTGGTCGGCAGTAAAATAAACGCAAGTAAAACCGTTGCTGAATAAAATCTTATGTCTTCACACCCGTCTCATTTTATGGTACTTAACCACTGAATCATCTTGTTTTATAATATATTAGAATCTTTTTGTGAAATACACAATATGTAGTCCAGTCAGTAAAGTAAAAAATGTATCAAAATTTCATAAAAAATTAAAAAATCTTATTACATGAGATTTTTCTCCAATAAAATAAATATATAAATAAATATCGTATGGCTGTGGTAAAGCCCAAGTGTTGTTAGTGAATTAAATTGGGTAAATATTTACATCTACGTATCCTAAGTTCCATCAATTTTTTCGGGACCGAGGAGCGAAATAGGGGTGCTGGGTGGGTAAGAAAGTAAAAACCGCTATTGCAAACTAATATTAAGGTCACAACTATGGCCTCTTTGACACTACGGTCGCATTGCTATTTTTTTCTTCATTTCATTTTTCTTCAATAGTAGCACGATTATTATTTTGAATTTAATTTATTTCGCATTTTCATTCCAAAAAGCGTAACATCAGTCCCTATAATCTGGATACGATATGAGAAAGCTTATATCCGGCTTGACGTATTCATCACCTCTCTGGTCTGGTGCATGTTTATATGTTACGCCGGCTAACCAGGACCGGACTCCCTACTGCGATTTTTAGTGCCATTTTTTTGCTAATCATGAATCTGCAAAGCAAATGAATACCTTCCTAGTGTTACTATAGGTATAGATACGTCCTCTACCCCTATATAGGGTGCACCATAAATCCTTCTCTACAGGGTGCACCATGTATCCTTCTCTATATAGGGTCGGTTAAACAAGTCCAAAGGAGCGCAATTTTGTGGCCATCTCGATTCCGTCGAGACATAAAAGATATCTGTGACCGTTCCTGAAATATCCTGAAAAAACTGAAAAATCGAGGTTTCTTATTTTTTCCATATCTTTTTTATTATTGGAGATTAATGAATAATTTTTTGTGGGCTTACATAAGTCGGCAAGAGCTACCCATCTGACATTTAAAAAATTTTCAAAGTCGACTGGATCTCAAAATTTTCATAGTCTTCATAGAATTTTTTTTATGTTTATTAATTTCCATTATTTTTTTATATCGAATGACATAAAAAAAATAATATGGCGGCCATAAGAAAAACGAAAGTTGACTGTGAAAACTCTTGGATCTAGTCGGCCTTGAACATTTTTATACTGACAGATGGGTATAGCTCTTGACGACTTCTGTAAGCCTACAAAAAATTATTTAGTAATTTCCAATTATCAGAAAGATATGGCAAATAATATAAGAAATCTCGATTTTTCAGTTTTTTTCAGGATATTTCAGGAGCAGTCACAGATATTTTGTATGTATTGACGGATTCGAGATGGCCACAAAATTGCGCATCTTTTCTCTAATTTAACCGACGCTATAAATGCTATAATATGCTATATCTCTTAGCGTTCAGGAGATAGCAATATAGAGAATAGGATATATGGTGCACTCTGTATTATAGGTGCCATAGTGAAACTGTAAGATACCCAGATGTAAATATTGACCGATTTTTTCATAATTAATTTATTAAAGGTCATTATTTATTTACCTTTTATTTATTAGTATTTTTGTTATTTTTTTTAATATTATTTTACTATTATGTATTTATAAAATGATAAATGATATAGATAGGTACTTAGGTACGCGGTGTCTCTAGGCAAGTGCCAATCAGTTGTTATTTTTTTTTAATAATAAAAAAAATCATTAATTTAAGTAATTTTGTAATGAGGGATGACTTCACTTTAGTAATTAGCACATTATTTGTGTCTTACATTTATACACAAATTGTAGATTTTCATTATCAAAATATGTATGAAATATCCACTGTTAATGTCGCCATTCTGTAGAAATTCTCGATTAAGCAGTAAGTAGCTGGTAGTCTATTTTTGCCGTACACCGAAGCGACATAATAATTGCTGTTTAAAGTTCCGATGATGGTATTAGCAATGCTTTTCGGAAACAGTTTTGATGTTTTTCTAACTTAACTATCACAGATTTTGAAAAATTGGAACAACAAAGTTTCATTTATAAACTATCACATTTTGCAAAAAAATTGACAATTTTGAATAGTTCCTTTTTGCACAGGACGATTTTTTGACGAAAATTAGGTATTTAGCCCATTCCTGAAAATTTCAGCCATGTACCTACTCTAAAGGCCCACAGGGCGACAACTTATTGCTAGATTGGCACTCTAACTATAGAATACCCTGTAGGTAGGGTGAAGTGGGGTAAGTGTAATACCGGGGGAAGTGTAACAGTCGGCCATTTTTTTTAAAGTAAGGTTAAAAATGGAAGTTTTGTATTTTATTTAAAAGGTTTATTAGAGTATAATCTTATATACAGGGTGAATTATAAAAAACGCCCCAAGCGATAACTCCGGTAATTTTGAAGATATGAAAAAACTTTTTGAAACAAAGTGGCGTAGTTTATCATCATCTATATGTTGAGATAAACGCTCGATCAACACAACTTCCTGTTTAACCGGAAGTAACATCAACTTCGGGTTTTTAAATAGAACACCCTGTAAAACTTTATATTTTTTAAATGTCTGAAGAAATCTAATACAGGTGGTTTTCACCATTGGAATTTAGATTGAGCGGTTTATGAGTTATAAACAAGTGAAGATCGAAAATTTTCAACTTCAAAGCAGTGTAGAGCTAGAACGGCTCAAGATATCTAAAAAACAGTTTACATGTCCCTATCCTAACTTTTCATGTTTTATCCCACTATGTGGAGTGAATTTTAATACAAGGTGATGAAAAATCGGATAATTTTCATCACCCTATATTAAAATTTAAACCACATAGTAGGATACTATGTCAAAAGTTAAGATAGGGACATGTAAACCGTTTTTAGATATCTTGAGCCGTTCTAGTTCTACACTGCTTTGAAGTTGAAAATTTTCGATCTTCACTTGTTTATAACTCATAAACCGCTCAATCTAAATTCCAATGGTGAAAACCACCTGTATAGATTTCTTCAGACATTTAAAAAATATCAAGTTTTACAGGGTGTTCTGTTTAAAAACCCGAAGTTGATGTTACTTCCGGTTAAACAGGAAGTTGTGTTGATCGAGCGTTTATCTCAACATATAGATGATGATAAACTACGCCACTTTGTTTCAAAAAGTTTTGTCATATCTTCAAAATTACCGGAGTTATCGCTTGGGTCGTTTTTTATAATTCACCCTGTATAAACGATTTTTTTTTTCTTCAATTAACTGGATATTTTTTTTACAAGAGTTTTACTAACGTCATGCAGATTTACTTAAATATGGAGTGTGTGACTTGTTCTTATTGATTTTTTGTAATTATTGTGACATAATAAATTTTAAACCCAATGTTGTCATCAGGGGTGTTTTTCACCAGGAATCCATATTTTGTGTTAAAAACGGTTACGGAAAACTCCTAACCCTATAAAATGGCTGTTACACTTACCCCTTCTATATTGATAGAGGGGGTAAGTGTAACAATTTGCTCGGGGTAAGTGTAACAGGTTAGTTGGAACCTCAAATAGGTCGGTGAGGAGAATTAACCTTCCCACTTTCATTTGATGCTTATAATGTTAAATAAAATTGTTCACGTTCAGTCACGTTTCAATCTGGTTCTTATTTACAAAAAAAGCTTATAACTTTGTTATTAAAAGTGATATTATCTTGCGGTTTTTTTTTTTGTTTAAAAGGTATTTTTCATGAGTATGTTACACTTGCCAAAGTTCCTTACATACAAAATTTGTATGTAAATTATCGTTGAATGTTACACTTGCCCCAAATTGCGGGGTAAGTGTAACACCTTGACATCGACACCATTTTTTTTTACTGAATAAAGAAATATCAGATTTTTAAAAAGTTAATTTTTGTAATGTGTTGGTAAGTCTACAAGGAACCCCCTGTAAAAAAATTGTCTGCCTATTTCCATTTGTTTATCTGTACTGGGCCTTAGAAGAGCAACTATGCTTTTTTTCAGTTACACTTACCCCACTCCACCCTATATGTAATTAATATAGAATGGATATCTTACTACCGGTTAACCGTTTTAGGTATAGTCCTCTCCTCTATCTATGTATTTTCTAACTTAAAAAAAAAATCGGCAGACTGCTGGTATAATAATCTTAAACGCGTATAAAATCCAATGAAATGAAAGGTTCCCGCAGTCGGATAGTCTGTAACACTGGATGCAATCTTTAGACCCCTGAACTGAAATTTTGAGAAGTGGAAGTAGAAAAGGGTAGAAGATGGATGATTCTACTTTCGGAAAAAGAGGAAAAAAGAGAGAAATACAAGAGACACTAATCGCTGGCCCGGGATGTTGTGAGGAACCTTCACAGAGTAATGGATCATAAATCAGATAATGCAGCTTTTTATTGACTGCAAAAAATAATAATTGGGATTGTAAGGGATAATAAGGGATTGCTTAAAATTCAAATATGTGTACAGTATATACCTAAGTAGGTATCTTAATATTGCAAGACTCACTGTCTGGTATATTTATTTACACTTCAGAGAGGAATTTGAAACATTTTCTCAATAATTTCTTCACTTTTTGACGGTGGCCATCAGATGCGGTCGTCGGATTATTTTTTCCGGTTTGTTTGAGTTTGAATGAAGTACCTACTTCCTTAGTTTTTGTTTTTATTATTTAGAAAACAGGTTTCTGGAAGCTGTTTATGACTTTTTGTAGCGTAATGTGAGTAATGTGACATCATCCTGCTCCTGCATGTTGCATTATCAATAAATCTTGATTTATAAGGCAGATTATGATAGGGCACTTATTCTGGTTCCTTTCATTTTAATGAATTGCTTTTGTTTTATTTTTATAATACAAATGCCCGTATTCACAAACGATAATTTCCTAAATAATTATGTAATCAATTATCCCCATCTCACTCTATTGCAAAAAAACTGCATATCTCCATCTCACTCATTTAAATAATTACGTAATTATTTAGGAAATTATCGTTTGTGAATACGGGCATAAGTATTTGTTATTTAGTTAAAATTAGCAAACAGTTGAACTTGAACATAATAATTACTTCAAATATGTTTGTTAATTTGGCATTAGAAGTAGGTACATAATTTTGTGCTAATTTTAATTGAATAAAATAATTTTATCTATTAAATTTTTATTACCGATAGCTTTTTATTTTTTACTGATGAAGAGGATAACCAGTTAATCGTCGGTTAACCGGTTAGTAATATTTCATAAAACTAAAACACACATGCAGCCCGAAAATAAGTATCGAGAAATAAAAAATCTTTATCTTTATATAGTTTAAGGGCTAGTTGCACAAAAGTTAATTAAAGATTTGTCAGATTATTACTGATTTTAAATTGCCAATTTTGAAAGTATGTGTGAATATTTTGAATGATCTTTTATTGTTATTTACCCGTGATTTAACTCTTCTAAAGGGGAGTAGAATTTATTTCCTGACCTGACCAACATTTTGATAATACAGGGCATTTTAAAATCAGTAATTATCTGGCAGATCTTTAACGTTTGTGCAACCGGACCTAAGATTATTAGACTTATGAAAGTAAATAGAACTTACACTTACGTTTAACAGTAGTAATAACCCAAGGACATTGATAATTTAGGCGTCGGTCTGTTGCCAAGCAACAAGCTTGAGAAAGTTGTTATAAAATTTTTGAGCATTTATCAAAGTTCGAGGGTTATCGGATACAAATTTTTTTGCTAATTATAATATGAAAAAATCAGAGCAAAAACAATTATTTATTTAAAGGTGCAATTAACTTTTGTGGCCATAAGAAAAACAAAAGTTGACTTCGAAAACCCCAAGATCTAGTCGGCTTTGGAAATTTTTGAAACGTCAAATGAGTAGCTCATTATTTGAGTAGCTCATCATACAAAAAATAATAAATCTTTTTTCAATAATAAAGAAGATATGGCTAAAATAATAAATCTGCATGCTTCAAGTTTGATCAGGATATTTCAGGAAATTCTGGGATTATTGAGAAAAAAAATTGCCAAATACTCGTCTCAAAACAGCGCAACTTTTTTATAATTATTTAACCGACTGCATGAAAAAACTGAAAAAACCGAAAAAAACTGCATGAAACGGTAAGAGATATGACTCTTACCGTTTCATTCAGTTTTTTTTACCTCAGCCTGTATCATAAAATTAAACAACGACCGACTTTTCTGAAAGGTCGTATTGTATTTATGGCTTATACAATTTATGGTAGTTAAATCTTATTAACCTATTAAATAAAAATTTAATATTTAACTATTAAAAAAGTTAAAAACGCTACATTTGAATTTTTATCGAAAAATCCTATCGAAATTGTATAAGTAGGTACCTATATATATATGTCTTTTTTGCAGTACAATTTACAATGGCATACCGAAAATGTAATAAAAATAGTTTACCTTTTTGTACGAGACAAAAGATGTCATGTGACCCGGACTCTGGGTGCAACTTTTTTTAAGTAAAAGCTTAATGAACGGAAATAAAATGAAATTAATGAATGTAATATACCTTTAATACTATTCAAACATTAATAGTTTCTACAATGTTTTTTTTTTTAGTAGTAAGTAAGTATCCATTAGCGTAAGGATGATAATAATTGCGCTAGGACGAACCAGCCTGTACAAAGAGACAATTCGTCTATCCGGATCCGGGGACACTTAGATGTTCTGTACTGTATATCCACAGAATAGACATATTCTGTGCTAATACTGCTTATCCGAGGCCCTGAGAAGTGGCAACAAAGCAGGGTTTCCGGTAATCGGATGGGTATATACTTTTAGTGCAGTGGGCTATGTATTGACATCAGAACGTTCAGGGATTCTAAAATTCTTAAGGATATAACCAGATTTGTATGTTGTGAAATGTTTACCCCTCGCAGGTTGCTTCGATTAATATGATGTTTCTCTTCACTTTCAGTTATAATACACACCATCAAGTCTATTATTAAGGGCGGGACTCCGGTTACCTGTGCAACGTACCGGGCTTCGTGAAATAAGCTTAATGTGTATATATATATATATATATATAAGGTTACTTCTATCGTGAAAACAAATAAGAGATAAATAATTTTTACATATTTGCAAATATAATAAGAGGAGTCTTATTTGATAAGAAAAATTCCCATGTGCTTCACATTATGTATGTATTGATATTTATTTAAAGTGTACTTTACATCACTATCACCAACACCAACATACCATACTTGACATGTCTCATCAGATTGGCGCCTTGTCAGTAAAAAATTACATAACGATTTCGAATTAAATGTCACCCAAATATCGGTTATTACGAGATGCGGATGGATACTGTTATAACCGTTGGTTTATTATTATATGCGGACACACTAGTGCGTTGTTACATTGTCGCCAAAAATCGGACATATTTATGTGTAATACTCCCGATTTTTTCGCGTAGGAGAAGGTCAATCGGAAATAGTTCGGGCTCTATAAATTGTACCTACTCGCATTAAATTATTTCGTATTACATATTAATATCGTCTTCGCGACATATTCTCACTTAGTAACTGCCTACGTTTTTTTTTAAATCTCCCAATTTGTCAATTTCGTCATGTGAATTACGAACGAGTACGCTTATAGCTACTTGCGATATTAGGCCTGCTACTGTATAAGTTTATTACGACGCTATCACGTTACTATTATTATCACTCGTCAGACTAAATACTATAATAACGATACCGATGGGGTGTTAAGGAATTTTCTGCATTAAAAGATATTATTCAAGAACGTGTCTTTTGAACACACAAAGCGAAGATTTCGATTTCATCGATCTCGGAAGTAACAAGATTTCCTTACCATGATCTTGGCCTGCTGGCGGCTTCGAACATTCTGCCCTCAAGGAATCGAATTTGGTATAATTAATTATTCAATAATCGTTCTCAAATTAAAAAAAAGCTTCCCAAAAACTAGTTATCTTCAAATTGCTACCAAAAGTTCCCCCATCTACTAATAGCTACCTATATGTATACAAAAAAAATAAAACGACACTTCCTGAGAAAATGTTAGTTCCCCTCACAAATAACTTAAATATGGACATATTGAAGGGGTTGGAGGTTTATTAGCAATTCCGAGTGTCAAAGTGTAAAAAATGCACTTGAAATACAACAGGTGATTAGCGATAAGCCTCCAAATGAACTAACTCATGAATTATTAGCTGCATGGGGTCGGGGTGGAAAAAATACAACCGCACCAAGGGATGACTGATTGAAGAATTTAGGGTGCTACCTTTCGCACCGTTCACTTGATTTACTCACAACTGAAGCATATAATGTAAACGACCTGATTGTTTTGTTTCCGGTATAGAAAATCCGCTCATTTCGAGGGACGCGCCAGACGAGAAGGGCTGCAGTACAAATCCCACCGGTTCCGGCGTCTACCTGCCCGGGTGCATAAAATCGTGGACCCCCTTTTTAAATTCCCATATAACAACACCTATATTGTTAGTGGCCAGATTTATCCCTCTTATGTATTACTTTTAACACAGGGGGTGCAACAAACATAGTGGAGTGTATAATACGTATTATATACATATTACTATTTTGTATTTACATAGAATAAGAATATCTAGAGCTAGTTATGCCGGAAATCGTTGACATTGTTATTTAAAAAAAAAAGAAAACTTGCATAATGCCCTAGCCCTAGACTGATTTAGGGGCATTGTCATTATTATGAATAAGTTTGGTTGCAGTCTGTTCTAGTTTTTTACAAATTTGATTTTTAACTCTTTGAGATGAAAAGAATTTTGCCTTTCATTTCATTTAAGACCCATTGATGCCAAAATCGCTTTTTCGCCATTTTAAGGTAAAACTATGGTTTAGAAATAATCTAATCCTCTTTTAATGAGATATTATGTAAAATGAATGAAATTCTCTACCTACTACATATTTAAATTATGATCTCTTGAGGATTTTGTTACAAGCTGACACACTATTATGATTTACAAGCAGGTGATAAGTGAGTTTAGGAAACCATTGTAGTCAAGTTCGACGACCCTTCCTGTTCCCAGTCTCTATAGTCCAAAGTACCTACTTACAAACATTAACACCAGTTAAGTTTAAATGTTTGCATTAAATAAATCATAAAAATGTAGTAAACTTTCATTACCCAAAATATTCCCCACCGTAGATAGACGGAAAATAGAAAGGGTTCACATTATTATTAGTCGCTGAGCTGATAGCTACATACGCGAAATCTAGCCTGGCGTCAAAGTGACGATGTTTCATTTTATTTATACGAGTCAACGTAATTTTATGTATGTTGAACTTATCTTTATAATGATTACGAACGACACATTTTTAGTGCTTCAACAAGTCGTAAGGTAATTTTATACACTTCATGTGCATGTGGTAGGGAATTATTGTTACACATGTCCGCGTAATTGAATATGAATAGTCTCGGTGTAATTAGCACTAGCACTAGCACCAGCACCAGCACTATCAAGTAACTGTTTAATTATTTTTATATCTTCGAGGTGGTACTACTGGTGTCGGTGTTGCACTCGCCCCATCATCATCAATGATGATTATTTCCTGTCTCCTGCGGTTTTTTGCCTCGGCTCCTGCAATTTTTGCCACGCGAAAAAATGACAATATTCATGGGAATCGATTAAATATAACTTAAGCTGCGATGTGACGTTAATGATGTGCACTATGAGGTGCCTGATTACAGAAACTTCAATCGAAAACCTTATGCGACTGCGGGTTTTTTTGGAATCAAAAAATGAAGCAAAAGCTCCACGTTTTTAGTTTTTTTTGGACGCATACTAGAGAAGATACAGAAATGTGGCCTTATCTTCAAAGCTTCTTTATCATAGAAAAAAAAAAGAAAATAGAGAAAAGAAGAAAAAGGAAGATTTTTTCATTATATAAAAGAAAATACTGCCCAAATTTTGGTCGAGGCAATTTATATCAACCGATAAATCTCACTAAAATTTGAATTAAAATGGATTTTGATGCTACTGCAGAAAACTACAAGCGTCTCGCGTCAGTGCGTTGTAATTTACCCTAATAATTCATCGAAATGGGCCAATTAGTTCGAACATATTAATTTTTTTTTACTTTTTTGGTCTTTAAAACTTCTCTCTTTCACAACCACTCTCGTTACTTTATCTCTAGACGCATTACCAACAACCGAGCGATTATAAATCATAATTAAAACAACAATAGACCAAGATTAGTGAATCAGAAGCGCCCAAATTAAACGGTTCACTCAATTCCCGCTAATTACGTACGTTTATGATTCAAATTTCACGAAATCACCGATTAACCATACAACATATGCGTGCATGACGACGATGAGTAATATAAACTGGAGCGTCGACGACTTCCATGCAAAAAGCAAATTCGTCCGACATTCATCAACTGTCTAGGTCAAAGATTGCAGACCGGAGAGCACCAGATCTAGCACCACATAGCTCCATCCAGCAGTTATAGCAAGCAGCAGTGGCGGCAAGCACATCATAACAAACAATAAAAATTCAAACAACAATACGTCGTCGGTAAAGGAAAGAGGAAGGTCCACGTTCGCATCAGAAACGGCAGCTGCCGGTTCTTGTGCCATTATTCTCCGGCATGTGTGTGTGTTTCGGTGGAAGACAGGTCGGAACTTGCCGGGGTCACGAAACGTCTTCCGTCTGCTGGTCTCCGGGCCGGTTTCCCCCGAGGCCAAAGAGCCGGTCAAAGAGAGATGCTCCAGTTTCACGACCGTGTCATATTAATAAAATTATTGAATAATTGTATGAGAAATTGAACAGCTTAATAATAGGCAGAATTTTGCAATGGTTTTAGCTTTTTTCCCACGCAAGTCGATAAGGAAATGGTGACGCGGCTGTAAATAATGCCTATTGTCAATTTACATGCATGCAAGTTGTCGGTCGTTAAGTTAAAATTAACTGATGAACTTGGCTGAGTAAAATTTATTATTGTACTCACACTCAACCGCAACAAATAGTCTTGCAGTTGAGTTTCAATAATTTTATGTCATAATCGTGCCAGAATTCCTGACATTTTCTTTCCATCCATGTTACATGATGTTACATGCAACAATTATTTAGAAGATTCCAAGATAATCCATCCAAACAGAATAACTTCCAGTTTTTGACCAGTTTCGAGTGAGGAGCCTTGTGGTTGCACCAATTCTTTAGTCGGTAGATTTTTCAATGATCTACAATTTCTAAAATCATTTTTGTGTCTTGAAAACCAGTTTGATCTTTTTGGCCAGTTTTGGGCACTTATACCCAAATTTTTCAGACACCACATATTTTGCTCTAAAACTACAAACCAACTATTTCTTGTACCCCCTTTTTATATTCTCTCTTCTCTTCAATGCAACAATTTTCGAGTCTCTATTATGAGACATGATTTACAGATAAGGGAAGATTCATCCACTTCACATTATCTCACTGATAGTGATAATAGTGCTGGACACTAGTTAATAATAACGTTTCTTGTTGCACACTCTGTAGATGGTTCTTGCAGAACCGATCCAATCAACTTTCAGTCGATCGATTAATTGTCGCACCTTCACCTTATGCAACAGCCTCGCGGATTGAGAAAATGGGAAGTGACTTTTAAGGCGACATTCTGCACGCAATCTGTCCCCGAAGTGGCAAATCGGTGCCGACGGTCGACACAAATAATCGGCAACGCGAACTGGATGCACTTTTAACATTTTTATCAGTGAAAGGACAGCCGTATTTTTTTATCGGCGCACACTTTCACCTCAAAACAGGAATACCGATCTCATACAGTTAGTTACGTATGTAAGTGTGTGTTATAAACTTCTGAACGCATGCAGCTTTCCAAACCGTGCGACCTTGAGCCTTATGATAAGATTGGGGGACCGGCTAGGACTTTCCGAAGCCCCGTAATTCCCACATTTTGCTCATTGAAATGCAGGAATAACTTCTTGTAGGTATTGAAGCTCGATCGAGCATGATGGCATCTCAACAATCCAGAGGTACCGTTACTGCTTTCTATAAGGTATTTATTCATGAGAGCGATTGTATAGAAAATTATTAGCTAATAGAATCGAAAAAAATTATCTTCCATATTGCATCTGGTTTAATTTAACCATCACGAAGAGCAGACATCTCTAGTTCTATGATGATGGTGCTTTAATTAGAATTAACACCAACTGTGCATTCTAATTATTATTAGAACGCCGATACCACGAAGAGCAGAACAACCCAACAGATGACGCAACGTTTCTTGCAATAAATTCCACTACCATTACAACCGGATTACCATACCAAGAATCGCCCATCACTAAAATCAGTCACCTGCAACCCAGCAACAACGTGTTCCGGAATTTGAGCGACCGTCTTGACCAGTTGAATGGACACTGGCACCGTTGTTGCCGTTCGTTTCACGACGCGTTCCAAAAGGCCCAACTCGAGCCGGCAACGTTGCATGCATGGGTCATCCCATCGTGGTACGCAGACCGGCCGGTGTCCGTCCATCTCGGCCGGTCTCCCAGGACGCCGGTGCGTTCCCCCTGCCGGGTTTGCTCTTGCTCCTCTCTCATTCATGCATTCTTGTCGTCGTCCGTGTCTGGGCCCCATCGACCTTCGCACGAGCCTGGTCAACGGCCCGGTGAAAGGACGCCCAATTCGACGGCAGTGCGACGCTGCTGCTGCTAGCCGGGCTGACCTTCACCGGCGCGGAATCGCACATAAAGCACACGTGATAGCGGAGAGGCGGCACTGCCATTACCGGTATCAGACAGACGGGACGGAACTGCGATCGGTGATAGCCACGTATCGTATTATTCGTTACAATGTGTTGTTATGTCTCTAATCATGAGAAAGGAAATGGTCGTTTTCTGTTTTCCATCATGCATAAATGGGGTTTGGGTTTGAGGTTTCCTCCTCGCCGTCTATGCGGTCATCTGTTTTTTCCTCCGCCTGTCCAGGCATTCCTGTGTGATTATTGACGAGGAAGGCGATTGAGAGATCAAAATCTGAAACCCCAAACCTTTTTACGACCCTGTTGAAAAAAATACAACCCCCTTCTGGGGCTGTACTCTCGGAATAGTAACCCTGATGATGATATTTTGTTAACCTCGAAACAGGTCTCATTAATTTATCTTTCTCTGATGAGTTACTTGTTCAAGCCGCGCGTGAAATAAAAAAAAACCGATTGTGGCACCAATTTTTGCATAATGTAAAAAAATTCCCCCAATGATATCGTACGTACCACTTACTGGTATCGGTAGAGTTCTGCTGTTATTAAATCATATCATAGTACCTAATAACGGTGACGTGTACTTGTATGCAGATAATTTCGTATTGAGCAAGGCGGCCAACTCGATAATAAAACGTGTCGTTTTAATTATCCAACAATTCATATTTCGTGATAGCGACGACACATTTTGCAGTAAAAGTTGAACGTTCCAACTAAATTCGCGTACTACAAACAATTGATATCCGGCGCCATGAATGATTTACTCGGTTGTTAGGTACGCAGTTGGCAAAAACAATCGACGATCCATTCCATTACACAACTTTATCGGTTAGTGTGTAATGTGTATAAAATAAGCGTGTGTTGTGTATATTACCTTGAAGTTTCGGAATCGGTCCTAGAATTAGAATTATTGTAACAAGTAGTAAGTGAGAGTTACTAGTACTAGTACTAGTACTACTGTTGCTGGGCGCGATAAGGACAATAATTCTTAATGACTCGGACGTGGTACTTACTCACTCGCTCATTTCGCTAGTCTATCAATCGCGCTCTAAAATTAGATGCAAAAATCCGGACAATTATTACATCTCGCGATAACCCAAGACCACTTCGAGCCGATCGAACTCGCTAATCCGCATTCTTGTACGCATCACTATATTTATTATTAATATTCATATCCAGACAAATCGTGGGAACGATATACCTGCGAGCCGCGGTGGCGCTGGGCGCTGGCGATCGTCATTACGCCGAAATGACCCAACGCGGTCTTTATAGGTACAATTGCAAAATGCAGCCAGTTTTTCCATTCATGCATTAATAATAATTGGATTTCGCAGAAATTTCGTGAGGTAATCGGGGCCCGGGTTAATGATTCCGAGCAGCGAGGCAAGAGTAGATTATACGAGGCACTGCACTGCATTCCGACTGCTTTTCTTCTTTTTAGTCTGGCAAAGTGCCGGTGCCTGGGAGACCGAGAGAACTGATCATGGGCGGTTCCACACTCTATCTGATGAATGGCAGGTTCAGGTTTATCTCGAAACGGATCGCGATGTTCGTTTCAAAAGTTGCGAGCCGGGGTGCAATCAGGCAGAATGAGGGATTTTGCTTGAAAGTGGGGCTGAAACATGATTGCGGAAGATTTAAGATAAAGTCTTCTTTTGTATGTTACTGAGGGGGAAGATGATGTTCCTATAGGAGAAAATTGAAACCACGAAATAAAACGACCGCGTATGAACATCAGGCAAGCACTTTTTGAAAAAAGTTTCAAATTCGCGGAAGAAAAGTTTTTTACCAGGAAAACTTGACAAGGAAACCTGACCAGGGATTCTTCCAGATTCTTGTGGTCGGAAAAAAATTGAATCGACCGCCCATAAACGTCAAACAATAAGCACCTTTTTGGAAAAAGACCGAAATTCATGGAAGAAAGTTTTATAAGGAAAACTTGACAAGGCAACCTGACCAGGAATTTTCCTCTTCGAATTGACTGAAAAATTCAAAACAAACACGCCAAAAATGGTATTTATTTACACAAACAAACGGTGTAAGATTGGTAGCGAACACTTCAACTCTGCGGTTGTCTTATCAGTTTGGTTTTTTATTATATAACCGTAAAACACTCGAGATAGCGGTCTGAAAATTCCTATCAATCCAGGAAATCTTTGTTTGTCCCAATTATACAATAAACAACATTTCAGGGTTAATCTAATCTCGCAAAATCATCACCTAAGTGACATTTTTTTATATCCAGTGCAATGTGGAATTATGCACGAAATAGGAGCCTGGTACGTAATATTTACTGTTTGCCCTTCTTATCACGAGCTTGTCAATTTCTGATAGCGAGATAAATACTCAGAAATATAGGTCAAATTTTGAAAGGTTATAAAAACTCTAATAATCGGTGATTAGTTGTCATTGAAGAACTTAAGTCGACAAATCTTCTAAACGTTATTGACAGGTACCTAGGTAAGTAAAATCAACAACCAGAGACACAAACAGAGGGGCTAGAATTGACCCCCGAGGCACTCCATTATGTTTCTGTAATAGCCAGAAAACTTGATTCGTTCGTTATACGACGAAAAAACAAAACAAAAAAGAAGAAAAAAGGAAAAAACAACCGAAACACCACAATTTTATTTTGCCTGCATTTGTGCCCAATTTTTATGCAACTTTCTCATTTTGGGGGAAATTTCTTCTCCAGCAGCTTGTACCACCTGACAATAGGAAACTGTACTTATTGTTCAAGAATCATTTTCTTCTAAAGTCCAAGTAACCAATTGAGATCATTTTCCTCTCAGAGATTGACAGAAAGTAAGAAGGAAGTTTTTTCATTACTTAAAATACTTTTTTGACTTTAATTAATTAATCCCGTTCCTAATTATAAACCGAAGGGATAATTACACGACTGAAATACCGTTATTACGTAACCCGATCCCGAACGTTTATAATAAGAGGATGCACCAAAGCGGAGTCCATAAATTATTTATAAATTATTTTGGTCTCCCGTAGATTTATCCTGTAAGTAGTGACTAGTGACTGAAAGTACCTTGGAGACAGCGAGACATCGGCTAGACATAGCAACCCGAAGAATGCCCGCTTTAAAAATAGTCACCGAAAATACCTCTAATGACATTCTCGAGAGCCTAATGTACACAATCAATGTCGAAAGGTATAAGAGGGATCTATTAATAATAGGCGACTATTTTCTTAAATTTACCGAACGAGAAGATGAATCGGAGTGCAATATGATACGGAGCGGGAGTTGAGAAATGTGAGTCATGTAAGTTATCTCAAAATTTGTTTTAAAATTAGTCAAAAATGTTCCCCCCCCCCATGCAACAATTTATCCTCTAACAAAGTCCTCATAATAAAAATTAAACTTGTAAATAAAGTTCCAGGCTGAAAATTGCAAATACGATTCGAGCTTATCATCAAAACATAAAATTAACGACCATAGTCATTATAAAAGTTGCAATTTTTGCAAAACGTCAAGGTCGATTTGTATTAAAACCGTAATGGAGCAATTTACGTGTGCATTATCAGAACGAGTAGAGTCGTAGTAATTTTCACTTTAATGATCCGGCTTTGGTCGGACTGATAAGCGAAAGTGATGCAATTTTAGCTAGTTGTCTATTAGCGGAAGATAAGTATAACCTCTTTGATACGCACTGGTAGTAGTATCAAGTCAGGCCTTCAAATGGAGTTTTTTAACATACTTTAGCTTATCTATTTCTATATATACGTAATTATTTAAATATTCCATATATTGTTGGGCCGCCAATTGTCTACCAAATATCGTTTTCCGCTTGGATTTTAGATTGTACAATGACTCTAAACAATGCAGTGGTGACAACTGTCAATAGATGGATGCGATTCGATGCAATTTTTATACACGATAAATCCCGCCTTCATGACCCAGTCGGCATAAATAATCGAAACACCAATGTATATGCATCGCATCAAAAAGCACCGCGGACTGAAAATTTTCTCACGCCCCAAATTTGCCATTCACACGAACTTCTTCCCGTACTACAAACATTTAAATTTATCATAGAAAATTAATTCAAGTCAAGTGTATTATTATTATTAGAAGAGCTCGATCAACGAATTTCATTGGCCGACGATGTAAATTACAAAGAACATATCAATTCAATTGATGATTGTCCTCGTATAACGCAAGTAAAACTTTGATGGCTCCCCCGGAGAAGAGGTTATTACACCATCGATAATTAGAGGGCACATTAAAGAATGGTGAACTATTATTCATAATACGTACTCGGTACATGCCATTCCAGTGTCGTAATTGTCACAGTTTATACGGTTACCAGTTGTTAACTTCAATTTGCTGCACGCACTCCATGTTCGTTCCTTCTCAGCCTTGTTACCCAATAAATTTATTTAATTCCCGGTGCGTTTGTTATAATTAATCACGCCGACAACGTTCCTCTTTTTTCCCTCCTTCGGTTTCTAGCTTTTAAAAAAAACGAAGCCGCGAAAATTGTTCAAA
Organism: Malachius bipustulatus; assembly: GCA_910589415.1. Lineage (NCBI taxonomy): Eukaryota > Metazoa > Arthropoda > Insecta > Coleoptera > Melyridae > Malachius > Malachius bipustulatus. The sequence goes on from OU342630.1 coordinate 59,194,775, forward strand.
ACAATCTCCCTTACCTACCTCTCTAATATACACGAGATAAAAAAAATATTTTAATGAAAAGGTAAAATAAACGCGCTTCCCTCTTTTAAAAAGCAATTATTTCATTGCAACGTTAAAATTAATGCAGTTTCCTCAAAAAAAAAAAAAAATTATTGCAACGTTAAAATAAACGCGGTTGCTTTCTAGAAAACATAATTTTATTGCAACGTTTATAATAAACGCGGTTCCCTCTTTGAAAAAAAATTATTTTATTGCAATGCAACGTTAAAATTAACGCGGTTCCCTCTTTTAAAAAATAATTATTTTATTGCAACGTTAAAATTAACGCGGTTCCTTTTTTTTAATAATTATTTTATTGCAAAGTTAAAATAAACGCGGTTGCCTTCTAGAAAACATAATTTTATTGCAACGTTTATAATAAACGCGGTTCCCTATTTCAACTATAAATGATGCATTCATTGCAAAATTACAAAAAATTAACGCTGTTCCCTCTTTAAAAAAATAATTTGTGATTATAATTTCTACTTGAATCTAAACAGAGAATGATTTTTTTTATCTATAAATATCTAGGCGATTTTTTCCCTAATTTACGGTCATTCTACCGAAACCTTGCTTCCATTACAACACAAAACAAATTAGTAAACATTAAAAATGTTTATTGGATTTATCCAGAAACAAACAATAATATTTTTACGAAATTCAATGGCGATATCGGAGAAAACAAGTCAAGGATGGAGAGTAAACAAACGAAGTTACTTTTACTAGAAAAATGCGATTTTTACGCAACTGAGCGTAGCGCGCGCGGAAAAAGAAGAACACAATGAGTTTTATTTTAATCAATGGGAATCGGTCGTAGTAACCTACAACCTGCCAACAAACAATTGCATGATACGTATTTAATCAGTAGGCAATGATATTCAAAAGGAAAAGTCAAGGAAATTGAGTCTAGGCATCGTCGAAAGGTCACGATTTGTGATTTAGATCGTTACTCGTGGCATGTCGGAACGATCGAGGAAATAATCATTGAATAATCAATAATCATACAAACAGAAGCCATGCTTTACGAGAAATGCAAATATGACATTTTTGGACGTTTTGGATACGAAAACGACGAATTAATTTTCGGAAGTAACAAGATTTTCTTACGAGATCTTGGCCTGTCGGTTGGTGACGAGATGGTTCGACTACTTGGTTTCTCACTTTTAATACTGAACTCTCTGGAAAATTAACTGGAAATGGAAATAATGGAGTAATGTGCATGGAAATGTGGTATTAAGTGAATGTATAGTGGAAATGATCACACTTTTTCAACCATGAACATCTAAAGAAGTTAAATGTCAAAAAGACGTTTTTTGACTTGACCTACTGACATTTTTTAATCTAGCACAGCTATATGTCAAATAAAACAAACAATGGCAATCATAGTTAGGGAGGTGCGTTGTAGAAAACAGAAAAAGACTTTACCTACAAAAAAGTTGGGGAATCTTGTTTTACGTACTTAATCAAATATTGACCTTACACTTACAATAGAACATTTTTCCACTCTGTAGTCATTATATAATTTATAATAATCATTATTCAATCATTATTTATGCAATAAAATTCCGTATTAATTTGTCGTTAAGAAAAAAATTTACAAACATCCTGAAACCGATGTTCACATAAAACGAGACGCCCGAACATGTGTCCACCACACTCGGACGATCAGTATACCTAACTAATACAACGAAAATTACCATTATTCGAAATTTGAATACACAATGACCGATTACTATGTAAAAAACGTAATTCCACCATTGCCGAGATTACTCGTCTACGATGTAAGCCGTGGCGACCTTCCTTTAATTGTTAAAATATTCGTCTGGTAGAATTTAAATTTAATAAATGTTTAAACATGAATCCGAAATGAAGCGCGCCGGAGGTTCAAGTTTTAGTTCACGGGTTTAATAACTCAGGTGTTTTAGTTAGTTACATTACGATGAGCTCGAAGTCTGCCTTTTTTATTTATTGTTATTTTATTCCCCCCGAGGTAACTTATTAGCGAGAGGGAAACTGCACTCTTTTTATATCATGCAGCCGTGCAGTAAATTGCATATCATTCACGAGTTATGATATGAAAGTTTAAAAATATTTTAATTATAATAAATGTTAGGTACGTACTTTCATGGATCTGAAGAAAAAATGCTTTTCTCATATTTCTGTTTTTCCTAATCTTCCAATAAATAAATACATATTATGAACAAAAAATGTATTATCCATTTAAACCGTAAATAACGAATAAAAAAATTGTTGAAAATTAATTATTCCAAGTCCCTCCCTGGTCGAAGTGTGCATGGCCAACTTGACTTCGATAAAATTTCTATCATCTTGCTTGTTTGGCAACATTGTATCAAGTTTACAGGTATAGGTAAGTAAATCAAATCTGATATTAAAAAAAAAGTAGAGGTGAGTCACAAAAAATGTTCTCAAATTGTTTTGAGCTTTCCGAAATAAACTTCGAACCAGTAAAACGAATTCCTATAGAACTAGCAATATTCTCGAGCGAGTAGTTTCCCAGCGCCGAAGATGTTTCCTTCTGATGAAATGAAATAAAATAAAAAATTTCCGATTAAATAGAATAAAAAGGGCGAATGAAGTAACAACTTATCAAAACCTAAGCGGCCAAAGAGACTTGAAACTTCTTTGAGAGTGGTTCTCGTCCGCTCCAGGAACGAAGTTGTCTGCAAAATATCGACCTGTCTTGCTTTCCTCGAACTCTCCGATCTCCTCTACCTCTAAGAAGATCGTTTTATCGAGGAGTAAATAAAGATTAATCTCGACTAAAAAATCCTCTCACCGGCTCCATAAAAATCAAAGAACCGCTTTAAATAAAAATAAAAATTCCCTCCCTAGAATAATAATTATGCATGCAGACAGAATTTGCCCATCTTCCACAACGATCTAAATTGCGTGCAGTTATAATAGTTAGTTACGTTATTACGTCACGTCACGTCTTCAAGAGCTCCGATTTCGTCTTTTTTTTTCGTTAAAACTTGTTATAATGGGCTCAAAGATGAACCGGATTTTATTCTGTAATAATAATAATTATTACCGCTGCACATACTCACTCATTCTCGTACCAGCAGACGTATAGGTAACTAAACCTACCCACCCAGACGCCAAGGTTTGTTGGTTAACGTTATTAAATTAATTGATCGCGGCTCACTGATTTTTGCATGGGGTTCAAGTTTATGAGCGTAAAAAATTGCATTTACATTTTTTTGCTGGTTCGGCTTCAGAAAAGTACCTGCCATTATCAGCGTTTTATTACACGAACCACGAAAAGCTTCCTGTCTAGCGTTTCGTTCCATCCTGTGCTGTGGTGGTGCGCACCTCGATCAGGAAACTAATTAATTATCGTTATAAGTTTGTTAAACTCCTCGTTTAATAAGAGGCTACTTTTCTAGCATTATATGCAACCTAATTGCTGTTATTCAAAGCAGCCGGACGGTGGTGGCGGTGGTCGCGGAGTTGTTTATAAGGAAACTTTTCCTCGGACCTCAGCGCGACCGCTGCTGCCAGTGACACGAATTAAGAAATAACATTTTGAACTTTAACCGAATAACAATGCGCCGATTTAATTTTAGTCTCATTATTTATTTGTTTATTGTTGAAAGGAGTAATTATAATTTCTGTTTATGTTTAATAATAAATTCGTTAAGTAGACGACGACCCAGAAAAACGGACTTTCTTATTAGATAAAAATTTTTGATCGCTCTAAACCGCCACGCGAATTAACTGCATCAAACAGAAGTTTGCAACACTAGCAAGAAGGTTAGTATCATTATAATTATTTCAGGGTGCCAGTCCTCTCCTGAGTTTCCTCCGCGGTCGAGTCCCGCGGGGAAGTCCCCGCCTGCCTGCAAGCGATCACGTTGGTAAACGAGCCAGGCAAACCTGATGACCCATTTTTAGCTTACATTTGTTTAAAAAATGTTGGTTTTTCTTCTTTTTTTCATATCAAGACCACAACTACCATAATACCAATGCACAAAGCTACTAATTCCCAATTAATGAGTAAGAGAGAGAAGTGAAAGTTTAGGGATAATGTTCGCTGATCATCAAAAGCTCAAAGCTATCATAAATCTGGAAACATGAAATTTCCATCAATATAAAAATGACTTTTTCTTCCTGTGTAGGGAAAATGGGGAATAATTGGAAAAGTGAACAAAACTTCAAGGCACTAGAATTTGAGACGAATTTTTGACCAAATTTACACCACTTATGACCCGAAAAAAACAAATTCCTGTCCGTGATTTTTCTGGTCCTAGGAAATTTTTCCAGACGAAAGTATTAACAATTATTGCATATATATATTGGCCGGCAGTGGCGGCTCGTGGATTGAAAAAAGGTGTATTGCAAAATAGTGCGTATATTATATTTATATTTTTTGCAATGTCAGGTCATACAAAGCCCGGTTAGCTCAAAAATTCGATTTTGCGGACAAAGTCCGGTCAGCTCGTTTTTTTTGCTGCAAGATCCGGTTAGACGCGACAAAGTTTTAGAACACACTTTTTCGATAGGATGTTTTTTGTGCCTTAATCGGCGAATGTTTTTAGTAAAGAATAAAATCCGGTCAGCTCAATTTTTTTTACAAGGTCTAATCGTTTGACAGGCTCAAGAAAATTAAAATTTTCGCACTGACCGGACTTTTCCAAAATCGAATTTTTAGAGCTGACCGGACTTCGCAAAAATTGAAATTTTGGAGCTGATGACTTTGTTCAACTGGATGTTGCAAAAAAATCGGCCATACTGATACCCGGTTGTAAGGAACGAACAAGCAATTTTCACACAAAATAGGAGTAAACGTGAAAGAAATTATTTATCTTATTGCGTGCGTCACTGTACATGAATCTGGTACAACGATCATAGAAATTTTGCAGTTATCGTGGGCGAATGAACAGTTACAAGTTACTTACAAGAGAAACGAGTGCAGTTGCAATGCAAATGCAAGGTCTTGTTCTCTAATAATTATTATCAATTCAAACTATCTCGATACTATCATTATTATTGCGAAATAATGAACAAATTCCAAGATTAAATAAAAGAGACCTTGGTGAAAGAGCCATTATTGAATGAGAGAAAAATTGAACCCGACCGGCCCCGTACCGTAGAGGAATTCGCCGGGGCCGGGGCCGGGAGAGCGCGTTCGTTGCACCGGGCGTGCATAAAATGCCGGCGCGTGATGGTGCAGCGCGGTGCCGCGCGCATTTGGCGGGAAATGCGATAGTCATGGACGGCGTCGTTCGTTCATTTATAACTCGAGGCGCATTCTTCGCTCGCTCTTATTTATTCCTATTACGAACGGGTCGCGGGTAGTGTTCGCGTTTCCTGGAAAGCCCGGTCTGACTAAGCGCTGGCGACGACGCCCGTGTTATAACAATTCATAATAATATCCGGTGTGAAGTGCAGGAATGTGTTTTCGCATTCGAAACTCGAAAGAAACATTCCCCTCCTCAAATTTCAAGTTATCGCTTGAATTATTTATTTCATTTCATTTCAAAGAACTCTTTTTACCATAAATGCATTATTACGGAAGGAAAGTAGTGCCGTGGGATGTACCTACCTACTTACAGGGCGTCGGTATTCTTAAAATGGGGGAAAAGTTGCGTATTTTTGTGATAATTATGAAATGAAAAAAAAAATCTGAGCTGTCATTACTAGTTTTGTCAAAACATTGGAAAAAATACGTAATTTGTTTTTTTATTTTATGTATAAGCAATCAAGTCAGCCGTTTTTAACCGTAAGGACACATTTTTTTAATGAGCGCCATATCGGATTTTTCCCTTTTTGGGCGCAATTTTTTTCCGATTACCAAGATGTATAAAAAATAAAAACAAAAATTGCAAGTTTATTTTTCGAATATTTGACAAGGAATAATGATATTTTCAGATTACTAATAAGCAAAAAAAAAAAACGCAATTTTGTCCCCAGTTAACCCACTTCATATCTCGTAAGATAACTGAGATCTCCATACATTTTCTCGAAAAAAACGGACACCCTGTATATTTTTAATTTTTAGAAAACTACTGAGAACGACAAATACACTAATATGGGTTTCCGATCAAATGTTTCGAGTTAATTGGTGTTCTTCAGTGAAAAATATCTTAACATTGAAGGCCCACGTGTAGAGATTTAAATTTTTGAACGCCGCCGTTTTCGCAAAAAGATTTTCAAATTAGTCTTTAAATTTTGTGAGAAACAATAAAATATTTATAATCACAAAGCAGTGTTGCCACGTTTTTCAAAAGGGCTGATTTTCTTCATTTTTTCAAAACAGGTCCGAATCTTTTGTTGAAACGGTTTTTAAAAAATATCGCTTTAAAGTTCAACTTCAACTTTTTGAAAAGTTGATGGCAGAAGAAACCCAATTTTTGAAAAAATTAAAATATCCATTTAACAACGGTCATGCTTGCAAGATATCTTAAGATACTAGTTTAAGAATTTCAAATCAACTCTTCTTCGGAAGTGGCTTAAGAAAAAAACGTTGCAATCTGGCAACGCGCCAGCAAGAAACATTCCACAAATATTTAATAAATAAATAATAAAAAGTTGCGAACACGTAATCATTATGACGACTGTGGTTTATTAATCCGGCTCTGCATACATAACAATAATACCTATATCCACTTGCAAATATTTACTATTTGCGCAACACTGCAATTAATACATACATACACCTATTAGATAAAAAAATATCCGATCCGAGGTAAGTATGTAATTATGTGGCGCCAGCGCCAGCACCAGCAGCAACCACACTGCATTTTTTGCAGTCATTAAAAACGAACCATAATACCGCTGGAGGTAAATACCTATTACAAATCAAATAAATTTCATACAATAATAATAATTAAGGGTGAGTTTAGTTTGATAACCGTAAACATTTACCTACCGTATTCAATATTCTGCAATACAAAATAAAACTCACCCTCTGAACATAAAAAATCAATCATTTAAAAAAATACACCACCACCATTGATATGTGCCTATCCTACTTCTACCTAAAAAACTCTATAATATGGATAGAGTTAGAAGAAGTATTAGCAGAAAGGATGAAAAGTGTATTAGAATAGAAGGTATAGAGAAGAAAGATTTTTCGAACGTCACGAGCTACACATCTGATTGTCCTTACGCTCCCTTACCTTGTTTGCCGTTAAGGATAACCGTTGGTTCTACGTTTTCGATTTGCAGTCTGATAATCTGGTACTGGGGTGAAGCAGGAGGAGTCTCCGCTTTGGCGGCTCGAGGTTTCGGCGCTCTTTTCGCAGCCGGTTTTCTAGCAGTTTTCTTAGCACCTGATGGACCCGCTTTTTTGGCCGCTCTTGGAGCCCTCGGTTTCCTGGCGTTTTTAGCCTTCGTTATCGGAGAATTCAACGTTGTCGGCTCATTCATCGTCTTTGTGGGCGCACTCATCGCACTTGTGGACGGTCTCAGTCTCATCGTACTTGTTGGCTCGTCGTACTCAGTCATCGTCTTCATGGGTGCATACATCGTATTTATGGATGTATAAGTCGTATTTATGGGTGTATACATCGTCTCTGTGGGCGCACTAATCGTCTCTGTGGGCGCACTAATCGTCTTTGTGGGCGCATACATCGTATTTACGGGCTTATAGGGATACATCCACTTTATGGGTGTATACATCGTCTCTGTGGGAGCACTCATCGTCTTTGTGGGCGCATACATCGTATTTACGGGCTTATAGGGATACATCCTCTTTATGGGCGCACTCATAGTCTGTGTGGGCGCATTCATCGTCTTTACGGGCGTATACATCGTCTTTACGGACGTATACATCGTCTCTATCGGGGTATTCATCGTCATTGTGGGAGCATCAGCGTACATCGCCTTTGTGGACGCTCTCGTCCTTCTTGCGGGAACATCCATCGTCATTGTGGGAGCATCAGCATACATCGCCTTTGTGGACGATCTCGTCCTTCTTGCGGGAACATCCATCGTCTCTGCTAGCGCACTCATCGTCTTTACGGGTGCGTACATCATCGTTATCGGATCATTCATCAACGTTGCGGGCACACTTGTGGCATTCAGCGTCTCTATCGGAAAATTCAGCGTCTGCGTCGACGGATTCAATGTCTCTATCGGCAGATTCAGTGTCTGCGTCGACGGATTCATCGTCTCCACGGCGACCACGCGCGGATACCGAAAATTAGTCCAGGCCGTTGGGCAAACTTCGCGTCGAAGGACGGTGGGAGAGAAAAAGACATGCGGGTTAATATTAAAAGGCGAAGCTGAAGAAATTGAGAGGCTTGACTTTGCCTTTTTAGTGGTGCAAGTGCCATCAAACAAGATCGAGTGAAACAGGGTACTATAGACTGAGGACTACTTAAGAGTAACGCGTATTAAGTTTATTAAAAAAAACGCGTTTAAGTGAAAATAACGGAAATGACAGATATAGTTGTGTAGGTGTAGGTTGCAAGACAGGGTGTGCAAAAAATGGGGGACCAATTTAATTTAAAATTTAATGCCTAATCTTAAACTATAATTTATTTACCATTTTACGAATGCAACATGCAACAATTTCTTTGTGTAATCATAGATGAAAGGAGTACCGCAGAGGGATCTAATTCAGAACCTTCCAAATTTAGATTTGTAATAATATATATTTTTTCTATATTTTCTTCAACTAAAAAGATTGATACCATTGTTATATACCATAACAAGTATGGTGCCATTGTTGAAAAAAAAATAATAACCTGTTAAATTGGTCCGTCACTTTTCGTCACCCCGTATATAAACTACTAAATCCATCACAACAATAATAAGCAAAAAAACAACTGGGATAACAAAAAAAAAATCCTGAAAAATGTCCTCTTTGTTATAGAGTCGATGGAAACAATATTTGAACTCTGGTAAATCCTACACTTGGATTTTATTTTCGCGTTCTGTGTTCGATATGTTTCGGACCGGACCACTGCTAGTCTTAAAAAAACCCCAATACCCTGAAATTCTTAAATAAATAATAATAATTTACTGATTTCAAGTGTTAGTAAATTCAGGGAAATTTTTTACTATACTTTTTCTACGACCATTTTTTCAATCGATGAGTCCGAAACATTCAACCGATTGCACTGCAACCCGCATCCAAGCAGCACCATCAAGAGGAACTTTTTTCGTATTATCCCAGTATAAACTTAGCATTAATTAGATCTGCAGCAGTTGCATTATTAAGAAGAAGCATATTGCACAGACTAGCGTCCAAAGCAAAGGCACTAACTCTCTATTAATAATTTATTTTTCCTTTACTGACCTCCAGATCATCAGATTTACGCGAATCTCTTAAACTCCGTTTTATCTATCGTTCATCTGGACATCACCAAAGTAGAAAAAAAAATAATTAAACAGAAAATAAAATTACCTGATCCCGAATCTGACGGAGTCTCCAACCCATATCTGGCCATGAAGCACTCGGAGTTGATGTCCTTGTGATAAGTATGATCGAGGGCGGCGTGGTGTCTCACACTCCTCCAGAGCTGATCGGCGTGATCGGACCGGGTGACTGGTTCCTGTTTGATCACCCTCCTCCGGATCATCTGCGTCTGAGTCGTCACCGTGGCAGGAATTCGCGCTCTCGTCGCCACCTGCGGCCTCGCTGATGCTTGAACCGGTGGCGCAGTTACGGCTTGTATTTCTGTCTCCTCGTCCTCATCGTCATCTTCCTCCTCCTCTTCCTCTAGGAACTCATCATCCTCCTCTTCGTCCTCCAAGAAGACGTCATCATCGTCGATAAGATCGTTCCCCTCTGTCAAATAATTGCAGAGATCCTCCTCCAGCGTGTCCAAGTTTTCCAATTTCGTATTATCGATCACCTGATAGAGAGTATTTAAGACGTCTTGATCGATCTTGACGTCGTCCAATTCCGGATCGTCGAAAATAGGAATGCGATCCTCGTCGTCCGACATTGGCGGCGACATCGACTGACTACTGCCGAGGATGCTCCGTGGTTGTTGCGGCTGCTCTACTTGTGATTGGTTCTCTTGCTTGAGAGGTGGTGCCGGTTGTATTAATTCTGGTTTCACGAGGAGAGCCTCGCCGAACACAGATGAAGGATCCACTAATGAGTTCATGTCGTCAAAGGTCGGCCACTTGTTGATGTTGGCAAAGGTATTGGTTGCCGACGGTTCTGGGTCGCTCTTCATCTGGGTGCCGTTGAGAAGGAAGACGTCCGATATGACGACGTTGCTGTAGTCAGTGCGGTCTCTCCAAGGAGACTGATGGCCGCTAAAGTCGTTGCTCCAGATTGGCGTCTCATCCATGAACCCCAGATCGCCAAACAAGCTGCCGCCGCTGCTGCTACTGCTGGTACCTGAACTGATGACGCTGCTGCTGCTGCTGCTCAATTCGCTGGCTTCAGCTTTAAAATCAAGCGAATCTATCTCTGGGAACAAATCATCTGAATCTAGTATTTCTTCGATGTATCCCTTGAGGTCGAAAGTGTAGGATTCGGTCGAGAGGCTTTCGGGGCTGGAGGCCAGACCGATGAAATCGTCGGCCGGTATGAGGTCGGTGATGCCCAAAGGCATCGTCAAGGTGTCCTGCATCTTGACTGTCTTAGTATTAACAGTTCTTGTCGATATGGAACTTGATGGTTCCGGTGATGGCTAATTAAATTCCGATAATCAATTATTATCTACGTCCACTAACAGTAATATCACAAGTGGATAGGTGCCGCCCTCTCGCTCGCCGGCGGGGTCCGCCACCCACGGCAACAGCTGCAACAGAAGAAGAAAACTTGTATTACATTATTTATTAAAGCATAGGTAGGTATGATATGAAAGATCTGAAATCGTGATGCAGCTGTCCTCCTAAATTGCCCCCGTGCCTCTTCCGCACCGATTATTATTATTATTATTATTAACATTATTACTGTTGGTGGTACCTATATAAACGAAACACGAAAGGAGTCACGCGAGGGACCGTTGAGCGTCACTTCTTAGCTGCGAGCAGTGTGACTCAAGGAGACAAAGGCTGATTAAGATTAATTTGGTCTATTATTGTTGTTGTTATTCTGGTTGACTATGAAGCGAATTTAAATGGTTTTGGTTGGGACGCCGGCCGGTCGGCCGGACCGAACAGCAGATCGACCGAGCGACCGACAATTGCCCACGACTTCGGCAGTCGGCGGCTCCGCCAGGTGAATAACATGCGACCTTGACACTTGATTCCCTCCGAATACAATGGCGATAATCAAATAGGTCGCTTCCGCTCGACTGACACATTTTCGACTGTGTCTAGGCGAAACTGACGGCAACGCGTGTACGTGCGAGTGCGTGTACGGTTTTGGAAGCGGTTTAAAATTATCAAGAATTATTGTTCATACTACTACCGTCTTATCTCCCAAAACAAGAAGGCCCAAGTGTCTTATATACCTACGTCATCATACAAAAAAAAACTCAAAATGTCACATAATTACTTGAAAATTACATTACTAACGTCGTTTATGTAATTGTGACAAAAGAACAAAAACCAATCAGTCTACTTAATGCTTGAACTGCATAAAGTTGGAACATTAAAATTTGACACCAAAACATTTTGACATCTGAATTTAAACATGGAATTTTTTTTTATATAGCGGACTAGTTTGACATCAAGTAAAAAAACAGCAGGCTGTGACCGCTTCAGCAGAGTAGTCGTTGAATTGGTCATTGTCAAAGTTGACATTTTGACATTAATTTGACAGTGCAGAAATAAGTTTTAGGAACTAATTTATGAAAAAAAGATCACTTACTTCATATTTTGTAGGCCCCAGTAATCAAAATTTGACACCAGACATATTTTTTATTTTTTTAACAGATTAATTGTCAAATTATATTTCTACTTAAATTAAATTAAATACAAAAATCTGTCGATTTTAGTTTCTAAATTGTCACTTTTTTGCAACCCTCTCAAACTTCAACTCTGCTGAACTTTTTAAATAAAAAGGGGGTGGGGGAGGTGGTGTGACGTGTCATTTGAAATGTAACTTAATTCTCTACTCAGCAATCAGCAAACATGACTTTTTGGATTTTGATTGTCAATGTTTTCCAAAATTTTATTAGAAAAAAAATAATTAATGTAATTTGAAACCAAGTGAAAAAAAACAGCAGGCTGTGATCACTACCACAACAGAGTAGTCATTTTATTGACCCTTGTCAAAAGTTGACATTTTGACATTAATTGACAATGTAGAAATCTTAGCTTTTATGTTAGGATTATGAAAAAAGTTCCCTGTCTCGTATTTTTGAAGGTCCTAATTGTCAAAATTTGACACCAGATACCTATATTTCGATTTTTATTATATTGGAAATTTAATTGAAAACTGAATAAAAAAATATTGATTTTTTCGGTTAAAAACTCAGAATGATTTTTTATCGACATTAGTCACAATTTGACATTTTATAGACTATTCATAAATTTGACGCAATTTATAGAAAAAAAAAAACATTAGACATTCTACATGATCTTTTTAGAGAGATAGATTAGTTATCAAATTATTTTTTCGAAATATGACACTGAAAAAATTGTTCCATTGACATTTTGTTCAATTTTTTTTGAAACAAATGAAAATAAATCGAGTAATTTTAATCTGAGAGGCTGTCAAATTTTGACATTCAAAACAATATACAATGCCGAAATTAGTTAGAATTAGCGTGATGAATTTTAATTAAAAAAAAAATTGTTTCCAAAAATCTAGAAAAAATTGGATAATTTTTGTTTTAATAATTAATCAAATTAATTAATGAAATTAATTATATAATTAAAAAATTTATTTATGTCATTGTGAAAAAAATAAGAAATTCTCGTCTCTACCAAGTCAAGCGTCTAGAGTACAAAAATAACACACAAAAAATTATTCTTGAAACGAGAAATCATAATCTCTAATTAATTAACTACCGCAATTAGCAACAATAATTAATTTAATTTTTTTTATTAGGTAAGGTACTTACTTTCAGTTTTCATATAAATCAACAACAAATCGTAAAACACACATTTAACCAAAAATCCATCTTATTAAAATAAATCAAAACGCGGATATAATAATAATAGACGACCGACGTAACCCACTTTAATTAGAATGTCTACTGGGTATCGCAAAAGCCTTTCCCAGACTGATTAGTTCGCGAATAATGATTATTATTCTCAAGATGAAAAGTAGAAACATGTTATGTCAATAATAATCACTTCTCCCCACTTTTTAAAGGTCATTGATATAATTATTATTTATTGTTAGATAACGATGCTAATAAAATTATTATAAAAATAAAGTAGGTATTTAAATAATACGCTGCGTTATCGCACGCAAGACACTGGCTGGATGATCCCTAGCCGAAATTGAAATTCGAACATTTATCAGTCGATAAGGAGTGGAATGTAAAAAATTACCAATCGCAAATAAAAACAGTAATTATAATTTTCTGTTTCTACACCAGGAGACAGGAAATTGCTTGAACGAAGGGGTCGATTATCGCCGTTTTCTTTTTAATTAGATAAATACCTACAATTTTTGAAAAAAAACTAAATTTAATGTATTTATTATTATTTGAGTTTTCAAATATTTATTTTTCTTTTATAATTTTACGTTGTTTTTTTATTATTTAATTTTTTAACACTTACCTACTATACAAATTTTTGAAGTCTTATTTATATTTTGTATTTTTTTTGTTCTATCCTGCTTATGGGGTATCTAGACAAGTGACGTCATATCATGAAATGTTGAAATGTAAACATTTTTTTGATAAAAATAAAGTTATTCTCATCTCAATTTTTTCTGTTCTTAAATTGCATTAAATTAATTCGAAATAACAGAAAATCGAAATAACAGAAGTTATACAAAGTCCTCAGAAAATATTCACTGAATTTTTTTCATAAATTTCACCGGATTTTGTTACCATTATCTTACCAATAATAGATGGTAGCATTAAGCCAATAAGAATGAGATTTTGATGAAATTTGGCAATGTTGTTCGTTGTGATAAGTGGCGTCCCGAGGGGGAGAGGGGGGGGGAGAGCAGTCTCACGAATAACATTAAAAAAAAAATTGTTGATAAATTTAATTTTTTTCTGGTTAAGGAGCTAAAAATACACCCTTTTTACCTCTTTAAATTTTTCACATCTTACTTCGTTTTCGAAAAAAAAAGACTTCACGAGCGAGTATTAAAATTTAAATCAATTTTTCGACATGCATTTGCCTGTAATCTATTTTGTCTCGAAAACGAAGCAAGATACAAAAAAAAATATCAAGAGACAAAACAGTTATATTTTTGGCTGCTTAACCAAAAAAAAAGGAGAAAATAGATCAGTGGGCGTATATTCTTCATTTTCTCACCCTGTATCATGGAAACGGAAACCATGAATTTGGTTCAAAAACACCCTTGGAAGTTACCATCATTATGTAACAACACCCTGTATAAAAAAGTGAACGTGTACACATTAAAATTTGACGCGTAGTTCCCACGTCAGCACATGTCACGTCATGTGCTCTTTTACCGAAGGCAGTCTTATGTATGACTTTAATAACGCGTCACATGAGTCTTATATTATATAAAGTATAAACTGTCTCAAACCTCAAGAAATAAACAACAAAACACACCTTTAGGTACATTATTTACCTATTTTATTTAATCAAAATTTATGTATTTATTATTTATTCAAACGCCACTTGAAACCATGTAATCATCCCCTTCCGTGACAAATTTAAATAATGCGTTTAATACAATTATTTTACATAGGTAATTTTATTATTCAAGATCTGGGGGGTGATAATGATACATTAAAACGTCGTCAGATTTATATGGAAATTACCGCGAAATGTCAAAGATGCTAACCGCCAATTTATAATACCGGCGGGCGTTTATATTTTTTTAATACTAGAATACGAATGACCCATTTTAAATTAATTTATATGTAAATTATTATCTAGCATGTGAAGAACGTATTTACAATAATACATAGGTAGGTACCTATGTATAAACACGAAAGGAACAGTGTAGGCATTCATTCATTCATTCATAATTTCAATACTTAATTATTCTGGTCACAGATTTTCTACTATCATTATTTTCGTACCTCTTACCACCGCAGTATGATGAACTTTCTAATTTATTTCTATCAAACCAAATTTATTATTCTCAGTTCTTTTTTTATCTCTCAGACCTTTCTTTTCTATACACTTTTCATTTTATTAACTAAAGATTATATTTGAATGATATAAAACACACAATTGCGGATTTTGGTCAAAAATTAACCTTTCTTAATCACCTGAAAGATGGTAAAAAAAAGCAAAGATTAAGAAAGCAATTCAACCAAAACCTTGGGACTTCCAAGAAATCATCAACAAAGCAAAACGAAGAAGGCCCATGAAGTCATCTAACAAAGATGATCGCTTTAGGAAATATGAAAGGACATATGGAAATATGTTCCATAAAAGAGAAGAAATCAAACTTGAGTCTCCCAGTACACCAGTTCTTTGGCAAACATTTCGATGGTCTAACAAAGATGATCGCTTTAGGAAATATGAAAGGACATATGGAAATATGTTCCATAAAAGAGAAGAAATCAAACTTGAGTCTCCCAGCAGGCCAGTTCTTTGGCAAACATTTCGATGGTCTAACAAAGATGATCGCTTTAGGAAATATGAAAGGACATATTATTATGGAAATATGTTCCATAAAAGAGAAGAAATCAAACTTGAGTCTCCCAGCACACCAGTTCTTTGGCAAACATTTCGATGGTCTGACAAAGATGATCGCTTTAGGAAATATGAAAGGACATATGGAAATATGTTCCATAAAAGAGAAGAAATCAAACTTGAGTCTCCCAGCAGGCCAGTTCTTTGGCAAACATTTCGATGGTCTAACAAAGATGATCGCTTTAGGAAATATGAAAGGACATATGGAAATATGTTCCATAAAAGAGAAGAAATCAAACTTGAGTCTCCCAGCAGGCCAGTTCTTTGGCAAACATTTCGATGGTCTAACAAAGATGATCGCTTTAGGAAATATGAAAGGACATATTATTATGGAAATATGTTCCATAAAAGAGAAGAAATCAAACTTGAGTCTCCCAGCACACCAGTTCTTTGGCAAACATTTCGATGGTCTAACAAAGATGATCGCTTTAGGAAATATGAAAGGACATATTATTACGGAAATATGTTCCATAAAAGAGAAGAAATCAAACTTGAGTCTCCCAGCACGCCAGTTCTTTGGCAAACATTTCGATGGTCTAACAAAGATGATCGCTTTAGGAAATATGAAAGGACATATGGAAATATTTTCCATAAAAGAGAAGAAATCAAACTTGAGTCTCCCAGCACACCAGTTCTTCGGCAAACATTTCGATGGTCTAACAAAGATGATCGCTTTAGGAAATATGAAAGGACATATTATTATGGAAATATGTTCCATAAAAGAGAAGAAATCAAACTTGAGTCTCCCAGCAGGCCAGTTCTTTGGCAAACATTTCGATGGTCTAACAAAGATGATCGCTTTAGGAAATATCAAAGGACATATTATTATGGAAATATGTTCCATAAAAGAGAAGAAATCAAACTTGAGTCTCCCAGCACGCCAGTTCTTTGGCAAACATTTCGATGGTCTGACAAAGATGATCGCTTTGGGAAATATGAAAGGACATATTATTATGGAAATATGTTCCATAAAAGAGAAGAAATCAAACTTGAGTCTCCCAGTACACCAGTTCTTTGGCAAACATTTCGATGGTCTAACAAAGATGATCGCTTTAGGAAATATGAAAGGACATATGGAAATATGTTCCATAAAAGAGAAGAAATCAAACTTGAGTCTCCCAGCACACCAGTTCTTTGGCAAACATTTCGATGGTCTAACAAAGATGATCGCTTTAGGAAATATGAAAGGACATATGGAAATATGTTCCATAAAAGAGAAGAAATCAAACTTGAGTCTCCCAGTACACCAGTTCTTTGGCAAACATTTCGATGGTCTAACAAAGATGATCGCTTTAGGAAATATGAAAGGACATATGGAAATATGTTCCATAAAAGAGAAGAAATCAAACTTGAGTCTCCCAGCACACCAGTTCTTCGGCAAACATTTCGATGGTCTAACAAAGTGATCGCTTTAGGAAATATGAAAGGACATATTATTATGGAAATATGTTCCATAAAAGAGAAGAAATCAAACTTGAGTCTCCCAGCACACCAGTTCTTCGGCAAACATTTCGATGGTCTGACAAAGATGATCGCTTTAGGAAATATGAAAGGACATATTATTATGGAAATATGTTCCATAAAAGAGAAGAAATCAAACTTGAGTCTCCCAGCACACCAGTTCTTCGGCAAACATTTCGATGGTCTGACAAAGATGATCGCTTTAGGAAATATGAAAGGACATATTATTATGGA
Source organism: Malachius bipustulatus (assembly GCA_910589415.1). Taxonomy (NCBI): domain Eukaryota; kingdom Metazoa; phylum Arthropoda; class Insecta; order Coleoptera; family Melyridae; genus Malachius; species Malachius bipustulatus. The sequence goes on from OU342630.1 coordinate 59,212,193, forward strand.
AATATGTTCCATAAAAGAGAAGAAATCAAACTTGAGTCTCCCAGTACACCAGTTCTTTGGCAAACATTTCGATGGTCTAACAAAGATGATCGCTTTAGGAAATATGAAAGGACATATGGAAATATGTTCCATAAAAGAGAAGAAATCAAACTTGAGTCTCCCAGCAGGCCAGTTCTTTGGCAAACATTTCGATGGTCTAACAAAGATGATCGCTTTAGGAAATATGAAAGGACATATTATTATGGAAATATGTTCCATAAAAGAGAAGAAATCAAACTTGAGTCTCCCAGTACACCAGTTCTTTGGCAAACATTTCGATGGTCTAACAAAGATGATCGCTTTAGGAAATATGAAAGGACATATTATTATGGAAATATGTTCCATAAAAGAGAAGAAATCAAACTTGAGTCTCCCAGCACACCAGTTCTTTGGCAAACATTTCGATGGTCTGACAAAGATGATCGCTTTGGGAAATATGAAAGGACATATTATTATGGAAATATGTTCCATAAAAGAGAAGAAATCAAACTTGAGTCTCCCAGTACCCCAGTTCTTTGGCAAACATTTCGATGGTCTAACAAAGATGATCGCTTTAGGAAATATGAAAGGACATATGGAAATATGTTCCATAAAAGAGAAGAAATCAAACTTGAGTCTCCCAGCAGGCCAGTTCTTTAGCAAACATTTCGATGGTCTGACAAAGATGATCGCTTTAGGAAATATGAAAGGACATATTATTATGGAAATATGTTCCATAAAAGAGAAGAAATCAAACTTGAGTCTCCCAGCAGGCCAGTTCTTTGGCAAACATTTCGATGGTCTAACAAAGATGATCGCTTTAGGAAATATGAAAGGACATATGGAAATATGTTCCATAAAAGAGAAGAAATCAAACTTGAGTCTCCCAGCAGGCCAGTTCTTTGGCAAACATTTCGATGGTCTAACAAAGATGATCGCTTTAGGAAATATGAAAGGACATATTATTATGGAAATATGTTCCATAAAAGAGAAGAAATCAAACTTGAGTCTCCCAGCACACCAGTTCTTTGGCAAACATTTCGATGGTCTGACAAAGATGATCGCTTTAGGAAATATGAAAGGACATATGGAAATATGTTCCATAAAAGAGAAGAAATCAAACTTGAGTCTCCCAGCAGGCCAGTTCTTTGGCAAACATTTCGATGGTCTAACAAAGATGATCGCTTTGGGAAATATGAAAGGACATATTATTATGGAAATATGTTCCATAAAAGAGAAGAAATCAAACTTGAGTCTCCCAGTACACCAGTTCTTTGGCAAACATTTCGATGGTCTAACAAAGATGATCGCTTTAGGAAATATGAAAGGACATATGGAAATATGTTCCATAAAAGAGAAGAAATCAAACTTGAGTCTCCCAGCAGGCCAGTTCTTTGGCAAACATTTCGATGGTCTAACAAAGATGATCGCTTTAGGAAATATGAAAGGACATATGGAAATATGTTCCATAAAAGAGAAGAAATCAAACTTGAGTCTCCCAGTACACCAGTTCTTTGGCAAACATTTCGATGGTCTAACAAAGATGATCGCTTTAGGAAATATGAAAGGACATATTATTATGGAAATATGTTCCATAAAAGAGAAGAAATCAAACTTGAGTCTCCCAGTACACCAGTTCTTTGGCAAACATTTCGATGGTCTAACAAAGATGATCGCTTTAGGAAATATGAAAGGACATATTATTATGGAAATATGTTCCATAAAAGAGAAGAAATCAAACTTGAGTCTCCCAGCACACCAGTTCTTTGGCAAACATTTCGATGGTCTGACAAAGATGATCGCTTTGGGAAATATGAAAGGACATATTATTATGGAAATATGTTCCATAAAAGAGAAGAAATCAAACTTGAGTCTCCCAGTACCCCAGTTCTTTGGCAAACATTTCGATGGTCTAACAAAGATGATCGCTTTAGGAAATATGAAAGGACATATGGAAATATGTTCCATAAAAGAGAAGAAATCAAACTTGAGTCTCCCAGCAGGCCAGTTCTTTAGCAAACATTTCGATGGTCTGACAAAGATGATCGCTTTAGGAAATATGAAAGGACATATTATTATGGAAATATGTTCCATAAAAGAGAAGAAATCAAACTTGAGTCTCCCAGCAGGCCAGTTCTTTGGCAAACATTTCGATGGTCTAACAAAGATGATCGCTTTAGGAAATATGAAAGGACATATGGAAATATGTTCCATAAAAGAGAAGAAATCAAACTTGAGTCTCCCAGCAGGCCAGTTCTTTGGCAAACATTTCGATGGTCTAACAAAGATGATCGCTTTAGGAAATATGAAAGGACATATTATTATGGAAATATGTTCCATAAAAGAGAAGAAATCAAACTTGAGTCTCCCAGCACACCAGTTCTTTGGCAAACATTTCGATGGTCTGACAAAGATGATCGCTTTAGGAAATATGAAAGGACATATGGAAATATGTTCCATAAAAGAGAAGAAATCAAACTTGAGTCTCCCAGCAGGCCAGTTCTTTGGCAAACATTTCGATGGTCTAACAAAGATGATCGCTTTGGGAAATATGAAAGGACATATTATTATGGAAATATGTTCCATAAAAGAGAAGAAATCAAACTTGAGTCTCCCAGTACACCAGTTCTTTGGCAAACATTTCGATGGTCTAACAAAGATGATCGCTTTAGGAAATATGAAAGGACATATGGAAATATGTTCCATAAAAGAGAAGAAATCAAACTTGAGTCTCCCAGCAGGCCAGTTCTTTGGCAAACATTTCGATGGTCTAACAAAGATGATCGCTTTAGGAAATATGAAAGGACATATGGAAATATGTTCCATAAAAGAGAAGAAATCAAACTTGAGTCTCCCAGTACACCAGTTCTTTGGCAAACATTTCGATGGTCTAACAAAGATGATCGCTTTAGGAAATATGAAAGGACATATTATTATGGAAATATGTTCCATAAAAGAGAAGAAATCAAACTTGAGTCTCCCAGTACACCAGTTCTTTGGCAAACATTTCGATGGTCTAACAAAGATGATCGCTTTAGGAAATATGAAAGGACATATTATTATGGAAATATGTTCCATAAAAGAGAAGAAATCAAACTTGAGTCTCCCAGCACACCAGTTCTTTGGCAAACATTTCGATGGTCTGACAAAGATGATCGCTTTGGGAAATATGAAAGGACATATTATTATGGAAATATGTTCCATAAAAGAGAAGAAATCAAACTTGAGTCTCCCAGTACCCCAGTTCTTTGGCAAACATTTCGATGGTCTAACAAAGATGATCGCTTTAGGAAATATGAAAGGACATATGGAAATATGTTCCATAAAAGAGAAGAAATCAAACTTGAGTCTCCCAGCAGGCCAGTTCTTTAGCAAACATTTCGATGGTCTGACAAAGATGATCGCTTTAGGAAATATGAAAGGACATATTATTATGGAAATATGTTCCATAAAAGAGAAGAAATCAAACTTGAGTCTCCCAGCAGGCCAGTTCTTTGGCAAACATTTCGATGGTCTAACAAAGATGATCGCTTTAGGAAATATGAAAGGACATATGGAAATATGTTCCATAAAAGAGAAGAAATCAAACTTGAGTCTCCCAGCAGGCCAGTTCTTTGGCAAACATTTCGATGGTCTAACAAAGATGATCGCTTTAGGAAATATCAAAGGACATATTATTATGGAAATATGTTCCATAAAAGAGAAGAAATCAAACTTGAGTCTCCCAGCACGCCAGTTCTTTGGCAAACATTTCGATGGTCTAACAAAGATGATCGCTTTAGGAAATATGAAAGGACATATGGAAATATGTTTCATAAAAGAGAAGAAATCAAACTTGAGTCTCCCAGCAGGCCAGTTCTTTAGCAAACATTTCGATGGTCTGACAAAGATGATCGCTTTAGGAAATATGAAAGGACATATTATTATGGAAATATGTTCCATAAAAGAGAAGAAATCAAACTTGAGTCTCCCAGCAGGCCAGTTCTTTGGCAAACATTACGATGGTCTAACAAAGATGATCGCTTTAGGAAATATGAAAGGACATATGGAAATATGTTCCATAAAAGAGAAGAAATCAAACTTGAGTCTCCCAGCAGGCCAGTTCTTTGGCAAACATTTCGATGGTCTAACAAAGATGATCGCTTTGGGAAATATGAAAGGACATATTATTATGGAAATATGTTCCATAAAAGAGAAGAAATCAAACTTGAGTCTCCCAGTACACCAGTTCTTTGGCAAACATTTCGATGGTCTAACAAAGATGATCGCTTTAGGAAATATGAAAGGACATATGGAAATATGTTCCATAAAAGAGAAGAAATCAAACTTGAGTCTCCCAGCAGGCCAGTTCTTTGGCAAACATTTCGATGGTCTAACAAAGATGATCGCTTTAGGAAATATGAAAGGACATATTATTATGGAAATATGTTCCATAAAAGAGAAGAAATCAAACTTGAGTCTCCCAGCACACCAGTTCTTTGGCAAACATTTCGATGGTCTGACAAAGATGATCGCTTTAGGAAATATGAAAGGACATATGGAAATATGTTCCATAAAAGAGAAGAAATCAAACTTGAGTCTCCCAGCAGGCCAGTTCTTTGGCAAACATTTCGATGGTCTAACAAAGATGATCGCTTTAGGAAATATGAAAGGACATATGGAAATATGTTCCATAAAAGAGAAGAAATCAAACTTGAGTCTCCCAGCAGGCCAGTTCTTTGGCAAACATTTCGATGGTCTAACAAAGATGATCGCTTTAGGAAATATGAAAGGACATATTATTATGGAAATATGTTCCATAAAAGAGAAGAAATCAAACTTGAGTCTCCCAGCACACCAGTTCTTTGGCAAACATTTCGATGGTCTGACAAAGATGATCGCTTTAGGAAATATGAAAGGACATATGGAAATATGTTCCATAAAAGAGAAGAAATCAAACTTGAGTCTCCCAGCAGGCCAGTTCTTTGGCAAACATTTCGATGGTCTAACAAAGATGATCGCTTTGGGAAATATGAAAGGACATATTATTATGGAAATATGTTCCATAAAAGAGAAGAAATCAAACTTGAGTCTCCCAGTACACCAGTTCTTTGGCAAACATTTCGATGGTCTAACAAAGATGATCGCTTTAGGAAATATGAAAGGACATATGGAAATATGTTCCATAAAAGAGAAGAAATCAAACTTGAGTCTCCCAGCAGGCCAGTTCTTTGGCAAACATTTCGATGGTCTAACAAAGATGATCGCTTTAGGAAATATGAAAGGACATATTATTATGGAAATATGTTCCATAAAAGAGAAGAAATCAAACTTGAGTCTCCCAGTACACCAGTTCTTTGGCAAACATTTCGATGGTCTAACAAAGATGATCGCTTTAGGAAATATGAAAGGACATATTATTATGGAAATATGTTCCATAAAAGAGAAGAAATCAAACTTGAGTCTCCCAGTACACCAGTTCTTTGGCAAACATTTCGATGGTCTAACAAAGATGATCGCTTTAGGAAATATGAAAGGACATATTATTATGGAAATATGTTCCATAAAAGAGAAGAAATCAAACTTGAGTCTCCCAGCACACCAGTTCTTTGGCAAACATTTCGATGGTCTGACAAAGATGATCGCTTTGGGAAATATGAAAGGACATATTATTATGGAAATATGTTCCATAAAAGAGAAGAAATCAAACTTGAGTCTCCCAGTACCCCAGTTCTGTGGCAAACATTTCGATGGTCTAACAAAGATGATCACTTTAGGAAATATGAAAGGACATATGGAAATATGTTCCATAAAAGAGAAGAAATCAAACTTGAGTTTCCCAGCAGGCCAGTTCTTTAGCAAACATTTCGATGGTCTGACAAAGATGATCGCTTTAGGAAATATGAAAGGACATATTATTATGGAAATATGTTCCATAAAAGAGAAGAAATCAAACTTGAGTCTCCCAGCAGGCCAGTTCTTTGGCAAACATTTCGATGGTCTAACAAAGATGATCGCTTTAGGAAATATGAAAGGACATATGGAAATATGTTCCATAAAAGAGAAGAAATCAAACTTGAGTCTCCCAGCAGGCCAGTTCTTTGGCAAACATTTCGATGGTCTAACAAAGATGATCGCTTTAGGAAATATGAAAGGACATATGGAAATATGTTCCATAAAAGAGAAGAAATCAAACTTGAGTCTCCCAGCAGGCCAGTTCTTTGGCAAACATTTCGATGGTCTAACAAAGATGATCGCTTTGGGAAATATGAAAGGACATATGGAAATATGTTCCATAAAAGAGAAGAAATCAAACTTGAGTCTCCCAGCAGGCCAGTTCTTTGGCAAACATTTCGATGGTCTAACAAAGATGATCGCTTTAGGAAATATGAAAGGACATATTATTATGGAAATATGTTCCATAAAAGAGAAGAAATCAAACTTGAGTCTCCCAGTACACCAGTTCTTTGGCAAACATTTCGATGGTCTAACAAAGATGATCGCTTTAGGAAATATGAAAGGACATATGGAAATATGTTCCATAAAAGAGAAGAAATCAAACTTGAGTCTCCCAGCAGGCCAGTTCTTTGGCAAACATTTCGATGGTCTAACAAAGATGATCGCTTTAGGAAATATGAAAGGACATATTATTATGGAAATATGTTCCATAAAAGAGAAGAAATCAAACTTGAGTCTCCCAGTACCCCAGTTCTTTGGCAAACATTTCGATGGTCTAACAAAGATGATCGCTTTAGGAAATATGAAAGGACATATGGAAATATGTTCCATAAAAGAGAAGAAATCAAACTTGAGTCTCCCAGCAGGCCAGTTCTTTGGCAAACATTTCGATGGTCTAACAAAGATGATCGCTTTAGGAAATATGAAAGGACATATTATTATGGAAATATGTTCCACAAAATAGAAGAAATCAAACTTGCGTCTCCCAGTACACCAGTTCTTTGGCAAACATTTCGATGGTCTAACAAAGATGATCGCTTTAGGAAATATGAAAGGACATATTATTATGGAAATATGTTCCATAAAAGAGAAGAAATCAAACTTGAGTCTCCCAGCACACCAGTTCTTTGGCAAACATTTCGATGGTCTGACAAAGATGATCGCTTTAGGAAATATGAAAGGACATATGGAAATATGTTCCATAAAAGAGAAGAAATCAAACTTGAGTCTCCCAGCAGGCCAGTTCTTTGGCAAACATTTCGATGGTCTAACAAAGATGATCGCTTTGGGAAATATGAAAGGACATATTATTATGGAAATATGTTCCATAAAAGAGAAGAAATCAAACTTGAGTCTCCCAGTACACCAGTTCTTTGGCAAACATTTCGATGGTCTAACAAAGATGATCGCTTTAGGAAATATGAAAGGACATATGGAAATATGTTCCATAAAAGAGAAGAAATCAAACTTGAGTCTCCCAGCAGGCCAGTTCTTTGGCAAACATTTCGATGGTCTAACAAAGATGATCGCTTTAGGAAATATGAAAGGACATATTATTATGGAAATATGTTCCATAAAAGAGAAGAAATCAAACTTGAGTCTCCCAGTACACCAGTTCTTTGGCAAACATTTCGATGGTCTAACAAAGATGATCGCTTTAGGAAATATGAAAGGACATATTATTATGGAAATATGTTCCATAAAAGAGAAGAAATCAAACTTGAGTCTCCCAGTACACCAGTTCTTTGGCAAACATTTCGATGGTCTAACAAAGATGATCGCTTTAGGAAATATGAAAGGACATATTATTATGGAAATATGTTCCATAAAAGAGAAGAAATCAAACTTGAGTCTCCCAGCACACCAGTTCTTTGGCAAACATTTCGATGGTCTGACAAAGATGATCGCTTTGGGAAATATGAAAGGACATATTATTATGGAAATATGTTCCATAAAAGAGAAGAAATCAAACTTGAGTCTCCCAGTACCCCAGTTCTTTGGCAAACATTTCGATGGTCTAACAAAGATGATCACTTTAGGAAATATGAAAGGACATATGGAAATATGTTCCATAAAAGAGAAGAAATCAAACTTGAGTTTCCCAGCAGGCCAGTTCTTTAGCAAACATTTCGATGGTCTGACAAAGATGATCGCTTTAGGAAATATGAAAGGACATATTATTATGGAAATATGTTCCATAAAAGAGAAGAAATCAAACTTGAGTCTCCCAGCAGGCCAGTTCTTTGGCAAACATTTCGATGGTCTAACAAAGATGATCGCTTTAGGAAATATGAAAGGACATATGGAAATATGTTCCATAAAAGAGAAGAAATCAAACTTGAGTCTCCCAGCAGGCCAGTTCTTTGGCAAACATTTCGATGGTCTAACAAAGATGATCGCTTTAGGAAATATGAAAGGACATATGGAAATATGTTCCATAAAAGAGAAGAAATCAAACTTGAGTCTCCCAGCAGGCCAGTTCTTTGGCAAACATTTCGATGGTCTAACAAAGATGATCGCTTTGGGAAATATGAAAGGACATATGGAAATATGTTCCATAAAAGAGAAGAAATCAAACTTGAGTCTCCCAGCAGGCCAGTTCTTTGGCAAACATTTCGATGGTCTAACAAAGATGATCGCTTTAGGAAATATGAAAGGACATATTATTATGGAAATATGTTCCATAAAAGAGAAGAAATCAAACTTGAGTCTCCCAGTACACCAGTTCTTTGGCAAACATTTCGATGGTCTAACAAAGATGATCGCTTTAGGAAATATGAAAGGACATATGGAAATATGTTCCATAAAAGAGAAGAAATCAAACTTGAGTCTCCCAGCAGGCCAGTTCTTTGGCAAACATTTCGATGGTCTAACAAAGATGATCGCTTTAGGAAATATGAAAGGACATATTATTATGGAAATATGTTCCATAAAAGAGAAGAAATCAAACTTGAGTCTCCCAGTACCCCAGTTCTTTGGCAAACATTTCGATGGTCTAACAAAGATGATCGCTTTAGGAAATATGAAAGGACATATGGAAATATGTTCCATAAAAGAGAAGAAATCAAACTTGAGTCTCCCAGCAGGCCAGTTCTTTGGCAAACATTTCGATGGTCTAACAAAGATGATCGCTTTAGGAAATATGAAAGGACATATTATTATGGAAATATGTTCCACAAAATAGAAGAAATCAAACTTGCGTCTCCCAGTACACCAGTTCTTTGGCAAACATTTCGATGGTCTAACAAAGATGATCGCTTTAGGAAATATGAAAGGACATATGGAAATATGTTCCATAAAAGAGAAGAAATCAAACTTGAGTCTCCCAGCACACCAGTTCTTTGGCAAACATTTCGATGGTCTAACAAAGATGATCGCTTTAGGAAATATGAAAGGACATATTATTATGGAAATATGTTCCATAAAAGAGAAGAAATCGAACTTGAGACTCCAGGAAGGTGATTCGTATGACCCCCAGTACGATTGCTTCAATTATTTTGGGTACAATTATTATTGACAGTCGCCATGCAGAAAAGTTTGATGTAAATTATGTATTGTTTTCGAGATGCACCTAGATTATGTAAATCGTATTGGATGACGTAACATGCCCCTATAATTGGTAGGTTACGTAGAAGACGTTGAAATCATAGTTTTAATTTCGTCATAAAATCAGGTTCTTATCTCCTCTTCGATTTTGCATTAGGTAGGTAGGTATAACCACAAAAGAACTGCAGTTTTGAGTTTTACTTCAACCCTATTTTTTTGGTAAAGGGTGCTAATTAAATTAACTAATTAAAATTTTCGTCATTAAAAAAAATTTCCATTCAGACTAGCTTCAATTCAAGTGAGTAGGTATAACATGAACTAGGTATTTGTTTAAACAATAACAAAAACCTAAATTACAACTGCACAGTCAATAATTGAAGGTTAATTAAATAGTAATTAAAAAATTTCGGCTACTGCAATTTTTCAAAAATGACAGTTTCATTAGCTTAAACTAAGGTGAGCAGATCTAGCGCTAAAATTTTGTCTAAGCAACAAAATTCGAAATTCCATTTGCATAATTAAGTACTCATTAAAAGCTAATTAGATTCCATAATTAAAAAAATTCAGCTGATGCGTGTATTTAAAAAAAAATGACTGTTATACTCAGGTTAGCAAAAGAGGGGCCTAATAAAAACTTTTTCAAACAAAACTTAATTTGCACAGCACATAATTAAAAAGCTCATTAAAGGCTAATTGAATGCCCTAATTATAAATAATATACTATTTTAATTAAGCGAAGGAGAAATAAATTATATAATTAATTTCGGCCTTGTTTTGCAGACTTTTCACCCGAGTAACGACTTTTTCTATTTTGCTCAAAAAAAAAGGAAAACCTACTTAATTATGTAGTATTTTAATTCATAATTGGTACTACATTTGAGAGTTTTTTTTATGAAATTGCGGCCGTTTTTAACTCTTAATTGTCAATATTTTATTCTACTGAATTTTCATGCCGGACGGCTTTATTTACCGAGCTGGAATTTTTTGTTTCTAATAAAAAAAAAATACAAAATTTAAAGAAATCAAAAGAATGAAGCATTATTATTTGGATAATAATGAATCTCCAATTAATAAACTAGTGCTATTTCTGGAGCGCAGATAAATGATAAGATAAGAACAAGGATCAACTTTGATCGTGCCAGTTCAACAAATTGTAATTTTTTTCAACCTTATTATTGCTCGCTATCGCTAGATATTCTGTGATTGGTCTTATTTTTGGCATAGATAAGATGACAACAAATAGAAATAGGATTTATGTTTTCAACCCTTAAGTACTTTGTAGAATTTATTAATTTTTTTAAAACATTAGTGTTTTATTTTATCCGAGATTTTATCATCCCATCAATAGAAATAGGAAATTAAATTTGAGAAGAAGAAAAATTTATATTTTTTTATTTTGTGGTCTTTATGTATCTACTCTCCTGTCTTTAACAATAATAACTCTATTGATTTTTCTTTGGGAAATAAAAATTAATAGAAAATTAAAATTATCTTTCCATTTTTTTTTTTAATTAAAAAATCTTCCCAGAGTCCCATACTGTAGTACCGTCGTAGTACAAATCGATAGATTATTGCCCGCATTTACAAAGCGTTTTGGCGCCAGAAATAATTAAATGAGATGGAGATATACCGTTCACATCTCGGGTCACATGCATTAGAATGAGATGGAGATATGATTACGTAATTATTTAGCGTATTATTGATTATTAGGTTTTAGATTCTGGCAAGTTATTAATCAACAGTTTAATTTTTTTTTATATTTTTTTATATATATTTTTATTTTATTTAGGTAATTATGCATGGTTTTTGAATACGGATGTATAAGTACTCAATTTTTACAATAAAATACAATATTGATAAAAAAAAGTATACAGGATTCGAAAATTAATTTTTTTAAAGTTTTCGAACGTATTTTTTTATATATTTTCTGAAATTGCCTATAATAAGGAGTACCCCCTAATATATGTGCAGTCATGGGGACACCCTGTATAATAGAATAGGACCAATAACAATAACAAATAATGACAAGGAATGTTTGTAAATTAATTATTATTATTGACGCTTGTATTATTGTATACAAGCAACGCGGGGGGATTCCCCCGAGAAATATGAAATGTCTTAAGACTTATATTTTTATTTAAAAAAAAATATAAACAATGGACTGGATTTATGTATCTACCTATACCAGGTTTCTTCCTGAAAATATGAATTTGAAAAAATATATAATTGAGACCACCTGCCCTTACTCCATAATAAAAAAAATTACAAGAATAGACGAATTTATCTATAATTTTGGGATTTTTAATTATTATATAATATGTATTTATTATATGACTTTGTCTTATACCTACTGAGCTGTTGAGAAAAATCCCGGTAGAGATTACTATAAGCCCTTACACCCTAATAGATCCTTAAATTTTGAGTAAAAAAAAAATATATAAAAAAACAGGCCAATTTTATATTTTTTACTTTTTATTGATGTAACAAAAAATAGCTTAAGTCATCAGTAATGACGACATTGTCTATTTTTTTTTAATTAACCCTGTATAGATTACACTTAAAGTATTTGAAAAAATCAAATAGAAATGGTAGACGAGTAATTTATGAAGCGTAAATGAAAAACGCAATTTTTAATTTTCAAAGTTGTAAAAAAATTGAGTCGTAAAAAACGGTTCAAAATAGAGGAAAATAGTTTTAAATTTTATAAAAAAAAAATGTTATAAAATTATTTCTTGCAAACTACAGGGGCGGGTATTTTAGTTAAACCATGTCATTTTAACCCCAATAAAATGAAAAATTAAATAACACGATTTCCCAAAATAGGGAAATGTTGAAGTTTTCAAAGTGAGGGGCGGGTATTTTAAATCACATCGTTCGTTCCCGTTAAAATTAAAAATAATTGAATAAGTCGATTTTCAAAAATTGGAAAATTTTGAAAAAATTACAAAAAAAAACGTTAGGACCAATACCTACAAGATAAGTACACCAGGAATAATTTCTTGCAAACTATACAGGGGCGGGTATTTTAATTAAGCCATGTTATTTTAACCCCAATAAAATGAAAAATTAAATAAATCGATTTCCCAAAATAGGAAAATTTTTAAAAGTTTTCAAAGTGAGGAGCGGGCATTTTAAATCATATCGTTCATCCCCGTTAAAATTAAAAATAGTTGAATAACTCACTTTTCCAAAATAGGAAAATTATGAGAAAATTACAGAAGAACGTTAGGACCAATACCTACAACTAGGAATAATTTTTTGCAAACAACTATAATAGGGGCGGGTATTTTAATTAAATCATATTATTTTTACCCCATTAAAATGAAAAATTAAATAACTCGATTAGTACCTACCTACCTATAAGAGGAAAATTTTGAGAAAAATTCAAAGTGTGTGGTGCGTTCAAAAATTATCAGCAATTTTTTTAACTGATAATTTAGAAAAGTATAAAAAATTATTTTTTTTGTTTTTTTTTCAAGTTTTTTGAAAAAACTATTTTCAAAATTAAAAGTTGCTTATTGTTTATCAAAAAAATGAAACTTGATTAATTTTTTATAACTCATAGGTACCTACCTACTCTACTTAAAACTCACGAAACTCAAAATTTAAGAATTCATTAGGGGTTCCCCTCGGGGTTCCCGGTACATTTTCAACGCCCTATATATTCATAGTAGTAAAATATAATCCGCCCCCAATCAACATTAATTATTACAACTGTAAAGCGTAAAGTAATGAAAATATCGACCGCAGACAAGCAAAATCAACAAGTTAATAAAATGACACAATTATTATTGAGCAACGTTGCGAAATAGGCGGGACGCGCTGCATCTGTCAAATCAAATTTGAGACCGGGCAAATTATTTAGGAGAATTGTAGTAAGAAACAAATGACCGGTTTGATGTCAGTGAGGAAAGTTAATTTAAAATAAATAGGAAGAGATAAATGTCACTCCCTTAATCATAAAATTAAATGCAGTACCTACCTACCTAAAGTAAAGTAACTGCATAGGTAGGTACGAATTAAAAAGCCGGCCGGCTCTGCTACTAGCGCTTCGCAGCGGCAGCACCGGCGTCGGCAAGGCGCAGGAGCCACGTATTAATGAAGCCGGCATTTGTGGGCTGTGACCCCATATGTCCAATAAAATCGCGGATATCTCGAATAATTCGAGCTGACATCACCCCCGATCACCCGTAACCGCCTCCCTCTATAACTGTCAATAGTGTCTTACCTTAAAATCTACAGAGGTAATCAGTTAAAAGCACTTTAAACAATTTCGAAAAAATCGAAAGCACACTCTGCTAGTCTGTGTCTGTCTATATGAATTTTTTCCTCACGCACGGTATATTCAAGACGAACGCAACGAACGAGGACACTTGAAACACGTTAACCAAACTGCTATTCTTGATTTCTGGCACCTCTAATCTTGTATACATTGCTCACTCAAGTTAAATTATCTCAACGAGGAGGAAAACGCGTCCAGTCGGAACTGAAGCTGCTTGACGACTGCCGCTAAATTTTCACTCGCTCAAGAATTCGAGTTGGTCGGGATCTCATGCCGGTACCGGCGTGGCGGGTGGGTGGGGGAAATCCGTACGGCCGCGTTGCCGGATCGGCAATTTCTCTCTCGCGAGGATCGTGAGGCATATTCTGTGTGGCCCGTTGCTGCCTACATAAGGGCCAATGCGCTATAAGTGGGTTAAGTATGGGAAAATAAACAGTTTTATTTCATTCACAGCTTATGACTTAGTTTGACTGATTTGGAACTTTTACAGGAACTACTTCGATGATTTCCTTGACGTTTATCTCGGAAATTCACAATAAACCACTATACAGGGTGTTAGTGTTCCATTAATCATTGGAGAAAATTCAAGTGGAGATTCTCGATAAATTTTAAGGGGAGGTTTAAAAAAAAATTTCAAGCCCACCCTAAAAAAGAAACGGGGATAAATTTAATTTAGATTTTTATGAAACGATTCGATCTAAAAAAAAAAATTGTCTGAAAATCAACCCCTCCCCCTCCCATATAGCTACAGGCCGATTCTTATAACCTGATCTTGAAAAGTAAGCCCTCTGCGGCGGAAAAATGTTTTCTACAAAAGCGGTTTTGGAGGGGACATCGTTTGAACACAAAAAAGCTCATGTACCCCTCAACCCTTACGAAGGCCGGGGTAACTTTGAAATAACAACCCCTATTTTTATTGCGCATTCATAATCGCCGACAAAAAATTCGTACGACTTACCTGTTGAAACAGTTTTTTTTTATTTCAATTTTTTTTTTAATTTTAAAATTACCACCACTCATTTGCACAGGGTGAGGAGGGGGGGAAGGGCGCTTTTTGTGTTCAAAGGATGTCCCCTACTTAACAAAACCACTTTTGTTGAAAACATTTTTCCGCAGAGTGCTCGCTTTTCGAGATACCTATTGGGAGAAATAAACAAAATCAAATTTCCTCAATTACAGCACCAATTGATCGCAAAAACCGATCGCAATAAAAATTGGGGATTTGGTTAAAAATTTCAAAGTTACCCCACTCCGACTCCCTCGCAAGGGATGGGAGATGTAGGGTGTTTTTTGTGTTCAAACTATGTCCTCCACCGAATAACGAAACCACTTCTTTTGTAGAAACTTTTCTTCAGGTTATGAATATTTCAGGTTGGATAATATCCTAAATTCATCCCCCTTTCTGCCAAGGACCGGGTGAACCATACTACTCCCGAATTATTTTTGTAACTTACATTTTTATTGTACTATCTGTCAAGCTTCCACCCCCCCCCCTCATCGGAATCGAACCCTAACTCCCCGATGCCCGTCACAGCCTTGGTACAGGGTACGCAGGCAGGTGATATTGTTGCTGAGCCTTTTTTGCCCAGGACGATGTGTTTGGGGCTCCGGCTCATATAACCCTTTAAAGCTTTTATATACCAGCTGTTTTTTGCCCTTAAGTGCAAGTGCAAAATGATCAAGTCGCACATGAATCGTCTAGCACCCTGCCTCGGCCAATTTTTAGATAAAAGCTCCAAGAAAAATTGGCCCTAAAGAACTTGGTTTTAAAATACCGGATGTCGAGATTTAGGAAAAAATATCACTTGAAACAGATTTCCAACGGTAATTAGAACAAAAAGCAAAAAACGTATTGCAAAATGGAAGCAACCTAAGCGAGCGCACAGTAAGAAGGAACACTTAGAGTGGTTGATAAGTTGGCCGAAAATCACTAGTCTCATAATAAGGTCCCAAAGCTCTCAAGATCCCAGAGACGTCATCGAGAAGCGAGAAGAAGGTTGGGTCGAGAACATCAAAATGGGAATGATGACCGGTGGGATCAATTTTTTTTCACGGGTAAAAGCGTGTTAAAAAAATTATGGAGTAGGGGAGACATAATATGTTTAGAGACATGCAGAGACGGACTTGGGTCAAGAATAATTCCTACTGACCAAAACAGCAAAATAAAGAATTGCCTAATTAATGAACGGGACAATTTGACTCAACCTAAAGGTTTTGCAACGGAAAAAACTTGGCAAATTGAACCATAACGCTAGTTTTGGCAGAACATCTTCTTCTGGATTGAAACTAGAACAGTAGGATATGCTTGACAACAAACGACTTAGGCTTGGGTCCAGAATTCCTGCTGATGAAAACAGCAAAAGCAAGAATTACCTGATTAAGAAATGGGATAATTTGCTTCAACCTAAAGGTTTTACAACGGCAAAAGCTTAGCAAATTGAACCATAACGCTAATTTTGACAAAACATGTTCTCTTGACCCGAAATTGATTGAACAATAATTGTTAATGCATGGGATATGCTTGACTTAGAACTCTTGCTGTCCAAAACGGCAAAAGTAAGAATTCTAGTTAAGGAATGAGACAATTTTCCTCATCCCAAAGATTTTACAATGGCAAAAACTTGGTAAATATAAAATAAATAGGAAAAAGAAATTCCACAATTAAAAAGTAGACTTCTGCATGTCTGTGGCATCTTTTTTATGAAGAAATAACAGAAAAAGCCAAATTTTCTTGCTTATAGAAAAAAGTTCCCATAAATGATCGATAATTATTTTTGTGCAACACTGTGAAGAGTTATAAATAAATATTGACAATAACAATAACAACAGCAACTTTAACGTTCGCTTGCCTGTTATTGCGACATATTGGACAACCCAAAATTGTTATTAGGAATTACGAATTATATAATTCTAGAGAGCCGAGAATAGAGAGAAATGGAGAAATAGCGCAAAGAAAAGAAACGTCATCGCGATGAAAAACGCGAGTGAGAGAATGGGGGAGGGAAGGCGTTGGCGAGTTGGCGTCGAAAATTTCCATTGCCACAGATTTTTGTGAATTATGTAACATGTAACTAGATCTTGAGATAGTTTATCAAGAAATCAAAGTCTTGTTTATATCCTGCTGCGGAGGAGATTATTTAGTCCTCTTATTAAGCCCTCTTAATACTTACATTTGATAATGGCGCGATGGTAATGTGGGATGAATATGTCGTATTGATTTCTTTTTTTAACCCAGAGCGCCAATGAACCTTTTTAGTAAAATTGTAAAATTTTGTAAATCTGAATCTTTGACTATCCAGAACCAGAACTTATCAACAGTTCCATTACCTGTAATACCAGAATCGCCATTATCATCCTTACCAAAAGAAAAAATGATTCCTCGTCCCAAGAGGTGAAATTCATACCCCTACCACATTTGCATGACAGCTGTGACAGCTTAATGAGCAGACCTGCATTTAGTGATAGATAACCCTGGCGTTAGAATAGAGATTTTGGGACATTATTATGCACTCAAGGAGGCTGCGATGGCCAAAAGTTGGTCGTGCAGGGGCGATTTTTAAAACGCACCTGTAACTTTTTTTTAATTTCAAGGTAGTGTAAAAAAAATTGCAATTTCTAAATAAATTTGCCAGTGGCGTTGATATGAAAATGAGCAAAATCGAAATTGCTGAAATTTCGAGATACTCTAAATACTCTAAATTACCCCAATCATTCATAAAAACTACACTCATTTAGAGATTAATGTACCAAATAAGGTTTTTCACAATGAGGGGGTGAATTGAGCTCACAAAATTCTGTAAGGTTTGTGATTGGGAATCGTAAATAATGATGCAATAAAACAATCAATCAGGCCGCGGCGCATCTCTATTTTTCTGTTACTTCCGTGGGGGAGGGGGGGGCACCTCTCAGCCATTGTGGTTTATTACTCATTAGAGCTTTTTCAAAAATTGCGTTTATATTAAAAAGAATAGGTATTATTGCAACTCAATTTTTTGACCTGTCATAAAGGAATTTGTTAGATAATGTTTACTGGATGATGGTGCCCCCGTGCCCCCCGAGCCGTCGTCACTCCTACAAATACAAATACGGCCCTGCAAAAATCTTCTAAGAGAAAGAAATTTTCTTTTTGAGAACAAGTATTGAGAATTGAGAAGAATAGACAAGGTGAGGACCAATCTTCGGTAGATTCTCTAATAAACTATGACGTCACAATTATGGATGTGTTTTTGTTAAGGTGGTTCAGATATTTTTGTCCAATTTTTCTTACAAGGGCAATGATGTCGGAGGTTACCCGCATGAACCATCATACTTCTTGTTGGGGTTGTTTTAATTGATCGGGGTTAATTAATTTTCATCGATTAACGAGAAACATGCGATCACGAACCTTCTGACAAGAAGAAGGCACCGTCTGCTTGCAATGCAAAAAAAGCGAAGATAATAGAATAATAATTATTAATTTCCATAATCTTAATAGGACGCGGTATACGATTTTAATAACAACAAACATTAAATTCAACATCTAATTAAAGCCCGCAGACTGCTAATTACCTAGCTAAACAATAATTAATTCCAGTAAGTCATAAGTAGTTAATGAACTTTCTCTATTATAACAACCCAGACGGGCGTCGACCAAGACCAAATCAATTACGAAGTCCGGCAACGCCGTACTAGACGGTGTGCCGGCATAGTCTGCAGTGATACCCCGCCCCTCTGCTGCCAGTAAATTCCGGGACTTTTTCTGATAATAAGGACTTTCCCGGAATGACAACCGACCCCCATGCTTCCCGATGGGCCGATTGATGAGTCGGCGAGGGTCGGAGGGACTGTCGTTGCTTATTTTTAACGAAAATTGCCCATTTCGATTGCCACATATTACTACAGACGCTACTAGACGCCGGGCGGTGTGTGGAGTGGGAGACGTGGTGGGGGGAAATGTTGCGGTGTGCGGATTCATAGAATAATTTCTGTTACTGGAAACGAAGCCGCGAGACTACCGCCAATTTTATTACTACTACTAACTCGTTCGTTGTTGAGTTCACATAAATTTGATCAAGTTGCTTTGAATTGTGGAATTTCGATAAAGCAGCAGCCTTGACTTTTCTTGATTTTTTTCTAACCGCAAATTTACAATTTTTTATTGAATAAGTTATTATTTTGGACGCGGGGGCTTATGTTTATTAGTCCACCCTTATTAAAGAGGCTCTAAATTTAATTACTCAAATTGAGTCTAAATAATGATTCTTGGAATTGGAGAGAGCTGACCAAACATGTCAAAAAAAAGGAAAAAAATCTGATTTTTTTCAACTTACAAAAAAAATATTTCTTTCGTATTCAACCCCCCCCCCCCCTCCCAACACTCCGACCACCTCCTTCCGTTTTATACACCGGTAGATTCTCGTTTAATGTGTTTCATCGAACAACTCCCCTAAAAAATAAATCTATACCCAAGAGTCTGAATCTTTATAGGCAGCAATAATACCACCCCTGTCATCCTAAAAAAAAATGATGCAGAAAATTTCTTCAAGAGCTATTCAATGCCAGAATTTAACCCCTAACGACAGTGAATTTACTTAACTTACTAAGGGGTTGTTATTTATTACCCCCTGTCCAAAAAAATGTTTTCAATCAGCTTTGCTGACACAATTTGAGCTAATTTAGAGATTTGTATTGTTTCTACCCTGCCCAAAAGAAGTGGGTAGGTTTCGTTGCATGATAGAGGAGTTCTTGGAGATTTTTTCTGCACACCTACTTTCAAAAAATTAAAACCAGTGGCGGAGATCTGGGTATGTCGTTACCTTTTTTAAAATAATTTATACCTACTCCACTAACTTTAATCTAAATGTGACATTTTTGATAGATACCTTGCCTGTTCTTCTCAATTCTCAACTGTTCTCAAAAAAGACAATTTCTTTCTCTTAGAAGACTTTCAGGGCCGTATTAGACGGGGCACCACCATCTAGTAAACATTATCTAGAAAGTTAAAAAAACTAAAAAAATCAGACTTGGCTTTTAATATTTCTTTTATAGGTACTTATTTATTTCCATAAAAAAAATCATTAAATAATTAACTAATAAAAGAAAAATTTAACAAAATTTTTTTATTTATAATTTCTTGAAGTGGCACTTCACTCACTCACTTTATATGAGAAGCCGCCACTGGACTTTACTAAGAAAAAATATTTCAAGCATCCATGGACTTCCAAAAGGATAACCAAATTTTCTGCTTTATGTTCTGCTAATGAACCCAACAGCAGAAGAGACGACGCAGAACCAGAATTTTTCAATACAGTCCTTGCAGGGCCACTACAGGAGGAGGAACCAACCAGCACAATCAGCAAATCGAAGGTCCCCATCGGAGATTCTGGGAGATACCCGAAAATAAACCCCATCCTATTGTTCCAAAAGCCACAAACCCCAAATAGTTCTTAACAGTTCAGAAGTTTCCTTCTTCTTCTCCTACATTTTTGGGGAACTAATTGGTCTTGCTGGGCCAGTTCAACACTTACTATCTGAATGGAACCTGAGCTTTGGAGAGATCTTTGTGACGCATTCTTCATTTCCCCGGAAATTGATTCATTTCACATTGGACCCAGGTCATTTTCAATTCATCCAAAAATGAGCTGCGTTTCTCCATTCTTATGAAATCGCAAACCCTGAATAGTTCGTAATTTTTCATGTATTCTTCTTCTTCTGCTCCTCCAAAATTTAACACTTCGTTATTTGTGAGCTAATGTGTAAATGGAAGTTGACCTTGGGAAGACTTCTGTGAAGAACTCATGATACAGCATCGGGAATCGATTCAGTCAAGTTTGAATCATTTCAATAGAAATCACAAACCACAAATCGTTGGTAACAATTTAGAAATTGAAATCATAATTGATCTGGGGATGTCTGTGATTTTTTGGGAATTCCTGATGCCACCGGAAATCGATTCATTCGAGTTTGGATAATCGATTTCAAAAAGAGACTCCATTTTCCATAATTTACGTCGAAAAACATCTAAAAATCGACTCCCTGCTCCATTCCAAAAAAGCCAAAGATCGCAAACCCCCAACAATTCAGAAATTGAAATCATAATTGATTCTGGGATGTTTGTGATTTTTTGGGTAGACTTCTGCGAAGAATTCCTGATGCCACCGGGAATCGATTCATTCTAGTTAGAATCGATTTCAATGAGAGACTCGATTTTTCATAATTTATGTCAAAAAACATCAAAAAATCAACTCCTTGCTCCATTCCAAAAATCACAAACTCCGAATCGTTTGTAACAATTTAGAAATTGAAATCATAATTGATTTCGGGCTGTTTTGCCGTGGTCCATGGAGATTTACTCCGAACATTTTGTCTACAACTGCGGATTTGACTATTCAGATTTACTGAAAATGCTAAGAGTGCATATAATAACCGTTGATGATGTCTCCCGCAGTTGTAGATGAAACGTTCGGAGTAAATCTCGACAAAACAGCCCGGAAACATTTACTATTTCAGTTCAAGCCAGCCGTGAAAGCATACATAGATCAATTCAGAACTTTCCTTTTTCTTCCTTTCTATATAAATATGACAATGACTTGGCTTGGGTCATCTAATTTTATGATTAGTCAGTGAACTTTCATTATGGAAACGTTTTAAATTCCTGTTTGAATCGATGTCAATTTAAGACCCGATTATTGATCAAAATATTCGATTCACCATCACTTGAACAAAATTTCGGTGAAGAAATTCGCCTGAAAATTAGTTCTAAATGTACCACATCGATCAGAACAATAAATTGCTAGAATGGAATTGATTTCTTTCTTCTTTTGGTGGTATAAATTTACAATAATATTCTCAAAACTTTACTTCTGGGTATTGTATGCGTATACAGGGTTTCCCAACTCATTCGAGTCTATCTCGCTGTGAATTTTTTCAAATAAATAAAAAAATAAATAAATAAAATACAGAAGTTAAAAATTTATTCAATTTAAAGATGGCTTGTTTTAATTGAGACACTCTGTATAAGTACATAATAATTGCAGGCAATGCAATAATAAGCAAATCGCGTATGACAGGATAATTATCATACTAAGAACGTCTCTCCTCCTCTTACTAAGCTATTATCGGTACCTTTTCATTAAACCTCGTTAGAAAGTAATAAACCTGACAACGAAAATGACAAAAATATTGAATGCAAATGTTGACTTCAATACATGGCCGGCTTAATGTATTCCTTTCGCCATGGGGAGCCAAGAAGTCAGCCTGGTCTCGGCTTAATCTTTCAGGCTTATGGTAATTTACGGTGCTTTCTAGAAATGTAACCCTCAGGTAATAATAGCTCCTTTCAGCAAAGGACTTCAAATATTCACTCAAATGCTGAAATGCAAACGTCAAGAATCTTTCGGTATATCTCTCTTTCAGGCGCTTCTAGGAAATTTTTAATGAATAGGTAAGTAAAACCATTATTGCTTCAGCTGGTTTCTGGCTATTTTACCTTGGAATCTTTTGTTTATTGTATAGGTCGAAATATTTACGAGGTAAGGGAGGATTTCACAATTGTGTGCATATTATTGCAAATTTTGCATATTCATGCATGAATTATAACAGCTTAATGTTTATTCAAGTTTGGTTGCAGTATAGGGAGAAGTTTCTGGAACTGATAAATTGATTCAGCCATTTTCGAGAAAATTAAGAAAAACGTTACTTTTTCTTCATTGTTTTTGTAATTTATCAAGGTGGTTTTATTTTTGGAAGATATGAAAATTATTTTTTTAATTCATCATGGTTCATCTTCAAAACCACTTTGACAAATTCAAATTAAGTACAAAAGTATCTAAAGTTTTTTCTAATTTTCTCGAAAATGTTTGAACCGATTTAACGCCAAATTGATTCATCATCAGATCATCAGAAGAAAGTTTTCTTCTTCTGAAAAGTCTTACATTAACCATTTTAATGTAAAATAATAATTAGGGGAGCCATTATTTAACAGAAATTGATATTTATACAACATCCAGTAAAATTAGAATTTGTTATGCAAGCAAAGCGCGAAAAAAAGAATTTTGTGTGGGTGCTATGGGGTGTTATGGGGCAAAATGAGATTCTACCTCTTGTGGCAAATCTGCCATTTCGGTCTTAGGGGATGAATTTTTTTTTGCATTTTAAGACCTTATTCGCATTTGATCCAAGAAAGTGTAATAACTTACTCAACAGAGAAAAAATAAGCTTCACGAATTTCCATTTATGCAATTTTTTTCATAATTCGAGAAAATATTTCAACTTGTGTTTCTGTTTTTGTAATAGCCTTGACTGTGTCGTTAAAATTGTATTTTTCATAATTTTTGACGTTTTTGTTTGTTTCAATTTTTAATTTGAATATTAATACAATACAGTTAAGTTGTCAATTCTGAATTAATTGTCAATACAATAATGACGAAAATCACAACATAACATAACATTAAAAAAATTTCCTGGTTTTCTCGAAAATGGCTCAACAGACTTACAATTTAACTACAGCAACAGCAGCAGCTTTTCAAGAAAAACAAGTAGGGCAGCCAATATTTGAAAGAGATGCATACATGCAAAAAACTCTGTCATGAGTAAAAAAAAAAAGTTTTAGTTGTGCCCACGGAGACTTCTGATCTACCCATTGTAGACTAGCGATCCCTAATAAAATTGCAACAAATTTGATAGGCTACCAATTTCCATAAGAATTTTAGGGTGTCCTTTGTGTAGAAAAAGTTCCTCAATTAATTATCTGTGATTAGCTAACCATTGCGAATAAAGAAAAATTGCATTTATGAAAATTTGCAGGGATTTTTTTCTCCTAAAACTAAGTAATACACTTTTTTCGATAAAAACTAGTGAGTTAAGGTCGTCCAATTAAAAAAACAAATTCATCCTCCAAAACTAAACTGTCGGATTTTCCACAAGAGGTAGGGGTCGCATTTTGGATTTAGACTCACTATACCTACAGTGTGTGTCACAGGCATGGTACACCCCCTTTTTTTTCTTTATTTTTGGAGATAATTTTTTGAAATTTGGTACGTCGCATTTTCTCGATAGAGCGCACTTTTTAGCAGAAAATTGAATTTTTTCCCACATCCGGTTTTTCCGGAAATGTAACCAACTTTTTATTTTTAAATGGGACACTGTATACATATATTATTATATTTTTGGATTCTATACATTTGTACAAATCCAACAATACCACATAAGTACCATTTTAAATGTCAAATTTGTTTTTATTTAATTTTTTATTTTTCAATTATAGTGTGCCATGACTTCAGTTGTGTTCGTCACAGATGCAAAATGGGTACACCAAAATGTCCCTTATTGGAAGTAGTAGTAGATGGTACTTCGGTACCAATATGGTACCATTTGAAAAAACGAATCCAGCTCAAAAAATCATTCCGGTGCGCATTATTTATCTATAAATCACTTAATTTGGCACTTTGAACAAAAATTCGATTTTTCTAGCATTAGATGATCCAATTGGAGTAAAACGAAATAGTCATGGCACACTATAATTGAGAAATAAAAAATTAAATAAAAACAAATTTGACATTTAAAATGGTACTTATGTGGTATTGTTGGATTCGTACAAATGTATAGAATCCAAAAATATAATAATATATGGGGTGTCCTATTTAAAAATAAAAAGTTGGTTACATTTCCGGAAAAACCGGATGTGGGAAAAAATTCAATTTTCTGCTAAAAAGTGCGCTCTATTGAGAATATTCGACGTACCAAATTTCAAAAAATTATCTCCAAAAATAAAGAAAAAAAAGGGGGTGTACCATGCCTGTGACACACACTGTATTATTGACCACCCAACACCCACACAAAATTCCATTTTCCCGCTTTGATCGCACAATCAAATCCTAATAATTTTACTGGATTTTATATAAATATCATCTTCTGTTCAATATCAGCTCCCCTAATTATTATTTTACAGTAAAATGTTACATGTAAAAGTTTTTGAAGAAAAACCTTTCAGAAGAAGAAAACTTTCTTCTGATGATCAGATGATGAAACAATTTGGTGTTAAATCGGTTCAACCATTTTCGAGAAAATTAGGAAAAGCAAATTACTTAATTTGAATTTACTAATGACAATTGCCATTAGGGGAAGGAGGCCGCATTTATGGATTTATGCCCGTATTCACAAACGACAATTTCCAAAATAATTACGTAATCAATTATCTCCATCTCCTTCTAATGCAAAAAAACTGCATATCTCCATCCCACTTATTTAATTATTTTCCAGATAGGAATATTACTACATGACAGGAACGCTTTGTGAATACGGGCATTAGACTCACCACCCAACACTCACACAATATGACGTTATTTCCAGTTATAGCAGAAGTTTATAGCAGAACGAACAACCTTACAAAAAAAAAAAAAAACACAAATAGGTTAGGTACTTACCATTGTTTGCTAATTTTTATTTAATGGTTTGCATACTTACCATTCTTTATTATGCAATTGGCACTTGTGAAAGAAGTCTTAATTTTTATTATTTTTCGAGAGATTTTTACATAAATATAGTTTCAATTAACATTCTAAAGTGAATAAGAGACAAGTATATGATACAGTTTCAAAAACACTAACCAAATCCAAAAAGTTCCCTTGGAGTTCTTTCAAAGTCTGCATGAAAACCATTAATTAAATTACTCTCTTTATGCAAAACTAATTGATGCTTTGGTAATTACAAGAATTGGGAAAAGTATTATTTGTTATCAATATTTTTATTTGTTACTATTTTTACATTTGCTACCTTTTTTGTTATTTGTTTATAGTCGGGTACTTAGTAATAATTGTTTTTACTTCTTCTGTACCTACTGTCATCATCTAAATAAATGAATTCTTAGTTACGACTATTTGAACAAAATTGAACAAAAAGTTACGAGTCAACGAGTATAAAGGTCAAGGGAAGTTTGATTCATTTGGCTTTTAAAGAAAAACGCGGTACCTACACAATTATAGAACTTGCAAGCGTACCAAATTTATAAAGAATCCAACTACATATAAGAAAAAAAGTTGTGAAAATTTCCCTTAAAAAAAAACAATTTTCAAGAGTAATTTACCAATTTTTGAGTTTTTTGAAAAATTGCTACATGAACAAATTGCATCAATCATTGTTCCAGTAGAAATTACCCACCCCCCACCTTCACCCTCCGTGGTTTTTTAGCTTATATTTTTCGGACACGCACACTAGGTATTTTGACTAGAGCCATGCAATTGTCCATAATAATTTTTATCGAAGAAGAGAGTAAAAAAGAGAAAATAAAATGGGAAGAATTTTTTGACCTGAAGAAAATGTAAATTTTTATAATTTACGCAAAATATGATTGACCAACCTTTGACCACGTTGAACCATGCACCCATTGCGTTTTTCCATAAGTAAAGAAAAAATCACAAGAACGAGGTTCGAGGTTGCAGTTTTCTCGGTAAATATTGACAAACATCGTGAAGGCTTATAATAAAAATGATAGCCTTATTATAATCACCAACCTTTGAGCTTGAAAAATGCTTATCAAAGCCGAATACGAAGACCATCCAATCAGTTTTTTGGAAACGCTTTAATAACTTAGTGCCCAATTAAATAATTTCAATATTTTTCAAAATCATCTAACTCCATTTTGATTATTCGACCGATCCTACGACTAAAATGTTACCGGAGTAGGAAATTTATAAAATAAGACAATTTTACTGTTATAACTTGCATTTCGAGATTTAGGTAGGTATTTATCGCTCAAGAAACATCATACCTGATTCAAACCTGATTTTGGTAAATTAGGGCATTTATCAAATTTATTTCGAGCTGAATATTTATAAACTGGGCAAATTTTATATCAGTTTCAATATTTAAAAAAAAAATTAAAAAAGTTTCAATAAATTTTTTTTTCTCTCTCTATTAAAGCATTGCTGGATCATGTTTGCATGTTTGGTCTGTTTTAAATTTTCCATCGCATCGCTGAGGAAATCAGCCAATTTTTCCATAAGTTTTTTTTACATAAAAAAAACATTGCAGGCATCTCGTAGGATATTTTGGTAATTTGACCGATCCGCCGACTAACAATTTGTGGATCTTCGAGTCGGATATTTATAAAATGAGCAAATTTGTCAATAGATTCAATAAAAAAAAGTTTCATAAACCACTCGACGACCTCGAACAGGACATTTTTGATCCTTCGAACCCGATTTCATTTCATACTTTGAATCATTTTTGGGTTCTTTTTTACACCTATTAGGTACTTATTTATAAAATAAGTCAACGTAAAGAAAATTTACGGCTCAACAAGCCTCTCTGGACACGATATATTAAGGGATTACAGGACATTTTGGTCATTCGGCCGATGAAGCGGCTGACACAAATTGTTAAAAAATAAGAGAAAAGGTGTCATTTCACTTCTGTAGACCAAATACCTATGCAATAAGTAAATCTTTCACAGCAGGAAACACGATCCCCCAGTCAGTTTTTTTTTCGATATGATGATACCGTTATTGTGTAGGTATCGGTCGGCGAAGCTCTATAACCGCTAATCCCGCAGTATTCACATTAGCAGCCTGTATATTCTTCATTCTGCCAGTAATTACTCTTACTCCATCTGTGCGATTAAACGCTCTGTATATTCCGCTTCCAATACGCGTCGTAATTGCAGGTGGATCCAGGTGCTGATAAGTTTTTTAAATTTGTGTAAGTCATCTGCGTAGGAAATGAGCTTTTTTAAAACTACTCGCGAAAAAAGAAGACGAATGTCTCGATGTCTTCTATGCAAAAGTCGATTATTATTTTCATCGTGACATTTCATTCTGTGATGCCCGTATTCTCAGAGCGTTACGGCTCGGTATTTGTAGCTAGAAAATAATCAAATCAATGGAATGGAAGGAGGGTTTTATATAAATATGCATTAGAATGAGATGGAGCATCTAAATAATCTAAAATTTGAAGCACAATAAGAAACGTATACAGGGTGTTTGGTAACTGGACAGCCAAAATGAAACGTTATGTATAAAATCGTATTTTGCGCATAAAAGAGAGATAACCTTTTTTCAAGATCAGGCCTTGTTTGGGAAATATTTCCAAAATTGTTGATCAGTTACTGAATAAAACATATTTTTATTGCGGCCTTAGTTTTGCATTTTTGGAGATATTTCCTAAACCGGGCCTGATTTTGGAAAAAAAATTATTCCCTCTTTTAAGCTTAAAATACGATTTTATGCATGGCATTCTTTCTAAAAAACTTCTTTTACGTAATTTTTAGATTTGGGCCCATCTTGCTGAAATATGGCCTTCGTTTTTCGTTTCATGGTATAAGAAAGTCCCCAAGTACCTTTCAATAACACAGAGTTAACTGCGAGGTTCTATAATAACAACGCGGGTTAGCTCGAATGCTTTTTTGTGGTCTAGTTTTTTAAACTTTTTTTGCTGTGAGGTCCGGTTTGACAATAAGGCCGGTCAGCTCGAATTCTTTTTCTAGAAGTTTTTTTTTGACAAGATCCTGTCGCCTAGAAAATTCATTTTTTTCCAAGGTCCGATTAGCTAAAAAATTCAAGGTATGTCAGAAGTGACTTTATCAAACCGACCTTGCAAAAAAAATCGAGCTGACCGGAAATCATCTATCTAACCGGACCTGGGACAAACCGGGATCTAGAAAAAATTAATTTTTTTTAGCTTACCGGACCTTGTCAAACGTAACTGTCAAATTATAAATTATGAAAAAGAAAACAACGGCAGCTCATTAACTGTTATTATTAATTATTATTAACATTCTTAATTTGCTTCAAAAAACAGTTCGGTGTGCCTAATTTTTAATTTTAGGGAGTTTTTGAAGCCTAATTATGTTATAATGACTATAATGGCCTTTTCCAGCAAGGGCAAAGAGTGCGCTGTCTCCTTTTGATTGAAAACAGTATGAATTTGAATTAATAAATAACGTTTTGTTAAATCATTCAGAAAGTTGACATTTTGATTGCGATTTCAGCTTCGAAATGACATTATTTGACGCACAAGTGCTTAATAGTGACATATAGTATCAATACCAGTTAAAACCGTCAAATTTTCATGAAGCCTGTCACTATGACAATATAATATACCAATCTCTAGAGTTCATAAATTTAAAGTTCACTTTTAAGCACAAGTTCGTAAACTAATGTCCCTTTTAGCAAAAGTGCGTAATAGAATGTCACTTTTAAGCACAAGTGCGTAAAAGAATGTCACTTTTAAGCACAAGTGCGTAATATAATGTCACTTTTAGCCCAAGTGCGTAATAGATTGTCACTTTTAAGCATAAGTGCGTAAAATAATGTCACTTTTAGGCACAAGTACGTAAAATAATGTCACTTTTAAGCATAAGTGCGTAAAAGAATGTCACTTTTAAGCACAAGTTCGTAAAACAATGCAACTTTTAAGATAAGTGCGAAATAGAATGTCACTTTTAGGCACTAGTGCATAAAATAATGTAACTTTTGAGCATAAGAGCTTAAAAAATGTCACCGTTTTTAAGCACAAGTGCGTAATAAAATGTCACTTTTAAGCACAATTGCGTAAATGAATTCCACTTTTAAGCACAATTCCGTAAAAGAATGTAACTTTTAAGCACATCCGTAAATGAATGTAATTTTTAAGCATAATTGCGTAAAAGAATGTAACTTCTAAGCATAATTCCGTAAATGAATGTCATTTTGAAGCACAATTGCGTAAAGGAATATAACTTTTAAGCACAATTCCGTAAATGAATGTCATTTTTAAGCACAATTGCGTAAAAGAATGTAAATTTTAAGCCTAAGTGCGTAAAAGAATGTCATTATGAGACTCAAATGACAATCAAAATGTGAACTACTTAATGCGATTCAACAAAAATAGCTTTTGAAGTGAACAGACTCACATGTTGACTGTCGATTCTTTTAATTCATTTTGTCATTGCCCAGAGCATATATAAGCTCATACACTTCCTGCAAATCCTCAGTGCTGTCCTAATTACTTTACCTGCAACGCAACACCTTTTATTCATATATTGTACCTACTGTCCAGTCCTCTCCGCATGCAGTAATAATAATTGCTAATTGATCCGCTTGCTTATAATGATTATAATGATTGATCAGAACACCTGCTCCCTGCGCTCACGACAGATACCACAGTTTCCTCGGAACTGTATAATTTATCTAGCCCACAATCTGTTTTTAAAAGTCTCGGCAACGAGTAAAAAACAACCCAACAGCAGATGGACATCATCAGAGTTGAAGAATACTTTACGATACCTGCAGTTCATTAACTGACCTGTGTCGTGGTCGTGGTATTATTGGTATCCGACGAAGACTAAAGGTGTTCCATAATACCTACATGTCGTGGAAGCTAAGTGGATTGTAAAATTAAATACCCTCATGCCGTAAGCTTCATCTTCGACTATTCGTTTTGTGTATGGGTAGGTATGTAGGTACATAAAAGAGCAACGCGAGTCTTCTTGAGAGATGTCAGATGTTTATTATGGAGAAATTCATCGCGTTAGATAAAGCATGGAGAAAAATAATAATAATAAAAAAACATCAGGTATAACGGCAGGTGTTTAAATAGATTATATAGAATTATTATGTTACCTCACCTCACACTGGTGATCGGATACTAAAGGTACAACAGGTGTTGCAGGCAGGTTGGTATGGGAGATGGAAGATGTATAACTAGTACCAGTTAGTTGGCCCTTTAAAACCTGATCTTTGTTTATTTGTTTTATTCCAAGCAGATGTGTTTTCTTCTACTTCTATGAATAAATTAAATATGATTTTTATTAGAACAAAAAAATCACTTCTTGGATGCACCTTGCATATTGAACAGGGTGCCCGCAATAACATGCCATAATGTAATCGAATGATGGTTCTTCTTTTTAAAGCTAGATTTTTTCAGTTTGACGATAAATAAAAATGTTTCAGTAAAAAGTATATAGTTTCGTTGCCAAGGCAACCAGAAACAATCGCACCATGGCGATTTTGGTAAATTTTTTTGAGATCAGCAACCAGTTTGCTTTTCGCAAACCATGCAAATCTTTTATAAAGTAAACTTGAAATGAAGGAGCAGACGATGTCTCCCCCTCCCCAAAAAAAAATTGTCCCTAAACGCACGTAAAAGCTCCGGAAGGATAATCCAATATTCTGGTCTGGAAGTAATTCAAGAATTTGTGTAAAATGCCCAAGAAGTGACCATGATTAAATTGACCTCCAAAAAAATCTGTTTGACCATTCTTATGGAAAAAATACGGATGTTTTTTCGGGCCGAACAAAATAGTAACCCCCAAAATATGAATTTTCGCAGGATATGGTTGACCAAAGTCACACTACCCATTAATTTCTCGCTCAATATCTAAAATATCATAAGGAAATCGAAATTCTCTCTGACAAAAATGGCAAGCCTCATGAAGGCTCTTAATAAATAAACCAAACTTTTTGAGCATTAAAATGATTGCAAACCCGAATAAAGAGAGATCAAATCAATTCTCTAATTCTGTAATCCTTCAAAAGGCTCCAAGTTATTTAACATAAGTTTCTGATGTTTTGACAGCCCTGAGAAATACTAATAATTCTTTTTGCAGGATGTATGATGGAAGGGGCTTAATTATTTATTATGATTTCTCAAAATAAAAAGATGGTCAATTCTCCAAACATGTAAATTCAACTTATGGCTTTATGACCGATAGTTTAGTGAGATTATAGATTAGAGCCTTGGAGGGATCATCTTTTAATCCCGAGAAATCAGCGTTACAGAATATTCTTCAACTATATTATATTATTTAATTGTCCAAGTGAATAATGACCATTCTCCACGAGATGAAGACGCTATTTTCTCTACTATTTTTTTGCAAAACAGTTTTCAAAATATTTTTATATCAAGTAGGTAAAATTGATTTTGCATTAAGATAGAATCTGAGTTTATCGTATAACATGTTTGTGTCTATTAGACGCTTGTTGACTGAAGTTATAAAAAAAATATAAATTCGCTATAACACAGAATAAAAAAAAAACTTTTTTTGCGAACTGCATCCAACATTTTTTTTCTTGCGTACTTTTTTCTGATAATAACTCCAAACGAAAAATCTGACCAGTGGCGTACCCAATAGTAAATAAAACCAAATATTTTGTTTAAATAAAAAATGTTATAGGTATCCCAATTTTTTTCAAAATTCTATCCAATAAAAAAAAATCTTGTTCATTTTTTGTAGACTTCAACGTGTATCATCCTGTAAAACACCCTGTATCTTGTCAGCGAATAGCAATAAACCCCTAAATATGTGGTATCGTTGTATTCACGAATAAGAAGAGGAGAATCCATTCATGGCAAAAAAAACATGGGGCTGCTATTAAAAAAAAACATGATGACGTCACAGCTCTTTACAAAGGTAAATGCCTTTTTTGGAAATAATATCGACCTGTTTCGGGATTTGGAAAAAAAATGTATCGTTTTAAAAAAATTTTATAATTTTTTTGTTTTATCAATTTTGAAGCATAAAGCCTCCCTCTAACAGTCTAAATCGCATATCGCTGAAGGAGTAGCTACCTATATAATTCATTAATTTTAACATACTTTTGATAATGGCACTGTCAACCCCTCCCTACATTATGTTCTACAAAAAAACATTGCAACTCTAATAAATAGTGCCAACTTGTATATTGGCACTGCGAACTGCAACGAGCTCGATTCGATTCTATTCTATTCTAATAAGCGATTATTATTGAAATGAAACACAAGATAGGTACTTATTAAAATTGCACGATTCGTGATCACTGATCACAATAAAAGCCTTAAAAGCTCGTGATTATTTCAACTTTCCATTTTCCACGATCAGTTTAGATTAGCTGTTGTTGATCGTTTCAATAAAAACCTTCATCCTCTAAGGAAGGATAAGCAAGCAGGTGTTTGATTTGCACAATGAGGATTATAATTATTATTATGAACGCCGGCATCATTTTGTAATTACATACTGTAGAAGAGAAATTAAGTAATTTAAAAAAAAAATACATAAGTACAGGATATTGCATGGAATAATAAGCAGCAGCAGCGCAGGATCGCAAAAATACACACATTTATTTCTTTGGATGGGGGAGGGAGGTTAGGGTTGAATTTGGGCATCGTCCAAACAATCTCGATCATCCAAGAGCCATCCACGAAACGAACGAAACGAAAGTGTCGCAAGATCAAAATCGAACAAACGGCATCACCCTTTCATGTCGCAGCCTCTGCTGCATCGTTATTGTAATGGAAGTGCATAGAAAGCCGCCCAAG
Organism: Malachius bipustulatus; assembly: GCA_910589415.1. NCBI lineage: Eukaryota > Metazoa > Arthropoda > Insecta > Coleoptera > Melyridae > Malachius > Malachius bipustulatus. The sequence continues at coordinate 59,245,224 of OU342630.1, forward strand.
TTTTTTAATACTTACATTAAAAAAAATTGTAAATAAAATATATATAACTTACCAACTCTAAGGAAGGACGTCAGCAATGTTGGATTTAGGTGTTTGTGGACCTGGTGCAAAGGTTTTTAGACTGTCTCAGAGTATTACATTATTATGGTCATGAAGTGGGGAGGGATATTTCGGGGCACCCTGGAAACAGCACCAAATTTTACAGCATCTGGAAATTGTCTCACGGTCACAAAACAAAATTTTTTGGCTTGCAGGATAAAAAAGATGAATATATACTGAACAGCATTATTACAATAATGAGCGATGTTATAAAAACATTTTTGAAATCTGGTGATAACGGGAAATCAGGGGACTCCCTAGTTGCGGGACTTGGTGCAACTGCGTCATCGCTCTTCTTAAAATCCCATGTTGACTTCTCAGAAAGAAGAAAGCATTATTTTCAATAATTCCCTCAATCGTTCACCCAATCATTAAACCATTAATTCATGATCAAAGAAGCGAATAATAGAGAATCGAGTGAATTGATTGAGAGATTACTTGTTGTCTGAAAGGCCCATGCTGTATAACAACGTATAACCAGATAATAGACGCCGTTCCATTTCATCCAGTCAATCGAATCCCTCGCGTCGATGTCACATAAACCAGCAAAAGTAAACGAAGTCGATTTTATGGGCGTAATAAGGACATAAAAGGTGCCAATGCCAACACAACAAGAGAGCTATATTTACACCGTTCTATTCAAGTTCAAGACATTTATTATAAGCCTCCAGGTTTATGAGGGTCCGGCCTATTTTTCTACGGCATGTCACTGGAAAATTTCAATTTACCTCTATCTACCTCTCAGAGGACGAGGGACTGAACAGGGATTCCTCATTCAAACCCGGTGGTCGAACTCTGCTTATTATAGTGTAGTCATAAATACTCATAAACCGGAAGAGAGCGGTATGGGGTGGTTGTTGCTTGTCTTGTCACTTTGTCACTCGTCAGTTTCAGTTGTCGCCCCCGGGCCCCGGACCAGATACAGTAGATAAGCATCTCGTTTCATCCATCCATGATCGACACTGTTGACTGTTGTCGAAGGAAAGGAAAGGAAAGGAGATATGTTCATTCAGTTGAGGAGATTCCTGTTTATACCTAGATAAGTAGATAAACTCGTCATAGAGTATAGAATGACGGTTTCCCCATTTAATTTACATAGATTGATAACCGGAGGAAGGAGCTGGAGTGCCAATGCCAATGCCAGTAACAGCGCCGGCACCACAATGTCATTCATTATGTGGGAGAACTGCTCCGAGATGTGATGATAGTAATAATTCTCACCCCTTAAGTGGAGCTGTATGGGGTCGATGTCTTCTACCCTTTTGAAATCCCCAAGCACGCAGCATATGTGGGTATACAAGACACTGACACGTCTAGGTTACATGTTCATATTACAATCGGGAGTGTGTCGTGATCCGGTTGTCATTCTTTAGAATCGTTTTTTTTTAGGGTCATCCTTTATAAGAGTGAGTGTCTAGGTCAGGTTAGAGCCCCTTGATATACCCGAGGAACTCTAACTCTAGGTCAGGTCATTCTAGTTTTAGTTAATAAAAAGATCTCGTTACTGAGAGTTTTATTGTCGCAAGGGAAAGAAAAATTTTAACGATGACGAAAACTATAGACTTTTTTTCATGGTCTAAGATTTTCATATCTCATCTAAGAGGTAAAAGGCTGGAACAGTTGCGACTTATAATATAAGCGACATGAAATAGGTCCCGGAATGGATCCCTGAGGTACTCCAATTCAAACCGAATTCTGAGGTAGGTACTTCACCTAAGCAAGCAGAAAATCTGAGGTATTGAATCGTAATTAGATGGGCACAAAAATCATTTAATTACGAGCAAGCTATTTGTGATGATCAATCGTCATGTGAGAAATAAATTGGCTCTAAATACCGATCCCTGAAGTACTCCATCTGAAACACTTTTACACCTCACACTAAAAATATTTTATTTGTGAGGAAGACGATTCTGGAATTCCATAAATTTGCTACGTTCGTCGGTGATGCTAGGAGACCGTTTTAATTTTTTTTTCTTCCCACAAAGGTATTTTCAGTCGGCATTTCGGTTGCGTCATAAATTTTTCAGCGGTTGCTATTGCCCCTGCCACCACCTTGCATCATAATCCACTGGCACGTGCGCATTATCTATAAAAAAATTAAAAATTCACATAGACCTAACAGTGCGCAGATCCCGATGTGAATGACCAAAAAATTAAATGATCTGTCGTACTTATAAAAAATTAAATAGTCCCTGAAAGTGATCTATGAGGTATTCCAGTTTTTAGAATTCACTATAGGATTGAAAATGATTACAAATTTTGACGAATCTGGTTCAGATAATTATGACTGAGTTTTACTAGTTGCATCAAGCCCAGTTTAATATATATTCATGATCCTTCGAGCCGGATAAACCGTACTCATTTTGGTAATAAATTTTCGAGTTATCTAAGAATCTATTCTATGGTATTTGAAAAGGATAAAAAAAAATTGACTTACAAAACAGGAAAGCGTGAATCTAAAATAAATTGAATTCTTTTTTTTATCTCGAGAAATTGAAATTAATTTTCACCTATCAAGAAAACCACCGACAACAATTAATTTAACTAAAGTGGTAATAAATCCATTGTCAATTTGCAATAATTTATCCTGTTAGTAAAACGTTATGGTCTATATTTTCGCTATAAATCAAAACATAATTTCAAAACCTCTTAAGTACTATCTGATCTAAGTGTAAACGCGTCTAGATGGGTTTCAAGATGACTTTTATCAAAGAATTCAATTTACATTTACACCTAAATAAGAAAGCTAGGTCCTGAGAGTAATAATAATAATAATTGTTTGAATGTGTTAGGTATAAATTATCAATATTATGAACAATCTGCTAGAGGAAGCTGATGAAGGAAATTTGTTACGGTCTATTATTTCTGTGATATTCCTATTACTAAAAGAAGAATTTACATCTATAACTTGATAATAGGTCGATTTTATAATATTTTGCTTGACTTACCGTATCCGTTTAACGAATGCTGAGTCTTCAGAGCGCAGAGAGCACTTGTTGATTATCTCAACTTCTCTGCTCGACATTGCCACTGTTGGGACGATTAAAAAAGTTTAGTAAATAAGGCCCAAATTGAAATTATTTTATCTCGCAGCTATTTTACATTGATGAGAATAACATCTGTTGAACCCTGTCCAACATCTGGTTCCAGCAGTATGGTGCACCCTCTCATAATACGATGATTGTGGCTCGTTAGCTGAAATATTTCCCAATGCAGCCGCAATTGTTGATTACATTTTCTACTGACTAAGCTTCAAAATAACTTTTTTTACATTTGAAGTATCTTAGTTGCTTTTTTTTTCCATAGCACTGTTCGGAAAAACAAAAAAACCTGAAAAATCAAAAACGGGCAAGTCAAACCGGTGATTCCGGATCATCTACAACTACAAAAAAGGAAGGTGAGACTGTGTTCTCCCGAAGGGGAAAATGGCACAAAAAAGTCGGCTAACTGTATGGGACAAGTGAAAATCGGGATCAGTAACAGCTGCACTCTTCTTCTTACCAAAAGGTAAGCTAATAGTTTTTCCACTATCCTTTTTTTTCTGGCTATACTGTTCGAAACGTTTTTGCTTGGCAAAAGAAAAAGAGCGACTCTACAGGCTCATAACGCAAACCAAAGAATATCAAAAGAGAGAGAAAGACCAGATGGAGTGGAGGGGCGAAGCAATAAAATAAAAAAATACAGCGGTGTGGACTGAGTCTGGTGTCTGGCGAGAGCGAGAATGAGGCAAGGGAGATTTCGCCCAATGTCTTACGAACCACGGAAGCTTTTAAAATTATCCCAAAAAAATGAAAAAGACGGATGACGCTATGTGAATGATGTAGACACGAAGAAAATTACAACCAGGAAAGAAGTCTAGAAACACTCATAAGGTGCGAAATATACAAAAAGAAATATTTGAAAATTATGCTGAGGGACGAAAATAACTGGGAAGAGATCGAAAGATACATGATCATGATTACGGAAGCCCAAAGAAGATAGAGAGACAGAGAGATAAAGAGACGAGGGCAACATATAAGGCGATAATAGAATAAAGCGGCATACAACCATCATACCGATGTTCTCCTAATAAAGGTGTTCTTCCCCTAATAAAGATGTTCTCCTCCTGATAAAGCGGTTCCGGAATTACGACTTGGACCAGGGAAATGGTTTTTAGTGGGTGTGCGTGCACACGGAGTCCCACACTCGGGAAGAAGTAGATTGAAAACTCTCCTCGGTAGTGCATAATGCATAAAGCATTTTTCCAAAACCTCTTGAAAAAAAAGTCAAACCCGGGATCAGCACACAGATAAAACCTGCAAAAACCAGCTAAATCAGCTAAAAAGGAATAGGTAAGACTGTATTCTCCCGTTGAGGAAAAACACCGAAAATCGTCGAAATGTTGATAAACTGCAAGGGACAAGATAAAACCGGGATCAGCAATAGTTAAACCTGTAAAAACCAGTTAAACCATCAGCTAAAAAGGAAAGTGAGACTATATTCTCCCATAGGGGGAAAACACCAAAAAACGTCGAAATGTAGAGATACTGAATGGGACAAGTTAAAACCGGGGTCAACTACATTTGAACCTGCAAAAACCAGTTAAACCAGCTAAATAGGAAGGTGAGAATTCTCCCTTAGGGAAAAACACTAAAAAACGTCGAAACGTCGAGAAACTGCAAGGGACAAGTTAAAACCGGGATCAACTACAGTTGAACCTGCAAAAACCAGTTAAACCAGCTAAATAGGAAGGTGAGAGTTCTCCCTTAGGGGAAAAACACTTAAAAACGTCGAAACGTCGAGAAACTGCATGGGACAATTTAAAACCGGGATCAACAACTAACAGATAAACCTGCAAAACCCAGTTAAACCAGTTAAAAAGGAAGGTGAGACTGTTTTCCATCGTATAGGGGAAAACACCAAGAAACATCGAAATATCGAGAAACGAATGGGATAAAATAAAACCTGCAAAAACCAGTTAAACCAGCTAAAAAGGAAGGTAAGACTGTATTCTCCCGTAGGGGAAAACACCAAAAACGTCGAAACGTCGAGAAACTGCATGGGGCAAGTCAAAACCGGGATCAGCAACAGCGAAACCTGCAAAAACCAGTTAAATCCGCTAAAAAGGAAGGCGAGAGTGCGTTCTTCATTTTACCATAAGGTAAGTAGAGTACTTCCTCTTAATTGTTTTTCCTGGTCAGACTATGTTCTACCAGAAGATGTAAAAATAAACAAAGAATGTCGAAATGTCGAGTAACTGATTGGAGAAAGTCAAACCCGGAATCAACAACAGCTACTCTTGGAAAGATGGAAGGAGTTGAGACTATGTTCTTCTTCTTACCATAAGGTAAGCTAGTTCTTGAAATTTATTTCTCTTAGGCTTTTTTTTTCTTGGTCAGACTGTCTTCTACCAGAAGATGGAAAAATTAACAAAGAACGTCGAAATTTCTAGTAACTGCACGGTGCAAGTCAAACCAGGGCCCGGGATCAACAACAGATAAACCTGCAAAAAAGGAAGAATGTCAGACTGTATTCTGACTAAGATTTCCTTTTCTTTTTTTTTGGGCTGTCCCAAATTATCCCCGATAATGGTCGTGTGACCGAACCGGTAGGTAAAAAACTTTCTTTGACCTTATGTTTTATAAGTATTAAAATTCGCAAAAAATTGCCGCAATTCTTCGGTTTCAATATTACGATTACCATAATATGATTATAAAAACGTTCATGTTGTTTTAAGCAGTAGACAGTAGGTATAGGTAAGTGAACCAAGTGACATCTGTCAAGAAACCAGACTCATCATCCCTTATTATTCCGTTATGAACTTCTTGGCTTTTAAACAATGAATAATTTATATTACGAAATTCTTATAAACAATGAAAAACATAATCACGGCGCATTGGTATAAGAATTATTGTTTACCGCAGTTGAATATCACGACTGACTGACTGCCTGATTGACTAAGTACGTACTTCGTAATAATAGTAAACAACAAATACTAAATACTATTACAGTAACGCAGACACAATCGAATCGAGTAAATTATTAAAAAAAAAAAATCGTCTTCAAAGCAATGATAATACGACGTACCTAATTATTGCAAAATAATAACAAACAATAACCTTTCAAATTGTAGTTATTATCCTACAAGTTAATCTACCTCGAAAGTGAAACTTCTGCGTGTACTAATATTGCGAAATGAGAACACCGCCACCTACCCACCTCGATATTGTTAAGATAAATTACATATTATTATTTAATAACGGTAAGCGACTTTGAGGTTGAGGTTCATATAGATACTGAGATAAAGGTGGTTTTAAACGCTAAATAATTTATTCTATAACGTACTCAAGTATAATACTACTACTTGTACTAGAGAGAGATTGTACAATCAATTAACAATTAAATTCTTAGACAAGAAACAAGCAATATTATTTACTAATTATTATTACAAAATTCCTGCAAATAAATAAAATAAAAAATTAATTACCTCCATAGTTACAATGCCAAATGTTCAAAATCAATCAAAAATGCAAAACCACTCATTGACCAATCTGCCGTATATCAAATTCAAGATTCTTTAGTAAATTACTACCGTGTAAGATAATAAAGTAAGCAAACGGTGAGCTGTAGTTTAATATAATAATGCTGGTTATAAAGTTCCGCACTATTCGCTGACAAGATACAGGGTGTTTTGTTATTAGAAAAACAAAATAAGTCGAAATGTAAGCAGGCAGAATTCTTATCAATTAAAATAACTTCAAGCTGAAAAAAATTATTAGAATTAAACTAAGAAATTAGGCTGTTCGTTCTTTTTCTCTCAAAAACCCTCATTTAACAAAAAACTTATCCCAATCGAAATGATTATCTTAAAATTTATCGTTACCAAGAGATTTAGATTTAAGGTGGCAAACACGCTGAAATGTCAGTTCTGCTTGAACGGGAATAATTGTTAAAAGTGTTCTAATAGTATTTTTCAATTTCCTGTAGCAATTAAAAAAAAATGGCTCGTTTAACGGTAAAAGAAAGAATTGAAGTTAAGATCTCACGCTGGAGTTTCTGTTTTATTCAATCCGTCTACAGTAAGTATAAGATATTTAGTTTAAAAATTTACTGAAACTGGGAGCGTGAAAGACTTACCCAACTGTGGTTAATAAACTACTGAGAAAAGAAAAATTTCATCCCTACAAGCCTCAATTGATCCATGAATTAAATGAAGATGATCTCGACCGTCGACTGCAGTTCTGTGGAGACTTCCAGTTGGGATGTGACGAAAATCACAACTTTTTAAATAAAATTTTTTTCACGGACGAGAATGGGATAGTGCACCGCCATAACTCCAGATACTAGTCACAAGAAAATCCTCACTGGACCAGAGAGTCCTACTCGCAGAGACAAGGAAAAATAAACGTGTGGACTGCAGTAATTGGAGGCCGGCTTCTAGGGCCCTATTTTTTTAATGAAAATTTTACTGCTGAGCGGTATTTACATTTTTCGCGGGAAGGATTTGCTTTTCCTAACGGTGTGAATAACAATATGCCCCACGAAAGAATCTGGTTTCAACAGGATTGAGCTCCTCCTCATTTTGGTGTTAATGTTAGGCTCTCTCAACGTAGCAATCTCTCAACAACGTATTTTCTAATGGCAGGTGGATGGGGCGGCGAGGACCGATAGAGGACCATCAGCGCGCTCACCCGACTTGACATCCTTAGATTTTTTCTCTGGGGGTATTTAAAATCATGCAGGGTTTATATCAATAATTTAGAAGATCTACAGCATCGAATTCGCGTAGAAATGGATTTTTTACATTCGCTCACATTCGTGCAGCATAGTGTCAGGACTTTATTGTCAATTGGCCGACAATTTGAACAATTTCGATAATTAATTGGTAATAAACTCAATTCAGTCACTATTTTGAGTTAAAACCTATTTTTTCAATATTCACTTTTAAATAAACTCATTTTATTCGTTTCTAAACTTATTTTTCTTATTTAACTTATTAAACTTATGTTTTTCTAACAAAACACTCTGTATATTGTTGGCGAATACATAGTAATAAACCTCTACTATCGTTGTATTCACGAAGAAGAGGGGAATCCATTCTTGACAAAAAAAATGGGGGTTGCTGTATAAAAAAAATATGATGACGTCACAGCTCAAAAATGTGATTTGATAAAAAATAATGTTGATAAATGCCTTTTTTACAAATAAAGTCGACCTGTTTCGGGATTTTGAAAAAAGAGGTAAATAACAAAGTTACGAATATATTGTTGTTGAATATTGTTTCAATGTTAAAAATTTCATTGACTTGCATACCTAAACTTAATGATTATTAAGATTAGAGCATTAGAACACACTTTATTTATCAGTGAATATGCGTGAATCATTCTAGCGCTTGCATTATTAATAAGCTTTAATAAGCCTTTAATAAGCGGCTTTAATAAGCCGCTCGGCAGATCTGAGCCGAGCACCAACACCTGCCCTAATGTGACGATTTCTCCTCCCGTTTGAATCTCCCGTCATTCAATTATCTATTAATGATTTCTATTCAATCTTATCTATTCAATTTCATGACGCACTTCTTCACTTAGAGGAACTGACTTTGTAAGGGGAAGAAAAGGAAGTGAGTCAAGGTGCACCCCTCACTTATCGAATATTAAATTTGACAATGGGAAAATTAGGGGCTTTTAATTGTGATCGCCAAGCAAAAATTTTGAGCTGCAAAAAGTGTGTGTTTTTTTTAATAAAAAAAATGAGTCTAGTAGAGCAGCGACAAACCACACCCCCTCTTCAAGTAACGCGAAATTAAAATCCAAAAAAATAATTTAAGGACAGAAGAGTTTCGGGCTCGAGGTGAGTAGACGACATTTTTTCTATGGTTCTCTTTGACAGCATTAAAATACTTAAAATGTAATCTCGACTCATTTTATTAATTATTTTATACTTATATGAGGTCGATATTTCTCTCAAGGCAGTTTTGAGAATAATAATATCATGGATTACAATGCTATATACATACGTTTATATCAGTTGATTTTCAATAATAATTGAAAATCAACGAAAAATCCATTTTTCTAATGATGAATATTCGTTATCTCCAACTGTCCAACCTTTTGCTAATTTCATTTGACCGCGAGTTATTTTTTTTAATCATCCCCCTCAACAAATTTTCTGTTTTTTCATGTCCAAGCATTCAAAATCAATCCGGTTTGTAACAACGCGTCAAAAAACAAAGGCAGCTATTTTCAACTTAATTGGCAGCTTTATTTGATTTAAAAAAATATAAAAAATCACTTTTTCGACTGCCATTCATGCGAGAATTTTATTCTCCCTTTATTCCCCCACAATTTTTCAATTATCAAACGAAATTTCGTGATTAGAATCGTTCGATTTTTTTTTTTAAGTCTTAGGTATACGGGGTAAGTCATTGATATGGGAAAGCTCGATTGCACCTACACCATTAAAGATATCGAAATGAACCAAAAAGTGCTGTAAATGGGAGGGTAAAGTGCAGTTTGTAAAATTATTTTCAGATACACAGGATGGCCCAATATCGCTGTACGCCATACAACTTTGTTATTTTAAATGGGACACCCTCTATATTATTACATCTTCAGATTACTTGAGAAAAGTAAAAAAGAATGGTTTGTAAAGTTGAAGTTTGCAATGAGCGATTTATGAGTTATAAACAAATGAAAATCTCGATTTTCCATTTTCAAAGCAGCTTATATTGAAAACGGCTCGAGAGATGGAAAAACGGTTTACATGTTCCTATCTTAACTTTTCAAGCGGTATCCTATTGGATGTATGAAATTTTTATACAGAGTGGTAAAAAATTTGATTATTTTCATCACCCGGTATAAAAATTTCAGCTACATGATAGGATACCAAATTAAAAATTAAGATAGGGACATGTAAACCGTTTTTCCATATCTCGAGTCGTTTTCAATATAAGCTGCTTTGAAAATGAAAAATCGCGATTTTCATTTGTTTATAACTCATAAATCGCTCATTACAAACTTCAACTTTACAAACCATTCTTTTTTACTTTTCTCAAGTAATCTGAAGATGTAATAATATAGAGGGTGTCCTATTTAAAATAACAAAGTTGTATGGCGTACAGCGATATTGGGCCATCCTGTGCATCTGAAAATAATTTTACAAACTGCACTTTACCCTCCCATTTACAGCACTTTTTGGTTCATTTCGATATCTTTAATGGTATAGGTGTTGTAATCGAGCTTTCCCATATCAATGACTTACCCTGTATATCATTTTTTCTACCGTTCTGAGGTAGAATTTCCAAAATTTCACCCTATTTCAAATTTTGTTTGGTTCTTTTACTTTTGTATCATGTTTCTATTACCATCTTTTTGTGTTCATCAAGGGACCCATAAAGAAGACAACTGAAGAACTACTATCACTTAGTAGGAATCAATTACGTGGGATCACAGTTGGATTACTGACGGGACATATTGCCCTAAAAGAACACTTAAATAAAATAGGACTCTTCAATGGAGACCTAAGCTGCCGAGAATGCAGCAAGGCCCAAGAGACAGATAAACATGTTCTGTGCAAATGCGAAGCTCCAATTCTGGACCTAAGAAGACAGGAAATATACAACCAAAAATTAGTCCGGAAGAAAATTAGTTCAGGGGATCAGACTGGCAGAATGAGGGGCATGAAGCAAGCAAGGTTTAGCAAAGTAAGGCCATGAGGTTGAGGTGCTTCCGGCGATCCTGAATCAGACAGCCCTCGAAGAAAAAAAACATCTTTTTGTTGTTTCTACCATCTCAAAAAAGTAGAAGAAACTATTTTTTTTTCCATTTTTAATGGTAAGTATTTTTTGTAACTTTAATTCCAGTCCAGTCTGTTTAGCAAGCCCACAATACGTTTTCATGTTACTAGCTACTGAATTTTCCTGCAAAAATAGTCGCTACAAACCACTTTTTGCATTTGAATCTAAACTAAAAAGACTTACTGCCTATATAGGCAGATTAAGTTATTTTCCTCTAATTGTCACTAAATTTGGTGCCTGATGAATGGCGGCAAAATGATAGTCGTGTAATGATAGTCGTGTTGCCTTGGTTTTTTATTGGAATTATGTACTTTGCCAATTGAAAAGTGAAAACTTGGCAGAAAATGCAGATTGAATGCCCTGGCTTTTCTTATGCCAGGATTGCATCACAGCTATGGAATTGATCGTTTGACCCCGAAATGTTTTTCAGTTTCACCCCTTCTCAACCTCTTTCTACCGCATAAAACTACGTTTAATTTTTTTTCGTGTCGTTTTCACTTTTTAAAATTGGCACATTACAATTTGAAGAATAATGGAAAACACTTTCTTGGTAGCCGCTAGTGTCAAAGCATTATTCTTCCATCCGGTGATAGATTTTACACTTTCAAACGTTCGTTTAGCTTTTATGAAATTTTGATCTTTTTTCAACCCTCTTGCTCAAAAAATTTTGTTTCATTTTTCCGCATGTTCAATTCGGCAACTCCATTTTACCAATATGATTTTTCTAACCAGTATGACCATTCTAAGGGGTTTAATAGCCTATTTTTTGAAGTTTAGTGCATGAAAAAATTAGCGGAAGTTCTGTGAAAAGTAGCATAATTTGAATTGGAAAATTTTGAAAAAAATCACTTTTTCGACCGTCGTTTGTTCAAGATGTTATTTATAATCATTCCCTTGTAGATTTTACAGTTTCATCCCTTTCGCATTTATGTTTGGCCTCATTAACATTTACCCCTTTTTCTTTTTTACATTTCTAACTCAGAATAATTTTCAAACGTCAAATTTATTTCTTAATTTCTTGATAAATAACGGACGAAAATTAAAAAAAAGCAAATCAAAAAATTTAACAAAAGAAAATACTTTTAAATTAAAAAATAATGCATAAATGCAATAAAAAAAAATAAAAATCACTTTTTACCCCACAATAGATTTTCCAATTTGATCCCTTTTCCACTTTCTTTTGGCCGATCAACAAACAGTTTCGTTTTATCTTTGATTCTATTGCTACTGCATACATTAGGTAAGTACCTACTCGTAGGTGCGTATGTGTTAAATATTTGCATATTATTTTTTTATTAATTTAGCCAATTTCAACAATTTGTAGTGAGTCGTGTAAAGTAAATAACTTTTCCCACGAGAATGTTGGCATTGCTTTCATGTAATTAGATACAGATATTCTTCCGGTTACGAAAGGAAAAGTTCTGTGTTTACCTTTTACGGTAAGAATTTGTCAAGTGGCATTTCACGATCATTAACTCGATGAAAATTACAACTGCTTGCTGTAAAACTACGCTTTATTGATAAAGATAAACGTCATTAATTAGCAATAAAATAATAATAATACTCAGGGTGTCCTTGATTCGCAGTACTATTTTATGTAGCTTTTTGCTTTTTCAAGATACGTGTATGGAATTATTTTCATGATAATGGAATATTTTATTCTGTAAGTGTACAGGGTGTTACTTAGAGATACATGTGTACTAAATTTAAGGGCGTTTTCCTGGACCAATTTTAATTAGAAAAGTTAATATAAACATGTCTGATTTGCAAAATACAGAGGGTGTTGAAGTTGTTTTATAAATTGATTTTTTATTAATAGCCTTTCAATGTTTCGACGTGCAGTGAAGCGGCTTTTATTTTACTTCCCCAAAACGAAGTAAGATACGAAAAGATAATATCAAGAGACACAAAAGTTTTATTTTTAGTTGATTAATCTGAAAATACATTAAAAAATCAGTGGCGTACATTTTTCTTTGCAATAGCAACACTATTGGCCAAAAGGTTTTTGAGATTTTAAATTAAAATAAATTTTTCGACATGCATTGAAGCGGCTTTTATTTTATTTCTCCAAAACGAAGTAAGATACGAAAATATATCAAGAGACACAAAAGTTTTATTTTTAGTTGATTAATATGAAAATACATTTAAAAATCAGTGGCGTACATTCTTCTTTGCAATAACAACACTATTGGCCAAAAGGTTTTTGAGATATTAAAATTAAAATCAATTTTTCGACATGCATTGAAGCGGCTTTTCTCCAAAACAAAGTAAGATACGAAAAGATATCAAGAGACACAAAAGTTTTATTTTTAGTTGATTAATCTGAAAATACATTAAAAAATCAGTGGCGTACATTTTTCTTTGCAATAGCAACACTATTGGCCAAAAGGTTTTTGAGATTTTAAATTAAAATAAATTTTTCGACATGCATTGAAGCGGCTTTTATTTTATTTCTCCAAAACGAAGTAAGATACGAAAATATATCAAGAGACACAAAAGTTTTATTTTTAGTTGATTAATATGAAAATACATTTAAAAATCAGTGGCGTACATTCTTCTTTGCAATAACAACACTATTGGCCAAAAGGTTTTTGAGATATTAAAATTAAAATCAATTTTTCGACATGCATTGAAGCGGCTTTTCTCCAAAACAAAGTAAGATACGAAAAGATATCAAGAGACACAAAAGTTTTATTTTTAGTTGATTAATCTGAAAATACATTAAAAAATCAGTGGCGTACATTTTTCTTTGCAATAACACACTATTGGCAAAAAGGTTTTTGAGATATTAAAATTAAAATCAATTTTTCGACATGCAATGAAGCGGCTTTTATTTTATTTCTCCAAAACGAAGTAAGATACGAAAATATATCAAGAGACACAAAAGTTTTATTTTTAGTTGATTAATATGAAAATACATTAAAAAATCAGTGGCGTACATTTTTCTTTGCAATAGCAACACTATTGGCCAAAAGGTTTTTGAGATTTTAAATTAAAATAAATTTTTCGACATGCATTGAAGCGGCTTTTATTTTATTTCTCCAAAACGAAGTAAGATACGAAAATATATCAAGAGACACAAAAGTTTTATTTTTAGTTGATTAATATGAAAATACATTTAAAAATCAGTGGCGTACATTCTTCTTTGCAATAACAACACTATTGGCCAAAAGGTTTTTGAGATATTAAAATTAAAATCAATTTTTCGACATGCATTGAAGCGGCTTTTCTCCAAAACAAAGTAAGATACGAAAAGATATCAAGAGACACAAAAGTTTTATTTTTAGTTGATTAATCTGAAAATACATTAAAAAATCAGTGGCGTACATTTTTCTTTGCAATAGCAACACTATTGGCCAAAAGGTTTTTGAGATTTTAAATTAAAATAAATTTTTCGACATGCATTGAAGCGGCTTTTATTTTATTTCTCCAAAACGAAGTAAGATACGAAAATATATCAAGAGACACAAAAGTTTTATTTTTAGTTGATTAATATGAAAATACATTTAAAAATCAGTGGCGTACATTCTTCTTTGCAATAACAACACTATTGGCCAAAAGGTTTTTGAGATATTAAAATTAAAATCAATTTTTCGACATGCATTGAAGCGGCTTTTCTCCAAAACAAAGTAAGATACGAAAAGATATCAAGAGACACAAAAGTTTTATTTTTAGTTGATTAATCTGAAAATACATTAAAAAATCAGTGGCGTACATTTTTCTTTGCAATAACACACTATTGGCAAAAAGGTTTTTGAGATATTAAAATTAAAATCAATTTTTCGACATGCAATGAAGCGGCTTTTATTTTATTTCTCCAAAACGAAGTAAGATACGAAAATATATCAAGAGACACAAAAGTTTTATTTTTAGTTGATTAATCTGAAAATACATTACAAAAACAGTGGCGTACATTTTTCATTGCAATAACAACACTATTGGCCAAAAGGTTTTTGAGATATTAAAATTAAAATCAATTTTTCGACATGCATTGAAGCGGCTTTTATTTTATTTCTCCAAAACGAAGTAAGATACGAAAAGATATTAAGAGACACAAAAGTTTTATTTTTAGTTGATTAATCTGAATATACATTAAAAATTCAGTGGCGTACGTTCTTCTTTGCAATAACAACACTATTGGCCAAAAGGTTTTTGAGATATTAAAATTAAAATCAATTTTTCGACGTGCATTGAAGCGGCTTTTATTTTATTTCTCCAAAACGAAGCAAGATACGAAAAGATATCAAGAGACACAAAAGTTTGTGAAACACAAAAGACACAGAAAGGAGACTAGGTACTCTAGACTAGCTGCATCTACATCATTATATTGTCCGGATCAGTATAAAAGTGGTAAGTCAATTAAATTGGCAATATTTGTTTCAATTGCAATTGGGTCGCCTCTAGCGTAAAAACGTGAAATTTATTTTACCGCCTAGTCGTGGAAAGTGGCACTTTCTTTGTCTTAGTGTAGGATAAAAATAAATATTATTACTACTTAATGTATGTATTTAAGCATAAATGAATATAATTAGATAAATAATTAGCGTGTAGTGGGTGAAAATAACTATAATTATTATTAATTTGATAAATAATTGACTGATTATGTTACAAATGATCAATCTAAATGAGGAAGTTACAGAATATAATGATTGAATTAGGCTTTAATTGATTTTTTCTTCAACTAATTTTTCTTCAAAATATTTTGTTCTTCATAACTAAAAGAGCTTCTTTCTAATTTTTTCTCAACCTTCTTTTGGTCAGTTTTGGACGTTGCGTCGTAGAAGATGCAATCGTAATAATTAATTGCTGATCTTAGGAATGATTTGTAGAGGAGTAGACCCGTGTTTACATCTGCTCCCCAGCCCCAGTGGTGACCTTGATTAATGCGGAACCGTCAAAATCTTTTGATAACCAATTCTTAGAAACTGCTACTCTACCGTCACCAGCCAAAAGTGGAATAGTTAGATGCATATGTTCCGGTTGAAATATTTCTCAGAATTGATAAAATGAATACTTACTTTCTTCTTCACTTCTACTTACGTTATAAATAATTTTTGATAAGTTTTGGGTTATATAATAATATTGGACGAGTATGAATTTCCTTTATTGATATCGTATCTTCGTTATCTCGTCAATTATTTACCTAAAGGTGTCTGCTGCAATAGACGCAGACTGTATCAAGGAGACTGTATTTATAGGTAGGTACCTAATCTACCTATCACTAATCTTTGTATACATAATATAAAATTTGTATTTAATATAAACACCTTTTGTTTGTCCAAATCAAGTTAATACTCGTCCAAAAATGCATTTTAAATAAAATGCTTGACTTTGCATTGCGTTTTTAGGTTTCGTTGCCATGGCAACGTAAATTTTAATCTTATTATTAGATCTATAGCATTTTTGTATTTTTTTTACTGTTTATACAAAAAAACTTACATTTTTATAGGGTTAAAAATTAACTAGCTACTCACAGGACCATTTTCATAATAAAACTAAAGTCATTTTTGAATGCACTTAAAGTATAATTTCACCTTGGTGATTACTGTTGTTTATAAGAATAATTTAAAGTGACTTCACTAAAGTAAAGTTAAAGTGGTTGTGGTATTATTTATGAAACCCGGCTCACAACTAAATTAAAATAAAGTACGTGAGATAGTGAAATCTGTCATCAAAATCAGGAAGACGAAGAAGGGGGAGTTTCAACTCTTATCTGTTCTAATTTGGAAACGTATTAGAGATTTTCGTGAAATTTTTATGGAAATTATTCTGCTAGAAATAAGTTAAAATTTTGGAATTTTTTTGAAAAGATCTAATTTTTATTGTTAGTTCAATTCATCAGTCATTCGGGCTCGGCTTGCGTATTTTTTTGTACAGGGTGGTGAAAATTATCAGATTTTTCATCACCTTGTATAAAATTTTCAAATACACTGTAAGATGACACTTGTAAAGTTAAAATAGAGACATTTAAGCCGTTTTCGTCTATCTTGAGCCGTTCTCGTTGTACACTGCTTTCAAAATTGAAATTAGCGTTTTTCATTTGTTTATAACTCATACCATACTCGATTTAAACTGAAATTGTGAGAACCATTTTTACTGGACTGTCTCAAACAATCTGAAAATGTAATAATATACAGGTGTCCTATTTTAAAAAAATAAACAATGTCGTCATTACTGAGCCTAGAAACACCCTGTGTAAAAAAATGTTGCGTCAATAGAACATAAATTTAATTTAAAAATCGACCTGTTTCGGTTTTTTTTTATTCTATAAAGATTAACTGAGAAAATTAATTTATTCATTACATATTATGATACACTCTAGGCCGTATTCATAAACGATTATTTCCTAAATAATTACGGAATTATATACCTCCATCTCATTCTAATGCATCTAAACTGTATATCTCCATCTCATTTATTTAATTATTTTCAAGATGTTACAGGTCAGAAACGCTTTGTGAATACGAGCATCTGCAACGACGACAGCCAAAAAGTATAATACCTATATACCTAATAAGTGAACGATTTTTCTATAAATAGCTACTTAAAACTTTTAACCACCGCTGTTATTGATTGTTAACTCTCATAAAAACTACCATAAAAAAATACAGTTTTATCGACATCTTAATTACGGCTTTTCTAGAAGAAGCCAAATCCATATTTTAGTTAATTGCCGAAAAGTTTGTTAAAAATCTCTAAAATCACTTGGGAGGAATAATTTTAATTTTTGACAAAAATTGAAATTTTTCAAAAAAAAATCAAAATTTTAAATTATGTTTAAATAGGTGAAATTTTGAAAAAATTTAAAAAATTAAATATGGGTGATTCTTATGGGTGATTTATAGGTGATTTAAATACAGGGTGATTCTTATAACCCGCGAAATATTCAAATATCTCGAAAAGTTAGCACTCTGCGGGGAAATGCTTTCTACAAAAGAATTGCGAATTCGTTTTCAGTGACAAAAAATGCTGAAAAAAATTATCTGAAAATTATTCAGCGGGAGACATATCTTTGGAATACAAAAACCGTCCTGCACTCCTCACTCCTTGCGAGGGAGTGGAGGTAACTTTCAAATTTTTAATAAAAACATTTATTTTTTAATAAAAAAAGGATAACATAATTTTTTATTGCGAATTCGTATTTAGTGACAAAAAATGCTGAAAAAAATTATCTGAAACATTTTTGCGCGTTTTTTCGTTAATTACGAATTTGCAATAAAAAGTAGGAGTTGTTTGTGTGTCCCCCCACCGAGCAAAATCACTTTTGTGAAGAATATTTTTCCGCTTACTTTTCGAAATCTTGCGAGTATGAACGAAATCAAATTTCCCCGATTCGCTGAAAATGTTTCAGATTAATCTTACGCACTTTTTATCTCTAAAGACGAGTTCACAATAAAAAATTTGGGTGGCTATTTAAAATTCAAAGTTACCCCTCCTACTCCCTCTTTAAGGGTTTGGATGGCAGGGTAGTATTTTTGTTCAAACGATGTCTCCCACCGAACAAACTCATGTTCGTGAAAAACATTTTGCCACAGAGTGCTTACTTTTCGAGATATTTGAGTATTTCAGGTTATAAGAATCCATTTATTTATCCATCCAGCATAAGTACATATAATTTACATTATATACCCCGGAAGAGAGGCATGCCTCTCTGTGCCCAGGAGCTAGGAAAATATCACCCTGTAAATATTTTGAAAAAGTTATTCAAAAATGTTATGTTTTTGAGCTTTGAGGCTATCAAGTAATCAAGTAAGCTGAAATTGACACTACAAAAAAATCAAACCAAAATCTTGCTTAGTTTTCAAAAAATTACAGTTTTATAATATGATTTTCAGAATTTCGAAGAAAGCATTTTTCTCGGTCTATAAATTTCACTCTGTAATATCTTATTTGGGCAGCAAAAGTTTTCAAAGTAAGCGGAGATTGTCTTACCGTCAAAGTTTTTTCGACAAATCAAAAATAACCTTTTTCCCATAAATACAGGGTGTTTCAAAACATGTGTCGGAAAATAAAAGGTGTGATTCCCTGCCCTGCCTCTTTTTTTAATAAAAAGGACCTATTAAAAAGTTACCCAATCCTCATATGTACTGTTTTCGAGATACCTATATACAGGGTGTCAAAATAATATATTTTTTCAATTTTGTGACGATATCTCAAGAACCGTTTGAGATATAAAACTGAACTTTGGTACTCATCTTGTCATTATTATTATCTACTTTTTGCGGGCTTATTAAATTTTTTTAAGAGGCAGTGAAATCATAAAAAAATATCAAAAACAAGTAATATTTTGATCCACAACAAAATATTTTGTCACTTTTATGTTTTTCATCATAAAATGTTGTTTTTCTCGAAAACAGTTCACGTTAAAACTTTTAATTTAGAGTTTTTTTTGGGTAGAAAATGGTGGTTTATGTGGTTTAAAACTCCAAAATCTCCGCTAGTGCCATATGGAAAGAAATTTAATTAGCGCTCAAAAAGTAAATAATATTATGACAAAATGTATAAGTTCAGTTTTATATCTCAAACGGTTTCCTCAGAACATATATATCGGGTGTTTCACCGACCGTTTTTAGGGATTTCAATGGTAAAAACTTACACTGTGGTATAAACTTAGGGCTTGAATTACATAATATTGACTTTCCTTTATGTTTAAAAGTGATATGTTATCACATATAAACAGGTCATTTGTTAAGATTGAAGAGCCTGCTTCTAATGCTGCAGTTAGATTACTTTTTTAAAGTATCTTGAGCCATTTTAGAGAAAATCGAGTAAAAGTTTGCAATATGTGACGTCATTTTATATCATCATTTTTTATACTGAATCAACATTTTTTGAGTAATGCTGTGACGAGTGTTGGATCATCCATAGCGGTTTATCCCCTAAAGCCTAAATCGACAGAATCTTCTTTTTCATTTTTTAACAGATCTGATTAAATCTGCTAAAATGAATCCAGTAGGTATGAAAAATAGTTATTTATGCAACAGTGCATAAAGTTGTTTACTTTTTTCACTTTTTTAATCATGACTGGGAAATTTCACCGCACGAGCCGCCCAGGAGTAGTCAATCCCTTAAGTGAAAAAAGGCACTTTATGCTTATGTTGCACACAAAATTACATCCACGAATGACTTAAATTAGAACGAAAAGTTGATATTAAATTTAAAAAAAAACACTGCTGAAGTATTCGTATAAGTTAAAAGCTCATGGAAGAAATAAATAAATTTTACTTGACTTTTGTTGGGGTTTTTAATATTAAATTTTGGTCCCAACTCAACATTTCACTTTTAGTAGATACCGATTCTTGAACATTGTTTTCGGAGCTCAAAATGTTGAAAACATTTACAAGTTCCGTTTCATTTCCGAAGAAAAATGTACATCATACATCCTGTTTGGTTAGGAACGTCAGGTTGAAACAAGAACGACTACACGCGAAATGGTTGGTGGTGTGAGTAGGGTGTCATGCTTTCGGCTCTCGGCAAGCCTGCAGAGACGAGGACGGAGGAAGCGGTGTGTGTGCACTGTGAAGTGGATGGGAATCTATAAGTATTTGGCTGATCTAATATTTTTTAAAATAAAATTTACAAGTCGTTTCACTGATTTTATTGAAAGTAAAATTATTTCTAACAATACAATATAAATCACGATTTCGTGATTGGACTATTCAAATCAATCGATACAGTTCAGGTTACGACAATCGTGCAGTGCATTAAATATGGTGCATTTTTTTTACTTTATGCAGTGCGTTTTTACTTTATGCACTCTTCATGATAATCATACATTTTATGAACTAAGAAACATGTAAAAAAGTGAATTTTATAATAAATCACTCGTAGCTAAAAATTAGTTTACTTTACAAACGATTGATTGAAAACCTGAGCCTATAAAGCTATTAAAACGAGTAATATTACAATAATTGTTCCAAGTGTTACAATAAAAATATTTTTAGTCCTCTAGTATTGAAAACAAATAAAAAAATAAATTCAATAAGTAGTTGCCCAAAGTTTTATTTTCATTTTTCTTGGGTAACAAATTAATTTTTATTATTTTCGTTCCTATTCTTGTTTTAGCAATACTCTGGACAACATTATTAGTTACCTATACCTACCTATTAATTATTAATTATTATTGTGTGCATTTTTTGTTGCACGGATTGAAAATTATAGACGTGAACAAGAAACCAGGCAAAACGGAATGATTTTTCATAAATTAGCGTGACCTTCTCCCACAGAAGATGCATACAAATAATATTTTACCTGCATGTGTAATTCCCGGCTCATTGTCGGCCTTCGAGAGATTGTAACTCCGGGCTAAATAGTCTGTGATCGTAGCGAAACCGTACTTTAAATAATAATAAGTCACCTTCTAGTCACCTTTTACACCTTTTCAATATTCTCCAAACAAAACAGTCGTCGTTTCTAAAGTGCACTATTGTTAAAGAAATTGAGTTACGGTGAATTAGAACTGGAACTGGTGGCCTATTTTGTATGAGGGGGGTGCATCTTCCTTTAGGGTGTGTAAATCAAATGTCGAAGTTTGAAATTTTATGAAAGGAACGAAAATCTTGACTTCTTTGTATTTTAGACACATATTGCAGGTATAATATTAACATACAGGCTTAAAACTCACGGATGACGATGAGTGCTGTAAATGATTTTCTAAGCCAAGAAATATTCTTAGTCGGTGTTGGTGTCATAAATTCCTTACCAACTCAATAGCACTCTAGATCCAGCAGGTAAATTTGCATAGTACCCTTCAAGGACGCCTTGAATCCTACAGGAAATTTCCTACCCAAATATCAAAATGCCGCGAAATAGGTCAACCAACAGTATAGTGAGAAATTATCAATAAGAAGGCAGATCAAGATGCCTGTAAATATGCAGGTTAAAACTATGAATAAAAAAAAAAACGAAATGTCTTAGGATCGATAACACAGAAAAGTTTTTTTTATCATTATTCGTTATCAATTTATCAACTTTTCATCTTCTGTCTTCTTTTATCTAATGACAATCACTATACATATTGAAGATCTTATCGTTTTAGGCGATAATCTGTTCTTTGCTCCTTCTCCCACCAAAAGCTGAAATATTTCTAGTAACGTTTAAAACGTAAAAATCCAGTAAAGGTCAAGAAATTTTCATGTAATTCCAAACTCCACCTCCTATCGACGAACGGTTTTCAGTTTTGGATTCGTCGTTTAATTGAAAACAGAAAACTATGTAACCCTTGATTTTTCGAAAATATTAAAAATACTCTAATTAATTATAATGCGCGCATATGTAGTAATTCACCTCTCATAAGCAGAAATGTATTTTTGCTATACTTCATCGTATTTTGGTATTTGCGTATACCATAATTATATGTAAAACTTGTTTTCAGTTATCAGTGAACACGATGAGTGGAAGCATTGCTTATGGTAACCTCGTAACACGTAACCGCTGATGATGTCTATCGCAGTTGTAGACGAAACGTTCTGAGTAAATTTCCATGGACCACAACTGGATTTACTAGTAAATTCAGTAGAATCTAGTAAACAGGTAAATCTAGTAAATTTAGAGCTTTAAAAAAACGTTTCATGAAAAAGTGTATTTTGCTTGAGAATTCAGTTTTTTTCCATAAAATGTTTTAAAAATACCGCGGTGAGCTAGTAACGGAATGCGGCGCACACGTTCGGCATTTTTCTCGTCATATTTCATGTATTTGGGACTTTTCGCCACATATTACGGAAATATTTACTTATAGTATAAGTAATTACTACACAGGGTGGCCGAGCGAAAACGTACCAGGCCAAATAACTTGAAAACTGAAGATGAACGCGAAAAACGCCGAAACAGATCGATTTTGTTATCGAGGGGGACATATTTTCGTGACAAATTTAGCTACACAAGTTCACCATTTTGGCAGGGGATGCTTATCATTATGATGATAAGCAAACAGATATCGAATGATACATCATTTGAAAGCTACTTAAATTCTCTTTACAACGATATCCAACATTTTGGATTTCGCTTACATACAGGGTGGCCCAAGGACAACGTAATTCTCCTTAAAAACTTGAAAACTGAAGATGTACGCGAAAAACGAAAGATAATTCAAATAGCTTTCAGATTAGGTATCGCTCGATATCTGTTCCCTATGATGATTAGCAAAGGGGTAGCTACCCCTGCCAAGGGGGCGAACTTGGGTAGTTAAGTTTGTCACGAAAATATGTCCCCCTCGATAACAAAATCGACCTGTTTCGGCGTTTTTCGCGTTCAGCTTCAGTTTTCAAGTTATTAGGCCTGGTACGTTTTCGCTGGACCACCCTGTATATATAATCTCGAGGCAAAAAATGTATAAGAAATATTTAAGCAAAAATTGATGCCTTGGACCTAAAAAACCGTTTTCCCGGGACCGGTTTTCCCGATTTCCTTCATTTTTTTAGAAAAGATGCTCATTGGCATGACGACCGACAAATAAATGTGAAAATAAAAGTAACATGACGTCATCATTTCGAGAAAAAAATCAAAATAGCAAAAATTTCAGTTTTTTTGCTTGAACGGTTCGAGGGATAAGAACAGATTTTCGAAATTTTTTTGTGAGAGACTCTTCTTGATGCTATACATCGTATTTTGAAAAAAAAAACTGTCCCCTAACAACGTCTGTATTTTCAAAAAAAAATTAAAATTCCAAAAAATTTAATTTTTTCAATAAAAAATGCGTTGCTGGTGGAACGGATTTTACCGATTTCCTTCGTTTGTTCAAGGAAGATGCACATTCACACGACGATCGACATATTACCTGAAAATGAAAACAACATGAGTCATCATTTTGAGAAAAAAAATCACAACGGAAGAAATTCAGTTTTTTGCGTGAACGGTTCAAGGGGTAACAATCGATTTTTGATTTTTTGTACGAGAGACGGTCCTTGAAGCGATACCTTTATTTTGGAAAAACTGACCCCTATCACGTCTGTATTTTCTACAAAAAAAAATCAAAACTTAAGAAAATCGAATTTCTTCACAAAAAAGTCGCCTTGTGGTGGGACCGGTTTGCCCGATTTCCTTCATTTTTTCAGGGAAGATGCGCATTGACACGAGGACCAACATACAAAATGAAAGCTACATGAGTCATCATTTTGAAAAAAAAATATGGCAAAAATTTCAGTTTTTTGCGTGAACGATTCAAGGGGTAATAATCGAATTTCGAATTTTTTTTAGGCGAGACGGCCCTTGAAGCGATATACATGTCATATTCCAGAAAAACTGGCCCTTAACAAAGTCTGTATTTCCTACAAAAGAATAAAAACTCAATCAAAATTGAATTTTTTGATAAACAAGTGCATTATTGGGTGGGACCAGTTTCCCAGATATCCTTAATTTTTTCAGGGAAGATGCGCATTAACATGACGATCTACATTGCGTGAAAATGAAAGCAGCATGACGTCATCATTTTGAGAATAAAAAAAACAAAATTGAACGATTTTTGAAATTATTTTATGAGAGACGGTTCTTGAAGCGATACATCATCTTATTCCGGTAAAACCAGCCCCTAACAACGTCTGTATTTTCTACAAAAAATAAAAACTTAAAAAATCTAATTTTTTCATAAAAAAATCGCGTTGCTAGTGGGGCCGGTTTATCCGATTTCCTCCATTTTATCAGGGAAGATGGGCATTGACATTACGATCGACATACGTATGCGACAAAATGTATGAGACGTGACGTCATCATTTTAGGAAAAAATTCAAAATCGCATTTTTTTTTTGCATCAACAGTTAAAGGGGTAAGATCCGATTTTTTGAATTGTTTTATCAGAGACGGCTCTTGAAGCGATACATCAAATTCCGGAAAAACTGGCCCCTAACACGGTCTGGAAATTCCAAAAAAAAAAACGGAAAACCGCATTTTTTCATAAAAAAGTGCGTTGCTGGTGGGAACGGTTTCCCTGATATCCTTAATTTTTTCAAGGAAGATGCGCATCGACATGACGACCGACATAATATGTGAAAAATAAACGACATGTGCCATCATTTTGAAAAAAAATCAAAATGGCAAAAATAAAGTTTTTTGCTTGAATGGTTCAATTTTATGAGAGACGGTCCTTGAAGCGATACCTTATATTCCGGAAAAACTGACCCCTAACACGGCTGTATTTTCTACAAAATTTCAAAACTCCAAAAAATCGAATTTATTCACAAAAAAGTCGCCTTGTGGTGGTACCGGTTTGCCCGATTTCCTTCATTTTTTTTTCAGGGAAGATGCGCATTGACACGGAACCAACATTCAAAATGAAAGCGACATTACGTCGTCATTTTGAGGAAAAAAAATCTAAATCTAAAAATACTCAGTTTTTTTGGGGATTAAAAAAACAGCTGTTGATTGGGAATTATGCAGTTAATTGAAATATTTTGCTAATTGATTTCGCTTCAATCGTAGCTACAGCGAGCGTACTTGCAAAACGAGTGAGGATCATCAAACTAATGGTAAGAAATCTGTTATTTTTATCACAAAAAATAAGAGTTGGCAGTCTAAAATTATTAAAACTGATATTTCCAATCTAAAGAAGTGGCGATATTGAATGTTAAATGCCTCCGACCGCCTTATTTATTTATAATCGTCCCTCGCCTCTGACGTTATCCAATTTTCCATTTCAAGCTGAACGAGTTTTCAGCCACGTAGAGAAAATCCCTTGTTACGTTTCATTTCCAAAATATGAGAGAGTAATATGAATTATGAATAACTTAGCAGTCCGTTGACCGATTCCGTCAGACAAGAGACAAGACTAAGGTGGAATAGACAAACTCGTGGCACCCTACTTTATTATAACGGCACAAGCGACCGGCGAGCTTATACGATTTCGTAATATCACAAATGAAAGTGACTAAGGCACAATTACCACCCATATATCAACGACCACGGTCGCGTTCTCTCGAATTAATTCATCTTCATCAAATATACAATGCACCCACATGAAGCGGCTCGCCGACCGACTGTATTCTCTTCTCTTGTCGTGTTGTTCGGAAAAGGAACTATAATCGCACGATTCCTGTTAGTCGTATCCGATATACGATACCAAAAACCATTCTTTGTAGTAATAATGTTAATGTGTATTGCATATTATTGCTTGCCATCATGCTCCGTGGGTTGAAAGTATGATGGTAAAGTCTGCAAAGTCGGATCGGTTATTAACTTAACATGATCCGATTAGAAATAAGTACGTAACGGAAATACAAATAAAGGGGGTGTTGGAAAGAAAAAATCGAGTAACGTCGTCACTCCTATTATGGTGATATCCTGTTCACTTACGCAGATATGTAGTACAATCAAGTCAAGTGCACTATGAAGTTACTACGATAACGAAGACATTGTAACGCATTTACGGCGTTAGAGTTTATTTATGCATACGCTACAACAATAAAAAAAAAATGTTTTCTGGAGCTGAAATTCTTAGCGACCTTTTCCTTGAAAGTATTGCGTATAAATTCACGGACCCTTTGACCCTACGACGCGAACAGCTCACCTGTGAATCTACCTTACCTAAACTTTATCTTTTTATCTTTTCCGATGACTGTATCTTTTTAAACCAAAGCACAACCGCTTGTGCTCTTATTTATCTTAACGAAATTTTCACTTTCGATTTAATATTACACGATATGCTCCCCTAAAATCGAATCAGTTAGCGTTGAACTAGTATCATAGAAGTTTGTCCCTTCCCCCAAACTCTTCGCCAATATTGGGAAAAAACGGCACCATAACTACCATAGAGTCACCAAGGAGAAACCGGCCAGAATGTTCGCTTCCCACTTATCACACACACCCTCAATGGATGGTTCCTCCTAATCTTCCTAGGGTCAATTTAGTAATGCCCGGCATCGCCGCGTGAACAAAACTTGGACAGTTGACCACAAGGAGAGCTTATTCTGCACATTCTTCAGAACTTTTTTTGAAGAATATTTCAATTATACTGAAAGAAAATTTTTTCACTCTCGTATGGACGTTTGCTCGGGTTCAACCCATTCCCAAAAAAAAAACGCTCGAAGCGAAAAGACCCTGTCCGGCAGCTATCGACCGATTTGTGGGCTTCCTATTGCATCGAGGGTCATGAAGAAGATAACTAACAACTTTAAAAAAATCTGGAATGGAATGACATTATAAGCGACCGCCAATACGGTTTCTCTATAAACTGTTGTGACATTGAAAAATCTGTTGTCCTATTTGTCACTTATTTGTCACTTATTTATCACTTATTTGGAAAGGAACAACCGTTAAACAAGGTTGAATTGTGACCGAGTCTAGCAAGACAGACTTCTGAATCAGTTGCTCATATGGTCTACTAAAACGACCTTGCAGGGGGATGTGGAGCTTCTTCAAAGACAGCTCGCTGTTCATGTGACTGTTTCATACAAATGCCAGTATCTCTCAATATTTCAAAGTTCCATACTATCGCCTACGCTTTTTCTTTATTTATCAACGATTTGCTTGAAGTAAGTTCAAGTCCTTTACGCAGCTTTGCAGACGAACAGGCCGCGACATACCAATCAAGCGCTCGAATGTCAGCCGCCGATGACAAACTAGGCAGACAAGAAGAAAAATCTTGTATCAACAACGACCTCGAGAAAATTCTTGTTTGAGGGTGAGCAGAATTTTTTACAATTTAATGGGGAAAAAATCCAGGCAGCGGTCTTCTCGAGAAAGTCCTCTGATGCTCACCAGTTTGTAAGATCAACAAATCCGCCAAGTCCCTATTTAAGTCTCTTGGGTGTTTATGTTGCTGCAAATTCATCTGGGCATAGCCACATTTATGGCATTGCCAAAATAGCTTGGCACTCTTTTCCGAACAAAGAAGCTCTACATTCCACAACAGCTGTTGACCTCCACCTAGATCACTCTGTTCTCATGTTTGGAGCCCATCTCCTAAGCGTGCTTTGAAGCTGCTGGACTCCTTGAATAGAAACGTAGACCACCGATTGACGATTCCAGGTTGACAATTATTGATCTCGACTGCTTGGAATACCGGAAAAGGGTTTCAGATATGTGACTTTTCTATAGGTACTACCATGGAAAATGTTCAATAGTTTTTTTTTAATCGTAGGTACGATAGTATTTGTTGGGATACCCCTAAGGCAGTTCCTTATCATATTTTTACGGTCTTTATACACTTTATTACTTCACAAATTAAAAGTCTTTCAACAGTACAAGGTCTTTATTTAAACAACACAATTTCCAAATATAATAAACAAATGAATATTAACCTCCAAATATAAATAATCAGCTCTTCTCCTTATTTACACATACACTGAGACCACTAATACAACAACTATGCTCTCCACTTAGATTTCACTTCACTTGTCACAATAACTTCACCCTGTTATTTAACTTTCTTGTCTTCTTTACTCTGTGGTACTTCAGCTTTTATCCATTTCCAAACTACAACTGAACTGATGAACTAGAGCGACGGCGGCGCTCATATAGATCTCTGAGGTGCCATCGAAGTCTTCTGGCTGATCTGTAGATATTACCACGCGATCTCAAACACGCGCAGAACGCGGAATCATTCCGGTATTTACTAGAATGTGAGTTAGTCTGTCAATATGTAATTCCTATCATGTCAACTAAGTGGCTAAATAATAACTGTAGAGAAGGTAAAGGAAACAAATATGAAAAATCCAGAATATTTCTTATAATGGCATCACCTATAATTCTAGATTTGGAGTCTAGAATATTTCTACCGCCTCGAATTGGATATATATAAATTAACTGCCAGAGGAAGATTCTTAAGATATAAATACTAGTTACTACTTCTTTATGTAAATAAGTACATAGTGTTAAGTTAATAATTATTGTATTAAATAATTAGAATGCAATAAATAAATAAGTAAATAAATAACTGATTGATTGTGCCAGAGATTACTTTATAGACCATCCTGTAATATAAATCCGTTACAGTATCTCTTCAGTTATTCATAGTAACAATTCCAGACGCATTAATAACTTGATTAAGCGCTAAAAAAATGTAATAAAATTTAATAAAAATTTCCTTAATGGTTATGATTTGTGACTCCATATTTATATGTGTAGTTTATAATTAACTTCTTTCTCGTTCACCGATAAAATGTTATTAAAACAGTGCGCCACACATGGATAAAATGAAGATAAGCGTGAATGTATAGGAAGAACCCCTGCCGCCCTTTCGACCTTTACAAATCATGGAAAAATACTGATTAAAGTAAAAAGATAAACACAAAATTATGTTGAACGAATTATCAGTAAGTCAGTATGTTAATGGCCCCTTAGAGGCCATTCATTACGAGACGAAATTCTCATCGAAAGTGTTGAATAATGTAAGACTAACGGTAACGGGAGCCCACGATGATAAAAATCGAGCTCTATTATTAGGCCGTGACTTGTTGTAATAACAGGTATCTGTCACTGTTTGGCCGATGAATAATTTATAAATTAATATATTTCTCCTATACTTACACTATTTTGTCCCATTAAGGCTGGTAACTAAAATATGGAAAGGAATTGTATATTATAATAATAATCCTTATACCTAGTGTCTAGTGAATTGTATCTCAGGATATTATATGAAATAAAAATCTTTCTTGCAGATGAAAGTTGTTCCAGTTATACCTAATAATATGTAGACATTCCCCCCCCCCCCCATTGAGCTTTTCATTCAAAGCTCATCATTCAAATGGGTTGAATCAATTCTGGCTGCTGTCGTACAGGAGATAATCCAATTGGGTGAAATAGTTCCATTAACACAGCGAATTTTCTAGAACATGTAAGGAAAATCATAACCAAGCCCTGAAAAACATTGAGTCCATTTTCTAAAACTATGTCGTATAATATTTTGCAGAGGCTGAGGGCTCCAAAATATTTCTAAATGACATGCCTAAATATGTAAACTGTCTTTCACAAGGTTTAAACTGTTTTTGCCAAAGAGTCTTTTCGCCAGTACCTCTCTGGGGACGCATTGTCCCAGGGAGTTGGTATGAGTTCCTGCTGACCGCTCTAAAATTACATGGAAGTCTCGTCTTCTGCATTGCCTCTTTCCTAATTCTTCTCTGAAGAAAAACTATACTAGCAAAGGCCCCTTTGTATGACAGCCACGTCTACATCGTCTAACGAGTTCGTTTGAGTTCTACTGGGTACTCAAAAATTACATGGAGTCTCGTCTTCTTCATTGCAGTCTCCTTCCTGAATCTTCTCTGAAGAAAAACTACAAGCTTATATGATGACCACGTCTACGCATCGTCTGCCCATTGCATGGCGAGTTCGTATGAGTTCTACTGGGTACTCAAAAATTACACGGAGTCTGGTCTTCTTCATTGCAGAGTCTCCTTCTTGATTCTTCTCTGAATACAAGCCAGGGCTCCTGTATGACGGCCGGCCACGTCTACGCATCGTCTGCCAATTGCATGGCTAGTTCGTGTGGATCCTGCTGGGCACTTAAAAATTACATGAAAGTCTCGTCTTCTTCATTGCAGAGTCTCCTTCTTAATTCTTTTCTAAAGAAAAACTACTAGAGCCCCTGTATAACGGCCACTTCTACCTCGTCTGCCAATTCCATAGCGATTTCGTGTGAGTCTTGCTGGGCACTCAAAAATTACATGGAGTCTCGTCTTCTTCATTGCAGTCTCCTTCCTAATTCTTCTCTGAAGAAAAACTACTAGGGCACCTGTATGACGGCCATGTCTACGCAGCGTTTGCCAGAGATACTGTTGAGCTTTACCATGCTTCAGGTTGGATCTGCAGCGTCCGCAGCATGGTCAGATTTTTTATAATTTCTGTGGTTTCCTTTGCTCATGCTCATCGTTACCCATTATTGGGGAAAAGGCGGCTGGATACAACGATGTGCTCTAAGCTGCCATTCGACTATGCACAATACCTACGAATTGGGATAGTCTTTATGGTGGTGTCGTCGACACAACCTCCCGTCACAGTCGTGACTTACATCAGAGGTTGCTGCGCCACATAATGGTTTATGGTTGGTGCAATGTTTCTCTAGTCAGTCGTCGTGGTGCTGGTACTACAGTCATCTGGCAGAAGAGTAGGATAGAAAATTGATTGGTCTACAGCCTTTTTGTATTCAATAATAATTCTTGCATTTGCAGACAAATTTTAACATATGGCAACTCTGTTTGTAACCATTAAAATTATTGTAGAAATAAAACGGAAGAAAATATGTTTAGGTAAACATGCCAGTTCATAAGTTTCGTGGACAATATGCTTACATTGTAGCTTTTCTTGACTTTGTATGTTATGTTACTAATGACATGTAAGCTGGAAGGTTATAATTGCATAAAAATACATTGTAGAGGATGTTTATGCATGTGGGTTCATGTACAATGTATGATGCATAATGCAGATTGTACAGTGTGTACTGAAAAGATGGAGTGGTGAAAATGACTGAAAAAGGAAGGTTTATAATAACTTGCAATTTTCTTTATCGTCAAAGCAATGACGTCATTCAAACCTGAAATTCCTCACCTTGAATTTTATCTTTCCTTGAATCACCCTTTGTAAGCACCCTCCCCCCTAAATACGAGATCGAGCCCCGTGTCAAAATCCAATTATCGCTCAACGAAAATATTCTAATAAACCACCACAATTCTGGATGTCTCCTCCCACAAGTGTATACCTTTAACTTTTTTTGATTTGATAATAAATAATCGCCATGGTGACATTTCATTATTTAGTCCAAAAGTAGTTGGAAAATCCATTGGCATTTCTGCATGTCTGCTCATAGGCAAACAGTACACACCCTTGACCTTTTCCTAGCAACTGTCAGAAGATAGAAAACTGTGCCTTCCTGAGAAAATCAAATTGTTGCTTCGTCCAAACTAAATAGTTAAGGAAAACCACCACAATTCCTGATGCTTCCTCTCACACCGTGCACACCCTTAATTTTTACTATAGACAACCAACCTAAGATACATAATTGTGGCTCTCTGGATAAATCCGATCATTGCTTAATCCAAAATTGTCTAGGAAGTCCACCAGAATTTTTGATGTCCTCCGACACTTTCGTACAAAAAACGCGATTCTTCACCCCAAAACATTTCCTTGGAAAATCTATCACTTGCGAGTCTGCGTAGAATATTTCCCTTACATTGCGAGTTTCTATGTTTTCGAAATATGGAATTTTGTAACGTAGAGGGTTAATTTTTAAATATGTGTTTCTTTAAGATATAATTTGAGAACGGCATGTCCTACTTATATTCGAATAGTGCCTTTTTTATGATTTACTTGATGTTTTGTTTGCAAAAAATCGAATATTTCTATTGTCACCTTTCGGGGAAATACTAAAATTAATAATCTGGAACGACACTTTGAATCCAGGATAAGGTTGAACGCATTGAAACAATTCCATTAAATCCACAATACGTGAAGCCTGCAAGACATTTAGGAAGAATTACAGCAGGTTTCAAGAAGTGTCGGGAAAAAGACACATCACCGTGTGACATATTGGTTTAAATTAAGCGTCGCAGTTAATTGCTCCCGCTTGAAATATATCCACGCATGTCTCACGTCCTCTTTCACTAAGCATTATTCCTCTCTTATTCTTATTTTAGATTACATAAAAATTTAAAAATAAGCCGCTGATCCGCCGAGTTCAAGGAAAGCAATCTAAATAAGTTTAGGGGACTCCAGACGATATGACCTCTTTTAACTCTCCCGACTTCCTCAAATAAGTATCAAAGCTGGACTTGTGTAGCACCAACATTGAGACACACCAACGTCAACACTAACACCAACACACCAACACTACCGGGTTGTTTATTTATTTTCTCTTTTGTTAGTTTCTAAATAAATGATACTCGCTTATTACCTTGCCTAAACTTGTGGAGTTATTTTTCTATTACAGAAAGTCGTTTATTTTGACTCCCGCAAGGATTACTTCAAGGATCGCGGTTTTAATGTATTTTAAACATATATTGAAATTCTTATAGACGAGCTGACCTTGACGTGTGAATTAATGCCCTTAATTTATCTAAAAAAACATTATCTGTTTTTGAAAAACGTTTAATTTGTTTTACAGGGCTTGGTGGTCTTCATGAGAAATTCAATCAGATGCTTTGGCTAAATATCCGGTAAAAGTTAGAGGCCAACAACACTACAGAAGAAGAATTAAATTAGAAGAATTAAATGGCTTGGAAGCTGAACCCGCAAAACTATATTTTGACCTATCAACTAGAGATACTCCAAAATTGGGATTTGAATTTACCACTAAAACGCCAATTCGTCAAGCTTGACAATAGAACTCAACGTCTTCTGCCAACTGGTTATCTTCATTTCTTAAAAGCTTCATCCATGGTCACTTTTACGAATTATTCTTGATGCAAATGGTCAAAGCAGGGTAACCGTAAATTTGTTCAACTTGGATGAAACTGGTATCATGACCGAAGATCGGACATGATTGTAAGTAGCCAAAGAAACTGTTAAACTAGTCGTGTCTGTGACTTCCGGGTTAAGTAGGAGACAACGAAGTGCCAAAAAAGGAAGAAGTCGTTAAAAAATAAAAGTCAAATTTAGTAGAAGAAACATTGAATCAATAAAAAATGACCACGATTAAAAAAATTACGATTCGAGTGATGATGATGATGATGATTCTGTGAACCCTGTAGGTGTCCCTCCTTTTTTTACGCACTCTTACAGAATGATAAACGTCCTTTTGGGAAGGGTAGGGATGTCGGTTCGGCATCCACTCCAACTCCCGGGACCAAGCTCCCTCTATCGAATTCTTGAAGCAACTGGTCAAAACAGCGCAACCAGTTCCAACCAAGAAAATGTAAATAAGTTCTAGAGTAGGAGACTCGCGTAGCCTAGTGGTTCAGTCCGCTGCCTACCGAGCCTAAGGTCGCGAGTTCGGGACTCACCGGCTCGTGTTATTTTTCGAATGCATTTTCGAATGTATGTGAAAAATACAACAAGCGACCGAACGTTTAAAATTATAAAAGGCATACTTGAGGCTGGGTGAATGAGTAAGATACTCGAAATCCCGTGTTACGGGAGTGGAGCGACTTTGTCTTACCTACATAGTTAAGACCTATGCTCCCTCCTTTTTAAAAAAAAAAAAAAAAAAGTTCTAGAGTCTTCTGGAAGAAGTTGTAGAAATCTAAAAGTTTGAATGCCAAAATTTCTGCATCTTGGACGAACCTGGAATCACTTCAGGCTGTCCAAGTACTTGCCAGAGGATTGTAGCCAAGAAATGTTTGAAACTAGTAGTAGGGTCTATGACTTCTGCGTTACGTGAGAGATTATGAAGTGCCAAAAAAGAAACAAATCCATAAAAAATAAAGGTAAAATTTAATAGAAGAAACATTACAGGCAATAAAAAAATAGATTATTTATAAATCAAGCAATTTTTCCCCCATTCTTCACTACGCCACTGGCGATTTAATAAGAAAAACGAAAATTTTATTATGCAAGTGTATAGTTCGGAAGAATTTAGTCCCATATTGCGTATACAGGGGTTCAAAAATACAAATTTTTAGAAACACGATCAACTCTCAAAGCTATAGTCGCTTGTCCAGGTTTCAACATGAATTTCCTGTCAAAATTTGGGCTGACTTGATTGTTGGCTTGCTAACTAATCCCCTTTGCTTGGTCCTGTGAGTTTAAATGTACCTAAGCGGTTTGTCCAATTTCTATAATTTTTGTTGGGTTTCCCCAACTTTTACAGGGGAGATCTGGCTTCAAATGTATGGCGCACCACCATATTTCATAACTGCCGTTCCTAATTTCGTTAATCCAATCATTCTAGATTGTGGTCGAAGTTGCAAGTCATGTTGGATAGTTTCATTAAAATTCACTAAACTAATTAAAGTTTTTGAAAATCACATTAGTTTTGGGCGACTTACATTTTGTATTCTTTTGTCACATTTCTATTCAACATTTTTTTTTAGCTTTGATTTGATCGTTGAGGAACGATTTCTTGCAATCCAGTGGAACTTTTGGGGGACTCGCAAAATTTTGCGCAAGTCTTGCATTTTTGCCCACATCAGATTTTTCATAAAAATTTCGCAGAAAAAACTGATGCGGACAAAATTACAAGAAAATATATTTTTAATTTTTTTGAATTTTTTTTTGCAATAGTCACAATTTTTATACTTCAGATTCTGGCTTATTCCGAGAATTAGAGTCGAAATTCCGACGTAAATCTCGGAATTCCAATTCCAAAAAGTTTCCCACGAGCAACACACTACTTATCACTTCATGACGTCATAAAGTAAACACCATATTTCTCGATTGTATAAAAAGTATAAACTGTCGTCTAAAAAAAATATTGAATGTTTTAGGCGACTGTCCCAAAATATATTATTGGTCTTGGGGATTTATATTACCGTTCCTAAAATAAAACTTTTTCGGCCGCTCTTATTTCACAGTCGTATTTACTTCACGGCCATTTCTGATTTTTTTTACATTTCTATTTCTGGATCGGTTTTACTTGACGAACTCTTTTGCTTCAAGGTCGCTTTTTGTCCAGACATACAAGCGAATATTCCTCCAGTGACGTATAAGAGGCCGTGAAGTAAAGGCGGGCGAAAAAGTTTTATTTCAGTTCATGAAATGATAAGGAGTGTATTCCTCGTAGAAAATTTAAAATTTAAAACTGGAATTTCGAGTTTTAAGTCAGAATTCCGAGTTTCAACTCGTAATGTAAAAATATAAAACTGTTGTGGCGCTTTTACGTCTTCGCATAATTTCGAGTTTAAGTCAAAATTTTGAGACAAAGCTCTGAATTCCGAATTAAAGCTTGGAATTCCGAGTTAAAGCTCGGAATTCTTAGTTACAGCCTGAATTCTTAGTTTTAGGTCGGAATTAGGAGCTTTAAGTCGGAATTCTTAGTTTAAACGCGGAATTAAAAAAAAGCTGTTGTGGCGCTTCTACGTCTTCGCAGAATTCCGAGTTTAAAGTCGAAATTTCGAGGCAAAGCTCGGAATTTCGAATTAAAGCTTGAAATTCCGAGTTAAAGCTCGGAATTTTTAGTTTCAAGTCTGAATTCTTAGTTTTAAGACGGGATTACGAATTTAAAGTCGGAATTCCGAGTTTAAAGTCGGAATTTCAAAAAAAAAATTAACTGGTTTAACACTTTTACACCTTCACAGAATTTCGAGCAAGTTTGTCCCGAAATTTCCAGACAAAGCTTGGAATTCCGAGTTAAAGCTCGGAATTCTTAGTTTTACTTTTAAGTCTGAATTTTTAGTTTTAAGTCGGAATTAAGTACGAGTTTAAAGTCGCATTCTTTGTGCAAACTCGGAATTTTAAAAATAAAACTGATGTGGCGCTTCTACCACTTCATAGAATTCCGAGTTTACAAAGTCGGAATTCTTAGTTTAAATTCGGAATAAAAAAAATGTAGCGTTTTTATGCCTTCGGACAAAACAAAAGTGGAGCACTAAAATATTTTCCTGTTACGTAATTCTCAAGCCCATATTTATCAAACGAAACCAGAATAAAAGTAAACCGTAGTGGAATAGACGAGAAACCAGTGGCACTTTCTTCCAGTACGGTGATAAATGTGTTAATGGTCTAAATTAAAGCAATTATCATGGAAGATTGTTATGAATGAGTAAAATTTAAGCACATAGAAAACATTTGCGAGATTTCTTTCTGTGTTAAATTAGAAGTAAATTATTTCTCAATGAATCATTAATCACCAACCTAAAGTGATTCGATGTAATTCATTTAAGAATTTCCATTGAAACCAGTTTTACTAATGTCATTGTCATTTTAACAATTAAAAAACAATTCTGCAGACCGAAATTACATATATTTATTTATTAATGTTTTATACCCACCATCATCAGCGTATATTATTTGAATATTTAACAATGCTAATACGAATTAAATACAAAATCTTCTTTTCGCGTCAAAGAACGAGTGAGAATGACCCGATTCATAAATAAAATATAAATATTCATGCGGCAACAAAGTTGCAGCGGCAATGGATGATGATGATGACACGAAAAAAGCTGTAAACGGGGTAATTATTAAAATTATAATAATCAAAAAATTATCGAACAAACAAGCATCTGCATAATTACCTTTTGTAATTGAAATTTCCACCCGGTGTACGTTCATGTTGCCTTTTTGTAACTCATTCATGTGATTTAAAAATAATTTAATTAGAATATGATTTACTATGCTTATTTGTATAATAATAATAATTAATCTAGAAAAACATGTAGTCCTGTCAGATTCGACTTCAAAGTTAGGGTAAAGTTTCCTCCTCCTGCATGTGCTTTCTACCAAAAGTAGCTGGTTAGTTAGCCAAAATCTTGATTCGGTCACGCTTAACATAATCGTGATTTAAATTTGGTATTAATTTATAAGACTGACTGAAGTTAAACTAGCTGAAGATGTACCGACAAGACAAGATCGTGGGGAGGGATTATAGATTGTGGTTATAATATGGTAATTGAAGACTGCTATGCATTATTCATTTTTTTTATCGTGATTAATATTTTAATATGGATTTGTAGATAAATTTGATTTTTATCATTTTCCTCTTTATTCATAATACACAACGTTATTTAAATAGGTTTGTTCTTTATTTTGAAATTACGATTACATATGCAGGATGCCCACTAAGGTATGTGTGGAATAATTGAAGTATCCGTCTGGCAAAAATATTTCACCTATAAGAACATGAAAGTTGTTTAAATTTAAAAATTTTATCAAACGTCGTGATATCAAAGCATATTTACAAATTAAATCTTTTCATTAAAATATTAACTTGAACGTAGAAAACAATCGAGTACACCCTTAACACCCTTCTACGTTAAATTGGAAAGCAGGAATTATAAAACAACTTCCTTTACAATGTTAATTTCCTATGATGGCCACCTTTATTAAAGTCGACAGAAAATTTAAACTGGGAGGATGTGTAACGGCAATAAAATGATTTAATCAGTTCCTACGAGTATCTAAATATTTTAATATGGAGCTGGGTGAGAGTTTAAAGTCTCTTGGAGATAACACGCAGCGACTGATGTTGGAAGCCGAAAAAATTCGGTAATTGATATTAATCTGGCGATTATTAACGGGAAAACACTCTCTTTAATTTACCAGGTATATTTGTTGCACATATTCCAGGCACTTTGGTAATTGCGTCGAAGAAAACAACTTTGGTGTAGATAATATATTTCGAAACGTAGAAAGAAAAACGCAAGGTGCTTTAGAACTTCTTTAAAGTGAGATTAGACACAGGCAAAGGTAAATATTTCGAAATTTTTAAGTATCTTAGTAAAATATACAGATGGGCCTTTCTCTGGTTTTTTAATTCCTCGCTCGCGACGTTTCCTGCAAGCCGCCTGCTTATCTACGAGCCTCGGCCCTTTCTCTTATCTTCTTCTTCTTCTATTTTTTATGACTTGGACACCCTTGTGCATACAGCCAGCCTCACATGTTATCTTGGCTTTTTTCTAACTTTGAGAGACATTGGCTTCTTGTTTCCCAGTTTTTTTCTTAGCCATCCGAATCAGCGAAGAGTTACGTCATGTTTCATGACAGCTATTTGCCAATATTTTGGCGGTACCTGTGCGCGGTACATACACGTCAAATCCGACCGCATTCTTAAATTGTCCCTTACGTAAGGTCTGTGAATTTACATAGGATATTGTTGGTAAAAAGATCGTCTAGACTTTTATCTCGATAAATTATTACTTTTCGCCCCTTAATAATAATAAGATATTCGTAAAAATACTTTAACGCACCAAAGATTCAAACTCGGTTAAACTTGGTAAAAGCTGTGTTTTTTAGGAGAGACACCTCCATGCGTGTTTCAGATATCAGATCATTTTTAATAACTACTTTTCAAATTATTTCTACAAAATCTACCCAAATAGGGGAGATTGCACACATATTATGGGATATCGGGCTTAATACAGGGTTTTTCACAACAGAAATAAATGTAAGCTTCATTTTCAATGCACCTTACGCCTTTCAACCCCCAAGTAAATGTTGTTTTTGCAAATTACACCCCTAGTTCTAGTATTATTTTGCTCGGTAGAATTACCGACTTATATTAATTATTTGGTTTAGGTATATTAATTAAAAGCATTCTCATTAATTAAAAGCTCTACACCCTGTATAAAGTGTTGTTAATGATGTGGTTTATTTTATTTATATTTTTCGTGTTTGTGTATCTGATAATTTGACGATATGTTATACATTTTAATGATGTGTACGCAACGAAGCAATCTAAATGGCAAAATGAAAGCAAAACAAATAAATTAGATAAGAATATGAAATATATTTTTGTTAAATATTTACGTAAAGCGTCTCTATAATTTTCGATATTTTTATCCAAGACGATGAGTTTTTTCTTTCTTCGCAGGAAATCAATAAATAATCCGCTGCTAATATTTATTAGTTCTCCAAACATTCAAAGCGCAATTCCAGCAATTCGCTTCAATTCTGATTGAACAATAGCCACTTTGTGTGGTGATAAGATAAAATCAAATGAGCCGCTACCGGATTTTTTAATGAATGAGTGAAACATCCTATGTATCAATTTCCTGGACTCAATGAACTTTCTCTCAACTCAATGAACGCTGCACTTATCCTGATCAATTCAGAAATAAAAATTTTGTTATGCATATACTCGTGTTATTCATCCGCTGTTTTTTTCCCGGATGCCCTCATAAGAAAATATTTTAACAAAGATGTTGTTAATGAGTCTTATTTATTTTGATCTATGTAGTAGGGGGGGGTCATAAAAAAACATCCTGTTTGAAATACTCTAAGTTCGCTTTGTGGTTCCAAGTCATTTTGTTTGTGAGAGAGCAAAACTTAGAAATTATAAACAGTTTTTTTTTTCAATCTCCAACCCGTGTTTTACTTTTCTTTTCATTTTCACTAGTTGTCTTGTAGGTAGTCGTTTTCGATCATAATTGTTATTTCTTCTATACACCGAACTCCTAATTTTTTGTTTCAATCTAGCTTGATTTCTATTTTTTTCGATCGTAGGTTGTTATTTTTTCGATCCATAATCTGGCACTTACGGCTTGTAGAGCTCCTTTTTTGCAAAGTCCGGCTAGATAAAGTCCGATCTGCTCGTAATTTCGATTTTTGAAGAATCTGATCCTCTCGAAAAAACGATTTTTGCAAAGTCCGATTAGCTCGATTTTTATTTTTTTTTATTCCAAAGTCCAGTTTAACAAATTCCGGTTAGCTCTAAAATTGGATTTTTCAAAGGTTGATCAGCTCGAACATTCGATTTTTCGAAAGTCCGGTCCACTCCTAAATTCGGTTTTTGCAAACAGGTCAGCTCGTTTTTTTTTGTGTGGTGGAGCACGTCCGGCTTAAGCAGATTCTTGTTAAAGAGTTAATTTAATCAGAGTAATTTAAGCAGAGTTGTTACTTTTTTGGAAGGTCCGGTTTGACAAAGTCCTGATGTTAGCTAGAAAATTTCGATTTTTGCAAAGTCCGGCCAGCTCCAAACATTCGATTTTGGCAAAGTCCGATCAACTCGATTTTTTGCAAAATCCAATTAGACATAGTTCAGTAAGTTCGAAAATTCGATTTTTACAAAGCCCGGTTAGCTCTAATTTTTTTTGCAACATCCGGTTGGACAAAGTCAGCTTCAAAAATTGGATTTTTGCAATGCCCGGTCAGCTCGAATTTTTTTCAAGGCCCAGTTTAACAGGCACATAAAGCTCGAATTTTCCGACTGACCGGACATTGCAAAAAATTTACCAACTTCTGCTTAAAAGTGACAATTAACACAATTGACCAATTGACAAAGATGATGACAATTATTGAAAGCAAGTTTTCATGAATCCTAATGAAAGCCTAATGAAAACCTCTAGAGTTCATAAATTTATATTCCTTCGAGACTTAGAATTTATATCAATTGTTGTTTCTTAACGATTTAACAAAAAAATATTGTGTGACAAACGTTGCAAAAGAAGAGTTTAAGCACTTTGATGATTGTCGAACTCGGCCTTCGGCCTCGCTGGACAATTTTTTGTCCGTGCCTAAAACACTCCCATTTTGAAACTTGTGTCACTAACTACCATTAAATTGTGACACAAGTTTTTGTCACAAGTGGCGTGTTTTAAGCAACCAAAAATTATTGCCAAGCGAGGCCGCAGGAACACTTTGACAATCATCAAAATGCTTAAACACTCTTTTGTAACGTTTGTCACACAATATTTTCTGTTAAATCGCCAAGAAACAACAATTTATGACTTCAATTGTCAAACTACGCCTTCGGTCTTGTTTTTCAATTTTCTTCGCGTGCTGAAAACACTCCCATCTTACAAATTGTATCACTGTGATCACAATGTATCACAATGTGATCACAATGAATAACAATGTGATACAAGTTTCAAAATGGGAGTGTGTTAAACACGCAACCAAAATTATTGCCAAGCGAGGCCGCAGGACCACTTTGACAATCCTTAAATTAAACACTCCTTTTGTAACGTTTGTCACGCAATATTTTTTGTTAAATCGACAAGAAACAAAATTTATGACTTAAATTGTCAAACTCCGCCTTCGGCCTTGTTTTTCAATTTTCTTCGCGTGCTGAAAACACTCACATTTTACAAATTGTATCACAATGTGATCACAATGTATCACAATGTGATCAAAATGAATCACAATGTGATACAAGCTGCAAACTAGGAGTGCTTTAAGCACGCAACGAAAATTATTGCCAATTATTGACAATCTCCAAAGTGCTTTAAACACTCCTTTAAC
This sequence comes from Malachius bipustulatus, assembly GCA_910589415.1. Taxonomy (NCBI): domain Eukaryota; kingdom Metazoa; phylum Arthropoda; class Insecta; order Coleoptera; family Melyridae; genus Malachius; species Malachius bipustulatus. The sequence goes on from OU342630.1 coordinate 59,286,793, forward strand.
AATGTAGGTATGTCATACAAGATTTTTTGTTAAATCGCCAAGAAACAACAATTTATGAATTCGATTATCAAACTCGACCTTCGCCCTTGTTTGACGATTTTAGTCGCGCGCTTAAAACACTCCCATTTTGCAAATTGTATCACAATTTGATCACAATGTATCACAATGTGATTGTAATGAATCACAATGGGATTGTAATGAATCACAATGTGATTGTAATGAATTACAATGTGATACAAATTGCAAAATGGGAGTGTTTTAAGCAGGCAACGAAAATTATTCCCAAGCGAAATCGAAGGCCGAATTTGACTATCTCCAAAGTAGTTAAACACTTCCTTGACAATGTGTATCACACAATATTTTTGGTTAAATCGCCAAAAAACAACAATTTAAAAACTCTAATAAGCCTTCAAAAAAATATAAATTTCTGAACTCTAGAGTTTGCTATTTTACAGGGTGTTATGTAATTGAATGTCAATATTTAAGGGGGTCATTTTTTGGTTCATTTTAAGAAGAAAACTTCATAAGAACGTATGTCCCAAGAGTCTTAACTTTTGACATACAGGTGGTAAAGTTTTATTAAAATAAATCATTTTTTCGTAATATCTGTAATACCGCTCTTGATATTTTAATGAAATTTTGTATACAGGTATTACGCATCAAGCGGCATTTTTTCATTTACCACGTTTCATTTTAGTTCCATTAGTGACGATGGTGCACGATCGGGCAGAATTTTACCGGCATATTTTAGAGGACATTGATGGTACGCCACTGATTTCTGTTCAAGTAGAAATCATTTTTGGAATCCTCATTCATTTCCAAGCAAATTTGATTACTTATTTTTTTCAGACCCATGCACGTTTTTTGCCTAAAAAAATAAAATCGGTTTCTCTACATGGTCACAAGATTGTCGTTAAAATGACAAATAAAAAATATAAAAATATGCAGGTAAAATTTTGCAAGATGTCACTAGTGGAGATAAAACGAAATGTGGTACATGAAAATATGTCTCTTGATGAGTAATATACCTGTCTATTAAATTTCATTAAAATATCCAGGCGGTATTACAGATATTATGAAAAAATTATTGATTTTTAAAAACTTTACCACCCTGTATCTCAAAAGTTAAGGCTTTCAGGACTCTTATTTGTTTAGGACATTTCTTGTTTAGGACATTCTTAAAATGTTCTTAAAATGGACCCAAAAATCACCCCCTTAAATATTGACATTCAATTACAAAACACCCTGTATATTGCCAGTTTTATAAGTTTTATAAGTGACAGTATCGTAAATCTTTAATGTCATTAATGTCACTTTTACGCACTCATATTGTGCCTAAAAGACGCACAAATGCGTCTTCTACGAATTCAATGTTTAATAAACGCAGTTAAAAGTGGGTCTTTTAGGCACTTGTGCCTTAAAGAAAGTCATTTCGAAACTAGAATGACATTAAAATTGCAACTTTATGGCACGATTTAACTTTTTTTTTTAGATTTAACTGACCTTGCGTAAAAAATTGAGCTGACTTGACAATAATTGTATCCTCCATGACAGGATTATTCCACTTCTAATTCTATTCTAATACAAAGTGCCAGAATGGTTCCGCGCATGTTCGAGGAAGTGCATGGCTGTCCAGGTCCGGAGTGTACATAAGAGTGCGTAACAGTAGCTGCACGGTAGTCAGTTTAAGATTGGAAGTTACTGAAGTCAGTTTCTATTGAAGGAAAAAAGTGATGAAGGAAGGTTGTGACAAGTGAAGTGATTGTGACAGTATAAGTGGATATTGTTGTGTTGTATTTAGTAGTGTGTGTAAATAAGAAGAACTGATTATTTGGACTTCAACTTTGGAGGTCATAGTTAGTTTGTTACATTTGTGTTGTAACTGATTTAAATAAAGACTTTGTATTATTGTAACACTTTTAATTATTACTAGTAATCGTATCGTACTTCTTGCATTTTTTCGTTTTCAACTTTTTTTCATTGGTTTTACTTCCCTTTATCATTTTTTCTTCCTTTTCTTTGTATTTCGTTGTTTTTTTTTTCCAGTTTGACTCAATTTCTATGGTCGTAACTATAATGATGCACCGTGTTATCTAACTCCTATATTTTTATTCGTTTTGAATTTTCAGTTTTTTTTTTACTTACAAAAAAAAATGTTTTCTTAGAAAACTTTTTATGTTAGAAAAACTTCAGAATCAACCTCTTGAAATCCTCATATCTTCACAATCACTTAGGACGATTCTTTATGAAACGTTGAACCTGACATAACATTTAATTAACGAAATTTAACGCAAGTAAATCTCATGATGTCATTTCAAAATCAGGAAACATTCCTCCAATCAACAGTTACCTCTACGACCAATTTATTAATACGCCCAACTACATTAATCTGAGCTGAAACTCCCGACCCCGAGAACCTGAAAGATTGAAAGTTGTCCGACTTTGTTCAGGTTGTGGGAATGGGAAACGAAATTACATAATAACCGAAATAACACACATACTGTTGACACAAATCTAGACGGCCTGAAGTATTATACGGTTGTGTGAATCGACATAATAGACTACTGAAACGTTACTTTACGAGCGCGCTTATAAAGCCCTAATGTCCCTTTATTACCCGCTCTATTAATAAGCTGGCTATTTTTATTTATAAGCCCCCGATTTCATTTCATTTCTCCATTTCTCCGCCAGTTCTCCCGTTCCAGCGCGGCCTTACTGGACGAAATAACTGGATCGGATCATAAATGCACGCCAACTTGGGAGTGCATTTGGGGCAATAAGGGCGCACGATAAAAACTTCATTACGATTTTATTACAAAGGGTCAACGGAATGGAAACAAACAGTATCGAACGGATTTTAATTTCGAGTTCGTTCGTAAGTACCTATGTAGTTCGGCACAATCAATTCGTTAAATTATTAGGTTTTTTTATGCCTGACATGGAATTAAAGTGAAAATTATATCAAATCAATTTCGGTAAAATCATTAAATTATAATGCATCCCCTCCCCCCCTCCCCAGTCACTCGGTGGCTTGTAAGGTTATGCATATGCAGTGCAGAAGAAGATTTTTAGATTTTTGTTCATTAATTTTTCCATTAGTTAGCCAGTGGCGTATGTATAGGAAAAGAGATAAAATTGATGAATTTCTCTCATTTATTGGCACGTTATAGACAACAATACTAATAAGCGCTGACCTTGAAAAATTTCAGGCAGCGCAAATGGCAAAAATATAGAAAATTGCGCCAATAATTAAAAAAAAATACACCCCCGTTTAGGGATTGACGTGGAAGGACGTTTTTACCAATAATTGCCATTTCTTGTGCTTGTGATTGTGAATCGTGAATAATGGTGCAATAAAACATAAACAATAAATCGGGCCGCAGCGGAACTATTATTTTTTACCTCGGGGGTCGATTGTCAAGCGGCTGTCACCTCTCATACTTTCTGATTTATGGCTTTCTCTAGAGTTTTGTTTGTATTAAAGAATTATTAAAACTTAGTTTTTCGCTTTGTTAAAGAATTTGTTGTGTACTGGATGATGGTGGTTCCGCGTCTCCCCAAGTCTTAGCACTAGGCAATTAACAATATCGGACACTTCTACACCTAATGCATTGAGTTGATTTAAAACAACTGCAACAGCTCCGTCAAGCGAATAAGGGTGAAACTAAAAAAGTATATTTGATGAAACATGCCGGGAGCTTTAAATATCAACACTAAAAAAAAATAACAATAAGAGACACACATTGCCGCATGAGGGCGCTGTAAAACTTGTTCGATTTAAGGGAGACCTGCATCGTTTTTTTATTACTAATTAAAGTATGTTTAGTACATGACAAGAACACTTGTCGACATAAAGGTAATTAAAATAAGAATGTTTTGGTTATTATTACCTATAAATACAGAAAGCTTGACGATTCATCAACATAATCAATACGGGTAGATTTAATTAACTGTGTGATACCTCCATGATACTCATACTATTAATTAACGCATCCATTTAGTATTCAGGACACTAAAGTACGTATCTGGAGACGAAATTGATGTGTATCCTGACTGAGATCATTAAATGATTATAATTATTAGTGCAGTTTTGTTCAGTTGATACATTTTTATCCTTGATAGGTTTACCTACTTCTTTAGTATGAAGCGTCAAGAATCCGGGAATAATAATAATTTTTCTTTTAGCCTTGTTAAACTACAATACAGTGTGTGTCACAGGCATGGTACACCCCCTTTATTTTCTTTATTTTTGGAGGTAATTTTTTTGAAATTTGGTACGTCGCATATTCTCAATAGAGCGCACTTTTTAGCAGAAAATTAAATTTTTTTCCACATCCGGTTTTTCCGGAAATGTTACCAACTTTTTATTTTTAAATGGGACACCCTATATATTATTATATTTTTGGATTCTATACATTTGTACGAATCCAACATTACCACATAAGTACCATTTTAAATGTCAATTTTAAATTCAGTTGTATTCGTTACAGATGCAAAATGGGTACACCAAAATGTCCCTTATTAAGAGTACTAGTAGATGGTACCTCGGTACCAATATGGTACCATTTGGAAAAAATGAATCAAGCTCAAAAAATCATTCCGGTGCGCATTATTTATCCATAAATCACTTAATTTATTACTTTGAACAAAAATTCGATTTTTCTAGCATTAGGTGATCCAATTGGAGTAAAACAAAATAGTCATGGCACACTATAATTGATAAATAAAAAATTAAACAAAAACAAATTTGACATTTAAAATGGTACTTATGTGGTATTGTTGGATTCGTACAAATGTATAGAATCCAAAAATATAATAATATATAGGGTGTCCTATTTAAAAATAAAAAGTTGGTAACATTTCCGGAAAAACCGGATGTGGAAAAAAATTCAATTTTCTGCTAAAAAGTGCGCTCTATCGAGAATATGCTAGGTACCAAATTTCAAAAAATTATCTCCAAAAATAAATAAAAAAAAGGGGGTGTACCATGCCTGTGACACACACTGTATGTAGTAATTTATGTAATAAGTGCATAAATTGGTATTTTTTTCACGACTGGGGCTAGGAGCTTTTCTAAGTAATAAATTAATTTGACGCCAGGTTTTTTTTTTCTTGTTAACTTCAGTGAACTTCAGTGAACATGTTAGCTGAAAACAATCAACATGCTTGACCAAAAAATTTAATTTTCCAAAATTTGAGCAAAAACTAAAAGTATCATCTTTCAGGATTTTCACTACTTCTTTAATTGTCTCATGTTTTGAATATTTTCAATAAAACTCAAACTATACACCTGTAAATTTATGATAAAACAATAATACATCATGATCCTTTTCTGGTTTGGTCTTTCAATTTCGGATATAACGATTTCGGATATAATGAACTTTGCATGGTAATTTTATAATTTCTTATTGACCTCCGAAGTCGGCTGTAACAAGCTCTGGAAGCTTAGTGAAGTTGGCAACCCTAAGTGCAAATTTTTATAAAATTTTGACGGCATACGTTTGTCCACGGTTTGTCCACGTTTGTCCAACCAAAATTTTCCTTTGTCCTTCCTCAAAAAAAAAGAAAATTACGGCAAAAAAAGTGACCCCATGAACTGATTTAATTAATTTTCAAACGCCATTCGTTTGTCCACCTTTTTTTTTCACGATTGTCTAACCAAAATTTTCGTTTGTCCTCCCTCTAAAGAAAAATATATGACCAAATTAAAAACTAAAAATAAAAAAAAATATCCAACCAAAAATGAAAATTTTGGTTGAGCGATATTGGACTAATCTTCAAAATAATAAGTGCTGTGTATTTTTTCGTGGATCCTAACCCGAAAAGTTTATTTTTTTGAAAAACTAAATAATTTGTAAGTTAAAAATGCCCGGATATGTCACCATGACAAAAGGGATGAAATAAAGCCTACGATTTTCACATACATTTTCAGGGCAAATTGTAAGCTATTACATATTTAGATTATTCAACAGAGATTTTGAATTCATTTTTCGACAAAAAAAATATAAATAACGCCCCCCTCCCCCCCCCCCCCCCGGTACCAACCTCTTCCTAGCGAATTCAATTTGTTACACAGGGGGTGATTTTTAACCTGAAATATTCAAATACGAGTATCTCGAAAAGTAAGCACTCTGTGGAAAAAGGTTTTTTACAAAAGTGACTTTTTTCAGGGAGGGACATCATTTGATCATAAAAATCGCACTGTACTCCTGCTTGCGAGGGAGTGAGGACTCAAATTATTAAAAATTTTAAAATTTTGAATAACAACATTCGCGTTTTCTGCTAAAGAACGCGTAAGATTTATCTGAAACATTTCTTGCGCTTTATCATAGATGTCGCTGCAATCGAGGAAAGTACCCGAATCCTTATGTGAATTGACTCCCGGTCAAATTTGATGTAACTTTCGATGAGAAGATCAGGAGTCTCCATGGAGGTAATCCCCCAATAACTCCTGTTCTCGAGATATTCACCCTGAAAATGATTTTTTCTGTCATTCTGACAACCACGCTTATATTTTTAAATATTGGCCACCCTTTTTGTTTTAGGAAGAAATGTTATATAGGTCATTTCAAAAGTTGTTTCTGTTGCAGTAGTTACATTTTAGGGTTGTTGAGCCATTTTCGAGAAAACCAGGAAAAATATTCTATTTGTGTTTTAATTTTCGTAATTCCATTGACTTTAACAGTTGATTGAAGGAGTCATTCTGTCAATCAACGCTTCAACAATAAAAATTACAATAAACAAACAAGTCAAAAATTAAAAATATTCCAATTTTATTAAAGTCACAGCCAAGGCTATTACAAAAATGACACCACAAATTGAAAACTTTTCCCCTATTTTTTTTTTAAATTGGCTGAATACACTTAAAATGTAACTATACTGCAACAGAAGAAGCTTTTCAATCTTAACAAATGATTTATCTAAGATTTCTCTCTAAAACAATTAGGGGGGGGGGGGGGGGGATCGTTTAAAAATAAAACGCGTGACTGTCATGTGAGAAAAACTCAATCTTCAACGGTGAAAACCTCGAGAACAAGACTATTTTGGGATTATGCCTATGGAGACTTCTAATCTACTCATTGAATACTAAACCGATCCCCAAAGTTTCCGTCAAATTTAACCGGGAGCTAAGGATTCTGCGGGGTCATTTAACTTTGTTAATTTCTCGCAAAATCTTGAAAACTAGGCTCTCTGAGGAAAAATATTTAAAAAAAGGGGTTTTGTTCGGTGAGGGGACATCATTTAAAGTCAAGAAAGAACCTCCCTACACCTCTTATCCCTTGCGAGGGAGGGGGTAATTTTAAAATTTTTAAGAACAACCCCTATTATTTGCATCAGTCAGCGAGAAAAAATGTTAATAAACATTATATTTTATAAACATTTATTGCAATAAACTAATCATAGAGTGTGCTATGATCGTGGATTTTTTTTACAAAAATGGTTTTATTCGATGGGGGAACGTCGTTTGAACATAAAAACCGCCCTGCATTTCTCACCCCTTGCTGGGTGAGTTTGCGGGGAAGGGGGGGGGGGGTGGAGTTATGGCGGTGTAGTCGAGGAAATTTCATCTTGTTAATTTTTTGCCATATTTCGAAAAAGAGAATTCTGTAAAAAAATGTTTTTTACAAAATAATTGTTTCGTGGCTGACTACGTTTGAACATCACACAAACAGCCATGCACACTTTACTCCTTGAAAGCGAAAAAAGGTAACTTTGAAATTTTAAACAACAACCCTCATTTTTTATTGCCAATTCATATCCAGCGCCAAAAAATGCGCAGTATTTATGGGAAACATTTCTTGCGAAAAATCATCGATGGCGCTGTAATCGAGGACATTTAATTTGGTTCATTTCTATCAATAATTCTAAAAGTAAGCACTCTGCGGAGAAATGTTTCATACAAAAGTGGTTTAAAAGTGGTTTTGTTCGATGGTGACATATCGTTTAAACCCAAAAACTGCCGTATACCTCTTACCCCTTGTGAAGGAGTGACAAAAAATGTATAATGCAACATGTTTTGGGCATTTTTTGTTTTCTCAATTTTTTTCTCTCAATAAAGAATAGGGGTTGTTATTTAAAATTTCAAAGTTACCTCCACTCCCTCTTGCAGCAACTTCCATGGTTACAGAAACATATTTTCTATACACAGACGTTGCTTAAGAAGGACATGCATGTATAATACGTGCAAATACATAATACCGTAATGGATCTAATTACGCACGATGCTGAATCTTGTGGAGGATTTCGAACGGAAGGTTAAACATGATGATTGAAGAAAACAAAAGTCCGGGTATAAAATTAATTTTGCAACAATTCGTAAGAGACGTTAGATTGCAGCATAGACTTTCTCATATTCTCAATGCATGTATGAAGCCTGTCTAGGGATATGTGCCATGGAAAAGCTGTAATTTGATGAAAAAATTGCTATAGACACGTTCAATTCATTTCTAAGTACCTAAATTCACAATCAAACAACAACCAACAACAAAAATTATTACCTAATAATTGCCACCCGACCCATTTCGACCGGCTGCTGCTTTATTATTTCAAAGAAAAAATCACCTTCACGAAGACATTAAACACACATTAACATTAAAGTCCAGTAATTGCGACATTCCAGCAGCTAGACGTCGTCATGAATTCATTCATGGTTATACTCGAAAAGCCAAAAATTATTAATTAAGTCTCTGTTTACCCATTTAGGAGGAGTCGTCGTTGTCTTGCGCAATCTTCTATTGTTACGCTGAGCTGATACGGTTGACCGTAATGAGGACTCCGACTCTCATCATCAGCACCAGCACCAGCAGGTCAGGTGCATTGATGGAGGGAGTGGAATTGTACAAAGATATCAATTTCAGTCTGGTATTATTGATGCAATTGAAAGAATGTAATGGTACCAGCTAGTTATGCGGTGGTCGCCGGTTTATTTACCTTCGCAGCACGGATTTATGAATGAATCAACAATTCCATGTTCAAGGATGCAATACTGTAGTAGTATGGAGACAAACATTGTGTAACTTCCTGACCGGTAGCAGCAAACGTACCGCGACGTTGCCTCGGTTAAGTAATTTTATGATTTCTGTTCCTGTAAAGCTGAATTTTTGAATAATGGGCTAACTTAACACGATTTTTTTTTAATTGGCGTGTCTTAATTATTTAAATTTATTTCAAAGATGACGATACTTTCATCCGGTACCCGCGTACATGGCTGATAAAAATTCGGGAAACTTTTGGAAACAGCCCACACCAAAAAAGTGAACAAGATCCCCTAATACAAAAAAAGTCTATGAATTTTTGGTCCGTAGTTTGAGTACCACCCTTTTACTGAAGTTTGCACTCATTGCGCCCCTGTCATTATTATTTTTTTGTCATTAACCCCTGTCATTAACTCACCAGTCCCGCCGTTTCTTGAAAGTGAAAGTAGTCAAGGATTGAGGGTGCATCCGCTATTTCTTATTATTCTGCCGAAGTAGTCTTTAGTCTTGAATAGTGAAATCCTTGTCCCCTCAGGGCTGATGGACATTCACATCTCCGGTGTGAAATTTCTTCCCCCTTCCCACAACTTCTGCAGTCCGGCTTATTCTTCACTCCGATTGTTGTAAGATGTTGCTTTAATGGACTGCTTTTGCGGTTGGTTTTGTTCTTTGATGGCTCGCTGATATAATCCCCGAGTGTTTCAGTCTTCTAAAGTTTGTGAACAAAATTCTTATGACCAAGCTGTACCTATGCAATACATCACGTTGGTTCCTGTCCTGTCAAAAATAATCTGGCTCCCTCTTTTGTCATTAAGCCCGCCTGGTTATTTCCATTGTCGTTGTGGCGTTCTTTTGTCTATCGCAGAACTATTTTGTTTTCTGTTAGCTTTGCCAGGGAGTTCACACTAATTTTTATCGTGTTTACTGTATCACCGGCACCGCTCTATCTGTACATCCAGGTCAAAATTGTTGGCAGTAACTATGACGTTACTAAAAAAGTTATTTCGGAGAAGCGGCAAGCAGAAGCTTACGTTTGGAGGGAAATTTTCTGGTTGCTGCTTCTCTGAAATCGCTTTTCAGTGCTTGTGGTAGTGCTAGAGCTTTTAAAGCTGCCTGGGTATCAGTGATGATCTTAATGTTCCTGTTTTCGTAGCATTCTAATAATTTTTTATGTTACACACCGGCTTGGATAACACATTTTCTGTCTGTACAGCTGCTGATCCTCCGGGATTTATACTGAATGTATTTCATTTTCTTTTCCTATGACTCCTGCTGCGTTTAAAAACATCTTAAGAACCATAAAATTCAGGATATCAAATTTAAACTAAATATTCCCATTTTTTGTACCTTACAGCTACCAAAAAAAAAAAAACGCCAGCTACGCTTTCGGTCACGATTTATTAAACTGAAAAAATATTTTTTGCTGAAATTTTGCTGAAAACATCCCAAAACTTGATAATGATGACCAATGACCATGCAGCCACGGTTTCAGTCACGGACTGAAGAAACTGCACAATTTTCATTTTTGCTGAAATTTTGTAAACAAACGATTTTTTTATAGTGGCCTAAAGAAACTGAAAAATAATTTTCGCTTAAGTTTTGTGGAAAAGAAACGATTTTTTTTTAAATAACGGCCAGCCACGGTATCGGTTACGAATTTTAAAAACTGAAAAATAATTTTTGCAGAAATTTTGATAAAAAAAATCCCGAAATTTCATAATGATGTCCAGCCACGCTTTCGGTCACGGACTGAAGAAACTGAAAAATCATCATTTTTGCTGAAATTTTGTAAACAAACGAATTTTTTAATAGTGGCCAGCCACGCATTCGGCCATGGCCTAATGAAACTGAAAAATAATTTTCGCTTAAATTTTGTGAAAAAGAAACGATTTTTTTAAAATAACGGCCAGCGACGGTATAGGCTACGAACTTTAAAAACTGAAAAAAAAATTGCAGAAATTTTGATCAAAAAATCCCGCAATTTCATCACAATAGCCAGCCACACGCTTTCGGCCAAGGACTTCAGAAACTGAAAAATCATTTCTGCTGAAATTTTCCTCAAAAAGTCCGATTAAATAATGCATGGTCTGCCACGCTCCTTTCGGCTACGGACTTATTAAACTGAAAAAATGATTTTTACTAAAATTTTGCTCAAAAAATCCCGCAATTTCATCATAATAATCAGCCACGCTTTCGGCCACGGACTGAAGAAACTGAAAAATCATTTTTGCTGGAATTTTGTACAAAAAACGAACGTTTTTAAGAATGGCCAGCCGCACGTCGGCTACGGACTTAACAAACTGAAAAAAAATTGCTGAAATTTTGCTCAAAAAGTCCGATAAATTTCATAATAATGGCCTGTCACGCTTTGAAAATAAAAAAAAAATTTGCTGAATATTTGAAAAAACCGATTAGTTTCTAATAATGGCCTTTCGGGTGCGGACTTAAGTAATAAGCTGAAAAAATGATTTTTACTGAAATTTTGCTCAAAAAATACCGAAATTTCATCATAATGGCCAGCCCGCTTCCGGTCACGAACTTTAAAAACTGGAAAATAATTTTTGCAGAAATTTTGATCAAAAAATCCCACAATTTCATCATAATAATCAGCCACGCTTTCGGCCACGGACTGAAGAAACTGAAAAATCATTTTTGCTGAAATTTTGTGAAAAAACTAAATTTTTTAATAATGACCATCAGCCACGCTTTCGGCTATGGACTTAATAAAGTGAAAAATAATTTTTGCTGAAATTTTGCTCCAAAAAAAAACCGAAACTTCATAAAAATGATCAGCTACTCTTTCGGCCCCGGACTTGATAGTGGAAAAAAAACCTGAAAGTTTTGCTGAAAGTCCGAAATGTTATATTAATATTATTATCAACAAAAACAATCCAAATATTTTCCATTCAAACCGCGAATAATGAAAAAACTTTTGCTGGAAATTACGTAATCTATGTCCCTTTCCCTGGCCGAAAGCGTGGCTTGCCGAAGTGTGGTTAACTTGGCTTGGATAGAATATTCCCGTTTTTATACCCCCAACTACAAAAAAAATCACCATGGGACGTACCCTTCGCCAATCTGTCAGGTTTCCCCACCAGCATTTAATGATGCGAGTTCTTTTTTTATGTTACTTATTTGGTCTCTACAAGAGGTAGCTTACACGGCAGGAAATTCATTCATACCTTCTCTGTGTGAGAGAGGAAATTTTGGATACTCAGTGATATGATGAATTTTTTACGAGCATTGTCACCAATAGTCTAGAAATGTTCATTTTTTCATTATAATATATTTTTTAAAGGTTATAAAACAACAGATCTTGTGACGTTTAATAATTGACACAACGATAGAAGAATGAGGTCATTGTTCAATCGAACTGTCGTTATTATTAAATCGGCCATAGCATTGCATGCCTTTACTTAAAAATTAATTAAAAGTATAGTCTGGATGACGTACGTATTTGTTATTTAATAGATAAAAATGTACTTTTTGCAAGCATCGCTATTATTAATTAACACGTAAAGAAAAAAACTGAAGACTAATCTAACTCTATTTCTAAGCAGCACTCGTAGACTAATCTAGGAAAGGGAACTACATATATCTAACTGTATAATAAAATAAATGCGACGATAAATATTGAACGACCAGACGACAGGGGCAATTTCTCACCCTTAAAGTAGATTTTATCAGTTTCCTATTAACGAAGGTTTATTTGTTTACAGATCCCGATAATTACAATATATTTTTTCGATAAGCAGCAGTCTGGGAGATTTTTTATTTCACTTTTTATTCGTCGCTGCTTATCGCCGCTTTATTAACAGCAATAAATCCCGAAATAAAAAATTAATAATCACAAAAATATGGCGTTCCAGGTCTTATTTTGATAACTTGGACATTAAAAGTACGATAAGAGAAGCAATTAGTACTCCGCAAGTGAAAGGGACATTAATAATCGATACTAACAAAAGGAGTGATTATTACCTTGAAATGACAAAGAAATTTTACACAAGTCACTTTACCAAAATTAATAAATTAATTTCAAGAGTTACAATCGTTGAATTTATTCAATAATCTTGTACCATGCAATAAGGTGACCCATTAAAAACGAAACAAGACTAATTTGAACTAAGAACTGCATGAAACTGGAACTAAAAACAAAAAATGATAACTTGTATACTGAAGATGTACGCGAAAAACTCTTGACAGGGGCTGCTACCCCCTTATTAGGTTTGTTTCGTTACAATTTTTTTTCCATTCAAGGATTGCGATAGTGAGGTTTCTGTGACTAAGAGTTGGTTAAAAAATCGCTTTAACGTCAGCCATCTTCAGGTTCACTTGCATCATTTTAAATCAATTTCAAGTTAAATGAACGTTTAGTGGTAGGGTCCCTGGTCCCAAACAGGTAGGGGTGTTATTTATAATAAGTTTTTCTTAAAAATTTCCCTACTATTATTTTTTTATATTATTATTTCTTCCATCATCGATCAATAATAGTAGCACTTACCTGCTGGTAAGTACTGCGCACCGTTAAAGAAATTATTTTAACCCAAGCAGCGAAATAATCCCACACCTCCAGATAATAATAATTCACCTCCAGTTAATATAATAGCAGTGAATTTTTTACATAAGCATCGCTAATGGAGACATTATAAAGATTGGATCATCCGATCCTCCGGGTGGTGCGTCGGTCCTTCCCACACGCGTCTCAAGTTCAAGAGAAATCCAACGAGATCACGACCATTGAAAGGCGATATTCGGCATCCGGGCGATAGTGCAGATTGCAGATAATCCGTAGCTACGTATTTACACGAAGTGTTGCTCCAGTTAGAAGCCAGATTACTGAGCGAAACCTGATCAACGTCAGACGATATATGCTGGTTTGGAGGAGTGTCATCTAAGGTTAGCGGCGATTTTTGGCGTTGATTTGATCGAAATACCGTCCTTCAATAAGAGTGAATTTTCTAGAATGAAACCAGGTGTTTTAGGTTTATTTAATAAAAAAATTTCTCGTTTCTCCTTCGTTGAAAAGTTATTGTTGAAAACGGCAAAAATTTATATTTCAATAAATAGGTCGTCTCCTACTTCAAAACAAAAATTAGGAAGAGCAAGGACGGAATCAGGAGTAAGAGTAATCCAGACAATTCAGATCTGGCGATCTTGAAGGCCGTGATATAGGTGGGTCCACCTCCTCCGATCCACTTCTCTGGAAAATTTTCATTCAAGAAATTTCTCACTTGTGAGCATCATCATGCTGGAACCAAAAGTTTAATCGACGAGGGCTGCCTTTTAGGTTTTGCATACAGGGACATGGTAGACGCTGCTAACCAAATGTTACCGAGAAAGCTTGCGCTTGTGCTGAATATTTTTTTTAAACTTTAATCAAAGACAATTATTTGACCAGATTACCTCGTCGAGTTTTTAGCAATGAAGCACCACATCAGTCGACAATTTCTCGTTGATATGGAGAATTCAAACGTGAACTGACGATCCAAGGACAGGTGCGCCAAAAACGGTCAATGCTGTGCGCAAGCTGTCCAGAAAGATCACCACGTGACATATGGCTAAATTGAGGCATCATTAGGGATTCCAAAGACGCCAATTCAAAAAATTTAGCATTAAGAATTAACGATAAGAAAAATAGTGTCCCATTGGATATCACATCTGTTGTCCGAAGAACAGAAACTGGCTACTTTTGATGTAGAGAAACTCAACAAGAACGCTTTGACGCAGGAAGCCCTAAAAACGTGTACAGTGACCCGAAAATAACTGCAACTCTGTTTGAAAGTTCGAAGTTTGAAGAAAAACCAACAAAAGTCTTTTTGTCTCAAAAACAGGTAATGTATCAACAATTCCTCCGCTAAATACCTACAGTTACTGCCGATTGGTATACGATCATTTGTTTGCCGGAAGTCACCGCTGAGCTTCGAAAAACCAACCCCGAACGTCGAATCATCCTCCACTAAGACAATACAAGATCGCACACAGTCTGTAGTCAATTTTACCCTTTCCAATTTGGTGTCGCTGTGCCAAACGTGATAGTAGGACAGCATCAAGGCGTGTTATTTATTTCTAAATTGTTATCGATAACTGCCTATTCGCAGTTCGATAACGCCTCTGTTATATAATATGTTTATGTATTTGTCCTGCGTCGCTGCACAAAGAAAGAACTTTGGGTTGGTTATCAAGGCGTGAATTTTATATGCATTGTTTTTGGGTTTTATATTTATTTTTGTGTTTTGCTTCTTTTTCAGAATGTACTACAAGTCCTTGAAATAGAGAGATAAAACGTCCTCTTTCTGAATATAACAGATTTGTTTATTCTTTAAATTTTACACCAAAACGGGGATTATTTCATGGTATTATGTAATTTGTATTCAATGTTTTGTGAACACAGTCAGAGTTTTCTTTGCAAGGGTTCTTTCTCTGACTAGTAAATCGATTTCATTTCATAGTGGGAATTTATTGTGTTTTAATAATATTTCCTTTCTCCCAAAATTGGTTACCTTGAGTATTTTTGTAGCCATTACTACAAACGAACAAAACTCAGAAGGTCCACGGGGTTAAAACTAGACGATCACGATTACAGGTAAAATCAAAGTTCAAAGGGATTAGAATCACATCGGCCATTTTGTTTAAACATTTGAAACTTGAGATTCAGGGCGGAAGAAATCTCAATCAGTTCAAATAATCTGTAAGACTTCAAGGCGGGATAACTTCAAATTCAAAGTTAGACGTCAGGGCGGGAATTCAATAGTGACATTCATGACAGACAAGTTGACATTTCAAACGTCAAATCATTAAGATTTGACGTTTGACCTTCTTTTTAAATCATTAAGATTGACCTCAAACAGCAGACATTTTAATCCGAGGCCACATCACAGATTTTGGTGCCTCGACCAGGATAAGGTCGTTACACTACAGTACGAAGTTGCAAAAGTGATTTTGAAGATGGTTGATGTTAGTGATATGGTTTTTTACTTGAAAAAGAAGACATTTATCCATTAACATCCAGCCTCTTTGTCTGGAAATCTTTTTTAATGGTGAACTAGGAACTAGTGCAGTTATTATTGAATAATTTCCCGCAACTAATGGTACTTGCTCTAGGAGAAAACAGAGAGCAAGGACGGTTGAAAGAGGTCGGTCACCATCGCCAACTACCTGGGCTATTGAATAATACCATTGCAATATTAGTGGATCTAGATTATAGATACTTAGATAACTAACTAGCACCGCACTAGTAGACGTTTATAATTTGTTATTAAAAGGTGACCGACAATTATTTTTATCTATTCCAATTGCTCTGCCACCTAACCTTTTCAATGGAGTCTTATGAAATCGTACACCTTGTCAGGTATTTGTGGCACGGGGTTTCTTTTAGAAATAGACTGTATTCGTCGATTCACCTTACCTGTAACTTAAGGCAACTATTGCACGAATCTCAATCATATTAATAGTAAAAACGTGTGAGAACTGAGAACGGTGATGATGTCCCCACCTACATGAAACATTTACCTTTTGTCTGATTTTCCTATTATAATAGAACTATTATTTTTAGAAAAAAACGTAAGTGTAGTTTTGACGCATATACACTAGGCATGCAAGCTTATTTTTCCAGGAATTGTATACACCTCGATTTATTACTAGATAGTCTGCCAAGGTCATATTTGTTTATGCTACGTTGTAACATCAAACATTATGACACTAAAAATGACAGGTAGAATTTGAAGGTTATTAAAGGAATCAAATGAAAACTTTTGACATTAGGAAGATTCAAAAATAATAAATTTAATAATCGATTACAACATTGCCCTGGCTTTGTTGTCAAGTTCTTTATTAAAAGTAACAGATTTTTTTCTGTTTACATCTGTCAGTTTTGAGACTTAATTTCTAATTTTATAAAATAAAGTAAAAATTAACGAAAATAATAGAGATTATCTTATTAGATCAAGCAAAATGTCAAAGTGGGTACCTATTTAAGTAAAGAAGCAAAGAGATGATGGCAAATATTTGATTCAACATCCGGATCGTCTTAGGTATTAGTCCTTCTGCAGTTGTTGTAAGTTCTACATTATTATAAGATGCTACCTACTCAGATACGTGACACCGTGTTGACTTACCGGCAATCGTTAATTGAAGAATATGGAAGTGATTAACTTCCTTCGCATATCTACTCTTTACGAGAAGAAGAATGAGAAGTGAAAGAACGAAATATATACCTCAACATTCTGAAGTTTTACCTATGTCTGCGTCTGAATTTCATCCTTTTCTCTAACAATAATGATGCTGTTGTATGCAGACCTATTCTAATTTTCAAAATCAAATATTATTCGACATATTATTATAAAGTAAAAGTGGTAATACTTATTATTATTATAAGCATTTCATTACATATTCGGACTATTACAATAGTACCTATATTATCTACAAACTGCGTAGAAATATTAAATTAAAGAAATAAGAAATAATTTATGGAATTGATTTGTTATGATTATGAATAATTTTTAAATTATCAACTGTCAAGTTTTGCATTAATTTAATTTGTATTTTGAGTACTACTTTCCAATAAAATGCGTTCTTTACAAATAGATATATACTTATTATTCTCTAGCCTATTATGAATTAACACCAACTATAATCAAAATAAAACTTAATCCTTATTTTCAAATAAACAAAAATTGTTAATGTAATAAATTTTGTCTAATATTCTGTGATTCCTCATCCTCGTTGCACCTACAAAATTCGAAATCTGACATCAGTGCTGAAATTTCATGTGACCTTGCCAGACTATTTAGATATTAATCGACGTATAGGTAGTAAGTGACTGAAAAAGTTATATTTTATTATACCTACCTAGAATGTATTTACTTGTACTATTAACGATAAATTGAATTGAATTTCTATTAATAATAAGCTTGTTATTCGTTATGCAATAATATTGTATTATTATACATGAAAGAAAAAAACACAAAGACTGGGAAAAACAGACCAATTGTTACGTCCTTGGTGAATAATCGATTCGTATTCTCTAAGACACCACCGTTTCCTACCCCTTCCTATCCCTTTACACATCGGGACGAAGGAAAAGGACACCTGACCGGACAGGACCACACATAGAGAGAAGAGTCGAGGTTTAACATCGAGAGAGAAAAGAACTCGACAGAGTGCCGTTCGTACCAGACTCGTCGATGCTGGTGTTACGGAAACGGGATACCTAGTTCTTTAATGTAATAAGGAAGCGGTATAAAGTAGTGGAACAATCGTGGGTACCTACATAGTGAAGCAGAGTGAACAATAATAATAGTTACAACATCTCGCAAATTAAAACAAGTGCCCCTTTAGTCGGACAAGACACAAGGTCAGTAATTTCGATAATTATTATTAATTAATTGTGTTCCTGTCAATCATTGGCAATTATAGCCTGGTCCTTCCCTAAATTTTGATCCTGTCACCGTGGCGATTTGTCATTACCATCGCGGCATCGAGCCGCATTAATTTAGCCCCTTTCAGGATCGAATCGCGTCGTTAATATTTCGTGTTGCTCTTTGACGCGGAGTTAACATTTTTTTTGGTCCCTCCGTAGTCGGATAGGAAAGCTCGTGGAAATATAGTTCATTAATTGGTTGCATCATTTGTTTGAAATTAGTTTCTCACTCACTGTGTTAAGGTAGCCTGTTTGTAGGTCAAACGGATTCGAAATAGTCGATCCAAAGGACGCCAGACGGTTTCACCCATTCCACTATTAGGTACTCGGTTTTCACCTCACTCCACTTCTTCGTTCGTTGCAGGTGTTCGTTTTAAAAACCTCTGTAATAGTTGAAATATTTTCTCTCTGAATTCGCAGGGCAGAATATTGATTTTTGCATTCACGGTATACTGGGTACACTCGGTATCTTAAGTATTGTTTTTGGTGAATTCGAATTCAATAATTTATTTTCAACTCGATATTAAATAAGTAACTTTCACTTGGTTAGGTACTTATTTTTGGTATTGCTCATCGTTCGTTGTTGTTGTATTTTTACAGGTTTTTAACGAATAACCCTTTTTCGTTGTTACAGGGAAAATATTGATTTTAGTATTCACGGTATACCTACTGGGTACACTCGGTATCTCAAGTATTGTTTTTTGGTGAATTTCAAAGTCAATTTAATTTCAACTCGTTTTTAAATAAGTAACCTTCACTTGGTTAGGTACTTATTTTTAGTTATTGTTCGTATTTCGTTGTCGTTGTATTTTTTACAGGTGTAAAAAATAACCCTTATTCGTTTATTGCTTTAGTGTTTTGTTGATACTCTTTAGCAAAATGTCCAACACTTTGGTCGGAGCAAACGCTTCTGTTTCGAAGTTTTTGACTCGTTTGAACTCGATTCTGACAGTAGTTTCAGCACCCATTGATGAAAAGTCGCGTTTTATTGTCCTGGCTGCATGCGACAGCGCTTCAGATTTGTACAATCAGGTGCAGGAGGTTGATAGAAATATCCTGATTACGGTTGAGTCGGCAGATAAGAGTGCTTTGGTCGTAGATGTGTCATCGGAGATTTGGAAATCATACTCGGGACTACTTATCGAAGTTGATTCGGTTTATTTTCAGATTAGAGCGGTTCAATTGTCGTTGGAATCGACTCAGGATACGGTGGTGAAATCACGTCATGGTTCGAGTGAATCGTTAAATAGTCGACAGTCTGGTGCTCCCGCGCTACCCCCCTCTGCAAGTTCACATGTGAAATTGCCTCGTATCGGTATACCTACTTTTGATGGTTCGTTGAGGATGTGGTCGGTTTATTATGATTTGTTTAGGACTTTGATTCATTCGAATGATTCGTTAGCTCCAATTGAGAAGTTCCAGTATTTAGTTTCGACTTTGTCAAAGGAACCTCTTACCCTTGTCAAACATTTACCACTGACAGATGACAATTATGTGATAGCTTTCGATACTCTTGTCCAAAGGTATCAGAATGAGCGAGTACTTGCGACGTGTTATTGGCAGGCGATTTGTAATGCTCCCAAAATAACGGATTCTGATTCCTCACAATCGCTTCGTGAATTGTTGAATACCTTTTCAGAAAATATTACAGCTTTGGGTCAGGTCTCAGGCGTCTCTCTCTGGGATTTCACTTTGTTCAACTGGTTGCTACAGAAATTGGATAACGCTACTCGAAAGCGTTTCGAACTCCAATTTGCATCTGAAGAGTTTCCATCATATCAGGATTTGCACAAGTTTTTGTCGTCACAGTGTCGTGCATTAGAATCATCTTTGGGGAATGACCTATCTCCGTCTGCAGTCGTTGGTAAGCGGAGTAGCGTCAAGTCTGGTGGAAAAGTGGAATCGAGGAATTCACATGCATTTTTGTCAACGTCGAGTGCGTCTTCATCGAAGCAGTCGTGCTTCCATTGTAATGGAGAACACCCGATCTCGAATTGTCGTTCTTTTTTGAAGTTGGACCCGCGCAAGCGTTTTGAGGCTGTGAAGGCAGCGCGCTTGTGCCTAAATTGTTTTGGCCCTTCACACTTGGTGAAGCAGTGCCCCTCTTCTCATTCGTGTAAGGAGTGTGCAGGTCGGCACCACTCTTTATTACATTTCGTTAAACTTAGTAATTCGGATGGAGCAGCTTCTCATCGAGTTGAGCCGCCTCCAGTCGCATCCACGGTTGCCATGTCTTCTCTCCCATCCTTTCAGGATGTTCGTTCTCGTTCTCGTAGCAATACTACGGTTCTTTTAGCAACCGCATGTATTGAAGTTCAAGACAAGTGGGGCAACTATCAAGTGGTTCGTTCTTTAATTGACTCTGGCAGTCAGTCGTCTTTTATTACTGATCGGTGCCGCAAGCGTTTGGGCTTGCACTTGAATCGATCATCAACACCTATTTCTTGTTTGGGTCACGTGACCTTGGGATCGGCCCAGGGATCATCTGATTGCATTATTCGTCCCGTTGGGGTACCATCACCTACTTTTAAAGTAAGTACTTTGGTCTTGAACAATATTTGTGGAAAACTTCCCAGTGTTGACATTTCGCCATCGAAGGCGCTTGATAATTTGAAGTTAGCGGATCCTAATTGGTACACGCCTGGTTCTGTCGATGTTTTGCTAGGAGCTGACATCTTTCCCAATATTGTTCATGGTGGTTATTTGTCGGGCAGTGATAACTGTCCAGCCGCAATGAACACGACGTTTGGTTGGGTTCTTTTGGGAACCATTTCGTCGAAGGTTGCGGGCGAGGTTCAAGCTTGTTTTGCGTCGGTAGATTCGACCCTTGAAGAGACTCTTAAGGCATTTTGGAGAGTTGAGGAGGTGCCTTCAGTTGAGGTTTGCTCTAATGAGGAACAAGAGGCTGAGTCGTTGTTCGTTGAGTCTCATTATCGAGAAGAATCAGGTCGTTTTGGGGTATTGTTGCCATTTAAGGATAGCAAAGAGTTGCCTATCTTTAATGATTCGTTGAATGTCGCAGATCGTCGTTTGCTCGCTTTGGAGAGACGATTGTCGAGGTTGCCTCACATTAGAGACATGTATGTAGAGTTTATGAGAGATTATTTGGAGGCTGGGCACATGTCGTTGGTGCCATTGGAGTCGGAATCTGCAAACTCTTATTACATTCCGCATCATTGCGTTTTTAAAGACCCTGGTGTTTCGATGTCTTCTGATGTGTCTTCGCTCGCCCCAGTATCGTCGAAAATTCGTGTCGTGTTCGACGCCTCGGCCAAAGCATCGAACAATCTTTCGTTAAATGATACCTTGTTGATTGGTCCGAAGTTGCAAAATGACATCACTAGTGTTTTGCTTCGTTTTCGAGAGAACAAATTCGTGTTCACTTGTGACATTAGGCAGATGTATCGGCAAATTTTAGTTGGAGATTCACATCGACAGTATCAATTAATTCGTTGGCGTTTTTCAGAAAAGGATCCTATTCGAAGTTACAAATTGAACACTGTAACTTATGGGGTTTCGTCCTCGCCATATTTGGCCATTAGGTGCTTGTTACAATTAGCTCAAGAAAATTCTGAGAAGTTTCCTCTCGCTTCGAAAGCCATTCGTCTCGGGCTTTATGTCGATGATTTTGCCATTGGGGCAAATCAAATCGAGGAAACCTTGGAGTTGAGAAATCAGCTCATTTCGCTATTGCAATTGGGACAATTTGAGTTGCGGAAATGGTCTGCTAACAATCCACAATTGCTTCAGGATCTGCCGGTTGAACATTGTCAACAGCAGTCATCCAACTTTGATTCGGAATCGGACTTTTCGGTGAAAATTCTTGGCCTTCAGTGGCAATCGGCTACTGATTCGTTTTCGTTCATGGTTAAGTCCATAGATTCACCTTGTACTAAGAGAAGCATTCTCTCAGAAGTCGCTAAGATCTATGACCCGTTGGGTTTCTTGTGCCCATTGACCTTTATGGCAAAACGAGTCATTCAACATTTGTGGTATCTCGGGCTGGATTGGGATGAAGATCCACCAGCTGATGTTGTCGAAAAGTGGAATCGATATAAGTCCACTCTTCATGTTTTATCCAAGTTGACAATCCCTAGGTGCTTGGTTCCCGAAGGATTTTTCGTGTCGTGTCAACTGCACGCATTTTGTGATGCGTCGACTGCAGGTTATGCGGGTGTGGTGTATTATCGTTTCGAGGACGCCGATGGCAATGTGCAGGTTCGTTTCGTTACTGCCAAGTCTCGTGTTGCTCCGCTCAAACCACTCTCCGTTCCACGGCTGGAATTGTGTGCCGCAGTCTTACTATCAGATCTCGTTTCGTTCGTCCTTGAACAAGGTCCTCAATCCATTGTTGTTGATAAGGTTTTCGCTTGGAGTGACTCTTCGGTCGCTCTATCCTGGATCAAGTCGTCTCCACATCGGTGGAAGACTTTTGTTTCGAATCGTGTCGTCCACATTCAGGATCGAATTCCTCCGGATTGTTGGAATCATGTACGTTCAGGTGACAACCCAGCGGACTTCGCGTCTCGGGGCTTGTTACCAGAGGAGTTAGTCGGGGCTTCCGCATGGTGGGCGGGGCCTGAATTCCTCAGATTGCCGCTGGAATCTTGGCCAGCACTCTTTCCCATTGCTCCCACTTCTGATGTTGAACTGGAGAAAAGGAATATTGTTTTGTTCGCTACGATAGAGATTTCGGATGTCGATGTTTTGTTGAAAAGATTTTCTTCTTTGAGGAAAATTCAGGGTATTATCGCTCGGTGTTTTCGTTTCACTAACAATTGTCGTGCTGTCAATAGGACCACTGGTGCATTGAGTGTCTCTGAGTTGCATGCTGCTCTCATGCACATTGTTAGAATTGTTCAATCTTCGGTCTTCTCTTCGGAATTGGAGAAAATTCGCTCTGGTAAACCATGTGCCAAGTACTTGCAGTCATTGTCGCCCTTTATTGATGATTTCGGTATTTTGCGAGTCGGGGGTCGACTGTTGCATTCGGGTTTAGCATTCGACGCTAAATATCCCGCATTGTTGCCAGGAAGGCATAGGTTGGTTGAACTTTTGATTGATCAGATACATCGAGGTTATTTGCACCCAGGAGTGAACACTACTCATTATCTCCTTCAACAAAATTTTTGGATCCTGTCTGCTCGTAGGGTCATTCGTAGTTATTTGTCGAAATGCAATCGTTGCTTTCGCACTCGTCCCCTCTCGTTGGAGCCTCCCATGGGGAATTTACCTGTCGCTCGTGTCTCCCAATTGAAGCCCTTTAGTTGTGTCGGGGTCGATTATGGGGGACCCTTTCCTATTGTCTTGTCGAGGTATAGGGGTGTCAAAACTTCTAAAGCCTATTTATGTTTGTTCGTATGTTTCGCGACTCGCGCGATTCATCTCGAGATCGCTTCTGATTTATCGTCAGAGACTTTCCTAGCAGCTCTAGGAAGAATTGTTTCTTTGCACCCTGATGCGGATGGTGTCGTCAGGGTTGCCTCGGTTCGTACGACCAAAGGTCTTCGTAGACGACCTCTGGTCAAACTTTGCCCGTTACCTAACCAGTAACGGACTCAGGGAATTTCGTCCCTGACTTGTCGTTTCGTTTCGTTTCGTTTTTGTTATTGTCGTTAGTTTCGTTTTCGTTAGTTTCGCTTTTGGTTCAATTTTCTGATAGCGGAAAATTCCTCCGGTAATTTTGGTGGGCGGTATGTTACGTCCTTGGTGAATAATCGATTCGTATTCTCTAAGACACCACCGTTTCCTACCCCTTCCTATCCCTTTACACATCGGGACGAAGGAAAAGGACACCTGACCGGACAGGACCACACATAGAGAGAAGAGTCGAGGTTTAACATCGAGAGAGAAAAGAACTCGACAGAGTGCCGTTCGTACCAGACTCGTCGATGCTGGTGTTACGGAAACGGGATACCTAGTTCTTTAATGTAATAAGGAAGCGGTATAAAGTAGTGGAACAATCGTGGGTACCTACATAGTGAAGCAGAGTGAACAATAATAATAGTTACAACATCTCGCAAATTAAAACAAGTGCCCCTTTAGTCGGACAAGACACAAGGTCAGTAATTTCGATAATTATTATTAATTAATTGTGTTCCTGTCAATCATTGGCAATTATAGCCTGGTCCTTCCCTAAATTTTGATCCTGTCACCGTGGCGATTTGTCATTACCATCGCGGCATCGAGCCGCATTAATTTAGCCCCTTTCAGGATCGAATCGCGTCGTTAATATTTCGTGTTGCTCTTTGACGCGGAGTTAACACCAATCAAATCTATTTTTGTACATACATATAAGGTACTTTGTATATATGAAATATAATATTACGAGGATAAAGCTTTAAACAAAATTCATTACTGCCCTTATTAAACGTTAAAAAATATTGTAACGCATTTGTGGCGTTAAAGTTTATTTACGCTGAAATTCATAGCGACCTTTTTCTGAAAAGTATCGCGTATAAATTCACATACCCTTTTGACCCTTTTGAAAGAAACATCACCTATACATGCGTCGCGCGCACGAAAAATTTCGACTTGGAAGTCGATGAGGACGACATGTGGAAGTGGTGTAGTGACGGGATATAACGTTAAAATTCAGTAACGTTACTTCTCGTTCCGTTCCAATGAAATAACGTTCCAAAATAACGTTATTTTGTAACGTTACTTTGTTATGAACGAACAATGACAATGGTCTGGGAAGTGGGAACTTGGATAAGTAAACGACTGAAATTAAAGAATGAAAGATGAAACGACAGCGAGTGAGTAACCAAACGTCCATGGCAAGCGTAGCAAAATAACGTCGATGTTCATAATAAATAAAAATTAAATAATAATTATCATTTCCGCAAACCGAAGTTACAAGGCCTTAAAAACTATGAGGAATACGAGGTTATAAAATAAACGAGAGGATTTACCTACAAATATTTTTTTCTTTTTATGTTTTAAACTCAATTTTGAAACAATAGGTCCTACCTACCAATAGAAGAAAATTAAATGAAAAAAATGCTCACCCATCAAAATAAATAACTTTCATTATTATAAAAATTCTTCTATGAAAAAAATAAGTAGGTACCTATCTAATTAAAATTAAATTTGATTATTTTTATTGAACCTTGCTTCTTATTAGTTGTTAAATGTTCTTCGTCTTTATTTGAGTTTTAGGTTCGATATTAAAATATTATTTTTCAAAAATATTTTTATAAAATTGAAACGTTTCGAGATCGATTGGTCTCTTGTTCACTCATAAATAATTGTAAAAAATATGTAAAAACTTAAAAATACTTTAAAAAATCATAATTATTATATTAAAATGTCGTAAATGGTGTTTTTAAATTTTAGAAAAAATATAAGTAAATTAATTTTGATCTTGATTTCAAGATTAATTTAATTAATTAATTTAATAATTAATTTCAAGATCAAAATTAATTTACTTATTATATTTTTTCTAAAATTTAAAAACACACCATTTACGACATTTTAATATAATAATTATGATTTTTTAAAGTATTTTTAAGTTTTTACATATTTTTTACAATTATTTATGAGTGAACAAGAGACCAATCGATCTCGAAACGTTTCAATTTTATAAAAATATTTTTGAAAAATAATATTTTAATATCGAACCTAAAACCCAAATAAAAGACGAAGAACATTTAACAATTAAAATTAAATTTAGAGTTAATAAAAAATATGCTACATTAATATAACTCCTTTGCTTTGATTTTTTAAGGTATATAAGTAGGTCAGTTATTAATAAATTATAAGTTTTATATAAATACCTATTACCTATAGGTACCTATACCTACACATTTTTATGTGTGAATGAGAATGTGATATGCAACGTAATGTAACGCAACGAAGAATGAAGACGAAAGTTATCTGATCTGCAGAAGTTAAATAATGTAATGGAACGAATGATGGAACGGAACGAAAGGAATAACTTATTAACTTATAACTTATAATGTGATATGCAACGTAATGTAACGCAACGGAGAATGAAGACGAAAGTTATCTGATCTGCATAAGTTAAATAATGTAATGGAACGAATGACGGAACGGAACTAACGGAAGAAATAACTTATCTAAAGTTATAACTTATAAAATAACTTATCGACAAGGAACGGGTAGGTAACGCGCCAGCGCATTAGGTATCCAGCTGAATTCTATAAGTTATACAAATAACGAATAACTTATCGTACAGGGAACGGAACGTAACGTTACAAAAAAATAACGTTCCAAAATAACGTTACTGGTATAACGTCTCGTCACTAAAGTGGTGTGACATTGAGGAAGCTCACTCAATAATCGACGGGCGAACGCGTGATCCAGGACGTGTATCTGGAAGAGAAAACACGAGGGCTAGAGCTCCTCTTCCAGCTCTAGTTGTTTTACCAACTCTTGGGAGACTCAAAAAGACTGTTGGGAGACCTAATTAGCTCTCTGGCGTAGATCTTTCAGCGCCTAGACACAGGAACCGGGACTTAGCTACTCTTTCAGAATGTTTGCGGAGTCGACAGTGTCCTATGAGCAGACCTACAGTACGGCTGAGGCCTAGTAGGTTTGTCGTAACCGCGTGAGATCTGTTCCATTTGGTCAGAGTTTCTGAGAGCAGCCACTCTTTTATGGTGCTTCTCTTGAAGGCTTTTTTCACCAGCAGTAGAGTTCGGGTCCGATGGGGGCAGTTTCTGATCCCTTGCGGGCCAGTATATCCGCCTTCTTGTTACCCTCCAACCCTGAGTGCCCTGGTATCCACAGTGACGACTCGAGCAACTCAGAGTTACGCCAGAGCAACCGTCTCGGCCTGAAACACCATGGTCGGTCGGCCAAGACTGGTCGCCATTTTAACTTGTTTTGGGGGGTTTTGGCTCCGTCCGTGTATCAGATCGAGTGAGCGAACACTGGGATCCCGTTTATCCATTCCTTCTTGTCAGGGAATCAGGAATTTTTTATGGAAGCAAAACTGAGGTGGTATCTCGTTACTAGGCATACCCACGATGGAATCTGCCTGGATGGACTCTCTCAGTTCTTTGGGTAGATCCATGCCTCGATATAACCGGTGGTTGTCCTGTCATGAGTCTGCAGATTGTCTGCTTAAATGTACCTTGTGCATATTTGTGTAATGGTGGAAGTATGAGTTAAACCTGTAGTGCTGCAGTTGGGGTTGTCCTCATTGCTTCTGTTATGCTCAGGCAGGCTAGCCTTTGAGTTTTTTTCTAGGAGCTTTTGCGCCTGCAGCTGTGTAGGTTTCGTCCACCATACCACTTACCCGGAGGTATCATCGGTCTTACGACCTGAGTGTATGGTCACTGGGTCATTTTAGGGGTAATCTATCTTACATAATCTTCTTTATCTTTCCCGTGCCTGTTGTCTTTCTAAATAGAAGTTAAATCGCTTCTAAAAATTTATCTTAACCACATTTGAATCCGGAACCGAAAAGCCAACGAGAAAAAAGCCATTTTTCAGGATTGATTGCCTTCGCCAGCTTCCAGTTATTAAAATTCAGTGAACGACTTTTGTACCCTCAAGCGGGTTGAGAAGAAAAGTGTTTAACAGTTTCATTATTTCTACATTCTACACAATTTGTCTGTTCCACATTCTGCAGGAATGTTGCGTAATAGACTTCTGTTCTTTCTTCGCTGAGGTCAGTAAAGGAGATTTCAAGCTTTTACCTGGCAAATCAGGCATCGATCTTAGTTCAGATTCATATTAAATTATCCTGGAAGAAATGAAATCCAAGATGGTCAACGTCTGGCTGGAACGTTTACGGTTTTTGCAGTAGTGGTGGAAGGTAAAGTCTTCAGCCATTCAAAAAAATATTTTTTTGAAAGTGGTATATTTAGGATTACTTGTGCTTAATACATTCTAGATTTATGAAACAAGTAAACCGTATGGTAATTCCTTACGTCTAAAATTAAACTGATCCACAGACAGGTAGCAGTGTCGAAGTTTGCATACGAATTTAATTAAATCGGGGAATTTTTCTTTCAACATAAAATGCAAATGTTATTACATTACTGAGAATTACTTTCATGAAATCGCGAAAAGGAAAGCAAAAGCAACACTTCCCAGGAAACCAGTAAAGAACAATGTCGTAGAAGTTTATTCCAAGAATCAATAAATGCATCTGGAATGGAATAAATAGCTTATAGCAGTGTTGTTTGTTGATCATTTAAATAAACACTCATACAGGTAGATGTAAATGAGTCTATGAGCGTTAAAATAAAACACATACCTACATACATAATACATACAAACTCGTCTTGATTGTTGATCTTCATCTTCAACTGACGACTGAAAACATTAATATGTCTTCATCTTTAAGACATTGGAAGCTCGTTAGACAGAGTGATTCATACCAAAAATCATATACAAATTATGTAATATGCGTGTCTTAAAATAGACACTTTCTTCTTGTGCTTGCGTGAAGGATTATTTGTGTATAGCCATTAAAACGACAATATAAATATTGCTCTGAAAGAGAAAACAATTTTTAGAGCTTTTGTTTTAACGATTTTTAGAGTACCCACCCATCCCATTACGGATAAATTCATGTTAGATGTAAATGATTTCTTCCAATGATAACCCATCCATACTCAATATGGGACAGATCATGGGATCGAGCACACTATAGAAGAGACAAACTTGGCTTGGTATCTTCCAAAAATTGTACAAAAATCCCTTGCCATATGAGGAAGGGCATTTTCTCGTTGAAAAAAAGAGGTAATGGGAGAAACAAGAAAAACAAGTATGGAAGACAACGACTGCAACACTTCTTAAACCAAATTACATTTCCTGGCCAGAGAGTCGGTAAATTCGTTCTCTCCATATCCACCACGGCCCGGAATCCAGATCAGAGTTACTTCGTTACTCCTTGGTTGGACATTAATCTGCGTTGGCACTCTTCTCCTGCATCTGCGCACATAGCTCTATGGTATAGATTTTGGTCTGGAAAGTGGTTCCGTGAAGGCCCAGCCTCGAGAAGACTCTCTTCTTCGAGCCAGCGCTGTACATCCCAGCTCCAGTTTTCATGGATGTTTTAGGTCCATCTATGAACCATCTGAAATCTGTTCGGCGTTCATTTCTCTTGTCCTTCCAGACGTCTCTTCCCGGGAGAAGGATCTTATAAGCAGAGTGGTTCATGATGGTTTTAGTCATTATGTCCGAGGTCATACTAAGTAGACAGTGACTTTTTACGGTTCATTTGTAATCCATTTGGCCTCTCTCTTCAAATAAATACGAAGAGGTGGTAAGTCCGGTAAGATTACCATTGCCGCCGACGGTGTGGTGTTAATAGCAGTAGCACCACTGATCGCCAGACAAGCTTGTATCTGTAGGCTAGAGAGAAAAGGAGAGTCCTTAATGGAAAAAGCAACTATTGAAGTGGCTTCAGTGAGTATCAACTGCGATCTATTGCTTCCATGGCATAGTCCTCCCTACATCATTACCTCCTCAGGAGTAATGCCAATTTTTAGCTGGATAAAGAAATATTTTACCGTTCCTCACATCATTCCTCTCGTTCTCTGAAGAACACCATTAGGCCAAAAATCAAAGCGGGACTTGTTGCTGGTGTTGATGCTGGTGACTCCATTCTTCAGCTCAATGGTCTTATTCTTTACACGATGCGAATGAAGCTCAAAGTTTCCAGTTGGTATAAGAGCCGTGATCCGTGTAGATAATGCCAATAAATCCAGATACGCTGGCGAAGCGAGTGTAGGTAAATAGTGGACTAATAATCAAATTGACAATATAGTAGGGAGCGACCTCTCTCCGTACAGAGAGAGAAGAAATAGAATTTAGTGGCAGATACGAGGACCTGTCAGATCGGTGTTAAGGGAACGAGAAAAAAGGTTTTGTTTCGTAGACTCGGTTGAAATATGAAAATTATTATGAATTTATTACAGTCTTTAACTTTTTTCAGATGAAATCAATCATATTTCAATTGATCATTTGCATACCTACATCAAAGAGGTACTCACGCAGACTACTCCTAGTAATAAGCGAAATAAAATAAAACGAACCGGCGATCATGAACCAACGTAGGTAGGTAGGTATGCATGTACCTACAAAGAAAATTAATTTATGATTCTTTCAGGCTGCTCAATGAGGCGCAAAATGAAAGTATGCCAACGGGCATGCCAACTGTCACTAAACCGATCAAAATTAGTTCATCCTAGGCGAAGATATTGCTCTGCAGTCTCACGCTTGTAACGGTACTGTTTACTTTTTATTGTTATCTATCAGATCGTCTATTTACATTGAATGGTGTCGGCATTTGGAGGCGAAAACCCGATCGACGTACGTAATTAGAGCCAGCACGTGTAGGCTAATAATTTCATATTTTAAGTAGTTACATCGATCAGTAGGTACCAAAGTTATGCGTGCATGAATTAGAAAGGCGAGATATTTCTTTGCATTCTTTTTGCTTTAGCTAGCGCTAAATATTCGTTTCAATTCCTTTTTATTGAGAGAAGTATTTTTATTTTTGGATTTTGTTAGAGACTCTTCTAAGATTATAATCGTATAAATAAATTGGTACCACCAAATTTTACAAGTACCTGATGGGTCTTCCTCTATCATGGTATTTTCCACTTTTAGTTTTCTTGATATTATTGGCCTTCCTGAAGACGTTGAGGAATAGTTTGGAAGGAAACTGAGATACTTCCCCAAAGTACTTACTTTCAGCCAAAAGGGTAAACTTTAGTCAGAACCACCATAACCATAGGTAAGTACCTACGCTTCTTCCAACAATGATCTTCTGCATGTGGGGCATCTTCGTACCGGTAGCTTTAACTTGGTCGTATAAGATCCCTTTCAATTCAACTTGATCCCCGGCTTCGGGGAGGAATTTCTAGACCACAGGAAAGACTTCCTCGAAACATTGCACTGGAATGTTTCTGAGATTCGAGTCTTTATATCGGTGAGCCTGAGAATGGCCAGGAAGAGATATTCATTTCTGACAGGTGTGATCTTCTCCAGGTCTGTGACCACTTTGGTCGGAATTGCTCCCCTGGACGTTCGTCTCGGACTGGGGACATCAGCGCGAGATAAATTCGGCTATCGAAATTTATTTACGAAAAAGAACTATAATTATTATTTAAGAATTAGTCTACAGGGTTACTGGTAACTGGATACATTCCTTTGGTGATCTGATAAAACAAGAGGTAAGGAGTAAATTAACCCCAACATGCACTATACAAAACTCAATAGATTTTGAGATATTTCGATTTTCAACTTTTCTTAAAAAAATGGTTTCAAATGTCTTGAAATGTAATTTTCAAAAAATCTACTTTAACTTTTTGATTTTTTTTTTTGCTGGAATACTTGTCCAATACTATGCTTCCTTCTGGAATAAAAAATATCCTGAGGTATTTCGATCGTGTGAAAATTTCAAAGAAAAACTTTCACAAACTATTTTTTTTAAATGAGATTTAAAAGTTTTTACAAGTTATTTTCGCAAAATTGTCAAGGCAACTTGCGTACAAATTGTTTTAAAAACTTTCTTAGTGTAGTACCTATCTAACAAGGTACGAATCTTGTACAAGAATAACAGAATCTCCCCGCTATGTACCGTTACCGAGGAACAAATCCTTAAGTCGGGACGTTTTAAAAAAAATACGGCCCTGAACGGGGGTCTTAAAATTCTCGGATCCGGTCCATTTTCAATAGGTCGTATTTGGGGGTCACAAGCTTCGTCCCTACTAAGTTTCGTCCCGACCGGTAAAACTTTCAGACACTTAGAGTCGCTATTACTAGGCTATTCCCGAAAAATCCCGAAATTCCCGAAAAAATGACACTTCCCGGGAACGGATCCCGCTCATTTTCAATAGGCATCGTGCCACGGTGCGCCTCTTCAATCGAGCCAAATTTCAACTTTCCCACATGAAAACTGGCGGCTCTAGAGTGTTTCCTAGCAAAGTCACAGAAGTTTCGTAAGTATACGTATTCTTGTGCCCGAAAAATGTCTGTCTGTCGGTCTGTCTGTCTGTGACTTTGCTAGGAAACACTCTAGAGCCGCCAGTTTTCATGTGGGAAAGTTGAAATTTGGCTTGATTAAAGAGGCGCACCGTGGCACGATGCTTATTGAAAATGAGCGGGATCCGTTCTCGGGAAGTGTCATTTTTTCGGGAATTTCGGGATTTTTCGGGAATAGCCTAGTAATAGCCACTCTAAGTGTCTGAAAGTTTTACCGATCGGGACGAAACTTGGTAGGGACGAAGCTCGTGACCCCCAAATACGACCTATTGAAAATGGACCGGATCCGAGAATTTTAAGACCCCCGTTCAGGGCCGTATTTTTTTTAAAACGTCCCGACTTAAGGATTTGTTCCTCGGTAACGGTACATAGCGGGGAGATTCTGTTATTCTTGTACAAGATTCGTACCTTGTTAGATAGGTACTATACTAAGAAAGTTTTTAAAACAATTTGTACGCAAGTTGCCTTGACAATTTTGCGAAAATAACTTATAAAAACTTTTAAATCTTATTTAAAAAAAATAGTTTGTGAAAGTTTTTCTTTGAAATTTTCACACGATCGAAATACCTCAGGATATTTTTTATTCCAGAAGGAAGCATAGTATTGGACAAGTATTCCAGCAAAAAAAAAAATCAAAAAGTTAAAGTAGATTTTTTGAAAATTACATTTCAAGACATCTGAAACCATTTTTTTTAAGAAAAGTTGAAAATCGAAATATCTCAAAATCTATTGAGTTTTGTATAGTGCATGTTGGGGTTAATTTACTCCTTACCTCTTGTTTTATCAGATCACCAAAGGAATGTATCCAGTTACCAGTAACCCTGTATAATGCCTAGAAGAGTTATGAACTAACCTAATAGACTCAAGACTAGACGCCAAAAGATAAATTAAATTTTTCTATTTTATTCAGATCTAACCACAACTACTTATCGAGCATAATTAACAATGTTTATTAAAGAGAGTTCATTCTAATGTCATTATACTATAATAACACATCCCATAGGAATTGCAACATTGCTAGAAAGCAACTCCAGGTGTCGCATTCTTATGTGTCAACATTATTTTCATTGCTCGCTTCGTCTCACTTTAACCAGTCAGCGATCGATGACACTTGTCTCCCATTCCAAGCGCAGCTGGGACAGATGCATCTCGCGATCTGGAGGAACGACAGGCACACTAGGTCCAGGTCCTCCATCCAGAAGGGATTCCATTCATCCATTATGGACCGGATTTGAAATCTGTAAAAGTTATTTTCTATTAGAATGAAATCGTACACTCCAATAAATAAAATAGTAGTAAACATGACACTGCAATAGTAAGAAATCAATGTTTATCAACAAGAGTTGGCCGTGACCAGAACACGAAGCTGTGTGAATTGTTTAGGCATTTAGGCATATACAATACACTGGTATTGGTCGTCAGTCGTCACTTTTGACGAATGTACTTATACAGGACGTTTCTAAACATGTATAGGAAAATGGAGAGGTGTGGTTCTATTCTTTGGTGCGCTGTGAGAAAAAAAGTTCCTAATATGGTCCCCAGACACACCGTTTTCGAGATACAGGGTGTCAAAAAAATGTTTTTTCAATTTTTTGACGATATCTCAAGAACCGTTTAAGGTATAAAACTAATTTTTTCCACACACCTGTTCCGTCATCGTAATTGATTTTAGTCGTTAGAAATTGATATCTTAATCCCGATGAACGATATGCTCATTTCATTCAGGAGCAACCGTCCTTCTCACAAGATTCGTGGGCTCGAAGAACAATCAACCCCCATCCCTTCCTCCCCTCTACACGCACATGCAAAAGTGAGAAAGGAAGAGAAGAAAAAACTTGGTCACTCGAAGTCGTCGAGCGAAGTTGCATTTACGAGATTCGTAATTCGTATCGTATTGGACGGATCGTCAGATATCCTCCTAAATCGTATCAATATAATTCGTAATAATTAATCGTATCGTGGTCTTAAATTAACCGCGGTTTATAATCGTTAATTAAATTAAGTGATCTACAACCAAACATCAAGAGACAGAGAGCAGACGGAAGGTCAGTAACTACTCCTGTTGCCCTTTGGGCTAAGCCCTGGTCCTTCATCGTATAATCAAAACCATTATTAATTGCTCCAAAGCAACACCTTATCATTAATATTATTTTCTTTTTGAGTGCTATCACTGCTATCTGAATTTCTTTCCATATATGGCGTGGCGGGTTGCTTGAAATTTTTTGGTCAGAATTGTTACGACACTAGGAAAATTAAACAAAGAATTGGAAATGGGTCAATGAGTATATTAATTTATCCTCGTCCTCGGGACAATTGTCAGTTTTACAATAATCGCTGTGAGTGATAAAACAATATGCAAACGTAGTCACTCCAAAATATAACAAATTTTAGCCAGATGCAAGAATGGTCTAACACGTAGTTCAGATGCAAATCTTTAACTACAAATTGTTACAATTTATACACAAGTGGTAAAAATGGAAAATTTTAAACCCTAAGCATTGTGTTGATCTGTATAATACGACACCTGCAGCTCCGCCAAGCGTATGTGGGTGACGCTAAAAGGTATATTTGCTAATCTGGACCAGCTGTAGGGCTAGTTGAGTTTGCCAAAGTTATTGTAGTTGCACTGATTGTGTCGTCTTTAGTTATGTCTGTATAATATGGAGAATTTTTAGGCCTTAGATTAGATTAGGCGATGAGACTTATGCCCGTATTCACAAACGATAATTTCCTAAATAATTACGTAATTATTTAAATGAGTGAGATGGAGGTATGCAGTTTTTTTGCAAAAGAATGAGATGGGGAGATTGATTACGTAATTATTTTGGAAATTATCGTTTGTGAATACGGGCATTAGAGTAAGATTGATTTAGAGCTAGTCACGATGTACTTTTAATTGTTATTGTTGTTAATAATAATCAAATAAACCGTGAACTACCTACCTTTCATCGACCAATTCCTGCAGCAAGATCTTCAACCGTCATCTTATTAGAAAAGTAAAAGGTGAAAAGGTAAAAGGACGTTTCTTCCTCAGAAAAAACTAATAACCAGCTGGCGATAGGTTTACATCTAAGATGAAACGATGTTCAGCGGTCACTTTCAATTATTAATCAAAAATCATTTGTTATTATAAAAAATTGACTTTTCAACTCGTTATTTATGATGTTCTTTAAGCTGCGGTAAATATGTTTTTAAAAAAGAAGACTT
Organism: Malachius bipustulatus; assembly: GCA_910589415.1. Classification (NCBI taxonomy): domain Eukaryota; kingdom Metazoa; phylum Arthropoda; class Insecta; order Coleoptera; family Melyridae; genus Malachius; species Malachius bipustulatus. The sequence continues at coordinate 59,322,364 of OU342630.1, forward strand.
TGTCTTTCTATATTTTTTTTATTGTTAGATAATAACACTATTAAGATAAAAACTAGTAACACTATTTTTGTTTTGCAGAAACATTTACACTTTGTCTTAAACGACTACTCGAAAACAAACTTTATTAATCAAATACTCGCATTAATGGAGCTACGTCACAGATTTTCGAAAAAATATTATGCGACAAATCAAAGTTCAAATTTGATATCTAATTTTATCAAAATTGCTATAAACTCACTGACCTATAACACTCGTTTAATTCGGTCTAAAATAATCAACTTCATTTTTGAAGATAATTATTTATTTTAACTATGTAATCCAAATTTTATCGACGTGATGTTTTGGTAGTAATAGACACGAGGGCTATCGCACGTGAAAAGTGCAAAAAAACAAAAATTAAGTCTAGGAATTTAATTTTTATATTTTTTTTATTTGCTCTCTAGAAAAATTTATCCTCTTATGAAAGATGAAGATGCCTCTAAATTTTATTCTAACATTCTAACATACCATCGCTCTACGGTGACGAATTTATCATGCTTCACGCAGTATGTTGCTGAAGCTTTAGAGATAATCAAAAGCAGGTGGACTTTTATACGGACTTCTCGAAGGCTTTTGATAAGATTGACCACTCTCTTCTCTTGACGAAACTGGAACGTTTTGAATCATTGGTTTCATTTTTCAAGTCGTACCTGTTTGAGAGACTTCAGTATGTCTCGTACAATGGCTACAGTTCACCATCATTCACTCCTTCATCGGGCGTTCCCCAAGGTTCCAATTTGGGGCCGCTACTGTTTTTGATTTTTATAAATGACATTGTGGACACCATTTACACTCCTGTGCTATTGTTTGCGGACGACTTGAAGATATTCTCTGTGGTGGAAAACGAAGATGACTGTTATCTGTTGCAGGCTACTATAGATAATATCGAGCGTTGGTGTGGGTCCAATAAAATGATCATTAATATGGATAAGTGTCGAATAGTTTCGTTTTATAGAGGGAAACATCCCCTGCTGTTTAATTATTCATTGGGAGATGTACCTTTCACTCGTACTGATACTGTGCGTGACTTAGGCGTTGTCTTTGACTCACGACGGTCCTTTTCTGGACATGTGGAATACGCGACGAAACATGCCTTGAGAATGTTTGGGTTTATATCCAGAAATAGTACGCATTTCACAGATGCACGTTCTTTGAAAATCTTATATTACGCACTGAAAAAACTACTACCGTATTTCCAATTATAGTCCTATTTTTGGACCTTTTCACTTTAATCGACCACAATAAGCATCACTTCAATTATAAAAAATTAAAACAATGAAAGATCTAGTTTCAAGTTGAATATACACGAGTTAACGAAATCGAAATATATCTGCACATGGTTGAAGAAATATTTCTCTTTAAGCTGAATGAAGAATTTACATTTGAGTGAATGATGAACTTACATTACATTTAAAAGTTTCCACATTTGATTCAATCCTTATTATCATTGAATCAAAGAGAGAGAAATACTAAAACAATATTATTATTTAGCTGCGCTCAATGAATCTTAGGATTGATTTAACGGGTTCAAATTTTCCTCACAACATGTTTTGTGATTGTAAGAAAATGATAATAGGGTTCATTCAAAAGCGGATACTATGGAATGAATTGCGCTTATCATTGAAACGAAAATGGCTGTAACTGAGAAAATCAAACTATATTCCGTTTTATTTTACCATCATTTCCTTCATTGTATTACAAGCCGTAGGACGCAATGACGCGCCATGACATTGAAGAAAGTGACATAAGTTTTCAATTATGCGGTACAAAATTCTTGTAGTGAGTATTTTTTACATCATATATAGATAAATTTAAAACATGGAAAGATCTCCTGAAGGAGTGGTGCCTCGAAGAGTTAATACCAGAATTTAACGGTAAGTATCTACAAGTATATTATAGCCTATACCTTTCTTCACATCCATCTTGAAAGCATGTATGTACATCTGATATATTCTAGTTAGGGTGCTGGGTACTTAATTAAAATTTTGTTAGATCTTAGGTATAGATTTATTTGTGTAAAACATGGCGTCGTCTATCATCTAGGTGTGTAGTAAAAAGCCTGTAAGTATCTCAATAAGTGGGTAATATAATATGTGCGTATAGTTGACGGAGTTCGAGAAGCCCCCTCTTCTGTATATTGGTCACTCCAATATAAATTATGCTAGGTATCTATGCATATTAAAAAAATATGCTAAAAATGTTTTCCAATGGTTCACAAAATAAGACTGCCTCATCTTGGTAGGACACCTATACAACATGTTGATGATCTTTTTGAATATCTACTATTTTATGAAAACATCACTTTTCAAGCTGTAGGTATGCATCACGTCACGTTTTGATTTCTTTAAATGGGATTTATATTTTTCCACCTTTGAAAAGATTTAGGTATTATTCACTATAGGGTAAGGGGCCACTGAGTTTTTTAATCTACACTTGATGACCTATTCTCTGACAGGTACTCATGAAAACAAATGGGTCCGCAAATGCTTCGTTTTAGAATAATACAAATAATAATAATAATACGTAATAATAATAAAAAATTATAATAATAATAATAGAAAACGGCGCACACAATGTCACGAAGAAATATTCCAAATTTTTTTTCGAGTTTTAGGAAAAAATATTTCATTTGTTTTAGAACATTAACTCCGTATAAATTCCTCATTACTCAATTTAGAGGGTAGGTTCATTAAGGTTAAGACTTTTTTCATTAAAATTAAGTGATTTTTCTTTTTGAAGTTTGGCTACCTAGAAGTTTTTCCCCTTTATTCTGGGATCTTCTGTATAAAATATTAAGGAATTAATTCCGAAAGTCGGAGCACGACTTAGATTTATAGGTACCTAATCTAAAAAAATTTAAACAAGAGTTAGCGTCAAATTCAAATTTCGCTAATCATTTCATTGATCAGCAGATGCTGGCGTCACCGAGTATCAGCACCACTAGCACGGTCACTGTTACGAGCTGGCCAAAAATATCCACCAGGGATATTGACAGAATTAATTTTATTTTTTATTTTTAGTAATTGTTAAGTTTTTTTTTTCATAAAAGTACTATTATACAGTATTTTGTATCTTTGTTAATTTTTGTTAAATGTACCTGTTGTGTAATTATTTTTTAAATCATGAAAAAATAAAGTTTAATTTTTACTCATTTATTGTACTTCTTTGATAGATAATTCATTTTCCCCTTGAAACAATTTTATGATCCACGAAAATTTACATTTTCTCTTGAAACCAGGATCTACGTGAGGTAAGTATAATAAGTGATATAATATTATTTATAATATTTATGTCTACTTCTCTTGTGGATTAAAATGCATAATTTGTAAAAAAAAAAATATTTTTTTATAAAAGACCTGGGACTCACACGTCAACTTTAACTTTAATTTGGCATTTTTTAGTCTCAGTTTGAATTTTTATCCTTATCACTTTTCGTAAGCCAGACAAAATATTGAAATTGACGTGTCAGAGCTTTCTTTAAATGTTTTTAAAATTGATTTATAATATTTTTTAAATTTATTTATTTATAATATTTTAAATTTATTTAAAATTATTTAAAGGAAGCTCTGACACGTCAATTTCAATATTTTGTCTGGCTTACGAAAAGTGATAAGGATAAAAATTCAAACTGCGACTAAAAAATGCAAAATAAATAGGTTGTTTAAGTTGACGTGTCCCAAGTCTTTTATATAAAAAAAATATTTTTTCTACGAATAATTCATTTTAAGCCTGAAGAGAAGTAGGTACCTACCTATTTTCAAATCGATAAAATGATGAATTCGTATCAATATAAAGCTATTATTAAATCAATTCGCTATAAATAAAAACAAATTTAGTTGTACTATTGAAACAACTAAAAATAGAATAAAATCAAATAATAATATATGAATACTTCAACGGGTATATATGATTGAATCAGAACTATAGTAGTAGTAACAATAATAATAACTTATAATTACTTCAACAAAATGATGAACTGGCATCTAAAAGAAGTGCTGTTTTAACGACAAAATATTAAACTTCAACCAATAATACTTATCGTAAAACAGATTAAAGGACTAAAATGCAACCAATGAAGTTTTATAATTGAGGAGTTCTATTAAATCCAATGACTGCTTATGCTTGAATCAATGATATTGACCCAGTCCATACCAATGATAGACCTCTATTCGTTTGAAGGATACTTATGTCCGAGGAATACTTAGTATAAGATATCATTGGTTCAAAGGGTATCTCTTTCAGAATACCGTAATGTTTTTTCCGTGCGCGTACGTCAGATCTAAATTAGAATATTGCAGCATATTTTGGTCCCCGCAGTGTCATTGTTACATTGACGAACTGGAAAGGGTGCAGAGGAAGTTCCTTAAGCTCCTGAATGTGAGAGTGTATCACATTTATCCGCCTAGAGGCATTGATCACTCCTTGTTATTGGAGCGATTTGGAGTTGCATCACTCGACAAAAGGAGAAAGATGACGGCAGTGAAATTTCTATATTCGCTATTCCACAACAAAGTAGACTGCCCTGAGCTGCTTTCAGAGTTTAATTACCGAATACCAAGCGTCAACTCTAGAAATCTTGATGTATTTTACACAAAAGTTGCCAGGTCCAATGTGCTTTTAAGATCGCCAGTTTATGTTATGTCGACTACTTTTAATCAAATTAGCGAATATTGCGATCTAAATGCGAGCTCTGTAACAGGCATTCTAGCCTGCGCGAAAGAAATTTTTTGAGTTAGGTAGGTAATTTTTATATTATTGAATGATTATTAGTTTAAGGGTGTACATGCATGCTATACAGGGTGTCCCAGCTTATTCGAAGCGGTCTCTGTAGGCCAAACGATGGACTTTTTCAAAAAACTTTTTGAAAATTCAAGTACAGAATCACAATGGCCATAATTTAAAATTATTTTGGAGTATACAGAGTGTCCCATATGACAGTGGCATATTAAAGTTATGTTTTTTTTTATGGAAAGCTCCTATGTTATTGCATTTTTAGATTGTCTGAGAAGAGAAAATAAGATTGACTTTTACAGTTGGTGTTTAAATTCAGAAGTTTTTGAGTTATAAACAAGTGAAAATCGTCATTTTTCAACTTCAAGGCCCTGTACAACGAAAACGGTTCCAGATAGAGAAAAACGGCTTACATGTCCCTAACTTTTTATGTATTATCCTATGGTATAGAAACATTTGTACTTTCTTTTATTTTTTTATTTGGCGACACGTGGTGAAATCTCAAAATTTTTCAAATTTTTTATCACCCTGTATAAAAATTTCATCTACATCATAGGATAGTACATAAAAAGTTAAAACAGGGACATGTAAGCCGTTTTTCTCTATCTTTAGCCGTTTTCGTTGTACAGGGCCTTGAACTTCAAAAATGACAATTTTCACTTGTTTATAACTCAAGAACTTCTGAATTTAAACACCAACTGTAAAAGCTAATCTTATTTTCTCTCCTCAGACAATCTAAAAATGCAATAACATAGGAGCATTCCATTTAAAAAAAACATAACTTTGATATGCCACTGTCATCTGGGACACTCTGTATGCTCCAAAATAATTTTAAATTATGGCCATTGTGATTCTGTACTTGAATTTTCAAAAAGTTTTTTGAAAAAGTCCATCGTTTGGTCTACAGAGACCGCTTCGAATAAGCTGGGACACCCTGTATAATAATAATTAAAGAACAATCAATAAAGTAACAACTTTAGATTAGAAAAATGTTCCCTTGAATCCAATTTTATCCATAAAAAGTAGAAATTAAAATTTAGAGTTTTTTTTTCCATTCTCTAGGTCATATTATTATTACGGTTATATAAAATTTCATGTATACATATTCAATATTTATATGTGTGTATTATGTAATCAATCAAAGGTGTAATTATTGTAAATAGATGATAAGAAAATATTTCTCAATCAGTCCTGACTTAAGTACACCATAATATTTCTATGTATTAGGTATATTATGTATTTGTATTATATAATATGCGATATGTATTCGAATAGACAGGCTGATAGGACATTGTTTTTCTCTCAATTAAAATCATCATATAGTATTTTTTATTTTATTTACTCGTTAACACCTAATTATTATTAATCAATGATCTCACTGAAATGGTCAGAGCGCTCTGCTTCCTCTTGTTCTGCGGCCTCTAGTTGAAATACCCTTTTAGATAATAAGGATGACAGAGGGGGGGGGGGGAGGCCAGAAGGAGAACTTGTTGCTTATCTTTCATCTAAACTGGACTCGAAGAAAAAATGTCCATAATCAAAATTTAATCATTTTGTTAAGGAAATACTTTTGTGTTAAAATTAGCCCCTCTTCCCCTCATCGCATAATTTAAGCGGGGGGAAGTTTAACTTAAAATATTAAATAGGAACCCTTATTTTTTAATAAAATAATAAAATAACGTAGGGTTGTCTGAAACATTTTTTTCTATTCATGATAGATGGCGCTTCTATAGATAGTTCCTGATTTTGTTAGGTTAGATTTTGTTATCGATAAAATGAATAATTAAATTCATTTAAGAGATAAATAAAATGTCCTATGCTCTCCTGGACACGTTTTATTACAATCCTTTATCTCGATGAACTTCTCATCTCGATTATTTGACTTACGTTGATCAGTCTTACAATAATAACTGTCGAATCCTGATTGTAATTACATAAAAAAATCATATTCAAGCTTGCAGAATCTGGCTGGCACGTTAAGGGTGTATTACGATGGATAAGTCGATCGTTACAAATGTTTCGAGGGAGTTAAACTTTTTAGACGCTTCTTTAGTTTTTGGCCCATAACACTTCACTCTGTTGGTCGAAGATTTTTGCAGTATAATATCGTTCAACGTTTTCTCTAGAATTATTGGTGGGGCACCACATGATAATTATTCGGGACACATATAAAGAGAACTACATCCAAATTCCATCACGTTTACATATTCTCATTGAGCAAATAACTTTCAACTAGGTATAAAAGTTTTTTTGCTCTTACGTAAGCGCTTTTAATTAATTTTAACAGTATAAATTACTTCAATAATAATTATTGTCCAATAAATGTGTCTGATAAAAATTAATCGAACTAGATATGGGAGAATCAAATAAGGGAGCAGCGACAGATCCAAAATAACCGTTACTTGAGATATCCATGTACCAGAAACACTGTTTACGACCATTTAACGCATGTCTACTGGAGAATTTAAGATCTACGGATGAAATACCTATGATTTGAGCCTAATAACTTGCATAAAATTACAGTTATTTTGAAATAACCTATAAACGAATAACAGTTACAGTAAGTAAGCGTGACTACTTAGCACTAGTCAATAAAATCGAATACTTCAATATCTCCTATTACATTCGCGTAATCGAAATTAAATTCCGACATTCCGCACAATTTCCATGGCCATCTGAGGAAGAGATACTAGTTGAACACCCCATAATTTTTCAACCCCTTATGGTAACATTATTTTGGTACCTAACTTTATGACCCTCGTCTTGTGGTAACGACGCTAACCTCTTCTTCTTCTTCTTTCCTTCTTTGGCTTCTACCCATGTAATATGATCATGGGCACCAATGGTCATGGAACAGCCATTGATAACTACTTTGGAGAATTTTTTAAGTCGCTTATCGCCATTTAATCTTCAGGAATCTCAATATTTTTTTAGGTTTTAAAAAAGGCCAAACACACATTTAAGTAGCGAAAGCTGCTTTGAAGCCAACATTTTTCTTGAAAGACTCTCCTTTTGCTGCTCACCCATTTTGAAATACAGCCCATTTTAGAGCCCATAAAGGCAATACATCAGCAAAGCGTTCCCCCTTCTGGAGAACTATAGATAGGTGTTTAAATCAAGTTGTCTCGAATATTTTATCACTCTGTTATTAAAAAAGTCTTTTTTGAAAATCAACTTGGACCTCTGGAGTTCCCCAAGGTTCTGTTTTAGGGCCACTGTTCTTTATTTCTTTTGACACCAACATATTGATATCAATAAGCTTGATATACCTAATATGCCGATTATACGTGAAGATATACGAGTATCAATGATAAAGAGAAGTTTGCTTATACATATCTTTTCTTTAAATAGTGTCGGAAATATCTCACCCCTATATGTTCTTTCCTCTTTTATACGCGTGATAAATATCTCCATAGTTCTGAGGGACAACAGACAAAGGAAAACTAGCAGCATGAAATTACCTTTAAAGTTTCCTCATCTGTCCGCAAACTGCTCCGTTTCGTGATCTGGAATTCTAAACAATTTCTAAATTGAGACGTTGGTTAAAACGTTATTTAAAGTTCTTTGTCAGATTCCGCCTGCGGTAGGTATATCAGTCTCAAGTCTCGAGTTAACACCTTGGAGACGTTCCAGGGGAAGTTTCTTAAACACTTCTTGTCTTTTCGTTACAAGCTAGCGTACCGTTACCACCGAGAAATTAGATGGTAACCAGCACACCCACTAGAAAGAGTCTATATAGACTGAAAAGGATAGGAAACTCTCTTATTGGATGGTTTAACACAAATAATGTCAATGTCAGCCGTTCATTTTCTTCTCTCGTATCGGCAATAAAGACCTTCCTCTTTTCTTACAGCTAGTTCTTAGAATTTATTACTATTATAGTATCGCGAACTACATCGAGACCACTTCCATGATTAATGGAACAAATCATTGATGAATTTCGCTCGAGGCATGGGCGTAGACGGTGTAACGTAACGTCGTGTGCAATAAAATAGATCGGTAGCGAAATAATAAATTACTCGATCTAGCCGAACAAATGACTGGCATTTGGCAGTCGTAATTTCTCTCGGCGGACTTTTACTAATAAATTAATAAACTGGATTCCGCAATCGCACCCACATTATTGGTACATCAGCTTCACCTGACTCGCGCTAATTGATTTCTATCTGCAACGGGAACGCTGTTTGACGATTTAATATCGTTTTGACAGACAAGAGGACAAGATTTCGGTTAAGTTCCGCTATTATTTATCTAGATGGAAGTGAAACACAGTGGCGGCTCGTGTCTTAGGTATACCTACAGTGGGACCCATTTGTTTTTCAGTCACCCTGTACTATTTTTTATTTTTTGTGTCATTTTTACCCATTATTGGTTTTTAATTATTGTAGATCATGATGAACTGTATTTTTGGAAGAAAAAGCGCATAATTCCTATAAAATAGTAAAATTAAAAGATTTTTTATTGGCGATTTTTTTAGACAAACTCACTACTGGATTCACCTTTTCTCAAAGCGATGCTGTACGAAATTTTATCGAAACCTGTTAAGTATTATAGTATAACGATAGTATAACCTAGAGTCTAGTAGCTATAACGATTTTATAGTCCAATTCAAATTTCAAAAAATTATAGTTTATACTTACAGCGATTTTTCTAGAAAATTTCTTTTTTAGGGAGAATCTTGGCTCGCTACTGGATTCACCATCCCTCAAAGCGATGCTATATTAAATGTTATCGAAACCTATCGAGTATTAACGATTTTATAGTCTAATTAGAATTTCAAAAAATGATAAATGGGTGTAGAAGATTTATAGAAAAAAAATCTTTTTTTAGAGAAAACATTGACTCGCTACTGAATTTACTATCTCTGAAAGCGTTACTCTACTAAATTTTATCGAAAGCAGTCAAGAGTGTCAAGTATTAACGATTTTATAGCCCACTTGAAATTTCCAAAATTGATATTATGGCGATTTTTTGAGAAACAAATGTTTCTTAGGGTAAATCTTGGCCTGCCTCTGAATTCGCCATTCCTCAAAACCATATACTGTACCAACTTTTATCGAAACCTGTCAAGTAATAACGATTTTTTTGAATAACAAATACAGTTAATCACGCTCTATCATTTTACTGTATAGTATTGTGTGTTTAAATTTGTAAAAAATTGACGCTGCAAAAGTAACCATTTTACGTCTGCGTGCTTCACCCCTCCCCCCCCCTCCGCCAATAAGATTTATTTTCTAGAAAGAGCGTTCCTCCTGCAGTGGTCAGTCAAGATAAACAATTTGGCAACGATGCGGCCAATTTATCATTGTTAAGACCACAGAAAATCTTCAGTAAGAAAGTAAAGTTTATCACGATTTGACGTGGTCAACTCGACAATATTTCTTTCCACAGACATCTTTTCAGAACCGTTCAGTTCTTGTATCTATGAGTTAAAAATTTTAATCATAAATTGACAGTTTAACAATTTATTGATTATTCATTAAAGCAATGATACATGAAATATGAGAATTATTAATAAATATTTATTGATCATAGAATGAATTATGGATACCGCAACACGTCATAAACAAGCGAACCAATAAATTTAGGTAACTTTCTGCAGAACTGTTATTTGTCCATGTCTCGAACTGAGAAAGTCAGTGTAGGTAATAGGACTGAGAAAATACTTTCATACGAGACATCAAATCTGATTAATTAGATTTTTTCCATGTTGCTCATTATAATTTAAACAGTGGCGGCTCTTATTGTAAATTAAATTAAATAGAATACTTTTTAATTTAATTAATTATCTGTTCTACACGATGTAGAATCGACCATTTTTATGAATTTCTGCTTCAATTTTCTTATAAATTTAAAAAATAGGGAATAAAAAGGATGAATCAGGGAGGTTTTTTTTAAAATTTTCTTACTAAATAATCTAATTCTTAAAATTACAAGTAAGTTTTTAAATCTTCAAATAGATGAACAGGTGAATAATTGTTTATTTTTATACATTGTGCGCTTTTTTATTTAGCATTCCTATTTTTGTACGTATGTATTTATTTCCTGTTCTGTTACTGCTAGTGCTTTAACAAAAGTTATTAAATACTTCTGATAACTACTTGATTAGATTGCTTCATTGTATATTATTAGAGGACTCAGTGGCCATGAAAGATATAGTTATTACATAAATATGGAAGAAAAACGCAAGTAAATAAAGATGATGTACGAGTATGTTATTATCTTGTTTGAGACACTGGCCCACTTCCTCGGTTGTAGCCAAATAATTATCACCGTAAATAAATACATACGTTGTAATGAAGATCTAAAAAAAGGTGGAGGTCTTTCGCGGAATCATTAAAGTTTTTATAACCACAAATGAAAACATCGTCCTTTCTTATAAAAGTAATAAATGCATTTTTCTTGAGTTTTTTATTATTTATTTTTTATTATTTATATTTATATTTTATTCTTTATTATTTATTTATTATTTATTTTCTTTATTAATTCCCGAATTATTTGGCTTCTTTTTAACCGGTTAGTCGTATTTAAATTTCATTTGAAACATTTACTCGCATTTCTAGCGATATTTACAAGGAATACAGCAATAGCTGGAATAATCGGGTTTAAAGAGGAATACTTGAGATGGCTAATTTAGGGGGTCCCGAAATTTATGGGTATTTACGACTACGGTGCTGCCGCACAGATGACGCTAAGATTAATCGGGGAACCACCGACCAAGATGAAGACTCAGTAGAGTGACTTACAACCCAACATCGTCCTTACGCTCTTAAAATCAATTTTTCTTGAGTTTTGGAGTGTCCATTCCCGAAAATTGGCCACTTTGATTAATAGCCGAAACAATCGGATTTAAAAAAGGAATACTTGAGATGGCTGTAATAATAAATTTATGTGTGGGATCACCTTTAGCAGGTGATTGGTTGATCATACACCTGCGTAGCTGCCGCAAGGACGACGCTAAAATTAATCGGGGAACCACCGACCAAGCTGAAAGAATCAGTAGAGCAGAAACGTCGTATTAGGTCGAAAAAATAAATATTGAAAAAAATTAATAAAAAAATAAATAAATTGCTAAATTTGTGATATTTTTCTTTCCAAGTGAGACATCACATTAAAAAGTATTGTCACTATTGTCTATTTTACTCTAATCTTAAAATCCAAGAGTGTGTGTGTGTAGGGGTTTTACTCGACCTCGGAGACGTAGCTCCATTAGCCACAGACTTTTATTAATTACCTTAAGGATCGAGAAGGCAGGATAAGCAAGTATAACATCCAACTAAGAATCATTGTGCAAGTGTGCGGTGTGAGTTACATACCTGTATTTACTTACATAATATTTTATTAGTATTGTCATTATTACCATCATTTTTTATATTTTCATTTATTTGATTATATATTTATATATATTCAGGTAATTTATCCATTTATATCCTTTCTTTTTTTTTTCCTTTTTTTTTTTTTTATTTATTTATTATTATTATTATTTATTTTTTTTAATATATTTTTTTCTTTTTGTTTTTTTTTCTCTTTTTTTTCTTTTTGTTTTTAATTTTTTTTTTTTTTTTTATATCTTTTTTTTAAAATCCAAGAAAATAGAGTAAAAAACATATTAAATTAATTTACAGTTACTCAGACGGGTCGGTCTGGGGCCATCTGGTAACACTATTGTAGAAATAGTTACGCGGCCCCTTTTTCCCTCGTCCAAGATTCCAATTCTAGCCGAATCTGGTAGGCTATGGATAATGGTAGATAATGATAATGAAAATGATCAGCCCCGTATCATAAATTTGACAGCGCACTGACAAGTGTTAATATTCCAAGTTATGAGGGTTTTTGATAGTGTCAGTGTCATTATCAGAATAAAGCAATGTTGCCAAACGTACAAAAATTCCTGAAACTAATTTAAATCTCTAATTAAATAATCATATTATTTATTATTGTCATATTATTTTCCACAATTATTTAAATTTTCAAGAATGGTAATTTTTACTCGTAAGCATGATGAATTTGTAGTTTGGCAATTTTTTTTCGATTTCAAACCAAATTCCCATGCACTTTACAGTTCCAGTTCATTGGTTGTTGGTCTTTGTCAATCAGATCCAGATGTCCTACGAGGAAAGGAGATCTGGTCGGTTATTTCGAGATGGACAAAAGCTCTTTTAGGCCCACGATCAACAATAAGTGATCATTTTTATTAGAGATTAATTGTGTACATTTTATATAATTAATTCGCCTAATTTAAATGTGAACGTTCATATGTATCTATATGTTTATTAAAAAACTTATCAACATTGTAAGCTTTTGGTTCACTTATGATGTGTAAAACAAAAATTTTTATAATCAATTTGTGTAATAGTATTTTAATTAATTAAAAATGTTTCAAATCTAGAGGTCATATAATAATTAATAATACTAACATACTTGATTAAAATGTGCTGTGATGGCAATTTAAATCGAAATCCATGCACGTTACGTAACGAACGGTTTATTCTGGTAGCGAGCTGATAAATCTGCAACATAGAAGTTATCATATGCGACTGAAATCTTCAAATAGAACGTAATTTGTAGCATTATAGTTTTATAATATTAATTAATTTGTTGATTGGCAGTGTGTCTAATTATTATTATGCTTTGGATTTTGGTATACAGGGAGCGAAAGTACTATATCAAACTCATTTAAATTTTCGTCAAAATTGGTATTATTTTATTGAACCCCTGTATATATGCGAGATGGAAAAAAACTTTGAACTTAATTAATAAGATTGGAAGAATATTTTTCGAACTTTACGTTAGTGTAAACAAAATTTCATTAATTCTAATACATATTAAGCCAATGACGTGGGTTGGAATAGGGATAAAAATTGCTATAACATTTTATGAGCGCATTTGTGCTAAAATTTTTAGAGTAGACAGCTATAGTATACTGATAAGCTTTTTAACGGTGAAAAAATGTAGGAAGCAAATAATAAAAATGGCGGAGATATTCAAAATTTTTATTTCATGTCTATTTCTCCAGTCTATTTTGAAAACGCCCTTGTAACCTTTCAAACTTTTGACACAACATTTAAACTCTTGTAGAACCTCCGAAGGACTGTTAATTGCTTGTACCATTCAAATTTCGTAAAAACTTGTTGTCACTTGATTCCAGGTCGTATAATTTTGTAATAGTTAGATGACTGGAGGGAGTTGCCTGATATTGCGTTTGAGAAATATCGGTCAAGTCGTTTGAAAATGGCGGCTATTTGAGCTTTTATAAATAAAACTGCCATTTTTAACATCTGTAGGTAAGAATATGCAAAACTACCCATAATAAGTAATGAGATAGATAATCAATTAATAGAATAAGAGGAAGTATCCCAAACTATACACATTGTGTAAAAAAATTTACGTTTTTATTATTATTTTAGTAGTGGCGTAGACAGAAAATCGCTGAAAATTTCCAAAATTCAATATCCATTTTAGCGCGCGTTTTTAAAGGAATTGGATTGAAATTTTCAGACTAGGCAACTTTACTAATAACCTTCAACGGTGAAAAATTTCAGGAAGTAAATAACTAAAATGGCGGAGATATTCAAAAATTTTTATTTCATGCTTATTTCTCCAAAATTTCGAATTGTCTATTTTGAAAACGCCCTTGCAACTTTACCTTTCTAACTTTTGACACCACATTTAAACTCTTGTAATACTTCGGAAGGACTATTGATTTTTATTAAATATAGCTACCTAAAAAAAGCTGTTTGTACAGGGTGTCCCTTCAAAGTTCGTAAAAACTTGTTTTTGTCACGTGATTCCAGGTCGTGTAGTTTTAAAGCTACGGAACTGAATTTTTTGTAATAGTTGGTTGCCCATTTGAGCTTTTGTAAATAAAACTTCCATTGTTTTAACATCTGTATCCCAAACTATACACATAGGTCCGGTTGCACAAACGTAAATTACAGATTTGCCAGATAATTACTGATTTTAAAATGCCCTGTATTATCAAAATGTTGGTCTGATGATCCTGGAAATAAATTGTACTCCCTTTTAGAAGAGTTAATTACTGATAAAAAATAAAATTTCATTGAAAATATTCACCATACTTCCAAAATTTGCAATTTAAAATCACTGATTATCTGAAAAATCTTTAATTAACGTTTGTGCAACTGGCCCATTGTGTCAAAAAATTGACGTTTTTATTATTATTTTACTAGTGACGTATTATAGAAAATCGGTGCAAATTTCCAAAACTCAGTATCCATTTTAGGACGCGTTTTCAAAGGAATTGAACTGAAATTTTCAGGCTAGGCAACTTTACTAATAACAATAATCTTCAATGGTGAAAAAGTTCAGGAAGCAAATAATTAAAATGGCGGAGATATTCAAAAAAAAATTATTTCGACCATAAAACCAGTCTATTTTGAAAACGCCCTTGTAACTTTACCTTTCAAACTTTTGACACATTTAAACTCTTGTAATACTTTCGAAGGACTGTTGATTTTTATTAAATATAGCTACCTAAAACAAAAACTGCTTGTACAGGGTGTCCCTTCAAATTTCGAAAAAACCTGTTTTTGTCACTTGATTCCAGGTTGTACAGTTTTCAATCTAGGGAACTGAATTTTTTGCAATAGATAGTCGAACATTTTTTGAGCTTTTGTAAATAAAACTGCCATTTTTTAAACATCTGTATGAAAATTGTCAAACTACAATACATTTTAGAAGGAATCAAATTGAAATTTACACAAAAAAAAATAAAAAATTTCAGCAAAATGGCGATAATATTCACAATTGAATCAACGCACAAAAATATATTATTTATGCGATTGAAGCGCAAGAATGTTTTTTTTTTATTATTAATTTCGTAACAAAACATAACTTAGAAAAAACGTTACTGTTATTCTTGATTTTTTTTATGGTCTAGTTCTCTGCAGGACTTCATATCTTAATTAATACACAACTTAGGTCAAATTTTATTCATACATAATATCAATTATTATTGTTTAGTATTAGTCGTAATAAATTTTAATGCGCCAATATTAGATATTAATGTCATTGCGTTTAGAAAAAAAAAATATTCTATTCACGTCTTAATTAAAATTGCTTTGCAATCATGCAAGTGTGGCATTTCTTGATATATTGATAACATATTGCTAATATCAAGCATTCCGTACTCATGCGTTTTAATGTCACCGTGCTGGTAGGTATTACCTATTATTTACGTATAATATGTTACTTATATAAAATAATTTAACGTTATTAATTCTCCATTATTATTTATTACATGGCACCGAGCAGCATTGATAATAAAATGGTCGGAAATCTATTTGCATTTGCCGGCATGTGCTACATATTCCCACGGTCAAACTGCGACATTTAACTTTCACATGAGTTATGTGCTTTTTAATCTTTTCATTCGCTGTTGAATTATTAGGTATCTGGATCACTTAATTGAACAGGTAGTCGAAACACAATAACATATTAGAAACCGTAATAATAAAGCGTAATAACGTCTAATAAAGCGTAATAACGTCCTTTCAAGATCGGCGTGATTAAATCGAAAAATCGTAAATGAATGCATGAAAATATCTAGAAAAAGGTTATCAGCAACATTTTGGCATTTTAAAATTAAAACACTGCCCGGGGATATTGGACTTGTAATATTTTATTACAATCCCACATACCTACATTATAATAGGTTGGACATTATTATTTAATTTTTATACCTACCTGCGTGTGCTCTATTACGTGGTATCTTATCAAGGTGAAAAGGATTTAAATTTTTATCTATTTTGCATAAATATCAGTGATTTTTCGGGTGGTTGTAGCGTTATTAAACGAGCAAAGGTGACAGTTTTGATTTAGTCACTATGCACTCGTAAAGAATTTTAAAAAAGGTTAAAAGTTATCAAATCGGTGATTTTAAATTTAGATTTATCAATGAATTACCATAGAATTAAAAAAGTTTCTACGAAACGCAGTTTACAGTTAGTTTTGTCTGTCGTAGCCGGATCGGGGAGATTTGCTTAAAATAATCATTTGTATTAATATTAATCAATCGTTTTATTTGATTAATTATTTATAACTTTATCAATTTACAGGAAATTTCGTACTTGTGTTGTTGTCAACTGGATTTTCTCTCTTTTGTGTAGTATTCTGGGCGGAAATTTTATCTTACTACTTATTAATATACACTGCTGCCGCATTTAGTTTTAACAATCTTGTCATTTTAAGTATATTAAAAAAAAAAATTTAAAAGAAACCGTATGTTATTCAGCTTCAAAATTTTCTTAACTATTCTATTTGCCATAAAACATGACACTTTTGCCATAAAACCACCGTATCCTTCAAATTATTATCGTTCACCCAATTGTTCCAATACGCGTCCGTAATTTTTATGAAAATGTTTAACAAATTCTACTGAATTCCGGTGACTGAATTTTATCATAAAATTATGAAAAAAATGATCAAAAATTATGAATTTTTTCTTTCAATAATTAGGATAAACAAGGTCTCTCTGAGACCTTTCCGGGCCTTCGGCCCTCCATCGTCAGCGTCTTCGGCCCGGAGTTTTAGTAAATTCCTCGTTAAAGTTAAAATTTTTCATGTTTTTTCCGTGCTACCATATTTTTCTATATCGCTATACGGTCCTGTGATCGGTAGATTCCGGGTCATATCTAGTTAAAATCTTTAATTTTTTTCTATATCGCTCTCTAAGGCTGCGAAGGACCAATATGGGAAACTTCCAAAATAGCGCGTAAAAGTTAGTTTCGCATCGATACTAAGGCATCCGAAATTTAACGATTTTTAAAAGTTTTTGACGAAATTTGAAGTTTGTTTTAGGTATGTGGATTTAAAAAATGCTGATGCGTATGCTAAAAAAATCAGCATTTTTTTATATGAAAAAAATCCACATCAAAAAAAAAAGAAGAAAAAATCCTTTTGTGGATTTGAATTTATAAAAAAAGTACGCATCCAGCATCGGAAAAAAAAGTGGGTGAGACAACTTTAAAATCTTGAACGGAAATCTTTTTTAACGCTGGTTCGGATTTTATTTACGGCTGAAAAACGTAGAAAATTTCTCCCCCCTCGCCCTTCCTTGTAGGTAAATGAGGCAGGAAGTACAAATATTAAAAATTTTGTTAGGAACACTAATTTTTTATTGCAAGTTTGCAGGTTAGGATTTTACTGCTGAAAATACGTAGTAAATTGCTCCCCCTCACCCCCCCCCACCCTAGGAGTTATGTTTAAAATTTTCATTAGGAACACTCTTTTAATTGCAGATTCGGATTTTAATACCAGAAATAGGGTGGATTGGCCTGTAAAATTTTTATCTATTCATGATGGATGGCGCCGTGAGAGTTCCTGAATAAAATTACAAATTTACCCTCATCCTCGACTAGGTACAAGGAGACGGGAGGAGGGAGCAATTTTATAAATACTTTCAGTCGTAAAATGGATCTGCAATAAAATTTAAGGGTTCCTATTAAGGGCTCAGATTTAAAAGTTGCCCCCCATCCCCTGGGGATGGGAGTGGTAGGTCGAATTCAGTATCATTCGACGTGTTCGTTCCAGACGAACCACTTTCATTACCCACTTTTTTGGTCTGATGAGTAGTTTTTTTTATACAGGGCGATTCATGACTGATGCGAAGTAGTTACCGAGACATATTTGCTATAAATTTTTATAAAATTTTTTTCTTTGCCAACAGGTACGAAGATACAGGGTGTTTACTGTGTTTGGGCTTAAATTTTACAATTTTTTTTTAGATTATTAAATTCAAAAAAAATTAACAGAAACCCTTTTGTACTAAGGACCGTACTTGAAAAGAGATGGCTTACACTTTTTTAACAAAAAGGTGCATTTTCCTATCAACTTGCGGATAGAACGGTATCGGATTCAGAAAGTACAGGAAAAATTCTATGTAATGGGCTTCTTAAATCGAACGGCACACTTTGAGCAGCTTCACAAAATAAGATCAAAGTAAGAACTTTTTATCTACCTAAACTTCAATTTTCAATAATGCCGTACAAATTGTCCAATGATTCTCAAAATTAATTTAAAATCATTTCAAAAGCTGATGTGGCACTGAGAAATTTCGGGATCGCCTATTGCCAGAATTTTAAATCTATAGGAACCAGGACCGTACTTGAAGAAAAATTGTTCGCATTTTTTTTAATAGAAAATTGCAAAAATGAAATTTGAAGCTTAAGTTGGTACAAGTTTTTACTCGATCGGAAAATGTGATTTCCTGTCAAAAAAGTGCATATCATTTCTTTTCAGTACGATCCTGGATTTTCAATTTGCCGATAGGTCATCTTGGAGTTTGGAGTGCCTTGGCAGAAGAGTGTTTCTGTTGCAAAGATATCGCCGTTTAAAATTTAAGCCCAAGCATAGAAAACACCCTGTATCTTCGTACCTGTTGACAAAAAAAAAGTAGATTTAGACTTGCTTCGACGCCCCCTACTGCTCAAAATACATCTGGTGGCCTCTATAAATTTGATGTGGTACATGCCTGTAAGGACATTAAATGAGATATCGGGAAATTCACGTGGAAAAATTTATGAAAATTATGTACAAGCGGATTTTCCATACCGAACCTGGAGTTTCTAAATAATCAATAATGATCAAACGCTGCACCCAGAGATCTTGTATCGTTAACGTCTTACGAAGATTCAGTAACGATTACGTAATCATTCTTCAAACCATGGAAACAAAATCAGAGATATGTGCGAGGTTGAATCCACACGCAGAGGTTGAGTCTGCAATTATTATACACATAAAATAATCGCGGCAAAAACCTATTAAAAGAAAAATGAAAACTATCAAGAAGAAGAATTAGCATACCAGACAAGCAGTGTAGTATGCGAAAGTTCACAACAATAATAGTAAAACAACCCGCAAAAGTGGACAATAATAAATAAATTACAGTGGAATGTAAATCAACCGGAACTGTTGTGTAATGTTACATGAGTATTCGTATGAGTACAAAGTTTGTGTGTGCATGCTGCAAAAGTAACATTACATTCGGGGTCGTCGTTGCATCAATCGAACGACATTATTTTATTGCTGTTTCAAATCAATGTAGAAAAATAAAAATAAAAATATATAATCAAAACCACAGTTATAGTGGCTAGTGTTGTATAGTAAATTGCTTGCGATATAAATAACAACAATGGTTGCTTCTCCCATAAACGTGGTAGAAAATCACCTGCTATTGCGCTTATTGCATTCACTAATTATTATGATGACGACCTTGTTTACTTGCACTCTTGACTGACGAGACAAAAACAGTTAATTATCGCAGTGACGGTATTTCCGTATCGTTAGGTACGTTATGCAGCTATTGGTGACCTTTTTGAAGCAATTTTGTCAACAATGAATTCCTGCGGCATTTTATTATTATAAGTATTATGAGGATTGAGGATTGAGGTCAAAAAAATCAGGTAGGTAAGTGAAATCATTGCTTACCTAATGTAAAGTCAATTTTTTTTGGTTGAGTTTTGAAAATTGACCTTATTGGAGCATTCTAATTCAGTAAGGGAAATCGATTTTGACGTAGGTACTACCTTCCGTTCTCAAGATGCTTTAAAGTTGGCTAAGTGCTGATTTTCTAAAAATCAAATAAAATTTAATGAAAAATTACTTTACTGAATTACGCCAAGCAATAGAGCACTGAAATCACCAGATTCTGACAAAAATAGTAACACGCGGAATAGTTCCCGGATCCTCCACAGATTTCTACTCGAGTTTACCATTTTCGTTTTTTTTTTTTTTATTAACAATTTTGTGGAAAAAATCGCTTTTTTGTTTTTTTGATTATAAAAGAAAAACTGATGGAGAATTCATTGTAAATGATCCCAATGTACGAATTATGAAGAATTAAAATACGAAAAAAATCTGTTCATTAATATAAAGAGAAAACCCCAAAAAAATCGAAAAAAATGTGTTTTTTTTCAAAAATTCGTAACGTCGCCATTTTTTAAGTTTATCTTTGCCAGATAGTCGATGTTTTTACCAACACCGCTGGTGCCATCATATGTGGAAGAGCCCCCACATCATAACTGCACAGTTTTCTATTCGATTTTGTCATTTTCTTTTTTATTAACAATTTAGTGCAGAAAATCGCATTTTTTGTTATTTTCTTATAAAAGAAAAACTGATGGAGCAATGTGGATGGTTCCAATGAACAAATTGTAGAGAATTAAAATACAAAGAAAATGAGAGCTAAAACAACCCGATCAGCTCATTATTAAGGGAGAAAAACAAAAAAAAAAATCGAAATAAAAGCGTTTTTTTCGAAAATTCGTAACGTCGCCATTTTTTAAGTTGTAGCAGCATTTTTAAGAGGCTCTCTTTGCGAGATGTTTTTTTACTAACACCGCTGGTGCGATGACACACGGAAAAGCCCCCAGATCATAACGGCACAGTTTTCTACTCGAGTTTGCTATTTTTTTTCCTTAGTTTCCTTTTTTTTATTGACTATATAGTGCAAAAATCGGATTTTTTTGTTATTGGCTTATAAAAGAAAAACTGAAGGAGCAATGTGAATGGTCCCAATGGAAGAATTGTAGAGAATTAAAATACGAAGAAAATGAGAGCTAAAACAACCCAATCATCTCATTATTAAGGGAGAAAACAAAAAAAAATCTAAATTTTTTTTATTGATTATGAATAAAACACTTAGGGCTGGTTGCACGAAAGTAATTAAAAATATTTCAGATAATTACCGATTTTAAATTTCAAATTTTGAAAATATGGTGAATATTTTCGAGGATATTTTAATTTTTGTTGGTAATTAACTCTTCTACATTGAGTAGAGTTTGTTTCCAGCACTAATCAAATCAGACCAATATTTTGATAATACAGGGCGTTTTAAAATCGATGATTATCTCACAAATTTTTAATTACGTTCGTGCAACCGGGCATTAGTGTTTTATTCATAATCAATAAGTATGCAGAGATTCTACGAAGTAAGGGTTGAAAACATAAATTTTATTAAAAAAAATTTATTTTTTTATTCGTAACGTTGCCATTTTTTAAGTTGTAGTGCAGGGTCTTTGCAAGATAGTCGATGTTTTTTTACCAGCATCGCCCCCAGGTCATAACTGCATAGTTCGAGTTTCCCGTTTATTTTTTTTATCAACATTTTTTTCAAAAATCGCTTTTTTTGTTATTTTCTTATCAAAGAAAAACTGTTGGAGCAATGTGAATAGTCCCAATGGATGAATTGTAGAGAATTTAAATATGTATGAAGAAAATGAGATCTGAAACACCTCGATCGGTTCATTATTAAGGGAGAAAAAAATCGAAAAAAAACTTTTTTTTCAAAAATTCGTAACGTTGCCATATTTTTTAAGTTGTAGTGCAGGCTCTTTGCCAGATAATCGATGTTTTTTACCCTGGCGGTGCTATCACACGGGGAAAAGTCCACAGATCATAACGTCACAGTTTTCTACTCGAGTTTCCCATTTTCCTTTTTTTTTATTGACCATTTATTGCAAAAATCTCATTTTTTGGTTATTTGCTTATAATAAAAGAAAAACTGATGGAGCAATGTGAATGATCCCAGTGGACGAATTGTAGAGAATTAAAATGAGATCTGAAACAACTCGATCGGTTCATTATTAATGGAGAAAACTCAAAAAAAAAAAGAAAAGAAAACGGTTTTTTAAAAAATTCGTAAGTCGCCTTTTTTTAAGTTGTTTTAAGGCTCTTTGCCAGATAGTGGATGTTTTTTACCAACACTGCCGGTGCTATCACACGGGGAAAAGCCCCCAGATCATAACGGCACAGTTTTCTACTCCAGTGTCCCATTTTTTTCTTTATTGACCATTTAGTGGGATAAAAAATTCAAAACTGCATCCAATACATTACCTACCATCGAGATTTTTTATGAAAAGGCTGCGGCAGCTTCTAACTGGTTTGCGACAAATCAGCTAAGACTTAATCCTGACCGAATTAAATAATGCATATTCACAAAAATATTACAAGGAACAGTTACCTACCTACTTACTTCTTAAAATTAATTAAAAAAAAAAGTTGATAATCTTTCATTATCACCCGGTATAAAACCATTTGAACCAGCTGTGACAACAGAAATGTTCCACATTATTTTTACTGCTTGCATTCTCAAATTTGATAAATATTTTATAAATATAACTGTAACGACAAGGCAGTGATTGTGTCATTACTAAAGATACAAACATAGTATGCTGTGCAATTAGATCACACTCTTTAATTATTATTGCATGTTTTAATCGCCTTAACGACAATTAACAATCTTAGTGACTTTTTTAATCACCAAAGCAAATTTAAATCACTCTAATAATTTACATGATTAATTAGGCAACATCTATAAATAACTAATTACTTATTATAATGTTATTTTGTTGAAAACGATATCTTTGTTTTTAAGAAGATTTTCTCCAGACAAAATGCAACGTCAAGATGTCTAGGTATATGTATTGTGTATATACGTAAGTAATTAAGTGTATTATATTCGTGTTGTATTATTATAGCGATCCCTGTATAATATAATGTAATATCGTATTACAGAATGATTTTGTCGTGATGTAGATCGTGGCCTTAGCTACCGACTTACTTCCAATTAACTACAGTTAAATTAATTATTTCTCACAAGAGGGATTAGATTTCTGTCTCTTGGCAGCTTTTGTGAAATTCATGCTCTGAGGATTAATTACAGTTTTTTTTTCCAGAATCCTTATAGTTCAACAACACACGGTGTTTGTAAAAAATATTAAAAATTCATTAAGAAGTCATTATCGGTGGGATCGTTTTTTTTTTTTTAGTGACATGACGTAATAATTTTAAGAATATCTTTATAATTAATTTGTGCGGATTGTTGTTACTTGTAATACTTGGGACCGATTATGCTAAAAGCTAACCAGCCCACATCAACCTTGAACTGTTAAATTTAAGATTTTTAAAAATGTCTAGGTTCAAGTTTTCAAAATAGTTTTGAAATCTTTGTTATAATTCTTGTTTTTGAATGTGTCTTTGAATATTCTGTAAAATTTATTATCCATTATTATTTATTTCTAGAAAAAATATAAAAAAAATTTTTTCGGATTTTTATATATTTTTTTTAATAGAAGAGACCCATCCATACAAAATACAAGGCCTACTAGATCAGTGTTCAGTGATAAAATTTCCAGAATTCCTATTAGCGAATTTTTTAATGTGTCACGCCAACGCCACTGGATTCACTCCCTCTCAAAACGGTACTTTACTAAACTTTACCGAAACCTTTTAGTATCAAATCAACTGTTTTTTCCTACCTATTGTTGAAGTTTTTTATTATGTTTGATTAGTGTACTTTTAGTCTAGAAATTTTAAGTACCTAGCAAAGTTTCAAGATTGCATGTTAGCAGTTTTCTTAAGAAAAAAATCTGGGAACGCCACTGCATTAACTATTTTATTGGCAAAATCAAATTGCAAGAATTGATATTGGGGAATTTTTTAACAAACGAAAAAAATTGTCACGGCCTTGGATTCACAATCTCTCAAAACGGCACTATACGAAATTTCATCAAAACCTGTCAAATATTAAATTTTTAGCGAAATTAAAATTTTTGGAATTCTTAATACTTCGCTTTTTTTACAAAAAATCTGCGCACGCCTCTGGATTAATCGCTAACATCAATTTTTGAAATTTTAATTGAACTATAAAATCTGTTATACCCGACAGATTTCGATAAAATTTAATATAGTGCCGTTTTGAGAGTTGGTGGATCCAAAGTCGTCTCCGGTTTAAAAAACGTCTTAAATTAGATTTTTTGAAATTTGAATTGGGCTACAAAATCGTTAACACTCAACAGTTTCCGGTAAAATTTAGATATGTATCGTTTTGAGAGATGGTGTATCCAGTGGCGAGCCTAGATATTTTCTAAAAAAATCTCAGATAGGAATTCTTGAAATTTTAATTTCGTTATAAAATCGTTATAACACTGGACAAGTTTCTATAAAATTTAGTATTACACCGTTTTGAGAAATAATGAATCCAGAGACAACCCCAGATTAAAAAAAACCTAATATGAATTTTTGAAATTTTTATTTCGTTATAAAATCGTTAATACTAAAAATAAAATTTTTTGAAATTTTAAGTTGGCTACAAAATCGTTAACACTCAACAGTTTCTGATGAAATTTACATGTGTATCCTTTTGAGAGATGGTGTATCCAGTAGCATGCTTAGATATTTTCTAAAAAAATATCAGATAGGAATTCTTGACATTTTAAGTTCGTTATAAAAAAGTTCCGAAAAAGTTTAGTATAGTGTCGTTTTGAGAAATGATGAATCCGGTTTCGTTAGGATTTTGCAGGAACAGGGCGCTTTCTGCTTCCAAAATACAGTTCATCTCTACCACTGAAACAATACGATCAAAATCGTAAATTAATTAAAGATTTTACGGAGATCTCAAGAACAAATGGATTTATGAGTATTGCACACTGTAAAACCGCCTAATTCCCGTGTCCAAAGGACCAGGTCGCAATTAAAATATATCGCAACCTTATTTTTTGCCTTTTTAAATTTGGATTTTTTTATAGTGTGTTGAGATAAGATACCTGAATTTTTAACCAATCCAATTTGAAAATATCTGTAAATTCACACAATTACCTATATGAGAGTATAAAATGTAACAGTATACAGAATTAACCTCCTGGCTGATTGTCAGTAGGTAACGTCAAGACAATCATCCGGTAACCACAGAAGACGTGGATCAAATCAAATATGATTGAAATCTGACCTTTAAAAGTCTTTTTTTTTCAGATGTGCACACGACTACTTACAGTCCATAAGCTTAACGATAGTGGAAGAAGAAGACTACATTATGTTTTCATCTTAATAAGTTTTATAATATGTCTTAATATGTTTTTTTTTCAATTAAATTTTATGATTTTTCAGAGCTTTTGGAAAAAAGTCAACATCACTATTCCCGCAAAAAAGATTCAGTTTTTTTTTTTATCTTTTCAAGAGGATAGTGTAATTATTTAACGTTTAGTTGTTTTTGTTTCAGAAAACTGTCAGAAATCGCTTGAGCGCCCTAGGACTAAATAGAAAATCTTGCCCCGGACTAAGTACCTAGGTACTTATAATGACTTTGAAATAACAATAAAAAATTTGAGGTGTGTTTTTATGAACTTTTTATCCTTGCCCTTATTTATGTGACACTTTAAGTTCTATTTTCATTGATATGGTATAAAAAAAAAATTTTTTGATGATGTGTTATGTGTTTTGAGTGATTTTTGTGTTTTCTGTTTAGTATTGAGAAATTATGAAAAATTTTGAGTTAAACAAACTTTCTCCACGTCATGTGCCATAGATGTTGAACAAAACTGGTGGTAGATTTTTTTTTGCTCAAAAATGGCTTGAATGGGAAGGAACTAAAAATAATAATTGATGTTTTTTTAGTTTTTGATTATTTTTAAGTGTTTTCAAGTAACTTTAGACGTTTTATGTCAAAAAACGTTGCTGATTTTGACGCTTTAGTGTGATTTTGGCATGTTTTTACTTTACTATTAGTACATGCAGAAAGGGAGTTTGAGGTGGAAACATACTCTTCCTTGCTGCATTTCTGCATAAGCTTTTAGGCACCTCTCCGTGTCCCAAATGCACAAAAGTCTACCATTTTTTATGGGGGCGGAAGGGGAAGTTTACCCCTCCCCCAATCAGTAACCGCTACAGTTACGACGAAAATCATGGGCGGGAGGCAATGTAGTAGCGCTTGGCGCGCCCTCTATGCTGGTAAAATTACTTTGTTCGTAGCTATAATATAAGCCGAGAAAAGTAGAAAACAATTTGCACTTTTTAGGTTTACGCTTTAATGAGCTTCTTACTTCAAAACAATATTTTTATGATGTGATATTTGATTTTTTTTTAGTATTTTAAGATGTTTAAGGTGTTTTTACAAAGATATGAAAATAGTGATATACAGGGTGATCAGAAACTCGCACACTGGGAGCATACTGTGATAAACTTCACTTTTTAAGAGTAGTAAATTTTCTTACCGCAGCGGTGTTGGTTCTTTTTTTTAGAAGGACATGACAATTTTTGTAATAATTAAAGTGGCAACCCTGCATTGAACATTGAATAAGTTCGGGATTGTCATTATTTTCATTTCCAATGAAGACATTTTAATGTTTTTTAATGCAATTCCTGCATGAGTTTAGCGGTTGTCATACTTCAAATTTATTTCAGATATAGGTAAGTTGTTAATTTTTAAATTTTACAATTTTCAATTCTCTGTAAGTAGAGGTTTTGTGAAAAAAAAACTTGAATCCAGATACTGCAGCAGACTGAATTATTCATTTATTTTCATCGTGGTAATTAAAATAATTAGCTTCAAACTTGAACGAGGGAAAATCTCAAACTCGAAAATTAACCATCGGATCCATTTTTTTTTTATTATCCTTAATCTTAATAGGCTCTATAATTCGGAGGAGCGAGTTTCTGATCACTCTGTAAGTTTGATAAAATTTACAATACAATACAATACAAATTAATTCTTTATTGTAGGTGAATTACAACAGTCATAAACAATAAATTACAACAGCGTTATTACAGAAAAAAATCACAAAGACAACACAAACGCACAGCAAGTCAACAAAACACCGGCAACAGTGAGAGTCGAGGCACCAGAGACACTAAAGACATCAGCAGGTCACCAGCGAGGTATGGTTCCAATTTTATGAGAACGATGGATCGAAGCTGAAGGGTTTATGGTTCCAACTCCGTGAGGTGTTTCCGGATCCGGAGATATGCCCTGAACGCTGAGAATCCAACAATTATTGCAGGATCTATTTTGAAGTGGTTCAGGTATTTGATAGAAGCGTACGTGAATGTCCTTTCTGAAGACGACAGATAATGTGTAGGAACTTTAAACAGATTGAACCTGGTACTGTAGTGATGTGTGAATCGGAAAGGTAAAAGCTTATCCTGATTTTTTTTGGATCAGTTTGAGTAGAGAGAAGACGTACAAAGCAGGCACGGTAATAACTCCAAGCCGCCTTAAATGGCATCTGCAGGACTGCTGCACGGACAAGCCTGCCAGGATCAGACTCACTCTCTTTTAAAGAAGAAAAACCCTTCGGAGAGATCTCTCAGACTCAGGTCAGGTGGCTGATCAAATACGGCACAAATGTGCAAATCTGTGTGAGCCGATCAGTTAAGGCTCTGGTCGATGTAGAAGCCCAAAAACCTCACGACACCTTTGGGCCCGATAATGGCCCTGTCTGTGTTTATGGAGGGTAAGGGGGGAAGACGTGATCGGCTAGAGTGAAAATCAATCATCTCAGTTTTGTCTAAGTTGAGTTTTAGCTTATTGACCCTGAGCCATAAAGATGCTCTTTTCAAAGGACGTTGAACGGTATCTATCAGACTAGGAAAGTCACCTGGTTTTATCCTAATAAGAATTGTTGTATCATCAGCATAGTTAAGACAGGGTGAATTAAGGGAGGTAATTTTGGGTCCCAGGTCGTTAATAGAGATCAGGAAAAGAAGTGGACCGAGAACACTACCCTGCGGCACTCCAGAGGAGATTGGAGCAAAAGGTGATCGCACAGGTCGGCCATCAGACCCAATAATAATCTGAACCGCCTGTGTTCTTCTCTGTAGGTAGGGTATAGTTTATCTAAAATTCAAAACTTGCTTATTGAAGAAGCAGACTGTTTAGAACGTTTTTAATGTGATTTTTTGTTATAAAACGTTCCCACTTGAGTATATTTCATTTTACCGATAAGAGAAAAAATGTCTACTGATTTTTACACAATTTATGTTAATTTTCTTTTTTCAGTCTAAAGGTAGTGCACTGGAAATAAGTACATCACCTACGATCTAATTTCATCATTTTTCATTCCCAATTTTTTTTTTTCTTAAAAATTCGAAGAAAATACAATCTTCAGTACTTAATATAAAATATTCTTCAATGAACCTTGATCTACTCAACTAGAAAAATAGGGGATTTTTTTTATTCATATTTATGTACATACAGGGTGCACCATGTATCCTTCTCTATATTGCTATCTCCTGAACGCTAAGAGATACAGGGTCGGTTAAATTAGAGAAAAGATGCGCAGTTTTGTGGCCATCTCGAATTCGTCAAGACATACAAGATATCTGTGACTGCTCCTGAAATATCCTGAAAAAACTGAAAAATCGAGATTTCTTATTTTTGCCATATTATCTTGCTTATTATTAAAAATTAATAAATAATTTTTTGTAGCCTTACATAGGCCGTTAAGATCTATCCATATGTCATTACAAAAATTTTCAAGGCCGACTAGAACCAAAAGTTTTCACAGTCAACTTTCGTTTTTCTTATGAAAAAAATAATGGAAACCAAAAATTATTAAACTCCAATAAAAAAAAATTAATTTTTATTCTTCTTTTTTCAAAGAAAAACTAAAAAAAAATCGTCGAAAAACGTCAACATTTGTAAAATACACCGGAATAGTGCTTGCCTTATGGTTTTTTGATTTATCTATGAAATTCGATCTTGAAAGTTGTCTTTTTTGTAAAGAAAAAAGAAGAAGAATTTTTTTTAAATTTATTTTTTGAAGTTTAACAATTTTTAGTTTTTATGATTTTTTTTATACCGAACAACGTAAAAAAAAGAATATGGGGGCCATAAGAAAAACGAAAGTTGACTATGAAAATCCTGGGATCTAGTCAGCTTTGAAAATTTTTGAAATGTCAGATGGGTAGCTCTTGCCGACTTATGTAAGCCCACAAAAAATTATTTATTAATCTCCAATAATAAAAAAGATATGGCAAAAATAAGAAATATCGATTTTTCAGTTTTTTCAGGATATTTCAGGAACGGTCACAGATATTTTGTATGTCTTGACCGATTCGAGATGGTGCACCCTGTATTATAAAATAAAATAACACGAAAGCAGCGGAAATCAAAAAGACTACCCACAGGCCGCAGGTAGAGGCCGGCAGCTCGAGAAGTTCTTAAAAGCCTACAGAAAATAGGACGGGATCATGTTTTGGGACACACTAAGAAAAATTATAGTTTTTTTTTTTGCGATGAGGTAGGTGTAAAATTAACCTCGAAAATCTGACTTAATTGTGTCATTTTTATCATCATTACCTCATTATCTCACTTTCATGGATCCAATTTGCATGGATGGCCTTCGAATGAATGAAAATAATGTGCCATATCAACTTATGTTAAAAAATAGTTGACCTCAAAATTCGAAAACACGATTCTCGATTGTTTTTTCATTCTTCATTTTAATGAGCGGTAAAAAACTTCAATTTTGCTAATTTAAACAATTTTGTATCTTTAATAACGACAAAGTTATCGATGGTGGGGATGAGCCTGCATAAATTATCTATTACAAAAAAATAATTATTACTAAATTAAGTTAATTTTATAACTCATGCAGTATGTGAATAGTGAAGAGCATTCATTATTAAACAATATTGTGTATTGTGTAACAGGAAATACCAAAGGGATGTTTTGTAGTCTGGAACATATTTTTCTTTTGTAATTATTGCAAGGCCAATTAAATTTTCTGATTTACTCACCAGTCAATTTTAATTAGAAATTTGCTCGAAAAGCCTGACAATTTGCATTTTTACGATACGAAATGAATGTAAATTTGGAAGCAGCTCAGTGAACCGGCAGTGCGCAGCCTTGACATTGAAATGTTATTGTGCAGAAAAATAAAGTTTACTGTTTTAGCAAAGGTGCATGACATCTGTATGCGTTCAAGGAAAATGAGCCAATATTTTTAATTGCCAAATATTTAGATGAAATAAAGCGAAAATATGCCGGGTCGTTCCTCTGGCAAAATCGCGTCGGAAAAATAGCTCTCCTAGAGAAAACTAGATCGGAAAATTAGCAATTTCGCCCGATTCATAATTATTTAAAGACGGATTACGCGAGTTGGAGATAAGTTTGGCGGGTTCAATCGCTGACCTTGAACTTTTGGTCAAGTTTATGAAAGTTTATTGCGCTGTCTGACCAAAAAATTAGACGCAATTATTTCGAATTTTCGCTATTAAATCCTTGGACTTAACCGCTTCAACTGGACTTGTTATCTCGAAATTTCAAGGTACTAGCGCCAATTATATTTAAAATAGAATTACTTTCGTAATTTTTTTGGCGAATTTTTAAAGAGACGAAAGCTTAGATTATTTTTTTCAACTTATTTCAAATGTGTTTTTTTTTTATAAAATAAGTAAGTACCTACAGAGTGATCTATAAATGATTGCTATATGTTTCTGTCTACAATACTAAAAATTAAAATGAGTCACTTTAGTCACTTTAATTACTGATGTGCTACAAGTTGTTGCGACTTCCACCGACTGGGTTCGAATCCCAATCTCGCCATGTATGTTTTGTTCGTCTGTGTTTAACTATGTATAGAATACAAATGTGGGTGATTGAGAAAAATTAACTGAAATTGTTCCGAGAAAAGCGATTTATAATAAGAGATATTCTTCTCAAAACTGGCAGTTTTTTACAGCCAAGAGAGATTTTTATTTTATTTTTTCCACGTATGCTTGCTCCCTTTATACGCATTTTTTACCCGATCATCCACAAGAAAATTATGGACTTTTGCCTCTATAGGTTTTTTGCCTCTAAACTGCTTTTTCACGATGAACGTCAAATTGTGTATAACAGCAAAAAAAAAATTGTGAGACGATGAACGACAAAAAAGGTGAAATCTCTCACTTCACATCGGTGCCGGGTATATCACGTGTGGGACGGTCAAAGTATTAATTGTGGTCGTGTTTCCGGTAGTTTTTCGGGTGTGAACTGTGAACCGGGCTTTATTTGATACAAAAATTATGAATTAATCTGGCAACTTGCAGGATACTTTAGAGATAAGATATGAGTGACGCAATTGTAAAGACTTCTTGAAATGGGTCCTTATCACCACGTGTTTCCTATATAGGGTGGCTTATCAGGACGACCAAATAGAAATCCCCATTCATTAAAGCTTATAAGCGAATATTTCTATATCCTGCTGCTTGTTAATGGTATTTGGTATTTACTCATAGTTAATATTGTCAAACAAGAAATTTTATTTCGTTATTGAAGCTCATTTTATAACTCAGTAATTTGTTCTTGTAGCAAAACATATAGAAGATTTTATAATATCTAAAGTTACCAAAAACTTCGCCCTGTAAGTGTAAAAATGATTTTTCTTGCAAATGGTTTGTGGAAAGTTATTTTATTATTTTTTTTTATTTTTTTTTTCTAGAATTATTTTCTGGTAGGTACTGAAGGGATAACGATTAAGGCAAAACAGATTGATTTTTCGATGTCCAGACTCATCTTGAAGTTCCGTTCCATTTTTAATTGTTATAATTTAACTTATCTGCGAGCGATAAAGAAAAAAGATCAAACCTTTATACGTCAATAATGTTCAGGTCAATAATAATTGAGAGAATTGAAAGAATGGAGAAACAACAGCTTACTTAGATAGAAAATAGAAAGAAATAGAAATAGTAGGTAGGTGATAGAAGAAGACATTAGAATATTTCCAGAATATTCAAATAATTCTGGAAGACAGGATACTTAAGTTTTCATAATAGAATTCGAACAGCGGTGAAAATACTTTTCCAGCAGCGTCCGTCAAAGCGTAAAAAGTAAGACTTCATAAAAACTAAAATTTCAGAACTCCAAGACACCTCACTCTTTCGCCCTTAAAGTTTTTGGAATTATGGGATCAATCATAAATGTCAATTCTCTTGCAAGTTTACCTTTTAAGCATATTCACAATACTAATTTTGACTATAAATAACTTCAGGATTGTATTTACGTGTAGAAAAAGTAATAATAGAAAATCACCAAACGTAATTCCTGATTTAGGGTGTCTTCAAATGATCCGGTTTCGATGCGATTTGCCGTGTCCGGAATTCGTCCCATGGTAATACGGAAGCTGAAGTGTGTGTGAAGAAGTGAAGTTATCCACACCAATCGAGGCTCTTAATAGTGTATCTACCTAGCATTGACCGTTTTTTACTTTATTTTCTTCCCGGCGTTTACTTAAGTAACACCCTGTATGTATTTTTCAATAATCGCTATTTTTAGATTTTCAATACGCCCCTCTAGCTTCATCTTTCAAGATGTGCACTCTTATTGTAGATTTTTCTTATGGAAGACTTGGAGGACTATGGAGTTTTCTTTTTAAAAGTAAAAAAGTTCTTGTCACACCATTCAGGGCGTAGTTTTCGATCTAGGGGACTGAAATTTATGTGGTAGTAAGATATTCAATAAGAGTGGTCTGGTATTACATTTGAGCACATTCGGTTGAACCGTTTCAAAATGGCGGTCATTTAAATTTTTGTGAAAATGTCTTAAATTTAATTTCATATCTTCGATTTAAAAGCGCCGTTAGGCTGCCAAACTTTAGGCACAAAATTTCAAACCCTTGTAAAACCTATGGGGGCTGTGGATTTCTGATAAAAAAAACTTTCTAAAAAACGTCGTGTGTACATACATATGCGTCTTTCAAATTTCGTAAAAACTGGTTTTGTCACTCGATTAAAGGTCGTAGATTTCAATCTGGGGAAGTGAAATCTTTCTACTAGTTAGATGTCTCGAGGATGCTGTCTGGTATTGCATTTGAGAAACATCGGTCGAGTCGTTTCAAAATGGCGGTCATTTTAATTTTCGTAAAAAATTTATATATTTTGAACCCCTGTTATATGCAAGATGGTAAAAAACATTAGAATTAAATTAACAGGGTTAAAAGAACGTTTTCCTAACTTTACCGTTAGTGTAAATTATTATTATTATTTTTTTATTGATAAGCCAGTGGCGTGGGTAGGAAAAGGGTATAAATGGCTAAATTTCTATAACCGTTTATTAACTTTCAAAAATTTCAAGGAGCAAATAAGAAAAATGGCGGAGATACCTATTTAAATTTTTTAAAGTTTGTTTATTTTTAAAATAATTTAATTTCATGTTTCAGATTCAAAAGCGTCCCTGTACCTTCATCTTCCACAAGAGCACAAAATTTTATTTTGGGGAAATTTTATTTATAAAACCTATGGAGTACTGTGAGTTTTTGTTAAAGAAAGCTTTGTAAAAAAACGTTGTTTGTACACAAGTAGTGTCTCTTCAAATTTCGAAAAAACTTGTTTTTGTCACTCGATTACAGGACGTAGACTTCAATCTAGGGAAGTGAATCTTTAATAGTTAGATGTCTGGAGGAAGTTGTCTGGTGTTGCACTCGAGAAAGATCGATCTAGTCGTTTCAAAATGCCTGCCATTGTTTGTAAAAACTGATATTTTTTGAACACCTGTATGTATAAAACTAAACATATTTATTCAATAAAATTATGAAAACAAGAAGAACGTATCCAAAGTTATAAACATTGTGTCAAAAAAATTGCCTTTTATTCATTTTTTTACCAGTTGCTTATAGATATCTATAGAGAATTGGTTAGAATTGATATTTTTCTATATTAATTTTGGGGCGCGTTTTCAAAGGAATTAAACAGAAATTTTTCACAGTAAACAACTATAGGTATACTAATATGATATGATATGACCATGAAAAATTTCAACGACCCAGTTTTCAAAATAGTGAAAATATTTCAGATATTCGAGATAAATGATGCGCATCTCTTTTTCGTAGACATACTAAACTGTGCCTCTAAGCGGAGAGCGTAGGCGTGCTGCTCGATTGCTGTAGATAACTTCACTCACACTTCAACTTCCATATTACCTCTGATTGCCTATCGGAGCGAATGGCCGTCTTCGGCAAACCGCATCGAAAACCGGGCCGTTTTAGTGAACATACTAAGAGCGTGTACTTTTTTCAAAACGAATAGTCAAAATGACATAAATATTATTATGACAACGCTGCTTTCTTACAAATGCTTTTCAAATAATATTTAGCGGTCACCGCTGCTCTTGAGTACTTATATTTTTTTAGGATGCTAATATTACTATAACTTCATTACAACACAACTTTTGAAAAATTGAATAAATTTTCATAAGGTATACCTTGTAACTTGACCGTATTATCTATCTATTCGCTGACGAAACCGCATCAAAATCAAATCAGTTTTGATCAAGTTATAAGGTAATAAACGGACAGACAGGGAAGCTGCATTTTTCATGTGGGTAATATCGCAGAGAATGATGATCATGGTCAACGTTTTGATTCATAATCGCTTTTTTATTTTCGATGACTTCTTATAATAAATTACTTAGTTACCCACCTAGGCAATTATAATGGAGGAGTTAAATAATGACCGGTGGAAAAACTGGCACAGCAACAATTTAAATTAAACCATAACAGCTTTGATGTATTTCGCGAAAAAACAGACGTGTACCCATACCCGAGCAGTTTGTTTTGCATCTCCCATTGAATAAGTGAGTGGCAGTCAAGTTCAAGTTCAATCAACTGTTCCTAATTATTTTAGATCCAAGTTCACTATTTTTAATAGCTAATGCCGCGCTATGGGGATCGCGCAAGGTAAACCATGTTTATTCATAATATACTTGCGCAACAAAAAGAAGAAAATCTCTAATGGTAATGGTAAATTTATTCCGATTTTTTCATTAGGCCGGAGTTTTTTGTTGCCGAGATCGTTCTTGAGATGAGGAAGTCGCTGCTAAGGCTAACTGTCCTGATCCTGGCTCTGTGGAAGGATCAGAAGAAATTCGAGTAATTTTGGAGCATTTTCCTGGATTAAAATTTGTTAGTTTCCCTGTTTTACGTCAATATTTATAAGAATCATGCATGAATAGACTAAAAGAATGCACTAGACAGACTTTATTGAAGATAAAATTATTTATTATGTACCTATGTACTTCCCCTAATCCCTCGTTGTAAACAATGCAAGAAAAAAATCCGGAAACTGTCAGAAGACTGTGTTAGATTTTATCAATTCATTCAACTCCCTTGATTGAATATGAAAGTTGACAATTATTATTACAAAAGAACATGTATACCCTGAAAGTGAGCCTTTGCACATACCTGTTGTGTAATGAGAATCGAAACAGTGTTGTAATTTTTTAATTACAGCACGGTCTGTTTTTACAACACGGTTTTAACACCACCAGAGTCAAAAGTAGCGGCTATGGTAGATCAATAATAATTATTGAGTAGCTATAGGTATACTCGATATGTCAAATAATGAAAAGTTACATCATAGTTCCTGAAATTTATCAAAATTCCAAACAGAAATCATAATTATTTTTTTCTTGTTAACTATTCGATTACCAAACATCCGGAAGTACTATAATGTCAATTGACAGTTCTATACCATGTAAAATGCCATTTACTTCTTGTTGTTGAGCCATTCGCAGTTTTACTATTTATTAGTTCAGTGCGTCATATTATTGGTTTGAATAACGGATGTGTTGTGTCCGCCATATCCAAACACCTTAGTTTCTAATGTCTTGAAAGCTAGTAACCTTGCAGCTTTATTATCAATGACGTTATGACCAGTTTAGCTGACACGACCTATAGAGGTAATAATCGTTACACCATTTTTTGAAATTAATTTAGGTCAGTTAGTAATTGAGCGATGTGTTTCTTTTTTACTTTGAATGATTTTTGCAACATAGAAGGCTCATGTTTGGCAATAGGCACCATTAAAATGAAACACCGATCGAACTTTTAGAAGAAACCCAAACTTATTCTTTCTTAACTTTCCCCGAAAAAGATATCAAACCTTGTTATCCTTAAGAGGTATTCTTGTTATCCTAAGAAGTCTGCTTCGAAAAAAAAACACTGGCTACTAAACTAGGAAATTAAGGAAATTAAGTACATAACACATAAATTAAAAAAAATGAGATATTTTGAGCTAAATCCACAAACTCTTTTAGAATTTTTATTTTTAATTGCCAGTTTTTTTTTATTCCACTCCTCTAATGCCCGGTTGCACGAACGTAATTAAAAATCTGTGAGATAATCATCGATTTTTAACGCCCTGTATTATCAAAATATTGGTCTGATAGTGCTGGAAACAAACTCTGATCCCTTGTAGAAGAGTTAATTACCAACAAAAATTAAAATATCCTTGAAAATATTCACCATATTTTCAAAATTTGAAATTTAAAATCGGTAATTATCTGAAATATTAGTGTATTTTTTTTAATTACTTTCGTGCAACCGGCCCTAAAACTTCAATCCCTTCGGAGAGGCTACGACTCTTTTGAAATTTTCAAATGTGAAGGAGAAAACAAACTTTTTCGAGTTTGATTATATTTTTTTTATCAAAATTTTATTGAAAACTAAAAATTTAATTAACTTACGACTGTCGTAAGTCGTAATTGTCTTTTATTCAATTTTCAGGATTTTGAAAAATTACTTCGGGTAAACCTACCCGACTTCTTGTATGTCATGGAGTCTTAACAAAACGTACACAATAAGTATCAATGAATAAATTATTATAAAATAATAACAAATTAATGATTAAAAATCAATTAAAATTGATTGATTAATATCATCCTTTATAATGATCTAATTGGCCATCCTTGAGTTTTTTCAATAAATTTCAGTTCTACATAATGGAAGTAAAGTAGGTAATTTAAATCAGACTTTGAAGAAGATGCTAAACAGGACAGTTCGCATAGGAAATTTCCGTGTCCCTATTGTATCAAATTCTACAGGACAGGTAAACGTTGCGGTTGTTAGTAGAAGGTTGCTTAAAATGTTAAAATGCAAGATTGTGACAGTGAAGGAATAACTCTCAGGTATATAACAGGTAAGGGTGGAAAAATACTTCTACTCTACTGCTCTCTCCTACAACAAGCAAAGATGTCACGTATTATTCCGCATGACTTCAAATTGGTGCCATAAATGCTTTTGTTAAACGCTGTTACCTTCCGGGAAGAAACTAGGTTTACTGCCAACTAATGCCTTCAATAAACCCCGTGCTAAGAAATGCTTTCAAAGCTTCTTGAGAACCGTTTGAAATGTTTATTAAAATATTTATTGCAGGCAAACTTTTGATGTTGGCGACTTTTCATATTTTAGTTGTTCTATTCATAAAGCTTTTAGAAGGGATCACGATTTTACCTGGAAACCCAACAAGAAGACCAGGCATGTCTTGTCCTCTCTATTCCTTCAATTATAAGAATTTTTATTGGCAGTTGTAAAATGTTTCGGAGCTTTCTAGAAAACTTCTTTTGTGGGAGCACTGGGAGCAGATCGAGTGACATTGAAATTTTAAATAATTTAACTTAGTATTTAACAAAATATTTTGGCAATAATTTTTTAAATTAAAAATTGAATTAATTAATTACTTAATTTATAATTTCACATTAATTTTTATCTAGCCCACTTTTATCTGACGTGACGTCACGTTTTTATTGCTAATAGTATGGAATATTTTGAATAATTTTACATTTTTTTGTTCAGCATAATAATTATCTGAAACCAAAGACTTGTTAGTAAGCAACTTTTTGATTCCAGAAAATGTTTGGAGGTCGATTTATGGTTTCGATCTAGTTATATGACATGATTAAAGCAATTAACATGAACAGTTACCAAAAAATAGGCTAAATTGGTTTATACAGGGTGTCCCATAATATGTGGGCAATCTCCCGGATTTGGGTAAATTTCGTAAAAATAAATGAAAAAATAGCTATAAAATTAATTCCTCAGAGACACCCCTACAAAGATATTAGCTGTTGAAGTTGAAGGTTGAAAATCAATTTTTTGCAATAACTTTTTTATTTCTTGACCCATTTTGATAATTTTTGGTGTTATTTTGTATTATTTTGAACTGTTTAGAATAGTGTTTCTTAATCTTTGATAGCACATACATAGACCTCGGGATGGCATAACCCCCTCATTCACTTGAAATAAAACAACAAAAATAATAATTTTACAGTTTTTTAAGGTTAATTTTCTTTTTATTTGACATTTTTTACATAAAAAATGTATCCTTATTTATTTCGATAGAGCGAACCGTTATCGAGATAAACGTCCTTCTAATAGGTGATGCGTAACAGGAACTTTCTAAATTTCAAGTAAATTTTAACAAGATGGCTGACCTATGACAGTAAATTGAGCAGGAAACAAAACAATAACTTAATTAAATACACGTCAGTGTCAAAAGATTTCATTTCATGCAGATTCAATTCTAACTGATTTTCTGCGTATTCAGCGTTTTTGTAACTCATTTTAAAATCAGTTAGAATTGAATCTGCATGAAATAAAATCTTTGACACTATTTGACGTGTATTTAATTAAGTTATTGTTTTGTTTCCTGCTCAATTTACTGTCAAAGGTCAGCCATCTTGTTAAAATTTACTTGAAATTTAGAAAGTTCCTGCGACACATCACCTATTAGAAGGACGTTTATCTCGATAACGGTTCGCTCTATCGAAATAAATAAGGATACATTTTTTATGTAAAAAATGTCAAATAAAAAGAAAATTAACCTTAAAAAACTGTAAAATTATTATTTTTATTGTTTTCTTTCAAGTGAACGAGGGGGTTATGCCATCCCGAGGTCTATGTATGTGCTACCAAAGATTATGAAACACTATTCTAAACAGTCCAAAATAGTACAAAATAAAACCAAAAATTATCAAAATCGGCCAAGAAATAAAAAAGTTATTGCAAAAAATTGATTTTCAACCCTCAACTTCAACAGCTAATATCTTTGTAGGGGTGTCTCTGAGGAATTAATTTTATAGTTATTTTTTCATTTATTTTTACGAAATATACCCAAATCCGGGAGATTGCCCACATATTATGGGACACCCTGTATAAACAAAAATGACAAAACAAGGAACCTATTTTGGGTGATTGTTTTCCGAATTAAAAATTGTAATTAATTTCTTAG
This sequence comes from Malachius bipustulatus, assembly GCA_910589415.1. Taxonomy (NCBI): domain Eukaryota; kingdom Metazoa; phylum Arthropoda; class Insecta; order Coleoptera; family Melyridae; genus Malachius; species Malachius bipustulatus. The sequence goes on from OU342630.1 coordinate 59,361,913, forward strand.
TTTTAATAAAACCTGCAAAAGGTTTTCGCTTTTCCTTTGAGCGGCTTTTGTCTGAAAACAACGTCACTTGTTTGTAAAATGCAACATTTCTATAATTTTCTAGAATTCTCACGAACGATTATGTCAAAAAATAGGCTAAAAAATAAATATACCTAAACCTACTAATGACAAGACAACGAACCTATTTCAGGTTATTATTTTCAAAATGAAAAATTGAAATCAATTCTTTAGTTTAAAACCTACAGAAGGTTTTCGCTTTTCCTTCGAGCGGCTTTTGCCTGAAAACAACGTCACTTGTTTGAAAAATGCAACATTTCTATAATTTTCTAGAATTTTCACGAATTATTTATGTCAAAAAATAGGCTAAATTGGTTTTTACCAAGTCTACTCTACAAGGTGTTTCTAAAATAGCTGGCCAAACTTTAAGGTCGTGTAGATGAATCTAAAATATTAAGATGATGTAAATTTTTCGAAAATGTTTATTAACCGAGATACCGTTTAAGTGTCGATTTACAAAACTGATTTTCATAGTATCTTTTTACAGAGTGGACCAATAATTCTTAATTTTTGTATACAGGTTTTCTATTTAATTATCCGTATTTGAAAAAATTCTGGGGATAACCGGAGCACCCAGTGACATGGAATCCGGGGTATCAAGACACCTTTTTTCTCGTAAAAAAATGTTGAACTGAATGTTTTATTTTTTTATTTTTTTTTTCGGAATGCCAGATTGTATTGTTATGAAAAAGTCATACTTTTCGATAAAAACATAAAATTTCGAAAGGATACACCACTTTCGAAAAAAATTCAAATGTAGTGTTTTTAACATTTTTTTTATTTTTATTATTTTTATTCAATAGTCTCAGATAAGTACCATAAATGGAAGGCCTTGTAGATAAGGCTAAAATATGACGAAAGTTCAAAGAAATTATTTTTCGAAAATGTTTTTTAAACGAGATACAGGGTGTTAAAATGTCCTTTCCAGACTGATTATTCAACACCCTTGTATCTCGGCTTAAAAACATTTCCGAAAAAATATTTATATGAACTATCTTTTTTATAGCTTTATCTACAAAGCCGTCAATTTATGGTATTTATCTTAGATTCAAATAAAGATAATAAAATTTAAAAAAATGTTAAAAAAGCTACATTTTAATTTTTTTCGAAAACTTTTTAAGAATGCCTTTTTATAGCAATTTAATCTGGCATTCCGAAAAGACGATTAAATAATTTAAAAAACACTTCAAAACATTTATACGAAGAAAAGAGGTGTCCTGTGACCCCGTATTCTACGCCACTGGGTGCTTCCGTTATATCCAGAATTTTTACAAACACGAGTTATTAAATAGATATTTATAGGTGCCTGTGTACAAAAATTCAGAATTATTGGTCCACTCTGTAGAAAGATACAATAAAAACCTGTTTTTTAAATCGACACTGAAACCCCTATATCTCGGTTAAAAAACATTTTCGGAAAAAAATCTTTTTACATTTTCTAAATATTTTAGATTCATCTACACGCCCTTAAAGTTTGGCCAGCTATTTTAGAAATGGGAAACCTTGTAATGGCAAGAAAACGAACCTATTTTGGGTTATTATTTTCAAAAAAAAAATTCAATTACATAATTCTTTAGTTGTAAAGCCTACAAAAGGTTTTCGCTTTTCATGTGACCGGCTTTTGTGGGAAAAAACGTAACTTTGTAAAATTTATATAATTTTCTATATTTCTCACGAACAATTATGTCAAAAAATACGCTAAGTTGGTTTATACTATTATAGGTAGATATCTACATGAGAGCAAACCTATTATTTGTCATGATTTTCTTAATAAAAAATTAAAAATAATTTAACAAAAAGTAATCAAGATTTTGCTTGTTTTATATTAGAGCGAAAACAACTTTTATTTATTTTTTCTCTATAAGATATCTAAATTCGATTTGTTTAGAAGTACATAATTGGGAAAGCCAATAATTAAATGCAAAATTTCAATATCTATACGGTGCGTCGATCATGTTTTCACCCTGTATAATAAAATTAGAAATAAATTTAATATTAGATTATATCATAATATCAGCTTTTTGGTAACTGGATAGCGTTTTACATAAAATCGCATTTTGAGCTTTTTTTCCATTTCGGGAAAAATTCTTTCCATTCTTTTTTCTCTCGTTCAGAAAATATTCCCAAAAATGTAAAATTCTAAGGCAACTATGATTTTTTCGGCAACAGGGCAGCCAAAATCCTAGGTAGGTACGTCAGAATTATACCTATAAAATTTTATTTTGAACTTCAAAAAATTTTTTTTTTTAAGATCACGCCTATACCTATCTACCTAAAATTTTACTTACATAAAATATAAAATTACAATTCTACTTTTTGTGTTTGAAATAAAATTTGATATAAGACGATTATGATCAACACCCTGTATATTTAGAATGTTTTTGGCGCCAAGACTTTATGTGAAGCAATAATCAAGAACGATTTTTATTGTAAATCTCAAACAAAACGAACAACGATAATGATAAAAGCGATATAGTATTTAGTATTTCCACTTTGTATACTTTGTAGCAATTACAAGATAGTAACAGTCCATTTGGTTCACGTCACTGAAACATTATTACATTAAGTTATCTCGTAAAAATAATAATTATACCAAGACATTATGCAATGTTATGGTGCGCCAGCACTAGCACACCACCAACAGAAGAGATATACGTACAGACAGAAGATATAATTCCATTGAGACTATGCCCTGGTTAGTAATTAGCTTGTTAATTTTATTAATCACTTCTCTCAAGGGGTCATTACGATAACGGCAGTCATCAAGTTTGTGACACGAGAAACTCATGTTCCATGTTTGTTAATATCCTTCAACTATTTTAAAGATGTTTCGGAATTTCGTAAGTGGTTTTTAGCAATACCAACACAGAAATACACACATGCATATCAATAATTATTATTATTGCACTCGTATTTATCATTATATTCTGATGCTGGTTAATCTGGTTAAAAAAAATGGTAAACTAATTTTTTATTAATTAATTTTAATAACCTTATCTGCAGTGGCGGGCTAAACTAAGAGGAGGGCGGACAAGGGCGATTAACCCTGCGCCCCCATCTCAAGGGGGCCCATTTAAAAACGTCTTAGGTATTTTTATTTTTGCTAAATCTCTTGCAAAGTCGATAATGAAACTTAATGGTTTTTACGATGGCTAATTTTATGATTTCTGATGACTATTTATACAAAAAAATTCCTGTGGGCTACAAATACCGAATCAGCCATTAATGGAACACAAGACCGTGCTTCGGGTTCCCAACAAAAAAAATTGAATTTAGCTTACTTTACTCCAGTTATTGGAAATAAAAAAATAGTTTAAATTAACATTTTCTGAGTATTTTTTCCAAAAAATTATCTCAGGAGAGAACACCCCTTCCCGCAGGGGATTTTTTGGTTGGGATTTTTGCAGCCAATCAATGGAATCGAAATAAAGACATTCCAATTTTTTTTTCAAAATGGTTTTTCACTGTAAGTAGGTTATTTAATTTCGATAAGCCAATTTGGAATTTTAACTTTTTGACCCCACAGCAACAACATACCTACAGGGTTATTCCAAATACCCATATGCGAAAAATTATAGAGGTGTCGTGAATTGTAAGGCGAAAAGCTCTCCCTACAAATTGATCCGTTTTTGAGATACAGGATGTTGAAAAAAATATAATTTTTTCAGCTTTTTGATAATACGAGTATCTCAGGTACTGTATGAAATACATAATTCAGCTTTTGTTTGTACATACCTCATCATTGATATTAGCAGTTTTTTTAATGATACCTAAATTTTTTTTATACGTGGAGATTTTAGGGTCGTATGAGGATTTTTTGCCCCTAATTTCTACGTGACTGGGAAAAGTAACTTTTTTGAAAGTTCTGTTTTAAAGCGCTAATAATGTTTTCCACAAAATAAAAAAGTTCTTGGTCAAAAGCATTAAGAAGCGTTTTTGAGAAAAAATGCATTTTATGGCAAAATACATGAAAAAACTTTACTTGTTTAGTTTTATACAAAAAAAATCATGTTTCTACTGGTTTTCACGTTTTTCACCATAAAATGACAATTTTCTCGAAAACATTCCGCGTTCGGGCTTTTGTTCCCCGAGATATCGCAAAAAAAGGGAGAAAAGTCCTATTTTTGTTAGAAATAATCCTCATCTACAGTTGCGGATCCATATTAATCGGAATTTTTTGCTTCAGAATGAAACAAGGAATCACCCCCTAAAATTTTTGGCACATTATTTGAAACAACCCTGTTAATGTCAAAAATCCAAACTGCCCTTATTTTTTTTACATCCACCCACTAATTATAAGACAAATTGTCTTTATAGGTACCAGTACCGATGGTTGGTAAAACTTATTACTAGTACTAAGCTTCGGATAATTATGCACTAAAAAACCTCGAAAAATGCATGCAAATATGCACCTAAATTTACAAAATTATGCAGTTAAATATGCACTAAATTTTTTGGGAAATAAGCAGACGTTATAAACTTTTAGATTATTTATTTATCTATTAGTTGATATAAAAAAAATTTTCTATGAAAAATGATCGCACAAAACGAGATTATAGACTGGGTAAGGTACTATATAGACTAGACTAGACTGAAAAGTGAAAACTCAAAACTGAACTGCTAAATGTTATCCCAAGCCAAAGGATGTTAAAGAAACATTTCTTAGAAGAGGATCTATTATAGGTTGATTTAAACCCCATTAAGCGCATTATTATGCTTAGGTACCTGGTTTTTATGATCGTGACTAATTTCTCTACTTATTCCTGTTCGGTAATTCATATTGTCCTATATTTGGTAAATTCTACAATATGTACTTTTAAATATTTCACCTGGTATACATTATACATACTTGGGAAATAGTTACAAAAGTTTATCTCCTTTTACATTTTTTTTATCTCCCATTACAAAAATTATAGAAATAGTTAAATATACCTATTAATGGACCAGTTAGTATCAAATTATGCATTTAAGCCCAAAATACCGAATATATGCATTTATTATAAAACATTTCAAAAATTTGCACTTTCATATGCAAGAATGCAAATGCATAATTATCCTAAGCCTACTTATTACTAAGTATACTCACTGTCTGTGGCGAAAATTTTTCAAGTGCCCCTCATAGGATGACCAATACGTTCTTAATTTTTGCCCCCTGAAGTGATCAGATTTAATCCCCCCCCCCATTTTTCAATTCACAAATAGACGTGTACGGTTGATGTGTGTAGGCTTTCAAGGTCGGCTTATCTGTTATCAGTGAACACGAGGAGTTGAAGCATCGCTTATCATTTGCGCACACGTAACTGCTGATGATGTCTACCGCAGCTGTGACGAAACGTTCGGAGCAAATCTCCATGGACCACGGCACAACAGCCCGGAGTCAATTACGATTTCAGATAATATGTAGGGTGTTCCCAAAAATATCATGTTCAAGATCAGATTGTTAGTAATTTTTGTAGCAATAGTTTATTGCAATAAAAACTGTAAATAATAACTGTAACAAGAAAACTAGGTCAGTCCAGTCACAACAATTGCTGAAAGTGACCTCCAACTCTTATAGATGCGTAAAATGTTTAATTTTTTTTTTTAACTACCTTGCCTAAGAAAAAAAAGTAAAATTCAAATTTCACTTCAAAACTTTTTGTCACGAAATAAGATATTTAGGAACAACCCCTGCATATCCATGAGGAGCGGACCTAGAAATTGTTACTAGGGGGTGGACCCGACAATTCTCCAATAAGGGGGGCCACGGTCATTTTTAGAATAATAATTATACAAAAAAAGTGATGAAACTAAAAAAAAGATCACAAAAACCGAAAACGATAGTAATTTTCTTTGTTTCCTTTGTTTTGCACACCAAGCCCTTTTCGCCAAGCCCTCGATACGGCACTGTAAAATACTAATAAATTTTATTTCCAAGAATCAAAGTCTTTTAAAAATAAGCTTCAATCGTATGCAACACGTAATACAGTTGAGGGTCTTTTGAATGGTACAGTTCCGCGCTATTAGAATTGCCTAGCCATGGCAACAGTTTCTAAGGTGAAATCGAGTTTTGTTATACAGGGTGATAAAATGATCATAATTGATCGAGAATTTTCAACCGGATTAGGACCATTTTATGATTTTAAAAGTCTTTACTTTTGCAAAATTGATTTTGATGTCACAGCTGATTCGATAGTAAAATCACGGTATAGAACCAGGTCAGGTGTAAAATTATCCCCTGCAGGTCTCTGATGTGTAAATGTCAAAATTGACTGTTCAGTGGAATTTATGTCAATCTTTCCCTTTATTCTCTCTCTCTCTTTCTCGCTTTAAAAAATGGCCATTAATCATAATTTGGAGGAAAAATTCAATCTTAATTGTTCAGAACTAGGTGACCATAATGTGGGAGGTGCTGGGACTAGTGGGACCCACATAACTATTGTGCAATAAACAATTAGCAGTCAATTTCCACGGTCAATTTTAAAAGGCTTAAACAAGGAATTCTTCTTAAAGACATTACAGCAACAACAGCTTTTCTGTTTAGAAGAAAATATGGTCCCACTGCTCCTCCCTTCCAGACATTAGTAGTTTACCCTTCCTGATGCACTCATCTCCTAAATTATGACAGTTCTTAATGAAGATGGATATCAAATATTCTGAAGCTAATATTATAGATATAGACAATACAAGGAAATTTATATTTTATAAACCTGGGAGGGATATTAATATAATAGCCAGTCAAAAATTTAAACTACAAGAAGTAACTAAGCTCCTTTTTGCTTATACCTAGCAAATAAAACAACCCTCTTCCATCACTTTTTTATCTTTTATCACTTTATTCAACTATCAGTTTTATATACTCTTATAAACAAACAATACAGAATCACAAGTCACAGTATTTATTATACCCACTAACTTCCTAATTCTTCTGTTTCTTCTTCTTATGCTTCTTCTCCTTCTTATGTTTCTTCTTGTGCTTTTTCCTTTTATTCTCCTCTCCCTTTTCCACCCATTCATCGTCATCATCGCTCAAATCAATCTTTGTATTTACATTTACCTTCATCAGATCCGGGTTCGGACGAGACCTTTCAGGTAACTTTGGACCATACCAATCAGCAGTAGTAGGAGTAGTATCTCCATTATTACCACTTTTCATTTCATCAGTTTCAGTTATACGTGGAACTTCTTCATTTGTACCGACATCGCTCGCATCCTCCTCTACAATTGGTGGTGTCTCTGTGGGTGTTAGTGTGAGTTTAGGTCTCGGTATGAATTTAATAAACGAGTCGATATTCGATAAAATCCCTTCTTTAAGAGGTCTAATTTTCGGCAAGAATGTGTCTGATAAAACCTCACTTTCCATTTGTTCTTTCTTCCTTTCTTCTTCTTCTTCTTTGTCTTCTTTTTCTTCCGCTTCATCCTCGGACTCGCTCTCACTACTACTTAAAAAGACGGCTTTGAATAAGTCGATGTTCTGTTCGATATCGATTTTATCTGTTATACCGATCACAGTCACAGGGTCGGTTTGTTCTTCTTGTTTTATTTCCGTTGTGGCCGTGGTGGGAGATTTTTCTTGCGAAGTTGACGGTTCGTTATTTCTATCCGATACCGTAATTTCATCTCCGTTTTTATTTTGATCGTCTACTCCGGTTTCCATTTCAGTTCTGCTCGTTTCAGCGTCGTTTCCTTTTTCTTCCATTACGGAAAGGCCCGGTTTTAGCAGACCTTCACTTTCGTTATGCTGCTGATACTCGAATATTAAATTCTTGGTCCTTTTTCGCTTCTCTCTCTCAGAACCACTGCAATAAAAGATTACAATCAGTTCTACTAAACAAATTTAAGACAGTTAAATTAAAACTTTTTAGACACCCTGGCTTTAAGTATTCAAGAAATTTTTTCTACAATTCCCGTGAAAAAAACTCAGCAAGGATACTTTTAAAAATGTTATACTTACTCGTAATTAGGCTCCGGTACATTAAACCTTTTGCACAAAACAGCACAAGGTCGCCAATCCAGAGAGACCCTGGTGAGAGGCCCGAACATCTTCATCTTCACCGCGTCCCTCATATCTTGAGTCCCATGGCAGGACTCGAAAGGCTTCACGGCTTCCAGGATGTTAGTCGCATCGTCCGGTTGAGAAGAACTCACAAATCGATCGAAAAGGAGATCCGGGTTGAAACCTGCAACCGACACTCTCTTAGGAGAGTTCTCTTGTTCCGAGTCAGCCTCTTGTTTGATTGATCTCATCCCGGGAACGACGCTCTTCGATGAGGTACGATCTTCCCCCGGCACGGCTTCTTCACCTAGATACTTGGCTCGGACGGCCGGATTAATGTCTCTCCTAGAGAGGGGAGCGTTTTCATCCGGGAGAGGTTCGAACCGGGACTTTTTAACCGAATGCTTGCCGGTGAAACTGTGCGGTATCGTCGGAGGAGGGAACTTTGTGAAATTCGTCAACGATTTCTTCGATAGAAGGAACAAATCGAACACTCTCCTTTCACCCTTCGAGGTCGATTCGGTCTTCTCTTTTTCTTTGGTGATTTCGAAGTCGTACCGCGACATGTCTTCCTTGGCGTAAATGTCCACGTCGTCTTCCTCGAAAGCTCCCACGCCGAACGCCTGACCGGTCACGGATAACGTCTTGTTATTCCTGTCTTTGACTTTGAAACTGGTGCTCTTGAACAGGTTAATGTTGCCTTTATCGAGGCCTTTGTAGCCCAGGCCGAAGGTGTCGGTTTTCGGGTTCTTCAGGTACTCGTGGTAGATGTCGGGGATTTTGTAACGGTCGTCTTCGAGCACGGAACTGATAGTGTTCACCTCGTAGCTGGACGGCATCTCGCAACCGTACGTTTTAGTGGTAGACGTGGATAAGGAAATCTGCTTTTTCGTGTTTATTTTCTCTTGGAGTCCGATGTTTTTCAGTAAGAGATAGCCGATCGTTTCGGTAGCGCTCGTTATTAAAGCGTGTAGGACGGGCTCTCCGGGAATCGGTCCATCACTGACTACCTGGAATAAATAAACAATATAAATGATGAATGAAAGTGTGGTATTCGTGTGAGTCCAGATAAAATTCTACAACCAACCCCCGCACCCCCACGTGGGTTACATAGTGTGGTTGCCCTTTATCCCTCATCGAAGAAGAAGTTTTCGGTTTAAGACTGCAGGGGTGGGTATGGAGATACAGGCGTCTATATCAATATAATCAATGTGATTTTCAGTATGGTATGGTAGCCCTTCATTCTCCATAGATCCAGAAGATTAATGAACCGTTTAGGATTTCAAGATTGTTCCAGAACATTATAGAATGTTCTGTAATAATTCTGAATGTTCACAGCTCTAGAATGTTCAATTCAAGTCTGTTCAAGAATGTTCTAAAATGTTCCAGAAAGATCAGGAAATTAATGTTTTGGAATGTTCTTGAATGGTTCCAGATGTTCCAAAATGTTCCAGAATGTGAAAAAATGAAATTCTAGTTTGTTTAAAAATATTCTGGAATATCTTATAATGTTCTTGAAAGTTCCAGAATGTTTGGGAATGTTTATAGAATGTTGAGAGAATGTTCCTGAAAATGCAAGGATGTTCCTGAATGTTCCAAAATGTTCTAGAATAGATCCAGAATGTTTTGTAAAGTTTCAGTTTTTTTATAATGATCCAGAATGTTATAGAAAGTTCAGAAATGTTCTATATAAAGTTCTCAAATGTTCTACAGAATGTTTCAGAAAGTTACAGAATATTCTAGTTATTTCATATTTTTCTAGAACATTCCAGAATGGTCGCGAATGTTCTGGAAAGTTCGGGAATATTATTATTCTAGAAATTTTTAGAATGTGCAAAGTGCTAGAATGTTATTGAATGTTCTAGAAAAATGAAAAATGGTCTAGAATATTCCAGAATGTTCTGGAATGTTCAATAATCATAGTGTTCGAGGATATTCAAGAATTTTGGAGAATAGTTTTATGTTCCAGAATGTTTTCAAATGTTTCAAAAGTTTCATATTGTTCTCTAATGTAGAAAAACCTTTAATCCTGTTCTAGAATGCCCCCGAATGTTCAGACAGCTCACGAATGTTCTTGAATTCTCTTTGAGATGTTCTAGAGAGTTTCAGAATGTTCTACAAAGCCCTCCCTAGAGTGCTCCAGAATGTGCGTGATTGTTCTAGAAAGTTCAGGTAATTTTAAGAATGTTCTGGAATGTTTCATAGTGTTCGAGGATATTCAAATATGTAAAAAAAAATACTTAGAATATTCCAAAATGATTCGATCTTTCAATTTCAACAATAACTTCTTATTTCAACATTTTTATGAACTTGAGGAAGGTACATCAAGAAACTGGTTCAGATAAAATAGATAATCAAACCAACGCACAGGTCGTTTCCGTTTCGAGACAGTGGAGAAGTCGCTCGTGGCCTTGACGGTTTCGGGGGCGAAGCCGAACTCTCCGAAATCTTCATCGTCCATGAAATCTTGCGGCTTCTGCTGTTTCGCCGAAGTTTTCTCCTGGCGACTGCTCTTGAAGTCGGTGGGAGTCCAGCCTTCCAGCGAGCCCACGGTGTTGTAGAACCCCGCGGAGAAGCCACCGGTGAAGGCGCCGTGAAACCTCCTTCTCCCTTGCGCGTCTGTTGCGATTTGCTCTTCGACCGTGATCGGTCTCTTCTTCGGAAATGCATCTGTAGGAAATATCAGGAGTCAATATAAAAAAGCTAAGAAAACTTTTGGTGAATATCTAGATGAGCGGCATGGGTATAGGGCGAAATGGCTTATACTATCGGATAGCTCGTGTCTCTAGGAGTATCAAGGTACCATTGAATTTTTGCGCCGGCAAGTAATAGTCGAGATATAAGGCCTTAAAGTTTCATCCTTGCCCTAATACGTGTATTCGAACATTATACGCGCGAACAGGCAGCTCGCTTATCCGTCGGAAACACGACGATCGAGCGTTTCCTGTGCGAGCGCAATCATATGTAGAATACACGTATTAGGGCAAGGATGACACTTTAAGGCCTTATATCTCGACTATTACTTGCCGGCGCAAAAATTCAATGGTACCTACCTTGATACTCCTAGAGACACGAGCTATCCGATAGTATAAGCCAAATCGCCATATACCCATGCCGCTCATCTAGATATTCACCAAACTTTTTAATTATTCTGGAGAGAGCTGCGAGTGAGCTACTGTGATCAATAGACGAGTTTTGGGGTAAAAATTATTATGTAAGTTTTTTGGGGTAACACCGTTTTGGTGGTAATTTTGCAAGCGAACATTATGGATTGTTTATGTTTATTATTTCTGTAGGTACATAGCTGGACTTACCTTCATCATAGGGTTCTAAAGGTTTACCATAATAACAGCAGTTTTCCTCTTCCTCTGATTCAGACATGGTGGGTGGGAATGATTTCAACAATTTCTATTAATTATTAATGGGACTAATGGGACGTTCTAATTCATGTTTTTTAATAATAACAGAAAATGTTACTTTGTAACATTTTTAATTATAATTTTAATTTTAAACATTTAAAAAGTAAAAACGTCAAAATTAAATCAAATCAAAACATGATGATTAACATAACCAAACATTTCGCTGACTAATTGACTTTGACAAAATTGACGTTAAATGACACAAAATTAGTACTCCCTGCTGCGTTCGATAATTATATGTTCCTATATATGACGAACCACACCACGATACACATCATTATACAGTGCTTCCCAAAAGTAACGGATAAATTCGATAAAACGGAGAGGGCTGTTTTTTTGAAAAAATAAAAAAACAGGTCGATTTTGCTTTTGAGTTGTTCAACTTTTGACATAATATTGGGGTATACAGGGTGATGCGCGAAAAAGTGGTGACGTCATCGGCATTTTTTTTAAATGGCAACCCTTATTTTTTATTCCATTTTTTGATACTTCATTTAATTGCCAGTATGGTAATGTAATCAATTTGTAACCTTAAATAAGGAATTTTCTGAGAAAACAGCTTGTGAGTCGACATTGTGCACTTTTTACTGATGTGAAAATCGGAACATTAGCGATAAAAATAAAAAAATATCAAATAAAAATGACTGTTTCCATGGTAATTTTATAAGATCTGTCTATTAAATTAAGTCTATTAAATTAAATCTGTTAAATTAAATTAAATTAAATCTATTAAATCTGTCTATTGAATTGAATGTCTCCAAATTAAGTTATTTTCACAGAAATTTCGTCGTTTAAGGTTACAAAATGATTACATTACCGTATTGGCAATTGAATGAAGTATCAAAAAATGGAATAAAAAATAAGTGTTGCCATTTAAAAAAAATACAGATGACGTCACCACTTTTTCGCGCATCACCCTGTATACCCAAATATTATGTCAAAAGTTGAACAACTCAAAAACAAAATCGACCTGTTTTTTTATTTTTTCAAAAAAACAGCCCTCTCCGTTTTATCGAATTTATCCGTTACTTTTGGGAAGCACTTATATGCCGTTCACATATTAAAAAAGCATTGGTAGGCCATGAATTTTTGTTTTTAGGTTTACAAAAATGAAAACTCCCTAGATCTTGATTGACAATATCAGCTGATCGAGGTATTGAAGGTTAAGTAAACACCGACACTTGTCAAATCGCTCAAATTGCCTCAGCTGATTAACAGCCTTGTTGTCTAATTTAAGTTTTAGTAGATTATCTAGGATAATTTTTATTCGGACAAATTTTTCTCGAACTGTCAAATAAATATTAATTTTTTGACATTATAAATTTCATAATGCCGAAATTAATATCGATTGAAGAAAAAATTCGTATAAAAAAGGCATTCAAGTTATTTAAATCTGAAAATGACAACCTAAGTGAACGACAAGTCATATTGAAAGTAAAACACATTTGGGGTGTAAGTATTATTAAGTGTACACCTAATAAAATGATGTTACGTAATTTTCCTCTTTTATAGTATTCAGTAAGTGCGATTGAAACAATAATTATACAGGATAAATTTGAAGTTAAGCCTTTGGGCAGACGACCTAAACCAGACAATAATCATGAAAATTTTACGTTTCGGAAAGATTCGCAACGACTGATTTGGCAATATAACTTGAAAAACGAACATTTTACTCTAGGAAAACTTTTGGAAGACGAACGTAAACATTTGGATTTTGAAAAGGGGAGAACTAGTTTATTTAAAATTCTTAAATATCTCAGCTATAAATATGAATATGTGAACGGACGCAAAATTCTTTGTGAACAAAAGCATGTCGTTGCATCCAAAATTACCTTTCTAAGAAAATACTTACAATATCAAAATTCCAGTGAAAATGTAACGTTCGTGTACCTGGACGAAACATGGATCTACCAGAATGGATCCAAACAGTCATCACCAATAATAAGATCGCCAATCACCATGACCGTAGCCGATTGGCCGATTCAGTACCTACCTAATGTTCTATTTTTTAATAATAAATAAGTAATTACTAATTTTTGATCTATTTTATAATTAAGAGTTCCTTTAATTGGAGCATTGGTCGGAGTAACGTTGTAACTTACATTTTTACATGAGACTCAAAAAATGTACCTTGCAACATTATTAAATGGAATGTTTTTTTCATTTAGCGATTCTTGAAATATTGTTTAAATATTATTTAAGGTAAATTAGGCAACAATTAAAGCTTTCTGGAAGCATTCTGCCCATTTAAACGTGCTGAATCGAAAAAATTACTCCAAAAAATTATGTAAGCTACAACGTTACTCCGGCCAACGCTACAATTAGTTCCTTTAAGATATCAAAATACAATAAAACTTTTTTCTCATGTTATAATTTATGGCAAGCTTATTAGACTTGACGAGTTTGCTTTCTAATAGATAAAGATTGCAATATCATAAAATAACGTGACTAAAGGTTCCAAAATAAAAAGTCCATAAAGACGTAAAGATAATAAGAAGAATAGCAAAAATATCAAGAATCCATTTTGCAACTATGTCCTGCCTAGAGATTCCGCTTCAAGAAAACGTCGTCAACGCTGGGAAAAAGAAGACTCAAAATGTCGTGATCGTAGCACGTCGTAGCCACACTGTTTGTCACCGTCACCATAGAAAGGTACGCTATTAGGAGCATAATGTGGTGATGTGAAACTAAAAAAAAATTAAAAGTGAGAATAACCTTTAAATCTTTTCGGCTCGGCGGCAGTGGCCAGTGGCAGTGACAACATTTTTATTGTTTTGAGGAAGATGAAGTGTTTTTGTTTTATTTTCCTGCGATTATTGTTTGTTAATCACTTGACTGTCTTGTTTAATCAGCTAATAAGTAAAGCTTATTTATGTAAGTAAAATTGGGACTGCGGGGTTAATTATCATAACTATACAAAGGACATTTGGATAATTTGAATTTGAACGTTCCTCTGTGGTAATTCAGCTTGGTAAATGAAACCCATAAATCCCAGAACCATCTATTTATTTAACTATTTTGTTTAACAAACAATACAAATACAGCTTTATCGCTATAGTAGCCTGCTGATTGCTGATTCACAGATTCCCACAATGCCAAAGGTCTATTATTGTTGTAGTGAAAAATTTACTGTGCTTTTATCGATTTTCAAGGGAAAAGTAATTGGGAAAATAAAATTGTTGATTTAAGTAAATTAAGTAGTTCTCATCGACATCAATATTTTGATATAGAGGCCATTTTATACCTAATCAGTGATTATCCACATGATCACTTGATTAGTCTCCTGCAAGCAGGCCTGCGCTGAAGTCACATGAATGTGTTGTCTTTTGTCACATGCAGTGAATAAAAATTAGTATATTATGCAATAATACTTTCAACTAATCTGTGAATATATTTCAGAAATGTTACCTATCATCGCTGATCACTTGTTGATGGGGGGCGACGGACAGCAGAAGCAAAGGGAGCAAAACCAACAACTATATGTCTGCAGCGAAAGGCCTTACGGGCAAATTGTAATGCCTTTGCTCTCCCAGGGAAGAGATTTGTTGAGCTATTTAGACTCAATAAAGAACTCGCCAATAACTTGATAAATGCTGTGAGGCCATAATTAAACAATTGAGTCTATGTGTCGGGTTTAAGCACAGAAATCAAAGTGTTGACAGCATTACGTTTTTATGCAACACGGTGCTACCAAAGGAGCAATTTGGGTTTGAGCCAAACCTGCATGCTTTCATAGGTAAGTTATGAAATATTTTCTTATGCATATACGAACTTATTTATTTTTTAAATCTTTATTATTGTTTTTTCTAGATGCATACCTACGTGGAGTTACAGCTTGTATCAAGAGATTTATTGGACTTCTAAAAAATCGTTTTAGGTGTTTACTGAAAGAACGTGTTGCTAGATATTCACCCCAATTTGTCAGAACTCTTGTCAACTCCTCTGAAATATTACAGAACATGTGCATTAACGAAAAAGTGCCCTTGCTAGGTGATGCTTTGCAGTTACTTTGTAAGGCAAATGTACAGCAAGACAAAAGACAATAATGATATGCTGAATGAAGGACACTGATTGTATAGTCCAATAAAGTCTAAAAAGTCATACGTATCGATTAAGAATACACATCCTTTTGATAGTTCGATTTATTTTGTTTCATGTACGTGTTTTTATAGTAACCGTCCAGTTTGTCTAAACACTCCATCCCGCATAAATAAGTATACGTCAACATTGGTTTTGAATGAGAATTAAATGCACAACACAGAGGATAGAATGTCATTACGTGAATAAATTTTATGTAGTTGTCAGTGGCTCTCAAACTGACGTAAGCGCTTCAATTCATTGTTTGAATGATTCCTTCAATAATTTACGCTCGTTCACAACTTGCCAATTAACTGTTTGACATTTTCTGGTGAAATTAAAAATATTAATTCGGACGGTTAGTGTGACGTCACATGTGACTTTTTAAAGTTAATCCTACTATAAAACATTGTAAATAGATATTTCTTATAGTTAGGCTACATTTATAAATAGTAGGCTGTTATGTAGATAGTAGGTTGTAAGTAGTTATTTTTCATACAAGACTGTGAAATGACACTTTTGCACATGGAGAATGGAAATTTTTCCGAGCAAGCAAATCATTCGAGAATGCAAAAGTGGCATTTCACAGTGTCGTATCAAACGACATTTTTTCGAATACTGAACCTATCCGAAAGCTTAAAAAACACTAAGAATATGAATAGAAAATGTTGACGTTCTGTAACTTGCTGCATGTAATATTTTAATATTCACCATGACAAACAAGCTTTAGTAAACAATAAATGAAAAGACGTGTACACACGTACTAGTGTGCAAAAGTATTTTGCTCTCTAGTAGATGCAAATTTGACATTTTGATACTTCATAAGTATTACGTAAAAGTGAAGTTTTAATGACAGTATTCGAAAATGAAAATAGATATTTTCTATACTTACATGCTAAATGTGTAAATAGTAAGTTGTAATTTTTTTATCATTAGGCTAGATCTTTAAATTGGCTGTAATATGGTGGTTTCAAAGCGGTGAGTTTTTATATAGTTCGCGTCCCCTTCTCAAAATCCGTCTTCTCAGAAACTAAGCATCGTACATCCTCAAGCAAAGCAAAAAAATTGCCCGAGGATGTACGACGCTTATATAGTTTCTGAGATATTCCCAGTGATCATATTAATTACTCACCGGGTACTGGATGTTAACGCAAGGTGCAAATTAGAAGAAAATGTTCTTCCCTCAATTGGAGGAATTGTCCAGATGCCCCCCAGTAATTTTCTTCCATATATGGTAGATACTTTTTGAAATCGCTCGGGTAAATCTGGGCAAAAGGCAATTAGCCGCGCAACGCAACGCACTAGACCCCTACTTGACATGACGGATTTTCAAAAGGGGACTCGAACTATAATATAAAAGCCTGCTTTTCGTCCATTTGGGAGATTCAAGGCATTTTTGTCACCATCTCCGTAACTAAAATTGTGTTGACCAGAAATTTAATAATATTATTGTTTGTGTTTTCATTCTTATGTAATGGAATAAAGTTGTTATACCTTCGGGGTTTGCAGATACATATACATCATTTGGCGTTAAGAAAAAAACTCAAGTCATTGGTGATGAGATGTCATTAACTGTATACTTTATACCAAACATTTTATTAACTTAATTACCGCGGAGTAGCAATTTATTGAATAGTTCTTGTAACATAGTATGCATTGAAAAATATGAAATGTTTTTTTGTAAAATTTAAAGGGCTTTAGCTTACTGATCGTTAATAAATAAACAAACATTTTGTTTATCAATAAATTAATTTCTCACTTGTCAAAAGCAAGTTATCCCTAAAATAAGGTTAGGCAACCCATAATATACAGTGTGTAAAAGTGTAAGTGGCAGTACATGGAGATCTTGGAAACGGCAAGATATACACGGTCGGTTAAATTAGAGAAAAGTTGCACAACTTAATGCTTAATGAGAATCTGAATTTTTTCTTTGAATATTTCCAGTCATTGCTGAAATATCCTCAAAAAACTGAAAAATCAAAATTTCTTATTTTAACCATATCTTTTTTATTATTGAGAAATAATGAATTATTTTTTGTAGGCTTACATAAGTCGTCAAAAGCTATCCACTTGGCATTACAAAAATTTTCAAAGCCGACTAGATCTCAGAGTTTTCATAGCCAACTTTTGTTTTTCTTATAGCCGCCATATTGGGTTTTTATGTCGTTCGGTATAAAATAAATCAAGGAAACCAAAAATTATTAACATTCGAAAAAATTAAATTTTCAAGAATTGTGTTTTTTTGCGGAAAAAACAAAAAAAATTCACCCAATTACATTATTATGAAGTCATATTATTTGCTGTATGGTTTTTTACTTTTCATAATTATGATATTCGGTATGTAAAGTTTTTTTTTCGAAAAAAAATAAAATTTTTGATTTTTTTTTTAATGTTATTAATTTTGAGTTTCCTTGATTTATTTCATACCGAACGACATAAAAAACCAATATGCATTAAACTACCGCCAAACGGCTCGAACTCCATGGAAACCTAGAATATGATTTGGTTCAATTCAATTGATGGCGATCGCAGGCCAATGTATGAAAACAACCTCAATAAGTCAAACTTCAGGACCACGTGAACTTAAAACTTCAACTAAATCACGACAACTGACAACAACGGCCACGTGAACGGTTTGTTTACTTGGAACCGTTTACGCTTAGCCCAACCTAGTGACGTCACACTGACGGCAGATAAGTAGTGAGCTACAAGACTTTAGTTATCCTGAGGCTTACCTCATCTAAGATTCTCTCACTGTACGAGCACTCGTAGTGACTCGTAGCAGCAACCAGCCGCCATGTTGATTCCCAGCGTAGACGACGTTTTCTTGAAGCGGAATCTCGCAGCTGTTCGTTGTCATAAAACTTCAACGCTCATAAAAAAGAGACATAACCCAACTCCAGCAAGTGATTGACAGCGGTTATACCCAGTGATTTCTATCACCCTACACCATAACCCAATTCTTTTATAATAAGTGAACGGCATATAGTAACAGCTATCGGCATACCTTGTATATGTGTATCGTGTGACGAACTTAGTACGTTAATTACTGACTACTCGCAGCAGTCGCAGCCATGATACAATAAATTTATAAAAATATTTTAAACTTATGTCATTGTATCATGACTCGCACTTCGCAGCTATATCTGAAATCTGAAACGTTCGTTAATTGAATTTCGATGATTGTAAGGAAGTTGAACTGTTGCTGAACACTGCCAATTGTTTTTAAGACGCCGCCACTATTTTTAGAGCCCAAGTTCATAATAGTGATTTATGAAAATCTAACTTGAACCACAGAAGAACAAACAATAATTTATTGTTTGTTGTTTTGTGCTTGAAGTGACTTTATAATTCATCTGTCACATGTCATTAATTTAATAATAACCGTCAATAATGTAATTAATTGTGCGCCGAACGTATAGGCAACTTTAAATACACTGTAATCAGTAGCGCCTCTGCGGTTTTTTTAAATAATTTATTTAATTCAATTTTATAGAATTTAGCTCTGTAACCAATAAAGGGTAATGGTAAAGTGCTGTAAAATGTAAAATGCTTGTATATAGTTCAAGCACTAGATTACGTTGGAGAATCTGGTGTTAAATATGATAATTTTTATTATTTTCAACCATCTACGACGTGGTACGCCTGTGGTAAACAATTCGGTGAAAAATAATTAGATCCGCCAGCGCCAGCGCCAGCGCCAGACAAACAAACAATCCAAGTTTACATTATTATTAATATTATTATTTATTACGTTTACTACGCTACGAAAATGGAGACCTGCGAGTGTTGTGGGATGTTTTCCCTTTATTAAGAATTTTTAAATTAACTCCGTAGTAGCGAAATCAGCACCAGCACCAGTGGAAATGGCAGAGAGGAACGAAAAGGCGTTGCTCGAATTGCTGAAGCGTCCCGGAAATAATGTTTGCGCGGATTGTGGCAGCAAAGGTATGTGTTTTTAAAATAAAATATTACTTTCCTCCAAGGTTTTGTAAGCGTTAAGTAGTATAGTGGCTTTCGTAATAACAACACCACACTGTAAACAAATCTATTAAGTAATAAAAATAGTTCAGTTCTACAGTAACTAGTAAGTAGTAAGTGTACTCTTCTTGAGGTTACTATTGCCTTTTTAAATACCAAAGTCGCAACGCAAGGCAAGACTTGCCTTGTGTACAATTATTATTATTAATTATTGTCACAAGTAGTGCTTGTTATGGGATGGTTACTTGACACAGTATTTTGTTTTGCTTCATAAATTGAAAATAAAATCTAGTGGGCCAAGGATTTGTTTTGTTTTCTTATAATAATTAATGCGAAAAAGAAGAATTACACTTATTCCAATCAAAGGCGCCCTAATGGCTTGGCCTCGGGCTTGGCTTAATGAGCTGTATACCTATTTAAAATTATTAAAATCATAGTAAAAGTAAAGCCATGGAATTTTTTTTCACCACCTGACACTTGCTGCCTAAACTTTTGCCAAAAGTATCAATTTGCTACCTACAATGCCGGCAAGCCTCAATGCCAACAAAAGAGATTTTTTGTGATTATGTAATTTGCTTAAAAGGCATGAAGAAGACTCAAAATATAATGTTGATTCAGTTAAATAACAATTGACGTAAAAACGTATAATTTAATTTAAAGCCATCAATGTCTTCATCTCTATTGGCCGATGAGATGATACTGCTAGCATCCTATTGGGCGAAATATAAGATGGCAGCTGTCCAATGCTGTCCAAAAAAAGAAAAAAAATCCAAAAAAGAGTGGTTACTCTTATTATTATTGCCCCCACTGTTTTATAGGATGTATCAAAAGTATACCTTCAGACTTTTAGGATTAGTCAGACAAACATTTTTTTTCTCATAAACATCTGTCCCCATGCAAACGCTTAGTTTTCGAGATAAACCTACAGGGTGTTGAAATTTAATAAAATACCGTGTGTCCCCGGATAGGTGAAACCGAGGGTGAAACGACTCTTATAAAAGACAAAAATTTTTTGATTTTACGTTTAATTTTTTGGGGTTCAGCCCTGCTTGGCTAAAGAGTAATTTCTAACAAAATATTAGTTTTGAAAAATCAAGTATGCCTTGGAAATTTCCAAGAAACCGGTTTTTCTGTGAGTAAAGTGCCTTTTATGTGACAAATACGACAAAATGTTATTTGAAAAAGTTGTTCAGAATCAACATTTAGGTCCCTATACCAAATTTCAAAATCCTAGGTCAGCTTTTATTTTTTTCATTTATTTTTGTGTTTTATTTCACAAATCAAAGAATTTCATTTTGTAACAAAGACTGTCATGGAAAAACCAAATTGTATCCATAGCAATAGCAATCTGTCAATATCAGTCTTTGTTACAAATGAAATTCTTTGACTTGCGAAATAAACATAAAAGTAAATGTAAAAGATCAAAGTTGGCCTATGATTTTGAAATTTGGTGTACGGACCTAAATGTTGATTTTTAACAACTTTTTCAAATAACATTTTTTCGTATTTGCCACATAAAAGGCACTTTACCCCATAGAAAAATATGTTTTTTTTTAATTTCCAAGGCATACTTGATTTTTCAAAACTAAAATTTTGCTAGAAATTACTCTTTAACCAAGCAGAGCTGAACCCCAAAAAATGAAAATTAAAATCAAAAATTTTTTGTCTTTTATAAGAGTTGTTTCACCTATCCGGGGACACACGGACTAACAGTTTTTGGTTGTAGTTCATATAAATTTGAGCCGAATTTGATCAAATTTGGCATGAACAATAAACAAAAAAAGATCTTGAATTTGACCAGGTATATCTTTTACGCTACTGGACTTTATTACAAATACTTACAAAAACACTGGAAAAAACGGTATTAAATTTCCCATGCATTTTAGAACAAATATTATATTAATATTATAATAATATTACATACGGTAAGGCGTCCTAACTTGGCGCATGTAGGGTTTCATAGAACTCTTTATGGATAAAACTGTCCAGTGGATAAATGTGCTATTTATTACAATTCAATTGAAACTGAATTGGACCTGTCTGACCCGGTGGCTAGATTTAAATGGATAGCTAAGAACATTTTGTTTTAGATATCCATTGTTTATATTTTGTGTAAAATGCTTCTGGCGTTAATAAATATTATTATTATTATTAAAAAAGAGTTCTCTAATTTTTTTTATATGGTGCACCCATACACCAAATACATTCCAGGTATTTCTTTTTTTCCTCTTTTCCCTCCCCATCTTTTACGCCACTGATTTTGTTGCAAATACCAAAACCTTATTCAATAGCCCATGCATTTTAGAAAAAAAAGTAGTCCTTGTTTTTTTTCATATGGCCCACGTTTTTGAGATATTTGAAGTTTTTGATTTAATTCAAAGTTTTTCGAGTAGAATTTTTTCAAGATCTAGAATCTTAGAAAACTTCAAATATCTCGAAAACGTGGGCCATATGAAAAAAAAAACAAGGACTACTTTTTTTTTCTAAAATTTATTTGGGTATTTGCAATAAAATCAGTGCCGTAAAAGATAGGGAGAGAAAAGAGGAAAAAAAGAAATACCTGGAATGTCTACGTCCCTGAAATACATCTAGAAAACCTGAAATAGCCAAAATAAAGATCTTTGTTTATCGTTCATGCCGAATTTAATCACAATTGGTTCAAATTTACGTGAGTTATAATTATAATAACCAAAAACTGTTGTTGTTTTTTTATTTTAATGTTAACCCTGTAGGTCGAAAAGAAGGGTTTTTGGAAAATGTTTATTGAGAAAAATACCTTTGTTTTTAACGCCCCTACTACCCCTATAAGTTTGTCAGTATATTTATGATACAGCCTGTATATCTAGTCACTGTATACTAGATCATCAGAGAAAAAAATTTTGTTCTGAAGATCTAAAATTAAAATTATAAAAAGAAGGATTTTGATAGTTTGATAGTGAAAAATTAGGTTTAAATTAAAACTTCTGCTGTTTTTTTTTTCTGTTACATGGGAAAAATTCTGTTGGGTTTAAAAAAAAAGAGATTTGAATGTCAGATTTAAAAAAATGTTACAGTGAGTATTATAAAGGCCCATTAAGTTAACGGGCAGATTTCTGTGACCACCGTTGTTAGAGCTAATATCGAAGTTAAATTATCTGTATAACATTTTTGTACTGTGTGATTGTTTTTAAAGCTAATATCGACTTCAAACAATTTTTATTAACATTTTTCAGGTCACTTTCATGTCAAGAATGGATAAATAAATAAAAAATTCCACCTTGGCCCGATATCTATGGGCCTTTATAATATCCATCCACTGTAAATGTTTTGGTTCTTCTGTTTTATTAAAAGTGTCACATCAATATTTCAAGGATTAACTCGGTACCTACCATATCCCATTCCAGATGTTTTTAAATTGGTAAAAAAAAGAAAACAACTCTTCTTTTATTAAATTCAAATGAAAAAATGTCGAGAAAAAAATGTTTTATAAAGTTGTTTCTTCATGTTTTCGTTCTTATTTTTTAAAAGAATACTTTTAATTGCTGCTTCCAAAAATGTTGCTGCAACTTCCAGGTTCTGACAACATTTTGTAATTGATAGGTTCCAAATTTGTAACATTTTGGTAATGGAGGTAATGGAAATAATTTTGGTTACAGAAAAAAGAAACATTATTTCTAATTTCTATATTGGTGTTTATGTTTATTTATTTATTCATTTATTTATTTTATTTAACATGTCCATCAGGGAAAAAATTCAACTGGATTTATTATTGTAGTTCAAGGAGTTTTTTCCTTGCCCTTCAACAGGAACTAGAAACAAAAGTTATCTCTGGTTCATTTAAAAAAATAGAAGCAGGACCCAGGCAAACAAAAGCTATGGCTTTTCCTTTTTCTTCAATCCATCACCAATTAAATTGCGTACGTAGATAAGTTAGGGCTCACCCTGTATATGTTTACTTATGTATTATGATGATACATCAAATAATTTATCTCTGTGATTTATTTTCGTGTAATACTCTACTAAAACTAAAACCTAAAACTGTGTGTTTTTTGTTCTTATTTTAATATCTAACTCTCACAGTTCAGTTCAGTAGGATACGTTATAATAATGGTACATACATGGATTGATAAGTAGTTAACAAATAAGCCGAGCATGAGTGAAATAGTTTCTAGAATCAAAGTAGTATGTAAACAGTTATGTGTTATGTGTTACATAAATCAGAGATAATCATTGCGAAGAAAGAGCAGCCATTCATTATTATTATTATTACTGGGTTTATAATAAGACAGCCAGTGATAAACAAAGCTGACAAACAAAACAAAAACATTACCTACTTGGCACCGGTTATGTAATTTGTAATTATAATTACATGCCTACTAGATTCGCGTATATGCACGCAAAATTGCTAGATTGAGATTAGGTATTTTAACTGTTTTATAATGGAGCTTCTAGAGATTTTAAACCTTCAATGAAACCTGTTAGAAATAATATTTGGGAATAATTATTGCTATTAAACTTTAAAATAGCAAACCGAACTAGGCAATTTAGCTAAAATAAGAATTTGTATTCATTTTTAATTGTTCATTTTTCATTTTGAAATTCATTAATCCAAGTGGCATCAAGTTTATAAAGTATTAATTTAATAAAGCAAGATTTTTTTTCTTATTAATTAATTAATGTTCTCGCTTTTCAAATTACTTTAATAAGGGAATAAATATTTTAGTTAATATAAATAATTGTTTTAAATGCCCAAAAGGATGAAGGTACAGTCTCTAGTCTCTTCCTACCATATTTAAAACTATTTTATAGACATTTTAAAGCAGGGTTCGGTAATTTTTCCATATTGGGGGAAAAATGACTCAGTTGGCAATATAAATTAGAACACTTTAATAATGGATTTGTGTTGGCTTAACTGTTAATTAAATTTAACTAAAACAAAAAATGGCAGTTGTCAGATTCGTCTAAAATTAAAAATGTAACCGTAAAATTAGGTCACATGTACACATACATGACCATACGTAGCCCATATAATAAAAGAAAGTAAAAGCAGAAGAATTTTTTAATTAAAATGTCTTTTGAGAAGTGATCTATCTCACTTTTGTGATCGTGAAAATTTTCTGATACGTGAAAATGTAAATAAAAAAATCGTTCCAATTGCAGGGTCTCTTAATAATAATAATCGATAATTTTTAATATTCGAGATCCGGAATGGGCCTCCTACAACATCGGCATATTCATCTGCACCCGCTGTTCCGGGGTGCATCGCAGCATGGGAGTCCACATCAGCAAGGTGAAACACCTGAAACTGGACCGATGGGAGGACTCCCAGGTCGAGCGCATGAAAGAAGTGGGGAACACCAAAGCGAAACTGCGGTACGAGGAGAGAGTCCCCGCTTGCTACAGACGTCCCAGAGAAAATGACCCCCAGTGAGTGCTTTTGTCTCTTGCGAAATATTTTTTATTAATCTGTTTGTCTTTTGTCTCTCAATTTCAGAATCCTGATAGAACAGTGGATACGAGCGAAATACCAAAGAGAAGAATTCTGCCATCCCGAGAGACAGACCTACCTGAACGGCTACATGCAGGGCTTCCTGATGAAGCGCGGCAAGGAGGACAGCCGTTACCTGCCCCGGAAGTTCGTGCTGTCCGAGTCCGACGACACGTTAAAGTACTACGTGCGGGAGAACAAGGAGCCCAAGACCACTCTCAGGATCTCCGAGCTGAACGTCGTCTTCGCCCCCGAGAAGTGCGAGCACAACACCAGTCTGCAGCTGACCTTCCTGAAGGAGGGCACCACCCGGCACATATACGTCTATCACGAGGACGCCGAGTTCATCACGAATTGGTACATGGCGATCAGGTCGGTCTTAACTCTACTACTTGAATCTGTCACTTGTCGGAAATTGTTAATCGCTTTGTTGTCTCTGTTGAAACAGGTGCGCGAAACTGCACAGACTGCAAGTGGCCTATCCTTCGGCCAGCGAGGAGGAGCTGGTGAACCATCTGACCGAGGATTTCGCCAAGGAAGGATGGCTGTGGAAGACGGGGCCCAGGATGTCCGATGGATTCAAGAAACGGTGGTTCACTTTAGACAATAGGAAGTTAATGTACCATGACGAACCTATGGACGCTCATCCGAAGGGTGAAATATTCTTAGGTTAGTGGATTTTTTTAAATTTTCCTTCTTCTCATTTTCTTTTCCCTTCTTCTTTTTCTTATTAGCTAAAAATTATTCGATTTTAAAATTTCAGGTCACTCTTTGGATGGATATTCGGTGAGGATCGGGGTTTCCGAGAAGATCAAAGATCAAGGATTCTCGTTTGCTCTGAAGACCCCCGACAGGACTTACAACCTGTCCGCGCAGACCGAACTCGACCGAGACGAATGGATCCAGGTCATCCAGCGGGTCATCGACAGGCCTCTCACTCCCCAGGACACATTCAGTGAGTGGTCTTTTTCTTTTTTTTTTTATCTTGGGTAGAAGTTTTTTTCCCGATTTCGATTTTGGAATAATAATTGTGTTTTTTACTTTTCAGTTTCGTCTCGTTTGGTGCGCAGAAGAACGAACACAAACTCGATAAACATATTATTCTCTCCTAGGTAGTTAAAGTATATCACTCGCGTCTCTTCATCCACTCATCACTATGCCTAGTCAGTCGCATGTATTTATTGAACGATACACACACACACACAGGATCCGTAACTCAGTCATCCCGTTTGAGCGTAATGTCGTATCAGCGCGTGGCGGCGTAATAAAATAATTAATTAATTTAATTGATTGAAGCGAGAAACGAATTAATTGAAAATTAATGATTCTGCCATTGTATTATTGTTTTTCATACATACCTACCGATTTCTAAATATATTGTCATGTAATTTTTCTGTCCGATGTTTGCAATATTTTATATTTTTATACAAAATCTGTTTTTGATGTATATTACGTACGGAATTGTTTGAAAATTTGTCATTTTATATATACACGCTTTATTTTATAAGTACAATATTATTTCTTATACGTTTTAGCTATATAAGCTATGCTGTAATATGTTCTTTTCATATACTCTAGAAAATTATTATATTTAATGAATTTGTGTTTGCCTAGTTTGTAGCGAAATATTTAATGAAATTTACTCGAAAAATCGATTATCTATTTATATGTTCATCTTATTATGTGTGCTTTTTTGTCAATTAATTATTATATACCTTACTATTGTATCATCTTTATTTTTTATATTAAACAATCTTTTACAAGTACATATTATGGTCGTTTTATTCATCTCACTCATATCAATCAAGTTTTCATTGATTCTGCAACTTGAATACACTTAATTCGTTTGGCTTTTCAAAACTCCCTACTATACATTATTTACTCTTTGTTCTTATCAAAAACATTTGCAAGCAAATTAGACTGAATAAGTTGTTGATGATCTACTACTTTATCACATTCTTACATAATTTTCTAACAATTTTTATCATCAATAATTGAACCCTATGCTGCAACAACGTTTTAAGTGCTAAAAGTAAATTTTGCGGGAAGTCGAAATAAACATTTTTTGTGAAGCAATATAATATATCAGCTTACAAACATTAATATATTAGTGTTAATTAATGAATATAAGTAATTGATATATTAATGTTTGTAAGCTGATATATTCTATTGGTTCACAAAAAATGTTTATTTCGACTTCCCGCAAAATTTACTTTTAGCACTTAAAACGTTGTTGCAGCATAGGGTTCAATTATTGATCTCTAAAATGCAGCATGGCTTTGTTTGGTCAGTACTTGGATGGGTGACCAAATATAAGTGGTAAAAAAAAAGTTCCGTGACCGATCGTACTCCGAGAGGTACGTTAAAAAGGGGGTCCCGGCTGCTTCACAGCAGTTATTAGGCTACGGTCAGAGGCCCTTGAGGCTACCTAAAAACTTCAACTTCTGAGACTTGCGCTTTACCACAGCCATACAATATTTATTTATTTATTATCAATAATTATTAGGGAAGTGACTGGCTGCTAGACTATCACTAAACTCTCGAATTGTTAGACGTAACCATGTAAAAAACGTAATATTAACTAATTGGTAATTAATTATAAATAACGTGTTGATTAGCGAAGCGACAACAATTTTGCACTTGTGTCACAGCAAATTAATATAAAATTGACATTATTATTTATTATTATATTCTCTACGCCCCTACATCGCCTTCTCTTTTGCGTTTACAGTGTTCAGTGTACTTTCATCTCCTTCACTCAAATTTCCTATACCTCGCTCACCGGCTGCAATAGTGGCACAACTCAAAAATAGTAATATTGGAGATATTTGAGTTTAAAGATTTATAAATAAATAAATTTATATCAAATAATAAAACTCGTACTATACCGGCACAAATCAAAAGTGTCACTATTGTACGTACACAAGAAGACATCCTCCTACAAAGTCAGTGGCATACTGAAAATGTGCGTTGATCCGACTTAGAAGCACAAAAATGTTATAATGCTTTAGTGACAAAATTCGTCATATCGGAAAATCTATGATACCTAATTTTGTGCCAGTCTTGTTGCAAGGAAGGGTATTAAATTTAACATTTGATGCAACAGTTAGTGCGATTTTAAGGATTTTTGAGTTGTGCCACTATTGCAGCCGGTGAGCGACCTATCCTATAATAACATTCAGCCTTAAAATAAGAGCAACTCTCCAAAGTAACGTCAATTTATTAAATCTGCGCACGCGCAAGTTAAAGAATCTTAGCTCATATTAGACATTTTTAGAGTGTAATGTCATTACTGTCGTTTGTCACTTCACTTTCAGACTGGATTCGCATTTTTTGCAGATTGTGAATTGTGAAATGTGAATTACGACATTCAAATCAAATTGACATCTTCGCCAAATAATGGAATGAAACAATGGGTGAGTTTAGCGAGCACAACCGTTGAGTATGCTGACCGGCAGCGGTTCGCTGAACGCCACCGCCGTTCACCGCTGACCGTCAACGGTTGCTTACACGAGTAAGCGCAAACTATCTGTGCTGATTCGTGAAAGCGGAAACTTTTAGCCGTATATCTTAATAATGAACTTTTTTAAAACGCAAGGTGGAAAATTTTTAATCCTAAAGGATTATAAAGTTATACCGAAGGCGACAAGCAGTAAGTTTATTATTATTCTTTATTGTAAAGAAAATACAAATTGTCAGAGTTTCGGATATTTCTTTTAAAACCATTTATTTACCTTCTGGTATGTTTGCTTTTAGCTAGGTTGTACCCAAACAACACAGAAGTTATTGAAGAAGAACTAGATGAAGGAGATGCTCACTTTGAAACTGCATTGTCTGAAAATGGAAAAGTTATCGAAGAAGAACCAGGTGAAGGAGAAAACATTTACTCACAAATCAATGAAGATTTTTGTAAAGAAGATAGCAATGCTAACTTCACCTGGGACCATAAAGCCACTTTTTTTTTCTTAGACGAATATGAAAAAAGAATTGATAGCTTTCGCAATCCCAAGGTGAAAAAGAAAGCTCTATGGAATAGTATCGCTAATGAAATGACAAAAAAAGGTTATCAAATCGATGCTGCAGGCCTAGACCGTAAAATGAGAAATATGAAATGTACTTTCAAAAAAATTTCTGATAATAATAAAAAGAGGAAGACAGGCCGTAGCAGGGTCAACTGGGATTATTATAACAGGTTATGTGCAATATTTGCAGAAGATAAAACGGTGAACACAGACAATCTCATTTCATCACTGCCAGAAGCATTAGAATGTGATATTTCAAAAATTACCTCAAATAGCAAAGTTGAGATTCAGAATGTTCCCTCTGATAGCAGTAACTCTTCCTACCGAGATACACCATCCAACAGTAGAGAAAAGCAGAGTAGGTTAGACACTTTTCGCAAAAGACAGTTGGCTATTGAAGAACAGCGGCTGGTAGAAATTAAAAAAATCAGAATTGCCGTTGAAGAAAGCAATAGAATTAGTCAAGAAAAACTAAATGTATTCAAGAAATATCTAAGCAATGTAAGTGCAACCCAAGAAAAAAGAATAAATGAAATAAACTTTTAATAATGTTATTTATTAGCTGTGTTTCATTAATAAATAATTGACAAAAATATAATGGCATGTTATTCTAATAAGGTTGCAATGTAATCTCGTTTCAAGGTTCCATTATTGTGAAATTCATTATCAAAGGCACCATTATTGTCCATGTGGTCTTCCTGACCCCTATCATAATTGTTATCATCATAATCATCATAATCCTCATCTTGCCTTTTCAGTAAAAAGTTATGCATTATGCAAGCAGCTAAAATTACTTGGGGTATTTTATCAGCAACTGACATATCTAGATACTTTAATCTTCTCCACTTGCCTTAAAAAAAAGAAGTATTATATTTAATTATATTCAATGCAGACGACGACTCATTACCTTTTAACAAAGCAAACGTCCGTTCAATAACAGATCTTTGTGCTGAAAAAACCCGATTAAACGTGGTTTGCCTTTCTGTAAGGTGGCCATTGTCTCGAAAAGGTTTTATTAAATTGGAAAGCAATGGATATGCTGCATCACCTATTATGTGTTTATCAGCCTGTAGTAATGGAGGATTACCTGTAAGTCTATCGTATAATGGGCTAGTTCTAAACACACGAGCATCGTGCACTCTGCCAGGCATTCCTATGAATACATCAGTAAAAAGTTTTCTGTCATCACACACAGCTTGTAGTATGATACTGTGTTGCTCTTTGCGGTTGTAAAAATCTACAGCATTATTAACTGGTTGTTTAATTATTATATGACAGCCATCTATTGCTCCGACCACACCAGGTATGCCTGTGAAGATATGTTCAAATTAATGAGAGAAAGTCTGCTTAGGTAAAGTACACTATGCTCACGACTTCGATTTTCGATTCTCGTTGCAATTTCAGCACACTGTCTTTCATTTGGCCATTGGATAAAATTATCTTTCAGAAGTACGGTAGCAGATAATATTTTCATAAATATATAATGTCCTGTACCCTTGGCAAAACCAAATCTATCACTTGATGCTAAGAAACTTTCTTGTTTTGAAATCACCCAGATGAAATAAAGAACCTTTTCTTCCAAACTTATAAATAATTGGCGTTCTTGTATATGTGGTGCTATTAAGATGCAGAATGCTTCTACAGCGTTCCTCGTCATTCTGAAATGACTTTTAAACTCGGAAAGACTATAATTATAAACTGTCTGTGAAACATATTCCTGATTAAAAGTAGGCACTGCTCTTCCAGGTACATTATGATGATCACCCACTTCTTCATTTTGAATTAAATTGTGGACCAGATTATGTAAGTCTAATTCTTCATCCAGAAAATATTGCATGATAATAGCTTCATCCATATTTTTGAAATATACTTTTTGTTACTTTGGATTGAAATTTCGAATTAAAAAAACTCATTAATTAAATCTACTTAACCTCAAATATTCAGTTCGGTTCCAAGTTCCAAAATAAAATGATGCGTTTGCGTTTAACGAACCGTCAACAGCTTAGTGTCAGCGGTAGTTAAACAGGTTGAGTGATAACTTCCAACGGCTGTGTTCGCTAAACTCACCCAATATTATAATAATGTAATCGTTATTCATTATCACCTCACCACAATTTTCTTTTCTAAAGTCTGCTCAAATTAACGAGAAATTTTCCGCTGTAACATTGCGACATCGAACAAGATGTTTTCCGCTATTAAACCGAACGTTTTGAAGAACGTGGTAACAAAGGCCACCGCCGTAAATTCGAGAAATGTAGCGATAACTTCAACCAGAGATGCGTCCTTCAAGGTCCAGGATGATAAAGATTTTTTGGAAAAAGTGGAGAACAGCAAGGAGCCAGTCATTGTGGATTTTTTCGCCAAGTAAGTGCGTGATTTAAGTGAGCTATCAAAATTAATAAATTTTTATTTCACAGCTGGTGCGGACCTTGCAAGGCTCTAGAACCACGACTGGAGAGTGTAATAGCGAAACGGCAAGGAAAAGTTACTCTGGCCAAAGTTGATATCGATTCCTTGACAGATTTAGCGGAAAAATATGAAGTGAGTTTACTGATTCGGTTGTCATTATGATTTATTCAATACAATTATTCAATACAATTCAAATACAATAACTCGCTATGAGGGTTGAATTCAACTGAATACTCATCTGAAGATTGTTACATTTTATAACCACCCGTTTGGTCTTGTGCTGAATACTACACCTTCCCAACCAAATCAAGGGAACAGAGAATTCAGAAAAGTCACTAGTAGTAACTCCGAGAATAACTCATTGCATTTATATTCGTATGGGAAAATATATTTTTACCGTGGAATTTTCACCCCAACTTTCGTTGTGTTGAGAATCACACAACACAAATTCAGTTCGTTTATTGTACATAATGGCCCTTCAAGAAATTTTAAACTTACTTTTTTATTTATTTTAGGTTGGTACAATTCCTGCTTTAATGGTGTTTAGGAATGGGAAAGTTGAGGAGCGGCTCATAGGCTTACAAGACGAAGATAAGCTAAGCAATTGGGTGGATAAAGTTCTTGAGAAGAAATAGCTTTTAATAATGATTTGAACTATTATGGCGTATTAAAAATAATTTGAGCAGTACAATAATATTCACTTTTTGGACTATCTATCCACTTTTCTGCAGAATATTACTAAATAAATGTATTAGTATGTAGTTGTTGTTATTAATGATTTGACTATTTTATTATGTAAAGAGGTTGCATATAAATGTGATGTGATGATGGTTCATTAGTCCTTACTGATGCTGGAACAAATTAATGTAGAAATTATAAAATAAAATTGTTTCATCTGTAATTTTGAATGTATTACCCTCAAAAAACTAACCACTGTCTAGGCTCACTCAAGACTCAAGTAATGCTGAGGCTTGTCCTGGCTATAGAGGTGTGTATTCTATATGAAGACCAAGGCTAGTAAGTAGCTATCAACGAACAATGAAAAAATATTAATTTTAATGTACAGAAATAAATCAAGGAAAGGGGAATGGAGTGACTCTTTAAAAGGGAGCTGAAGTGTAGAGGTTGTTGCATAATAATTATTGCGAGAAATGAGCAGAGTGGTATTAGTATTAGAAGTTGGAACACTGTTAATGGACTGGTATTACATAATTTGCCTACTATCTGTAATAATAATAAAATACCTAATTAAAATATTCATAAATCTGTAATTAATGATTGATAGCTGAATGCCAAACAATTCCAGGTCACTAAGAAAAAGAATAACAAAAGTCGATAAACCTTAGAAATAAGAACATCCGGAAAGGTTAATTTCCAAACTGGCTTCAACATGGCGGGCACAACATATCCGGTAAAAAATGAAGTTATTTAAAGCAAGTACTTGCTGATGGAAATAAAATAATACAATCGATTACATACTCTCGGGATGCATAATTATTATCACCAGCAGTCGATGCTACAAGTTTTCTTGGGAAACCGAATAAAAAGTATTGAAACTATAATGCGTTTTTAATACGTATACATATGGTTAGTTAACGGTGTATACAGGGTGTCCCGTATCGTTATGTTCAAATTTTAGGAGCATATAGTAGGCTTAATTTTGAGCCCAAAAACCCTAAAGTGACAGGTCTATCTTTATTCGTTACGAAGTTACAGGCCTAAGAAAATTATGACTAGTAAATAACAAAGATTCGACTTTGAAAACCACACAACCACATGTGTTCTGGTTTAGGCTAAGAATTTATTGTTATGGTAGCGACATGAGTAAATGTCACGGAAATAAACATTAGAAGAGGTCTCCTGATCATACAAAATGGCATTTGGATTCAAATATATGGGGCACCAGCATATTTCAGAATTGGCGTTTGTAACTAAATTCCAAAAAGCAATTATTATTGGATCGTATTCAGCATGCTGGTCAAGAGATCGGTCACGAAAAAAGACGAGAAATTATCTGGTATTTACTATACCTTATTTAATAACTAGGAGGAGTAAATTTAAATAAACCGCCAAAAAAAGATGCTTCTCATTGGTCAATTCATAGGCAAAATTACACCCAGCAAAACTTGTACAGGAAATTGAATCTATGCAACGCTCAACACTACATATACGCTTGTTTTTTTATTGTTGTGTCATTATTGTTTACAATGTCAGCGTCGAATGTGACACATCAGTTTTATAATCAGTTATTTCCAAAACCCTATAAGTTGTTCTAAATAAGTTCTTTAAAAGCTACTTCAAAACCAAATAAGTTCTTTTTGAAGCCCATTCAGTTCTTTTTAGAGAACAGACATCCTTTTCAGAATTTTGAAATTATTTTTGGCTTTCCATTTTCATCCTGCAAACGGTTTCAAGTGCCATTATGGATAATCCTACATCAAGTACAAGTGAGAGGATGTCTCCTCCAAAGAAACGGGAAGAAAAGAGTGTCATCTACAAGATTTTGGAAAAACTACTCTATATGCGTACTTCACCAATAATTGAAGAACATATTCCAATCGAACAAGGTGCGGATTTAGACCAAACAGGGACTGCTGTATGTGATAAAGTTAGTTTCAACAACACACTTTGAATCTGGTCCTACAAAAACTGAAAAATGCTGTTTATAATACCGTTTGAAAAAATTGACTTATCCACAAATAATTATATATTATTAAATGTAAAATAAAAACTTTATCTACGATGTTATGTGTCATATAATACATACATAAAATATATTATTTATAATATGTTACATTAAATTTGTCACATAAGTATTGCCTAAAATAAAGTACTTTCAATCAATTTAATATGAATGTTAATAATTTATTATTATCCTTAATATTCTTCGAAATATCTATAAATTATTCAATTTCATTCTATTTATATTCAGAAAATCATTCAGCACTATAATACTGATATATTATGCAAATCACAATGATTTGTGATACTGCTGTAGAGTATCTCTCCTGAAAAGTAGACTTCCGACACCGAAAACAAGTCCTATCTTCCTTATTAATAATTATTGTTTCAATTCAAATTTGCCGCC
The DNA here is from genome assembly GCA_910589415.1 of Malachius bipustulatus. Classification (NCBI taxonomy): domain Eukaryota; kingdom Metazoa; phylum Arthropoda; class Insecta; order Coleoptera; family Melyridae; genus Malachius; species Malachius bipustulatus. Next base: position 59,396,408 of record OU342630.1, read on the forward strand.
AAAAAAAATCTGGTGATTTAATCTGGTGACTTTTAGTGGTGTAAATTATACTTTGCAGTTTACTCCTCCTAGTTATTAAATGAGATATAGACATTATTTTCTTAGGCCTCTAACTTCGTAACGAATGCAGATAGACCTGCCACTTTTGAGTTTTTTAGGCTTAGAAATACGCCTACTATATGCTCACAAGATTTGAACATAACGATACGGGACACCCTGTATAGAAAGACCTAAGACCTAAGTAGAAATTAAAAACTAGGTATAGGCTATAGAGTTGGGGAAATCTAGGAAAGATATTGGCATATTTTTTAATAAATAATATTGTTGTAAATGGTTTTTTTAAATTTTTACAAACATGAAACATCAAACAATATAAATATAAAAAAATAAATATAAAAATCACAAATAAAAAAAATACTGTTGTCGTATTATAAATAATAATAATAAGACTGTTGTCGTCCTCGTAACAGTCGTACCGTACCTCATTAAAGTGATGTGCAGAATTTACATGTAAAGAATTCATTTCCTAAACCTTACTTTTGACGTAAAGAATGTAAATAAGACGTAAGGAATGTAAATAATAGAAAGTAGGGTTATGCTATAATTTGTTGTTTTGGTTTTGTTTAGATATTTTGTTACTTGAATAATAATAGTTCATAATGTTATTTAATGTTTATATAAATTGGGATCTCATCACCCCACACGATAGACTATATGGTTGAGAGAAGTTAAAAATTTTCATTGTTTACATTCTTAAACTCTTAAAAAACGCCATTCTCTACGTTAAGAAAGAAATATAAAGAATGAATTCTTTAACGAATTCGAACTCCATCTAAAAATACCAACGAACGGGCGAACCCTCTTAATGATGTTGCTTAAACTTTTTCGAATTATTGGAAGTCCTTTAAATTGAATTCTTAAAAAAAAGAAACAAAACATTTTTTGAAGTATCTGATTTATTTTTTTTACATAATTATGACTTTAATGGAGCGTAAACTCGAATTGAATATTAAAAACAAAACATTTTTTTTTCAAGCATACTTCAAGTTCAACTTCACCTTTGAACACTTTCCACTTTGATTTTCAAGTTTAGGTAAGCCTTCTGGATCACAACAGATTATCATTTCTGGAGTTTTGACTAGTTAATCTCTGTATAACAACTGTCAACTGTCATTATTTCATGACAATGTGACGGTCAAATGTAAAACATCAAACATTATTCTTCTTCGTTTAGAGCCTTTGCTTTTGGTTATACCATTTGAGTTTTCACCTGTCACGATTACTTTCGTATTTTCGATGGTTTCAATTCGAACTGGAAATGTGAATCTGGACTCTAACCGAAACTTCGGTTTGGTTCCAAGTTCTAAAGCTTGGCACATCCCTAGTAATAATAGTAGTAGATATGTTAATATGAAAATGATTTGCTCTGAAGATGAAGATATAAAAGAATGTCGAGATATAACTACATCAAGCTAAAATAAAAAGTATAACTTTTCAAATAAATTTATTATCATCGACAATCAGATTTTCATTATTAACTGAAGATAAACTACAGAATTTTTATTAAATTACTAATAAAAATACATGTAAAAGCGAATTTTTCAACTAAAATAAAGAACTTTCACTTAATTATAATACATACACCTTCACTCAAATTTTCATTCGAATATTATTCACACCCAAACTGACAATAAAAATGTTACCACTGTTCCTAGAAGGGGCATTAATCTTACCATTCAGTGTCATATTTTTTAACAGAGATTAAAAATCGATACCACTATTTTATAGTCAGCAGAAGATCAAAACTGTTTTTATAAACACTTTCAGTATTACATAATTAGTTATTTGTTTCTACTATGTTACTTTATAATAATTAGAAAGTGTTTATTTGACAGCTGGACAGATATGAAGAAAAAGACAAACTTACTGTGTCTCTGTCACTTGAGCATCATCACTAAAAATGATCATGCAAAAAACACAAACCATTAAATAATAATTTTATATACAATCACAATTATATACAAATATATAAAAAAAAACTATATACACGAACAAGACTCTCCTACATCAACCCCTGCATCTCCTGCATGAACTGCTTGTAAGCGTCGTCCTTGTTCACCTGGCCGGCGAGCATTGTCTGCTGCAGGCGGGACTCCTTCCTCTTGATCTCCTGCACGAGCTGTCGCTGCGAGGGGCGAGGTCGCCTGTCCTCCCGCTTCACCCTCAACGCGGACGGCACGAACCTCGTCACGTCCGCCCCCAAGTTCCTGATCTGCGGCTTGGCGGAAATCGTCGCTCCCTGCTTGCCGTCGGCTCCGCGACTTATCAACTGAGGCCCCGCCATCAACACGTTCGGTGTGACGACCGGGATAGCCGGAGGCGGCAGCCGCAGCAGACGGGGCGTGGGAGGCATCCGCATCGGAACACCACGAGGAGGAGGCGGGAAGCCTGTAGGGGGCCCCGGCGGGAGCAGCGGACGACCTGGCGGCGGTCCCGGTGGTATCCTTCAATTAAAGAAACGAACGATTATCGATACAGTAATATAAAAAATTGGTCCTAAGACACCCAAAGGATACCTGCTAAAGAGCTTTAACAAGATGAAACATTGCAAAACTTTGTTTCTCTCTGATCAATTTTGAAAATCCCTAAAAATGTAGAAACTATGTACCGGTATGTGAAATTCAATCTTTTCTAACATTATAAATCAAGAAAAGTATAAAAAAAAAACTAACCTCAATCCAGCCCCCATCAACATGAACGGTGGTGGTCCAGGCATCTCTTTAGGCGGCTGTACAGGTACCGGATCGGTTCCAGGGGGAGCGATTTGTTCCATACTGGCAGCCAACTTGATTCTTTTCTCTTCTTCCTTATTCATCTCCATCTTCTTCTGTACAACTTCCATTTCTTTCATAAATTCATCGACATTCTGACCGGACAGTGCAACCATTTTCTGTTGCAGCGAAGTCGGTTTATTGGCGCTGCTGTCGGTCTCTTTCTGTTCGTCATTTACAATCTCCTCCCCTTCCAGTCCCATCGTGAAATTGATTATTTCTCCGTCATCGTCTATGTCGGGAGGGGGTCCGGGAGGGCATCCTGGAGGCTCGCGGACGGGTTGTCCCAGTGCTTGGAGCTTGAGAGCTGTCGCAATCGAGTATATCGTGTGTTCTTGTTTTCGCTCTGTCGGTAACGGTATCTGCGCCGGGACGTTGGTCGGTAGTTGCTGGGGGAGCTGAGGTAAGGGGATTTCGTCCACCTGGACTTGCTGGGCGCTCTTCACCGACTCGAAGAATGCGACCAGTTGATTGCGTTTGTGCTCGTATTCGGTTTGTTTTCGTTTCAGTTCGGCGTACTTCTCCGTGTCGTCCTTGTAGTACATATTGAGCACTCTCTCTAAGGTCTCGCGTAGTTTCTTTCTCTTGTCTTTCAGGACCTTTTCGTTCAGGGGTGAGGGTTGGTTGACGTTGTACTCCATTTGGTCGATTTTCTCCAGTTCTTCTAAGATCTGCATGGGGTCTTTTCCTTTCAAAACCGCAGCGCGGACCATTTGTCGCTGCTTTTTGTTTTTCTTGAGCTCCTGTTTCCGAGCTTCCTTTCTGGCCTGGTCCGTCGGGTTCATGTATTTACCACTTTTAGTGGTGTTTATTGATCGGCGCCCCATTTTTGTTGCTTTAAAAACGGGGCTTGTTTGTTATGAGAGAAGTTACAACAAACTATTCAACAGTTCGACACCGACCACTGTTACTATTTCTGAAGATAGCTTTCTAACCTCGATTTTCTTCCAACTTTACATAATAAACACTGCTTCTTCTAATTAATCAAACATTTCTCTTTCATCCTCATCTACTACTAACTAGAACTATTTAACTTAACTCTTCGACTACAGAAGTAGGAGAAGGAAGGATGATTAAAAATTATTAATAAATAAATTAAATGAAACTCAAACTGGAAACACCAACCAATTTTTATGGTATTATTTTCGATTTTCGAATATCTTCTTCTTATTATTATCGGTTGCCTTGACGAGTTTACTGGCCTGCACACGTTTGGATACCTAGCCACCTGCAAATCAAATATTCTATGATTCTTGTCTTCTGTCAGTTCTGTCTTCTAGAGCAATTACCTATAGACGCCGTCAGTGTGACGTCACAGGGCGGGGCTAAGTGGTTCTGGTTCTATACAAACAAACGCTTCACGTGGTCATTGTTGTCAGTTGTCGTGTTTTTTCCCGAAGTTTGACGTGATGTTTTCACCCCCGCCACAGAATAGGTACAATTTACTCTATTCTGTGCCCTCGCCGCCAGTCGCCAATCGCCATTGACATCGAAGTGATTAGTGAAGCCATTATTGAAATCATTATAGTGATGCCCATGATGCCATTAGTGAATGAATACTTTGTAGCTCAGTTGCAGTTGCAGTTCATTTACTTTAGTTATAGTTTATAGTACGTCTGTCGGTATTTATTTATTGATTGGGTGGTTTGATTTGGGTGTTCCCGTAAAATTCCAAGTTTTATCATCAGTTTGTTTTACGAAAAGAAACCAAAGCATTTTTCCAAGGTGTAAATGCTGTGGAATCTGGCCATGTTGAGAGAATGGAGTTCGAGGCGGTACTTAAAATAGTTCGTGGAACAGTACCCGCCAGCATGAAAAACAAAACCTAATAATACCTAGCGTTGAGGTAAGAATATCCTGGCTAGCAAATTCAACAGGTAGTGGCAATGGGTTAATTGTTTTTTTTTTAATTTACAGATTGAATTGAAGGGGATGATTATCTCATTGGGAAAAGTATAGTTGTTGTCCTAAGGGTATAAAAATGCCATCACATTTGAAGTTCTACTAATGAGAGACCTCATTAGAGCTTTGATGTTTGACGAGACAACTTCCATCAGAACTGTCAAACCTGTAAACGTCAAACCTGTAAACAACGTTTGTTTGTATGGAACCCTGGCCGTTGGCCCCGCCCACTGACGTCATCACTGTCGGCGTCTATTCCCCATATCTTTTTTATTGTCAGGAATAAATAAATAATTCTTTGTAGGCTTGCATAAGTCGGCAACAGCTATCCATTTACCGTTTTAAAAATTTTCAAGGCCAACTACCTAAATCCCAGAGTTTTCATTGTCAACTTTGGTTTTTCTTATAGCCGCCATTGTTTTTTTATGTCGTTTGGTACAAAAAAATCATGAAAATCAAAATTCAATAACATCAAAAAAATTGGTAAAAATTTCATTTTATTTTTTTCGAAAAAAAATTAAAGATTTTTCCATAATAGATCTAGCACAAAGAAAAACACAAGCAAAAAGGATCGAAGCGATATAATTTGACATTTATTTTATAAACAACCTCGACGCGATTAATACTTTAAGTCAAAATAAAACCACATGACGTCATTGCGCAGTAGTTGACCAAAATACAAAACGCTATCGGCATACCGTGTATATGTGTATCGTGGTTACTGGTTAGCACGTTGGAAATGGCAACCACCATTTTGATTTGAATCCCCAAATACAGAGATTTGTGTTTAGTTGACATTTATACTCTTTGTTATTACGCCGTAATAATTATTAATTTGAACACCGAATATGTTTGCCCACCATAATTTTGCGGTCGAAGCTGTTTGGACGGTAGACTCTCTGGATGTTTTAAGTCCTATGTATCTGTCGTATCGCGTAGCGTAGGGACTCCGGTGCATTAGCGCGAGACCAGGGAAACTCTCTAACTTAGAGAAGAAGAAGAAGAAAGATGGACTTATGGAGGTTAGGTTAATTAGGTTATGTTTTATGTTATGAATTATGATTGTTATGTTATGTTATCTTTCTTGAAGAAATATCACAATCACCACAATCCAAGTTTTAAAATGTTAATAAATAAGAATACAACAATAATAGGGGGAAACGTAATACTCGTACCATACAAAAAGGAACATGTTCCCAAGTAAGTATCTCTCTATCAGAAAAAGTGGAGGAAAAAATCTTTGTTTTCAGATATCATCTGTGGATGCAGTCTGAAGAACTCCAAAAATTAACAGCCTCGTCACCTTTGAGCATAAGGGAGGAATATGAGATGCAAAAGTCTTGGACGATTGATGAAAATAGTTAGTTTTTGAAATACAAGTAAACGATAAAATAAGGGCTGCCGTAATTAAATTTTTGATCTGATTGTTCAACCTGTATGGGTTGTAAAGTTTTGAGAATATGAACAAGTTAAATCGAAAATTTTAGCTGCTTTCTTTCGCTCAGCCACTTTGAATCATGGATCCTGAAAGTTGAATCAGGATCACTGAATCGCGGATTCAATAGGAACGTTTCTTATCGCGACGAAAGAACAGCAAAGGGAAGTGTAAAGTTGATTCGAATTATTATTATTATTATTGTTATTGTAAGATAAATGGAAAAAATTGATAAAGTCCAATTATTAAAACGAAATAATAATTAACAATAATAATTTTTAATTTTTTTATTTATAATATTTAAAAATGGCACGAAATGGATGTGGTAGGTATACCCGTATACCCAATAAATAACCCATCATAATATTCTATTACTTTCGAAAATGTACATGAACAAAATGAGAATAAACAAACATAAAAGTATGAAAACGTAAACATAATATTCTTAGGAATCTTAGGTTACGTTTTTCGGATCCGGATCAATCCGTTCCGATCCTAAAAATTCTATGATTCGCAGGGGTGAGGGGATTACGGATCGCGATCCAAATCTGGTAAAGAGTGGGGATGAATCCGTTTACGAAAGAACACGCCTGTTTGAATCCAAACGCGTTCGGATCACGAATTTACGGTCGAAAGAAAGCAGCTTTTATTGTGACAACTTAGAGAAAAAATCGATTGGTATTTGATTTGTTGACATTTGTGACAAGAGTCTTCATTACAGAATTGACTTTTATTGTCTTGAAGAAGCAACTATATGAAGAAACAGGAGATGAAATCGGTTAGCTCATTCCAACACCCAGTCATTTCAAATTAATTTATTTCAAGTTCTAGAATCGATGGTAGGCGACACGAACCTGTTCTTCTGCAGTCCAGACGACAGACTCTGCGCCGAGGCGGAAGTAATGATAGCCGAGGAGAGTTCGAGGGGAAAGCAATACGGGAAAGAGGCGATGGTTTTGATGTTTCTCTATGCAATTGAAAACCTGGCTGTGAAGCAGTTTATTGTTAAGATAGCTCAGGACAATTCCATAAGTATAAGTATGTTTACGAAATTGGGTTTCACTGAAGAGAGTAGGAGCAGCGTTTTCCAGGAGATAACGTTCAGTAAATGTGTTGACCAGGGGTGGGTCGATTGTTTAAAGGGTCTGGTGCAACCTTACCAGGTGATAGTAAATTAAATTTTTAAGTAATGATTTTGTAATTTTTTTTATACCATTGCTGCTGAAGACCACCTTGCTCTATGATTTCATACTCGTATGAAAGGCAACAATTCTTCCCTGCTATCTGGGTTTGTCAATATATATGTGTTGCAAAATTCAACAACACAAATCAAAATAATTCTTAATTTGTTTCCGAGATATGGCAATACATTCTTTTTCGAATGTGACAACATTGCATTGAATTCTCAGATCAGAGAATTATTACAGTCTGCTATCTTTTCAATATTACTAATCTAAAATAGACACCTGTCAATTGAAATTTAGCTGTCTTGAAGATGTGTCAATATCAAATGTCCAATTCTACAATTGTTCAAAAACCACAGACAATGAGTGTAAAGGCATGGAAAGATTGCCAAAATCAACCTTCCTAACTTTCTGGTGCCAATGTTGCCAGTTGTATATTTTTCTCACCTTTTTTTTTTTTTTTAATCGTTGGGTCCCCATCAGGTCCTCCATTCTAAAAATATCTTTTGGGCCTTCCTTAATTATGGGTGCCCGGAAATTATGAGCAAAAAATTAAGGGGGTGATTCTACTTGATAAAATATTGCCAAAAGTATCTATATTTTTTTTTCGAAAACTCACAAATAGGAGAGTTATAAGCCTTCATAATGGATTAATTAGATGGTTATTAAAGAACAACTCAGTTTTAATGTTCACTGCTTTTTATTTAGAAAAGGAATGCAAAGTTTTATCAAATACGCTAAAATAATAATACCGGACACTCCTATACCTATAGCATTGCAACAGGTTGCGTCCATTTTAGCAGCGCCGCCAAGCATGAACTGGGGACACTAAAAATTAAATTTGGTGAAACATAGCGGGTGTTTTAAATATCAACGCTGAATAGAAAAGCTCTTAAAATTAATTAGACGGAATAGACGGAGGAAATTGGGACGAAGAATTATAATACAACAATAAACAACAAAGTTTTCAATATGTTTATTATATTAACAATAATCACTACTATTACACACAATATTATTAATATCTTTAGGTAGGTATATTTCAAAAAGATTGAATCGCTATATACCTAAGTGTAAGCCTTTTATTTGCCGCAATTCCAATAATGTGCTTCCTTGCAGTTTTAAAGGTCTATTATTTGCTGGATTAACAAAATTTTCCTCTTTGAAATGATCAGTAGGTACAAAATAATATGGTGAGAAATCGGCTTCGACACTCCACACTTTTTCAAAATTTCGTCACTCATCGATGTTATTATAACCTATTGCTTGTTCCTATTTCCATCAGCATAGTTATAAAATATTAATAAGTTTATTTACGCGTCTTCTAAAGTTAACTTTATACATAATTCTTTATTCCTGATTGGAACACCGTGGAAAGATCTGGACATGCTTAACAATCCATAGTCGGAGCAACCGCACACAGCACACAGCACATATTTTCCAGACATAATACCTATGTTCACTTTAATACAGCGGTACATTATAAATGCCTATTTAACTGGTACCCAACAAAATTATCCGCTGATATAATGCTTTGAGAGTAACTTTAAATTGAAATTATACTTGAAACTAAAACGTTCAATTACTAATGACAAATTATTAATAATTATGATTGACTGCAGCTGTCAAAAACCGTGAAAAGTTACCTAACTTTGAATTTAAAAACAGCTTTAGTGTCCCCAGTTCCTGCATGAGGGCGCTGTAAAAATGGACGGAGGTTTTGAGAGGAAGTGACCGGTATTAATATTTTAAGGTATTTGGTTTTATGTTGGGTCTACCCTTGACACTTATACAGTGCTTCCCAAAAGTAACGGATAAATTCGATAAAACGGAGAGGGCTGTTTTTTTGAAAAAATAAAAAAACAGGTCGATTTTGTTTTTGAGTTGTTCAACTTTTGACATAATATTTGGGTATACAGGGTGATGCACGAAAAAGTGGTGACGTCATCGGCATTTTTTTAAATGGCAACTCTTATTTTTTATTAAATTTTTTGATACTTCATCCAATTGCCAATACGGTAATGTAATCATTTTGTAACGTTTATAAAGGAAATTTCGGAGAAAATAACTTAATTTCGACAGATTTAATAGATTTAATTTAATTTAATTTAACAGATTCAATTTGATAGACTTAATTTAATAGACAGATCTTATAAAATTACCATGGAAACAGTAATTTTTATTTGATATTTTTTTATTTTTATCGTTAATGTTCCGATTTTCACATCAGTAAAAAGTGCACAATTTCGACTCACAAGCTGTTTCTCAGAAATTTCCTTATTTAAGGTTACAAATTGATTACATTACCATACTGGCAATTAAATTAAGTATCAAAAAATGGAATAAAAAATAAGGGTTGCCATTTAAAAAAATGCCGATGACGTCACCACTTTTTCGCGCATCACCCTGTATACCCAAATATTATGTCAAAAGTTGAACAACTCAAAAACAAAATCGAACTGTTTTTTTATTTTTTCAAAAAAACAGCCCTCTCCGTTTTATCGAATTTATCCGTTACTTTTGGGAAGCACTGTATAATAATTTATTTATATTATTATGACAACGACAAACAACTGAATATTTCTAGAAACAATAACAATGAGCTAGGAATGCAGAGTCTAGCAGCAAAGTTTGTCGACTGAATTTTTGAAATCCAACACTCCCACTCAAAAATTTTGTCGGTAATAAACTTATTATTCATACGTTTATTTATTTAATTATTGTATAGGTATTACCTTACAACTAAAAATACAGGGAGACCCAAAAATAAATTACAGCAGTGTTTATTATTTGTGCACGGTGTGAATGATCTTACACCGTGCTTTTGGGGGGAAAAAATTAGGTCCAGCATTTGCTGCAAGGATTAGGAAAACCCCAACAAAACCATAATCAGACCCAATTAAAATTATTCATATAAGACCTATTGATATGTATATAAAAATACACATATACATAGTACGTACTCAATACATGTAAATGAAAAGTAATTTTTCTTTACGTTGGTGGACACGCATTTAAATAGGTACATTGTATATTTACACATTTTTAATTTTGTTCACCATTTTTTTTTTTTCGAGTTCCATCTTAGAACGAAATTCTAAGAACTTGGTAGCAGGTAAGGGCTTCATAAAAATATCTGCCAGTGCTGTTCACCTGTCGAAATATGTTTTAATATTAGCACTTTGTTTTCAATTTGTTCTCGACTAAAATGGTATTTTATATCAATGTGTTTGATCTTTTATGGAACACAGGGTTATTTGCTAAGCTTATGCAACTATTATTATCTTCAAAAATAACAATTGGTTTATTTACAATTATATCGATGCTAAAAATCAAAGATTTTAGCCATATAGCTTCTTTTACAGATTCGAATAATGCCATATGTATTCAGCTTCTGTTGACGAAACTGTCACTGAATTTTGGCATTTTGTATTCCAACTTATAGTGCATTTATTTAAATAGTTTGAAAATATAACCTGTTGTACTTTTTCGGCAGGTTTCATCGCTACCCCAATCGGAGTCTACATACCCTGTTAAAATGTCATCGAAATTATTTCTTTTATATCTTAATTTGATATTTATTGAACCTTTTATGTATCTAAGAACTCTTTTCAAACACTGCCAGAGCTCTTTATTATTTTTATTTGAAACCTACTTAATATTTATTGGCAGTATAGATATCAGACCTAGTACACAACATTGCATACATTAGACATCCAATTAGATTTCTACATGGCGCCTCATAATAATCATCTGAATTGAGGGCTTTATAATCCAATTTAGGAGGTAAAGGTGTGTTTACTGGGTTGCATTCTGTCATTTTAAATTTAATTAATATACGATTTAAAAATGCAGTTTGATCAAGTGTTATTTGATCTTCTGTTTTTGCGACTTTAATACCTAAGAATAATTTGATTTCATCTAAATCCATTTTAAACAGTTTCACTAGGTATTGCTTGAAATTTGTGATTGTTTTATAGTCACCTGTTATACTATCAACAAGTCATCTACATATAAAATAACGTAAATATTTTTTTCACTTATATGACCTTTGTCTAGAAAATACAAACAAAGGTCTATTTCGCTGTTTTAAAAATCGTATTGTTTTAATGTTTCATCAAATCTTTCAAACCAACAGCTTGCAGACTGTTTTAATCCATATAATGACTTATGCAATTTACACACTTGATTATTTTCAGCTTTTAATTCCTTCTGGAATTTTCATATAGATTTCCTCCTTCAAAATTCCATTTAGAAATGCACTTTTTACATCCATTTGATGGATGAGCAAGTTATACTGATTGGCAAAAGCAATTAAAAATCTGAAGGTAGTTATCCGGGTTACGGGAGCGAAAGTTTCGTCATAATCAACAAGATATTTTTTGACTGAAACCTTTAGCCACTAATCTTGCTTTGTATTTACATGGATTTCCAAACATCATTTTTAACTGAAAATACCCATTTGCAGTCAACTATAGTTTTATTTGGTGGCTTTTGAAACTAATGACCAAGTATTGTTATCTATAAGAGACTTTATTTCCTCTTTTATTGCTTGCTCCCACTGAATTCTGTCCACCCTAATTTTTATTTCATGATAATTTTCAGGAATATCATAATTTAGTGATTTTGTTAATAATAAGTAGTTTTCTAGATCGTAATTATCTTCGCTATAATTAGAAGGTGGAAGTTTTTTAATTCTGTCACTTTGTCTGAGTTCGTTACAATTTTCATTTTGTAAATTTACTTCATGTGATGAGGACTCTATGTGTTCACTACTACCCATTTTGTTGATGGATTTATCAGGTTTTGTTCCTGATTTATCTGATTTATTTTCAGATTTACGATTTGTATTACTATTCACTACTATCCATTTTGTTGATGGATTTATCAGGTTTTGTTCCTGATTTATTTTCAGATTTACGATTTGTATTACTATTCACTACCTACTATCCATTTTGTTGATGGATTTATCAGGTTTTGTTCCTGATTTATCTGATTTATTTTCAGATTTACGAAGGTACTATTCACTACTATCCATTTTGTTGATCGATTTATCAGGTTTTGTTCCTGATTTATCTGATTTATTTTCAGATTTGTACGATTACGATTTATATTACTATTAGCAGCAGCAGCAGTAGTAGTAGTAGTAGTGTAGTAGTAGTAGTAGTAGTAGTAGTAGTAGTAGTAGTAGTAGTAGTAGTAGTAGTAGTAGTAGTAGTAGTAGTAGTAGTAGTAGTAGTAGTAGTAGTAGTAGTAGTAGTAGTAGTAGTAGTAGTAGTAGTAGTAGTAGTAGTAGTAGTAGTAGTAGTAGTAGTAGTAGTAGTAGTAGTAGTAGTAGTAGTAGTAGTAGTAGTAGTAGTAGTAGTAGTAGTAGTAGTAGTAGTAGTAGTAGTAGTAGTAGTAGTAGTAGTAGTAGTAGTAGTAGTAGTAGTAGTAGTAGTAGTAGTAGTAGTAGTAGTAGTAGTAGTAGTAGTAGTAGTAGTAGTAGTAGTAGTAGTAGTAGTAGTAGTAGTAGTAGTAGTAGTAGTAGTAGTAGTAGTAGTAGTAGTAGTAGTAGTAGTAGTAGTAGTAGTAGTAGTAGTAGTAGTAGTAGTAGTAGTAGTAGTAGTAGTAGTAGTAGTAGTAGTAGTAGTAGTAGTAGTAGTAGTAGTAGTAGTAGTAGTAGTAGTAGTAGTAGTAGTAGTAGTAGTAGTAGTAGAAGAAGTAGAGTAGAAGTAGAGTAGAGTAGTAGTAGGCATTTCAGACAACCTTGAATCAATTTTCGGAATTTTTGTTTCTACAGAGCTTTTATTACTAACCCTTTCACCAAGTTTAGGCCTTGATGTTCTAAAATTTGTTTCATCCACAATAACATCTCGAACCGTTATGAATTTACTGGTGTCTGGATTTACCACCTTAGCCATTCGGTTCGTACCCAACCAGAACACCTTTAAACGACTTATTATCGAATTTGCTTTGTCTGCTTTTATTGTGAATGTAGGTATACGGTAGATCCAATATTTTTAAATTGCTTAATTTTGGCTTTTTATTATGCCATAGTTCAAATGGTGTTTTATTTTGATGCTTTATTGCTTTGTTTGGTGTTATTTAATAACTAAATATGTTGCTGTCAGTACTGCTTCTCCCCAAAAAATATTTTTTTTTAAGATTATAAAAATATTTTTTTACGGGCTTTATCAGAAATGTTCTATTCATTCTTTTACCTACCCCGTTTTGCTGAGGAGTGCATGGTACTGTTAAATGACAAGATATGCCTTTTTGAACACACTAGTCCCTCAAATCATTTAAAAGATATTCACTTCCATTATCGCAATATAAGTTTGTGATTTTATCAAATTAAAATGTGCTTCACTTTTTGCTGTGAAGTCTTTAAAAATTGTAAGAACCTCAGATTTATACCGTGTGACAAGTTTCAAAGCAGAACATAGGCGAATAGCATGGGAAATCACACATTTGCAGTTTATTTCTCACCACTTTTATCTACAAGACTGGTAATGGTGTCCATCGAAAGAGAATTGTTTTCTGAACATTCTGATACCAAAATACCTACTAATTAACAGTTTTCTATCATGACAGAATATTTTAAACATCTTCAAAATTAAAAGATGAGCAGCCATGACAAGCTAAATTCGGACAACTTTTTCACTGTCAAAGCAAATATTTTCAATTATTTAATTTATTTTAATTCTGATTGAATTTGATTAAAAAATTACGAAAATCCTCATTTAACATCATATTGTTTTATCAACAATTGACTATGAAAAATAAACACGTAGTATAATTCAACTAAAACAATAACTACAACAAATATTCAAATAGTCCTTCCTTTTGAAATTAATATTCCCAGTCCCACCCTTTTATAAATAATTATTGTGCTTCGAACTTGTCCGAGTTGTTGGTTATTAACGAGTACACATTCGGCCACCACGAGCTCTGTAAATTTGGTTTTTATTTAAGGTAACACCAAGTTCCCAAGAAAAGTCACAACAAGGATAAGGTGCTAAATCGGGAGATCTTGCCGGCCAGTTAATAGTACCACGGCGATAAACACGCGCCCCTCATTAGAATAGCTATTACCTATTATTATTCACTAACAATCTTTTCAGGTAAACGTGTACCTATTGGTAATTAAAAATGTTTGGTTTGACAGTAACAAAATTATTCGAATTAGGCATGTCATGGCCGCTCACACTTTGAATTTTGAAAATGTTTAAGTTATTCTGTCACCATAAAGAAACTGTTAATTATCAAGTATTTGGTATCAGCATGCTCAGAAAACAATTCTCTTTCGATAGACACCATTACCATTTTTGTAGATAAAAGTGGTGAGAAATAAACTACAAATATGTGATTTCCCATGCTTTTCGCCTACTTATGTTCTGCTTTGAAACTTGTCACACGGTATGTGAGAAGGTAGTTGACAGTATAATGAATATATTCATCCATAAAGGTAATGAAAACATTTTTTCATCTAATGTAGTAGGTGTGTTATATAGGTCCACACACATCCGAAAGAATAATAAATAAGGGCCTATTTACATGACTTTTGTCTTTGGCTTTTGAAAAAGGTAATTTGGATTGTTTACCAAAAATACACGATTCACATATATCATTAGTGGGATTGATATTTTTTTACGATATTTATATCATCAACTATATCATTTTTTTTTAATTGAATAAATTTTTCTTTGCCATGTGTCCTAATCGTGCATGCCAAATTTTGTAGTCGTCAATTTCAGTCATTTTATTTGCATGATTCAAAGACTGAATCATGTAATGATAAATTCAACATAAACTAGGTCATGTAATGGCTTACCATTTATGAGGGTCTTACCACCCTTTTTTTTTATTTCCACCTTTCCGGTTTCATGGAAAATAACGGTCATTCCTGCTTCTTGAATTTTTCTCACTGATAGCAGGTTGTATGGGACCTCTGCTGCAAACAGAACATTTTCCAGCACACCGGATTCTCCCTCGTTTGTTGAAATGTGGATTTCACCTTTTCTTGTAGCTAGAATTGAAGTTCCATCCTTAGCCACGGATATTTTGATTGGAATCTTCAATTCTGTTGATGTCGTGAACTTCTCCCAATTATTTATGATATGGTCTGTTGCTCCAGAATCCAAAATAAAACTTATCTGGTTACTCTCTGTACACTGAGAGTTGTCCGTTGTCATGCCGCACTGATTCTGACTAAACAATTTCATTTAATTCGATTTGAATCGTACACTTATTTCTAAGTCGAACCAGATGTGGTATCGCAGTTCGTGTCAGTGGCGTGTGTTGAGGAATAATGAATATCCTATAAATATATTATTTCGACAAGTTATTGACGAAGTAGTGCCTTGCAACTTTTTGATAACAAATATTACATAATGCAAGTAAATAAGAATGATAATGTAAATGTTAATAATAATTATTATTGTTATCATCATGATAGGAATATCATGTCACCTACCTGCTGGTTGCCGTTTAAAAGAAAGAATAACACCTCCGTTTTCTTATTTGCAAGTAAAATATTCCAGCAATTTTACCACAAGACCACGTACTAGGGAGTTCAATCGTTTCCCAGGCAAAACAAGGAAATAGATTTTTAGGCATTCGCGAAATTAAGTTACTCATAGTTTATCACACCGTACAAAGGGTGGAGTGCTAGAACGCTAATTAAAGATTTGTCAGATAATTATTGATTTTAAATTGCAAATTTTGAAAATATGGTGAATATTTTGAATGGTCTTTCATTTTTTATCAGTAATTAACTCTTCTAAAAGGGGGTAGAGTTTATTTCCAGCAATATCAGACCAACATTTTGGTAATACAGGGCATTTTAAAATCCGTAATTATCTGACAGATCTGTAATTAACGTTCTAGCACTCCACCGAATATAACACAGGTAATTCTGCTAATTTCGTATTAAAAACGTTTCAAATCACAACAAAAACCTTATTTAGTATATTTACCGCTGACACTGACACTTGAGAGTAGCGACGATCGTAATATCGTATCAATCTAAGCGTTCAAGACGCGAGTCGATACTTCCGTCTCACTCTCGCTCATCTTTTTAGAATTGCTGACGATTCAAACGTATTTCTGACAATACGTCCCATTTTAACTCGATTGGGTATGCAATGCAATAGAAGGAGTAAGGAATATAACGAGATGATGTATCCTTAGTTCTCACAACAGACAACTCTCAGTGTACAGACTTTATTCTCGTGCCTCTGGTCAAAATTACCTCCAACCATAAATGCGAAACTCTTTGTATTTGAGGTCTGAATTGTTTGAAGCGTTCTAGTTCGGCCAACATCGTTAATTTAATTTTTATTGTAATAGCAATAATCTTTTATGTGATTTTGACGTCCACACAGCTCGCATTTCAAATTTGATTTGTGAAATCCCATAGAACATTTATAGTTTCTATTGTTGCGATTTTTGAACTTGTAATTTAACTTCAGGTGGATATTGCTTTTCTACATTTTCTTGCAATTTAAATTTTGAGGATTACCTTGCATTTCTACGTGTAAAACATTTGTACTGGTTACATTTTCATTCCGTAGTTTAACTTCATGATCAAGTGAACGGGTTTTTACAAGAAACCAGTGTTGTCCTTAGTCAAAGTCTCGAGAGCTGTTATCACTCTATCCTATGACGGTGGTAAGATGATTCATAAATGAGACACTTTGTCCATTTCGTCGATTCTAACTGCAGCAGATATAAGTTCGGTGATTTAAAATTTAAAAATGCTTCAACAACGATGCCTCTCCTTGTAACTTCAGTGTCAGCAGCCTTTTTCGTAACGCTAATTGCGTAGCTAAACTTCTTCTTTCGTACAGCTTATCGATATTTTTTGAATTCTACGAACTCTTTTATTTATTCGCTTCAATTGAAATTAATTACACTTTTCTGCTGGGTGTATTACTTCACGTTTTTTTTATTTCGTGACTGAGCCCATAACCTAATGGATTAATTAGATGGTTATTAAAGAACAACTCAGTTTTAATGTTCACTGCTTTTTATTTAGAAAAGGAATGCAAAGTTTTATGTTGGGTCTACCCTTGACACTTATATAATAATTTATTTATATTATTATGACGACAAACAACTGAATATTTCTAGAAACAATAACAATGAGCTAGGAATGCAGATGTCTAGCAGCAAAGTTTGTCGACTGAATTTTTGAAATCCAACACTTCAAAGTTGATTTTTTTAAATCAATATTTTTTTATAACTTTTTTTTCTAGTGTACGGATTTTTTTTTAAATTTGACACACTTGCCACCGATGTTGCTTTGCATCCTTGGTCCAAATTAGACTTGAATCCCTCGAAATCAAGAGGCCTTAACTGCCCTTGATCTTCAAAAAAGGCCTATAGCTTTTTTCGTAATATTTTTTTCTTAGTTTTGAATTAAGATGCACAATTGAAGAACATGAAGAAATATTCGGAAAAGGTCCTCTTTGTCTATCACGATAAAATGACTTGTTTCCGAGTAAAACAGTTTTAAGAATTTGCTTGCACTAAAATTGATCCCATCAAAGCAGGATGGACCCTCATAAACAACCAATGCAAGTCAATAAACACTTCTCATAAAATCTTAGAACTTGAGTACCGAAGCAAGGTGACGACTGATCCTGAAGAAATGACAGAGATGCTCAATTCCGTCTTTCTTTCAAATGACTCCCCCACATATAGTCACACCCACGGATCCAACATGTCAACACACGCCTCTTCTTCCTTCGTATTTTTTCCGACGTCACCTCGGGAAATTATAGAAATAGTTTCTAGGTTTAAAAGTAAGAAGTCTTCGGGCTTGGACGAGATTCCCTCCTTTGTTGCCAGGTATTGCATTGCTGAGCTTGCTCAGCCATTATCAGAAATTTACAACAGTTCCTTTCAGACTGGTGTATTCCCCGAAGATCTCAAAGCAGCGTTAGTTAAGCCTATTTTTAAAAAGGGCGACGTCAAAAACCCTGAAAACTACCGACCGATTAGTCTACTATCGGTATTTGATAAAATTCTTGAATCTCTTGTCTCATCTCGTCTTATTGACTTTCTAGACAAAACAAAGATCCTTTCCCGCTCCCAGCATGGTTTTCTTAAAAACAGATCTACCCAGACGGCTCTTGTAGAGCTTACGGACTTCATATCTCAGGGTTTGGAGGAGGGGATGCGCACTGTGGGCTGGCTTTTGGATCTCTCCAAGGCCTTCGACAGTGTGTGCCACGAGTGCCTCCTTCGGAAACTGGAGAATGTCGGAGTTCGTGGATTGCCCCTTTCTTGGTTTACCAGCTACCTACAGGGAAGAACACAGGCGGTTCAGATAACTGGGTCTGATGGCCGACCTGTGCGATCACCCTTTGCTCCAGTCTCCTCTGGGGTGCCACAGGGTAGTGTTCTCGGTCCACTTCTTTTTCTTATCTTCATTAACGATCTGGGCCCCAAAATTACCTCCCCAAATTCACTCTGTGTTAACTATGCTGATGATACAACAATTCTTATTAGGATAAAACCAGGCGACCCTCCTAGTCTGATAGATACCATTCAACTCCCGTTGAAAAGAGCAAGTTTATGGCTCAGGGCCAATGAACTAAAACTTAACTTAGACAAAACTGAACTGATTGATTTTCACTCTAGCCGATCACGTCTTCCACCTTTACCCTCCATACCCACCGATGGTGCCTTGATCGAGCCGAAGGGCGTGGTGAAGTTTTTGGGCTTCCATATCGACCGGAGCCTAAACTGGTCGGCTCACACAGATCATTTGTGCCGTCGTCTTGCTAGTGTCTGCTTCCTTCTTAGACGCCTTCAGCACACGGTGTCCCCTGAGGTTCTTCTCTTTGCTTATTATGGGCATTTCATCAGCCACGTGAACTATGGGCTGGCCGTCTGGGGTGGGTCTGAGAGATCTCTGCGAAGGGTTTTTCTTCTTCAAAAGAGAGCGATTAGGATCCTGACAGGCTTGTCAATGCAGCAGTCATGCAGAGGCCATTTCAGGCGGCTTGGACTTCTTACCGTGCCTGCTTTGTATGTCTTCTCTCTGCTCAAACTGATCCACAAAAATCAGGATAGACTTTTACCTTACTGATTCACGCATCACTACAGTACCAGGTTCAATTTGTTTAAACCTCCTACACACCATCTGTCGTCTTCAGAAAGGACATTCACGTACGCATCTATCAAATACCTGAACCACTTCAAAATAGATCCTGCAACTGTTGGGTTCTCAGCGTACAGTGCGTATCTCCGGAAACATCTCACGGAGTTGGAACCCTACACTACCTCTGATATACTGTCCTTCCACCCCCCATCCCTACCTGCAGTCTGATATTAAAACACCTAAAACTCAAAGCCTTGATCCATCCATCCTTATCATAGAGATGGAACTATGCCTCGATCGAGAACTGATTTCTTTTGTGTCTCTGCGCGTCTCGACCCTCACTGTTCCCGGCGTTATGCTGACATGCTGTGTGTTTTAAAAATTTTTACTGTTTGTCTTTATGTTTGTTTTTATAATTTCTGTAATGACGCTGTTGTACTGAGCAATGACTGTTGTAATTCAAGTACAATAAAGAAATTTGTAATTGTAATTGTAATTGTAATTGATCACCATAAATTATGATCATTCTGCAACAATTTATCAAAGCATGCTTTGGAAACAGCTGCAGGGTTGCCTAGTTATGTACAAAACATAGACTTGGAAATGATAAAATTTAAAATTTTTTAATATTTTTTTTAAATAAAATACTTCTAATAAAAAGAAAATAAAATTTCTCTCAAAATTAAATCCAAAGCAAACGTCTTGTTTCCTAGACAACCCTGCAGCTGTTTCCAAAGCATGCTTTGGTATTGTTGCAGAATGATCCTAAATTATGTTGATCAATTAAGTGCAAGCAAATTTTTAAAACAGTTTTACTCGGAAACAGGTCATTTTATAGTGATAGACAAAGAGGAGCTTATTCATGTTCTTCAATTGTGCATCTTCAAAACTCAGAAAAAAATATTACGAAAAAAGCTATAGGCCTGTTTTGAAGATCAAGGGCAGTTAAGACCTCTTGATTTCAAGGGATTCAAGTCTAATTTGGACCAAAGATGCAAAGAAACATCAGTGACACGTGTGTCAAATTTTAAGAAAATCCGTAGACTAGAAAAAAAGTTATAAAAAAATATCGATTTAAAAAAACCAACTTTGAAGGCTCATAACTTTCTTTTTGGGAGTTTTCGAAAAAAATTTATAGATACTTTTGGCAATATTTTAATCACCCCCTTAATTTTTTGCGCATAATTTCCGGACACCCTGTATACAGTGTGATGCAAAATTCATCAAAATAATTCTTAATTTGTTTCCGAGATATGGCAATACATTCTTTTTCGAATGTGACAACATTGCATTGAATTCTCAGATCAGAGAATTATTACAGTCTGCTATCTTTTCAATATTACTAGTCTATAGTTGCAATCATAATAATAGGCACCTGTCAATTGAAACTTATCCGTCTTGAAGATGTGTCAGTATCAAATGTCTAATTCTACAATTCATTCAAAAACCACAGACAATGAGTGTAAAGACATTGAAAGATTCACAAAATCAACCTTCCCAACTTTCTGGTGCCAATGTTGCCAGTTGTATATTTTTTCTCACCTTTTTTTTTTGATCGTTGGATCCCCATCAGGTCCTCCATTCTAAAAATATCTTTTGGGCCTTCCTTAATTATACATTTTCTTAATCTGTGAATGAGATGGGTAGGTAACAGTGCAATTATGGTATTTTTTTTTCACCCTTGTGATAATTATTGTCCTTGTGCATAAAACTATGTGTAATTTCTGCACTAATTTTTTTTCCTTATCCTTCATAGCAACATTTTACTAAATCAAACTAAAAAAAGTAGTTGGCCAAAACTGTTTGAGAAATTTAAAAAACATCATTTTGGTTTGTTCCCCCTTTCGAAAGCAAGTGCAGTTTTGGGCACATCAATTTGTTTTTTATTTTTAGATTTCTCAATATAAAACCTGAACTACTAGATCATTGGTAAAATGTTGCTTAAGAGGGGAAGTGCAACCCGATTAATTCAATGACATCGAAAATATGGCATGTGAGGCTTACCAAGATAAATCTCTCATATGAACAACCTACTTCTTTCTGTAGAGACCATCTAAAAAAGCTCACCTGTAATTGGAGATGGGGAAAAGGACTAAAAAATAAAATTAATAATCCCCATCTTTGATTAATTTTTATTAGTGTAGAATCATAAAGTTAGGTGTTACAAGAAAATAAAAAGTCCAGGATGTTGAATGTACGAGCCAAACAAGTAGACCGGCAATTATTTCAGAAATACACCCGGAGAGGCACTGTTGCCAAAATGGACCAATTCTAATCTGGAGTAAATAATTTATTCAAAAAATCAGACAGAGAGATACCTGAATCAGGTGCCGTCCTAAAAATGTTTTCTTTCAAAATATCCACAACTTTGGAAATTCCACTAAAGATCCGCAAGCTACATCTTTAATATTTTAAAATTTCCCTGCTTATGGTATGGACAAAATCCTGGTTAAATTCCTGGTCAGCGTAAAATTTTAGAAACTATACTTCAACCCCCCCTGTGGATATTTTTTTGTTTATTAACCACAACCGCTTCAGGTCGAGGGATTGTTGTTACTTATTCAAGTAACAAAATAAAGACAAAGTCTTCTTGAATATGGAGGATTGTCACTTCACTTGACACGGGGTCTTCATCTGCCCTTCGAGACGAATCCCCCACCCCACATAGTCGGAGCTTACTGCTCATGTGTCTTATAATAATCAAAGGGGTATTTGAAAACTAGCCAGTGTCTAAATTTACCCCTTTGATAACGACACATTAGCCGTATTCTTTTGTTTTAACATTAATCGAAACTAATACTTCTCATGATTTAAAGTATGCTCTGTTGCTAAATCCATGATGGCCGTGGAACTAATTCGTATACTAAATCCATGGCCATTTTATATCTTTCAATTTCTGGGAGGGAGAGACTAACAATCACAGAACCTGGCCTAGCAGGTTCTGTCATCACCAAGTTGAACTTTAATTTTATAATCACTCCAAAAGAATACAGGCTATTATTATTATTATTATTATTATTATTATTATTATTATTATTATTATCATCATCATCATCATCATCATCATCATCATCATCATCATCATAGTTCCTTTTTTTAGCTGAAAATTAATTCTAGTCTCGAGGGTACCGGAAGAGCGACCCTCTAAGCAAAGCCGTTTTCAATTTTGCTTACCACGATTTAAACTGACTCAGTTTGGCAACGCTGTAATCGTCATTTAAAAGGGTTGATGTTCCCAATTCAACAACAATCTACTCGTTCTTCCAAATTTAACATCCTGGTATAGAAATTGCTCCATCGAATACTGAAATCTTTCGACGAGAAAAATTTCATTATTCGACCGGAAATCACCATTACGACTAACTAACAAGCTAAAACATCTTTCCTACACTTAAAGACAGCTAATAAACTCAGACAGCTTTAAAAACTTACAAATTACATCAACTAAAAGTAGAATAATTTCCAATTAATTAATAGAGAACAGAGCTATTTAAACATACAACATAATAATTATATAAAAAAAATAAACTAAAATCTAACTTAAATCCTAAATAAAAATGATTCCATGTTGCAGTTTTGTGTATGCTAGTTGATGAGCCCCTTGGCCTTGAACAGATCGCGCATCAGCCCCTTCAGATATTTGATCTCCCTTTCCAAATCGGTGATCTTGGTGCTAAGACCGTCGTTCTTGTCCTGGAGGGTCTTCTCCACGCCCAAGATCTCTTCCACTTCAGCTTTCTTCTTCATACGGTAACGGGTCGCGGCGTTCTTATTCTGTTCCTTCTTCCTCACCTTCCTGTCCTCGGGCGAGGAACGAGAGTAAGGCTTGCTCCTTTTGCGCGAGGCCTTCCTGGGCGACCCGCCCTCGCTGCTCTCCTCAGCCTGCTCGGGCAGCCATTCCGCATCTGACGAGTAATCGCCAACGCTGCAGCTGCTGCTGCCGCACGGCGACGACCTCCCGCTGCTCTCGCTGCTGTTCCACTGCATGTCCTCCACTCGGGTCCTGACCAGCTCGTCCACGACCGCCAGCTCATGGGCGATGTCGGGCTGAGGCGTGCGGATCACCGGGTACTCCACGACTGCCGCCGCTGCAGGGCGGTAGGTGAAGGCGCCGACGATGGGCAGGAGTTGCTGCTGCTTTTCAGGTACAGAGTAGATGGTCGGCTGCTGGGGGATGGTGATGTAGGTGGGGGAGTCGGCGAGGAGGGGTTCGAGGGTGGTAAGGACGGGTTTGTGGCTGGGTGGGCTCTGCGGCGGCGTCAGGGCGCCGTACTTGAACTCTACGTTGTCGTAGATGTTCTCGAATTCCTTGAGGAGGGATTCGGTGTCTGGGATCTTTTTGACGGTCTCGATCTTGACGGGATGCACTGGAACGGGGGCGAGCTGGGGGGCCGCCTCCTCCAGGAGAGGGAGCATCTTCTCATCGAGGAGGAATGGTTCTGAAAAAATGAAACAAAAAAATTGAAATTCGGAAATAAGTTTCTAAAATGTGTTTTAAAAATTTATACAGGGTGGTTCTTATAATAATGAAATGACTTCAGTTACGTATTGCTTTCCATTCATTATTTATTTGCTACTAAAGCGTGTAAAACAGAATTTTACTGCTATTATAAATCAACCAATGTTCAACAGAAATTTTGACATGGAAATGGAAAACTTTTTCATAAAAATTTCTTAGAAAATGTAATTTAATAATTGCAAAAGTCCTAGCACCTTTGCAAATGAAAATTGGTTTAAATTTGGTGTGAAAATTGATCAAGAAGCAAAATAGATGTAAAAAAGGAAGTACATACATAGATCACAAATATGTGATTTTTTTGTGTCAGTAAAGTGGCCCTTTTTTTTGGAAAAATTAAAAATTTTGTTGAATTGAATCAAACCATTGCAAGGATATCGTCCTTTAAAATAAAAGAACTAACATAGAAAACAGCCTGTATCTCGGTAACTGTTGACTAAAAAAATTTTTTTATGCCCTGATGTCATCTATCTGCCATTTGCCATTAAACTGTGCCGCATTAATCATGAATAATCCGGTAGTTAACTACAGTGTAAATAGCTGAGTTTTTCAGAGAAAAGTCCCAAATAAATAACAAATACACACAAATAATAATAATCATCATAAGGCAAAGTCTGAACTTAATATAAATTTTCGAGTAAATTTTATTATCAAACCCCGAGTGAAATTCTTAGGAGCACAATATTATTTCTGGTAATATTATACGGGGGTGCCCGGAAATGGCTGGTTAGGTACTTTTGACTTTTTTTATTGAATTAAAATCAATTTTGTTGAAAAAATAAGAACTAAAACATCAAGGAAAACGTGAAAAAAATCTAACTTTGAGCGGCTACATCTCAGTCAGCTTTCATCCAAAAATCATTTTTAATCCACCATTTTGAAGGAAATTTAATCTACTTGTTTTTCTGTGAAACAATGCCTATCTCTGCTCAGAAAAAAGTTGTCTGCAAAAAAACGAAACAGAAAAATATTTTTTTACCTTTTTTCAAACATTTTTGACAAGATTTTTTTTAATAAACTACTTCGGTATAAAATTGATTATCTACAAAAAATCCCCATTACCTGAATTTGAATTCGTTTTCAAGACAAAAAAAAACTGAAGAGATCTCAATTTCCAGTTCCGTCCAATTTAATAGCACTGCCCGATTTTTTTATCGTTCATCACCATTTGAAAAAAGGATTCATGCAATAAAACCTACTCTTTTCTGCAAGACAATCAATTATAGCCTACTACTGTTAATAAAATGTAAAAAAAGTTCTTAAAATTATTAAAATTGATGTTTTCTCACATAAAATGCCATTTTTCTCGGAAACGGTTAACTATAGTGCTGTTATCAAAGAATACCTTTATGGTGTAGGAAACACGGGCAGTTCTAAACCACTACTTAAGATTGCATCTATTCCAGTGGCGTAAAAGTTAGAGGGTTGAAACACTCAAAGACCCAAAATCGCCACTCAATTCCCATAATTCTTAAAATTAATGTTTTCTCACAAAATGACATTTTTCTCTGAAACGGTTAACTTTTGAGCTGCTAATCAAGAGTGCCTTCTTAATTTAGAAAACATGGGCGATTCTAAAGCGCTTCTTCAAATCGCATTTATTCCAGTGGTGTAGAAGTTGTAACCCTCAAAAAAGTACACAAAATCTACACCACAAAATTTTTCTAAAACCTTTATTTTACAATGAAAACAAGGTGATTAATCAGCATAAAATGTGTATAAGATGAACACGAGCTTCTCGAGATATTGGGAAAAAACTAAAAAAAAAAAAAAAATCGACCTTGAGGTGTGGGCATTTAAGTTTATGGGAAAAAGTTGACCTTTGTTTATGTAGAATCACATCCTTTTTTTAGGTAATACATCCTATTTCCTGGCACCCAAAATTAACAAAATAAAGTAATAATATAACAGCTGTCAGCCATGTAGAGAGAAAAAAACAAATTGAAAGTCGCGTTCGCTTGAATAAAAAGAACAATCGATGCATTACAATAATAACTGCACACATCAAATAAAAGGTCAACGGGATTGGATACAACTACCAAGAAATCAAGCAAATCAACATCACTTGAGTACATTTCATATCTGGAGTACAAGAACCATTAACAAGTGGTTACGCGACACAGGACAAATAAAGACTTTGACTTGCTTTAATCATCGGTCCTTGTATCTCGTTCAGACGATGAGACAATTAATAAACAAGTAAATAAAATTGTAGAAAGTAGTACTCATGTTTCAAGCATCATCAAACACTCCTACCATGGAGGATAATAACCCGAATTACCTAACAAAGGGGAAGGAACCTGGAGCGTGTCAATGTTTTCCAAATATTTAATAAAAAAATTTAAAAATTCGTTTTTAAAAATTTGTCAATATGTATTCGTGTGATTCAAATTATTTCAACATTATTATAACGAGAAACAATTCCAGATACGTTGTTTGTTTACTTCCTCAATTTTTATGATGGAAATTCATGGAAATGACAGTTTCGCGACAATTCCAGTCACATGCCAGGAATGACACATTGACGGACAGTGTGAGTTCTACTAAATACCAGAATGGTTCCGCGTCATACTGTTCGTGAATTGACATTTTTAGATTCCACGGTCAGGGATATAAAGGCGGAGCTGTCGGCGCTCTAGCAGTCAGTAGTGTCTTGGATGTGAAAGCTGTGAAAGTCTGACTGAAGTATACAGAGCAAGGAAGACAGTTGTAGTACTTGTAGTAGCGCTAATAGTGAATTGTGACTC
Organism: Malachius bipustulatus; assembly: GCA_910589415.1. Taxonomy (NCBI): domain Eukaryota; kingdom Metazoa; phylum Arthropoda; class Insecta; order Coleoptera; family Melyridae; genus Malachius; species Malachius bipustulatus. Next base: position 59,423,117 of record OU342630.1, read on the forward strand.
AGTGAAGTATAGACAAGTGGTGTAATATATGTGTCTGGAGACAGGAGGACAGCTGATTATTTAGATTAAGAGATTATAAGTTGTATTTGTGTTGGAGAATAAAAATATTTGCAGACTTTAGTAGTGATTTTATAAGTGTCAGACCCGTAACAGTATGAAGAATGAAAGTAAATTGGTGAGGAAATCAGGGTGTCAAAAGCTTTTTGGAAACCCAGTCCTAAGCACTATTATTATTTATGAGATATCTGAGATATCAACTTTTTGATGAAAATTTACAAGACAAAAAGGGGGAAGAAAAAATGGAGAAAATGAAAACTAAACTTGTTCTTTCCTCAAACGGTTTTTGATTTACCATGGGATTTTTTCTCACAAATCATGCTCAAGTTAAAATCGCAAACTAAAAGGAAAGTTTCATTAACCTCGGTTCCACTAGCATTAAATCGGAAACACAGGAAATAAATCAAGAACTTCTCGGCCTTGGCATTATTAAAACGGTGTGCATGAAGTCAGTCAATCAAATAAATAACCAAAATCGAGGTAACATAAAAGAGAATTCTACAATAATAGACGAACACTACCTACTCTTTAATTCATAAATTCATAATATTATTGATTTTTTTATTGTTTATTTATTTATTTATTTTCGCTATTTACGATTGTGAAATACAAACTACGGCGTAGAAGATAATTAAGGACGACTCAGGATGAGGTAAGAGATGGTTTGTATACCCATGCATATTTGATGCATATTTAAGAATGAAGCTTTTTTTAACCAGTAGATTTCTGCATTTTCTGTAAATGTTCGTTTTAATTTACTTGGTTTCAATAGCATTAGTGTTTGTTTATTTTCAATCGATAAAATATTCACAAATTTAGCAAGTATTTCAGTAGGCACATACATCTCTGGTATAGTTGAGTTACGGCCTCAGCGCACCGACAACACAAAGGGGTTTGAGGGCGTGGTCACTTCTAGGAATAGACTAGTAGGTGATATATTGGTACAATTATATTATAATCCTACTACTACGCGAAGTTAATTATTTCAACTTTCGGTTATTTGAATAAAAATAGCCGTTATTGTCATTTTTTTGCTAATTATAATTAATCCCTTCCGCGTTTAATCTATTTTTGTAAAGTTGGACAAACTCTTGGCTAGTTGACTCAAGAAATACATAAAGATACGTCAATGTACTTTAAACTGTATTAAAATTAGCTAAAATCTTCAAACTAGGACGCGCTATCACATAACTGAATATAAAATCATGTCTGATGTGTGTTTACAATGACAAAATCAAATCAAATCAAATTAGATTAATGTTGGCGATTTATTCATTAATTTACGCATCACCTCTCCACTAAAAACAGACACTGGATATTGTGTTCAGTCGAAGTGTAACTGGAACACTTGCAATTTTATTGTATGTCGCTGATCATTAAAATGCAATAGTGCAGGACAACAAAAATAATGATATTTATTTATTCATTGCACTTGCGTTATTATTAATAATTTAAATATCTGTTTGCTTGCACAATATTAACATACCCACACGAGCTAGAAAAAAGTGAAAAAAGCAGCAGCTTAAAGAGCGAGGAGATACGTGATTAAAATACCTAATCTAATCCCACCCTTTAGATTATTTCTTACACAACAGTTTTTTTCCAATACTTTAATCCCTAATATCTCCTATTACATAGTACATACCGAGCAGAAGGCTTTTGATATACGGGACTCTGATACAGGATACCCCATTTAATACGGGAGAACATTCGGCTTCCTCGGCGTCATTAGCCACGACTCGAGCTTCATTAGTCACGGGCCGAACTTTCATTAAATACACCCGTCCTTATTCAAATAAAGCCAAACTGTTATTATATCTATAAGTGTGTCCACGAATGGTGTTATGAAGTGGGAAAACTATCTTAATATCCATTTTACGAAAGTCATTTTTATGAAAAGCTCTGCTTCTCGAGAAACCTTAGAAATCATACTGAAATATGAGATATACAGGGTTTTATGACAAGTATTGGGTGAGTCATTAAGAATGGTCACTGGGAACATCTCAGAAATTAAGTGTTGTACAGCTACAGGCAAAAACTTCTACGGAAATTGGCCCTAAAAAAATCTGCTAATATTACCTGCTTTTCATGCCCTTACTGGACAGAACGAAATTTTGCAGTCTCAAAGTCGCATTACTTCTACAGCAGGTGCATGTCTTCCCACAAGAAGTGGAATAATTACACTTAGCAAAAATGGTAGAGCCGTTTAAAAATGTCGGCCATTTGAATTTTCGGAAAATTGTCATTTTTTTGAATCCCTGTATAAAAGCAAGATGGAAAACTAACTTTGAAACAAAATTAACAGGCTTAAAAGGGGTTCTTAAACTAAAACTTGACTTTAGTGTAAGAAAATGCAATTTTTCCATTAATAAGCCAGTTGCTTGGGTGGTAAAAAATGGTAAAGATGGCCAAATTTCCATAACCATTTCTGAGCATATTTTTGAAGGAATTGAACTGAAACTTTTACAGTAGACAACTATACTAATAACAATAACATATTTAACCTTAAAAAATTCCAAGAAGAAAATAAGAAAAATGGTAGTGAAGGGTAGTGAAAATTGTATTTTTGAACTCAAAAGGTAGCCAGTGGCGTGCATATAAAAATGGGCAAAATTGATCAATTCCTATATATTCATTTTATAGCCCAACGCATAAAAATACACTATTTATGCGATTGATGCGCAAGTAGGTTTTTCAGTATCACTGTTGGAGCCAATGCCATAGGATATAAGTGATAAGGTGTCAATATGTACTGAAAAATTTCTTTATAGTTAATGTGCCATCTCTTTGGCAACCTTTTTTTTTTGAAGGTAATCTTGTTCTCGTTGAGAAGCTTTGAGTGGCAGTGCTTTTTTAATTTTTTGCTTGTAATGACAGCGCGGTGCGATCTGAGCCAACGAAAGCGAAACTAGCTTTAATCATTAATCGCCCTGGAGCAGATCCTTGCGGAAAAATCCATTAAAAATACAATATCATTTTTGGGGTGGTTTTTTCATTTTACCCCTACAGTTCCTACCCCCTCCCCCGTACAGGACTACTTTTGACGCCTTCGGGATTTTGGCAGTTTTTACGGTGGGGGATCATTTAACGTCGATTCCAGCTTTTAATCTTTCAGTGCAAACGAAAATCTTTTCTAGGTAAATGGACCCTACACATGTCATTCCAATGCATAAATGAATCACGACCCTATCTACAATTTAATTGTTAATATTATCATATTCAAAAAAACTTGCGCGTCATTGTTATTTCATTTCAAATTAATTCCAATTAAATCGTGACGAAATACCAGGGTCCAGTAGATCGATAATATTTTAACTCGGAAAGAGAATGTCGTTCGTTGACACAGATTTCAACAATTTTATCTAAATCAAATAAAATGTTATTTTCACTACTACTGTGTGTGTGTATTTATTTACTGAAATCTGCGAAGCGTGACGTGAAGCCGAGAAAATACATATTTTATACGTAGGTCTTTCACCAGGCTCAAGCAGCAGTTATACCTACACCTATAGCCTTTTTAAATTTAAACTTGAACCACACCTATACAATAATAATAATAATTGTAAGTAATTAAAACGTTACAATAAAACTAGGAAACCTTCTGAAATAACACGCTGTTACCTAGTGATCAACACCGCAACAGACTGTCCAATATTTAATTGCCGTTAGAACGATTTCCTTATAGAAATGTCAACTGAAACTGAAATGTCTATACAAAAATGTTTAAAGATTTGTTATGAATTTTATGAAAAAAAAAATTTATGAATTTCTTAAAAAAAAAAAAAAACTGCCCCATTGGCATGAAGTGTGGCATAAAAATTACGCTAAATTTTGAAACAAATCTATCTGAGCTGGAATTGCCTAAGTCAAAACAAAAGCTTACAATTGAATTGATTTCTATACTTCAAATAATTTTTTTTGTCCGCCACTTTAAAAAAGTGAAGTATACTATCTGTAGCAGACACATTTTAAATTCCATAAAATTCTCAATTCGTTAGTAGATAATTTACCGTTCGTTTAATTAAAAACAAAATTATAACATATTCATTGTCGAGTGGTGAGATAACGAATGACAAAGCGAGAAAATTGTTTGAAAAATACGAACACATTTCCTGGATTGATTAACTAACAGTCTCAAGGAGATCAACTAATCTGCTTGCTTACCCACTTAATAGAGAAACAATGAACATAAAATCTAAAAATTTCATTTCAATTAATTTTAATGGAAAACATTACTATGTATTATAGCAAACCTGAAACCGTAGAGGTTGTCACATTATTATAAATAAGAACCGTGACAGGACAACTTTGCATTCTACTTATAAATAATGGAAATTAATTTTCAAGAAGTTTTCTGTGTTAAATAATAATGGTCAAGTTTATACCTAATCAATCTGTGACCACCGATCACTGCAGTTTTATTGAATATTTCCTTCATTTTAATTTAATAGCTACTTGAAGCTTAATAGGCGCTCTTAACAGGACACTTGAAATATTCTTCTTCATCTTCAAGCCCATAAAAAGACTGAAGGTATAAAAAGGGGATGTGATATTATTGTTCTAATTTTAGATGTCTATCGCAGTTGTAGACGAATCGTTCGGAGCAAATCACCATGGACCACGGCAAAACAGCCCGACTACCTATCGCCCGACTAACTATTGAAACGCTCTTGGCTTATCTTCAACCTGCTATTACCGATCGTTTATAATTTATAATACATTCGGATTCGGATAAAGCCCAATCCTCATTATTGTGCCTGTATATGTGAATTATTGTAAATAAAGCTGAAAGATCAATAATTCAGATGCACGCAGTATATGCACGCGTCAATCAAAGCCAGCCGCCAGGGCACCTGAAGGTAATAATAACCAGGTTTGATAATATTCATGAAAATATTAAACAATATATAAAATGACCGGGTGGTGGTGTGATAAGAAATGACCTCGGAGTTGAAATGACTGGGAATTTAGTAAAAGATGACAACGCAAATATCAAGAAAATAAGTCTATTGAAAAGTTTTTTTTTAACTAATGATTTACTCAAAAGGTCGAAGAGAAAATAGCGTATTCATCTTCATCTCGCGAAGAATAGCTATTATCCACTTAAACGTTCCAACACATCATTCTTCGCTCGTTGAAGAATATACTATCAGTTATAAAAAGCTCCAGACAATAATGATTACGTGGTGAACTTATTACATATTTAAGTCTCTAGTTTACTAAATAATAATAATATGTAAACTAAAACCGATGTAAAAGTTGTCATTAAACTAATTGGTATTTATCTACTTCATTGATCTAGTTAGCGCGAGCAAATGATTTACTTTACCTGCGCTATAAATACGTCAATAATTACAAGGTAGGCACCTAATTGTTACAGATACATACATATTATACAATAGCATGTACACATAATAAATACATTGTGTCAAGTAAATCATTTATACAAAAAACGTTTTATTTAATTGACTATTATAAATAATTAATAAGTTAATTTAATACTGAACGCGTTTTGATGTAAACTTGCATTTGGTAGTTAGTTGTAGGTATGTAACAAACACATTCTAGTGCCAGTGTTTCACTGCCCCATAAAAACGTCATTTCACCACAATGTTAATAAAGGACGGTGATATGCAATGCAATAGTAACCAAAAATTTCGTTATCCGATTCACAGGATAACCTTGCATGCGTTTCTTGAGGACAACGTCATTAAATTAAGCAACAAAGTACCACTTTTCCTACCTACCCACACAGTGAAAAAAAAAAGAAAACTGACCCTACTTTTCTGCCAAATTAGATAAATTCCACTCAAAGCCGGTTAACTCATCTGAAGAACGTTTGCATTCGTTCGCATTTCCGGAGAAATTTTGTCACTTGTGTGAGCGAGCTCTCATTCCCACACATGACGGAATTTCTCCCGCAATGCAGACGTTCATCAGACGAGTGATCGGCTTAATACGCCTAATAATCAACACGTGACTTTATTTCTAATGGAAATATAGGCGTGAGCTGAAGTGCCACAAATAAATTTTCCAAAATTGCCTAAAAATTTAAATTTTGCAATAGTGAGTCATAACTAAATAATTTAATTAGCAGTGTTATTGTGCAAGATAAAATTTACAACGAGAATTGTAACGGAAAAATACGAGAATTAACAATAAATAATAATAATTAACAAAAATGATAACATGAACCCTGAATATGGTGTTATTAACACACATTACTCGTATATTATAACCAGCGATACTGTAACATAAGGAAAAGTTTAGAACGAACAATGAACACGCATCTTTTCTTATTAAACCTAATATTGATGTTATTCTTTCGGTCACAGTAACCTACAAAAAGAACTTCTCCAAAATGACGTCACATTGAACTACACACCGTAATAATTTACAAACGCTGTGACGTCATTTTGGAGAGTAAACGTACACTACTTTTCAGAGTAAACGCTGTCGCGATTCCGATTTCGTAACGCTCGGTGTAAAAGTGTTCTGTTGTGTGATTGTTCTTCTAATAAGTGTTCTTCAAATTAGACATTTTTATTTTAGTACGAATTTGATGTCATTTTCGAGAATAATGCCTCTGACGCCATTTTGAAGAAAACAGCATTCACGAGACGAGATTATAGAACATACTGTCATTGTTCTTATAAAAATGTTTTTCAAATCAGACATTTTTAGTATGAATTTGACGTCATTTTGGAGAATATCTGACGTGAATTATCTGACATGATTTATCTGACGTCACTTTGGAGAAAACACCATTCACGAGCTGAGATTTTAGACAATACAAGAACTGTGATTGTTCTTATAAAAATGTTCTTCAAATTGAACATTTTTAGTAAGAATTTGACGTCATTTTGGAGAATATCTGACGTGAATTATTCTGACGTCACTTTGGAGAAAAACAGCATTCACGAGCTGAGATTTTAGACAGTACAAGAACTGTGATTGTTCTTATAATGTTGAATTTGACGTCATTTTGAAGAATATCTGACGTGAATTATCTGACGTCACTTTGGAGAAAACAGTATTTACGAGAAAATACAAGAACTGTGATTGTTTTTATAAAAATGTTCTTCAAGTTGGACATTTTTAGTATGATCTGACGTCACTTTGGAGAAGACAGCATTAACGAGCCGAGATTTTAGAGAATAAAAAAAATGTGATTGTTTTTCTAATAAGTGTTCTTAAAATTAGAAATTTTTGGTAAGAATTTCACCTCTTTTTGGAGAATATCTGACGAGAATTATCTGACATGAATTATCTGACGTCATTTTGAAGAAGACAGCGTAAACGAACCGAGGTTTTCGAGAGTTTTAGAGAATAAGAAACTACAACAAAATTACGACGTCAACTAACAGGATTATTGATGCATGCTAGAAATTGCATGAAATTCGCCCCCGTGAAGATTTTCCAAAAAGATTATTTATATTCAACGCTGTAAAAAAAAGAGTGAGGTCAATTTGGAGAATAAACTATAAGAACCTGACGTCATTTTTGAGAATAAATTATAACGATCTGACGTCACTTTGGAGAATAAACTATAACGATCTGACGTCACTTTGGAGAATAAACTATAACGACCTGACGTTAAGAGAAAACATTTTTCATGTCAGTAACTGCGTTTTTCATACAAAGATGGTTTTAGTTCATTTTATTGCAAAAATAAATATTTTATAACGACGTGAAGTCGTTTTGGATACCAAAACAAACCATTACAGCTTGAAAGTAAATTTCCAATAAAATCAAAAAATAGATTTTCTGATATAAGCAATCTGGAAGTAAGCTACCGTTTTCCTGTCTACGTAAAGTATCTAATGGAAAATTTAAACCATAACATAATAACTTTTTTTAACTTTTGGCTGATTTCAGCTTTTTCCAGAGACAGAAAATTTCCGTCTCTGGTGAATCACATTATTATTATTCCGTCGACACGTGAACACGCTCTGTGCAAATTAAAACATGAACTTAATGGACCGATAAAAGTGATAAATCACTCCACTGGTTTTCAAATAAACAACTTCGATCGACCGAGAGAAGTTTCCAATCTCAATCTCTCGATCTCATTACTTTAATGGTTTTTCCATAGCGGCGTTGAAAATATTTGCGCTATGCTCGGAATCGCAGAGACGACATTTCAAGGCCACTAATTTTGTTTTTCAACATTCCCTATCCCTCCCTGAACCCCTTTAAATCAACCGCCTACCGTGACAGGGTTGATTTTTTTAATAGTAGTTTCATCTGCAATGACTATCTATCACGCCGTTTTGTATCACAGCAGATCTAAGATATGAAGAGTGAGCAACAAAAAATACATGAAATTTTAATAAAGATCTCAAATTTAGACGAAGGGTGACCACTATGTTCCGTGGTTGAATGATCAAAGGGGTCGAGACCCAAAAAAAAGGTAAGAAAAATACATTGGTTCTGGTATATGGTTCTGTCCTGTCAGTTGACATGAATAGATACCTAACTTGGCAATGACCTGATCAGTCAGGTTTTGGTCAGGAATAGATTTTACGGTCAAAACTTTGCACTTTTCGCTGTGCTTTTTTTGATAACCTCCTGTTCCGCAATTCAATTTTCAAAAGCTTACAAAAGCCTTTGAAAAAAAAAACGGCAAAAGTACAAGTACTTTTATGGGAGCTCCGATCAGTAGACTTCCTTTGAAAAAAAATATATTAAAAAATGCTCAGCAGGTCAATTTGCAAAGTGAATTGTTCCAATGTTAGCAATTGCATCTCGACAAATGGCCAACCATCAGTAAATGTTTTTGTTACTCACACTTCCATCACGAACTGCACTGGGCATCTAAAACTAGCGCACAGACGCATGTGCAGAGCGTAAATAACCTGATCAGAGGAAAGTGTGTATCTGTTACAAAAGAAGTTAATGTAACATCTTCAAGAAATGTTTCCTAAGCAAATAAACCTTTACCCTCGTGGTGTTGTAATTTTGAAAAGTTGACATTTTTTTATTTAACATTGTTAACTGGAAAAGCAGTAGTAATAACCTACACGAGTGCAGGGACACCGTATCGCATACGATATCTGTTATCTTAATTACAAAACGTGGCATCGCTGCTGCAAGTGTTAAGACGACCTTGAAAAGGTCTCCATCGCCAACTTCGACTCTACTATAACAAGCGGCAGGCAGACACGAGTTCATGTGTAGTGAAGTGTGTTCGACTAATATTAACATTATCAATAAACTGTATCCAGGCGACTTAATCCAATCTAATAAGCAAGAGTTGAACCTACCATAACAATTGCCAGCCATCTCGCCGATCGGCAACAAAGGTCACCAACTATCAAACACAGAAAGTCAACAACGGCGGCGATTCCGGGAAAATTATAATAACAATATTAATATTCATAAAATAACACAGAAAAATGGCAGTAGAGGTTTTAAAGAATATGTAAAATATTCAGTTCGAGTCTTGGCGTGTAGTCGTGGTCCAGGGAGGTCCGATCCTGATCTCGGGCGGCAGCCGCTCAACGTCTTTTGACCAGCTTCTGGGAATTGAACACAATCTCCCGATTCCAAGTGTAATGGTAGCTACACTTCATGCTATGCGGAAAAATGCAACACATTTGAACGGACGACCATGTGGAGGCAGACAACTTCTTCTTCACCTTCACGGGGTCCTCGCGCACCACCGGACGTATCTCAGAACGACAGATCACTGCAACTACTCGGGACTCCCGGTTTCCAAGACACCACGGGAATTATTGGAATCAGATTAGATAATTACGCTGCGATTAGTATCGGGACCTCGTTTGCATGTCGCATTCCGCGAGAAAGTGAGCAGCGATCAGCGAATTAAGAAAGAGCTACAAAGATAGCGATAACCGTTCGTAATGATTCGACTACTCGTACTGACAGACAATACGATTTCTGATTCTCTTGAATCGTGCCTCGTGTCCCCGATCGAGTCCCAGCGAAATGCTAATAATTCTAACCGCGATTCCCCCACCACAATAAAATAACTACGTAACAACAAACAAGTCGATTTACTACAATCTAGTTGGCCACGTGACAATATTCTTACAGCGGCGGCAAAGTTGTGAAAAAAACCCAGTGGCGGTCCATAGAGCGACACATGCTGATCGAGACGAAGAGTGTTGTTCTGTCAAAATTTATTATTTTGAATTATTGTCTCTTCTCTAAATTTTAATTCAATTTCAAGAAACTGTTTCTCTAATTTGCAATTGATTTGCTTTTATAACAATAATTGTCATCTCGCAGGAAATTGAATACATATTAATTTTGTCGCTTTTGGTAATGAAAAATAAGAGCACTTTTTGCTAAACTTAGCAAAACGGAAGCGGAAAAAGGTGTCAAAATTAAAAGTCAGGTAGTGGTAAATTTGCCCTTTTTAGTCGCTAATTAGTTATCGATTAATTAATTTTGTCGCTTTTGTTTTTCGAAATTCTACAGCAGTTTATACTGACGTCATAATTATTAATTTTGCAAAGCATAAAAAATGTAAAAATTAGCCAAATTCAAGCATAGTGCTATATTTGCCTTTTTTTGTCGCTACTTTGTTATGCGCAAAAATAAAGTTTGTCGCTTTTGTCTTTTAAAAATTACAGCAGTGTACAGCTGACTTTATGATTAGGAACTCAGCATTAAAAAAATTAAATTTAAAAATGAGTCAAATTTAAAAGTGAAGAAGTGCCTTTTTTAGTCGCTAATTTGTAGTGGAAAATTTAATCTTATCGCTTTTGTCTTTCAAAAACTATAACAGTTTATGCTGAGTCCATAATTTTTATGAACTTAGCAAAGCATAAATGTAAAAATAAGTCAAATTTAAAAATGAAGTAGTGGCAAATTTGCCTTTTTTAGTCGATAATTATTATTGGTGTTGGAAAAATTAAATTTGTCGCTCTTGTTTTTCAAAATTACAGCAGTTTATGCTGACTTCATCATTATGCACTTAGCAAAGCATAAATGCAAAAATGAATTAGATTTAAAAGTGAAGTAGTGCTAAATTTGCCTTTTTTAGTCGCCAATTAGTTGTGGAAAAATTAATTTTGTCGCTTTTGTTTTTGAAAATTACAACAGTCTATGCTGACTTCATAATTATGCACTTAGCAAAGCATAAATTTAAAAATGAGTCAAACCTAGAAATGAAGTAGTGTGGCAAATTGGACTTTTTTAGTCGATAATTATTATTGGTGTTGGAAAAATTAAATTTGTCGCTTTTGTTTTTCAAAATTACATATGCTGACTGCTGACTTAATAATTATGCACTTAACAAAGCATAAATGTAAAAATGAGTCAAATTTAAAAATGAAGTAGTGCTAAATTTGACTTTTTTAGTCATCAATTAGCTGTGGAAACCTTAATTTTGTCGCTTTTATTTTTCAAAATTACAGCAGTCTATGCTGACTTCATAATTACCGACTAGCAGCGCATCAATGTAAAAAAAGTTGTCAGATATAAACGTTTTGCCTTGTCAGATTAAAAAAAAATTGCTTCTTTTAGTTAATAATTGGTTGTGAAGAAATTAATTTTGTCGCTTTCGTTTTTCAAAATTACAGCAGTTTCTAGTGACTTCATAATTATGAACTTAGCAAAGCATAAATAATGTAAAAATGAGTCCAACTTGAAAATGAAGTAGTGCTAAATTTGCCTTCTTTAGTCGCCAATTAGTTGTGGAAAATTAATTTTGTCGCTTTTGTTTTTGAAAATTACAGCAGCTATGCTGAATTCATAATTATTATGCACTTGGCAAAGCATAAATGCAAAAATTAATCAGATTTAAAAGTGAAGTAGTGCTAATTTGCAGATTTAAAAGTGAAGTACTGGTAAATTTGCCTTTTTTTAGACACTAATTGGTTGTGGAAAAAATAATTTTCTCGCTTTTGTATTTTTAAAATAACGGCATTTACGACTTCATAATTTATTATGCACTTAGCAAGCATAAATTTAAAAATGAGTCAGATTTAAAAGTGAAGTAGCGCTAAATTTTCCTTTTTCAGTCGCCAATCAGTTGTGGAAAAATTAATTTTGTCGCCTTTTTTACAAAATTACAGCAATTTATGCTGACTTCATAATTATGCACTTAGTAAAGCATAAATGTAAAAATGAATCAGATTTAAAAGTGAAGTAGTGCTAAATTTGCCCTTTTTTAGTCGCCAATTAGTTGTGGAAAAATTAATTTTGTCGCTTTTGTTTTTGAAAATTACAACAGTCTATGCTGACTTCATAATTATGCACTTAGCAAAGCATAAATGTAAAAATGAGTCAAACCTAGAAATGAAGTAGCGGTAAATTTGCCTCTTTTAGTCTCTCATTGGTTGTGAAAAAATTAATTTTGTCGCTTTTGTTTTTCAAAATTACATATGCTGACTGCTGACTTAATAATTATGCACTTAACAAAGCATAAATGTAAAAATTAGTCAAATTTAAAAATGAAGTAGTGCTAAATTTGACTTTTTTAGTCATCAATTAGCTGTGGAAACCTTAATTTTGTCGCTTTTGTTTTTGAAAATTACAGCAGTCAATGCTGACTTCATAGTTATGAACTTAGTAAAGCATAAATGTAAAAACGAGACAAAGTTTGCCTTTTTTATAAGTCGCTAATTTGCTGGGAAAAAATTCATTTTGTCGCTTTTGTTTGTGCAAGAAAGAAATACTTCTTCGCCTTCCAGAGGTGCATCTGAACAGGAGAGAAAAATTAAAACTACTTTTTTTACACCCGTTATGAGGGGTCCTATCTCAACATGAGAGGGCTGAATTATTTATGTTCATTTGAAAAACCTGCTTGATTTTCAACAAGGAATTATACCCTAATTTTTTTCGCACTTGTCATTGACGTAGCAATTTATATAATTTTTACACTGTATGTAAATCATATCAAAATTATACCTTTTTATAAATGAAATGTCTTGAAAAAAATAATGTTTTTGACAAAACAACAATTTTGTCGATTACATAACCCAAATTCTTAATTATTTATTAACTTGCAAGTTACCATGCTCCAGATTTTAAATTTAGAACTGCATTAGAACTTTACCCTTTGCCTCAAATTAAATATTGATATTCGAATAAGATAAATAATGCACATAAATATTATTTGATTATGATTATTATAAATCGAAAACATAGTAAACACGGAAAAGCAAAAACCCCTAGAAAATAAAAATCCTATAATTAATATTTGTTTTGAATAGCCTATAATCGTTATTGCGCTCAAATCGGTTTTAGAGTAAACAAACCGTGATAAAAAACTGAAATCATCGGCCAGAGAATAATCGCCAAACAAAAGGTCAATGATGGTGACATTTCCATATCAGATAGCGACGTTAAATTCTGACATTTCTAGAACATTTGCTGTTGAAAAAAAAACTATAAACCGATATGGCAGCAAGAGATAAACCGATCCAGTGAAGGACGATGAGATAAACACAAAGGGTGACAATAACGCATGAGAGTGAAGATGACAAGGAACTGATTTTTTAAAGAGTTAATTTAGATTCTAGAAATTTTGCAAATATAAAATTAATAAATATTTTAGCGGAGTATTGTGCAAGATAATTTCATGAACAAAATTGAATTTTAACAAAAATTTCCAAGAGAATTTCGGACCAAATTATAATCAATTAATTAATAATAAACAATTAAAACTGATATAATACAACTTGTATAAGCATACTTCAAAATGAGTGAAGATGATTAATTAAAAGTAAAAATTAAAGGAATTTCCTTGTAAATAAATATTTGATAATAAATTTCTATTATGGAATATTTGACTAAACAATTAAAATACAAAAAATAGAAATAAAAAATAAAATGAAACCAAAAATATGTCTTGATGAGAGGTCATCGAAATGATACTTAACCATCAAACAATTTTTTTTTTCATTTAAAAAGGTAGGTACATAAAAGCTTTACCGATGATATTCAATTTTAAATTTTAATAATCCAAGTTTCCAAGTAATAATCCAAGTAAAAAAGCAAAGAGTGTCGGACAGGAACAAAGAACAAAGTTCAAGAAACAACACGACATGTCATCATAATAAAAACGAACATCCTTAACAAATGTTTTCTGTTCTGGATAAGTAAATACTATTCCGTTAACCTCCTGAACTTGCATATCAGTTCGGCACTTTTTGTCATAAATATGTGTGTAATAAAAACAAGGACACAAGAAATCAAATGATCGACTCTGAAATACTTCTGGCTGCATAAGAGAGAGATAAGCCCGAAACTTGTGATCGTGATCGTTGATCAACCACATTTAGGTGATGATATTTGCATTATGCAACCAATTATTCATTAAAATTGTGTATTGTGTGTATTATTGTCATAGAAACATTTAATAATAATAAAATAAAAACAATAACCTAATTATTTATAAACCGGTGGATGCCAAGTATGCTACAATTTAAGTATAATTAATGGAAACCTGAAAAAAAAATCGTAAAAATAAATCTGTCTAATTGAGTGGAGATAAGGAAGAACTAAAGTTGAAAGTCCATTTCTTCATTAAATGAAGAAAAAATCTCACAGAATAAATTTTATCCTGTGAGAAAATAAAAATAAATTACCCAAGTCAAGTTAGCCACGCTTCGGCAAGGAAGAGGAACTTTGTTAAAAGTCCAGCAATTTTTTTTCCGTTATTGACGTCTTGAATGGAAAATATGTGTTTTTTTTGTTGATAATAATAAATATTATTATAACATTTCGGACCTTTTTCAGCAAATTTTCAGTAATAAAGTTTGCTTTTTCAGTTTATAAAGTCCGTGATCGAAAGCGTGGCTAGCCATTATCATAAAATTTTGGGCTTCTTTCAGCAAGATTTCTGTCAGAATTTTTTTTCCCCAGCTTCTACGTCTGTGGCCCAAATCGTGGCTGGCCATTATTATGAATTTTTTGACTTTTTAAAGCAAAATTACAGCAAAATGACTTTTTTCAGTTTATGAAGTCGTAGCCGAAAGCGAGGTTGGCCATTATGTTAAAATTTCCGGCTTCTTTCACTGCCAGAATTTTTTTCAGTTTTTGAAGTCCGTGGCCGAAAGCATGGCTGGCCATTATTATAAAATGCTGGGCTTTTTCAGCAAGATTTCTGCCAGTATTTCTTTCAGTTTCTTAAGCCGTGGCTTAAAGTGTGGCTGGCCAATATTATGAATTTTTTGACTTTTGAGAAAAACTACAGCATACATGACATTTTTCAGTTTATGAAGTAGTGGCTGAAAGCGAGTAAAATGTCGTACTTTTTCAACAAAATTTCTGCTTAAATAATTTTTGTAGATTATTAAGACCGTGGCTGGTCATTATGATGAATTTTATTACTTTTTTGAGTCAAATTTCAGCAAACATGATTTTTTCAGTTTATTCAGTCCATGGCCAAAAACTCGACTGGCCATTAATATGATTTTTTTGAGCAAAATTACAGCAAAAATATTTTTTTCAGTTTGTTAAGTAAAGTGTGGCTGGCCGATATTATGAATTTTTGAGCCAAATTTAAGCAAAAAACATTTTTTCAGTTTCTCAATATGGCCGCGACCGAAAGTCTGGCCGGCAATATTATAAAATTTCGGACTTTTTTGAGCAGAATTTCAGCAAAAATGATTTTTCACAATTTCTCAAGTCCATAGCTGAAAGCGTGGTTGGTTGTTATTATAAAATGTCGGATTTTTTAAATAAAATTTCAGCAAATATGATTTTTTCGAAAGTGGACGAAAGCGTGGCTGGCCGAAATGTGGCTAGCTTGACTTGGGTAAATAAATTTAGGTAGGCCTTAAAAAAAATCATGTCTTAGATTGGATCTGTAAAACTGTAAAATGGAAATTTCGATTTGTAAAATTGAAAACTGACTCTTATTTCTTATTTTCTTGAATTCACAAATAATGTGGTCTATGCACTTTTCAATATTCCACTGGCGGCAGGGTTAGGCAACCAATTAATCATAAATTTGACATTTGCTGCATAAGTGCAGATTTTCAAAATTTTTGTTTCTTGAATATAGGGCTCATATTTGAAAATGCATTATAGTTACCATAAATTTTGTTTAATTGTTGAAACGCATTAAATGTCATGTTCTAATAAAGCCAAACGAATAAGAATTAATAATTTTTATTAGTCTTCAGTTTGCCCTTTGGAAAATGGTAGGCATTTATTAAGATAGGACCCTATTACTTGTTTGCACCTGAGGGTTTAACAAAAACAAAAACATCAGAAAAAGACTCAACAATAAGGTAAAAGAATAAAATGATTAATTCAAAGAAAAATAAATAAGTTGACATCATTAGTGTACTTTGACATGGAATGAATTACAGAAGAATAGAAAACTTCAATACCTTAAAAGCTGATTTTCTCATTGGCAGCTTTTTTTGCAATTTTTTGTAATAATTAAACTCAATATTATGCAACCAGTAAAACCTGAAAACGTTCAGATGCATTTTCTTTTCAACTATGACCACCCAAGAAAATAAGAAAAACAAGACATTTACATTTTACAATGGATTTTAGTGATTTTGTTGTAGGATTCAACAACTGAGGTTATGAAATTTCTTCTTCTTCTATTCACGGAAATTTTGGATCGGCTTGATGTCAACGTCACCTGCCATGGCTGTCAGTACAAAGCCAAGAGAGAGGTCAAAGTGGGTCAGTCAACATTGGAGTCTAGTTTGGAGAGCTAGTGAACTACAGTGACAGATATAAGCGACAGGAGTGAAGTAATTGAGACAGAAGTGCGACAGAAGAGATAAGAAGTGAGAAGATTATTGCCATTGTTGAAAATGAATTACTTAATACACTGAAACTGAAATAATGATAATTACTGTAAAGCAAATTGAGATTTATCAATTATAATATTGTTAGGACTCACGGCTCATTGACTGGAAATGTCTATAATAAAAACTAAGGCTATGGAACATCGGGTAATATATTTCTTCTTCGAAACAGCTGTAAAGATCATGTCAGTTTGTGACACTTTGAAAAAAAAATAAGGTTTTCGCATATACGCAGAGACCGATATTCTGCACTAAGCTTTTTCTTCGTGCTGCAATAATTGATTTGATTGAATTGTTACAATAACGAGGGAGGAATTTATGTTGCAGTAAGGAGAGGGTATCATAAAAATATTGTAATCGATCTAAGTGCAATTTTAAAAAATTTACAACTGCAGCAGGTGTCATAACTCTTTCAACAGGTGTTAAACTGTCTCTTGACACCTCGGACATTCACAGTCTACTATTCCCACATAATCGGGCAAGTTTATCCATGTTAAATTAAAATTAAATATGAGCGGCCATTCACTCACTCAAGAGAGACAATTCTCAACTAGCCCTCATTCAAAAAATCCCTACAAACATTAATGGTAGAAAGTACGCTAGTTCAGTGGTGCCGGTGCGCGACTCCAGAAGACCGGGGTTCAAGTCCCCGACGGTCCACTTCCATTACCTTTATTCAGTCAAACCGAAGTAATCGGTTATAAACGCATTTATCAAGCAATAACGGATGAAAAGTAATCCAAGCATTTAAGCAAAAAGTGGAACAGGAACTCACCGTCCTTGATGAGATTGTCAAAATCGACCAGTTGTTCGAGGTTGTCGAGCAGAGGGAAATCATCGTCGTGGGGCTGCTCCCCGGCCCTGATCTCTGTCTCTAATTTTAAAGCTGCCTGATAGAAGCTGTCCTCAGTGAACCAGGCCGCCTCCTCATAGTAGCTGGGAGGCGACTCCGGTTCCTGTTTCCATTCCGTAGGCGGCATCGTACTCATGTTGGCTGGCGATGCTACCTTCGACTTCCGGGTGTAAGGAAAGATAGGTCGAGTTGTGTGGTGGCTGTGCCGATAGGGCGAGGGCTAAAAGCGCCATTATGGCTCTGAAAATATAAAAGAAAAAAGTTATTACGTTACAGATAATAATTGTCTGTTTTCTCAATTAGGTACTTTAATCTTGACAACTGAGTTCTTTTAAAGAGAGAATCGTTATGTCCGATTTCTGAAAGCAATTGGTAAGATTTTCATTAGTTTGAAGGACTTTGATTTAAATTCAGTCTATAAGAAGCTTGCAGGTGCAATCCAGGGACGTTAACAAAATTTTCCTGCATTTAAACAATTTCTGGGATTCAAATCGATTGTTGTAGTCGTGCTAATTATATAGAGCGGTGTGAACTAGCCAATGAAAAAGGAAGATCCAGGAGAGGACTTTGATGGTTTGATTATATGATTCAAGGAGATTCTGAATTTAAGATAACTTAACAGTATTTAAATTATCTTTTAAACACTCCTCTCCTGGTGCGTTCTTGGTTGATATGGCATACTGATGAGCTTTAAAAAATGTAAAAAGCACTGATGGCTTCAAAACACCATTCGAGGCTGTGTCCTTTAAAAAAATATTTTTTTACAGTGACTAATTCATTTACTTACAGCACAGTGGTGACTATAGCGCATTAGGTTTTTCCACCCTCCATGGAAAAGGAGAAAAGATATGTGAGTGGTGGGAGGGGGCAGGGGGTTATGCACCACAAGTGACTAGACCTTTAAGGCCCTCCAAGAATGAATCAGAATTTTTTTTTGCTCTGTCAAGTTTCTCAACTAAAGATGAAGAAAGACATTTATGTAAAGGCTAAAAATAGAAACGGTTTGTGTCCTGGCTCACAGTATGTAAGGTTTGTGTGCAAGCTAAGATTAGTTCTTGCCAGGTTGGGGGAGGGCGCTATTTTGTTAAGTACCAAATACCAATTTTTCACTACATATTAACCCCTCTCATATAATTAGTTCATTCTCCTTGTCACCACTATGCTATGTAGAGTGACTGTAGTTTTGATTAACACAGAAAGTCACTTCATCAGAAATAATATTTGAAGTTTTATGTTTGTTTGTGTGGTTATTGTTTATGGTGATAGAAATCACTGGACTGGGTATGTCCAACTGTTGTCAATCACTTGCAGGAGTTGGGTTGGATTATGTATGTATCTTTTTTTTATAAAAGGGGGAGCATCGGTCTTCACTATGTAGTTAAGACAAAGTCGCTCCACACCGATAATATGGGTTTGGAGCCTCTTGCTCATACACCCAGCCTCAAGTATGCCAAACAAATAGTAGAACGGACAACACAGACACCCAGAGCCTTCACCGAGAATCGAACTCAGTCCGCCGGGTCCAGTGATTCAGCAGACCGCCCACTAAACCACTCGGCCACCGGTGTGCTCATGTATGTATCTTTTTCTGTGGTTGAAGTTTTATGACAAATAGTTGTCAATAGATCTTTGATATCTTTGCTATTCTTCTTATTATATTTACATTTTTATAGTCTTTTGATATTCAACTTACTGTACAATATTGCAATCTATAACTAGAAAGCAAATTCATTATTCTAAAATATTGGCAAAATAGTTTGAGAAAATCATGTAATGTGCTATGTTAAGAAAATAATGGACTTCTTGTCTTATCCTAGATCCCCTACTAAAGCTTCAAGTTAACATTTAACAACAAGGCTGATAACTAGAGATGAGACAATTTGGGGGACTTTGGGAGACAAATGTCAGTGGTTACTTTACCTTTAATACCTTAATCAGCTGATATTGTCAATCAAGATCTAGGGAGTTTTCAACAACTGTTATTCACCCTGTATAATTAATTAATAATCATTTTTAACATTTTAACTGATTTGTAATTCAATACAGGAAGACCGAAAAAACCATTAATTCTCCTCCTAAAGAAGTGAAACGAAACTAAACAGAAAAACCAGCTTTGGTATTATAAAATCAATCACTGTAAGACAGCCTCTAATAATGCCAAGCCAGTTTCACATTTACTCTATCGGTAATCAGTCATCGGTGTACTTTCACAATCTCTATGTTGCGCATACTGATTCTGAAATACCTTACCCGTTTCATATAAAAAATTCCAAGAGTAGAAAATAGTAGACATTACCATTACTAGTTTTAATGTACCGTAGAGAATTTTAAATACCGTCTGCATATAAAAATGGCATTTTATGAGAGAAAACATTAATTTTATTATCTTAATTTTTTCCAAAAAGTTGTCCCTACACCTACTGTTAATAAATTATTATTGTTAACAAAAAATGATTCTCAAAATTATAGTTATTTATTATACAAGAGAAAAAAGTGATAGATTTTAGCTCGAGATGTGATTTCGTCCCCGACGCGTTAGCGGAGGGGACAAACACATCGAGAGCTAAAATCGAACTTTTTTCTCGTGTGTAATATACAATTTTTTTCTGCGAGAAGAAATATCAGTGTTAGAATGTCGAAAAACGTAGTTAGATAACTGAAAATTGTGTCGGAAAAATGATTTATGTTGTATTTAAATTTTCAAACTGGTAGACTTTTGTAGTAATCGACGTTGCCTGGTAACGAAACGATTTAATTCGATAAACGTCAGAATTTAATTAAAATTTTAGATAGTTCTGCAAAGATTCTTGTAAGGTCTCAATGAGTGAATTTATTAATATGGATAGTGATTGTTATGAAAATTCCCTTAATAATTGCCATTTGGATAATAAGGTAACTTTCCTTTAGGTATATTTGATATAAATTTAATGATATCTGAGTGTTAATAGTAGCTATACCTAAGCCGCCATTTCGGGGAAATAAGTACTCATTTATTTCCCTGCTAATTCATTTATTTCCCCGATAAGATGCAGCTCATATAATGAGGCATTTTTCTACCTGTTAACGGGGAAAAAAGGGCACACTTTTAGCCCGTCGCAGAAAAAATGTTTTTTTCTGATAAAAATGCCATTTTTCTTGGAAACGGTAAGCTTTAGAGCTGTTTACCAAAAGTATCTTTTTGGTGTAGAAAACACAGACGGTTTTAAAGCGCTTTTGAAGACTCATTTATTCTAGTGGCGTAGAAGTTTGGTAGGGGGGGGGGGAGGTGTTGAACCCCCCAGAGTATCGAAAATCTAGGTCAATCAAATATTTTTTTATCTTTTACATTACTGCGAAAAAATGAGATTGAGCACATAGTAAGCATAAGAGTGGAACATTGTATCTCATAAGGTTCTCAAGATATTGGCAAAAAATTAAAAAAAATTCAACTCCGCTGTATCTTATAAACGGTTAGTCTGGGGATGGGCATAAAAGTTTATAAGAAAAAAGATGCGGATAAAGTCTTCGTTTCTAAATTACTTTTCTAGGTTCAAACTATTTCAGAGCCTCCTGTATAATAAATAAATTCATTCAATTATGAAACACTCTGTATAACTATGGGATAATTGCTCCAGGTAAACCTACTTATTATAAGCAGTTACAGAACAGGAATCAATGACCTGCTGATCTCAATTTCTATTCTGTTTTCTTTTACTATTTTCTAAAATAATAAAAATAATCAAAAACCAGCATTGGCATGAATGAAGTAGGTAGGTACATTGCGGAAATTTTTTGGAAGTTCAGAGTTCATGTCATTGCCAGGTTAGACCTACATGTACCCGAAATTTAAAAACCTCAAATATCGAGGAAAAAGTAACGAAGAACGAAGCACATGTTATTGTCATATTATTATGATTAATCAAAACAAGACATAAATTTCAGAAACATGAATAATTATTACAATACAACCACGAGGTCGCCTTGAATAAAGTGATTTTTTCAAACATACGGTTCAGAAATTGAGTCAGCTTTCGGAATTATTTAAATAGAAAAATTGAAAAAATGCACTTACTCCATTATCCTAGAGTTACTGGCACACTTGCGTGTGCAAAAGCTTGCGGAATTAAAGATTCATCTTGACCCTAAAGGGTTGTGGCGTGGAAAAAATCGACACACTGTTTACCTCTCCATTGATATAACAATAATGGCGGAAAAACGAGAAGGGCAATGGCGGCTGTTACTCACACCTGACGTCAGCAGGTCCCCGCACTTCTAAGTCTGCGCATGTGTGAATTTTGTAACGTCCAATGAAAGTCCATGTTTTTGATGGCGCCATATTGGAAGTGATTACCTCTAGTTTTAATTGATTTTTTGTGAAAAGCGATAAATTTTCAATACGTAGGTCATTTGGTATTATTTATTTTAATTGATGTTTATATTTGGTGCTTCGAAATAATTATGTATTGCTGACTTGCATTTTTTGATAATTAATTATCAGTAGTAATTATTTGAGGACTTTCATTATCTTATCTCGCGTTACGTGTTACGTGATTCTTGTATGAAGTATGAAATGTAATCCAAAAATGTATTCCCAAGAAGAATGTTTAATTATTGATAGATAATAATTATGAAAAATTATCCAATTAAATATATAATGTATACCTTTATTATTATAGTACCTACTGAATCTTATTGTTGCAAATATCCGCGTATGCCATATGCCTACATCTGTAAAGCCTCCATACAAAGTCTGTTAAGTTTCTTATAGAAAAATTTTAAATATTTTACTCAACTTAGTTATAAAATTGTCCATTCTAAAGAACGGTGTTTTTTGAACGAATGAAACTGATTATTTTTAATGAATAACAAAAAATTAAAAAATGGAAAATATTAAACATCAAAAGTTTGATCATTGTAACCGAAAGAATTTTGTCTGACTGAATAAAAGTAATCGAAGTAGATCGTCGGGGATTCGAACCCCGATCTTCTGGTTACACGCTAGAGCTAGACAATCAGACAGTCAGGCCGATTTTTGAGCTGACTCTCTCCCTGTGCGAGGGAGAGGATGCCACATTATATACAACTGTCACCTGAAACTTCTGCAATTATTATTGTTAATTGCAAAACAACACACCAGTAACGCCTTGTAGATTATTGCTTATCTAGGGTACCTGTATAACCGACACTGACGCTGGAAGTGTCGGTAATAGAGGTACCCAATGCAGGTTCCATATGTTTATCACATAAATATTGTAAACACTGGGGTGCGTTCATAAAGGTCACACAGTGTCACACTGGCGTCACAGTATAGCGCAATACCGTTCATAAAATCGACCGGGTGTTTGCTCGCTCTGTAAACTGTCGTTCATAAATTACGCCAATATGATCACTCGAGATCGAGACTCGAGCGCTCCAGAATCGCCGTTTCCCTTACACCGGCGATAAACGCTCGACATGCGCATTGGGAACGTATCGTAATCGAATCGAATCGTAGTCGTGATTCGTAATCGTAAAGAAAAATACTCAAGTCAAGTGACGTAAAAAAATAAAGTTGGACTAATTTTTTTCTTCAATTAAATTTTAAATTCCTGCTGGTTGTTTTGTTTGATCAAATAAGGGTAGGTAGGTTTGTGGTAATAAGGTGCATAAAAGTAGTAAGTTAAACGCATTGATAAAATTGGTATAGAATACAGCAGTAATGACCGATATTACCATTACCCCGGAGAACTACCGAGTTATCACACTGGAAAATGAAGTATTATTTATTGGTTATGTTCTGTTCATTCGCCCAGAGACTACCCAGCAGTCGAGCAGTCGTTCCAAAATTAAAACTCACTCTGAGACTCTGAGCACACTCGCTGACACAATCGCATCGTTCTGACGTAAATCACTCCAACAGGAGACTACTACATAAATGAACGCACCCCTGAACGGATCCCATAATATGATATTATTATCCATAATGACTTGATTAATGATTGAAGATCAATTTTGACTAATTTTGAGACCGAAATACGATATTTGATAATTATTTTCAAAGCAAGAATAATATAACTGGCTAAGTGCACCAAAGTGATAAGGCCATCAAAATAACCCAGAAAAAGAAGAAGTAAGATAATTATATTTTCTAATATGCACTCAAGCTCTCTACATGCGCATGTGCGTTTGCGAGTATGATTTTTTTTTAGAATTCAAAAAGTTAATTAAATCGTTTCGTGTAACAGGAACTTTATGATGATAATAATAATTATGTGACCGATAATTTTTGTGGTTTTGCGGTTTGCCTAACTAAACCGATATCTTGATTAAATTACCCCCATCCCATCCAATCCAGCAAACCAAACAAACCGGATAAATTATTTTGTAAGTACTAAAATTTCGCAACAAGTAAGTACTATACCTGGATGTGGTTACTTTGAAACACGCCTTGTCCCTCATTTTTTAACTACTTTTGAGTCTATTATAGCAAGTTATAGATCTAAACATCAAGACGTTTAATTTCAGGTTCAACTTTTTAAAGCTTATTTTCAAAATGAGCGAAAAACATCTGGCTCAAGGTGAGTAAATGCCGACACTATTGATTCAAATTTAAATTAGTATTTTCTTAGGATTCACTCTCCCTTTATCGTTCAAACATTTAATGAATAACAAAAAATCATCCCTGCATAAATATGTGACGAAAATCTGATGACCAACAATGTTTTTGGGTACTATTAATTAATTATGTCCTAATTGAGTTGGCCATGGAAATATGAAATATTGTCATGGCCAACTTGAATCAATTAGTAAACTTTCGCTGATCACAGGATAACAATATTTTTCAAGTTATTATTTGTTGTTATTAAATGTTATAATTATTGATTATTGGAATTACACGTTATGCCATTATTGAATTTTTTTTTTATATTTACTACTACTATAATATTGCTGTCATAAAAAATAAGGTGCCTCATTGAAGATGAAGACACCCCCATCTTTTCGGTATTTGAAGGAACACCTATAGAGATTTGAATTTTTTGCACAGTCACAGAGGTTGATATCACATTTTTCAAGATATAGGTACCCAATAAAATGATAAAACCTGAACTTTAAACTCAGCCTACTTTGATTTCACAAACAGGGGTCGATTCTCGATATTTGGCTCGATATACAGGGTGTTGCAAAAGTCATGAAAAAAATGAATGCCACGTTGTTTCCTCATTGAAAAAGAACACCCACAACACCATATCATAGTGTGTTGTTGTTTTCTTCTACGAGTTTTTCAACACTCTGTGTAAGAACTAGTTTTAGGGACATACGTGTAGAGTAGACATGTGAATATACTTACCTTACCTATCTATTTCTGTGGCTGCTTTTGAGGCCATATAAAATTATATTTTTCTAATTATTCGTTAATTAATTTATTTCCACAGGTAGCACCATGCCTCCAAAGACAGGCGATAAATGGCGATTATATTCCATGTTGTATTGCCCTTACGCACAGCGATCTAGAATTATTTTAGAACTGAAGGGCATCCCCTACGAGACTGTCAACATAAATCTGAAGGACAAACCGGACTGGTACTTGAAACTTCATCCAGAAGGTACAATCACTAAAAATAAAACAGATTTTTTAGGATTAAAATTTCCAGTTCTTCTTGCCAGATGTCTAATCTGTCAGTTACTTACATTAATAATATTCCTTAATGAATATTTAATTGACCCTTTGATTGAATCATGTCAGATAAAATTATTAATGCCAACTTATAAAAAGAAGAATTAACTTTCCATTTTCCTTGTTTGTTAAAGAATATCCTATAGTTAGGCTTACCATAATTTTGAAATCCCAAACCGGGACAAGAAATATATGTATATAAAAAATATACGTGCCGTGAGTATAACGACGCCAAAGTGTTAAATTGTAGAAAGGGTTCTTTATAGGATAGGATTCAAATAACGGTTAACGTTAGAGACCAACCGGGGGGTCTGGGGGGTGGAATACCCCCCAGACGAAAGGGGGGTACGGGGGCCATCCCCCGGGGAAATTTTTTTGAAAAATTACTCGCAAAATGTTAATTTAAACGCTTTTTTATCTATTTAAAAATATTTATTTTATTTATTATACCATTCATATTTTTGGCTGGAATGAACTTTTTTCAATAATTCAGTCCGTCCGATATTTGATACGAATGAAAATGTGAGGGTTTTTAAATTCTTTACTCCGAAGCGGGACCGGGACGTAGAGCGTGACCGGCCGGGACGCCGGGACTAGTGCCTCAAACCGGGACCGTCCCGGTCAAACCGGGACGTATGGTAAGCCTACCTATAGTAATGTGAGATAGGGATGAAACTGCACCCCTTTCAATTTTTTAATTATATCTTGAAAATGCAACAAATTTCAGGTATAGTTCATAGGGAATTTTTTGTAGATAATACGATTTCAAGTCGAAATAGTTTATTTGAAAAATTTGGAAAAAATTCTTGTGCCAAAAATAATTAAAAAAGTAATTTGAAAAACATCAAAATAATTTTTTTTCCTTTTCATTTTATTTGCATAAATAACTTTTTTTGAGCAGAGATATGTATGGGCATTCCTTTACCTTTACAGAAAAATATTTTTGGATAAGAACTGACTGAGATGTAAACGCTCAAACTTACACGTTTTTTTTGATTTTAAACGTGTTTCCCAATATTTTAAGTTAGTTTGCAAATTATAAATTTCCTACTGCATCCAGGAAAGGTACCCTTATTGGACACCGGATCGCAATTGATCCCCGAAAGCCTGGACATTTGCGAATTCATCAACAACAAATATCCGGATCCACCTCTGTTCGATAAAGACGAACACTCGATCGCTAAAGATAAAGAAATACTGAAAAACTTCGACTCGCTAACCACGTTGTTCATCAAAGCGGTTTTCAAGAGAAGCGAAGGTGCAACCCTGGAGCACTACTTGCAAGAAATGAAACCTCACCTGCAAGAATTGGAACAGGAGCTCCAGAGAAGAGGTGAGTTGTTCAAGTCCTTTTGTCCGCAATAAAACTGTTCAATGTTTTTTTAGGTAAATTTTTTGGAGGAAGCGTCCCCAAGTTTGTTGATTACATGATCTGGCCGTGGGCGGAGAGGGCACCCTTGGTGGACATAGCGCACGGACAGGAAGTGAACTATGAAAAACTGGGAATCCCGTCTTTAGCGGCTTGGTATAAGGAAATGAAAGAGCAGAAAGGAGTAAAGGAGACTGTGATTGGACTCGATATGCATTATAAATTGATTCAGGCTTACTCCAGTGGTAAACCTGTCGATTATGATAATTTGTAAGTATCTATACATGCAGTATGCAGACTTACCACTATGGAGCCTTGCTACTACTTTTGGGGTGCTTTTCGGTGACCAAATTTAGTTTATTTATGATGCTTGTTGTTTTCAGAGAAGCTTTTATATCTCGATCTAAATTGTGATCTTAGGTACTTATTAGTGTATTAGTACTTACTTACTAAAAGATAAAAATTCTATTATATTTGAAATGTTGTATTTTATGTACTTTAATAAATTATTAGGAAATATAATTTTATAATATCCTGATTCCAGATATTGTATTTACTATTATAATGTATGTATCAATAAATTTATATATTTTATTTAGACTTAAAATACTCCTAAGCCTAATAACGAAATCACAAAACTCAAATATTTAACAAACTGTTTTAACTATTAAAACTAAAATTGACCTAACTCCTCCCCAAATTAAAATTTCTAATAAAAACCTCCGTTATCTATAAACGAGATCGACATTATAACGATCCCTCGAAGTCTTACTCCCCCCGCCGCCGGTACCTTGAACTGTGTTTAACGTGGGAGGTGTAAATGTCGTATCCGAGCGAGATACCGTTATCGTACAAAACCCGGTAACGGGGCGGGACCAGGTAAAAGTTGATGAACTGAGCCGGGGGCCACACGACCCATTCGGCGGCGTACAGCTGCACCGCCTTGCTCTTGGCGTCCTGCAGCAGATCCCGGCCTGTGGCCCCCTCGAGCCAGCCCCACGTGAGGATGAGAGCTGCGATGCATAGGGGGGAGCAGACGGCCTGGTCGAGGAGGATCTTCTGGAACACCGCGCCCAGGGTGGCTCCGGGAAGGCGCCGCTCCAGGAAGATGTACCAGTGGTGGCAGAGTACGCCAACGGCAATGCCCGATAGGCACATATTGCGGGTTCTGTTGGAATGGATAAAATTACAAAAAAATCAATAGAAATACGTTAACAAGTCTAAACATGATATAAATAAGAGATGAGGGCCTTTAAAGTAATAAAAGGGTATTCAAAGAATAAAAGCGACAAAGTAAAAGTAACTCTTCATGGTTTTTCTGCTGGTTTAGATGAAGACTTGGAATGTGTTAACAAAAACGGACGTACCTGACTTTGTCGAAAGACTCCGAGTCTCCATTGTAGATGTCATATTTCTGGACGAGTACGTCGCCAATTCCTGACAATGTCAACGAGATCGTAACATTCGTGTAAAGCAAATACTTCTCTCCAAATAAGGTCTTGACTGTATTGTTCAATTTTATTAAAAACGGGGCTCTTCTAATCAATTTAGAGAGCATGTTACGTATTGGTATTGGTAGATATTCCTAACCATTTCAATTCCATTTTCTTGCATAACTACTGACTAGTCTTTCGTCTAAAAGATCTCTCATTATGATATTGATATTACCCAAAATAGTAGTTACCTATAACGCAATCAAATTATGAAAATTCTAATTTTAAGATTTAAGAAAAATTCTGAAGTTATGAAATATTATCTACGATTAATAAAATATGGGATGGGATGACACAAAAACGTGATTGATAAATTCAAATATTAAATTTCAAAAATCACCTGATTTTGACAGTTTATAGACATTATTGACATTGACGTTATATGTTCAGTGAAATGAAATTGGAATGGCATTGTCTTCTAGAAAAACGTGACATATTAAAATTTATGCAACAAGTCGCATTACGTGGTATAACTATCTCTTTCTATCCAATGCATAGATATATGAGCTGACGTCGCACAATTATCACATTTTTGGCGTTAAAAATCATTTAATAATTATTTTAACAATTGATTTGAAAATAATATCGCTAAATATTACAATAATTCTGATAAAATAAATCTGGGAAAAGTTTTTTGTTGTGTTTTGTTTGTGGCTTTACTGGCTTTCATGCCACTGGTACTGGTAACTTAAATAATTCATTAAATATTTTGGCGACACCCAACAATAGGAAACTAATTATAACTGATTGCAGTAACAAAATGTATAATTTAATATAAATTAGTCATTTGACGTTTTCTTTTTTGACAAATGAAATAACTGACACCATGGAAACCATGGAAACACTTGCTCAATTTATAAACCACATTTTTGCACAAGGAAATTAAAATTGTCCCAGATTTATTTGAACGGAAGTGTACCTGCAATTCCTAATTATACGTACAAGGAAATAACAAACAATTTAGGTCCATCTAAATCTCAAAATGTCAAAAAATTCCATGATCGTCAGATTCATGAATGCAATGAAATAAAAATAAAAATAAAATAAAAATTTTGGCATGCATTATGGCTGTCTGGGATGTATCCTATGGCGCAAGCCTAACCCACCGTGCCTTTTTATTTTATTTTTATTTCATTGCATTCTGCTCACGGGATCGTGATCTAAACTGTGCTGTGTGTTGGTAGATACATTGTACTGAAGAGTCCCAAACAGGACGAAACACGTGTCTACAATTTCCGCCTCTGCTCACAGCACAATATAAATGGATGGCATGTTGTCTGACAACATGTCATTCATCTTTTGTCTAGCAACGCCTAGTAGGGGCTTTACCTACTTCATGCACACCGGGGGGCACTGCACTCATTTTTGGCATGCATTATGGCTGTCTGGGGTGTATCCTATGGCGCAAGCCTAACCCACCGTGCCTTTTTATTTTATTTTTATTTTTATTTCAGTATTCATGAAGATCAGCCAGGTTAATCGTGTACCACTAGCTGCCACTTTGACTTTTCGTAGTCGCCATGGTAGACGCGCAAGTTTGAATGTTTACCAAAACTGCGATTACAGTCACCGATATTATTTCAGTAAAATCAGAGCAGGCGATCAGCCTTACACGATATCGGGCAAGAAATCGCCAGGTCGTTGCTCCCCCATTTTGATTAATTTCCTTGTCTTCGATAGACAAGTTGTCTATATGCACAAGCAGTTTTCAGGGATGCGTTCACAAAACACGCCGTCATGTGGGTGATAAACAATAATTATTGACCTACCGGACGAGCTACTGTAGGTGTGTTATTGTTTTTAAATGTACGCTCTCCGCAGAAATTTGAGACAGTTATTGTACATAACCTAACTTTTTTGATGTTATATTCTTTAATTTTGGTTATTTATTAAATAATAATCAGTCTTATTGAGATACAGACGACACACTGTATTTTTGATTCCATTTATATTCACACTAGAAAAAGATCGATTCAAGTAAAGAATTGGCTTCTTAAAAATCGGGCCTAAAATCGATAGTTTGGGTTTGAAAAGTCGGTTCTTTCTGTTATCGATTCTAAATTCCACGACCCATGCCATGCCCACCATACCCTAGTCAGCAGCTTCAATCTGCATGGAATAATTATTAATATTATTATTACTTAACTTTAAAGTCAATCAGTAGTCTAGTAGTTCAATCAGTCAGTCACTAGCATTTACTAAAATAATAGTCACTTTTCAGCTTTTGGTATTGTTGCGGTTGTGACTTGACTAATTTCACTATTGATTGACTGATCGACGATCGTGTTCTTGTTTTGGTGTTTATGGTGTTGTGATTGTGATTGTTTTGTAACTTTTCTTCTAGCAGGTTAAATCTTCAAAGCCCAAAGGCCATTAAAAATAATGAAGAAGAAGATTGATACAGCAAGAGAGACAGAAGACGTGAGGTGAGGTTATAAAAGTGAGGTTAGATAAATCACTTCCAGTTCCAACTTTTATGAATTTTTGTGTTAATCTTCATTTCATATAAGAGCGCATTTTTGTAAGTAATTGGTAGTAATAATTGAGCTCTACCGTTCATTTTAATTAGGTAGAATTAAAAGTGTATAAATAAAACTTGAGGCTTTATGACAGGACAATAATTCTTCTATTTTACCTAGGCAAACAGGCTGTTGTTGTTTAAACCTTTTGTTAAATTCGATACTTGCGATCATTGCCCCGTCACACACCTTAGTTTTTGGACACTATAATAAACCAGTCTATAAAATATTTTGCATTTTCAGGTAATCTGAAATCATGACTGAAGCCATGAAGCAAACCGTCGCTACGATGCTGAAGGGCATCGAGAGATACAACCCCGACAATTTACCAACGTTGGAGCGTTACGTTGAAATTCAGGCCCGCGAGAACGAATACGACTTGGAGGCCAACCTGGCGGTTCTCAAGTTGTACCAGCTGAACCCGGCCAGCTTCAACATCGAAATAACGAGTCAGATCTTGTTGAAAGCCCTGACCAATCTACCGCACACGGACTTCATTCTGTGCAAGTGTCTCTTGAGCGAGAGGCAACTGGCCCAGGAACCGATCAACGAGATCAACTATTTGGCCGACATACTGGAACAGTGCGATTTCAGGATGTTCTGGACGAGGATCCACTCCTTGCCGGAGCTCACTCAGAAGATATCCGGATTCTTCGACTCGATCAGGAAGTTCGTTTGTCACGTCGTGGGAATAACTTACCAAACTATCGACAGGATTCATCTTTCGCAGTTGCTTGGCGATGTGGACGACATCACACTGAAGCATTGGGTCAAGAAGTACGGCTGGAAGGAGGATAAGAATCTGATTTTCATCGCCAACCAAGACGAAATTATCAAGACTAAAAATATCAATGAGAAAATCGATTTTGAAAGTGTAGGTGCTATCATGGCATCGTGTCGTTGAAAAATAATAATTAGATAATTTTTGCTGATTTGGTTTTATTTGCCTTTTTTTATAAAATTCGGGTTTCTACCCCTCCTAAATTACAGGTTCGGACATACTTGATACTTGAGTACTACCCCTAAAACCCTACTAAAATTTGTTAAAAATATCGAGAAAAACAATACACCAGTTACAGTAATAACACCCTGTATTTCATTAATCAGTTAGTTTTTACCAATTCATGTTGGACTTGATTTACTCATATTTGCTGTTGAAGAATCTGCGAGTCTATTGTGTCCAATTAATTACAGGACCGGCTGTAACGAAAATAGAGCAGCAAAAAAATAAGGCTCTCAATTTTTTTTTTTACTGAACAAAACCTAAAATTAGTTTTACAGCTTCAAAAATTACTTAACAATAATAACCTGAATACTTTAAATTAAACAATTTACAATGGCTTTATGAACACTTTTTCATTTTTGTTTATACAATCCGTACTGGGCGTACTGTCATTGTCTTTACTACTTTTTATATCTCCATCCTTCTCTTTCTCCTGTGAATCACCGACATTCTTAGCTTGTTGACCAGCAGCGTCCTCCTCCAGAAATTTATCCCAATTATCGAGTCTCTGTGATATCTGGGCGTCAGTTTCCGCGATCTTATACTTGGTCCTGCCGTCCCAAATGTGCGCCATCAATCGCCGCTTCATAAACCACCTCCCGTTCAGTAAATTCACCACTTCATCGGCCTCTTCTGGCGAGGCCATGTTGATCTGAGCGACTCCCTCGGGATGTCGATCGTATATCATCACTTTCCGCACCTCTCCCAGTTTCGAGCACTCTTCCCTTAAATCCTGCTGGAACTCCAAGATGAGACCGACGTCCTTATCGAAGATACTGGGCTCGAACAAATTCTTCACTATGACCACTTTCTCGTGTTTCGCTCTCTCTCCAATGATTTTTTCCGGCCTCCAATCAAACAGCTTCTCCTGTTGTTTCTTCAACTTCAGTTTATCCTTTTTCTTTCTCATTTTGGGCTTCAGTTTGGGATCGTACTCGCCCTTCAGTTGGAATTTCGCTTTTTCGATCTTCACTTTCTTGCCTTTGAAGTCGGATCCGTCCAATAATTTCAGCGCGAGATCCACCGACTCGACTCTGATGTAAGTGCATAAAGCATCGCCTTTCAGATAACCGGTACCCGCCTCTTTGTATAATTTAATTTTATATTTAGAAGTTGCAGTGTCTTTCATCACTAGACCGCATTTTTGCATAAAATCTACAAATTCCTCCTCGGTAATGTCCGTTGGTAAGTTACTGACGTACACTTTGGTGTTTTGTGTTTCATCGACTTCAAACCAAGTTGGCTCGGACGCTTTCCGCTTCTCACCTTTCACTTTCTTGGGAACCGGTTTCTCTTCTTCGTCTTCCTCTTCTTCAGATTTGCCTTCATCTTTCACAGGGCCCGCATCCGTATTCGTGAAGCCATAATTCATTTGATAGTGTGCCATGAAATCGTCATCTATCTTGGGGAACCACGCGTTCTTCAGCTTGTCCCAAAAATATTTCACACCGTCTTTATCGGTGTAGACGTGAGTGTCATCTTCGAACCCGTACTGAGTCTCATTTCGAGTTTCCCACTCGTTTTTTTCAGACGACCATTGGTACTGATATCCGGTAGTGGGCTCCGTGTATATTGCCAGGTCCCCTTCATAATGTACATTTTTAGCGTCGTAGTTGGAACCTGCCTCAGGGGTCTTTACCTGTTCCTCTTGAGAAACTGTAGATGGTTCGGACGGTTCGGTAGTATCGGTTGTCAAGTTATCGGGCTGATTTTTGTCCTGATTATTTTCGGAATGTTTATTCTCACTGTCATCTTCAGCAGTGGTAGTACTCGACTGATTTTCGGGATTTTCTTCAGATTTATCCATTGCTTCTAAACATTTGCAATTTACTCAGAAAAAAAGCTCCTGGATAGTATCTGGGTTGAACTAAGCAACATTATATCGTTATTAATGATTTTGAAATATTAGCTATATGTTACAACAGTCCAGTTTTATTTAATATCTAACAAGTATTTATATTTATTTAATTTATTTTATTTTTTCCCTTCTGTATCTGTAACCATAACCTCACAGTCCTCGGACCTGCGCGCTGGAGCACTTTGAATACAAAACATCAGGAAAGACAATAATACGTACTGTTACAGGTACAGGGTACAGGTACAGACACAGACAGTTGAGACCACCAACCAGGACAAGAAGGGGTTGTCTTAGATAATATGACGGGGATGGAAAGTAACTACAAGAATAATTATGTACACCGCAACTAACAATAAAAAGATGCCATTGTGTGTTGAATATAAATTTGTCCCATTTTTAAAAAGTCGAGAAGCTGGTAATTTAAAGGAAACCAATTATTATTTTTATAAGGATCTTTTTGGCGAATTCTAAGAATTGCAATTTGCTTACAGTCTTTTTCTTTTGATTTTCGTCTTTTGTCAATTGCTTTTCCTGATTTGTCAAATGCTTTTCCCATTTATCAAACGTCAGTGCGTGATTTTTCAATTGAAATTCCTCTTTTGTCAAATGAGATTCCTTTTTTATCAAATGCTTTTCCAATATTATGATACTGTCACTGCAAGTAAATGGGAAAAGCAATTGACATAAAGTGAAACTGATTTGACATAAGGAAATTGATTGATAAATCAATGACTATAATCATTAATAGATAGAAAAATAAGAAACTCATTTGACAAATAAGGAAAAGCAATTGACAAAAGAGGAAAACCAAAAGCAAAAGACTGTAACTTGCTTAACTAGAATATTAAATTTATTTAAAAAAATTGATTTTAAATATATAAGAATTTTTCTTTGTTTTGTTAATATTCTTTAATAGCTTTTACTGCTATATATGAATTGCTGATTTTTTATTGTGTACAGTTATTAGTTTATCACAATTATTAATAACTAGTTGAAAAAAAATGGCAAAATAGAAAGTATAAGACATCAAAAAACTCTTTTTACATCATGTTATAAGAAAAATTTTGAATTCATAGCAATTGCGTGCGACGGCGAAAATTGCAAAAATTTCGCCTGCGGCGCAATATCGTGCCGTTACGGCCACCGAACCCTCCCCCCTGACGTCTTTAAATTAATTTATTTTAGCCTCCCATGTGAAAAACGTCACAAGCCGCCACTGGTCCACATAACTGTAATGTCAACTTTGGAAGTCTTCTAAGAGGTATCGGGGAAAATAATAAATTGGAGCCCTTATTCTTCACATTACATTGTAATGTGAAGAATATAGATATGTAATGTGAAGAATAAGGGCTCCAATTTATTATTTTCCCCGATATGAATTATCTTCACTCCACCAGCATCAGACAGCAGCTTTCTAAGAGGTGTGTTCCTCGAGGAATACAACCTGCAACGATTCAAATTCAACGTGAATCGATATCTCCGCTCATGTACCGCTCCCAGAGCGTCATAGGGATTACCCTGCATTGCATGTGCATTTAAAAAAAAAAACATATTTGTCAATGGATGTGTTCAAAGCAGACAACACTGTTGGCAGCAAACCGGAAGTAAACATCACCGAACGTCAGGATGTTTTGAAAAGCGCAAACAAGGATTTCAAGAAATTAAATCGATCTATGCTTGTTCGAAGCAGCATTATTATTATATTAGAAAATTGTAAATATTGAACCAATTATGCCGTATAGATGAATTATATTATTATTCTTGTATTGGTTTTTAGGTTCTATTTATTAGTCAACTATTTATTAATAACTACAAAAGTAAGCCTGAGAGAACCTAAAAACCAATACAAGAATAATAATATTATTATTATAGCTCTAGTAGTCTATTTTTTTATCAGGGTTATTATTGTAAGGGTCGTTGTTGTAGAGGACTAGTTACATCTTACAGTTCCTAATGAAATTCATATAAATTTTTAATTTTAAATGCTCATTTTTTCTAGGTCTTGCAATTTGTTTATTATAGTTTTGTTTTTTGATGAATTGCTTGTAGCGTTTGGTTATATGATGTTATATTCAACAGCACAGCTAGTTTTGCTCGTTCAATTAACACTCATTAGAGACGTTAAGTGAATGACTATGCTGTCAATTCATCAGCTGGATGAGTGACAACCTTGTTTAGGTGTTTCAAAATGGCGGTTTCCGTCGCATTCACAGTTCACCAGAACGAACAATTGTTGGCATCCCTCCTGATGTTTTGTATTCACTGGTAGTGCCCAAGCATGTTTTATAAATAATGTCAGTTAAATTTGAATTTACCATCATACCAAATACACTAGATAATGTATTTGATCATACTGCCACAATATTTCGCGTAGTTTTTTTAATGCTCAAAATAAATATTGGCTTTTTTTATTATTTTAGACCAAAATTGATAGTCTATGGAATCAATACGGAAATAAGTATCTGGATATGGATTTTGTTTTAGATTTTGACATCTAAAATGAACACAAAAAATGAACGATTATAATAAAACCGATCACTGATATCACTCCCGCAGAAGGTAAAGAATAATTACATATATTACACTTCTCCGTGTTGGCCACACTCGCCTTTTTTTCCTGTGACATTTTCAAAAATTTTAAAAATTAAAATGTCACTTTGTATTTTTATTTTTTAGGAAAAAAAATGTCAAATTTGACAGTTGTAAAAGAGCTGGTGTGTATGTCATTTGTCATCATTTCTAAAGCACAAACATTGAAGTCAAAATTTTCCTTGTCCGGGAAGGAAAAATATTTCCCATAATCTGATGCGGACTTCTTATTATGCGACACTGTATAAGAACGAGTGTTTTTTGCAAGTGTTACTAACAAAAAAAAAACAACTCCTCTATAACAGTACAGGCTGAATTTTGAAAATTTTTAAATAGGTACCTACACACTTTTTATAAAAACCTGCACGCCTAAAATATTTTTAGTGGCTACCACCGAGAGCTTGTCTTGTGGTAGAATTACTGGACCACCGCTCCGATGTATCACGCTGCCTGATGAGGTCATAAAGAGACCGAAACAGCTGTTCGTGGCTTCTGAGGAGTGAAGGTTCTGAATGGATCTGTGTGTTGTCTGACTTGTCTACCATGAACCTCGACGAAAGTTAATTTTTGTATTTTCTATTTTAAGGGCAGTCTAATTTTGGAAAACATTTTTTATGATCCGAGAGCCGGGATCGGCCGTTATTTGACGATTTTAGCAGTGGCGGCTTTTCAGATGAAGTTTTGGACGTATTTTTTTTTAGTTTTATTTTTTGTATCTTTTTTTGACAAAATCTGCTGGTTTGACAAAATCTGGCAGAGTCCGGTCAGCTCAATTTTTATTTTTGCAAGACCTCGTTTTTGACAAGGTACGGTCAGTTCGATTTTTTACCAGATTCGTTCAGTCCGAAAATTAGAGCTTTTTGAGTCTGTCAAACCGGAAACTTGCAAAAAGAAATTCGAGCTGACCGTTTTTGGAAAAATAAAATGTCTTGAAGAATTCGTTTGGTAGGCTCTTTTGTTTTAATCTGTGCAGCGCAGATGAAGTTTTTTTTTATCGGCTCTTTAATTATTAATAAGAATAAATTATTATTTTGATTAGCGAAGGGGACTAGTTTTGAAGAAATTCTCCCAGCATCGGCAACGTTGTAAAAGAGCGGCGTTGGTATAACGACGCACGAAATCGGAACCACCCGATTCCGAACTGACTGACAGAAGTGCACCGCACCGAGGCAGACAGTTCGGAGTTCGGTTCGGCCGTAGCAGATTAGCGCAAGGCACGACAAAAATTCGTGTAACCTCCTCGCCTCCTCCACAAATGAAAAAGTGCGGTTGAACGAGAACGATGAAATGATTCACTAGCCACTACTCGATGATCATCCAATAACCGTACAGACTGAATTTATTCATCACAAATTGATTTCTCGGTTATCTTGAATATTTGATCGTGTTGTCAACTGGAAAAGCGACGTCTCCGGCAGTTGTCACTGGGAAAAGAGGTGCCCGTCGGATGCCAAACTGCGGTCGGAAGTGTGTGCGGAAGTGTTATTAGGTGTTGGTGGTTTTCCAAAAATTCACCTAAAAATTATTGTGAAAATAGTGCAAGTAGATAGAAGAAGGCAGTGAAAAATGACGGGAAGAATGGCTGGCCAGACTATAAACGACAGGTTTTTAGCTGCGAAACACAGCATTGCTGGTCAAGGATTAGCCAAGTCCGTGTGTAAGGCCACCACTGAAGAAATGATCGGACCGAAAAAGAAACACCTGGATTGTAAGTAGTGTTTCTCTGCTGATAAATATTTTAATGAATGTTCAATGTAGGTGTAGGTACTTAAACGTCAAAGTAGAGGACAGGTGACATCGCCAATTTTTTAAATAATTATTATGGACTCGTGTTGTTGCTTACGTTAGGTACCTATGAATAGTTAATGATCAATAATAGCTGTTTTTAGGTATCATTATTTATTTTTCACCGTTAATTTTAACGCACCTTGAATAAATAATAACGGATGTTGTAAAAATTTCCCCATTACAAAATACCTACCTAGTCAAAATACTTACGTCATGTACCTAGATAGGTAATAAGGCTCGGTATAGGGTATAGGCTAAAATAATAGGTATACAGCTGTCTCGTAGTGCCGGTAAAAAAAAAAGCACTGTTGATATACCTACAGGTGTCCCAGACTTAATTGACTAGACCATATTTCTTAGACGGGTTGAGATAATCGCCCGTCTAACTTCAACATCCCCTAAGTTAAAGCCTTATAAAAATGAATAAGACCCTTTTATATATTTTCATATATTAGATTCTCTACTAAGCTGTTTTTGCAGATACAAAATTGGTTCAGAAATAACCAAGAAAATGTTCATCAAGGTGGTCATGACTTTTTATCTGAACTGTCATAGCTGTCAAAATTTATCAATACTTTAGTTTTTAATAGGCAGGTGATAGTAATAATTATTATAATTATTAAAAAGTCCAAACAATTCATTAAAAAATTCTGATTTATGGGGAGATTTTTAAAAATCAAACAAAGTCAAAAACAAAGTGAACGTTAATAACGACTGTCACCTGCCTATTAAAAACTATGACAAAAGTATTGATAAATTTTGACAGCTATTACGTCATTCAGAGAAAGTTCAGATAAAAAATCATGACCACCTTGATGAACCTTTTCTTGGTTATTTCTGAACCAGTTTTGAATCTGAAAAAACAACTGAATGGAGAATCCAATACTTGTTTGAGTGTAAAAAATAGGGGGGTGATTTATTAGCTCACCCTGTATAATCGAATAAATTTAAACACTTAAAACCAAGGCACTGAAAGTTGAATAAATATTCCTAAATTTGCTACTTCTGCACTCTGCAGGAAACTTTGAGGTCGTAAATAATTGAAATCTGACATATGATTATTATGACGTTTTCTCTTTTAAACTACCTCACCTTTCACTTGTCACTTGTCACAATTTGATTGTGAGCTAATAGATCACCCTGAATATACAGGGTGCTATTCATTTTTTTGAGGGTGGGGAGTGTAACTTAAGGGGATTAAGTGGGGGCTGTTTTCATGCTGTCATGTTATGGAGCTTTAAAAATTATAATTTATAATGGTCATTATTTACATCCGCGTCTTATAGGGGTGGAGGACACGTACCTATAGTAACACCAGGAAGGTATTCATTTGCTTTGCAAATACATGATTA
This sequence comes from Malachius bipustulatus, assembly GCA_910589415.1. Lineage (NCBI taxonomy): Eukaryota > Metazoa > Arthropoda > Insecta > Coleoptera > Melyridae > Malachius > Malachius bipustulatus. The sequence continues at coordinate 59,462,382 of OU342630.1, forward strand.
GCAAAAATAACGGCACTAAAAATCGGTTCTGAGTGTGGTCCTGGCAACAAGCGCCGATTAAATAACTCGGTCTCGGAAGTAACAACTTGACGACAATGCCAAGCGTATACAGAGACGGACCAGCACTATATCCGCTTTCTCATACCGTGTCCAGAACACAGGGATTGATGTTACGATTTTTGGAATATAAATGCAAAATGCAAAATAATAATCGTGCTACTGTTAATCTGGAAGATATTCCTTGCCCTGAAAATGAAGAAAAAATAGAAATGCGACCATAGTGTCAAAGAGGCCTTAGTTGTGACCTTAATATTAGTTTGCAATGGCTGTTTTTAGCTTCTTACCTTCGTTTTTGACTTTTTGCCCACCCAGCACCCCTATTTCGTTCCTCGGTCCCGAAAATATGCTGTTCGATTATCTCAACCTGTCTATGAGATATGGTGTGGTCAATTAAGTCTGGGACAGTCTGTATATAGGGTTATCCTAAATAAGTCGGAAAAATTTTAGGGAGCGATTCCTTGGTTCATTCTAAGGAAACAAGTTCCTGTTAACGTGGGCCCGGAAAAGCAAGAGATGCAGGGTGTCAAAAGAATACTTTTTTGATAAAAAAAATAAAAAAAACAGGAACCGTTTGAAGGTACAAATCGCAACTTTTGTACATATCTTACATATTGGCCGAGTATTGGCTATTTTTTTTAATGCTGACCAAATTTTTTTTATAAGTCAGTGGCGGAGATTTTAGGGTTGCCTGAGGTTTTTTTTGCCCCTAACAGCTATGACAGTTGGCAAATGGACATCTTAAAAGGGCATTTTAAACTGCCAATATTTTCTCGAGTATTTTCTACACAAAAAACTCAAAAAAGGTACTCTTGGTCATAATAATTGCTAACGTGAGCCATTTTCGAGAGAAATTCCCATTTACAATGAAAAAACTCGCCTTCGATGTTTCAAATAATTGTGTCCGAAAATGAAGGGCGAAAAAAACTTTGCTTAGTCCTAAGATCTCCGCAAATGGCACATGAAAAAAACTGAATTGGTATTAAAAAAGTAGCTTGTTTCAATTACATGACATGTTCAAAAGCTGAGTTCTCTATCTCAAACGGTTCCTGAGATTATTTCAAAAATATTGAAAATATGTTTTTTTATACCCTGTATCTCAAAAATGGTGCATTTTCGAACACGACATGTTAATGGTAACTTTTTTTACTTAGAATGAGCCAATAAGGAAAGGAATCACTCCTCAAAATGTTTTCTTCGAGGTTTTCTTGTCCCACCCCTACCTAATTGAAGAATTTAATCTGGAAAAAATAATAATTTTAAAATGAAAAAAAATCACATTTCTCCAATTGACACTAAACATGCTACTTGGTGAAGTACTAGGTTAAATACTAGGTTAAGAAATTAGCAGAGAGATTCTATAAAAAGGTACTTTTGCTGTCTAGGCAGGAAATGGGAACTAAAACAATAATAAAAATGAAATAAAAATATATTTTCGCCAATTGACATTAAACGTTCTACTTTGGTGCCTGGTCTGATGATGAATAGGCAGCAAAACAATACTTTTACTGTCGAGGCAGCAAATGAAAATTTTTAAATTTTGGTCAGGAATGGTTAAGTGGGTCAAGTCATACTTACCTAACACGAAAATTGTTACCTAATAGTAAGTTTATTGAAGTAGTCAGGAAAAGTCAGGAAAAAAGAATGCCGTTGATTGACCATTGAATGGTAGAGGAATAATTTGTTTAAGACGTAATTGCGTGCAACGGAAAATGCATGAACACAAATTCACGCGTTTCGATTAATTCATTTACCGTGCCGATCCAGATCGTTGGTCTGTGAAGTGTGAACACCTGTAAAGTGTATCAATTTGTAGCTCAATAGTTTCAATATTTCCTTAACATTTCAAATTAATATCTTTGTAATTACCTACCTACCTATATGCTAGTTAATTGTGGGGTGACACTTCCAGTTTAACGACTTCCAGTTACGACCGACGTGTCGCCATTTTGGACGTAATATCACCCATAATAGAACAAAAGAAGTAAGAAAAAATTTGAATACTAAGTTACATAGTGGACAGTTAAATTATAGAAAACCGGAGGGAAAAGTACTTTTCGTGATCTCTGAACTAGGATCAATCGACATTTTTGATGGTTTGGAAGAGTAGGAGTTATATTTTTCCAGTTAATATTATTAGCAAGTAGGCCAAGCAACAGAGCTCTAAAATTTCCAGTTCTGACAAAAATAGTAACGGAATACCAACACCGCCGGTGCCATCACATGCTGAATAGCATCCAGATCCTAACTGCACAGTTTTCTACTCGAGTTTAGCTTTTCCTTTTTTTAATCAACAATTTAGTGCAGAAAATCGTTTTTTTTTTGCTTATAAAAAAATACTGATGGAGCAATGTAGTCGTAAGTGGTCCCAATGGACGAATTGTAGAGTATTAAAATACGAATAAAATACGAGTGCTGAAATAATCCAGAGTTCATTATTAAGGGAGAAAAAAAATTGTAGTGCTTTTCGCGAAATAGTCGATATTGATAGGTGAGACTTCCTGTGTGTGTGTGTGCAAAATCCAGACGCTGTCGGGTGATGAGCTTTCGCGTGATGGCAATCAGAAGTAAGTTCCTCATCCCATACCATATTTTGCAGCAAAGCTGGATGCTCTGGAGGTCGTTTGATTCCAATTTATCAAACGGATTTGGAAAGTAGAAGTTTGAACTATAAATTGTCAGCCTTCGTTTTCAATTTAAACGCTGAAAGATGGGTAAAAATTGCGCGCAAATACTAGGAAAATCGGCCGAGCGCTTCTCGCATCTATCTACAGTTCTACCCCCACTCCACGACCACTCTCGCGCGCTCGGCCGTTTTCATTCATATTTGCGCGCAATTTTTGCCCATTTTCAGCATTTGAATGGAAAATTAAGATTGACGACGTTTTATAAGCTGAACGACCTCCAAAGTATCCAGCCTTGCTGCAAAATATAGTATGAAGAAGTTCTGATTTCTATTACGCGAAAACTAATAATTCGACAGTTTCTGGATTTTGCACACAGGGAGTATCTATCAATATTGACTATCACGGAAAGACCTGCACTACAACTTAAAAAATGGCGTCGTGACGAATTTTTGAAAAACAATATTTTTTCGTTTTTTTTTTTTGTGTGTGTTTCGTTCTTTGGGACCATTTACATTGCTCGATCAGTTTTTATTTTATTAGCAAAAATCCACAAAAAATGCGATTTTTTGCACTAAAGTGTAAGAAAAAGGAAATGGTAAACTCGAGTGAAAACTGTTCAGTTAGGATTGGGGGGGGGGGGGGGGCTATTCCGCATGTGATGACACCGGCGGTGTTGGTATTCCGTTCCCATATTTTGCCAAGAAAAAACCTCTTTTTGGTTGGTATACTATAAAGGGAAAGGAACTTTTTTGTCACAGCTGTTTAATGGACAATAAACGTTTTAAATTGAATATTTCCTAAAAAATAAATTGAATAGTGATAGTAGTATAGGTATAAGTGCTAAATGCTAAATTTAACTTCGTAAAATAGATTAGGTGTTGCATCAATGCAATCAAAACTTTTACTTCATGACGTCAATTGAGTAAGATCTCTAACAACATAAATAATAAATTGAATTTTCGGCCTGTAATGATAATTTAATTTAATTAGTATACCTAAGCAAGTAAGCATAGACCTCGGCATGGGCATAAATGTAGGAAAGTATGAAATAATATTTTTATTGTACCTCCTATAGAGGGGGGGATTATCCTAAAAATGGCAAAATGGGACAAAGAAAATTCGCCCTTCATTAAAGCCAAATTTCTACTTAATGTTCGTCTCGATGTTCCAATAATTAACCCGTGAGAGTGATTTCGATTGAGTCATGGCTTGGTCCTAGTGCCTAGTGGTATTTAGTATTTGGCACCGTGAGATCCCAGGCGCAGGTGAGACCACCTTGACTTATTGTGGGTACACAGTAATGTCGATGACGATGACGGAGGTCCGCGCTCAAGAGTAGGTACCTACGACCTACCTCGCGGCCTAATAAACTTGATTTTTTTTCTTGCACCGGCGGTGTGTGCGCTGGTCCGACCCAGCAGACCATCGACGGTACAAGATCGAAATATTTTAAGAACAAAGCCTCAGTTAATATAATAGTTGAGGCACTAATGCCCGTATTCACAAACGATAATTTCCTAAATAATTACGTAAACAATTATCCCCATCTCATTCTATTGCAAAAAAACTGCATATCTCCATCTCACTCGTTTAATTAATTACGTAATTGTTTAGGAAATTATTGTTTGTGAATACGGGCACCAGTATGTTAGATATGCATCATGAAACTTGATGAACATTTTTCTTTGAAAGTACCTAAACCTGGTGAACTATATGAACTCGAGTTTGTTTGAGCTGGAAACTTCTTTAAATTAGCAAACTAGTAGCGTTTTTTCGGTTGATTAAATTGGCGCAAATGAGGCGAAAACAAAAAAAAAACGAAAATATAAGTGAAAATCGCAATTTTTGATTTTCAATCCAATTTAAGAGCGAAAACAATCAATTCTCGCCGGGCCTGGGTGGTAACTTCTAGAAATTTAAAAAATTTCGTTGTTGAATGGTGAAATTTACTGCTCATTCGTTATTTATTTGACAATCACCACGTCCAGATTCCAGAAAAACGGAATAGATTTTTTTCTCTTTTTTCGTCCCGGCTAACTTCACGTGACTCCAAAAGCTAAATGATTAATTTTTCCTCAAATGGTGGCCAAGCGATTTTAACCCCCTGTCAATCGTTTACAGGGGATGGTCCAACGGGGTCGATCGCGATATCGAACACCCCCTCCCCCCATCACGAAACGAACATTTTGTCTTTCAGAGGGGCGTGTGAAGTTAGCCGAGGCGGAAAAATTGAAAAATTAAAAACCTTTTTCTCTGTTTTTTTTTTCTAGACTCAGTGAAACGAAATTATTCTGTGGTAAAACGTCAAACAAAAAAACTCGGATTATAGCACTATTGTTGGTATTTTTACCTATGTTACGACAATACCGGTATTAGTTTCGTATACTAAATTCCCAATAAATTCAATACCAAGGGTCTATGCTCGAGCCTGCTGCTTCATTCAACAGGTAAATTGGTCCAACAAGTAAATCGTACGGATATGTAGACATGTTTCTGTTGGAAAAAGTACATACATACTTTCAATTTATTATTAGTTAGTTTCGGTATAATAAAATAAAAATTAAGATTTGATTCTTTGATTGGAATTCGGTTAATTTTTTTAAACAATTTTAATAATCGTTTGTTAATATTTTGAACTTTGAAGTAAATAAGATTACATAAAAATATGAACTTTCATCTCCTTTTCAATGCGAAACAGTATAGTAGGTTTTATCACACGGCAAATTTTTGGTACAGCGCTAAATATATCGTGAAACGTGTATTTCTAGCTCGAATTAACCGTTTCGTCGGCTCGGGCTAAAGGTCAGCATGCTAATTATAATTCACATGATGTGCAATTTTGCTAGCTAAGCCCAAATATGAAGGTTTCATTTTAATCGTGGCAGGTTTTTTTTATCAAAATATTTTATTAACAAAAATGTAGTAAAAATATAATTAATTACTTTCTATAATCAAATGCTTCTCGTAATTCCTGTTTAATTGCATGCAAGTTTTGTGGTAACTTTTTTTTTCTACTTGCATGGCAACGGAAGAGTGAAAAAATCAATGTTCAAGATACCGCAACTTATTGTGGTTGGATTGGATTAAGCAAATTTATTTAGTGACGGTTTTTTTGAAAAGGCTCTCGAAGAGGCTTTTGAAAATGATCAAGCTAAATAAAAAGAAGTAATTAAGTAATTAAAGTAATGACCTAATTATGATTTCTTAAAGAATAATGTATGTACATACAACCCTCGATACTCGCCTCGATACAACCCCATAGTTCAATTTTATTGATGGGAAACTAGATGAGATAAATTAATCTAAAAACCGGAGATCGATAGCTCTGTGAAGTCGGAAGTCGCCTTCCCCCCAAATACGAATTTGCAATTTTTTCTATTACATACATTCGTTTGTCCATCGTAGGTGGCAAATAAATTATGATCATGGACAAGCGAATGTGTGGCCTCGAAGGACTAAAATGTTGGGCTCGAAGGACCAACATGTTAGGGGACCAAATGTTTGAACTGGGTCGAATATTAAAATTGTTGAGCGGGTATTGTTTTATTGTGGATTATTAATAGATGTTATCATAGGGTGAAGGACCAGGGCTTACGGCCAAGATTGGAACAAGAGCACACATCAGTAAACGTCAAATAATTATGTGCTGACCTTGCTGATTGCATCGCTGTCCCGACGAGTTTAATTGTAACGGGCACTTGTTTGATTAACATAGTTGTAATGAGGTTTAATTAATGGTTAAAAAATGTCACAACACGATTTAAAGCATATCTGACGATTCTAGACGACTAATTAATAATTAACGAGCTGTAAAGTCGTCGATGTTCCAAGTAAATACCGGGTCGTATCTGTCGATGATTCCCAGCGTTGGGAGATGTAGTTCAAGCAAGCTTCTTCCTGCTCTTCGCGTTGCAGTACAGTATAGGTAGTGTGCGAGGAAGGGAAATATGGGTAGGTAGTTTTTGACCTTCTGTTGTGATATCAAATTTTTTTGCATAGGTATGGAAAAAATACCGTGAAGAAATTCCCTCGGAAATTCCGCTAATTAGTTTTATGACTGTCGAGGAGGTGTTCATTCATAGAAATAATTGTACACTCTTGTGAAAATCACTGGAAGTAATTGGAAATACTGGAATGGAAATAGTGACCAAAGGCAAGGCAATAAAAAATAATAATAGTGCACTCACCTTGGAGAGAGGGTGCCGGTTGCTGGAATTCTCTGAATGCTGATGTCACAACTCACAACCGATTAGGTGCTAGTCACTTTAATTACCGGTTAATGAGTTGAGAGATTTCATTTGAGCGATTTAGGTTGAGTTTTGAGTTATTAGTTATTCATGAAGGACCATAGCGGAACCGACGTGAATGAGCGATGTCTCTCTCGACCAGAGGTGACCAGACGAATGTCCGATTGTCCGATTTTCTTCGTGAAAACGGGAATGAGGGTTGAAAGAGAGAAGGGATGGTAAATGCACTTGCTGTCCCTTGAGTTAGTTTGAAATGTCACGCAAAGACCATGTTTATTGTATGCAACCAACTTTTCGCGTACATGATTTCTGAACAGAAGTATGTAATGTGGAAATAGTAGAAATGAAATAATGGAAACAGTGGCGGTAATGTTGAAATAATGTGGAAATAGTGGTATCTGGTATTTGGTATTTTAACTAAATGCGAGAGATGGTTTATGTATGTGGTCCCAAACACTGAAGACGGCGGGCTTATTGTATTTCTCACATTTAGATTTTCCTTGATTAGAAGAGCTCCGTTCCTTTGACAAGGTTCAGCAGTCCGCTAACCAAGGTCTTTTTCGCCAGCAGACTCCCGGGGCTGAGTGGTCCCAGGACAGCAAGCGCGTTCGTGCGAATGCTATGGACACTCAATAAGTGCAAATAGTGGTGGTAATGTGGAAATAATGGGAATAGTAGAAGCAATGTGGAAATAGTAGAAATAAAATGGGAATAGTGGAAATCATTGTGGAAATAGTGGTAGTAGTAAGTAATGTGGAAATAATGTGGAATTCTTAGAAATAAAATGGAAATACATAAATTAAGCTCAAATTGGAAATATTTTTACACTTTTTCATTCAGTGAACATACTCTCGATGACTGTTGATAGTGTGTTAGAGATTTTTTTTAACAAATGCGTTTGTGTTGTTGCGAACGAATCAGCCATTCATTTTTAGAACGTTTTGTTTGAATTTGATATAATCAACATAAATTTTAAATGTTCCTCGTTTCGAGAGGACACGTCACTTGAATTACAACAAACTCTGATACGGTAACATCTTTGATAAGAAGGATAAAGATCCGTCGCCGTCCAGCCAGCGGATGTGGTTTATGATTCCAACAAACGCGACCACGACAGAGATCAAGCAACACATACATACATACACAGTGCACACGCACCCAGTGAAATGGGACATGCATTGCATTATTCATGTCTTGTTATGCAACAACCGAACCAACAACACCGCCGTGATTTCACCACCACGCAAAATTCAGTCTTGGAGGTTGGAGGTTGGTTGACATGAATTTAGACTCGTTTCTTTGTTTACCCGCCCCGCGGTCCCGGCCAGCACCGCGGCAGCACCCAAACACCCAAGGCTCAAGGTGAGGTGAGGTGAGTTCGGTCCGGTTCGGACGACGGGGCGACATGGTCGAGTAGGAAATTTGTTCTTGTACGGTTGATTTGTATTATTGGTATTGCTGCAATGCAAACCGACTCGGGTTAAATTTTTTAATTGATGATATTGAAAGAAATAATTAATTTTTCCACAAGCAGACGACGACGTAAGACATAATTATCAAATTTTCCCACCCAGATCGATTTTTTTCGGGCCAACTTAACGTAGGTACCTACCACATATACCGCGCACAGATTGAGAAGTACAGGGTGAGTTATATTTATGAGAAGTTCTGAATTGAATTGAACTAAGACGGTGATGGTGACGGTGAATGGTGATTGGTGAATGGTCACTGTTTTAGACATTCAGCGGTCGGCTTTGGGGCTTTGGCCAGCGCCAGGCCAGAGGAAATCACACGACGCATCATATACAATGGCCGTTGGAGGCTAGCGCGGAGAGATCAGTGAACATTCCAAGGAAAGGTTAACATACCGGTGTAGCAGGTCGTCAGGCTGACTAACGAACCGGTGGCTAATGTCGATTCTAGGCTAGCCTCCAGTTGCTGCCGTCGACTATGCCTCCTAATAATATATTTTCAATGTAATGCATTATAATGGATCTGTGCGAGAATCGATCGGTCTCCGTTGCTGGTTGCAAGGGTAAAATAATAACATGGGAAATCCTTCAAGGAAATGCCAATAATAACTTTTGTTCATTGTGCATGTGCATGTGCAGGAAGTTTTTCTAGAGCTAGGTTAAACAGCATAATGCGTCATCAATGATCATGCGTACCTGGGCTATAAACAAAAATGTACTGTGCTTTGCTTTGTTAATTTTTCTTGTCACCTTGGAGGCTTTATTGCGGAGTATGAAGTTAAATAAATTACATCAATTTATTGACAAATTGGTAAGAGGATAATTGATAAATGAAAAAGATGGTAAAAGTTACATATCATTATGGTGGGCAATCGATAACCAGAACATGAGGTTTCTTGTTTCGGGTTATGAGTTAAAACTTGATAATTAAAAGTAAAGGACTACAAAGGTTATTGATAATGAGGTACATACTTTGAATATAGTGACGAACTGACGATTTCATCATTAACTTTACTTTTAGACTAGGCTTTAGAGAATCCAAGCAATTTTCCTCGCATGCTTCCAATGTCTTCGCGACAATTTACATAAATATCATTTCATTCCATAATGTAAGCGGAGCTTGGAGGTCACATTACTGAACTAACGATGTTACCGTCTGTTCCGCCTTTGTAATTAATTTTCTAATAAATTAATCGATTTAAATTTGTATCACAACATAATGTTCGATACACTATGATTTCATCTAATTAAGCAATTGGGTCGTTTGGAAATTCCTCTCGAAGGTCTAGGAATACCTAGGTACCAATGCCCCTTCCTGCCCGCACATTGTGGGAAAAAAAGGAAGAAGGAAGAGTTCATCTGCGACCATCTGCGCGTCTCGACCCTCACTGTTCCCGGCGTTATGCTGACATGCTGTGTGTTTTAAAAATTTTTACTGTTTGTCTTTATGTTTGTTTTTATAATTACTGTAATGACGCTGTTGTACTGAGCAATGACTGTTGTAATTCAAGTACAATAAAGAAATATTTGTAATTGTAATTGTAATTGTAACCACCGAGAGAGCCTGTTTAAGTTGAACCATCGTAGGGTAACAGGTTGGAGTTGTGAGATACTCTCCCCGTTAGTGAAAGTGAACCTTTGAGCATTAACTAATGAGACTTACACATCGTTAATCACTCTTTTCGTTACGGAATCGTCAGGTAATAAATTAATCGTGCGAAATGATCGTTGACCTTATTACAACTTTGTTAGTTAAACAAGTGCCTATTGTCATTCAATTCGTCGGGACAGCGATATAATCAGCAAGATCTTAAAACATAGTTATTTGAAGTATAGCCTGTTCCAATATAGTTTACGAAGGCCTTGTAAAGAAATGAAGAAAAAGAAGAAGAGTCCTTGTAAAGAAATGAAGAAAAGGAGAAGAGTTACTCCAAGAAGTCCGGCAGAAGAAACCACGGGGATGCATTTTTTTGACCGACCATGTGAAACTACTTTTTTGCTGAAATGCTATGCTACAATAATAAAAAAGCTTCGATTATGTTCAAAGAAAACAGTAGAAACTTTTTCTCGAGCTTTTTCCCGATCAGGCTTCGTTCAAGAAACTTTTTTATGCTTAATACGCGATTTCATAATATGAGGTTTGATTTTCCTGAACTTTGACCTTGAATATCATGCGACGCGGACACGAGATTACACGAGATTTTTCTACCAGCCTTCATAATCATAGATAAAAGCAAAAGGGCCTTGATGCTATGCAGAAAATCCTTTGCAAAAACATGGGGCCTAAAACCACATGTTGTTCACTGGCTATACACAGGTGTGATCAGACCCATAATGACATATGGATGCTTGATCTGGTGGCCCAAAACCAGCTAGAAACAGGCTAATATGAAACTTCAAGGTGTTCAAAGACTGGCATGCCTGTGCATAACGGGCATGCCCTGCAGCAGCCCTAGAAGCTATACTAAACCTACCTCCTCTTGATATACATATCAAAAGTGAGGCGAGAATTGGAGCATCGTATAGGCTGAAACAAAATAACAACTGGGTATACCTGGACCACTAGGTCACTTGTGATACACTCTGATGGGATAAGCCCTAAAATCACATTTGAGAAAAGCATCACAGTCCTAATCGACTGGGAAGAATGGAAACAAATGGAAGAGCTATGTCTGACTGAAAAGAGGACTGATCTGGTACACAGACGGTTCCAAAACAGACGTAGGAGCAGGAGCCGGCTTGTATGGAGTGTCCCCCAGATACAGCATGTCTGTATCACTGGGGAAGCACACCACAATCATGCAAGCTGAAATACATGCAATACAGCGATGTGTCGGAGAATGTATGAGAAGGAACTATAAGAAAAGGGAAATCTACATATAGTCCAATAAAGTCTAAAAAGTCATACGTATCGATTAAGAATACACATCCTTTTGATAGTTCGATTTATTTTGTGTCATTTACGTGGTTTTTATAGTAACCGCCAGTTTGTCTAAACACTCCATCCCGCATAAATAAGTATACGTCAACATTGGTTTTGAATGAGAATTAAATGCACAGCACAGAGGATAGAATGTCATTACGTGAATAAATTTTATGTAGTTGTCAGTGGCTCTCAAACTGACGTAAGCGCTTCAATTCATTGTTTGAATGATTTCTTCAATAATTTACGCTCGTTCACAACTTGACAATTAACTGTTTGACATTTTCTGGTGAAATTAAAAATATTAATTCGGATGGTTAGTGTGACGTCACATCTGACTTTTTAAAGTTAATCCTACTATACTCTCCGACAGCCAGGTCAGCCTGAAAGCTCTTGTATGCTACAAAACCAAATCAAAACTGGTTTGGAATGTATCAGCGACCTCAACGATCTGACAAAACAAAACAAGGTAACACTTGTTTGGGTACCGGGTCACCGAGGAGTAGTTGGTAACGAAACGGCGGATGAACTGGTCAAAGAGGGCGTGTCAACCGCCTTCACAGGACCAGAACCAAATGTTTGGAACTACCAGTAACATGGGCGCAATAGCTAGTTGGACAAGTAACCAACACAAAGCAAATTGGAACCACATACCAGACAACAAACATAGCAAGTTAATGGTAAAAGAACCATCTCCAAAACTTGCCAATGAACTACTTCATTTAAACAGAATGCAAGTTAAAACAGTGGTGGGACTTCTTACAGGACACTGCCACCTGAGACAACACCTGAAGAAGCTGGGTATCTTCAATGGAGTACCACCAGCATGCAGACTATGCAATGAGGAAGACGAAACTGCTTTCTATGTAATCTTGGGGTGCCCAGCACTCAATCGAACCCGATACACAATCATGGGGAACAATACTAATGACATGATGTCGAGGAAAGCCTTGGCAAGCAAACTTCTGAACCTTGTGAACACCAATTGACCGAACACCAATTCCGGCCAATGGTCGAAAAATACGACCAAAACGCGTTCTGGCCGCTAGCATATTGCTAATGTCAGAAATAACGCTTTCTGGCTGTTTAAAATGTTCGCCAGAAAGCGTTCCGGACCTTTTGGATTGCCAGAACGGGTCCTGACTTTCCCAAAATTGCAAATCGCACATGAGAAGAATTTCTTCTGGATTGTTTTGTTTTTGTTGCATATTGGACACACATTCTTCTCATTTTGTTGTTTATCTTCGGTGTTTATTCTGTTTGTCAAACTTTCTTCCTCAACTTAGTCTGCATTCTTCTGATTGCACAAGTTTTGTTCTTCTTCTTCTGTTTCAATGTTGAGAGGAGTTCCTTTAGAAATTCGGAAGTGACTAATCCTCGAGACCGACCTTTTGTATCATTTTGTACCAGTCAATCATGTAATCAGCATGCCCTTTACATCTTGGTTTGATTTCTCTATGTACCTTTATTGACTTTGGAATGGGGAGGGAACCATCAGCTTGGATCCGGCTCACATTTCAGCAGGATTTTTTAACTATGCGTTTTGCAAAACTGAGAAAGTCAGGATGCGTTCTGACGGCAACCAAAAAAAGGTCCAGCACGTTCTGGTGAAATGGCCAGAATGGCCACCGATTTTCGGCCATATCAATGGCCGAAATCGGTGTTTGCTCCTAGCCCAGCATATCAATCATTATAATGACACCAATTTCAATCGATAATTAATTATGAAATTAATTATTAGAATTACGGAAAAATCTCCATTGAATTTATAAGATGCCAATGCTTGAAACATTTTCCCTTAATTTTTACCATAACTTCTTAGAAAGCGTTTTTTTGATAATTGAAGGGGAAGCAATTAATTAGCCATTTGTTTAATGGAGAACACGATGTTAATGAACACTCCTTGTAATAACAGCGCGAGTGTGTTTGTGTTATCGTCGTTATCCTGAGAGATATGGCGCCGTTTCCTAGAACGTGTGGTGGCGATGATGATGATTCATTGCCGGAGGTCCGAGACGCTGCAAACTGCTGCTGCTGATGTGGTGACCTTCCTCTGCCTGCTGGTCTGATCTGGCCGTCTCTCGAACGAGATGATGCCAGACCGCATCAGACCTTCTGTTTCCATTGTCGATTATTATGCCGACAAACTGCTTGTTTTGTGTCATTTTTTATTACACACTTACTCTAGTTGAGAGACGAGACAATAGAAGATGACCTTAGGTATTATGCATGCACCATGGTACCTTATTAGATATCTGCAGTCCCAAAACCTGGTCATTCTTAGTTTTTGATTTGTAATAATAATAATTATTGTAAGCCTTTTTTTATTTATGATTTGGAAAAGTTCTTTTGAATACCAATTCTGTTCCAGTTGATTCAAGATTCGGCTCTTAGTGACGGGTTAAATACGCGTTTCCTCCCATCTGATGCGTGGACAATAACTTGATGATGATTGTCAGAAGCAATTTTAATAAAAGCTTTTGCGAATTCTGAACACGACTCGGTAATGTCGTTCTCGTTAACTGGGTGTTGTTCGCATTTGATTATTTGATTAATTAATAATGTCACCACACCCCACAACCGTTACATTTTTCGTTTTTGTTCCTTGCGGAAATAACTTTTATCCAGATAGTTTCGAAAATCGCCTTTGTAAATCCCAAGTGGAAACTTAATCATGCAATAATAATCATTAGGTCCTCTCTAGCAAGAAAAAATTGTACCTCCACCGCCACGCCACGCATTTCTCTCTGATGTGCTTTACACTGCTGCGAAAAAATGAAAGTGTCTCACTTAAAAATTTTGCCTGATTTTGATTGGGAATATCTTTCGATTATCCCAAGGGATTTCGATTTTGTTTTCGTATGTCAACAATTTATTTTTCTGTTTTATTGAATCTAAATTAAAAAAATAAACTGTTGACCAGTTTCCTACAGGGTGATAGGTATGTGAAGGAGTGCAAAAACACTCCCCGGTTTTCGTATCGCCGTTTTCCAAATAAATTTTTCTTGTAAGTTTTGATGAGCAAATTTTGAAGCCTGGGGGGGGGGGGGGGCTATTCTCGAGTTCGTGCGAGTCGATTCCCACGTGCATGAGAGGTATATCTACTCTTAAAACGGGATTTTAGGGTTCACGTAGTTTTATGGAGGGATTCGGGATTTCCTCTAGTTTTTAGAAAGGATATGAGTAGGTTCCCCGAGTTTTAAATCGGGATTCGGGGATTCCCGTAGTTTTACGGAGGGTTCTGTGGTTCCCCTAGTTTTAGGGAGGGTTCTGGGATTCCCCTAGTTTTAAGAAGGATGTGGATTTCCCCTAGTTTTAAGAAGGGATTTGGGGGGTTTTCCTAGTGTTATGGAGGGATTCCCGTAGCTTTACGAAGGAATACAATGGGTTATCCTACTTTTGAAGCGAGTTCTCTTAGTTTTATGGAGGGTTCGAAGTTCCCGTAGCTTCAAAAAAGGGTATGGGGGTTCCCTACTTTTTAAGCGGGATTAGCGAGTCTTATGGAGGGATTCGGAGTTTCCCTAGCTTTAGGAAAGATGAGGGGTTCCCCAAATTTTAAAGCAGGATTCCAGGGTCCCAAAGGTTCGGATGGGAAGTTCTTCTTTAGATCACTGCGTTGTCCGTGTGTCTATCAAGACACATTTACTCAGTAAAACTGTTTCAGGTATCCAGTTAAAAATGATTTTAATACCCACTAAAATAGGATTCCTCGTTTTCTAGTCGTGTTAATGTTTTTTTTTCAAACTTTACTTTTTCCACTTGACATTTATTACCTACGCCTGTGACCAAATGTGCCAAAAATATGACATCCAGCTTGACAAACATCATGCCAAGGTTGCACTTTAAGCGGTAACGATTTCCGGTGATCGTTCCATTCCCACGAACTCGGGAATACCCCCGCCCCCTGATGGCTCGACTAGAGACGGTTGTGGTTCGTAATCATCGTTACGAAAACTCTGACAATCGCTACTTGACTGAAACGAGCTAGCGATTGTTAGAATTTTTGTAACGACGGTTACGATACGGACCATTTTCAGGTAAGAACTAGCGTGCTGATTCCCCCTGAAAACGTGCAGAGGTAATTTGGCTCTTGTTGTGAACTTTTTTTTTCATCTCGTTTCAGCAAAAAACTTCTTAAATTGTTCATAAATGTTCGGATGTTGATTTCGGAAAAGTTGATTTTCATTCAGTTTTCCTCCCAACAAACCTGTTTCCGGAAAAAAATAAATTTGAGTAATTTTGAATTGCAATTTTTTGTTTTTATGGTTTGTCCTGAGTCAATTTTTCTTTTTTTTTCTTGCTTCGTTCCTGCATTTTCTTGCCTGAATTTTTAACTTTAATATTATGAGACTAAAATCTCCAAAATCGGTTAGCGGGGAAAAAACTATTCACTTCAAAAGAAAACATAGATTTTTTTTATTAATCCAGTAAATACAAGAAGTGTTAAATCGAAAATTTGAAAACCGTCTGAAGATGGGACATCAAGCTTCAAAGTTTGCTCATCAAAACTTGCAAGAAAAATTGATTTGCAAAACGGGGGTACGAAAACCGCGGAGTGATTTTGTACCCCTTCACATATTGCACCCTGTGGGAAATTTATTGACAGTTTTGTTGAGCTTAGATCCAATAAACGAGAAAAATAAAGGATAGGGCTAACAATATGAGAAAACAAAATCGAAATTCCTTGGGAATATCAAAATTTTATAATATGATTCGTCGTGCAACTTTGTGGCATGATTATTAAAAAGAAACCTTTTCAATTTTAACTGTCGCCAAACCCGGGAGTTGCTCTACTCTTGTATAGGGTTAGAGTGATATTCATGCGTAGTCGTAGATAAAGTAGAGTATTCCACTCGCGCGTAATGACTACTCCAGCACTAGCCACTGGCTAGGCTAGACGGTCATGTTGTAAATTGCATTTTCGTGCGCTAAGATTTATCCTGTACAGTGTATAGTGTGTAATGTAAACATATAAAATAGATGTAGATTATAGGTACCTACCTACTTATTTATTAAAAAAAAATAAAAAAAAAGTATCTTGATCCCTCCACGTTATGAGATAAGATCTTATAAAAGCTATTAAATAAATATAAATACTAGGATGACAATATTGGAACATTTTTTTTATTAAAGCGTTTAATTTCCATGCAAATAGCTAATGAATAGTTAGTTAAAAAAAGCATTGTTCTTGATATTGTCGAATGTGTTGAGTTGTTAAGGTTGATTTTTAGAACATTGAACTTCGTAATTAAACGATCTGACTCACAATAATAAGTCACGTGTTTTAATACCTATTTTAACGAACCTTGCGGGTTTCGAATGTTTCGCGGTTTAATAACGTGAAACTGTTGCATACATATTTTAACATGTCGTGGTCGGTGGTTGTATTTTTAGACTTCTAGAAGAACTAGAACAGTTGAAATTGAAATTAGTTGGATTAAATATTTTCCACTTTTTTCCTGCAAGTAGGTACCTACCAGGGTCGTCCCTCACTTATGTCCAACCGTGAAATAGAAATTAATTTTAAAATTAAACATTTTCCCAGATAAACTACATTAGGTAGAAATCGATTAATACAATCAAAATCTCTGAAAAGGAATATCAAAACACTAATTTCGAGGTTTTAATTATATAAAATATAGCTATGCAGAAATGACAATAATTAGAATTATTGAATTGAAATTTGATTAGTAATAAAAGTGACCAATAATCTGAAGAGGATAGGTACCTAGCATAAATCGTTAAGCAACGGAAGTAAACAGTCAGAAGAATCCCCGTTCGAGTTCAATGGTACACTACATTGGGCACCTCCTCTTCAGATTCTTGGTCACTTTTATTACTACCATTATATCAATCATTCTTCCTGTTATTTCCATATTTTATGTATTTTTTGTTAAATCGTTTCATAAAGTTATCATTTTGATTGCCATTTTAGTTTCGAAATGAAGATTTTTTGGCACAGGTGCATACTTTTACGCACTTGTGCTTAAAAGTGACATTAATGTCAATCAAAAGCAAGTTTTCATGAAGCTTCATCATATTGCCACTTTGACAATATAAAATATCCATGCACCAAAACAGCACGGGAATTTCGAGCTATTTTCGATATCTTCAATGGGATTTTCGAGCTGTCTCTACCTCTGTTAATTTTCCGGAAAATCGAAAGAAAAAACGCTTTTCATGTTAGGATTTGATCTAAATTTGAAAAGTACGTACTCCCGGAAAAAAACTAAAAGCCAGGGAGTTTTGAGCTGTTTTCGCAATCTTCAACGGTATTTTCGATCATTCTCGTAATTTACCGGAAAATTGATAAAATAGTAATTCGCGTTCCAAGAGGTAAGTAAGTTAGAATTTTTATATCTGAAGTGGCCATTTGAGGTCCGAAGCAACGCTTTTCGATTTTCCGGAAAATGAACAGAAGAGACAGCTCGAAAATCCCATTGAAGAGCTCGAAATTCCTGTGCTTTTCGTTTTTTCGGGAGTACGTAGTTTCCAAATTTATGTCAAATCCTACCACGAAAAAGCGTTTTTATCTTTGATCTTACAGAAAATGAGCAGAGAGGCAGCCATCGAAAATCCCATTGAAAGGCTCTAAAATCTCATTGAGTAGCTCGAAAATAGCTCGAAATTCCTGTGCTTTTCATTTTTTCTTCGGGTGCGTACTTTCCAAATGTAGGTCAAATCCTAGCATGAAGGAGCGGTTTTTTTTATTTTCCGGAAAATGAACAGGGATGAGATAGCTCGAAAATTCTATTGAAGAGCTCGAAATTCCTGTGCTGTTTGTGTTTCTCTACAGATTGAATTCAAAAAGCCAAGTACAATTATTGAGCATTACTAAAATTAAATTTCCGGTTTTCCGGAAAACGCCGAAAGCTAGAGACAGCTCGAAAAATTTTTAAACCTTTTTTTTAAGGTATCATGCTTAAATTCGGGACCTAAATTTTTGGTATTGACACAATTAGAGTACCTGCATTACCGACATTGATGCTTCGTTAGTGGCGGTAATACAGGTATCCTATGGTACAATGACTCGGAAGACGAAGGTCGCCAAAATTTTACATCGACTTGATTTTTGTCGATTTTGGACGTCGATTTTTGTATGGCGTTTCATATTTTTCTTCTGTTTCTAGTTTGAAAATTCAATTTTATTTACAATATCTTCAGATTCAAGTAACAAGTAATCCTACCAGTTACAATACAAACCTCTCCTTCATTTTTCCATTTCCTCGCGGATTTTATAATATAATTTAATACTATTAATAATAATTTAATAATAATAATAATAATAATAATATTCATATAATTTTTTACCTGATTAGTATGAAGATTAAAAAAATTAGGGTTTATTTTTCACGAGGTTTTTCATAATATATCTACCATTGTATTTACACGAGTGAGTACACTTTATAGAGCACCTTCGTCAGCAATTTACATTAGTAGGTCATGGGTTTGTTGTAATTTTAAATTTAATTACATGTAATTGTCGAACTGCTGTTTGCAGATTGAATTGAACTATTGTTACGTTATTATTTATTTATCATTATATTGCTTGTGATATTAGAGTGACGGCCAAGTTATGAATACATACTTAACTCACTTACTTACGAAATTGAGTTTGGTAGCTTTCCGAAATTTTATTTTTGTTCGTCTAATTTTTGACTTACGGCACAGATCACGTTAATCGATTCATTTGTACACTAGTTATAAACAAATGAAAATCGCAATTTTCCATTTTCAAAGCAGCATGAAAAACGGGTCAAGATATCGGAAAAGGGTTTTTTGTTCAATTGATTTTGAATGCGATTTCGTGATTGAGTATTTAAATCAATCGATACATTTCAGGTTATGACTGGCGTGAAATAAGTTAAATAATAAACCGCTATAAGTACGACACTTTACTTCACTCGTTTTTACTTTATGCACTCTTCATGATAATCATACATTTTAAGAACTATGAAAACATGTAAAAAAGTGATTTTTATAAAGCAATCGTAGATAAAGGTTCATTATTCATCATGCCCATGTATAAAGACTCAGTATTCGCACGGTATTTAAATAAAATATTTATACAAGAAATGCGGCCAAATACATTAAACTTTAAAAATGACTCATTCATTTCGTTTGCCTCTAGTTACTGATGAGTAAAATTTTTTGTGGAATTAAATACAAATGTTAGAGTTTTTGGCAGAGGTTGTCAAACCTCTTTACCGACGTGTAGCGTGTAAGTATAATGTAAATATATAAATATAATATAGACCGTCATCCTAGCGGTTCTGATTTTTCGTGTACTTTGTGTTAAAAATAAATATTTATACACAAAGAAAAATAGCTCCATCTAATTATATCTTAAAGTCGACGCACTTTGTCGAACAGGAAAAGCGGCAGGTTTTCTCCTCGTCATTAAACCGTAATCAACGCGTCTCTTTTTGCTTTTACTGAAAAGTTATTTCTGCCGGGAGTGCCCGCTAAAGTATTTTTCTTCATCCGCTAGTTTCATCAAAGAGCTTTCTTAAATTAGTTTTTTCTTCTACCTATTGTAGGTTTTTGGGTTATTTTGAATTTCTCAGTGTATTGTTTAATTCAACAATGGACATAAGATTTATATCTCCATAAAGTATAATATCATATCAGAACATTCTATAATGGGATTTCCATTTATATGGGTGATGTTCACATGACAAAACGTTAAAGGAAGTTCTTGGGAAACTTTTCTTAAATTATGTTTTTAAATGGCACCAATACCAACAGAACCTCTTGTAAAAGTAATATTTGATTGAGTATTTGATCATAGGTATCATTTTCCCTATTTTCTTTTCTATGCAAAATTCTCCCAATTTTTTTTTTTTTTTTTGGACATACAGAATATGAGAAGAGAATAAATCGCTTGTCAAAACTTTCTTCCTATTCCATATTTATTTGTATAAGTAACTTTTTAAAAACAATTAATGTAAGCATACAAATCCATGTCTTATTATTATTATTATATTTTAAAAACAACATGACACATTTCGTTCACCTTCGCTCGTGCTACACGGTGATCCTCGTGAGAAAAATAAGGTGCAGCTGATGTTTATTTTAAAGCGATATACGTGAGAAACAAGAAAAACATAACAATTCGGTAAATCTTGAAATTTTGAGTTTTGAAAAATATGAAAAAAGGTCATTTTTTAAATTAAGTTATGATCTATTGTTTAAACATAAAAATGCCGTTGTAAACCTACCGTAAACCTACCCCTTCTTCTCTCTCCCGCACATGCAAAAGAAAAGTGAAAAAGGAAGAGAAAAGTCCAGATCAGTCAGTTGAAGTCGTCGAGAGAAATCCTGTCGCATCAGAGATTCGCATTCGTATCGTGAAGGGTCGTCAGATTATTACCCTCCTAAATCGTGTAAATACCATTCGTAACAATTAATCTATAGCCGCGCCTTACAACCGCGGTTTATAATCATTAATTAAATTAAGCGATCTTCAACCAAACATCAAGAGACATAGAGCAGACGGAAAGTCAGTAACTACTTGTTTGATTTTATATAAATCTAGCTACTCCTGTTTCCATTTGGGCTAAGCCCTGGTCCTTCATCCTGTAACATCAAAATTACCATTAGTAAAACATTGCTCCAAACACCTGATCTTTTCTTTTACTACTCAATATTTATGTTCATGCTGCTTTTTGCTACCACACACACGATACATATTATTATAATCATATCAACATACTGTTACGTTCTTACACTTTATGATTTCACAAATTAAAAGTCTCAAAATAATACAAGGTCTTTATTTGAATCAGTTACAACACAAATTCACAAATATAAACAAATGAACATTAACCTCCAAATTTAAATAATCAGCTGTTCTCCATATTTTATTTACAGAGACTGACACTACTAACACTAACACAACAATTATGAGCTTCCCTCTAATTTCACTTCACCAGTCACTAATCACTTCACTCTGTTCTTCACTCTATATATGTCTTCCAATCGTCAACTAACTGCCTTCCTTATTCTTTACTCTATGGCGCTCCAATCTCAACTGAAATTAACTACAGCCACGGCTGGCTCTTATACAGGGTGCACCATGTATCCTTCTCTATATTGCTATCTCCTAACGCTAACAGATACAGGGTCGGTTAACCAAGTCCAAAGGAGCGTAATTTTGTGGCCATCTCGATTCCGTCGAGACATACAAGATATCTGTGACCGTTCCTGAAATATCCTGAAAAAACTGAAAAATCGAGATTTCTTATTTTCGTCATATCTTTTTTATTATTGGAGATTAATGAATAATTTTTTGTGGGCTTACATAAGTCGTTAAGAGCTACCCATCTGACATTTCAAAAATTTTCAAAACCGACTAGATCCCAGAATTTTCATAGTCAACTTTCGTTTTTCTTATGGCCACCATAGTGTTTTTTATGTTGTTCGGTATAAAAAAAATTATAAAAACTAAAAATTGTTAAACTTCAAAAATTAAATTAAAAAATTTTTTATTCTTCTTTTTTCTTTACAAAAAAGACACATTTTTAGACCGAATTTCATAGACAAATTGAAAAACCATAAGGCAAACACTATTTCGGCGTATTTTACAAATGTTGACGTTTTTCGACGATTTTTTATAGTTTTTTCTTTGAAAAAAGAAGAATAAAAAAATTTTAAAATTTTTTCTGAAGTTTATTAATTTTTGGTTTCCATTATTTTTTTCATATCGAACGACGTAAAAAAATAATATGGCGGCCATAAGAAAAACGAAAGTTGACTGTGAAAACTCTTGGATCTAGTAGGCCTTGAAAATTTTTGAAATGTCAGATGGATAGCTCTTAACGGCTTATGTACGCCTACAAAAAATTATTTATTAATTTCCAGTAGTAAAAAAGATATGAGGAAAATAAGAAATCTCGATTTTTCAGTTTTTTCAGGATATTTCAGGAACGGTCACAGATATCTTGTATGTATTGACGAATTCGAGATGGCCACAAAACTGCGCATCTTTTCTCTAATTTAACCGACCCTGTATCTCTTAGCGTTCAGGAGATAGCAATATAGAGAAGGATACATGGTGCACCCTGTATAGATAAGATGCCTGGCGTGCTATCGAAGTCTTCTGGCGTAGCTCTAGACACAGTCACGCGATCTCGAACATGCTCATGACGCAGAACCATTCTGGCAATGTGTCATTCCTGTCTAAACAGCGAGAACTGTCTCGAACCAGCTGGCTGGCTGAGAAGGTAAATGATCAATAACATAAACGAATAAGAATCCAGAATACTTTGCCAGTGTTCCTTCGTTGCATTGCAATACGTATCTACCCATGTTAAAGGAAATCCTGTTTCGTCCCATCTTTTTAATTATTAAGGATTCCTCTGGGATTATTCCCGCACATGTCCCTTCCAACCACTCCCACTTAGAAGTGTACCTCGTGTAAATGATGATGGGTTTCATACCGTTAATACCCACGGGCAACCCAATCCGAGTGTTGGAAGCAGATAGCGCCAAAGGCCAAGGGAAAACCAACCCAAAACGCTCAAGCGAGAGTATTAACCGAGACGCCAGCAAGTCAAGTAAGCACTGCGCTTACTACCAACTGAACAGAATTAATCTCGGAAGTCGCCGCGACGCGTTTAAATTAATAAACCGTTCTGAATAATTGTTCTTCAATTAATTACTTGTGCAGTGCAGCATCTAGATAAATCGCAAGTACACGTTCTCCATGCTCATGTTTTCCTAGTTTATCATACTTATAATAATTAATAAACCTTTTACCCTATCATTGAGATACGCCGCGCGTAATATACGCATCAATAATTATCACAATTTTTAATAGCCTACACGCAAGCCGGTTATTGGGACCGCAAAATCCTTTTCTAATAAATCTGACCATGTGTAATTTTCATATTGCCTGAGAAAATTCGATCGAAATGTTTTTTTTTTACAGTTTAAATTGGAGCAATGAAAAATGAAACCCATCTCTAGCTTCTTGAGTGAAGGAAATTATAAAATGACTTCTCCCAAACCTGCATGTAATATTATCGATATTACAGATCTCTGTTTTGCTAGCGTTCTACCTATGAAATAACTTAGTTTTACAGTCCCTCGATGAGAGCTTCTGAATCCTGTATATCTATTAGTTGAACATTGAACTGCGGTAAAACGTAAAACCTTAATAATTACGTGCAGGAATCGTGCTAGATGTCTCAGCAGCAGAGCCATTCTGCTTGCATTAAATTCTATGTCCATGTATTGATTAATTATTTTGCCTTGAAGTTTCAAGTAGAGAGCGTCGTAGACCCGAAAATGTCCTCCCTTCCTCGAAAACCAGTGAACCAACCTGGGTAAGATTATGAATTTTCTCATAAATAATTCAAAGGTCCTAATTGCACTATTGGATTATTTAACTCAAAATTAAGAAAGCTTGAAAACTGATTTCGGTCAATTCTCATTTTCAAATTCTTCCAGATTTTCTCCGCCATAATTTTTTTCGCTATCATTCCAAAAGTGAATCAGTCCGCTTTATAAATGTATCAGAGTAGCATTCCTGTTCAAATAAAAACGATTTGGCTGTTGGAAAGACCATTACCGTAAAATTTACATGCGAGTGTAACAAGTAAAGTGCATGCAGCTGGTAGATACACCTAAACATAATAATTATTGTAGGTGTATTATAGATAGAACAATTTTATTATTATCACTGAAATAAACATAAACTCGAAATCAAATCAAAGTCTATAGGCAAGTTAACCTACTTTTACATTTACATCAATCGACATCAGACATTATAATAATATGTAGTTGTGTCTTTCTTATAGGTACTCAGATATGTTTTTACAAGATACTCCAAGATAGGCGGATCGGATTGCAACTAATGAGGAAGAGAAGAACACTGATTACCGGCTATCGTACCTACCTATATGTGATAATTAATGATTGCATAACGCCATAAAGTGACATGATTACGTCAAACGGGGACGGTCACTCTCGCTTTAATACACGTCGGATATTGTAACAGAACTATCAGAAGAAAGTGAAGTGTTATATAGCTTGATTAATGAATGAATGGATGGAATTACATGAAAAATTATCAATTTTTCATCATTCTCGGTACATATTTGCACCTCAAGCCCATGGAGAATTTTGATCACCATAAACAATAATAATTGAATAACAAGTTTGAATTTTAGAAATTTATTTTATTTTATTTTATTTAGATATTTTATTTTAGGCAATGGCTCGATTCCTTGGCACTCTGTTACTAAAGTCACAATTAATTTTATTAGGGTCACAAATATTATTAATTTTATTATTTGGAAATATTTTATATGGAAGAAAAAAGTTTCCTTGCCCTACAGGGGTTTGAACCAGGGTATAATCAACGAGCTTATCCACTTGGACACACAGGCCTGTTATAAACGAATGTCAGAAGTGCTGATATAGCTACCTACCGTTTGCCATTTGATTTTTATTAGAAATATCAACATAAAATACAAGAATTGTGTTTTTAACAATAATATTTGTCCTTTCAAAAGGTATTTTTGGTATTGTTAACTGACAAATAACGTTTAGTACCTTATTATTCGATGGAATTGTCTCAACAAATACCAACTCGACCTTAACGAATTACCGGGATATTTTTATATGAAACTGTTTTCTCATACTTACTTGCATGTAGGCAATTTCCAATGCAAGTAAGCTCTCGTGGTATTACCCCCGATAATTGCCACAGTATACTCCAAATATTTCCAGGTGTGTAATAATTGGCTGTATTATCAAATATTTCCAAAGCTGTGTACAGATATTTCCAAGAGTGTCCCACCCCTTTGTCTCTAGTCTAAAAAAGCTCATCCAAGCATCGCAGAAAAAAATAAAAGCCCGTTTTTTAAGTAAGTTAGATGGATACATTTTTCCAACTTTCATAATACCTACTTAATAAGTTCAACATAGTAACATTATTACTCGCTTTTTTTGAACGATTAGCAAAGAATGAAGATTAAACACATAAAAAAGAGTATTTACGATATAATTCAAGGTTCAAATAATATTAAAAAAAAAACAGGTCCGGTTACTGTATCAAAAATTAGAATTATGTTCCATAACAACAAAATTCTTTGTTATCAAAGATGAAAGAGCACAATCATATTACTGCTGAAATAGTTACATATCGACTATCAGTATTAATGACGATAATTTGAATAAGCCATTAATCCGTTAATCGATACAAATAATCTCATGAAAGCCGATTATAAAATGAAATAGTCGCATTGACGTACCCGAGGAGCTGCAGCAAAGACTGGAACATCATCGGGCTGTTGTTACATTAAACTTTGCCCCACTAAAGTTATAAAACAGAAAAACAGAAAACAAACCAAAATCGGCGACAAGGTTTTATTTGTTATCCATCCATACCATGCAAGGTGGTTAAAAATAACCAAGTGGAATCATTTTGAGCATGTGGCATTAGATATATTGTAATCTACCATTAATTAAGAACATACTTTGATGATAATAATTCAAAATTATGTAGTGAAATTATTGTTTTATTAAATAATACCGATAATGGAAAATGCCAACAGAGATAATCTGAATATTTATTATTGGACATTAAAATTTAATTCACTTATTTTTCCGATATACAATACATGGGCGTTCGGGGTGTCCCGGTTTTATGTTTATTAATCAACCACTGATTAAAAGTTATCTATCTCGGAGGACGCAGAGAATCAGAATTATTCATTTATTGCCTTCCATCCTCCACTGCCAATTTTTAATTCACATTATACAGCAGCTGTTCTGATTGGCATTTGTAAACATTACTGATACTAAAACTGAAATGTATAAACAACAACGCTCTATTAAATATCCATACTGCAATCGTATAATTTAACATAATAATAATTTGTTTTGTTGTAAAACTTATACAATAACTTAAATTGTTGATTTAAGATTCGAGGTTAGTTGGACCTTCCACTCTTAATAATACATAGTTTAGTTCGTAATGGGAATAGACCTTATCAGTTTTACCGGCTAGAGAGCTGCGGGGAATAAACGTAAGGGGAAAGGCTAATGTTAGTGGCTCACGAAGGGTTTCTTCTTCTTAATATGATTGTAATATATTTTATATGTAGGTTGTAACGACCTAACGGCGTTAAAGCAATTAGTGCAAGCAGGTTTCACTTTCACTATTTACAAGATTGAAACAGCTAGCGATCTCTCTTTTCCAGCGACCGTACTTAGAATATCGAATCCTGTTTATGATTCTATAATCAGTAGGTAGATCCCGTGTAACTAGCGAATTGTGACCTAAAACGTGAGTCTATTATTATTATTATTACTTCTAGGGTAAGGTTCAAAGCCCTCGTACCGAAACTTGCGCTTATTGACCCTTTGGATAATTATTATCGCATCAGTTCCGTCTCCCGAAAGCATTTCAGTATGAGTCCAATGGGTGCTTGTTCTATTTCTTTTGGTTCCGCCATTTCGGTCCCAAATACTAGAAGTCTAGTTCCCTCTAGTGCTGGGCATTAGGTGGTATGGGGTTCCCTTCCTCTCCCCGCATCTCCTGCAATCTGTGTTATTTTTCACTCCTATTATTTAGAGGTGTTTCATTAGTGGGCAGTGTCCTGTTAGAAGTCTAATTGCCCATCTCAGCTGGTGTTTACTCAGCTTTTTCAGTTACATCTTCTCTGCTCCCTCTTCCCTTTACCCACCTAGTCGCTTGAACAGCGCCCCAGTTAGGCTTAGGTAAGGTCTGCATTGAAGTTGCTCCATTTTCTCCCATGAGGAAAATTAGTTGTTGGTATTTTGTGTCAAGTTTTTTGACTATTAGGATCCACGTTTCTGGTTTTGAATTCCCAGTCTTTTTGGATTTTTTTCTGGTTCCTCTTGGGTTCCTGGTATCCACACTAGTGCTCTTATAGGTTTCGGAACGTCCTTGATGCCGAGTTTCGCTCCTGACCAGGGTTCTATTTCCCTGACCACTCACCAGCCAGTCCTTTGTGGCCCGGTCAGCGCAGGAAGCCATGAAAAAGTCCCCTCTAAGCTGCACTCCTGAGAACCTTGGTGCAGGTTCTCCTTCTTTTATGTTGTTCCGGTTCCTTGCTGGTCCCGGGTTTTGTTACACTGGGGTTCACCTTCAACCCTAGCTTTCTAGGTTCCCCCTGGTTTTGTAGTTTCTACTATTTTCTCAGTTTCCTGCCAGCGGCTCCTGAGAATTTTTTTTTGGGTGGGTCTTTCTTTTCAGAATCCCCTTCTCTTTTTGAATTAGGTGTGTCCATCATGGTTCCCACGAGTAATGGAGCTATTAAAAAAACAAAATACCATACGCAGAGCTCCATACGTATGGTAGGCATTTATTTTCGAAGGTGCGCCACTTCTTAGAGGTTGAATCCAGAAGGAACTGACCTACTATTCAGCCACGCATCCTTTTAGCCTGGGTTCCCGCCGTAGGATTTAGGTTTTTAAAGGTTGTCTCCTTTTGGTTCAGGCTGTAAATAAACCCCCGTATTCCGCTGTTCGCGAGATACATAATACATAGTTTAGTTCATAATGGGAATAGACTATATCAGTTTTACCGGCTAGAGAGCTGTGGGGAATAAACGTAAGGGGAAAGCTAATGTCAGTGGCTCACGAAGGGTTTCTTCTTCTTAATATGATTGTAATATATTTATGTAGATTGTAACGACATAACGGCGTTAAAGCAATTAGTGCAAGTAGCTTTCACTTTCACTATTTACAAGATTGAAACAGCTAGCGACCTCTCTTTTCCAGCGACCGAATAGAATATCGAGTCCTGTTTATGGTTCCCTCGATGGTTCCATAATCAGTAGATCCCGTGTAACAAAGCGAATAGTGACCTAAAACGTGAGTAGATGTCTAGAAAAGGGTCATGCGCAATGAAAAGATTCCATTATGAGATAGATAGATGGAGCGTATTTCCGATAGGTCAATTAAAATCACCTGAGGTGAGAGGAAACGGTTATTTGCTGGAGATGACATAATAGAGACAGGACGCAGGGGACAGCAGCTAGAAAGGAGCAAATCGATCTGGAACGATTGTAGTCTTATCACTTCAGTGGCATTCTCCTTATCGCGGCGCCCGCCCCACGGTTCTGAGAACTCTGCATAGCGACTGAGTGTTGCGGTGATTCATTCGTATCGCCGTGCTGGGGCGGCATAATTCAAACAATTGACTGATTCAACTATTCCGACTAATTTCCATTAGTTTTCGCTACAATAATTAATGATTTTAGAAGTTTTTATCCTACCGTATAGTACCTACTACCAACTTTAAGGTGACAAGATTATTTTTTAGGTAGAATGAGAAGTAGCCTAAAAAAGCGCTCAAATGTGCTAAAAAATTCTACAAAAAAACATATCAAAAATTATATTGAAAAAATTTCACCCTTCGCTAGAGACCCTTTGTTTTTGGGCGTTAAATTAGAGACTTGCATATAAAATTGACATTGCTGCCATTCATTCATTTTGATTTTTGACAGTTAATTTATTTTAAATCTCGTCCAAAATATAAGGTAAATTTTTTTATCCTCAAATATGAATGAATTATTATAATTTCTTGTTATATTAAATGACAATTCATTATGCGTATTGGAAAATGAAGGTGTTTTCGAAACAAGAACAAAACAGAGTAATTAGCAGGGTCATTATCAGCTCATCATCGTCAATGTGAGTAGGTATAACCGAAGTGTGACTTGTTCTTGGTGTATCGCAGATAGAAGCCGTTTGTTTTATTAATAGCCACCTATTAATGATATAACTAAGGACAATGACACAAGGCAACGGCAGTGATTGTTCTTGTATTGTTGTGTTCATATACAAACATATAAATGCTCTATCGTATTCCCATGTACATTGTAGACACATACGACTACCACACTGACCTATGCCTCGCAACTAACTACTTAATAAAGGTGGAAGGTAGTAGGTGGTGGTAGATAGGTACACGTACTTTTATTGTCTACCAAACTGTGTGACGGAATTACACAATTCGCAAAATCCACGACCGTTGTCATAACTCATAATAACAATAATGGAATTAAATATTATGTTGGGTAAATGGTCTGTGGTAATGTATTTAAAGATACGTTAAAACGTTACCGTGATTATAGGCACCGAGTATAATAACTTTTTTTAAATTAGGTATCCGTTGTGATGTTTGATGTTTCCTATTTTTTTCAAAATTTTTAATATTTATTTAATATATTTTCCTAAATTTGAAACTTTTTTTCGCGACAAAATCGTCGGCAACGATCGTGTTCAAGGCCTCATTTTTTAGTAACGTATTTTTGTATTTTCATTTTTTTTTTAAATAAACGCTACCGTTTTTACTTTTTCACCTTTTTACATCTGCATTTCGAACTTTTTCGAGTTAGCTTTGTACACATTTTTTTGGATTAACGAATGTATACATGGTGAAACTTTCAGGAAAAATCTTAATGAGACCTCTTTCTAAATGAGCTCGACCCCCCCCCCCCCCCCTAAACAAATATTTCTACTACTTTTTTTGCAAACAAGAAACAGCGTGTTTTAAGGTACGAGTAAGTTCGTAGGTAATAACTCGCAAAAATTAATAAATAAATGACTCACCCTCCATGGGACCTACTTTCCGAGGCAATAATAATGCTAAATTGTATTCGTAGGGAAATTCATAATAATCATAATAATGGTTTATTCAAAGTAAGGACAAGAAAACGTTTATAAAACTGGAACGTGGACTTTCATTTTTTAATAATAACCAACTTACCATAAATGATTCATTTTGTTTGTATTCTGTCGCATATCCTTCCACCTGTGATGTATGTTCGTTGCCATTACGTAGGTATGTATTGGTAATAATAGCAATAGCGTGGTAAAATAAAAACCTTAGTGTGAGCGTGTAAATGTATAAAAGCAACCGTTCCTGACTATGACGGTTGCTATGTGAGTAATATTAAACAGAGAGCTTGCAAAATAAAATTATACTTGTAATAGTAGGTGGGGTGGTACCCATGTTTAATGTATGAGGGTGGGTTGATTAGTAATCGGTTTGTAGAAGAGATATCGCCACCGGTGTCCAAAGCAGTTGCGATTTTCAAAGGGTATTTCAACCCTTTTTCGCTCAACAACTTCTACGCCAATGCAATTTTTTATTTCTAAATCTAAACAAGCAGTTTTTTTTTTTACTTTTTTTATACAGGGTGAATCAGTTTTTTGTAGCAGGACTTCACCATCAGTTTATGAAAAAACAAAACGAAGAAAAACACGGGAAAAAATCATCAGTAGCGTAGATAGAGGGTATTTGATCCTTTTTCGCTCAACAACTTCTACGCTAATGAATTTTTTTATTTGTAAATCTAAACAAGAAGTTTTTTATACCGAGTGAATCAGTTTTTTTCTAGCAGGACTTCACCAGTTTATAGAAAAACAAAGCGAGGAAAAACACGGGTAAATAAACCATAAGCGGCGCAGATAGAGGGCATTTGACACTTTTTTCGCTCAACAACTTCTACGCCAATGCAATTTTTTATTTATAAATCTAAACAAGAAGTTTTTTATACAGGGTGAATCAGGTTTTTGTAGCAGGACTTCACCAGTTTATAGAAAAACAAAACTAAGAAAAACACGGAAAAAAAACATCAGTAGCGTAGATAGAGGGTATTTGACCACTTTTTCGCTCAAAAACTTCTACGCGAATTGATTCCCTGAGGAGAATTCTTACAAAAAAAAGGTATAGGTACTTATGAATATTGGAAATTCTACGCCACTGATGAGTTTTTCTCCCCGTGTTTTTTTCGTTTTGTGTGCTCTAAATTTTAATAAATAACCTCTTGCTATAAAATTAAAATATTAAGAAGAGATGCGGCGAAAACTGTAAAACATCCTGTATCTTTTTCTCTAAGCTTTTCCGGACATTATGTTTATGGGAACTGTTATTCATTAAAACAAGTCTTCTTTTTACAAACTGGTGAAGTCCTGATACAAAAAACTGACTTTCCTGTATAAGTAGTATGATGGTTTTGGTTACCTTACCAATTTTTATGGATCATCTCTGTATAGTGTTTGGTTTGGGGTTCGGTGTTTCGTGTGTCTGTTTCTAAAGAAATTCTCAGTACAAAGACGACCGCCTCTCATTAAAACTCCGAGAGAAGAGAAGAGACTATACTTTTGCTGACGGTGACATAATGAGCCCCTCAATCATTGTTGTGCTTGCAAGTTTCTAATTAAAAGCCCCGTCTTAATTAATGACCGGATCGGAACTCCATGTCGAATGGCGTAACATTGCATAGCACTAGCTTTAGCACAGCGGGCAATCGCTTTTCTTACTTTCAGTTGATAATTGAATGTCTTGAACCGCAATCGTGAATCTGTGCACGAATAAAGATTACCTATACCAACTGTTACTCTCGAGGTTACTCTTTATTTATTTAATGAAAGGTATTAGTTTTATTAGGCTTCTTGGCTGATTGGCTTTAATTCTTAAAGTTTGTGGTAAAGTTACTAATGGCGTGGTGAGAAGACGCGGTAAAAATTAGCATATGATAGGTCGAAGATGTCAAAGGTGCTTTCTTATTGGAAGGAAGGGCCAGGACGCAGCATGAGGAAGACGGACGCGTGGACGGGACGCGAAAAGTCCACCTGGAAAACTACCTTACCTAAATTAACTTTTTATCTTCTCCCGTATGAACTTCGAGTTTTTAAACCAACAACGAACCAGTTGTTCGGTTGTTTCGAGAAACTGCTTTTCGCAAGAACTATATACCCCCGCCATTGCTAGTTTTCTTCACCGACAGTAAAATATTCCCTCAACATCGGCTAGAATCAAAGCGTGTCGCTCAATTAGTGTTTCCCGATGAATAATATCTCTAATCAACCTAAATTTTCGGCAGTGACCGACCCCAACATCGAATTTCGCGTGGCAAAAGACTCTCGTCAAATTAATGCGAATATCCCACGGTTTCCACCGTGCAGCAACACTATCTCTAAGCATCTTGTTTTCTAAATGATAGCTGAATAACTGATTGCTAGTAGACTAACGTATCCAAAAGAATAATAACTCCAGCGATTGCAATTATTTACACAATTTTGAACATTTTGTGATGTTGGGAGGGATTTTTTTGTAATTAAAACAAAAGATGGTTAAATAAAATTATTCGATGATCAAACCTGATCAAGATGGGCAGCACGGATTCCATAAAAAAGGGAACAATTTTGTGAAAAAAGTGACGACACTGCATTGGATAGAATGAATTAGTACCCAGATTAACGGTTCATTATTATAAGTCCCAACTTGAACAGGGATGCCACATTGACAAATTTTATTGGACACGAGGAATTATAGAATTTGAATGCGTCCACTTATGTAAAATCGTGTGTTTTCCCAGTGGAGGTTGTTTAAAGTTGACTGTCATTTTTATTTAAATTAAAAAAAAGGAAATCTTTTATTTCGGTTACAATGTGGAGGAAATTATTTGTGTTTTTAATTTACGGTCTTTCTGAACATGCTGAAAATCCTGTCAGGATTTTGGTAGAACTTTTACACAATTCTTTACACACGAATTCACCGACGTTAGTTACCACTTCGGCACTAGTTTGACGCGCGAAAGGTACACTTGCTGCTGGTTTAAAAAGGTTTTCTCGGATAAACCGACGGTTTTATAATCTGAATACAAGACAAGTGACAAATAAGAAATAAGTACCACTTATTTGAGTTGAGTGCTGGCGTTTCTCTTTGGATTTATTTTCTAGAAGAATCCACTTATCTTTCTATTTCCATTTCGGATCATTACACCCTGTATACCGTGTCCGCCATTTCAGGATCACGCTGTATATTTTTTTCCGGTACCTACCTACCCGATTTTTTTTTAAATTTGTTTAAATGTCATTATGTTGTAATCATTACCTTTATTAATAATTTTTGTTTTGTTTCAGATTTAGTACACTGCACGAACGAGCCCAACGTTTCGATACCACAGTTAGCAAATTTACTTATAGAGAGGTCTCAGAATGCGAATTGGATAGTAGTTTATAAGGCTTTAGTCACAGTTCATCACATGATGTGCTATGGAAATGAAGTAAGTGTATAGAATTCCATAATATTATGTCATTTCTATTTTTTTTTTTTATTATTGTCTTGCTTTTGTTGCAATTTTTTTTTATGTATGTTGAAAACTTGGTCAAATACAGAATATTCCTAAATACTAGGTAGGTACATACGAAAGGAGGTTTGGCTTATTTTATGTCTAAAAGTTCATATAAACATAGGCCCGCAACCGCTTCGTTACCGATCTACAGGGTGTTGAAATTAGAAGACGTATTCTTTTTTTTTTCTTTAATAGGTCCTTGAAGTTAGTCAAACTTTAGTCAAACATTTAGACACACAGGGTCATCCCAAGTTTGTTTTTTAACAGTCAGTGTCGACTAAACTGTCAAAATTAATGGAAATAAGAAATTATCCAAAAAAAACCAGAGCAGGTTTTACCATTTTGAAAATTTGAATTTCGTCTGAACTCTGAACAAATCAGAGGAAATTGTTTCTTTTGTTTCTCGATAACGGTTACAAATTCAAACAAAATTATAGGAGACCAAAACGTTTTTAAATAAGTCAGAAAATTCATATTGTATTTTAGAATCTACCAGCGGCGCATCGCAAAAAACTTCAGGGGGAGAAATGGGGGCGAAATGGGAGAAATCCAGGAAAAAATATCTTTGTAGATTCTCACAACTCACAACAATTTGTCATGCCTAATCCAATAATTTGTAAGCCCTCCAGCGTAACCTGTACTCAAAATTTGAGATAAATATCTCAAAAATTATGGGAGCTATAAAAAAACTATTTTTTTAATATAAACTTTTAGGCATAAAATAAGCCAAATAATTACCTCTTTTTGCATGTACCTGGTATTTAGGAACACGCTAATGAAATGATTATTTTTTAATGTGGTAAGCTTATAACTTATTAAATTTTATAGTTTTGTGTCACATTTGACGTGAATATGCTAATGCTACCATAATAATTATTATTAAATGCACTGATAACTAAAAAAAAACTTTTCTTTAATCAATTCTCCCGAGTTTCTTGATGATGATAATGGTAAAAACGGCACTTCGATATCTGCTTCCTATCTCGAGATATATAACCCTGCCGGTAACGTCATATCAAAACATGGAATAAGTAGCCAATGCCGTTAAAGGAAAATAAAAAAATGTACAAAAACGCCATTTTTAGATATAACCCCTTTCGCTGGATGACTCATGATAGTTT
Source organism: Malachius bipustulatus (assembly GCA_910589415.1). Classification (NCBI taxonomy): domain Eukaryota; kingdom Metazoa; phylum Arthropoda; class Insecta; order Coleoptera; family Melyridae; genus Malachius; species Malachius bipustulatus. Next base: position 59,496,956 of record OU342630.1, read on the forward strand.
CAAAATGAAGGAAACGTTTCTTGTTTTCCTTATGTGGATTTTTTTTAAATAATAGTTTTATGTAATTTTTTCTTAGAAGAAAGTAATTTTTTTAAAAAAAGACCCGCATGTCTGTAAAAATAAATTTTGTACACGCTTTTTTTAAGGCAACAATCCCACCTTTTATTTTAGGGGTAGTCATTACAAACAGTTTTTTTTTTGTTTTGGATTGCAATTTTTGCCAAGCAATATAACCCACGTTTTGCTCTAAAACTGTAAATGTCAACGAAATATTTTCCTGCTTACAGAGGTTTACCCAATACCTTGCGTCCACCAACAGTACGTTTCAGCTGAGTAATTTCCTAGATAAGAGTGGAGTTCAAGGTAAGTCGGTCGATATTTAGCATGTTATCGTTATCGCTCATCAGCTAATTATTTATTAACACGCCCTTTTCGCGGGTGTGCTAGAAAATCGTTATTCTTGCATGTCGATGTCGTGTAGGTACGAGGTACTAACAAAGCTATAAAAGAACTTATCGTTTGTTCAACTCTCGCTGAATTACTCGATCATCAATTCGCTATAGAACAAACAACAGACTTTATACCTATTATCGTTTAATTATCTATAAAATTGAAACTTGTTGTAAATGAAATTTAGTGTTAATAGTCACGTGTTCTATCTTATTATGGTGTTGCGCTAGACATAAAATAACTTTTTTTTCCTATAAAATGAAGCAAACGTTCAATTAAATTGTGGCCTGGCCTCATGACACAATTAGGTAATATTTGATTAGGTTGCATGTCTATGGAAATATTATGAGCACCTACGAGTGTATTTATTACCTACCTTCTGAAGTTTTCAATAATACTTACTATAACGTCTTGAAATTCGCTTTGACGCAAGAAATTTTTGCCTTTCAAATGAAGGTTCTCCCCCCTTCCTCCCTTTCCAATAAGAATTCCTGAGTTGCCGGGGCTAGAGGGATGTTGCTTCACGGTCAAAATCAAAAGGTGTTCCCCGACAAAGAAAAATTGACCTGCCTCGGGATTTTTATTCCGGTCTTCGGCGGTGATTTTTTGATGCTCGTGACTTAACTTGAAATTCAATTTTTCTTCATTCTCTTTCGAATCCCGCAAACCACATCCCGAAATCCACAACAATTTCTGAGGTATTTAGCAAAAACCCATTTTTGGGCCATCTTTTTCTATTTTTCGGGCCACATTTCCCTATCTTAGGACCACTTGGTTACGATTGCGAAATACCTGATTTTCGGAAAGAGCGCCCTCGGAAACATATATCCCCACTATTCGGGTCGTTGGGCTAGGTTATTTTTTACTTTGTGGGAAAAAGACCTCTACCGTGAGAAAAAAGACCTTCTACCGTGGGAAAAAAGACCTACACCCGGACCAAGATGGAAAAGGGGATCAAGTTAATAAGACCAATCACTTTAGATTCGTTTTCGAACACCTTTTCTTGCGTAACGTAGATAATTTCCCAAGGTCGTCTTCTGTTGATTTCCTAGATATTTGCTACATTTGTTTAATTATTGTATTTGAAGTATATGCGCGCGTGGAAAAAAATTGTGCAGTCTGGATGCAATAGTTGATTGCGGTGTTGTCAATTATTGTTAATAATTAAGACCACAGTGGTCTGGTTTGTTGTGCGTGCATGGCAAAATTTTAAAGTTAAAAAAAACAAGCAGGTACCAAAAGATTTTGCCAAACATTGGTCCACGTAGTGCTGGTGCAACAGACCATATTTCATTCAACTGGTAGTTGAATTTTTCGGGCTAGTGACTATTGAAAAAGCTATAGGCTCCAACGTTAGGATCTGCAGCAATCCATGTATTTTTTTGTTTTAATTCTTTGCCTTAGCTCGCATTAAGTGACAACATTGGCTGATCGTCGTTTAACTTATTAACACCGGCTGCTAAAGTCAAGGTCGATAATACTAGAATGCCGATTGCTGAGTGTAGCTCATAATATGATGATTACAATCAACTCGCCACAATGAAACGAGTGATAGAGTTTTTGTCTAGTTGTGTATTAATTAAAATTAAAAAAAAATTAAGTTAGAGAGCTTGGAGGACATTTACCTTTACTGGTTGCGGGTCTGACTTGGTCCATGTCTGCATCTACTACTAGTCAGTCATCATTTCTGATGTTTAATTATAGAGAGGAGTTAGTGACCTATTAAACCCCATTTTCGTTATCGAAAAGCTGGCTCATTCATTTACCTACCAGGACGGATGATCTAGATATTATAAATATGTACCAAGATTTAGTTTCAGTTTGTATATTCATAGCTCCGGCAAAAGGCAGAGCACGTAAAATAGTTATTTATGCAACAAGTGCATAAAGTGGTACTTTTTTCACGACTGGGAAGTTTAACCTTATGAGCCGCAGGCGAGTGCGTCAATCCCAGAAGAGAAAAATGAGCACTTTATGCATGCATTATGTTGCATACAAAATTCTATACTTCTTTAGATTTTTGAGGTAACAGATTTTGTGCAGCCGCATTTGATTGAAAAATAATTTCTTCTGGTGTAGAAGATACCTAAACTACACAAAACACAAAATAATAATTGTACATTGATCTGCCGCTCTGCGAATAACTATGACGTTTCCCTAGCATGGTGTCGGTGTCAAAAAGCTTTAGGCAGAGGTCAGCGTTTCGTGAAGAACTCAGTACACTTGCCACTCATTAGAATTTGTACTGTACTTCGTTGGTCGGCTTGCAGTGACGTGTCAGATAATGGCAAGCGTTAAATAATGAACCGCTACGACACTTTATTAACTTCCGAGACCGGCGAAGTCGATCTCTCAGAAGTTATACGGAAACTACCTTCCCAATTTTGTCTGTCACCTGGTCTGTCTTCTGAGTGTCTCGGTGACTTTCCTAGGAAACACTCTAGAGGCGCCATTTTTCGTCGTAAAGAGTTGAAATGTGGCTCGATTGAAGAGGCTGACGGTCCCACGATGCCTATTGAAAATGGGCGGGATCCGTTACCGGGAAGTGTATTTTTTTCGGGAATTTCGGAGGTTTTTTGGAAAGATCCCAGGTAACATTCTAAGTGCATAAAAGAGTGAAATGCAGGTCTCATGAGTATAAAGCACATAAAGTGCAATTACTAGCCTGTTAAATGGGGTTGGAGTATTCCTCGATCGCCCATATCAGTTGTCATGCTGACAGTGGCCGAAAGTCCAATCGAGAGAGCTTCCATATATCCAAAAACAGAGCCAACCAGAGTACCAGAACAAGCACAGACATACGTGTTTCGCCCTGTTGGGGCTCATCAGTGTGCTGCATCCGGAGCATCTGGAGGATTTAAAAAAAATATTTATGTGCTTTGACCTGCATTTCACTCTTTGATGCATTAATCGTTGAGTATACTTGCATTTCCCTTTTCTTCATGATTGTCAATCGTCTGGCATTGGTGGTGTCTGAAACTGCAATAAACTTTGAGTGAACTCACGGTTAGTTCTTTAGACTGACCGCTAGATGTCGCTTGTGGAAGCTCTCTCGATTGGAGTTTGAAGTTTCGGGCACTGCCAGCATGACCACTGTTATAGGCGATGGAGGAATACTCCGACTCCATTTAACAGGCTAGTAATTGCACTTTATATGCTTTATACTCATGAGACCTGCATTTCTTTTATGTATTAATCGTTGAGTATACTTGCACTTGCCTTTCCCTCTTCAACATTCTGAGTGTCTGAAAGTTACACCGATCGAGTTGAAATTTGGCAGGGACGAACCTTGGGAGGAACCCCTCAATACGACTTATTGAAAATTGGGAGGATACGAGAATTTTAAGGCCGTACATATAGTTTTTTTACTTTAAACGTTGGAAAAACTGTCAAAATCGGGAAAAACTTCGGCAGGTCATTCCGACTGTTTTCCGCGTCCCCCATTTGTATTTTCCTGTATTTTCTACATCGTGAACGTTTTTTTTTTTCAATTTTTCTCCTTCAACATAATATACCTAATTTGTAGTGTTGACTTTAATTCGTCTCGCATATGTTGGCACTTTTATCGAAAAATAAAAAATTTCCTCGCTGCTCGAAAATTCAAGGTGCACAGGCCTGCAAGACAATAATTGGATTTATGGCCAAAGGTTTCAGTCGCCAGATGAAGCAGTCGACGCCTTGAAAAACGTCATTTTTACAGTACCAACAAAAGAGTGGCAGAACTGCTTCCAGAATTGGTTCGAGGGCATGTAAAAGTGCATTGATCTTCGTGGAGAATAATTTGGAAAAAACATTGAAATCTTTAAAAGCTATCTGCTGTTTTATTCCAGCTCTATTTGCAAGACTTGAAAGACGGATGACACACGGGCGAAATGCGGTATTGGAAATTGGGTCTGAATGACCAATAAATATTCGCAAACGCTATTTTTTTTTGACCGATGAACAGTTTGAATGGAATTGCGGATAATTAAAAATGCATATGTGAAATCTGCACTAAACGACACGGGAAGCGGAGTCTAGATTCTTTCGCCCGTTTCCCTGTTTTCTTCGCACGCAGGATTCTTCGCCGTCTCCCTTCTCTCTCTCTCTCGCTGTGCCCTTCTTCGCTCCCGGTCAACAGGTGTCTTTAAATCGTTATTAATGAATGTTTCCATAACGATAATGATTAATAATCATCTGGTTATCAATAAGTTTTAAAAGAAAAGGGGACCATGAAAGTGTGCTGCGAGAGTGGGACACACACACACACATCATTAAAAGATCTCTGATTTTAATGAGTTTGAATCTGGTATAGGTCACATTGTTATTATTCTTCCATTGATTATGTCACTGTTATGGTTTGTAGTAACATTTCTCTCTTTAACATAATTAATGATGGAACTCTGATGCGAAATACACGTTGTTATTATTATTATTATTATTATTATTATTATTATTATTCCTTTCCCCTTCACTTGCATAACATTCATCATCAGAGTTTTCACATCTGCTAGCTAAGCTCTACATCTTGGAGCTTGGAGGAAGGACTACATACTGACATGACATGTATTATATTATTCATCAGCGATTGTTTTTACGAATACGAATATGTAATTGAATCAAAACGTGGGCCATCACTTGCTAAATTGAAACTGAACCATGAGAATTATCGCGAACTGGTTTCATTTCAATATTGTAAAAATAATTTTTTTGTAGGTTACCTTCAAAATTTCATTCTATGATATTTCTATAAGTTGCTTAAATAAATCGAATTTCTGAATTTTCAATCCTCGGTTCAATCATAATACATACTTGTGATTGGTTAATTTTTTTTATAAAATTTTATACCCATCGAAGTTGCATATTTTTCAAATTGTCTGAGAAAATTCAAAGACAATGATTTTTACAATAATAATTATTGAAGTCCATAATGAGCAATTTATAAGTTATTAAGAAATGAAAATCGCCATTTTCAATTTTATGTGTTGTCAGGGTGTTGAGGTATCAAGAAAAAAATCGTTTTTTAATAATAACTTTGATAAGAATTAAGAATCAAGATATTTGAAAATTTGTGTACACCTTCCATGCATCCAGAGGCATTTCCCAACGTATAACTTTTAGTTATTGTGGCAGTGGTATTCGTGCAAGTCGCGTTACACTTAATATTTTTGAAAAAAAAAATAGTAAGTTCAACCGATGCAAGGTTTTCTGATAAAAAAATAGAATTCATTTATAGGTTGCCTCTTTCTGAAACTGCTAACAGAACTGCAGAAGTTCGATTCAATCTGTACTCCGATAGAAAAAAACGTGTTCTCATAATATCTGACTCTTTAAAAATTGGCCTGTGTAGATAGTAAACGTCGTTTAACATAAATAAAAGCGAAACTGTCGAATTTGTGAATTTATTTTAATTTGTAAAGTCCAACTCTCTGCTCAAACACAGGTATCTAAACATACAGGGTGCACCATGTATCCTTCTTTATATTGCTATCTCCTAACGCTAACAGATACAGGGTCGGTTAAACAAGTCCAAAGGAGCGCAATTTTGTGGCCATCTCGATTCCGTCGAGACATACAAGATATCTGTGACCGTTCCTGAAATATCCTGAAAAAACTGAAAAATCGAGATTTCTTATTTTTTCCATATCTTTTTTATTATTGGAGATTAATGAATAATTCTTTGTGGGCTTACATAAGTCGTCAAGAGCTACCCATCTAACATTTCGAAAATTTTCAAAGCCGACTAGATCCCAGAATTTTCATAGTCAACTTTCGTTTTTCTTATGGCCACCATAGTGTTTTTTTATGTTGTTCGGTATAAAAAAAAATCATAAAAACTAAAAATTGGTAAACTTAAAAAAAAATTTATTCTTCTTTTTTCTTTACAAAAAAGACACATTTTTAGACCGAATTTCATAGATAAATTTAGAAACCATAAGGCAAGCACTATTTCGGCGTATTTTACAAATATTGACGTTTTTCGACGATTTTTTATTAGGTTTTTCTTTGAAAAATTAAGAATAAAAATTAAAAAAATTTTTTTTGAAGTTTATTAATTTTTGGTTTCCATTATTTTTTTCATATCGAACGACATAAAAAAAACAATATGGCGGCCATAAGAAAAACGAAAGTTGACTGTGAAAACTCTTGGATCTAGTAGGCCTTGAAAATTTTTGAAATGTCAGATGGATAGCTCTTAACGGCTTATGTAAGCCCACAAAAAATTATTTATTGATTGTCAATAATAAAAAAGATATGACGAAAATAAGAAATTTCGATTTTTCAGTTTTTTCAGGATATTTCAGGAACTGTCACAGATATCTTGCATGTTTTGACGAATTCGAGATGGCCACAAAACTGCGCATCTTTTCTCTAATTTAACCGACCCTGTATCTCTTAGCGTTCAGGAGATAGCAATATAGAGAAGGATACATGATGCACCCTGTAGAGCATTCCATTCAAAAAAATGGTAGCTGTTTCCGGTCCAACCACGTCATTTTGAAAATATTTCCATTCAACGGATCATATGCCGTTAGGGCCGTAACCAAAATTTCACATCGATTCCTTCCTTCGTTCTCCATTATATTTCTAATGTCCCGTCTTAATCAGTCACCCTGTATTATAAGGGAGTAATCGATCTTAGAGTCGTGGCTTGCCCTGTATGATAACGAAAGCTATTTTTTTTAAGTTTATAAGTAATAAGATTAAAAAATGTACTTAATGATAATAATATTACGCTTTGCCTTAATTAACATTAATGACGTCATATTCCTTACTTTTTACATTATGTATAGACCGTAGACGTGTACATTTTGAAATGCTTAAATAATCATAATAATCTCTTACTTAAATGTTCGCCTGCAATAAATAACTAACAATTAATAATTTTTGTTTCCGAAGGGCTTCATAACATACGAGCTGGTAAGTTGAGTACTAATATTTTGGGAAAGGTTGTTGGTTGGTGTTGGCGTATTGGTGTAATTAATTATTAATAAAACTTTGCTTGAGCTATTATTATTATTATTATCGTTTGCCGTAATTTATTTGATGTACCGAATATCATGGAGTATGATTTTTTTAAACCCATATTTTTGCATCCCATTTTTGATGTATGTATTATTGTGCATGAAAACCGATAGCATACATTCACCCCCATTAATTAAAAAGGACCTGACCTGGCCCCTTCAGTGTTTTCAGAAAATTGGCGTTGAAAAAATAGAGCGAGGGGCAAAAGAAATATTTAAATCTTATTGAGTTTTCAGAAAAACTAAATCTATTTTTTTAAGTGGCTCTAATTTTTTTGTCATGGTTTTGATGGACCTTTTAACTGTCAAAATGACAGATTTTTTATAATCCGGTAAAAAAAATTGATTAAAATATTTTTGAAAACTGGAAAATTAGACATTCTTATTTTTTTTCAGTTTTTTTCCGTTTCCTTGAATTTTGTTTCAATTTGACTAATAAAAGTTACAAACCTCTTGTTGGGTTGTAACGTTGTAACGTCACTTTTAATACTAACCTCCCCCCCAGGCTGGCTTTGTTTTGAAGAATATTTTTCGCAATTCTTTTTATAAGAAATATCTTTTTTCCCCAGTTTGACAGTAAAAAGGTTGTAGTGAAACGATCAAAAAAAATTTAACCCTGCATAATTGGGGCTGGTCCTTTGGATTCTACCTTGCCTAGTCCAAAACATTTTTTGTATCTGTACCTCACTGCTCTACTATTCACCAAATTAATATATTTTTCACTTTTTTTCTCAATCCTTCTTTTAATATTCTCTATTTATTTTATTTCCCCTCTTCCAACTGTCAGTTCTTAACGTCTCTTTATTAAAAAAAAATTTCCCCCCTTTTTTTAACCTCTAACAACCATTATTAATTTTTTATACTTAGGTCATTGCCAAAATGTATCAAAATTTATTCTATCTATTTCGGATTACTGCAGAGTATGTTAAAATTATGACAAAAAACTATGAATTGCCATATAAAAAAATAGACAACACTCTTTATAAATAAATGTTTTTTTTTTAAGGAGACAACGTCGGTCTTGACGTGTAGATAAGACACAGTCGCTTCACTCCAGTAGTTTTCTGTGTTATTTTAAGTAACACATTCCAACCAGACACTATCTTACAATTTAAATAGTTAAATAGACGAACACAAACATCCATGGCGAGACTGGGATTCGAATCCAGTCGATGATAGCCGCAGCAACAATTATTCCATTTCTTTTGTCCCTCACTGTACCTGTAAGACTTCTAGTGTTAACTTTGCAAACTACTGAAAATACAGCATGAAGATTGAGGTGAATCTTGCGCTAATATTTGATGCATTGTTCTATAATTTAATTATTTGAATTCAAGTGCTGCTAGTAGGTATTTCCCATGAATGCTTCATTGGTTATTCGCATATACAGGATAGCTAGAAAGCCTGGCAATCGTCAAATAAATTTTTCAGCTTTGAGTTTTTAAAAGCTGCAAAAGTAGGTAAATTTTAAAATTTAATTTTCTTTCTATTGGTGTAATTTTTTTATACAGGGTGTTCCTTGGCTTCAGTTATGACGACTTTGTTTTTTTTAATAGGACACCTGTAGATATACAATTGTATTTTCATATTTCCTGAGAAATTTAATTAAGAATTGTTTTTACAGTTGCAGTTTAAAAATACTCATTTTGAAAGCAGTGTACATTGAAAAACGGCTTACATGTCCCTGTGTCATCGTACAGTGAAATTTTTATACAGGGTGATGAAATTATCGTATTTTGCATCACCCCGTATAAAAATTTCATCTATATCATATCATATGATAATACATATGAAGTTACAATAGGGACATGTAAGCTCTATATTGAGTTGTTTCCGATGTACACTTCTTTCAAAATGAAGAATTGCGATTTTCACTTCTTTATAACTCAAATTAAATCATAAAATTGACTGTTTTTGCTTTTTTTCAAAACTAAAAACTGGAAGATTTATTGGACTGTTGCCAGACTTTCTAGCTATCCAGTATGTCAGTGATCGGTATACTTAAAGATAATAAATAGTTTCAGAGAAGAAAAAATCAATCTGGTAAATCTCATAAATGCACAATTCCTTTATCTCCATCACTGATTTTTTGATATTTTTCTTATTCTCATTAGTAATTTGGGCTTACTTGGTTGTAATAATCGGTTCATAATTTTTGGTACCTACTGGGATGCTTTTGTTGGTGGGTTTTAGATTTTTCTTAGCAACTGAACCCTCTGTAAATAACATCCATTCCATTAGTGTTGCAGTGCTCTCTTTTGTAATCTCTAATTTATAAGTTATTGTTGATATTAATGGATTTTTTGTGATATATTTTATTTTAATTAATATTTTTGCAGGGTATGACATGTCTCCATTCATACGACGTTACGCAAGATATTTAAACGAAAAAGCAGTTTCGTACAGAACCGTTGCATTCGATTTCTGTAAAGTCAAAAGAGGGTAAGTCGCTCTATTTGTGTTTAAATATATTTTTTATATTTTTATTTGTATTTTTAAATATTTATTTTTATTATTCATAAAAATAAATGTTCTACCAAATCTGTAATAAAAATATTGTTATGACATATACCTAGAAATTATTACAGAGAACAGACTTGTCAAAAAAGTACTGTTATATCCTGGATGGGTTGTAATATTTTAGTCAGAAGATGAGCCAGAAAATGTTCTCCTTGATCAGAACAAAATCGACCTGTTTCAGGCCTTTTTTCAACTTCATATTATTAAGTTTACCTACCATGAACAGTTTATGTAACTTTTATACCTCCCATGAAAATGTTATGATCTTCATTAGGACAAGTAGTATAAGAAATAATTGCCAATTGACAAGTTACAGTGTTCAATTTTTGCTTCCAGGAAAGATGATGGGGTGCTCAGAACGATGAACACAGACAAATTACTGAAAACCCTTCCAGTTCTACAAAATCAGCTCGACGCCCTGCTGGAATTCGATTGTTCCGCGAATGATCTCACAAACGGCATCATCAACATGTCCTTCATGTTACTGTTCAAAGATATCATCAGGCTGTTTGCTTGTTACAACGATGGAATTATCAATTTATTAGGTGAGTTTCAAGTTTCTTTTTTTAGCAAATTGTATCAAGAAATTGTTCCAACTATAAAAAATGATTTTTTCTTAATAAACGTTTACTGTTTTTGATAAAATGGCGAAAGCTGTGTAGTTTTTTGTTGTTTGATAATTTTGTAATTTATATTTCCGTAAGTTTGGATCATATTCTCGATATTTTACAAACTCTACGATAGAAATGTGTGGCCGAGGTGAATAACCGATGGACAGTTACTTAGCAGACCGGGGTTCAAATCCCGCCAAGGACAAATTATTTTTTAATTTTTTTAAATTGACGCTTGCTTAGTCTCAATTTTAAAATTTATAGAGAATTTATTGATGTCTCTAAGGCCAATGGCTGCGCAGCATCAAGGTGGTGTTTTATTTTTTAAATGTATTTAAAATTTATTTAGTTTATTTATGAATAATTAAAAGTGCCTAATTGTGATGTTAAATTATTTTTTCAGAGAAATTTTTCGACATGAATAAGAAACAATGCAAAGATGCTTTGGATATATACAAAAAGTTCCTTGTAAGGATGGACAGAGTAGCAGAATTCTTGAAAGTAGCCGAGGTAAGATTATTTTGAGTTGATTTGCAATGAGTCTTTGAAAACTGGACGGTTTACGTTTTAGTTAAGCCTGAAAAAATTGCTGAGAAATCTGTAAAAATATTATCTTAGAACAAATCAGTCTTGTTTTCAAATACCTTTTCGGGTTTTATTTAAAAGGCGCAGAGATACGTGGTATTGACGGGCAATTTGAACTATTTTTTTTAGAATGTCGGCATAGACAAAGGTGAAATACCAGATTTAACAAAAGCGCCAAGCAGTTTATTGGATGCCTTGGAGCAGCATTTGATGTATCTGGAAAGTAAGAAAAACAGCACGGCCGGCGTGACTTCTTCAACTAATTCAAACAGGTAGGTTTATTTATTTATTTATGTTCACTTTTATGATAATTATTCCATGTTTCAAGTACAAATGTGATTTTTGCAGTAGTAGCAATCAGAAGAACGTGAAATCAGCAGTAACTGCATTGTCGACCACAAGCAACGCATTCGGCAACGCCAGTCGTTTTGACGACGTCAATGTAATCGATGAAAGTCTGAAATTGCAAGTTCTAGCAGAAGAAGAGGCCGCCATGAATCAGTTCAAAGTAGGTAGAACAATAATTAATTGTACTCTTGTTTCCTTCTCATTTTTTTTATAACTCTACCTATAAACGTTCATTTTTAAAGTCGAAGATCCATTCACCGTCGTCTGTGAACAATCCCTTCCTGTCAAACTCTTCATCCTCAAATACGATGTCATCGACACCTCAGTCGTCCACGGCGATGGACTTGTTCGGAACGGACCCGGTGTCGTCTCAGCCGGCCGTGCCGTCTTCGAAGGCCTCCGAGGACCTGCTCCAGCTCAGCAACCCGTTTGTGGACGCCTTCGCTCCACAACAGCAGCCCTGTCAACCCAAGCCCGTGCTCGGGGTGCCTGTCTATCCGCAGCCGCAGAGCGGAAACGCTTGGATGACCACCAATGGAAATGGTGAGTTGAATTTTATGCTCCCCTTGGTTACCGATAAAATACGAACAGTTCATAGTTTGTGGTAGAAATGAACAAGAAATTTCAAAAAAGGGGTGTAAAAATAATAGTAGCTGATAGATTTTGCAAAAATTTACCAAATTTGATTATATAACATAAATGCATAACAGCATTTATAGAGAATGATTTCTGTCACCATAACACAATTAATTGTGCCTTTTTTTATACGCCAGGTTTCATATCTCCACCAGTATCTCCGCCGGTAGTGTCAAACGGGGCATTTGTGCCGGAGAGTGCTTTTGCGTCTGTGTTTGGTAACAACAGCAACAGCGACAATAATACAAGTAAGCTTTTGTTACTTTTATCCTTTATTATTGTATTTCATGATAATGTGTGGCTATAAGTGGTACTCACTCACTTGTTAACATATCTGAAACAGACTGAATGTACATACCTACTACTTGTTTGTTATTTGGCATGTGATGTGTGGTGACTGGTGACTGGTGACCGGTGAGTGGCACATAACACAACGTACATCTGAAGAAAGTTTATGTACCTATGGAAGACGCTTGCGTGGTGATGATTTTTTGACTTCTTTCCAAGGTTTTGGGATGGTCGACTGTTTATAGGAGTGTGAAGTTGGAAGTCATACTAACAAGCAGTTTAAATTTTTTAATTTTTTCATTTTTAAAGCAGCATGTCGGGTCAGCTCAGGCTGTACAAGTTTCCATACCGTGTTGTTGATTTTTGACATAAAGGATGCCCAAAAATAGTATGTACCTTGAAAAGAAATCGATAAAAAAAAACTCTTGGTATAAACTTATATGCCCCGACATAGGAACCCTTTTTCAAGAGACAGGTGATCAAAGTTGAATTTTTTTCAGTTTTTCTGAACCGCCCGTGATTACTACACCATAAAGGTTGTTTTGGTTGACAGTTCTAAAGTTAACTGTTTCCTAGAAAAATGGAATTTTATTAGCGAAAACATAAATATTAAAAGTTGTCTTAAATATTAAAACCTTCTAGTCCAGTCAAGGAAGTAGGAAGTAGAGTGTGTAAGCTGGTACCTAAACAATACTTTCAGAAACTTGTTCAGGGTGCTTAGGAGGGTGTTAATATACCAAAAGTCCTGATGACGTTGTACGGGATTTTCCTGTGGGTAAAAGTGAGTTCCCAGGGATGGATATTTGCCCCTTTGTACCCGTGACAAGTCGATTTAAAAATGATGAGTTTTATTTACAAGCAATCATATTTACAACATATCGTGGTTATATTATTATCGATCAAACAACCTGTCCTGGAATCTTGGTTTCGCCCTTGGGGGGTCTGTACTGGCCTCTGCCGTCTCCGGTACACGCGTCGGGGAACGTCCTCTGTCGGCAGGCGCTCTCTGAAACAAAAGCCGTTCCCGATGTCTCACTGCGACCTCGGGACGGCTGTTACTGGATCCGGCCCTCAATACAGGCCGGGTAGGGAATAAAGGGGGCCGCCGGCACCTCAGTACAGCGCCGGCTGATTGCCTGTTATGATCGGTCGCCTGCCAGAGCTCAATTCATCAACCTTACCTATCCAGGGGGGTAGGGACACTCACTACATGCCCCGGCTGATCTCCAGGCTCAGTTCACCTAGGAGAGAGAGTTGCTTGCCAGTCAATACCTAGCAATACTCTGCCTGATTCTTCAGCTGGCGCTCTTTATATAGCCGGTGCTGGGGGAGATAACGTCTATCGTCGTCGGAAAAACTGCATCAATTAATAAATATGTCTCTAATCGTGAAGTAAATAATAATTCTCAACTAAAGCCTCGGATTTCGTTACAATGTCTAGGAAGTGAGCCAGGGGGGGGGGGGGGAAGTTCCCACTTTTGGGCTACGGTTGTATCTCAGAAACAGTGCTTCGTAGGAAAAATTTCCTTATAATAAATTAAAGGCCATAAAATTATCTACAACTTTTATTCTATACGTGATTTTTGTATTCCCAACCGTTTTCGAGTTACACGTGCCACAAAAACAGATATTTTCGAAAAAAAACCATTTAACTTTTTACATCAAATATTCCGTAGTACCTATCATTTCGTCTAAAGTATTCATCAGAGAAAGAGCGTGCAGCTCAAAAACGGTCGAGAATTCGAAAAATCACTATAGAATAAAAGTTGTAGATAATTTTTGGTATATATTTACTCACTAAGCACCCGAACAAATTGCTGAAGGAGTTATAGATAATTTTTGGTATTTATTTACTCACTAAGCACCCGAACAAATTGCTGAAGGAATTGCTTAGGTATCTGCTCACGCACTCTTCACCCCCTTTTGGGCCATTCGTTATGACTGACTATACGTATGTTAATTAATTTTTAAAAATTTATCTTAAAATGAATGTTTTCTCTCATAAAATGACATTTTTCTCGGAAACGGTTAACTTTAGAGCTGTTAATCAAGAGTGTCTTTTTGTTTTAGAAAACATGCGCGATTCTAAAGCGCTTTTTCAAATCGCATTTATTCCAGTGGCGTAGAAGTTAGGGGTTGAAACTCTCAAAAAGTACACAAAATCTACGTCACTGAATTTTTCTAAAACCTTTATTTTACAACGAAAACGAGAGGATTAATCAGCATAATAAGAGCCAAGAACTTTGATCATCTTGGAAACGGTACGTTTGGCCATGTAATTTTAAAAGGGAAAAATCTTATTTTTTTTAATCACTGCCTTTTCTAGGTACATGCTATTTCCGCACACTCTGTATAATTATCCAACTTTAAAATGTGTGAAAAGAAGTTTTATTTCTTTCTAAATGAAGGGAGAAAATTTTATTATAAAGAAATTTTCAAAAAAGTAGCATACAATATTCTTTTTCTATTTTTATCAAGTTGTTTTTTATTGTGGCGCCACTGGAAAGAATAGTTTTTGCAAAGAAAATCGAAAAATGGGTTTTCATTTACGAAAAGAATCCAATTTCATCCTAACATTCTGCAAAATGAAAACGAGGCCTCCGTGCATAAACTTTTTTGTTAATAATCACTTTTACTTTTACTACAAGTTGTAAGTTGTGAAAGTCCTGCTAGAGAAAACGCGGACACCTGTACATATATGTTTTTCATAGCTTGAGTACATAAACTTCTCGGTTGGAGTGTTTCATTTATTCACTAATTATTATTGTATTGTAATCTTATTCGTTATCATATCACAATATAATCATCATACACGGCTCGGCTCGTATTAATTATTATTAGTTCTTGCAGCTAAAATTTTTAGTTACTGTCAGAGTGGACTGTTTTTCCTGACCTCACTCTCTTACTACTACTGCCTTACTAAATTATATTTGCCTCACTGTCAGTACTTATTTCGCTATAATTTTGTCATATTAAATTTATTTTATTTGTTTTTTTTTATATGGTTATTCTGATGTTCATTCCGTCTTATTCCGGTGTTGAATACAAAACAATAGGAACACCTTCCCCCTGACGAATTTCTCTGATTGGGATGAGTGAGCTACTTTCGTCAGGCTTCTCATTTTTATTACTTACATGTTTTTCTTATTTTTTTTATGTATTTATTTTGCCTATGAAATTAATTATTATATGTCTGATTGTCTCATTAATCATCGAAAAGTGTTTTTCATCATTTAGGATTGTAAATGCAATTTTAGAAAACCTTCTTGCGCGTCAATCGCATGAATAATATGTACTTTTATGCGTTGATTAAATTATGAATATTATCGCCATTTTGGAAATTGGGTTGCGAAAATTTCAGTTCAATTTCTTTGAAAACGCGCCCTAAAAAGAATATTAAAATTGATTTTCTACCCTCTCAACTGGTAGAAATTAATGACTAAAACACAGATTTTTCAGCACAAGTCTTCTTATAGTCATTTAGTACATTCTTCTTAGTCTGTTAGTCTATTTGACCCGACTCTTCTTTGGCCAATGATTTGCGTGTTTGCTTTACCATAAATTCGATTCTCCTTTTGCAATCCCTTGATGAATGCTCAGTAGGCTATTGATTATGTCCTTATAACCAAGGCATTAAGGAACTATCAAAAGAGCTGGTTTTTATTGCATGAATTCCTATTGCAAACGGTTATTAAGGATGAGAAATCACAGGAGTGCCATTCAATTATTAGGGGACGGAATTTGGGGGTAGGGGTGAAACTGCATCCCTTTCAGTTTTTTATTAATTATTATACATACCTCAAAAACGAAGCAAAATTAAGGTATAGTTTTGAAAGGGAATTTTTTGTAGATCATGCGATTTTGCATCTAAATGATTTATTCAAGAAATTTAGAAAACATTTCTTGTGTCAAAAATCCCTATTTCAAAAACCCGTTCTTTGATAATCTTTTCTATATAAGACATAATCAATAGGTTGTTGTCAAAAATTTGGCCCGGAACTTTGTTTTTATGCACCTTTTGCCACTTTTCACTGGATATAGAAATGTGGTTTTTGGCGCACTCTACCGGCGGAATGGTTAGTCTTCCAAAAAAAAAGTTTTTATGGGAAATGTGGACATTTTGTCTCTTCAGTTTTGTATAGAAGGGACTTGTCAAAAAAACGCTTCCTTTCTGAAATTTAGACCAAAAACTGGAAAAAGTGCAAAAATTTGGGCAAAAAGTACAAAAAAAAACTAAGTTCTGGGCGAAATGTTTGCCAGAAAACTTCAAATTAGTGTTCAACGACCCAAAAAACACGGAGGGTGAGAAAAACAAAACTAAGTACAACAGAACACCTCTAGCCTATAAAACAGAAAAATATTAATTCAGTAAATATTTTTATATAACTCCCATGGAATCAAAATTGCATTTACATGACCCTCGACCAGGTGTGTGTTTATCGAATACTAACATACGCTTTTTCTGTTTTACGCAAGCTGCTGAAGAGACTAACAATATCCTCTACAACCCTTTCCTCGTAGAAGATTCCGCCCCTCCCTTACTCGAGATCGATTCCCCGAACAGCCCCAGCTCGAAACCCATTCATAACGTTCTCGTTTACTTCCAAAAGCGGAACGATTTGAAAGAGACGATTGCTCAAAATTATTGAGAGCAGTAACAATTGTGATAATTGAGAATTGATCCGCATTACATACCTACCTGTTTTTTTAGTAGACAAACTAGTTACATAGCTCTAGTTGTTAGTTTTCTCTTATAGTGATTTGAGAGCATTTTTATCATGTTTTACTGTAGATTTTGTACTGCCATTTCGAAGTATGTATCCATTTATACGTATAACACTTACTTGACAATAAATGTCCGATTAGTTGATGTTTGTTAGGACAAAATGACGCACTGTGTGTTCATCCAACTGCCGCCTGTAGATAGACACTAGACACCGACACCGACACCACTGCTGATCATTAGGTGTGGTCATAAGGTGATTTCTCATTTTGACGTCTCGATGTTGCATGATTCCCATTTTTTCCTTATGCTTCTTGTTACAATAAGTGATTATGATTAAACAGATGATATGAATTATTCAATCATTTCAAGATCATTTTTCTACTGTTTTTCTGATTCTGTTAACCAAGCGTATTCATAGCTTAAGCATCTTTTGGTTTTTTGCGTTTGATAGTTTGGTACAACAAGAGCTCATTTTTTTTCGTATAAGATAAAAGTGTGGGTGATTCTTGAGTAAAAGATTTTCTTTTTCTGTGACTTGACTTCAACTGGAATCAAGTAACAAAAATATGTCCTATCTTGTTTCTTCAAAAATACTTGTTTCTTCAATATTAGACCAAGCAACAGAGAGCTCTAAAATCACTTATTCTGTCAAAAATAGTAAGTAACTGAATACCTGAGAGCTGAAACAACCCAGTCGGTTCATTATTAAGAGAGAAACCAAAAAAACTCGAAAAATAGCGTTTTTTTTCAAAAATTAGTAACGGCGCAAAATTCATAATACCGGAGCTATTACTCGGTGATGGCACCGGCGGTATTCCGGTACTATTTTTGTCAGAATCTGGTGGTTTTAGAGCTCTGTTGCTTGGCTTACAATAATACTAAATTGAGCTTTTTTGAAGTTTGTCGAAAAAAAGGAAATTTTTATTTCAAGAATTGTATTTTTTACTTACCTTACAATTTGATCATGATAATATGAATCTGTACTTACATAGAGCACGTGATTATTGTACAGGTTTGATTTATAAACAGTTTTGTTGCTTAGTTATGCAGCTCTTTATATTAAAATTACTTACCAATCAATATTTTCTAGAATTGATCGCTAGAACAATAGTATCACGTTAACCTCGATCAGTTTTTGAGTTGACCGGTTTTCATTTCAGGTTCAGCTTTCGATCCGTTGGGTGGTGTATTGCAGCCCGTCTCGCTGAACGGAAAACTGTCAAATATTCAAACAACTTCAAATAACAACAACATTGCCAGCAACAACATCCATAACAATAACCAACAACAACCCGCCGGAAGCGCATTGACTGGCGATTTGGAGTCCAGTTTGGCATCCCTGGCAGAGAACCTAACCATAAACCGTTCCACCGTTCCAGTCAAGTAAGTGTCTCTTTTAGAACTCTTCCTTCCTGGTCCTGGAGTTATCCTGGCAGGCTTCGGATTGTGTTAAGCTCTAGACTAGAGCGAGAAGAGTTATTCCTCTGTTTGTGATGTCCTTATTCTGAGGGGAAACAAAAAAGGATAAAAGAGAAAGACGAATAATTTGTTCTACAAAAGTAAGTTCACCTTGTGACTTAGAGCCGAAAAGTGATACAAGAATCCACTTCCTAGTGGAATCAGTGTTATGGAAGCTTGTAATTTTTCCTATGGGATCAGGCCATTAACATGTTCACTGCCGACTACGCGCTGGCGCGTAGTCGCATTACTTGAGCCAGGTGCCGCCCACGCTCTGGCGCGTGATTTTTTCAAAAACATTTTTTCGTTTTGAAATTTGTATTTTACGACTCGAACGTGTTAAACAAATAAGAGAAGTGTCTGAAAGTTAGCCATTTTTACCCTTTTCCTACCCACACCACTGACTTATTATTAATAAAAAAAGCTATTGTATTTCTATCAAGTTTTTTGCCATTGTGCCAAAAGCAGTAAGTAAATAAATTTTTCAGGGGAGTACAGTGGAATTCTCCGAAGAACGGTTCCAAGTCTGTATCGAACTGGACCCCGCAGCCGATGTCCGCAACTACCGGTGCCGGTTACAAGCCGATGAACCCCGCCATGCCCACGCCCACCTCACCCTTCACGATCAACAGCGTCACCATGCAGGCACCGGTCTTTCCTCAGATGCCCCAAATGCAACCCATGATGGTGAGTTTTGTGGTGATCGTCTCCTGTTTAAAATTAGAGCATTGCCTCTCTGTTAACATGGTTGTATTTTTATAGAAAACATACAGGGCACTACTTGAATTTTTTTATTTTTGCTACCATTGGTGCTTCAAGAATTTAAATTTGACAAAATGAATGTTGTTTTAAGATGTTTTAGGTCATTTTCTGCATCCACTGGATGCAAAAGTTGACCTCTCATGTCCTTATTTTGCTCCATAATTAACTTTATGTTTGAGGGAGAATTACTCAAATGATGAGTGCCAATATTTACAGAAGTGGAGCTTTCTTATGGATGATTTTTCAAAAAATTAAACATAATTATGCTTAGAAAATTTTGTGAAAGGTATTTTTTTAATAATATAGCCTTTAGCCATTTGTCATATAATACAGTTAGGACGATTATTACTCTTCCCTCCCCCAGCTCTTTAAATTTTGAAACGAATGTAATAGAACTTTTCCACTAAAGCTAAATTCAATGCGATTTTATGATTTTTTGTCGTAAAACTGGTGTGTTAAATGTCAAAGATGACGTTGCTGATGTTACCATGAACTATAAACGTCCTCACTAATACATAGACTGTCAAAAATTGAAAACTACCTTTATTTTTAACATTTGACTCACCAGTTTTACGACAAGAATTCATAAGATTCGTGTCATTGAATTTAGAGGAAATAAAGATCCAAAAATGTTGTTGTTTTATTATAATCTCTGGTTATTATTTGTAAAATCTACAATTTATAATTTTTTATTGCAGGCGATGAGACCGCTAGTGGGAGTAGGAAACGCAACGATGTTACCAAGTATGACATCGATGGGCTCGATGGGGGGAATCCCCACCACGGGGAATCCCATGGGTGCCCAACAAATGCCGCTCTTTCACTAGCCAGTTCTAGTTCTGCCTAGTTAGTTTATTCCTTACATAAATGCCATTGTGGTAGTTGTAAATAAGACCGCTCAGATAATCACGGTTACAATAACACTACCCAATATAATTATGTACATATCTACTAAAACGTTATTATTATTATTATTATTATAATATTACTATACATATTATGAAATGTGATCCCTCTTCTGAGATTTTCTTACAAGTCAGGTTTTAGTTTATTCGTCATTTGTTTACTGCTTATTTGAAAAATCAATGAGGCTTTATTATTCTGTTATTATTATCTGTAATATTTGTTGTTTTTGAATATAATTCTTGAATAAAAGAATCCTTCCAGGTCTTAAGGAGGATGCTGCTTTCATATCAAGAAATGGAATATAAATATTATTACATATCTCTTTTATGGAAGTAAAGTTGAAGGTGTATAGAGGAATAATAATTATTGTAATATTTATGATCTTTATAAAAGATAATCAGATGTTAATAAATTGTTAGAGAGTTTTTAAAACAATTAAAAACAGTTATGGAATATTTATTGAGCGTCAGTATCCCAGTTTATTTATTTTACTGTTAATTCTCTTGAAATTGTTTGCTGTAGTCCAAATTGTTCCTGCTTTTTATTTACATTGAAAGTGAGTAACTTCTTGCGGGGTAGACATTAATTTTCTTTGTTTTAAAAGTGCATTATGTTATTGTAAAAAAATGTTGAAACAATTTTCTTCTCCTTGCAGTGTAAAGGTCCAAAAAATTTATTATTAGCCTATGTACTATATTGCGTTTGCATTAATGTGATTTTTAGACAATTTACTGTTTCAGTATATTTAATCTAGGCTGATTCATCATTGTAATTTTTGGGAGCCTTTTAATCCGGAAAATGTAACAGAACTTGAAGGCTATTAAGCAACAATGTTAATTAAACCAAAAAAGCTCAGTAGAGTTGTTTCAGTTCAGTGCATTGTTGCTAATGGGTTTAATTTTAAACTTTTTTTGACCTGTTGAACTTATCTTTTAAAAGTATACCAGGGAATAATAAAATAAATAATAATTCTATCCTGCTAGACATTATATTAGCAAAAATGTAATGAAAATTGTTACAAACAAACTAAGAAGTAACAGTACAAAATACATGTATTGTTTGTTTTAGGGTATTATTATTAAATATCATGAAGTAATAGTTAAATAGTGGCGTGTTATGCAGTAGGGAATACACCCCCTTACCCGGACCCAAAAATCAACTTGTTAATAGCTAATTTCTTGAAAAATATAGTGAAACTTTTGATTTATACCTGGGTCTGGAGATAAATGTACCTATTATCGAATGGAAAAAATAAATAAAAATTAAAATCCAGGTAGAAATCATACCTGTTCTGGTGAAGGTAAAAGCACTTTGCATCCCTTTTTTATTTTTCTCTAGCTTGGATAGTGTTAATTAGTTTTTTATTTATTTATTTTTTGCTTTATTATTCCCAGTTAGGAGAAAATTAGGAGTATTATAAGCAAAAAAAAAAAAACAACTTATCAGTTTTGTGGGATGGTAGTTCCACAAGAAATACTAACTGCTGGTTCAGTTTAAGCACAATTACCTGATAATTTATTTACAATAATTACTTTTAGGTCATGTGTATGGTTAATTTCTTATTTAACCCAGTGAATTTCAATATCAAATTGATTTTTGAAATATTTTTAAATAAAATGGCAGGATCCATAGTAGTTAAAGAAAATCTGACCTATTATTAATCCTTTAACTGAATCCAGATAATATGCTCTAGGTTTAGGCAATAATGGGGTACCTGGATAGCAATTTGATGGGGGTATGTATTCCTTATTACGTAATAGTAATTCATTTCAATGTGTTGCCTTGTGCAATTCCTACATTTCAAGTTCTTCAGTATCAAAATTTGAAAATGATTTTTACATCTTACTCTACAGTAAAGCTATAATGTAGTAATCTTATATTAGCTAAATGTTTAAATTAAATAAATAGTTTAGCATTATGCTGGATTGTGTAAGATGTAGGTATGCTGAATAAGGTATTCCAAACCTTATAACTGCCACAGATGATAATTGAAGACTTTTCCTCAGTTTTGAAAATAATTCATAGGTTTATTTCATTCTTATCCTGTCTATGGTGCTTTATTACCACTACCTGTTCCATTAATAAGTGTACTACCTACTAATCTAAACCAACCGACTCCTGCAGACCAATTTCTATAAATTTATCTTGTATCTCAAACCTATCATTAGGGAGTATGCAAACACTAATTGTTAGGTAAGGGTAGGAATCTAATCTATACACCTGCCTGTATTAGATTTATGTGTGATAAAAGCGTAATTGATGAGGTGCTGATGCTGAGACACAGTTATTGTTTTCTATTTCGTCCAAATATTTCTACTGGTTCACAGATTGATAAAAGAGAAATATGTATAAAGTTATGGCATGCTTGAATAGCGCATAACATAAGGAATTGATTGATATTGAGTTATTTATAAAGCCCCTTAATTTAATCTATGAAATCTTAAAATATCTAATGATGTTGCTGCAAATTATGTCACAGATTCTTTGTGTTTTTAAATTTTATCCATAAAATAGAGTATTTTTTAGTAGCATCCGAGAACTTGCAGTTGAATTACTGCATAGACTTGAGAAAGTACTGATTATTATTAAATAAATAATTATATATTATATACATAATATTATACACACTTGACTATAACTATATATTATGTAATATCTAACAGACAAGAAATTGAAATTTTAGACAATAAAAATCGTCCCCTGTTGAAATATACGGAGGGAAGTTTCTTCGAGCTGTCCAATATAGAAAAAAGGAGTAATAATTTTTGTAGTTTGTAAGATTATTAAAGTTTATAGTATTAGTAAGACCTACTGTGTAATTTATATGAGTTTCAGATATTTGCCATGTATTTTATGATTATACATATTTTGCACAATTTTTAAACACTGCAGCACTAGGAAGTACATGTTTATGTTTGATTGCTTATGTTGCTCATTGAAGCTCGGCGTGTATAAGTCCGAGTGAGCAATATGTCTGTGAAGATGCTCTTATAGGAACTTTTTTGTGTAAATATATGTTTACCTTTGATGTATTTTGTCTAGTTAATTATTATTGTTATTTTAGGATTCTCATTTATTATTATTATTATTATTTCGCCTTTAATACTGCTTCTGTATAGAAAATTATATTTAAGTGTACAATAAATTGATCAAAATTTCAAAGACTTCTTCATTTCATCTATATTCATCCTTATCAATCCATCAACATTGGTGAAGCAATCTCCCGCCATATAGAAAATAGAATAAATTTTTTATAATATATTTTATTTCGTAAATTCCACTTTCAATTTAGAAACAATTGGTAAGTATGTGAAGGTGAAATTAGGCTATTATATTACATTAGAATTCTTTGAACCTTCATCGATTTTCATGAAAATTTGGGATCAAGCTTATATCCCAAACAGCACAAAGTAGTCCTATGGACGTCCAATGGACATCCCTCTATGTACCAACGGACGTCCATAGGATGTCCGTTTTTATCCTATGGACGTCCATGGGACGTCCACTCAGTGTCCATTTGTCACAACTTTGGACATCGCAGGATGTCCGTTACCGGACGTCCATAGGATGTCCGTTATCGGACGTCCATAGGGAGTCCGTTATCGGATGTCCACAAAGCATTTGCTGATAAATATCTTAGTGAGGAACAAAAGTCAGAAACTATTCGATAAGTCTTGAAATTTAGAGTTTTGAAAAATCCAATAAATGTAATGATAGGTATAGGGTATATAGGTACGGTAATTTTCTGTTTTGAAAACAACGTTGATAACGGCTAAAGATACAGGAAAACGACTAGGTACTTACCTACTTGCGTGTTTCTATCATTAAGTTTTACGTAAAATCTGGTAATTTTCATTGAAAAGTTGTCAATTATATTTAAGTTTATGATAATATTGATAAACTTAATGAAATATTCGTTTTTGGATTTTTCACAAACTCTATAAAAATTAAAGATTCATCGAATTTCTTTCTTTTGTTCACTGTATAATGCAGATGTCTTCATCTTCACGCTAGCAGTCTTAGCAGTCTCAATAGTTTGATGGGAATGGCGGAAGACTTTCCTTGGGACGAATTAATGTATAATGTAAGAATGTGGATTGTATGATAGTGGAAGAATGGAAGATGGGGTGGTTAGCGCATGCGTGCGCACTTGTCCTGCTATTATTTTCCTGTCTGCGACAGCACGTCATGCGCAATAGTCAAAAATAACTCGATGGACGTCCAATGGACGTACTTTTGTGGACGTACATCATAGGAAGTCCGTGCGGAGAAGTCCGTAGGACGTCCATTTATTGTCCATGGACCAATGGACGTATAATGGATACTCAACGGACGTCCATAGGACACTCGGTGCTATCTGGGACTACCCTTAACATCAAATGTGACATGTGCTTGTCACTTTTTGCATTTTAGGGGTGAAACCCGCCCCTTTTGAAAAAATTGAAAAAAATGCAAAACAATTCAATCCGTGGAAATCTTATTTATTTGTTATAGAATAAATATTCTGTAACATTTTGAAGCATTTATGATTTACATCAATTTTTCAACCCTTCAAGATAATTCCTTAAGTCGACAATCATGAAAAGTTGTTTTTTGTTTCCATGAAATATTAAATCACATATTAACATTACCTACACAAAAAATTTGTTTACTGCTAATAATGTAATTTTTGATTCTCTGTAAATTTTCAACCCTTAAAACCACCCCTTATCTTGAAATCAATGGAAAAAATATTTTCTAGCAACTTTAATCCTTTCAATTCTGGATTTATAAATTAAAATCTTATTTACTGATTATCAAAAAAAAAGATTTATTGTGAAATTTCGACCCTTAAAAGATTCAATTATTGATCTTTTTGTGAAAAAAATCAACTTCCTGTTATTGGGTCTATCCAAACATCATTTTAAGGGCCACATCTTCACTTTTTAAAACCCTTTGTTTTTAAAAGTAAGGGGTTAAAGGGCTCGGTCGGGTCAGATGATCCCCACAATAAAATTTAAACTTCTAATGTTGATATCTCGGTTGTTTTTTATCCTACAGAAATTAAGGCAACCCCAAAGTTTGTTGTTAACAAAAAAAAACTAAATTTTTGTCTCTCTATCATTTTTTTTACGAATATTTAGTAGTTTTGGAGGTATTATGAAAAAGAGACATTTTTAGAGTAATTTGAAAAATTCTGTTTTATTTAAATCGTACTTAAAAAAAAAAACAATCTAAACTGGTCAAAGTTTTTGAGCTCATTACTTGTAGTAAAATAAAGTAAATCCTACAGGGAAATCTATCAATTTCAATTTTGGTGGAAATGGCGCTTAGGTTTTATTTATCACTTTTTCTTTAAAAATTTGAAAGTCCCGTCTTATTTTCTTCCTAACTCGCTTAGTTTTAATGCAATCTACTCCATCCAGGGCTTATTTGAAAGGTCTTTTGAAAAGTATTTTATAGATATTTTCCCAAAAATGAATTGGTTTTTATCTATAAAATTAATTTGTATTCAACTTAAATTGTTTTTTCGAAAAAAAAACGTAAAGATTTGGATTTATTTATAATAAACCGTTTCAAAACATTGATTTATTTTTTATTTCATGAAAAATTTGCATTTTCGATCATTAATAACTCAAGAAATATTGACTTATCAAGAAAACTTTATAGAATATATTTTGCTTAGAATTAGCCCCTTTATCGATTCCCGGGGTTATTTTTGATCAAATAATTTCAGCCCCCGAGAAGGGGTGTCACTCTTTTGTTACTTGAGGTACCCTCTAGCTGCTTACCAATTTTCACGCCATTCCTTTCACGGCTTTCCTTTTGGAAAAGTTTAAACCTTCATTGAATACTATATCATATTAGTATTACATATTACAGTTGCGTACTCTGAACATTTCAGTTCTCAATTCCTTTGAAACCACTCACCCGATCCTGATACTACTCAAATTCAATACCAGATCACTCCATCATCTAAATAACTACTAACATTTTAGCGCTCTAAATTCATAACTTTAAAACTGAATTGTGGTGAAAAGCATAGGGTTTTGCGAATTTTTAAATGTAAAAGGTGAAAAAAGGATGAATTTTTGAAAAAAGAATCTTCCAAATAACTTGATCTTCGTAGACCCTTGTGCCCTTACGTTTACAATATGGCATAAGGGTAAGGTTTCCTGTTGCAGCCATGTCGTCAATTTTGGCCACCTCAACTATATTTTTGTTTTAATAATTGAGTAATTGAGTAATAATGACTATTATCGGTATTTGTAAAATTTCCTAGACACCTATACCTCAACTAATTAGTTTCATTTTGTACAAATGCTTCCTCCAGTTGTCCATGTCTAGTTCCCCAGTTTGTTGTACAAAGTTCAAGGACACATGAAAATTGCGAATTCTTAACAAATAATAGTTTCAGCTAAATTTTTCTCGTTATTTTTATCAACATCCAGATCAACATTTATGGGAATTTTGAACATGTCACTACTTGAACTAGAAGTAAAATCTAGAAGTACAGACGATATAAAATAGATGAAACTAAAAGTGAGAATAAGTATTGGATGATAAAACAAGGATTGAAGAACAGGACCGAGACATTGAGAACAAAAATAGTTGTTTCTGTAAAAAAGACTTGAAATGGCCTAATCGGAAGGACAAACCATTAGGTATACATTAATAAGGACGATATAATTGAAATTCATCAAAATTCAATAATAAAAATAAGTTCTCCTCATCCGGAAATGGAAAAATATTATACAGGCTGTCCCGAAACTCAATGTCATCCCTGCATGATTGAAGAGCGGATAGGCCAACTCATGACAGACCAGAATAATAATAGGTATCATACCATGATCTTAGTAAAAAAATATTTATGTTCTAGATTAGGTACTTTTAAGAATCGTTCGATACTTTAGATCAGTTTTTCGAGTGCGGAGTGCCACAGCTGCACAATTCCATAGTTTAATTTCCATTTTGAATTTTGTTACGTAATGCTGCTTATTAGTCCTGTTATTGATCAAGTGCCGAAATAATATTCTGGCTTGAAAAAATAATAATTTTTTTGGCCCATTTTCATACATGGATCAAATTATCCCGTGAACCTGAAAAGTTAAAATGACTCATTTGATCTTTCTAGGTTTTATTTTTTGGATAAAAATGAATGAATTCTTTTTTTCTAAGGAGAAACACGCGTAGAAAAAAATTAGTCTTTAGAGGTAAATGTGAATATCTCAAAAATGAGAGTTTTTCAGGACTATTTCCCATGGAGACTTTTGATCTACTCATCGAAAACTACCGATTCTCAAATTTACAACAAATTTGGGAGACGATCTATAAGGATTTTACAGGAAGTCCTTTATGAGTTTTATAGTATAATTTACAATTTCGTGTGAAACACTTGAAAGATAAACTCACTGGGACATTTTGAAAAACAAAAACCTATCATAAAAAAAATTTAATGAATATTTTTGCCATTTTTTAAATTGGGTTGATGAAATTTTCCATGCTCATATCATATCAGTAGGTAAGTATAGTACCCAGTTGCTTGCTGTCAAAATTTCAGTTCAATCCCTTTGAAAGCATGCCAGAAAATGGTTATAGAAATTTAGAAATTTTGCCTCTTTTCCTACCCACGCCACTGGCATCGGTCACAGTATTGTCATTAGTATTCGTATTGTTGGAAATTTTTGTTATTTTCTAGTAATGCCTCGTTAATTTGGGGTAAAACAGGGCATAATAATGAACAAAATTTTGATTATAATTTTTTTATTTATTGAACTGCCCAATAAATATATGAGTCATAGAAAATTAGCAAATCTAAAAACATCAACAAACTCTTCTTATTTGCAACATGTTGTGAGTAGAATTTCAAATCCTGGGAAATTGTGTGACCTTGAAGATTGGAAATTTTTTTCCTGCGCAACATTTTCCCCCTCTCACGTTATTAAATTAATCTATTTTAGCCTCCCTTGTGAATGTCACGAGCCGCCACTGAATATTACTACCTATACCTACTACTGCATGCGTATAATAAAGGGGTGCGAAGGAGGAATGTGGTATTGAAAATATGGGTCTTGACGACCAATGAATAGTGAGATGCAATCTCAACGGAGGAGGAACTGCGAATCTTTTGGCCATGTATCCTTTTTCTGCTGTTCTTGTTTGGATTGTTTATTCAGTTTTCAGCAGGTGTTGTAGGTAGATTAACCCAAAAACGTCAGATCCCTATTACGAAGCACACACACACACACATCAACCAAAGGGAAGGACTCGGAAAAAGGACAGGATTAAAAAAAAAAATGTAAAAATAAAAAGTGGGACGAAACACCCATACCGAGACCCATACTAGGCCAGTAGAATCGTCCTCAAAAATGTGCTCAGTTTGCGTTACCATGCACAAATTCTATACTATACAAAATTCGATAGAGGACCCTTAAGAGATGTTAAATCCAAATTTGCAGCACCGTGTGATTTTTTTTTACCAAGTTATGCCAAAAAACGTTTATTTTTTTATTTTTACGAATATCTCGGTTCTTATCTATCGCACATAAGCAAATGACATACCATTCTCTTCTTTATAAAACTACCTACATTTTTTATACAAATATTATTTTTGTTACACTGATAATAAAAACAATATTGAGGTTTAAAGTTAGAAAATTGTCTTTCGAATAAGGTTTTTTGCAAATTACTTATTTTTTTTGCATTTTAACGCTAAAAAGCTTTAGTAGTTTTTTGAAGAACAGTCAATTACCGTTACGCTGATTGGTCAATCATGAAAATCCGATAAACGAGTCTCTGGTAATCCACCTGTGAAATTGTGCATGTCGAAAATTGGTATTTTATCCGTTTTTTTTTCGTTAATTTTTTTATCTTTTGTGAGTGGAATTGTAGTGTGTATCTATTTTATTCATGAGAGTGAGTTTTATGTGAGATATTGGGATCTGTCAGTGTATGTTTTCCCGGTGCTATCACGTGCGTTCTTAGTTGCGTGAAAACTTCTAGTCACCGTGACTAATTAAACGATCAATTTATATTAACTCGGAAAACACGTCACCAATGTTTGTTTCAAAAACTTGGAAAAGGGTCAGAAAAAACTGAGTTCTACTCTTAAACCAGAAAAAATCATCTGCAACAAATGTTGTTATATTTTAAATCAAAAAAGCCGAACCACGAACTGATTGCGTCAACAGGAAAATAAGTCTTTATCGCTCTCGATGGCCGAAACAACGAAAAATCCTACGACGAATTTCGTTTCAACTTTTTCTCCCGCATGGGACAAAAGACAAAATCGGATCTTACTTCTTTACCACCATCAGAGTGAGCTGCTCAGCAGCATTCATTTCGAACTTGTTACCAAATCCAAGCATATGGCTTGGCAATATCTTGGAAGCGGAAACCTGGGGCTGGAAGAGACATAAATGTGAATTAGAACCCGTAATGAGCACTAAAGATCCAATTCCATCTTCACATCTCAAGGTTATTTCATGTGCATGCACAAAAGATTGCGGGGCAGCTTGTGGCTGCAGAAAAGCAGGACTGAAATGCTCTGCAGTTTGCAAGAACTGCTCAGGTCAAAGTTGTTTAAACGTCGCGGAAATCACTGACGACAGCAGCGATGATGAAGACATGTATTTGCTAACCACGGTTCCCCTGCCTCGCTATTATAGCCGAGCTAAGAATTCAGACAAAATTTATTGTGGAATAGTAAACAAAGAAAATGAGGAAGAACCTGGCCCATCGAAACGTGCTAGAAAAAAATAAAATTATAATCTTGACTCTTGTAAAAGCACTTTGTACTTTGTTTAACTGATTATTACTTGATTTTTCTTAAAAAAAATACACTCATATGTTTTTTACTTCAAATTTAGCAACTACCTAAGCATGCAATAAAGAAAGTATTCAAAATAAAGATTATTAACTTGTGTGCATTATTGCAATTTAAAATATTGAATATTTATGAACAATAAACGTAGAAATGTTGCACATTGAATGTAAATTAAAACAAATGCTCAATTTTTCATGCGAGTTTTCGAGTCGTTGACGAATGTATTCGTCAATTCAAAATTGTACATCACCGACATGCACATGTTTGCGCGTAGATTGCCGGAGACTGGATTATTGGATTTTCAAGATTGACCTACCAGTGCACAGGTAATTGACTGTTCTTCAAAAAACTACTTGGGCTTTCCAGCGGTAAAATGCAGAAAAAATAAGTAATTTGCAAAAAACCTTATTCAAAAGACAAATTTTTAACTTTAAACCTCAATATTATTTTTATTATCAGTGTAACAAAAATAATATTTGTATAGAAAATGTAGATAATTCCATAACGAAGAGAATGATATGTCGTTTACTTATGTGCGATAGATAGAAGCCGAGATATTCGTGAAAATAAAATAAAAAACGCTTTTCTGCATAACTCGGTAAAAAAAAATCGCACGGTGCTGCAAATTTGGATTTAACATTTCCTAATGATCCTCTATCGAATTTCGTATAGTACAAAATTTGTGCATGATAACGCAAACTCAAAATACCATTCTACTGGCCTATACCTACTAATGACGAAAACGCCATTTTTTAGCGCAAGTAGTGTATGCATGGTCTGGGATACATTCTTTTTATTCTTTTCGTTTGTTTGAAAATTTCGTTTCGTTTTAGGGGCTCAGTTTTAGGGGTTATACAGGCGTTCAGCTTAGACAATACTAACATTTTGGAAAATTCAAGTAGCGGCCATTTTGAAATGACTCGACCGATTTCGCTAAAATGCGATACCAGTCCGCTCCCTCCAGACATATCTAACTCCCAACGAAATTTCCGCTACCTAGACTAAGAATTTGGACCTAGAGTAACCGGGCCAAACTTCACAGGCTGATTCTTCAGACTATAATAAATAAAAATTTCCCATTAACGTGTGTCCGGAAACGCACCGTTTTTGAGATACAGGGTGTCGAAGAAATATTATTTTTTCAGTTTTTTCAAGATATCTCGGGAACCATATGAGATGCAATGTTCAGCTTTTATACACCTATGTGCTCACTGGTCCCCTTATTTTCGCCGTAAAATACAGGTTTAAAAAAAAATTCAGTGGCGTAGATTTAGGGTGTTTTGAGGGTTTTAACCCCCTAATTTCTACGCCACTGGAAGTAATGCGATTTTAAGCAGCGTCTTTGATTGAACCGTCCATATTTTCTACACCAAAAAGGTACTCTTGATTAACGGCTCTAAAGTGAACCGTTTCCGAGAAAAATGTAATTTTATGAGAGAAAACATTAATTATAGGACAAAAGTTTTCATTTACTTTCATTTTTCCAAAATGCTGTTGAAAAATCGTTAAAAAAGAGATGTTTTCTCTCATAAAACGCCATTTTTCTCGGAAACGGTTCATTTTAGAGCCGTTAACCAAGAGTACCTTTTTGGTATATAAAACATGAGCGGTTCAAAGGCGCTGCTTAAAATTGCATTTATTCCAGTGGCGTAGAAATTAGGGGGTCGAAACCCTCAAAATACCCTAAATCTAGGCCACTGAGTTTTGTTTAAACCTTTATTTTACGGCTATTCTGTATCTTAAAAACGGTGCATTTCCGGACACACATTAATGGGAAATTTTTGTTTATTTTAGTCTGAAGAATCAGCCTGTGAAGTTTGGCCAACCTTACAGTAAACACCCTATTTGGGAGCTAACAGGACCTTCTGAAAAACACTTTTCAAGCTAACCAGACCTTCTAAAAAAGCAATTTCCGAACCAACCTGACTGAAAAATATTTCGAGCAAACTATGGACCTTCTAAAAAATATTTTTCCAACTAATTAAAAAAAAAAAATTGAGCCAACATGATTAAAAAAAAAAAAAAAAAAATTGGGAGCTAACCGGACTTTCTGTATAATATTTTTCGAGGTAACCGACCGGAAAATCATAAAACCACGAGCGCACCGACGGACCTAAACCTCCTAACCTCGGTGTGCCAGGAAACTTTACACGCGCGCGAGTTTTTTAACACCCTGTATAAACAAAATAAAAAATAATGTTACGGTCTTACACTTTATTATTTCCCAAATTAAAAGTCATACAAAGTGCAAGGTCTTTAATTGAACCAGTCACTTCACATAAAATATAAAATATAAGCAAATGAACAATTATTAATATCCATTTATTTTCTCTTATTTACACCCACTGTCAACAACAACTACTATGCTCTTTCACTTTACTTGTCGCAATCACTTCACTCTGTTTCTACTGTATGTCTTCCTTGCTCTGTGGTACTTCAGTTTTCATCCACTTCCAAATTACAACTGACTCTTAGAGTGCCTCTTATACAGGGTGTCCCGTATCGTTATGTTCAAAATTCTTGAGCATATAGTAGGCTTAATTTTGAGCCCAAAAAACCCAAAAGTGACAGGTCTATCTTTATTCGTTACGAAGTTACAGGCCTAAGAAAATTATGACTAGTAAATAACAAGATTCAACTTTGTAAGCCACAAAAATTGCCACACATGAGTAAACGTCACCGAAATAAACATTAGTAGAGAGTAGAGGTTCCCCTGCTCATACGAAATGGCATTAGAATTCAAATAGATGCGGCACCAGCAAATTTCGGAATTGGTGTTTGTAACTAAATACCAGAGAGAAATTATTATTTGATCGTATTCAGCAAGCTGGTCAGAGATATTAGGTACGCGAAAAAAGACGAGAAAACTGTTACTTTTGCAATAGGCCTCGGAGCACAAGCTTGTATTCAGCAAGGAATAGGACATTTTTAACACATGATAAACTAAAGATTTGGTCAATAAAATAAGTTTTATGTGGTTTTCAAAGTTAAATCTGGTATTTACTAGACATTATTTTCTTAGGCCTGTAACTTCGTAACGAATGCAGATAGACCTGCCACTTTTAGGTTTTTTAGGCTTAGAAGTAAGCCTACTATATACTCACAAAATTTGAACATAACGATACGGGACACCCTGTATACCCGTTGGCCGTGGAGTCTAGAAACTTACATATTGTATCCTGTTTATATAATTTAATATAACAAAGCTGTGAGTATAATTTTTATGATCTCTATTTGTATATTAGTTTGTTTTATACCTATCTACTACTAAAGCAACCTTCATACAAACCAATTATTACATATTTCAGACTTCTGAGTTCTCCTGTCTCTGATTATCCTTTCTTATTAGAGTCATTATTGAGACGCTCGCCTTTATGCTTATTATACTACTTATGTATAGTCATACATTTCCCAGCTTCAAGCTTCATCTTACGAGATCGGTGAAACCCACGAAGGGGGCGTAGTTGCACTTGACTGAGTCTGAAGTCTGAGCCATTGTAAGTCCACTCGACGTGGGGAGTTGGCGACTCGGAGGAGGAAAGCCCGTAGGATCAGCTCTGATTGTTCTCTACTAGCTCGGATGCGTTAGGGATACAGGCATTGTTTATTGCCTCTACCTTAGCTGGTTGTTGAAGGGTGGTTTGTAGTAGTGTAGCTTGGGTGGAGTTATTAACTAGGAAACATTGCCCTTTTGAAGAACGACCACTTAGCGAAGGAGTAAACGACATGGGGCCGTTGGAGGGTGTCAGGAAACCAGGATTATTATACAGAGTGATTATTATTTTTGGTAGCGTTTTAACTTAAAAATAATTTAATCTGATTTAATATTTTGAATTATTTTGCCTTGAAGTACAGAGCGCGTGCTAGGCGTCCTAGAAAATATCGCCCCTTCCTTGAAAACCAGTGAACCGATCTGGGTAAGATTTTAAATTTTCTCATAAATAATTCAGTTCTAATACATTTTTTATTTGTTCTAGTTTGTTCTAGAAGAATAGGAAATCTCATTTTATAGATGACATTTTCTACATCCCGAAGAGATTTCTTTTTCTGCGAAGTTTGCCCCCCCCCCAGCACCTGTTGACGTCTTCGCTGATATCTTAACTCCGAGGATTCTCTTCTTCCGAGGATTGAACATCTCCTGCCGTGTCTCCGTTTGTCTATAAGGGAATTGCGTTTATTGGGAACAAGGGAAAGTCCCTGGGCTTGTTTTGAGCACTCAACTACGTCACCGCACGACCTCTCTACCTTATGAAGTTGTATTGTGAATTATCTTATAATTTAAAGACGTCAGCGGCTTTAAAAGAAGGACACATCTTATTTATAGATTCATTTATTATTAATTTTTTTATCAATATATTGATTAACCCTTCATTAGGTATATTCAATAGAATAAAGAAATACCTATACCTATACTTTAGTTGATGCTAAATTGCGTAAATAAATAATTAATTATTATTGATTTGACTTAATTACTTTAAGTACGGAGGGACTGTTCTGACTTGCAATAATTATCTTCTTTTTTTTTAATCCAAGTCACAATATTCCGATTTTATACTTATCTCTCTTTGCCTGCAGTGTCTAAATTTAGCGTTAGGCAGTTCTCTCGACCGTAAGAAATGGCTAAATTCTCAGTTGACCTCACGCATATAGAACCTACATAGGTAGTTTGAATCCGCGTTCAAAAAGCCCTTCACTCTAATAAACATCCTTATGCACGAGCATGTCAATGAACTCCAATTTACAACTTCCACCGCTGAGTTTTCATATTTTCCCTCGGACCTTCCGAAGCTTTCACCGAACATGCAAGTTCATTGCCCTTACACCCCCTCATTTATATAGTATACGTATCTCCTCACGGGTACGGGCGGGATCATCCTCACAGGCGGGATCATTCATCGTCCTTCCATCTCCCGACCGAAATCAGCGCTCCTTCAGACGTCCAGTTAATAACAGCCGTTGAATCGGCGCGTCCCGACGTCTGTCTCTTTCGGCACTGCACCCCAGCGACCGGCGCATTCGGCGTCTTCCATAATCGATATAACTGTGTCTGACACCGTGCTCGACACACGTCTATTGCTTTCACAATTCCCGTTCTATTGCCCGAATAACTGAACCCATAAAGGTGACAGTGTCTCGTCCATGTGCCGCAATCCTCTGCGATGCCTCCTGATCTGAAGAGGAGCAGCGGGAGAGCAAGGGGGGCCTGCGGGGGGCCGTAGTAGAACCATGTGCTCGCGTGTGTGGATTTGAATGCCGGGTAGTGCGGTTCGAGCGGTTAATGGGATCTCCGAAGTGAACCTTGGGGCGTTTGACGTTTCACAGCCGACTACGGGGATTCATTATCGCCCTAATTGCTATCCTAATTCGTTGAGTACATAGGGCAATCCGGAAGGCAAACGGGACGTCGGCCGGGTCGGGAAGTCTTATTTATTCTGTCATCTGATTTCAGCTGATTGTACGTGACGGAAATGCGAAAAGAGTAAACTTTGGATTGGGATATAAGGACTGGGGTAATTTTATATTTGAAAAGTTTGAACGGTTTTTTTTTCTGCTTGGAGCCGTGACGTGGACTGAATGTGGCAGGTTGATTTAATGGAAGTTTAGGTTGGAAGTGCTTTTTAATGAAATTAAGACCAGTTATTGGACTTTGGCGGCGGGTTATTTGTTCAGGATGGCATCTCTAATCAATAAACGGCTGTTTTATTGGTAATTTGAGCGGGAAGACTTTATAGGTGAGTTATAAACTTGTCACTTTCTTTCTTTCCTTAGCTTTATTATATACACAGCTATCTTTACTATACTTAATTAATTTCTCATCTAAATGGATTATTACATTACAATACACGTACAAAATCAACACACTTCAAGGTAAGTTAGTTGGTTTGAGAATTATTATTCATCTATCCATTAAACCTGCCATTAAAAATAGTATTTTGCAGCTAATAGCTATTATTAGCTCACCAAAGTTGAGGTACGTGAAGTTGACCCGAAAAAAGAGTAGGGCTGGGTGGTAAAACGTCATAATCGATTGTCCAACGTAGGACCACGTTTTACTACTTTTAGTTGGTTTTTATGACATTTTTGAAATTTTTGGGCCAACTTCACAAGCCCGAAAAAACCGCTGGCCGGGCGATAAAACACACCATTCGATTGCCCTTCGTTAGACCATGTTTTACTACCAACTCATTTTGTTTTACCATCAGAAAAAAAGTTATGGAAAGAATAAGTTTTACTATATATAGCCGATAGTGGTAACTCGGGCCAAGTTTACGTGGATGGTAAAACCAAAACAGTAAAAAAAGGGGTGGTAAAAACAAAATATTTTACCACCCCTCAGTTTTGATTTACCACCCCCAGAATCACGGCCCCCGGCCTTATGTGTCTTAAGAAATTCGGACCAACTTCACAAGTGCGTAAACACCGGAAGGATTTTTTTCCAGGCGCTTGAAAAACATTTTACCTTCGATTTTACCATTTTGTACCAACCTTAGAAAAAAAATTTCCACCCCTTTGTTTAGATTTACCAACAGCGGAGGGTTTTTTTCCAGGCGATTGAAAACGTTTTACCATTTTCTACCATCCTTAGAACATCCCTTAGTTTTTATTTACCAACACCGGAAGGTTTTTTTCCAATGAAAACGTTTTACTATTTCATACCAACCCTAGAAAAGGTTTCACCACCCCTTAGTTTTGATTTTCCACCTCCAGAGTCACCGCCCCCGGTCTTTATGTGTCTTATGAAATTCGGGCCAAATTCACAGGTCCGTAAACACCGGAAGAGTTTTTTCCAGGCGGTTGAAAACGTTTTACCCTCCATTTTACCATTTTGTACCAGCCCTAGAACAGGTTTCACCACCCCTTAGTTTTGATTTACCAACAGTGGAAGGTTTTTTTCTTGGCGATTGAAAACGTTTTACCGTTTTGTACCAACCCTAGAAAATGTTTTACCGAGGGTTTTACCATCCCTTAGTTTTGATTTACCAACAGTGGAAGGTTTTTTCCAGGCGATTGAAAACGTTTTACCATTTTGTATCAATCTTAGAAAAGGTTTTACCACCCCTAAGTTTAGATTTACCACCCTCAGAATCACCGGCCCCGGCTTTTATGTGCTTTCTGGAATTCGGTCCAACTTCAACGGCCAACAAACGGATTGGTACCGGTTTGTACCAACACGACAAAAGCTTTTACCACCATCGATGTATTTTCTATAATTTTTAGTATTAGGCTATTTCCCAAAAAATATGGAGGGATGAAAATAAATTGTAAATTTATTTAAATTGTTAAATTTCAGAAATATTTGACTTTTAGAGTATTTTTTAATAACCACTTAACGAAATTCACCCAAAATCAATAAATGTCCACCTATTTTTTTACCAAGATGGCCGGCGATGAAGTTGTTAAGTCGGTCGGGGTCTGTAAAAAATGTAAAAAACCGTGTAAAGAAGGTGGATACAAGTGTGTGGTGTGTGGCAGTGTGTCGCACAACAGTTGTATTGCCCTAATTAAGAATAAGGTGAAGAAGGTGAGCGAGGGCGAGATAGTATGCTGCGAAAACGTCCAAGGGGAGTTCAGCGGTGTAGAAAAGGTGAAATCACCTGGCGGTGAAGTTAATTTTTGTCGGGAGAATGTGAGCGAGAAGGATATAGAGATAGCCTATTTAAAGGAATTAATTAAACAAAAGGATGTTATAATTGAATATCAAGGTGATCTAATAAGTATTTTGAAAGAACAAAATAATTTTTTGAAAAAAGGAGAAAAGTCAGCCATTGTTCAGCAGACGTCATCATCGTCGAAAGTCGAATACGCCACGGTTGCCAGAGCGCCTGGTAAGGAACCTAAATCGGTCCCTCCTAGGTGTGCGCAAATAAATTTGGAAGTACCTGTTATTACTGGCAAGGCTACGACCTCTAACACTCGATCTGCATCTACTAATGGCGGATCAGAGATTAGTGGTTATGAGTTGGAAGAAGCATTGACGAGGAGCAAAATGAAAGAAATAATAGGACTGAATGAAGATGAGGGATTTCATAAAGTAGGACGAAGAAAATACAAGAAACCAATGATTGGTAGCAATAAGAACCAGAGCAACATAAAAGCTGCAACTACACTTCATTATTTCCACATTTACAAAGTGGCACCTGAGGTAAAAAAAGAAGACATGGAAGCGTTCTTGAAACCTCGTTTTCCAGAGGCGCAAGTAGAATGTTTGCAGTCAAAACGTCCAAACGAGTACTCGTCATTCAAAGTTGGTGTTTATGAGAGTAACAGTGAAAACTTCGTCGATATGGACATCTGGCCTGTAGGTATAAAGATAAACCGATACTACGAACGGTTTTTCTCCGCGGGCAGGAAGATTTCCAGCGTAACCTGACAACCATGTCCACTGGTATCTCCAATGATAAGAGTGCGCAGAGTGTAACTGCCAACCGTTTCAACTTTTGTTTCAAAAATGGAGATGTAAACATTGATGATAATAATAACCTCGGTATATTTCATTGTAATATTCAAGGACTTTTCCCTAAAACTGATGAGATGGATTTATTATTTAGTACATGTCCGTATTTTAAGCTGGTAGCCGTATCCGAACACTGGCTTAATGAGATGGAGATACAGCAGGTAAAACTTTTATCTAATTATAACTTATCTACATTTTATAGCCGAAAGGAAAGACGAAGGGGTGGTGTGGCAATTTTCACAAGAAAGGGTTGTCTAGTGGAGAGCATTGACTTGTCTCAATTCTGCTTGGAGTTTCATGCCGAATTTTGTGGTGTAAAGTTGCTGGACCCCGAGGTGGTAGTGGTGTGTATATACAGGTCATCGTCAAATGGTGACATTAATCGTTTCATAACGCAACTTGATCTAGTTCTAAGTTACATAACAGGTGAGTGCAATGGCCGGACTCTTGTTGTTGGCGACTTTAATATAAGATTTAATAAAAATGAATCTATATCCAAAGATATTCTAATGCTTTTTAGTCAATATGGTCTTCATAGAACAATATATGATGCAACAAGAATCACAAAAACAGGGGAAAATTGCATAGACAATATTTTTACAGACTTGCAACAGGGTTCATACGAGTCGGGGGTTATCGAGGCTGCCCTGTCTGATCATAACTCTCAGTATATTATGACACGGTGTTCAGCGAAAGTAGGAGATGAGGAGGGATTCAGGAGAAGAACGAGTGAGGCAGATATCCGCCGCTTGGTACAATACTTGTCAAGTTTGAACTGGGAGCCATTTTATGATGATTCAAGAGACATAAATGAACTTTTTAATAAACTGTGTTGGCTCTTCCAGAGCTATATATTCGATAATTTTCCAATGGTGAAATGTAAAAAAATTGATGACAATCCGATAAAATGGTTTACCAGTGAACTTAAGAATATGAGAGATACGCTTTCAGCATTAAAAGTTATCGCTGACTGTACCAAAGACATTCGCGATTGGGTTAATTTTAGAAACTATAGGAAATTTTACAGAAAAGAGATTTCAAAAGCCAAAAAATCTGCCTACAATTTGTATATAAACAACTCGCGAAACAAAGTCAGGGATTTGTGGAAAATAATTAACTACCAGAGAGGGAGAATTCAGAAAAATGTTACATGCCCTATTAAACCGGACGTAGTTAACGACTTCTTCGTGAAGTCTGTCGAAACTATTATGACAGAGTTGAAGGTAGGGGATGTTGGTGTTGGGAATATTATGAGTTCTACCCGGAACACCTCTCACGGATCGTTCTTCATGGATCCTGTGCTAGCCGTTGATGTTCTTGATTCGCTGAACTCACTCAATGGTTCTGCTGTGACGGACTGCTATGGTCTTAATTTAAATATTTTGAAGTCGTCGATAACAACAGTTTTGCCTTTGTTAACTCACTTGTACAACAGGTGCCTGCTCGGAGGCATATTTCCTCTCGCTCTAAAATCGGCTAAGGTAATTCCTATATACAAGAATAAAGGAGATATTAACAATCCCAACAGTTACAGGCCAATTGCCATTGTGCCACTGTTGGGTAAAATATTTGAAAATATTTTATGTAAAAAAATCACAGGATTTCTGACGGCAAATAATATCCTGGGGAGACAACAGTTTGGTTTCAGATCAGATAGGAGTACTGGGGATGCAATAAGGAAAATAGTTGAGGAGGTGGTGGAAGGTCTGGAGAATTCGCGGACCACAACGGCGGTGTTCTGTGACCTCCAGAAGGCTTTTGACTGCGTCTCACATGAGATATTGCTAGACAAATTAAATAAGATTGGCATAAGAGGCGTAGCACTTAAATTGTTTCATAGTTATTTGGTGGGGCGAAGTCAATATGTGTCAGTAGATCAGGTTTCGTCGCGAGATTTGATGACGTGTTGTGGAGTGCCTCAAGGCTCAATCTTGGGGCCCACACTTTTCCTTGTTTACATCAACGATTTCGCAGAACACATGAAGGGAACTAACATTACGCAGTACGCAGATGACACTACTATGGTTATAACATGTTGTAATGCAGCGGAGACAGACCTTCGAGTTAGTGAAGCGATAAGAAAAGCTGAAAGCTGGTTCACAGTTAATAAATTAAAACTTAATAAAGAAAAAACTCAAATTATGACATTCTCAGTTGACCCAAAATATAAGCCACAACAAATTATCAAAGCACTTGGGGTGGTCTTGGACCACTCCCTTAAATGGGGACCCCACATAGACGAGGTTTGTTCGACCTTATCTCGTCATATATTTGTATTACGTCAGATAAGAAAATGTGCAGATGTCAATGCAGTCAAAACTGCATATTTTGGAGTGATCCACAGCTACCTTAGTTACTGCACGTTATTGTGGGGAGGTGCTAAAGACAGTATAAGAGTTTTTAAAATTCAAAAAAAAGCGGTCAGGGTTATAGCAGACAAGGGTCCTAGAGATTCTTGCCGTGAGCTCTTCAAATCCCTCCAGATATTAACACTCCCGTGTATTTATATTCTGCAAAATTTGGTGTATATTCATAAAAACATTATAAATTTTAGAACAAATTATCATATCAGCGGTATTGAGACAAGATATGCGGACCACATAGCATCAAAAAAAAACCTTCTTGCGCATCAATCGCAGAAACAGTGTATTTTTATGCGATTCAACTATGAAAATTTTTGCCGCCTTTTAAATTGGCTTTCTGAATTTTTCAATAGTCAGGTCGAATTTACGTAGTGGTTTACTGTGAAAATTTCATTTCATTTCGTTTGAAAGCGTGCCATAAAATAGATTTTTACATATAATAAACCAAAAAAAAATTGGCAAAATTTAACAATTTCGTCTCTTGTCCTATATACCCGCCACTGACTAACTTTAAAAAGTTACAGGCGAGTTCTGAAAACCGAACATTTGAAATTTTAGAGAAATAAACATCATGTAAAAAAATTCGAAAAACTCCGCCATTTCTCTTATTTGCTTCTTTAAATTTTGGAGAGTTACAAGCTATTAGTGTAGTTGTCTACTCCGAAAATTTCAGGTAAATTTCCTCAAAAATGTGCTCATAATCAATTAAAGAAATTTAGCCATTTTTACCATTTTCTTACCCACGCCACTATCTTACTAATGAAAATAATAAAAATTTTATTGCATTAATTCAAATTTCAAATCATTTTAATCCAATCTTGTTAATATAGGTTTGTAGGAGTTTTTATTTTCTGCAATTGGGGTTGGCAGGAGCAGTCATATCTGCATGGGTGGTCCCGCCCGAGCCGAGCGCGATGAAAACGGTGCGCTGGTCTGGTGCTGGTGCTGGTTTTAAATCAAGCAGTCCCGGGTCTGAATATTACATTCAATCGTTAAGTTATTAAACAAGCCTTTAATTGTCATCCTCATTATTTTGTTGTGAAAAGTTTTCTTTCTATATTGCTTATACAGGGACTAAAAAATAGCCTTTTTCCCTAAAATTCAAAAAGCCGCCATTTTGAAACGGCTCGATCGATTTTGCTCAAAAATGCAATACCAGACCACTACTTGTGGATAATATCTTCCTCCCATAAAAATTTCAGCCTCCTAGATTGAAAACTGCTACCAGAAAACCGTGCCACAGGACCGGATGTTTCGAAATTTTAAAGGACACCCTGTAGAAGTAACGCGACTTTTGAAAAATTTTTCAACGAAAATTTAACGTCATCCCAAAGTTTCACAAGAGTAAAAAATTTCTTCCACTAATCTTGAAAGATGAAGCTACTAGAGCGTTTTTAAAATTTTAGAGATATTTACATCATGTAAAATAAATTTAAATATCTCCGCCATTTTTTTTATTTGATCCTTGAAATTTTTGAAGATTAAAGAGTATTAGTATAGTTGTCTACTGTGAAAATTTTAGTTCAATTCCTTCAAAAATGTGCTCAAAAACTGTTATAGAAATTAAGCCATTTTCACTCTTTTCCTACCCACGCCACTGGCTTATTAATGGAAAAAATTCAAATTTTTTTGCATTAACTCCAATTTCAATTAATTTTCTTTCAATCCTGTTAACTTGATGTGAAAGTTTTTTTGCCATCTTGCTCATACAGGGATTCAAAAAATAGTAAATCTTCAGCAAATTCAAATAGCCGCCATTTTGAAATGGCTCGGCCGATTTTGCTCAAGTGCAATACCAGACCACTCCTTGTGGACATCTTACTCTCACAAAAATTTCAGCCTCCTAGATTGAAAACTGCGGCCAGAAACCGTGCCTCAAAGTCCGGATTTGGGGAACTTTGAAAGGACACCCTGTAGAAGTAACGTGACTTTTGGAAATTTTTTCAACGAAAATCAAAAGTCATTCCTCAGCTTTACAAGAATCCAAAATTTCGTTCACTAATCTTGAAAGATAAAGCTACAGGAGCGTTTTGAAACTCGAAAAATCGTGATTTTGGAGAAATAAATATATATATATATATAAATATATAAATATATATATATATATATATATATCGTGGGCAGGTGAATTTTGGAAAACCACTTTTTCGTAATCTGGGGGTCATGATCGGTGGACATTTGATGAGTTTGGGTGATTTTAGTGTATTTTTTAACAAAAAATACACTATTGAGGACGACATCACTTTTCGAAAATCACCCAAACTCATCAAATGTCCACCGATCCTGACCCCCAGATCATGAAAAAGTAGTTTTCCAAAATTCACCTGCCCACGATATATATATATATATATATATATTTATATATATATTTATTTCTCCAAAATCACGATTTTTCGATTTTCAAAACGCTCCTGTAGCTTTATCTTTCAAGATTAGTGAATGAAATTTTGGATTCTTGTATAGCTCTGGAATGACTTTAGATTTTCGTTGAAAAAATTTCCAAAAGTCACGTTACTTCTACAGGGTGTCCTTTCAAAGTTCCAAACATACGGTCCTTGAGGCACGGTTTCTGGCCGCAGTTTTCAATCTAGGGGGCTGAAATTTTTGTGGGAGTAAGATATCCACAAGGAGTGGTCTGGTATTGCACTTGAGCAAAATCGGCCGAGCCGTTTCAAAATGGCAGCCATTTGAATTTTCGGAAAAGGTCCAATTTTTTGAGCCCCCGTATGAGCAAGATGT
Source organism: Malachius bipustulatus (assembly GCA_910589415.1). NCBI lineage: Eukaryota > Metazoa > Arthropoda > Insecta > Coleoptera > Melyridae > Malachius > Malachius bipustulatus. The sequence goes on from OU342630.1 coordinate 59,540,612, forward strand.
CAAAAAAACTTTGAAATCAAATTAACAGGATTTGAAGAAAATTATTGGAACTTTGAGTTAATGCAATAAAATTAGCATATTTTCCATTAATAAGCCAGTGTCGTGGGTAGGAAAAAGGGCGAAAATGTGTCAATTCTATAACCGTTTATGAGTCCATTTTTGAAGAAGTTGAACCGAAATTTTCCATTTTTTTTTGCTTTAACATATAATTTGATGTCTTAACTTCAATTCGCCTCGATTAATGTAGCACTTTAAACGAAAAATAAAAAAGTTTTTCGCTTGTGCAAAATTAGCTTACACTTATATAAAATTATTAAATTGATGAAATGGTTCGCAATTTCTTTTTTATTTTTTTTCACATTCAATTATGAATGGTTCTGAAAATTAGAAAAACAATCGCAACGACTATTAAATCACCTACATGCAGGTGAAAAAAGTATTCAAATTGGTCTTTTAATAACAAAGATACGACCAGTTTAAAAAATAAAATGAGTAGGTGTAGGTACCTGACTTACTACATAATATATCTACCCCTCATCACTAGAAATATGAAACGCATCGTGGATCAGTTCATTACATCCTTTCTTAGTAAACTCTTGGTGCGGGTTCGAAACCACGAGAGTGTATCATTCTTTTTTTTTTGATAGGTAGAAAAATCGGATTATTTTTTCATTATATTCATTATAAAAAAAATAGGAAGAAAATATTTATTATTGAATCGCATAAAAATACACTATTTAATAATAAGCTAGTGGCGTGGGTAAGAAAATGGTAAAAATGGCTAAATTTATTTAACTGATTATGAGCACATTTTTGAGAGAATTTACCTGAAATTTTCAGAGTAGACAACTACACTAATAAACTTTAACTCTCAAAAATTTCAAGAAGCAAATAAGAGAAATGGCGGAGTTATTCGATTATTCGATTATTATTTTTTTACATGATGTTTATTTCTCTAAAATTTCAAATGTTCGATTTTCAGAACTCGCCTGTAACTTTTTATCGTTAGTCAGTAGCGGGTATAGGAAAAGGGACGAAATTGTTGAATTTTGTCAATTTTTTTTTGGCTTATTATGTGTAAAAATCTATTTTATTGCACGCTTTCAAACGAAATGAAATGAATTTTCACAGTAAACCACTACGCAAATTCGACCTGACTATGGAAAAATTCAGAAAGCCAATTTAAAAGGCGGCAAAAATTTTCATAATTGAATCGCATAAAAATACACTATTTCTGCGTTTGATGCGCAAGAAGGTTTTTTGGAAAGTGATGTCGTCCTCAATAGTGTATTTTTTTGTTAAAAAATACACTAATACAGACTTGGCATGTCTTATAAAAACAGTCTATTATTCAAATGCTACAATAAGCTACCACATGAAATAAAATCTCTGAATATTTACCATTTCAAGAGAAAAATTAAAGGATATTTGACTGCCAATGTCTTCTATTCAGTGCAGGAATTTTTAAATGGACCATCTAATTGGTAATTCACTGCTGTGCCTCCATCTTTGATAGCTCGTTTCAAAGCGTTAGGTTGTAATTTATATATTCTGTTGTTAATATTTACCTGACTTCCATAAATGTAATATCTATGTACATGACAAGTGGAAAATAAAATATCTATCTATCTATCTATCTATTCTTCCTGACTCCCAGACCACAAAAAAGTTGTTTTCCAAAATTCACCCTAATATTTCCAAAATTCCTATTTTTTGTAGCTTCATCTTTCAAGGTTGGTGCACGAAATTTTGCAACCATGTAGATTTTATAAAGGACTTTGAATTTTCCTCAAAAGAGTTTCCTAAAATCTCGTTACTTCTACAGGGTGTCCTTTCAAACTGCGAAAAAAAAAGTTCTTTTCAGATCGCAGTTTTCAATCTAGGGGACTGAAATTTTCATGGGAATAAGGTATTCAGAAGGGGTGGTCTGATATTGCATTTGAGCTAAATCGGTCAAGTCGTTGTGATATCTATCTAAACGCCTGACAGGGTCAGCCATGTGATAAACTGGGATAGTATGGCAATCGCGACCTCGGAACGGATCTGAAACCAGTTTATCACAAGGCTGATCCTTTTGAAATATTGTTATAAAACTACCCGCAGGGTTGTTTGCAGTTTTTGTCAAATTAATTGTTTAAACAGACAATGATAGTTTGACACTTCTATATAATAGTATCATAGTAGGCGGATCATGGTTGGCAGAATTGTGGCCTCGACAATTTCCGGGTTAATAGCCTTATTCCTAACGGTCGTACTGTAACAAGGGAAAAAGCAGCGCACATAATATCGTTTTGACAACCGAGTTTCCATTTTAAGCACGTAAAAGTGACGATTCAAATACGTTTTCCCTACCTACCTACCTTTCTACAGTTAACAAGGAGTGCCTGCGTCCTAACTATCGCCTTTGGCAACATAAACTGTATAGACGCATAGTATACTCGTATTAGCTGGATTGCCACGTGATAAGCTTTGGTCCTCAGGATCGCCAGAGGTTTTTTTAATTATTGAAAAGACACAAACACTGCAGGGAAATCCCTATGGCGCTCTGGGAGCGGTGCATGAGCGGAGATATCGATTCACGTTCACTTTGGATCGTTGCAAGTTGTATTCCTCAGGAAACACTTTGCTTGGAATGCTGTTCCAAACGGATGCGGTTCTGTACATGAAGGAAGTCTGAAATAAGGTGGTGCGAGGTGTAACGAGCTCAACCTGATAGAGATGAGCTACTGCAACTCGACGTGTATTTCTGCCCGGCTTCGTTCTAAGTGGAATCAAACGGGCCACGTCTTTTGAACACTTTCCATAAAAATATCTGTAAAACAGACTCAGGTCAGCAACTCTTCTTCGATGTTCGAGAGTGTCTACATGTTTTGTCAAATCTGGGTCCCCGATCATGTGGATGGCTCTTTTCTGAATGGAGTCAAGTAATCTCAGCGTATTTTTAGGAGCTGAGCTCCAAAGATGTGAACAGTACTCCAAGGATGGTCGTATTTGAGCCTTGTATATAAGAGGAGAAGCTGTTAATTGGTATAAAATTTACTCGTGCGGAAGAGTGTTCCAAGCTTTTGAGAAGCACTCGCAAAACCCGCAACATGATCATGCCAAGACATGTTCGCTTCGAGGCTCACGCCAAGCTAACGAAGAGATGACGATGGAAGAAGAGTGTCCCGCCATTACCATATCTGGCTCCACAACATTGACTTTTTTGGAGAAGATGACCGACTGTGTCTTTCCAGCATTAAACTGTACCTGATTTTGATCGCCTTAAGCTTGAATCTCTTGTAGATCTTTGTTAATAAGTATTGAGTCAATAACCGAAGTTCGCGCATCTAAGGTATAGTTTTCCATATGGTCATATTATATTAGTGTGACAATTTGAGCCCAATTTCTTTGAAGACGGGCTACAAAATCGATAGAGAATTTTAACAATTTTGCCTCTTCCCTATAATACACGCCACTGGCTAACTAATTTATAAAATACAATTTTGAAATTCGAAAAAAGTTCCTCCCATCCTGTTAATTTAGTTTCAGAGTTTTTTCTCCATCTTGCTTATACCTGGGATAAAAAAATACAATTTTTACTAAAATTCAAAGGCCCGCCATCGGGCCTTTGGATTTTAGAATCACACCGCCATGGAAACGGTGTGATATATAAACATGGACAGCATGGCTGGATAGCCATGTGATAAACTTTTGTCCCCAGGATCGCCAGCGATGATCTAATCTCGTTGCTCGTTGTAAGAAGGGAAATACTTACTTTATAGGTATTCATCATCAGCCAGCTCAAAAACTTGGGAGATTTTAAAGTTTCATTTAAAACAACACAATAACAGGACCGGTAACATTCAAAATGCTCTTGTTAGGTCTACCTGTTAAGTTTTTTACACAAAATTTTGATTTTCTGTAGAACTTGATTCAAAAAGTATGAAAAAGATCACGTGGTTTGTTCAGGTTTACTTTTCAAAATTCTCAGAAATACATTCTTTTCACTAGGGTCGCAGTTTTGAGTCTAAGGAGCTGAAATATTTGAAATAATTGTAATCAGTAGCGAGTGGTCTTGTATTGCATTTGAGGAAAATCGGTCAAGTCGTTTTAAAATGGTGGCCATTTAATTTTTTAATTTTTTGAAGACTTTTTGATAAAATTGATAGAATGAGAAAGAACGTATCCCATAATTTTCAAAGGATTGGACTGAAATTTTCACAGTGAACAGCTATTATAGTTACTAATTCACTATTTATGAAAACACCTTATCAGAAAGTTTTTTGTGATGGCATTTCACAGCCTGCCATGCAGTGGGGTGCGCGTAAACCTCCATCATGCACCTATATTAGGTAGGTATTCCAGGTTTTTTGATTATGAAATGATCACAGCCGAATAAAAATTTCTATTGTCAGAAATTTCATTCAATCAAAAAAATCAATATTATTGATTCTCGTCAAAGAATCCTGAATCAAATCTCTCGAGTCTTTTCAAAATGGTGTAGCCATTTGAATTTTTGTAAAATTGTTCTTTTTTGTTTGAACCCCTGTAAATGCGGGATGGAAACACAGAACCAAAGGAAACTGGATTATTACTTTGAAACCATTTTCTGTAATTGATTAATTTTATATCAATAGCTGAATAAACAAGTTTATTACGGCTATACAAACAAACAGTTTTTTTACAAGCCCTCCGTGATTGTTATTGCGACAAAAAAAACTTTCGAATGTAAAGAGCGAAGATATAACATTTGAAGAAAAACTGGTAATAATCCTGAGATTTACAGCAGGCTTATTGCATCCTATTCTACTAAAGACTTTCAGAGCACAAAGAAGGGAGGAAAAGCCCTCTCGTCAACAGAGTTTCTGAGAGTGATTCTGTCTGAGGCAATAATGTCAGGTGCCTGGAGACAATGGCCGGAGATGGAGCGATCCTGCTGGAAAGGCTGTGCTGTAAATGTCGATGATAACCTAAAGGCAATGAAAGATCAAAGTATGAAGTGAGAGGGTAGGGTGGCTTTAAAAGGTCAATCATGCTACCACACTTTAATATTCGATGGAGAGTGTTCGAGAATATAGGGAATGACAATAATTAAATTTCTATATGAGGTAGCTCAGATAATGAAACTGCTCTACAATTATTGGAAATGTTCTATGATTTACGTTTGTTTAAATTGGTTTTATCAATTATTGTCTCTATTAAATGCGATGTAGTATTTTTATGACACAAACAGTAAACAGTTTTTTTGTCGCCCACGTATCATTTTTCGCAATATTTGGAATTTTTACAATTTTTTTTGACGTAAGAAAACAAAAGTGTGATAGAGACATTTATTACCTAAAAAAAGGTAGTGTAGTTTTTACCACCAAAGCTGTCAAAACTGACTTAATCGTAAAAACCTTGAGCAGATCATTTCAAAATTATTCCCGTCCCCTATTTGTATCTTCCTGTATTTTATACATTGTGCAATTTTTTTCGATTTTTTTTCTTCTACTTTGAAGTGTTGGCTTCAATTCGTCTCGCATATGTTGGCACTTTTATCGAAAAATAAAAAAAACCCGCTGGTCGAAAATTAGCTCACACTTATTTAAAGATTCGTGAAATTGTTAGTAATTTTTTTTTCACATTGATTTATGTTTGGCTGAGAAAATTAAAAGAACAATCGCAACGACAATTAATTAACCTAAGTGCGTGTGAAAAAATTATCCACATTGGTCTTTTAATAACGAAGATATGACAAATTAAAAAATAATTTTTATTAAAAACGCGGTTTAGGAACCTACCCACATGTAACACATACAGGGTGGGCCATCGAAAAGGTAACAAGCCTAATACTTTGGAAAGTGAAGATGTATGTGAAAAACCCCGAAACAGGTCAATTTTGTTTTCGAGGGGGACATCTTTGGGCAACAAATTTAACCATCCAAGTTCATCCCCTTAGAAGGGCTGGCTACCCCTTCGTTTATTGTCATAGGGACCAGATATCGAGTGATACATCGTTTGAAAGCTACTTGAATTCTCTTTACAACGATATCTCACTTTTTGGGTTTTGCGTAAATTCTACAGGGCGAATCGATAAAAAAATGTACTTCATAATTATTACTTATTTTGGTCATTATATACATCCGCGGCTCCTACAGTTTCACTATGGCACCTATATAGGGGTGGAGGACATACCTATAGTAACACCAGGAAGGTATTAATTTGCTTTGCAAATGAAAGATAAGCGAACAAAAGGGCATCAAAAGAAGGTCTTCCTGAGTGCGGGCCTGTTTAGAACAGCGAAAATCACAATAAACATGCAAGGTCAGAGTGTCGAGTGGACGGAATAAACATTAAAGCGGACCGGAAACTCGTAATATCAACACCAGAGCCGGTCTGGTAACATACGCAACATACATGGCATGCAAACGTAGTCGGAATATAATAGCGAGCGATGTCGCGTATTTTTGAATATAAATGCAAAATAAATGCAAAATTCAAAATAAAAACTGTGCTATTGTTAATCTCGAAGATATTCCTTGCCCTGAAAGTGAAAAAAAAATAGAAATTCGACCGTAGTGCCAAAGAGGCCTTAGTGGTGACCTTGATATTAGTTTGCAATAGCTGTTTTTAGCTTCTTACCCACCCAGCACCCCTATTTCGCTCCTCGGTCCCGAAAAAATTGATGAAACGTAGGAGCCGCGGATGTATACAATTACCCTTATTTTTCTTCGGAAACGTGCGGGCAGAGTAATTTTTAATAAGATATCGTAATTCACTGGTCACTATCATGGTTGCTATGGTTATCATTATGGTTGTCATGAGTACTACGACTGAATCGACTGGACTTAAAAGCTCATTTTGTCCTGAATACTAAATGGAAAATTTAGAATTTAGATTTGTTTTCGGGATTATTTAATTCTAAATTACTAAAACATTCTTCGCTTATATATCGTTGAAAGGAAGTCATTTTTAAATCTATCCCAAAAAAAAAGGAAAATGTGGAAAAGAAGGGGAAACATCAAAATTCAATACCACGGAAGATTTTTATTAATTCAATAAATGCTCAAATTGTGCACCACCAACTTCCATACAAGAAAATAAATTCTGCTCGAAACGTTCCCTTACATTTTGGAGGACCTGTGGTGTAATTTGGCGGCATTCTTTAACTATGCGTCTACGCAACTCCTCCAGAGACCCTAGTTTCGTTGCGTAAATTTTACTTTACAAGAAAAAGTCCAGAGGACTTAAAATCTGGTGAGCGGGCAGGCCATTCCAGAACACCTATTCGGCCAATCCATTGTCCCGGGAAAACTCTGTTGAGAAACTCCCGAACAGCCAGCCCATAATGAGGTGGAGCGCCATCCTGTTGGAAAGTCAAATGATCTTCTAGGTAAGGATTATCATTTTCAACAACATCAACAAGCACTGTGTGGACAAGATCTTGCAGCATTTTCAGGTAAGCTTCACCCGTCAGATTCCCTTCAACAAAAATGGGACCAATTATGCGGTCTCCAAAAATACCGGGGCCAGGCATACAAAACTCCTGTCGTCGATCGAAATCATCGTCATTCAGTTCATGCACTAAATGAATAACCCATGAAAACCATAGTGATAACCATAGCAACGCATGATAGTGACAAGTGAAGTACGATATCTTATTAAAAATTACTCTGCCCGCACGTTTTAGATGATACCTTTTTTATCGATTCGCCCTGTAGAATTTACGCAAAACCCAAAAAGTGAGATATCGTTGTAAAGAGAATTTAAGTAGCTTTCAAACGATGTATCACTCGATATCTGGTCCCTATGATGATAAACAAAGGGGTAGCCAGCCCTTCCAAGGAGATGAACTTGGATGGTTAAATTTGTTGCCCAAAGATGCCCTCGAAAACAAAAATGACCTGTTTCGGCGTTTTTCGCATACATCTTCACTTTCCAAATTATTAGGCTTGTTACCTTTTTTCAATGGCCCATTATAGCCGCTGAGTGGTGTAAATTCAGTTAGTAGCTTGACGGAGTGGGTAAGGGTGCTGCCTGGTAGGTATGTTGATTTTTTTTTTGTAAAAAAAATCTGATTATTTTTTTAGTATAATCTCCACATACAAAAAAAAAAACTGCTGCCAACTTAGTAAGACGGAAGATGAAAGGCACGGAAGATGTAGGGCCCAAGGTCCGACTCTTCCTCAGAAGAGACTATTTTAGCACCAGAACATGCTGATTGTATTTTGTGGAACCCTCTCTAGATCTAGAACTTCTACATACATATACAGTTCCTTGCCATGCCCTACATTAGTCCCAAGTTTCCTCTTCACAATTGTGCCATCTACATACATTGGTTTGTAATTTTATCTTTACACATAATTTATGGATCCATTTTGGATGCTTTCCAAACAGTCTAAAAACTCCGGAATCATAGAGGTCAGGAAATAACATCGTAAATATTATTGATTTATACTGGTTTATATTACATAAGTATTACAGTGTTCTGTAACACATAATATAAAGTTTTAAAGTTACACTGTGAGGATGTTTATAATAGTCCCCCCCCTATAATGAGATAGAACTTTGGTGCAAAAACTAAATCCAATAATGTCGTTAATTTTACTACTTTTTGACGTAAATCTTACCTGTCAAATATCAACGAGGAGAAAATATTTTGTCGTTTCATGTTACCAAAGTTTCCTCGACTTTTCTTTTTGTTATCATAATTTCATTTCCATTTTATTTGAGTAATTTTTCAGTTGTGTAACATCCCGATTTTTAAATCCCGGTAGCAGTTTAGAGTTTTTAGGGGTTGCTAGGCTGGAGTTGGAGGCCTACTTGCTCTCTCCGGTAAAAAATATTTATTTTTTCCTCGCGGTAGTCATCAATGAGACAACTAGCTCGTGCGACAAGAAGTTTTGGTACAATAGGAAAAAAACTGCGGATAGATCATTGAATCTAAGGAAAAAGAAATAGTTTGAAATAGTTATTACTGAAGCCTGGGATTTTCTGGAGAAGTTTCTGAAAAAAAAACTACTTCTTTTAATGTTCCTTTCAATTTTCGCAAAAACCCTTTTTTATCACCTCGATTCAGGTCGCAGTTTTCAATCTAGGAGACTGGCATTTTTGTGGGAGTAAGATATCTAACAGGAGGGGTCGGATGTTGCATTTGAGGAAAATCAATTGAGTCGTTTCAAAATGGTGGCCTTTTGAATTTCTTTAAAATTAAACTAACGGGATGGAAAGAACGTTTTCCGAACTTCTACCACTGTAAAAAATAAAAAAAATCTAATAAATAAGGCAGTGGCGTAGCTTCGTGAAGTGAGCCGGAAAACTCGGGAAAACCAGATTGCTATAGGGCATTCGATTGACCATCGTTTGACCACGATTGACCATCCAATAATTTCGTTTGGCCACGTCCAGGAAAAAAGATATGATTTTTTTTATTTCCGATCCGGCCAACTTCACAATTGTGAAATTGTGAAAAGCAATCTGGTTTCCCCGAGTTTTTCCGAGTTTTTCCGGCTCACTTCACGAAGCTCAGTGGCGTGGGTAAGAAAAGGGTAAAAATTGGTAAATTTCTATAACCATTAAGAGGCCGGGAACAGCTGGATTCGCTCAGGGAAAACGTAGATAAAGAAAGTCTATTACTTCAGACCATGTACGCATAAGAGGCAAGTAGCTTCGAGTCCTCAAGGAGAGAGTTGTACCTACTCTCTACTCTCCTTGGAAAATTTTTCGTTAATTTGTCTCCATTGCCCAAATTAAAATATTACGACTATAATAATAACAAGACACTCCATGATGGTCCCTCCATAAACAATAATATCTATAAGGAAAAAATGAACCCTGAAGACGACACTGTAACGCATACCTTACGTCAATTATAAAAATTGTTTTCTCGAGCTTAAATTCTTAGCGATCTTTTTCCTAAAACTATCGCGTGTATATTCACAGACCTATGACCGTGCCAGAAAGCACAATCTGGCAAATGCGTCGCGTGGATAAAAAAGCGATGAGTTGGAAGTCAAAGAGGATGATGAGGAAGTAGCGGGAGAGAGGACGCTCAAAAATTTTAGGATATGATAGGTCTAAAGTGACAAAGGTGCTTTCTTATTGGTCCAAGGGCCAGGACGCAGGAAGGAGGACGAAAGCGTCGGCGGACCGAAATGAGCAGCCCCGGTAGCGAAAGCGGACGGATGTGTATACCTAGGACGCGAAAAGCTCACCTGTAAATCTGCCTTACCTAAATTTATCTTATTATCTTTTCCCGTGCCTGTATCTTTTCAAACAGAAACACCAGAAAGCAGTTTCTGATAATTTACCTTAACGAATTTTCTATTTTTTTTTCGAGAGTTTCAAGAAACTGCGTTTCGTAATAACTACCTATAGCTCGAGCTAAAATTAAAGCGTGTCGCTCAATTAAACAAGAGTATTTCCGGCAAGTAATATCTTTAATTAACTTAGACTTTCCGGCAATCACCAACAAAAGACTCTCATAACTCCATTCTATTAACCCTATCTACAATCGTCGCCTTATCTTCTGCTAAGTAAAACAGAAACACTGATTGCTGTTCAACTACAGGTTCATTCTTTTGGTCGACTTAATTTAGAAAGGTACCTAAAAAGAACGAACTCCAGCAACGTCTGCTGTAAGTAAAGTTTCATTTTCCTCCTTTTTCTCTTCACCCAAACAATTTGGGCCTACAATTTTTCTCTCTCACTCGCCACTCCAACAATACAGTGTAGTTTGTATGTTCCAGACTGAATTTTTAATCGAAAATGACATGTAAAAACTCGATATAAGATGATATAATAGGTACATAGGCTGTTATGTTTTCCTCTTAAATATCGCGTGTCGCGTGCATCACTTCAAAATTTCATAATACAGGGAGTGCGTAAAGGAGAATTCTAATTTTGTAATAAATTACGAGCATAGAGACTATTAATGGGTTAGGTAACTGTGAATTTATAATTCGCTTTATAATTCGAAACGCCAAACGCCATCATGAGCTTCAATCAAAATTGAAGTGCTCCGGCAATAGTTGCGATTGGTGGAAAACTCTTTCGGGGCTGCAATGTAAAAATACTGCTTGATTAAAGTCGTAAAATGAACTCGGGGAACGGTGCACTGGACCTCTATAACGGATAAGACCGTAATTAAAGCCGGCTTCTATTAAGTTCTCCAATCATTTCGTGTCATGAATCAAGGAACTTTATGTCCCCGTGCTTGTCACTATCACCATCACCGTTCTGTGATAAACGATAGTCCGCTGAAGTTGAAGTTTGGTGGGTATACGGAAATCGTTACAGCTTCAATCGCGAATATTGGACAAATTTTAGTACTTTCACGGCTAATAAAGTTATTTTACGGGTGAGTTTTCAAGCATTACCAATTAAAGCAATAATTGTTCATGAGCAGATATTATTACTTAAACCATAAGTTATTAAAGAGAGAAGAGAAGAGATGGAAAAACTGAAAATTTCCAGAACACTTTTATAAATTATAGGTAAATAGGATGCGATTGATGATGAACTTCGTAGAAAAAACAGGTTGGTACAGCATGAATACTATAGGAAGGCGAGAGTTTAACGAGAATTGGTTGGTGCGCAGATTGGGCTCCGAATCCATAAATGTTTATTGTCCAATATCAACAATGTTAGTCGGTGTCCGCGTAAAAAAAACAACCAACCAGATAAGGCTGATAAGAGTAACTCCGCCGTTCATCGAACAGGTAAAAAGTCAGTGGTGTGTACTGTTTAGCTCGTGTCGTATATTTATTTAAAATAGGTGGTTTCTGTCATCGTGTCGTGTGTAGGTACCGATGTTTTTGTTATCATGTGTTTTATTGATTAATATATTATTGTTATTAATTTGTTATTAATATATTGCTTGCCAGTAAAATAAGTATACTATGATTTTTATAAGAAGGCAAGAGTCTGGGCGTGAACTACGCATCTTGCCGGTTTTAATTGTTCCACCCATTGAACTGATAAACGCTGTTCCACCATAACAGACTAGAAATAACATCAGTGGCGCCGCGCACATAATAAAAAATATTTTATATTTTTAATATATTTTAAATGTTTAGGTATAAATGATAAGTCAATTATCAATCTTCAATTAAAAAATCAATATGGACATCTACGTTTAGTATTCCAATTTATATGAATTAGTCTCGGTTAAATTATTTCGAATTTATTTAAGATAAGGTACCTATGCGGAAAAAAAACTAAAATTGTAGATGTGTACTTATTTTACTGGCAAGCAATATATTAATAACAAATTAATAACAATAATATTAATCAATAAAACACATGATAACAAAAACATCGGTACCTACACACGACACGATGACAGAAACCACCTATTTTAAATAAATATACGACACGAGCTAAACAGTACACACCACTGACTTTTTACCTGTTCGATGAACGGCGGAGTTACTCTTATCAGCCTTATCTGGTTGGTTGTTTTTTTTTACGCGGACACCGACTAACATTGTTGATATTGGACAATAAACATTTATGGATTCGGAGCCCAATCTGCGCACCAACCAATTCTCGTCAAACTCTCGCCTTCCTATAGTATTCATGCTGTACACATCTACTATTTTAGTTTTTTAGTTTTTTTTCCGCATAGGTATACCTTATCTTAAATAAATTCGAAATAATTTAACCGAGACTAATTCATATAAATTGGAATACTAAACGTAGATGTCCATATTGATTTTTTAATTGAAGATTGATAATTGACTTATCATTTATACCTAAACATTTATATTAAAAATATAAAATATTTTTTATTATGTGCGCGGCGCCACTGATGTTATTTCTAGTCTGTTATGGTGGAACAGCGTTTATCAGTTCAATGGGTGGAACAATTAAAACCGGCAAGATGCGTAGTTCACGCCCAGACTCTTGCCTTCCTATAAAAATCATAGTATACCTAAATGTAAAATTAATTTAACCATCAGTTATAAAGTTTACCCGGTATAATAGATGTTTTACCACGTCTAGCAAAATGAAATTGTATTCTTATGAATTCTGAAGGGAAGAGGCTGATAAGAAAACTAATGTACAATTAATCACGTTTTACACGGGGTGAACATGGCTGCTAAGATTTCTGTGTTTTCGGTATTTTCAAAACTTTTTGCCGAACAGATAAACAGACGAAAAAGCGAGTTAATACTGCATTGTCATGCATCCATTTATAAGTTATGTTTAAGATTTTAAGCCTCTCGGGAAGTTACTTTGAAATCGATCCAAAATTTGTACCGCAGATAGACAGACAGAGAAAGAAAGCGAATTAATAAAAACCTTCTTGCGCATTAATCATTTAAATAGTGTTAATATATTTTTATGCGTTAATTCAATAATAATTATGAATCTTTTCCGCGTTTTGAAAGTTGGGTTGTTAATGTTTTTACTTTTTAGTTCTTTACTGTGAGAATTTCAGTTTAATTCCATTGAAAACGGCCCTAATAAAAATAATTTAAGAAATTAACTCTTTTGAGCGAATTTCTACTACGCCATCGGCAAACTAATGACTAAAACGCAGGTTTTTTGCTCCCTACCGTGTGATCTCGTTCGCAGTTTGTTGATAAATGCTACCTACGACTTATTTTAAATTATTTATCAACGAAAAAGAAAATATTTTGGCTTGGCCGTGGAAAATTCGCACTGTGTAGGGGGTTGTGAGATTCGGATTAATAAAATCACATTTTTTACAATCTAAAGGCTTCTACTTTCATCTGCTTTATTATTATGCAAAAATCTCCATGAGAAATATATTTTTTCCGCAAGCGTTCTAAAATGCGGCAATTATCATACTGTACACACCTTGTAGAACGATCTCATTATGTTACTAGTAACAATATTTTCATTATTGTCCTAGCATAATAATAATTAACGTATGACATCGCCAAAATACATTGAATTCGGACAACTGGAAGTACCCGAGGATTATCTAGCTACTATTGCTACGACTATACGCTTTCTAATTATGGCGAGTGCTGTCAATCTAGCATAGGGTTAGAGTTCAATGTTCAATGACAAAATGTGTTATTGACATTGACGTAATAAACGTCAACGCAATTTTTTTAATTTTAATTAATAATTATTAAGTGAAAATCTGCCTCATGATCCGAATACTAAGGCAATTTCACTACCATTAATTGAAAACACCGCAACTGATGTCTTTCCAAAACTTAATGAAGAATCTGACGCACTCTTAGAGCATGGTTGTTCTCATACACAAAAACAAATAACTGTTGAAACTGGTTTAGCAAGCAGTGGCTTAAACATTCAGAATTGTAAACTTGAAAATTGTTCATTCCAAATTACTGTAATAAATAAATAGATAAATAAATAAATTCAGAAAATTTTATGTTTCAATACTACGCTTGCGGAAAAAATCGTATATGTCACTTGGAGTAGAATGCTCATTTTGTGTTTCGCTCAATTATTGCACTGCCTCGGCTTCGCCTCGGCTGCAATAATTGCGCTCAACACAAAATGATCGCCTTCTACTCCTAGTAACATAATATACTATTTTATTAACTTTTAAGGTTAAGAAATGGCATTGAAAGTGTAGTTTTTGTGATTTAGACAGCACCGTTTGTTTATTAGTGTGATAATAACTTGAAAATTACCATTATGCAAACTGGAATAATTAGAGAACAGGTAGAAATAAATCGGTAGGTAGTAATGGCGGATGAGAAGCTGGGTAAAATATGATCAAACAATAATCAATAAATAAACGAATTATCAACAAAAACACTTAAATCAAATAATATCGACGGCAATAGATGAACAATAAAAGAAAAATTAATCGAGAAAAGCACTTCCAACCTCCAAACTCTCCCGTTTCTATCTGCAAATTTGATTTCTCGCTGTTGAAATGTTTAGTAAAGTTCACTAGAGTTCACATTAAAGTACCTAACTACCATAATATTACACACCACCACCACACGCGGAAATTAGAAAGCTATCCCGTAGACGACCAGTACACCTACTAACAATAATAAATAAAACTGCAACTGAAAATTGGTAACTGCACTGGGAAGCTCCCGTTCAGTGTGGTTATTTTAGTGGTATAAAATCGCTGCTCTATATCTAGTTTGTTTCTAGTAGTTTTTTTTATGAATGTATAACCAAAATATGAGACCTTCACTATCTTGTAGAGTATGATTTTGTCCATCCGAAATGGAATGGTGCAACTTTTTTTAATGGCGAAGAATTTTGAAAAATCGAATTTTCTGCTCCTGAGAAATTTTCAGAAATATCTGCTTTTTAAAACATCCATTGTGCGAATAAAGCAACGGTTTGAGCTACGGTAATAAATTTTTCAGAATGCACTCAAAAAACAAGAGCGCTTCTAGTGGAACTCAGCAAAGTTCCAAAAGTTAATTCCTTTTTGAGATAATTGACCCGAAATCGCCACAAGTAAATCCGAGCATTAAAAACTTCATCATGCGGGGAGCTATTTATATTAATTATTGGGAATAGATGTATAGGTATATGTACGGACTTAAATGTAGAAAACATTATCAAAAGTTTTTTTTTTAGATTCAGCAAGCTAGGGTTCATAGTTTCAGAGAAATCGATTTTTTATTTTATAGCACGGTGTAAAATAATCTTGTGCAACAACAATGCGATTCAATTATGAATATTTTTACCGCTTTTTAAATTGGCTTTCTCAAATTTTCCATAGTCAGGTCATACTAGCGTGGGTAATGGTTTAGTGTGAAAACTTCATTTGATTTCGTTTGAAAAAGTGCCAGAAAATGGATTTCTAGATTTAAAAAAACAAAAAATTTTGCAAAATTTAACAATTTCGCCCCTTTTCCGATGCCCGCCACTGGCTAACTTTATTTAAAAAATGCACTTTTATACACTACCTTCAATAAATTCGAAAAAAGTTACAGGGGAGTTTTGAAAACCGAAAATTTGAAATTTTATAGAAATAATCATGTGAAAAAATTTGAATATATCGGCCATTTTTCTTATTTGGTTCTTGAAATTTTTAACGGTTAAAGGTTATTAGTATAGTTGTCTGCTGTAAAAATTTCAGTTCAATTTCTTAAAAAATGTGCTCATAAGCGATTATAGAAATTTAGTCATTTTTACCCTTCTCCTACCCACGCTACTGGCTTATTAATAGAAATAATCCAAATTTGATTGTAATAACTCGCATATTTCAAATAATTTTCTTCCAATGCTGTTAATTTAGTTTCAAAGTTTTTTTCCATCTTGCTTATACAGGAGTTCAAAAAATAGCCCTTTTCCCTAAAATAAAAAAAAACGCCATTTTGAAACGGCTTGACCGATTCTGCTCTTATGCAATACCATACCACTTCTTGTGGATATCTTACTCCCACAAAAATTTCAGTTCCGTATATTGGAAACTGCGGCCTGAAATGATACCACAAAAACCAGATTTTTTGGAATTTTGGAAGGACTTAGAAGTAACGCGACAATAATTTTTTCAGCAATAAAAAAAACATTTTTTATTAAAAAAATACACTAAAACGCTTGAAAAGGATAAATTACCTCGCAGCAACAATTCAATAATCAGCCTATCTTAACAAAAATATGATTTCATGAAAAAACCTATACAAATTCTTCAAAATGGCCGTAAGAGGTATAAGTATGCTGGATACAGTAATTCCGAAGAAGTTGAAGTTAGTCGTGATGGAATACACCATACTCAGAGCCCTGGAATTGGCTTGGAAAGTTTCGCTGTATTTTCAACAATGTAAGGCTGTGCTCCTTTTTTTTTATACGTAACTTCAATTATCCCACCAGACGAATCAGGCACGTGGACTGTAAATACTTTAAGTCGTAAACCGTAAACGTTTCAGGAACAACGTTAGAAGCTCGACGTTAAACGAAACAAGGAATAAGTTGGAAGTCCCTGGTCCTTTTTTGTCGTCCCTTTGGCAGCAGCAGACAGTGTTTTGACTTCCCCATATTGTTTTAACGAGTTAAAAGTTCCTATTTGTTCTTATTTTATTCAGTTGCGATTCAACTTCAAAGAAAAGCTATTCGTGAAATTTCTACCTTGTTATAAGAATTCTGTTCCACGAATATCCCGTCTCTCCTTAACTTATTATTATTGCAAATCAGGGAAATGCAAGAAAAGAAACGGGAAATGCTACTTTTTATTTTAAGCGGAGTTAAAGAAATCATCCTGTTCAATTTTTGCACACTACCTTTCTAGGTGTTGCATCAACTACTGTTCAAGTCAAAAATAGTAACAGAAAGCCATTGGCGCAGATACGGGGGTTCCATATCCCCTTCCTGAAAATAGTAATACGCCAAACTGCTTTAACTTAACTGCTAAGTCGACTAAACCTCTGCTTTCCAGAGTTTTAATAAAAATAAATAAAAACGTTTTATTATTTTGCTTTAATTGCAGACAACTCGAGACTCGTAAATAGGGTCCTGAAAGTGGGCACTAATTTACTTGAAATCTCTCATAAGATGATGATTTCACTCTTTCTACTATAAAAGATCGTTCGGAATCAAAGGAAACTGTATTTACAGTTGGAGTTGCTGAGAGTAGTTTAGGTTTACGTTCTTTGGGTACTTTCCTAGATCAAGTCCGACCATCAAGAGAATAAGTCTGTAGTTGATTGAACAGGACACGGCTGTTTCTATTTTACTTGTAGAAGAATGGAGTAATAATTGGAGATAGCATTGCTGAAACGGAGCTATTTCTAGTCTGGTTAAGTTTAAATCGGCACGCGACGTTTGATGTTGAGATAGGTCACTGCCGCAAACTCTAGTGAGGCAATTGAAGATAATGTGCCGGAAACACTCTCGTTTAACCGGGCAACCTGCTTGGCCTTTCTTTACTCTTCGTAAAATAACAAAATGGCCGCACCTGTGTGAAATAGGGGTTGCCTATAATGACTGCCATTTCTAAAAAGTATAGTGGAAACTACCACCGGAAATATTAAAAGGTAAATAAAAATTACGCTGAAACAGTCAGTTGACCATGCGGTGTGAAAAAAATTTCTATGACAAAAAAATGAGATAACGTCACTTTGCATACAGTAATCCGCAACTAAAGATTGGAAAACTGAGGTAGTATGTATTGGGTAATCAGAGAACGGTTAACGTAAGAGGATGGTAACTTTTCTGAATGTCACTTAAAAAAAATTACAACAAAATATTGCCAGCCTGACAAGTATTAATAATAATTGTTGAATAGACCTTATTTGGTGACTCGACTATATTAACAGGCAGCCCTAGATCGTCACAAAGAGCCGCCCTCTCTCGTCTCTAATGATTTTCTATAAAAATTTTATTGCACAAACATCTATCAAGAAAACATCATCAGGTGACTTCAATCAAACGATGATCAATTCTGTTTATTTCGATTAGAATCACCATCACGAATTTATAGAACGAAAACAGGTAAATATGGAAACAGAATTATGTACTTACTTATGTACTTTTGTATAGGTACCTCCGTAGCAACTTATTTATTCATGTCCATGCATAAATTCCAGAATCGTAAACATGCGGTACTGGTATTGGTATACTGGTACTAGAATGATTACTGCACTTTTGCGGCCATAAAATCAAATATACCTACCTTGGAATAATGTTGCTTTGTTCTGAGTGTAGCAAATTTACGACCGTAGATTCCTAGGTAAAGCTATTGATAACGTCGTCCGATCATAAACCCGACATATGCTCAAATACCTCTCTCTACCTCTACACGGGAGTACGTGCATGGAAGACATCTCAAGAATATCGACATTATGGAATCTTCAGCTCGCAGATATTTTCTGTTAGCAGGGAGCAGGGGATATCTGATTCGTTGGCTCTTAGTCTATGTGTTCGATAGTTTTATCCGTAAATTTATTATATTATTGTGTCTGTGTATAAGTTATACATTACGTTTATACAGGGTGTTAATTTTAAAACTTGCCATCCTCGACTTCTCCCTTTAAACAATGTAGGGTGTTCCTTCACTCAGTAATGACGACATTGTCAATTTTTTTAAATGGGACACCCTGTATATTAATACAGTTTCAAATTGTCTGAGAAAATCCAGTAAGAATGGTTTTCACAGTTCGAGTTTAAACTGAGTAGCACATGAGTTATAAACAAGTGATAATCGCACTTGGATGAAATTTATATACATCACAGTGACGAAATATCAATTAATTTAGAATTTCCATAGACAAATATCGTCATTACCGAGTCCAGGAACACCCTACATTTTTTAAGGGAGAATTCGGGGGTGGCAAGTTTTCAAATCGACATCCTGTATATACCTAAACCGTGTGTCATAGCTTAAAGTAAGAAGTCTCCACCCGGAATACTTCTCTAGGGTCGTAGCAAGAGGAAAATCCTGAAACAATTTAATTTAACTGGAAGAGGGCGTCATTTTTAGGACGTTTAGCATCATTTACGTTTTAATCCCTTCCGCAGAGAGCTCAGTGAAGTGCAAATTTACATAAAGTTCAAACGGAATTTTGAACCGTTTGTCCAACCAAAATTTTCCTTTATCCACCCTCAAAAAAAAAAAAAATTTACCGTAACTTCCTTGAACGGTTGACAAACGAAAATTTTTGTTGGACAAACGTGGACAAACCGTGGACAAAGGCCGTCTAACTTAGGGGTGCCAACTTCACTCACCTTCTGCAGCGGTATAGTAAACCCTGTAACCTGGAATTGCATAATAGTGTGAATGATAAATGTCTTTTATGTTTTAAGAATTGCCTTGAGTATTTTCAAAAAGAAGACCTGGAACACCCTCTATTTATTTATATCTAATAGTTTCCTAAAAAACTCGCACACGTGCTGAAGCAAATATAATAAAAAATAAATAAAAAATAATAAAAATAAATTCAAGAAATTCATACTTTTATTTCATACTTTTTTTTTGAAAAAAAAAGCTTTCGCCGAATGTCACATAAAGCAATTTTGACGTCATAATTTAATCGTTTTCGATGTTTTTTTTTTATTTAGGAGTTTTCCGGCTCTGTTGATTTTTTTGTATACCGAATGATATGAAACCGACAAGGAGAATATTTTATAGAGGGATTTAGATTCGGCGAAAGTGACTATGAAGTGCATAACCCTTTGAGGAATCGGTTATTAATCTCCTACCGCAGTATGTTGCTTGTACACGTAAAGGGGCCTAATGCGTTAATAATAAATCCAGTCAGCTGATGGAGGTTTGTCGAGAGTTCAATCTTGATTACGTCCCAGGTCCCAGGTTATCCCTAATCGATCTTAATCGACCAAACATTGTTTCAACATGTTTGGGTTGGATGAAAGTAGATCATGGGACACTTAGTTGATGGATTGATGTAAGTAAGTTAAATTATAAATATTGCGATAAACTAAAACTGCGGTTTGATGAAATTAGGTAAGGGGCGCCACTATAGAACACTCCAGCCGAGTTTCTCCCTCCTATTCCATAAGGGGCGACCGCCATCTTGAATTTAAGATGAACTTGAACTTGTATGTACTTTTCTTGACATTTCATATTTTTCAGAAGTTATAAAGTTTCAAAATTTTAAAACCGATACTTTTGGGGGTGGGAATGATTTTTTTCCATTTTACAGCAAAACGGTCTATCGCGGGAGGCAATAAGTTACTTATGACAAAATTTGTAGCTTTTGACTTTTCCTAAATCTTTTCGGTTTTACTTTTTTTCACGCTTATCATGAATACAGAGAGCGCTAAAAATCGATCGGTGCTAATATTTGTGAAAAATTTTTTATCTTGCACATTGGTACCTATTGGTATTGGTATTTTAACTATAACTATGTGGTCCCAAACACTGAATCCAGCGGGTTTATTGTATTTCTCACATTTATATTTTCCTTGATTAGAAGAGCTCCGTTCCTTTGACAAGGTTCAGCAGTCCGCTAACCAAGGTCTTTTCCGCCGGGACTGAGTGGTCCCAGGACCGCATAGCGCGTTCTTGCGAGTGCTTGACACTCGAATATCACATGAGACGCTGTCTCATCTTCTTCATTGCAGAGTCTACAAACTGGTTCTTCTCTGTATATCCCCAGCTTATGTAGGGTACTCTTTTCTCTGTATATCCCCAGCTTATGTAGGTGTACTCTTAGGTGGCAGTGTTCTGTGAGAAGACCCACCACCGTTCTGATCTGCATTCTGTTTAGTTGCAGTATCTGTCTAGCAAGGTTTTGAGAGGGCTCCTTGATCATCACCTTACCATGTTTATTTCCTGTTATACGGTTCCAGTGTGCTCTATGTTGGGTTCTTACCCACTGAGCCACCGTCCCGCGTACAGTGTTCTTTGGGATGCCAAACACTGGTTCGGGCCCGGTGTAGTTCATCCCAGCGCCTTTCTTGGCTAATTGATCTGCAGCCTCATTACCAGGCGTCCAACGGTGACCCAGAATCCAAACTAGTGTCACCACGTTGCACCTGGCTAAGTCAATGAGGTCTTGCAGGCATTCCCAGACCAGTTTTGATCTGATTTCATAAGCTGCAAGGGCTTTTAGGCTAGTCTGACTGTCGTAGAGGATACAGATTTCCCTACCTCGATAGTTCCTTCTGGTATTCTCTCCAACGCATAGCCTAATTGCATTTATTTCAGCCTGGAAGATGCTGGCATGGGTCTCCAGTGGTACGTAAATACTGCATCTGGGGACCACTCCATGTACTCCAGCTCCGGTACCTGTCTCTGTCTTTGCGCTTTTTTTCAGGCGCTTTTCAGGCACAGGAGTCCATTAGAACCCTTAATGGTTTTACAAATGATATCGTAGTACTCATACCATCAGATTGCATTTCCAGGATAGGATCTGCGATGGTATCAGTTATTCTGGAATGCCCGGTTTTCCCAGGTTTGTCCCAGTTTTGGTTTTATTTCAGCCTGTAGGCACCCAAATGTGCCTCGCTCTTAATATGAATGTCAAGAGGAGGCAGGTCAAGTATGGCCTCCAGTGCTGTCGTTGATGTAGTGTTCATGGCTCCCGTGATGCCTAAGCATGCAAGCCTTTGAACACTTTAAATTTTCATAATTGCTTGTTTCTGGTTGATCTTTGGCCACCAGACTAGACAGCCATATGCTAGTATGGGTCTGACCACGGCAATATACAGCCAATGTACCATGCGTGGTTTTAGTCCCCATGTTTTACTGAATGACTTTACGCAAGCCATCAGTGCCATTTTACTTTTATTAATCGCCTTCTGCAGGTGAAGATTCCAGGTCAGTTTCGCATCCAGGGTTATGCCTAGATATTTGACCCGGTCGTTCATTGAAGAAGATGGGTGGGGTTAATTCCTCCATCTTGCTTCTTTTGGTGAAGGGGACCAGTGCCGTTTTGACAGGACTCACGCGAAGCTTCGCCCCGAGGCACCATTCCTCCACCCACGATATTAAGAGCCCCTTGCATGAACTCTGAGATGGTTTTACTGTATTTCCCCATGACCAGTATGACTATGTCATCCGCATAGCCCTGGGTATAATAACCTTTCTTGTTTAGCTTGTTGAGTAGGTCATCTACCACCATGTCCACAGCAACGGAGATAGGACTCCGCCCTGTGGGCATCCTTTGGTGACGGTTGTCTCGCCAAACAAAGTTGCTTGGACTCTTCTGCCTTCCAACATAGCGCCCAGCCACCTAGTTGTGGTGTCATCGACGCCATGTATTCTAGCGGCCGATACCATGCAGCTGAAGAAGATGTTGTCAAACGTCCCCTCTATATCTAGAATCTTGCACATAATAAAACTAATTTTTCACCAAATAAAATTGTTTTTCAGAGGTCGCTGATTAAAAATCTGATATTCTTAGTAAGTGATCCCAAAAATCCCCTAATGGCGATTTTGGTGAAAATGGGATGAATTTAAATGGAAGGCTCCACCATTGTTGTTTTGGTAATCGGCGACCCCTGAAATCGCAATATCTGGCATTTGGTGAAAACGCTTTTAATCAGGTATGTGCAAAATTTAGCAATTTTCAAAAATATTGACGCCGGGTGACTTTGAAGACTTTTTTCTTTCTGGAAAACTCAAAAATTACAACTTTTGTCATAACCTATTATGGTTGATTGATGTTTTGAAATAAACTCTTTTGGAGTACGATTGAAGTAAAATTGGAAAAAAAACGTTTCCACCTCCAAAAACTTTTTTTTTGAGAATTTGTAGCTATTGAATTGAAAAAAATCCAAACAAAAGTTATCGGATAGATAGTCCTCAACAGTTTTATTAATTCCAATTAATAATACATGAGTTCAGCCCTTAATTCAAGATGGCGGCCACCCTTTCCTGAATTCGAGGGGAAGCTTGGCTAAAAACATCAATTGGCTTGTAGGTTGTATTGTTTACAACTAGGTACCTACATCAAATTTTATTAAAATGCTACTAAAATTTGAAAAAAAACTTCTTATTAACGCTTAACGCCATTTCAGCCCTCTTTTCTGGACTATTTATACTTTCCAAACATATTTTATTATTGGGCATAAATTCTAGAAAGTTATTCCGCTGCTAATATGCATTTTTTCAACAGCTTGCAAATTAGGTTTACATTATTTCTTCACACGTTATATCGCATATAACATCCAAAAGTGTGTTTACATGAAGATTGCACCAACGTTCATGCTCTCTAACTTACACATTTCTTAATATTTTCACAGCTCTATTAAACTATTTTAAAAATAATGTTCTTGAAGATGTAACGATTGCAGAGCAGAGAATGTCTTACATAATAACCGCATCTTGAGTTATAAAGTACCTACACTACCTACATAAAGTAGCGCAGCGGAGATAATTGCGGAGGCACGTGTGTACCGATAAAGATTTTATGTTTGATATAAAGGACGAACGAGAAGAGCTGCTAGGTACTTACATTCGAGGACAGATTAATGTTATTCCAGAGTTAGAGAGTAGTGTAGGTGAGTGTGAGTAATTTCATACAGCTACCCCTCCCAGGCGGCACGAGTCCGGGGTCAAAGGCCCCTCCACAAGGGGATCACTCCAGATCGAATTAAGTCATCATCGAAGAAGCCTAATCTGCCCCTTCACGTTTAGTTGTAAAAATAATCCTACTTGATGTCGTAAAATAATTGAGATGGAGGTTTACTTTTAGTTAGTTCAGTTCGTTCAGTCAGCGGTTGATAGCCTAATGGGTGAGGTATAGCTCTACGTGAGTAAAAAACGGAAGTATCAAAAATTCATGTTACCGTTCAACAGCCCCCCAATTTTCTTTGACTGCTAAATTTAAGCGCTTGATGCCTTTATCCGATTCAGTGAAAGTCGATTAGGTACTGTGATGGACAGGGAGAAAAATGAGTAATCCTATTATAAGGTTTATGGTTTTTTTTTCATTTTGAGGCCCTGAACCCAAAAAAATAAATAAAATGCAAACTGGGAATATTTCGTCAACCGTTATTGGCTTCAACTGAGTGTTCTTTACTCTGTGTTCTTTGGAGATTTGTTTCGGAGAAAAACAGCAAAAAACACGAATAAACAACCCCAAATCACTTATGATTTAAAAAAACTATAAAAATAGTCCAGCAGAAAATTTGTAATTTCATTTTTAGAAGCGATTTATAGCTTAAATGTGCTGGGGACGATGATGATAGAGAAAAGGTCTTTCAAGGTTTAAAAATGCTTCATTGTTTTATTTAAACAATAAAATCGAAACAGTAGTTTTTCTTAGCATTGCATGGAAAAATCACCGCTAGTAGACAAAAAATAACGCGTGTGAGATTTGTGCGCAAAAAAATCTACAAATTGAGCCTTGTTAAATTAAAATTGGTCAAAATTGGTCAACCAATAAAAAAGTTATTGCAAAAAAATTGAAAACTGAGCTTTTTTTGTTGTTGTTTATTATTATAATTTTTCAAAAATACATCTATCAAGTGTGCGATAGATGTGCGATAGATAGATGGGCGCTGTAGGTATGACTCCTGTCCCCTCCTTCCTATCGTGCGAGCTGAACCGATAGGCAAAGTCCTAGCCTTGTCTTCTGTATTGCTTAAATATGCCTATCATACACGTAAATATAGCCTCATCAGTATATAATACCAGGATAAATGATGTAATGTTTTGATTTATTTTAGAAAGATTAAACTTATTCAATAATGGCATCAGTGAACAACACATTATTGTTAGTCTTAGAAAGGCTATGCAATCGAATGAATTGCATGCAACCCCTTTATGGGGATTAATTGAAAATTCTAAACTGAATTGATAACTGTTTAATCTGGAAAGTAATTATAAATCCCCCGGCAGGCCCGAAACAGTAAGCTACAACCCTTTCACGGCTCCGGATCATTACCCTGATCCTTTCAGGACATTCAAACAGGACTTCGCCGCTTCGACCGTGTCCCATGTAACCATCGTAGTCAATGCTAAGTTTGAAAGCACAGACCCATTCCTATTTGAGCCCGATTCAGTAGGTACTAATGGCAATTATAATATTATACAAATAAAAGTGATTTTTTTCACTTATGCTATAAATAATTAAACGTGTGAGCAGTATATAAAAAAATTAGACTAATAATTAGAATTCTCTGTGAATCACCCGGTTATTGTAAATACGGATGGAACTAAATCGCTTCACATAATATAACTTCGGAGGATAACGGATAAACTAGAGTTCTGGTCACATTACACGGTCCCAGGACGGACACTGATGCCCGGACATTTGTAACTCTTATCCAACATGCAATCATTTGTTGTCCTGTTTGTAATTTGGACACAAATGTGACCAAGACGTGAATTTACAGTCAATGGCCGGTAATTAATGGCACAAATTAACTACCTACCAGAAAATATGAGTATCAGCTGATGTAGTGTTCAAATAAGCGCGTATATTTGTATAAATATTTGTTATAGAGTAATATTTTAACAACTGATACATGATTAAAAAAATTAGGCACGATTTGCTTGTACAGATAATTTTGTGGTAAACATTATGATGCTAGGGCTAACAGTTCAGGTAACTTTATCATTAACCCTGTTCTCCATAAACATACATAAAAATATAAATAAATAGTGGGGAAAATAACACGCCTTGATGCTGTCCTACTATCACGTTTGGCACAGTGACCACCAAACTGGGAAAGGGTAAAATTGGCTAGAGACAGTATTAATGAAATCAATTGAACCGTCACCGATAAAGTGAACCAAATAACAGTTCATTCGTTTACAGTTGCAAACAAATCACCCCAGCGTTAACTCATCGTTTATTACAAGCATACCCATGCCTGGTGCATGAATGAAATATAAAGCAGATGTGGATTGACGAATCATTTGAATTAAATATCAAAGCATGTATTTTGTGTTGTTTGCATTTAAAACAATAATTGAATTAAATAATGAATAATGTTCAAAATCCTCAAATGAAATAATTATCCCAAAATCAATTTAAATTAAAGACACATGTTCATCAAGTTTAACAATAATAATAATAATTAATAAATGATCGAATTCTCCAAAATGTGTTGTAAACTATTTCGGATTGTGTAAATAATAAAAAAAAACTTACCTCACATATCTGGTCAGCTTAGCTACCCTGCTACACTCACAACGTCCTACCATAAAGTGCAGTGAATTTAACCCTTTTTCTACCCTGATCTGAAACTCATGGCAGTGACAGAACTGACGTTTAGCTTGAAAGCTTAACAGGTGACAAATGAAGACATATGGTGCGTTTTAAGATAGTTTTGACTCTAAGATTTCGATTCTACCATGCGCAATTGGTATATGGGTCGGTTCTCTTCAGTATCTAGAATAATGATAATAAAAATATCAGAGACAGTATTTTACAAACATCTTTATTATTAAATCAGTCTGCCATAGAGAGTTTATGATTCCAAGGGAGCATTTTTCTTTTCTCCACCACCGAAAATTCTTAAATAACCAACAACCGCTTGAAATATACAAACACGCTCACCATCCCCCCGAAAGCAAGCGAGGCATCGAAAAACGAAAAAACAAACGACTCAGCGAAGCATGTTTAATTGTGAAAAAACGCTCCCGGATCGATTTGTTATACCAAGATTCCTCCTCTGGAAAAGAACGGCTCGCCTAATGCGGCCGCTCATGTGATCTGACGTTTCATTATTCAATCGGAAACAACTGTTGATAAAGCGTTCCGGGCTCGGGCTCCAGCTTCCCTGATTATAGGGGCCCGATGATAGATGTAGAATGGGTCCCGACCGGAGCCCGAGGCTCGGGAACGTCTATATTGCTTAGACGTGCCGTCCTCTTCCAGCCTAATGACTACTCCATGCCATTCCAGCTAGTGAGTTTATTATTCCGTGTTGTGAATGCAATAAAAGGAGGATTCAGTATTCCCAAGACCGAGTGCTCGATTTAGATCTCTCCTCTGTCTTGGCCAGGATAAACCAGTTCGACTGTTTTTCTTTATCGATAATATTGCCGAATAGGCCGACCACCAGAAAAGCCTCAAAAATAATAATTAGAAAAGGATTTCCGCAGTAATGAAGTGCCAGTCAGTAGGTAAAAATGATGTAACCTGTCATACCTGAAAAATACTTTCAGAGAGCCTTACATTTTGGTCCTTCGAGCCGGATTGGTTCTCCATTAAGAGAGAACCGTACGTACATCAACTTTGTTGCGCATAATCGTAGATAAACATTTATTTTTATTAACGCCCTATTCTTATATCGTATCTTATCCATGAATGCGCTCTGGCGATATTAATTCACGGAGACGTCAGATTTACTAAAGGATAGCTGGCAGATAAGACCATTCAAACTGCATTACAATAATAATTAATGTCGTCTTCGTCTGTATAGTTAGAATTCCATTCAAACTCCTTTTTTGCTCCTGTCGCTTGTATTCTGGGAGAACTATCTCGACTCGACTCGACTCAATCTAGTATTAATTCTAAACTTCTGCTGATTAACTTAACATTAGCACAAAGTCCTTGCAGTTAACAGAACTGATTGCCTCGGCGCTGAAACGTTTGCATAGCAGTCGCACAATATCTAACTAAACAAAGTGGTCACCTGGCGCAGTGCTCCCTGGATTAAGGCAACCCCAGACCATTAATGCTCCATGCTCCCCAGACGACAAGCGCAGTCTTTGTCATGATTTACGGGGGTAGGTATCCGAGACCGAGACCAGCGAAGTCGGCCATTCAACGAAGCAGATTTTTGAATTCCCATATTTTTTATGGAATTATGGACGTGATATTTTAATTAGGATCACTTAAATCTTCCACCAGTTTAACTTTCGTTAGTTCCCAAACCCCTGAAGATTGCATTTTCGGCGAAACCGGTAGGACACTCAAACTTTATAGCTCAAATAAAGTAGTCGTACCAAAGCAGACTTTACATTTTCTTTCAGCTCTATCTTTTGATCATTTAAATCTTTGTAGGCGTAGCATGTAAAGTATCTTTTCAAAAAAATGAAGGAATCGAATTTATTATCAAAATAAATAATTTGGTCGATTATTTTATTTTTAATTATTTTATTTGGTCGATTAAATTTAAAAGGTTTATTGCATTGCAAACCTGTGAGGCATTGCCTCGATTTAACGTGAATTAGAGAAGCTCAAAGAATTAAAAAAACGGCCCGTTTGAAAATTGAGAGGTAAAATTTTATGGACAGTGTGATCATAAAATTTGGAACATAACAATAATTCTGTTATGTGACGTTTCTATGAAAATCCGTTTGAATTCTGTTCTTTTTTTCAATCCCACTTCTGACGTTTATCATGTTATAAGACATCATTGTTTTTTGGCCAATGACGTCATTATTATTTTTTTTTTAAAGCGTTAATGTGAACTGATTCTGAGAAAACAGCATTTCATGACCGAAAATATAAAGGAAGCAACATGTTTTGCTGAGGACAAAAACATCACTTTTTTAATTTGTTTCTTGTTTTTGATATTTTTTTATAATTTGTTTCAGTATCACCTTAAAAAATTAAATTAGTTTTATTAAATGGTTATTCGCCCAGCCCCTTTGTACTTTTAATTTTGGATTGTCGATCTTTCTTGTTCTATAGTTACCTAGTTTCAGTCGAAATTCAAAATGGCGACCAGATCCGATTCGCGCATCAGTCCGCTATTTTGAATTTATCAAAATATATTTTAAAATTCACCCGTTTTGAATTTTTTGGGTAAAAATAACAGAAACAAACTTGTAGGAACTTCAATTTCCTACAACTTTTGCATTTTACAGTTTTTTTTCTCTCTACAATCGATATTTTTGAATTAAACCTGAAAAAATCGGGTAAGTTATTTGACAAAGAAATTCAAACAAAGAAAAAAAAACAGCAGAAGGTGGACTCATAAACATAGGGTACCTGTTATTACCGACACTGGCAGTGAACGTCAATGTCGGTTATACAGGTACCCTACTGAACAACTACATTCAGCACTACGAACTGATGCCGAGTGGCAATGAGCTCAACAACTATCAAATGTTTCAAATAATAACTTGAACTGTGCGTGCGTAACCACTCTTTGAATTTTCTTAGCGTCAGAAAAAAAAAGAGTATTGGATAAAAAAAAAATCAATTTTTTTCATTTTATTAATCGCTTGCTACTCTTTGAACATGCAATATATGAAAAAATCTCAAGTATACAAATTTGTAGAACTCTTTTTTCTTGACAAAACTCGAATCGGCTATTTTTTGATAAAATGAAGAATACGTTATTCACGAAACACCAACACGATTTTAACCGTTAATTCAGAATGGCGGATAGCCTGCAGCCTGCAGATGGTCGAAAACTCACATTTAAGCGTCCGGCATGGTACCCTAATGATGTCAAAAACTATAATTTGCGTATAGTTGTATAGAAAATAGAATTTTCTACAAGTTCGGTGTTTACAATTTTTATTAACAAAATTAAATGGCCGAGTTATTCAAGGAAAACAATTTTTACGAAATTAAAAATGGCGGACTGATGCGCACCTCGGATTTGGTCGCCATTTTGAATTTACACAACTGTCTAGGGTACCTGTATTACCGACACTGGCAGTGAGCGTCATTCTCCGTAATACAGGTACCCTATTGAACAACAACATAAATGTTTTAAATAAAAACAGTAACTGTGCGTGCGTAACCACTCTTTTGAAATTTTTTCGCGTTCAGAAAAAAAAAGTATTAGACCAAAAAAATTTCAATGTTTTTTATTTTATTAATCGGTTTCTACTCGTTGATTGTCAAAAATGGTATCGACTATTATTCTATAAAATCAAGAATATGGCTGCTATTCGCGAAACACCATGATTTCAACCCTTAATTCAAGATGGCGGATATCTAAGAAGGGGTCTCACTTCTAGAACAAAAACCATCTAGAAATGAATTTTTCTTATTTCAGGACGATTACTTGATTTTTAGCTGCGTGGACAGTGACAAGTAGCGCCCCTAGTGGACAAATTTGAATTCGTACACCGGAGTTTTGATAACAGAATCCGTCAAGCGGTGTTTTTTCCAAGGTCGCATGCTGAAGGTACTCAAGATCGTATGCACAGTAAGGTATCTGTATTACCGAGAGTAACTAAGCGCCAGAGTCCGTAATACAGGTTCCTTAGTGTATAGTGACAAGTAGCGCCCTTAGCGGACAAATTAGAATTCTGACACCAGAGTTTTGACAATGGAATCCACCTTTTTTGAAGGTCGTAGCTGTCTATTATAACTGGGGCCATAAATAATATGGACAAATTGTCAAATGTCAAATACTATGCCAAATAAATTAATTCAAATTTTTTTTTTTTTAACTTATTCAGTCCTAAAGTTACGTCACAATTCAGCATAATGAAGAACGAACCAATTCCTCCAGAAGCACCTACAAAGTCAACCTGCAACCTTCCAGAGCTCCCTGAACCACAAACTGGAAATATCGAGTACAAACTGAAATTAACCAATCCGTCAGAAGCAAAGCTGGAACATTTAGTTACGCAGTTGAAATGGCGGATCGGCGAAGGCTTCGGCAAGGCAATATATAAGATAGGCGTCCTAGATAATGGAATTTTAACTGGGATACCAATAAAAGACATGCTTGAAAGTATAATGACGCTTAAGAAAATGGCTGAGCGACTAAGCGCAACCGCCACCGTAATATCTCACCGTGCACTTGAAAACGGTTTTCAGATTGCAGAAGTAGAAGTAAGAACTATCGTAAAAGATCCAGGAACTGAAATTAGAGTTGCTGTATTGGGCCTCACGGGCGCCGGGAAATCTACCTTAGTCGGTGTACTGTCGAGTGGAGTTCTAGACAATGGCAGAGGTAAAATAAGACAAAACGTGCTAAGGCATTTGCATGAAATTAAAACCGGCAGAACTTCGTCTGTTTGCTTGGAAAATTTGTCAATTTCGGCCGATGGTGAACCTATCGTTATTGACGGTAATGCCAATTTCGGAGCCGCGCCTGATTCAAACAGCTTCAAAGATATAGCGAAATTGATAACATTAATAGATCTACCTGGGCATAGGAAATATACGAAAACTACATTACAAGGAATTTTCGGATATTCACCAAATTATGCAATGTTTGTATTATCTTCAACCAGCAGCTTCCTAAATGTATATTCGGAAACTCTGAAAGTTATATCTCTCATGGGCTTACCTTTATTTCTTGTTGTAACTAAAACAGATGTAAAAGCATTTAATTTAACGATGATAGGAGATTTAGAGATCCTCTTGACGCAATGCGGCTATAGTAAGAAACCTTACGTCATCGAGAACGAAGACGATATCCCCAAAATAGAACTTCATACCAAAATACCAGTGTTTTTGATATCAAACGTAACAGGAGATGGCATCCGAATATTAACTCAATATTTGTCCTTATTGGAGGTTAATAAGGAAAGCGAAGAAACAATAACAAATAATCAAATTGAATTCCACATAAACAATTCCTTCAAATTCGACAGCATCGGTCAAATAGTGATCGGGAAACTAGAAAAAGGTATAATGCGAGAAGACACCCCGGTAAAAATCGGCCCCTTCCCTGACGGAAACTTTACTTCAACTTGCGTAAAAACTCTGCATCGTCACGGGAGATCCTGCCGTGAAGTACGACCGAGGGAAATCGCTGCCCTTTGTCTGCATCCTCCCGTTCAATGTTTGAGGAACGGTATGGCATTAGTAAGCTTCAACATGGCCATCACGAATAAAGTCTGTCTCAGTTTCGAAGCTGCTTTGATGACATTGTCTCATAGCAGCATCCTGTATCACGATGCTGCTGGGACCGTTTATATAGGAAACAAGAGACAAACGGCTACGGTGACGAAGATCATGGACGAGTCTGGGATCGGACCTGGAGAAACTGGTACAGTGGTGATTAAGTTCAAGACCTTCCCTGAGTATGTCAATGTGGGGGATGCGGTCTATTTTCGTGGTAAAGAAATTAAATGTTTTGGACGTGTTTTAAAAACATTTCCTTTTAAGCCATCGAATTTGTAAATTGCCAGGTATTTTTGTATTTATTTTTTGATTGAGTTGGATACATGGAAGAGGTTTTTCTAAGATAATTGTTACGTCTACCATGCATCGATAAAATAATAATGTTAATAAAAGCATCTAAAGATTAGGACTAAAAGTGTTTTTCGAGATACTTGTTAAAAGTCATCACCTTTTCGGAAATACAACCAAAGAAAGTATACTCTGTTCCATTCTTGTGCACCTTAACAACATGAGCTATGTTCCCTTTAACCTCCTCAAGTTAGAATTAGGAACCATATTTTTAGAGCACCCCGTGTATAATTACGTAGGTACAGAATAAAACATCTAATTTTCTTCTGTGAGGTTAAGTTTATAAGTAGCCACTTTTTGACAGTGGCGTTCGTGGCTTGCAAGGTTAGTGAAGTGTAGATTCTAGACAGGACAAGATCCGGTTAGCTCGAATTTTTCTTTTTTCAAAATCCGGTCAGCTCGAATTTTTTCTCTTTGCAAAAGTCCAATCAGCTCGTTTTTCTTTTTGCAAAGTCCGGTTAGCTCGATTTTTTCTTTTAGCAAAAGTCCGGTTAGCTCGATGTTTTATTTTTGCAAAAGTCCGGTTTTTTCTTTTTGCAAAGTCAGGTCAGCTCAATTTTCTTTTTGCGAAATCTGGTCAGCTGTCTTTTTGGCAAGGTCTGATTAGCTCGATTTTTTTTTTTTACAAAATCTGGTAGCTCAATTTGTTCGCAAAGTCCGGTTGAATCGATGTTTTTATTTTTGCAAAAGTCCGGTCAGCTCAATTTTTTTTTGCAAAGTCCGGGCAGCTCGATTCTCTTTTTGCGAAATCTGGTCAGCTGTTTTTTTTTTGGGAAGGTCCGATTGCCTCGATTTTTTTTGCAAAATCTGGTAGCTCAATTTTTTGGCAAAAGTCCGGTTAAATCGAATTTCTTATTTTTGCAGAAGTCCGGTTAGCTAGATTATTTTCTCAAGGTCCGGTTAGATCGATTTTTTTCTTCTTGCGAAGTCCGGTTAGCTCGATTTTTTCTTTTTGCAAAGGCCGGTCAGCTCGATTTTCTTTTTGCGAAATCTGGTCAGCTCGTTTCTCTTTTCGCAAAGTCCGGTTAGCATGAAATTTTTTCTTTTTTGCAAAAGTCCGGTCAGCTCGATTCTTTCTTTTTGCAAAGTCAGGTCAGCTGGATTTTCTTTTTGCGAAATCTGGTCAGCTATTTTTTATTTTTGTTGACAAGGACCGATTAGCTCGATTTTTTTTTTGCAAAATCTGCTAGCCCAATTTGTTCGCAAAGTCCGGTTAAATCGATTTTTTTATTTTTGCAAAAGCCTGGTTAGCTCGATTATTTTCGCAAAGTCAAAAAGTTTTTCTTTTGGCAACGTCCGATTAGCTCGATTTTTCATTTTTGCAAAATCCGGTTAGCTTGATTTTTTTTTTGCAAAATCCAGTCAGCTGGATTTTCTTTTCGCAAAGTCCGCTCAGCTGGATTTTCTTTTCGCAAAAGTCCGGTCAGCTCGTTTTTTTGCAAAGTCCGGTTAGCTTGAATTTTTTCTGTTTGCAAAAGTCCGGTCAGCTCGATTTTTTCTTTTTGAAAAGTCCGGACAGCTCGATTTTCTTTTTGCGAAATCTGGTCAGCTGTTTATTTGGCAAGGTCCGAATAGCTCGATTTTTTTTGCAAAATATGGTAGCTCAATTTGTTCGCAAAGTCCGGTTAAATCGATTTTTTTATTTTTGCAAAAGCCCGGTTAGCTCGATTATTTTCGCAAGGTCCGGGTAGATCGATTTTTTTCTTTTGGCAAGGTCGCAGGTCAGCTCGATTTTCTTTTTAACAAAATCCGGTTAGCTTAACTTTTTTTTGCAAAATCCAATCAGCTCGATTTTTTTCAAAGTCCGGTCAGCTCAAATCTTTTTTCCACGGACAAATTTGTCAGGATGAAGGAAAGCACGAATTTTCAGACTAACAAAAAGCGAATTTGGAGCTGACCGCACCTTGTCAAACCAGATCTTGTAATGCCAAATAAAAAAAATAATAATAAAACGAAAAATAAATCTGACAAACAAAATTAGCAATACTAATAAGAGTAGGTAAATGATAACAAAATTAATTATGTTTTTAGAAAAAGGTACGTGAAGTGGCACTCCACTCACTTCATCTGAATCATCTGAGAAACCGCCACTGCTTTTGGAAGGTCGCAAAGCTCTATATAGTTAAATAATTGTTTCACTTTACTTTCCGGACACTGTATCTTCGGTGTAATATTTTTTATTAAGAATAATGTCCCAAAAACAATACTTTTGCAACCCAACAATACAAAATTAATAATGAAAATAATATAGGTACGCAACAAACACAATAAATAATAAAATAAATAAACAAAAATACGCCACAACACCAAACAAAAATGTCAAAATCAAAGTAAAATAATTTATTTTTTCAATTTTTTTTACATATTATTCAAAAACGCTATCGATTTGATTGTAATATACAGGGTGTTAAGAAAATGACGGATAAACTCTTCAGTACATTGTAGGGGACACTCAGTAGAGTACAGAAAAAATAATTTAAAAAATTCTGCTCTTCAATTTGGTGAGATAAAAAATGCCAAACTTAACATTTTACTATCTTTGTTTTTCGGTATTTGCAAAAAACGAGATGATTTTACAGATATAAAAAAGGTACTTTAATCGTTATCAATTAAAAAAAATTGCTTAAGATGTATTACTGACTTGGAAAATAAAATAAGAATTTTTTTTCTTTTCTAAGATGCTGAAAAAAAAGCATTTGACAACAACGGTTTTGATGCCTTGACTACCTGCATTGTTAGAAATTAGACGAAATTACCAAATACCAACTGTTATCGTGTTAAACGTTGCCAAATTCATTGTTCAATGTTTTGCTTATCGTCACCTTAAAACAGAACTAGCCCAAGTCCAAAAACTACATTTTTCAGGAAACGTTTTTTTTCTCTAGCTGTTTTAATTACACACATATTTTAACATAAATTTGTTTAAGTATTTTAAATATGCACAGTTTCAATTACAGCATGAATTAAATATGAAACGTATAAGTTAAAGAAAAAAGATGGACATAGAATATTTTTTAAACCGGTAAGTATTCCAAGTCCATTTTCTGGACTTAGGTTAGTTGTGTGTTGGACATAGTATACTTCTGAAAGTTCATTTTATTAGCTTAAGATCAAAACTCTCAATGTTCGCTTAGCAATAAAAGCCGCAAAGCTTCTATTTGTTCCAAAAACAGTATATCCTTGAAGGTTATCTTGCAGTTAGAGCTAAATGGGCATTGATCGGTAAATAAAAAGTTTCTCAAAATTACGAAGCAGAATTAACCTAAGTCCACCATTTGTTGGACATAGGATGTTATTTGAAAGCAGAACTAGTATAAGTCCTAAGTCCTAACACAACACTGACCTAGGTTACCTTATGGTAATAAGCATAGCTCTGCATTGAAAATTATTTACTGGAGTATTGACATAGGTTCTTTCTCGCGAACTTAGAATAGTTCTGCACTAAAAATTTGAGCACCCTTGGACATAGGCTTATTTGTAATTTACCATATACGGGATAAATAGAATCATTAGGACTTAGATTAGTTCTGCATTCGATCGGCGACACCTTACTCTATTGTTTTGTATAAAAAACTCATTTTTGGCAAAAATGGACTTAGGCTAGTTCTGTTTTAAGGTGACGTTATATCTTTTAAAATGTAGCTCTGGAAATTTAAAAAATTATTTTTCCCGTACTTTACTGAGTGTCCCCTAGAATGTACTGAAGAGTTTATCTGTCATTTTCTTAACCCCCTGTATAGTTTCTATAGTAATACTATAGTTTCATACAAATACAAATCAACAACATACATTAAAGAGTGAACAACGGACCGATCGTACGACAGCGTATTAGTGCCATAGCACAAATTATTTTTTTTTTATATTTTGACATTTCAAAACTAAAAATTTTGAGATTCAGTCTCACAATTTTGAAATTGCAAAGTCAAAATTTTGATATTAAGTCTTGGGAATAAATCTCAAAATTTTGGTCAGCCTACAGAGTACGCATGCGGATTCAAAGGGATTATTCCGTTGCTGAAATACAGTAGTTGGAATACAGCACAGTGTTGCCAGGTTGTACTGATTTTACGATATGTATCGATTTTTACTGAATAAAAAAGATGACCAGATTGATCGGTTCCAAACCACTCAAACTAGAGATTGATTGGAACCTGATAAGTCAGCTCATTGGCCATTGTTAGTTTTTTCCCTGAAATTTTAAGAAAATGTAAAAACAATAAAAGTAAAATACCTATAAAATAGATAGAAGAAAAAGCCCTAGAGGTTGTAAATTTCAAATCAAGGGAGAGGGAGAACCTAATAACAACGACCAAAGAACCTGACTTTTCAGACAACACAGGACTTTGTTGAGTGACATGCGCATTATTGTTCTAAACTCGGAGACCACGTTTGTAGGATTGCCAAATTTTGAGTTTAAAGTCAAAATTTTGAAAACAAAATTGAAAATTTTGAGAAAAAACAAAAAATTTTGAGTTTTAAAATGTCGAAATATTTAAAAATTTATTTGTGATGTGGCACTAATACACCGTCGTACGATCGGCCCCGAAACGTCTCCAAAAAAAAATTCATAAGCTAATTCTTTACCACGAACCTAAATCCCAAACAACAAAATCAAAAAATTCAAATTCTTTTTAATTTTTTTTACGCCTACACATAAACCTGCAACAAATAATACCAGAGGTGAGCATTCTCGGTAGCATAACGTTCGGGCGTAATACAGAACACAGGGCAGCACTCTCTACTGG
Source organism: Malachius bipustulatus (assembly GCA_910589415.1). Classification (NCBI taxonomy): domain Eukaryota; kingdom Metazoa; phylum Arthropoda; class Insecta; order Coleoptera; family Melyridae; genus Malachius; species Malachius bipustulatus. The sequence goes on from OU342630.1 coordinate 59,577,774, forward strand.
AGGGGACTTGAAATACTCAACGCGCTTGTCACTGAACCGCGGCTGCACCGCGCTTATGAAAACTACGGAACGGAGTCAGCAGCAAAGCTAAGCAAAGCAAACCATCTGCTGCTGCCACCGCTGCTGCTAGGCCAGCGCCAGCTGCGTTCGTATTCCGTACCGATACGCTGTTCGAGTGTTGGCGCTGCTATAGACTCGACTTTTCCTTATCTCTGAGTTTACGTTTACGTGTTTTCCTCGTCGTTCGTCGTCCTATTGCCAGGGAAATATCCGCCCGCGATGGCTCAAATTTTCCGGCTCGTTCTGGCGGGTAGTGTGCCGTGAGTGCCCTTTGAATAAACCCACGACTTTTATTCATTAATAAGTGTTGTGGTGGTGTTTGTTGGTGTGTTGGCTGTTTGTTGTTATTGTTACTATCAGTTTGACAGTGAAGTGTCAAGTGGTTGGATTAAAGTACTTCCTGGTTCATTCCTCCTTCCTGCTGTCGCTGCTGCAGCCTGGTTCTTGCACTTTTGGGAACTTCCGGGTTTATGATACCGGCATGAGGAGAATAAGTGGTGAGCTCTTATAACTTTTGTTTCACTCATGTAATTTGTAATGCAATCATGTTTTTTTGTTGGTCAGAGTGCCAAAAATGGTAATCTTTGAGTATAGGGACCTGGCTCGTACGTCTCAGGTCATTGGTCAGGTTAGGTATTTTTTCCCTGAAATTTCAAGTACTTCAGTAAATTATAAAATATACCGGGTGTAACATAAGTACTGCGAAAGATTTCAGGGGGTGATTCCTGAGATCATTTTAAGAAAAAAAGTTCATATGAACATGGGTCCGAAAATGCGTACCCGCTGAGTTATAGCCCCTTAAAGTTGGGACCCTGACGAAGGTTTTTATTTATTATCTCCGAAACCGTTCAACATAGACGACGAAATTTACCACATCCACCAATGTTTTTATGCCTAATAAGATAGACTGCAGATCACTTTGAAATTTACACCAAGGGTGGGCTAAATCTGGGGGTTGGGGTAAAAAATTACCCCAACTCTCGCCCCAACTTTAAGGAGTTTGGGACCCATGTTCATATGAACTTTTTTTCTTAAAATGATCTCAGGAATCACCCCCTGAAATCTTTCGCAGTAGTTATGTTACACCCAGTAGATGACATATAAAAAGCCGTAAGGGCAAGGGAAAAAATACCTAACCTGACCAAAGACCTGCTCGGTGGAGGGTTAATCAGCAACGGTCAGCCGCCAGATCCCTATACCTACTTAAAATTAACCGTCAAAAATTTTGCGACATTTCTAAGCCTTTGTAACCAAATGATTGCCACGATGTACCTACTTATGAGTGCCAAATTAAAAAAAAGAGAAATGTCAATAATGTAAATGAGTACCTATATCTGCTACTTAAGCCTTGGTGTGTTTCATTTCCGAATTAAGTATAGTTTCCAAACTATTGCGGCCTTTCAAAGTTCCTATCGTCTTTGATTCTGCAATTGGTCGTAGGTATGTCACGACGAAAGCAAATTAGGTTCTTAAAAATATCGAAATATCTGGTTTATGATTGGTCCGTCAGTTCTACAAGAGTTCTACAGTCTTGATTGTCCACAGACCTCCATGCACTCTTGATTTGAATAATACCCTCACCCTCCGAAATTAAATTAATATAGCCTGACAATTTCCACTTCTCCGGTTATGTAAACAAATAGAAATTTCTCTTAAATGGAGAACAGCAACCCTTCTACTTACCCGCATGCAGCATCAGACCAGACGACATTTTTACTGTTTTCAGATACACGGAAAATAACCGTTTGGTGTTGGTGAGGCCTAACCTCGGGCCTAGCATCAAAACAAGTTCTGGAGCACTTTTTTTTAATGATCTTGGTCAATGGAGATCGCTATAGAACCATGGAGGATAGTAAAAAACTAGATTGAGTACATATCTGGAGCACACTTCCTCGCCCTTCTCACGTACCTACTGGCCTAACTGCAATTTGAAAAATTTTAGAGGAAAAAATAATGAAAAAAAAAACGATTGGTGTGGAGTGGCTTATGAGGTTATTGCAGATGAGACCAAAAGAGTTTTCAATAACCAATGATGGTACATATCCAACTGTCAAACATACAGATTTGCCACTTCCTGAGCTTACAATTACAAATTTCTTTATTGTACTTGAATTACAACAGTCATTGCACAGTACAACAGCGTCATTACAGAAATTATAAAAACAAACATAAAGACAAACAGTAAAAATTTTTAAAACACACAGCATGTCAGCATAACGCCGGGAACAGTGAGGGTCGAGACGCGCAGAGACACAAAAGAAATCAGTTCTCGATCGAGGCATAGTTCCATCTCTATGATAAGGATGGATCAAGGCTTTGAGTTTTAGGTGTTTTAATATCAGACTGCAGGTAGGGATGGGGGGTGGAAGGACAGTATATCAGAGGTAGTGTAGGGTTCCAACTCCGTGAGATGTTTGCGGAGATACGCACTGTACGCTGAGAACCCAACAGTTGCAGGATCTATTTTGAAGTGGTTCAGGTATTTGATAGATGCGTACGTGAATGTCCTTTCTGAAGACGACAGATGGTGTGATAGGAGGTTTAAACAAATTGAACCTGGTACTGTAGTGATGCGTGAATCGGTAAGGTAAAAGTCTATCCTGATTTTTGTGGATCAGTTTGAGCAGAGAGAAGACATACAAAGCAGGCACGGTAAGAAGTCCAAGCCGCCTGAAATGGCCTCTGCATGACTGCATCATGGACAAGCTTAAAGACTTGCACAAGAGAAGTTGTTATTCCTCAGAATAATATCTCAAGGTTGACGTTGTTGTCAGTTTGGCCATCAGTACCTCGGCCAGTACCTACCTCACCAAAGAAGTTATGCCTCAGAATAATATCTCAAGGTTGACTTTTTTGTCAGTTTGGCCCTCGACTTTACCTCACAAGAGACATTATACCGCAGAATAATCTCAAGATTGACGTTTTTGTGAGTTTGGTCAGTAGCCAGTACTTTACCTCACGAGAGAAGTTATTCCGCGTAATATCTCAAGGTTGCTGTCAGTGTGGCCAGCCTCGCAAGAGAAATTTTTCCCCAGAATATCTCATGGTTGACGTTTTTGTCTCAATTTGGCCAGTACCTACCTACGTGAGAACAAAAGACGAAACGGTACAAAAAAGATGGGCTGCAGCACCTACATCTTACGATGGCCCACTTTTTCGGGCAGAGTACTTAGGTACTATTGTACTAATAATCCCCATGCTATACCTATTATAACTGACTTCAATAGATTTTGTTTTCGCTCTTCTTTTCTGTTAACAATAACATATCTCTTATTGTTTTTTTTTTATTATCTCATATAATCTCTTTTATCTCTTGTTATTCTGCTGTGATCTCCACTAGGTTAGTTTTGTTCATCATGTTTATTGATGATAGTCTTGATTGCTTAGTGATCATTTATCTGATGTACGCGAGGATGTAGGTACGTGATGACTTGAAGATCTATTCTGAAATGTATTCTCCCGATGACTGTGGATTGTGGCCGAGACTGTGGTAATACATGCATAATAAAATAAAATAATCATCTGCTCTGCGCGTTCATTGGATAATGCTACCTATGCTATGCTCGAAGTGCTTTTCCATGTCCTTTATTCTAAAGTCCGTGTATACAATATACACTTTACTCGGTTAATGGTCAATTTCTGAAGATAATTACTAGTAGTCGGTAACCTTGGTGTGCTTTTTTATATTACCTATATTTTTCTGGTCTCTACTTTAAAAAATAACTGTACATACTTGTGTCGTTTTCATATTCTGGTTAGTTCGAGGGTTAGGCTCTAGGTTACACACTTACACACCATCTTAATATAGTAACTGATTGACCTTCAGCGTAAATAACGTTTACGTACATCAAAAACTCAAGTACCTACTTACCTCACCTCGTGAAGTACTAAATAAATTTGGAAAACATTCCTTAGATATTCACCAAATGCAATGTCAGTTATGGTTATGAAAGAATTTTTTTTTGAACACGTGTCCAAAAAGTGGTACTTAACATTTTCATTTTCAGCTTTTTTTCATTTTTCTTTGTGTAATTTTTATTTGGACATATTTTGACTACAATATTAGTTTTGTTTATAATAATTAGAAAAATCAACAGGAGTAGGTATTAGAAATTAATACCAGGACCAGAAAAGAAAATTTCAGTCACTTTTTTCGGTATTTGGTGCAAAGTGTTTTCGACACAAATTTACGAAAATTTATTATTATTTTTTTAAGAGGTCTTAACTATGTAGGCGAGTTTGCAGGTAAGACAGTAGCCCCTGAGGTTGCCCCACTCTGGTAATTTGGCTTCGAGTACTAGCTCATTCAGCCATATAGACATATTTGTAAACCGCTAAGCTTTATCCGGTTGTACTGGAATATACAGGGTGTCAATTTAAAAACTTGCTACCCCCAAATTCTTCCTTGAAAATTTTTTTTCAAAGAAATCCCGAAACAGGTCAATTTTAAAATTTAATTTATGTTCTATTGACGTAAAAATATTTCATACACGGTGTTCCTTGACTCAGTAATGACGACATTTTCTATTTTTTTTAAATGGGACATCCTGTATATTGTTACATTTTCAGATTGTCTGAGACAATACAGTAGGAATGGTTTTTACAGTTGCAGCTTACATTGAGTAGGTTATGAGTTATAAACAAATTAAAATCGCAATTTTCCATTTTCAAAGCAGTGTACATCGGACACGGCTCTAAATATCGAAAAACGGCTTACATGTTCCTATCTTAACTTTTGAAGCGGTATCCTATGATGTCGATGAAATTTTTATACAGGGTGATCAAAAGTCTGATAATTTTCGTCACCCTGTATGAAAATTTCATCCACACAATAGGATACCGATACCGCTTGAAAAGTTAAAATAGAAACATATGTAGCCGTTTTTCGATATCTGTAGCCGTTTTCAAAACAAGCTGCTTTGAAAATGAAAAACTGCGGTTTTCATTTTGTTTATAACTCGTTTTCATTTGTTTATAACTCGTAAGCTACTCAGTTTAAACTGCAACTGTAAAAACAATTTTTATTGGATTTTCTCAGACAATCTGAAATTGTATTAATATACAGGGTGTCCCATTCAAAAAAATAGACCATATCGTGGTTACTGAGTCAAGGAACACCGTGTATAATTTTTTTACGTCAGTAGAACATAAATGATATTAAAAAATTTACCTGTTTCGGGATTTCTTTGAAAAAAATTTTTCAAGGAAGAATTCGGGGGTGGCAAGTTTTCAAATTAACACCCTGTATAATTAACGAGATAATTAATATTAGTCGGTGGTTATTTCATAAATACACATTTGTAAATATACAGAGTGTTCCTAAATACACGTAGGTACATACGAAAGGAGGTAATTCTTTGGCTTATTTTATGACTAAAAGTTCATATAAACATAGGTCCGCAACCGCTTCGTAACCGATCTACAGGGTGTTTGTTTAGGTTAAAAGATAACTTTTTTTCTTTATAGCTCCTGCAGTTTTTGAGATATTTAGCTCCAATTTTTAATATAGGTCACGCTGTAGGGCTTACATCATTTGTTTTCGACATCAACCGTTATCGAGAAAAAACGAAACAATTTCCGCTGATTCGTTAGACGAAATTCAAATACTTATTTAAAATGGAAAAACATCAGGCTCTGGCTTTTTTTGTAGGTATGTAATTGTCTCGGTAATTGTTTTTTTTTATTTTTTTCCGATTAATTTTTACAGTTTGGTCGGTACTGCCTGTTAAAAATTAAAGCTGGGATGATCCTGTGTGACTAACTGTTTGACTAAACTTCTCGCTAAAGTTTGACTAACCCTCGGACTAACCTCAAGGAGCTATAAAGAAAAAACAGAACAAACCGCTTCCTAATAATTCACTTTGAATAACTCGCTTTGACTGGTAAATTAATATTGAAGTCAAAGACTACGTGAAAATGAATGTGGCGCTCCCCAAAATTTTGCCTGATTTTGATTGGAGATCACTTTCGATATTCCCAAGAGATTCCGATTTTGTTTTGGCATTTTGTTAACCCTATGATTTATTTTTATGTTTTATTGGATCTAAACTCAAAAAAACCTCGAAAAAACTGTCAACAAATTTTCGAAAGGGTGCTATGCACCTCGAAGCGGTTTTAAATTTATCAATTTAACACCTGTATTTACGGGGTGATCTCAAAAAATCAGCTGTCCGCAGTGTCCGCTAATCCGGTTTTGAAGTCCACTCGGAAGTGGATATCTACATTTTTCCTCGCCAACCGATTTTGAAATTTAACTTAGTGAAACTAATACTTCAGGCAAGAAAATCCAATTTCATCAAAACTTACGCAGGAAAAATTATTTTGAAAAACCGGGGTACAAAAACCACGGAGTAATTTTGCATACCTTCATATGTCACTCTGTAGAAAATTTGTTGACAGTTTTTTTTTTGAGTTTAAGTCCAGTAAAATAGAAAAAAGAAGCATAGGTCTGTTGACATGCCAAAACTAAATCGAAATCTTCTTGAGAATAATGAAAGTTATCCCCAGTCAAAATCAGGAAAAATTTTGGGGTGCGACATTTATTTTTGCGTAATGTTGTTCGAATCTAATTTAGGTACACTAACCACTTTGAAAAATGATCAAAAAAGTCCGAGAAAAAATCGAAACTTCAATAATTAGAAGGTAAGTACCACTTTTTGGTGACCTGAATAAGAACGTGGGCCAACCGAGGGGCCAACTCTAGAGACTTGGAAAAAATAATTTAAATTGATATGAAACCTAAACCTACACACAACACAAATAAAATAACATTAAAAAAAGTCCTTTAACATGACCTCCCCACTGACATATTCCACGAATGTCTTATCTGTAAATTACGAGGTAAATAAATTATTATTACTATTAAATATCGGGAACAGAACTATAATATTTCTGTAATGTTCCACATTCGTGATCAACGCTTTTTATCATTAATTGCACAATCAAAATTAATGATTATTTTTATTGTTCATTTTAATTAATGGATCACAAGTCTAATATAATAATCTATCGTAATCCATAACAATTATTGAAGTTATATACCAAATCTTAAGGTCAAACTTATTAAGCAACAAGAATAATGATAGTCCTTTGTCTTTGAAGATCGAACATTCGGGCTCTAATATAGAGTGTGTACTACACGGATCTCGGTTTGTAGTATTTAGTATTTAATAATCACGGAAGTAAAATTCGGTGGTGCCAACCTATTTTTTCCTGCTTTTTTTTCGTTGGTTTTCAATATCCTAAAGACTCCTACTTTCATCTGGTTTATTATTATGTAGAAATCTTCATGAGAAATATTTTTTATTGACTTTTATGGTCAAATTATGCCATTGCAAATGTAATTTTTGAGATTTAGACAACGCTGTTTGTTTATTAGTGTGATAATAATTTGTAAACTGTCATTAATTTTATAAAAGAAGAAAATGAAAAAGAAGCTGACTGAAATAATTTATTATTAGAGAACAGATATAAATAAATAGATAGGTAGTAATGGCGGTTGAGAAGGTGTGTATTGTAAAATTAGCTTAAACAATAATCAATAAATAAACGAATTATCAACAAAAACAAACCATCAGTAAACAAAACAGAACATAATGGAAAAACTCGGGAAAAACACTTACTATTCCTAGTTCCTATTAACAACAGCAGAGAGACGAACGATTCGAAAAACCCGCCTAATTTTCAACGAGGATTCATCTCCTATTTTTACTATTTTTTTGCACTTTAATAATTTACACCTTGTATCATTTTAATATGGGACAACCCGAGGGACAAACGGTATAATCGAAAACAATTTAGATCGTACGATCGTAGACATTGTGGCCCTTTATGTGAATTTGTAAAAAAGTTGACCGTCTGGCCCACAAACAATGACGTATGTGGAATTATTTGGAAACAAGTGGAAGTTTCATGGAAGTAACTGGAAGTATGTGGAAGTTTTTTCAAAAATGTAAGTAGATGTACAAGATTTTGCGGTTTACCCCTCGCTCTATAGTATACCTATACACACGGATCTGGGTGATGTGTAGTTTTTCGTCTCGTATTTAGTATTTAAAACCACGGAAGTAAAATTCTGTGGTGCCTACTTATTGTGTCCTGCATAGTCATGACAGATAGCTAGGCTAGATATCTAAACGATATCTTCCAACAAAATTCGCATAATATCAGGAAAAAAAGGTTGATTTAAATTTTTTCAGAAAATATTTTGTCATAAATTTGTGCTTTCCAAAAAATAGTTCCATAGAAAATGGCGTTTATCTATATAGACTCCTACCAAAAAAGCACATGCAATTGTAATTTTTTTTCAGTTTTTTGTCAATATCTCGAGAACCGTATACCTATAAGATATAATGTTCAGCTCCTCGGAAAGTTTCAATCCCATATATTCTACGCCACTGGAATAAATGCGATTTTAGGAAGCGCTTTAGAACCGGTCATATTTTCTACCGATTTTCTACACAACAAAGCGAGCAAAAAAGGCTCGAAAAAAGGTATCTATGCTTGGTTAACTAAAGTTATTTTTTCCAAAAAAACTTAATTTTATGAGAGAAAACATTAATAATAGGCCAAACTACATTAGGCCAAGCTACAGAGATTTTTTCATGTAAAAAGTATTGGAAGAAAACCAACTGCGTCATTGTTTGGAAATAGTTTTTCATGTATGATATTGTGAGATGTTTTACTCTACTTTATTAGTTATGACTTTTTATTAATAATTTTTATCGAGGATTTTATGCAAAAATTGTTCTTATTTCATTTTTTTTGCTTGTAAAATTAATCGTGTTGGCTCGCGTGTTGGTGTCAACAGAGAAATTGTAGATAATGAAAGCACGAAGAAAATGAGAGATCTAACGACCCGATCAGTTTTGGAGAAAACCGCGAAAATCCGGCCAAAGTGCAGTTTTTTTCAAAATTCATAACTTGGTATTTTTTTTTTAGTTGTAGGGTAATTCCACGGGCCAAAATTAGTTATTAATATAAACATTATATTCGCCCCCTTAGTGCAACAACTAGATAACTCGAAATTCATAGACTTGAGAAAATCCACTTTAAAGATTCAAAATGCCAAAAAATTACACCTGTTAAGTAATCAAAAATGATTAATATCTATACAGATAGATGTTGTATATCAAATTATGATTTGTTGATTTTGGAGACAATTAGATTTTAAATTTAGGCAGAATTTTATAAAAAAAATTGAGATATATCTAGTTGTTGCTGAAAATCTTGTTCAAAATTCTAGTTGTAGAATGTACATTTCGAGAGTTATCTATCTTTGGTCACTCCTTAAATAAGTTTGGGTGCTCGTACAAGATATCTAGTTGTTGCATTAAAAATAGCATGAAAAATAGGTCAGATTCAACTGGATAACTCAAAATGCACAAATTTCGAGTTATCTAGTTGTTGCACTAAGGAGGCGATGTGCACAAAGTAAAGCAGACACCGAGGCAGACACTCTCCGATGCATAGTTTTCGATCTGTGAAGTTTTTTACTATGTGATTTTCCAGCAGGCCTTAATGCTACAGATATGATCTGATGTCAATTTACAAAAGCGATTTCGAAAGTAGAATTTTCGTACTTCAAAACGGTAATTTTGGTTTTGCATTAAAACGCTGAGAAATATGTTAGAAATGAAGCTGAATATCACGAGAGAGGCCGAGCGTCCGAGAGTAGTTGAAAAGTGGGGGAGAGCAGCAGTTTGGAAAGGCAAAAGTTAGGTACCTACCTATTATTGTTAAGAAAAATAATAGAATTACTGTTTTTTGTTATAAAATGCCATTTTTCTTGGAAACTGTCAATTTTAATAGAGTTGTTAAGTTAACCGAGAGTACCTTTTTGGCTTGCTTTTTGGTGTAAAAAACTGGGGCCGAGACTGGGGCGGTTCTAAAGCGCTTCTTAAAATCGCATTTATTCCAGTGGCGCAGAAGTAAGTAGGTTGAATCCATCAAAGTACCCAAAATCTACACCATTCATTTTTTTATCTTTATTTTTTAGTGAAAGCAATGATATTATTGAGCAGTGTGTAAGATCTTAATATTGTATCTCAAACGGTTTTTAAGATATTGACAAAAAAGTGACAAAAAAAATTGACCACCTGTATCTTGAAACGGTACGTGTGGGCGTATTATAGGACAAAAAAGTCTTATTTTTATGTAGAAGTAGAATCTACTTTTTTAGGTACTTATATGCTATTTCAAGACACCCTGTATAAAAATGTGGTTTCTATAAGTGCAGCAATAAACAAAATTATAACAAATAACGATTGAACTCTTTCAATTTCAACCTTGGATTTTCAAAAAACGAAATAGCTGAATCATTATCGAAATCAATAGGTATAATCAGGAAATTGATTAGCAGGAGCTCGTTACTGAATCTATTATAACAGGTAATGAGTTTATGAGGTAATTATTTTTTATGGTATAATGCTATTCACTGTATCGTACCTTGGGTTGACCCATTTTTTCCATTTTCTAATAGGTATTTCATAAAAATAATTTTACTTCATTTATAATTCCCAAAAATTATGCAGTACATTCATTATTCCCAAAAATTATGCAGTACATTCATAATTCCCAAAAAGTATGCAATACATTCATAATTCCCAAAAATTATGCAGTACATTCATAATTGCCGAAAAATTTGCAGTACATTCATAATTCCCAAAAATGATGCAGTTCATTCATAATTCCCAAAAATTATATGCAGTGCATTCATAATTCCCAAAAATTATGCAGTATTAATCGAGTAAAAGTTTCTTTTCAGGAATTTTACTTACTGGATAAGACGATTATATAATTATTGAAATAAGGAGGCTAGTGGCTAGTTGAAAACGAATCTGTAGGTAAATGTACTTATCGAAGTGTTAGTTGTAGATACTGTATACTGTTTGCTTAGTGTTTACTATTCTGTGGTCGTACCTTGACCTTTTGCAAATTGCAACTCACTATTACATCCGAACCGAGCGTCTATTAATTGCAGCGCTTTGTTAATAAATTAATAAAATCTAATATGAACGCTGACGTAATAAATTAATTAAATTTATAAATTAATTCACGTCTCCGATGGTGAATTTAATTAATTTCAGTCGGTTAGTAAAGTAAGATACCTACCTACCTTATTCAACCAACAAGCAATAATAAATTGTTTATGCAGATAGAAAAAACGATAAAAATATTATGCAGCTGTGATATATTATGTGACGATAATAGTAAATACAATACGCATGCTGAATACTTCAGCTGCTTCATTCATGTTTATGTTTCAGTTTCATGTCGTTTTATAATTACCTCCATTTAATTAGTCGATCATCCATCCGGCAACCTCGCGGACAATATATCCGTTCACGTTGCAAGTTGCAAGATCTCGCGCCCGAATGACCGCGGGGTATTGTGAGAAAGGGCAATTATCTCACCCGCGTGCTAACAGTAGATGTATTAGCAGATGCCGGTATAACGCGGTTAGGGCGATGTGACGTACTGTTCTCCAGGGGAATTACCCTGCAGAGCGGAACCAACCCCCGTCTTATTGCCAAATCACGCACCTACCGATTGTGAATTCCATATCCGCCAACCCGGCAGCTGGTTAGCAGTTTCCCTCTGTTTCATGGACTCCCGTCTCGATTACTCTGGGGGGTGCAGGAGTTACTGCTTATCGCGATACCTATACCTTACACACACACATGGATGGGTGGGAATTTACAGGTTACTTTTGGATTTATACAATTAAACGCATAGGTAGGTACCTGTATTTTATATTTCCTCCCATGCTTTGCATAATGCATTGCGGAGGAAGAAGTACCCCTGCATACGAATATAATAATATGATGATATATTTGGTAAAAATGTCCGTTTCATTCTCCTGACGATGACGAGTGCTACCCCACAAGGTACAGTTGGCCCTCGAGTTGGCCTTAGAGATTAGAGAGACATGGAGAATGAAATGCAACTCCTCCCATGAAAAGAGTTTCCGGCCTAAAAAAATGTCGAGGAGAATTTTTCTCTCATGACAGTCACGCATTTATTTTTATATAATAACTCCCGCCCCTAATTAATTGTTTTAGAGATAAGTTTTAGATAGATCATTTGTTAGGATTGAAAAGCTGCTTGTGTTGTAGTAGTTACATTTTAGGTATGCTGAGACATTTTCGAGAAAACAGGAGAAAGTTAAAGTCACAGCCATATTACAAAAATGACACCACAAATTAAAAACTTTTCCCAGATTTTCTTGAAAATGGCTCAACAGACTTGAAATGTAACTACAGCAACAAAAGCAGCTTTTCAATCTTAACAAATGATTTATTTGTTATTTCTCTCTTAAATAAATATGGGGGGACAATATTTACAAATATATCCGTGACGTCATGAGAGAAAAAATCAATCTTCAGAGGTAAATATCTCGGTTAGGTGCTCGATTTAGCTAGGCAACCCAAGTGCGATCTATCAATCCATATATTATTATCTAACATTTGATATGTGTCATAATAATATAAAAAGACGAAAGTATATGTATTTCTAATCCCGGATCTTAGACTACAATAATAATTATTGATAGCTTTTGTGACAGATTTTTCTCCCAAACCGTTGACTATATCACTAAAAGGCCTAAAAAACAAAGTTGTAGATAATTTTATAGGGACCATTTTCTCTATTAGATATTTTCTTCTAGCCCTCCTATTTGTTGAGTTATAGCAGAAAAATCAGGTTTGAAACAGTTTGGGGGGGGGGGGATGGCCGCCATTTGGTTTTTTCATAGATCTAGTTTAACCCCCCCCCCCCCCCCTCAAAATTGTTGGAGATCATCTTACAGAACAGTTTTCAACATAATGTAGAAACTTTATCATGACTTGTAACTCCCGATTCTTTTTATCTGGAGATTCATACCTACTATTATTAGTATTGTAACAACCACCCCCCTTACCCCCGATGATCGTCTAGAAAAAGCGGCCAGGACCCACCTCGTTGTGTCGTTTCTTCTTGTAGCCACCCTCGGTTCTCGGATAGGGTATGCAAAAGCTCAGGAGTCAAGAAATACCTGTGTGATCAAAATTATTTCCTTTAAAAATTAAAAAATGAAATGATATCACCTTTCATCCATTTTCAAACTGGATACCAGTTCATTCCTTACAATGACCTTACAATTAAATTACCTTAATTAATTTACTATTAGTTAATTTTACATCTATTTATTCAGACCTTCCAATGCTGTTCCTGCAGCTGGTTTGAAAAGGACCTGCTTGAGTCATCTGAATCATCTTACTCTCTGTTTGCCTTGGCTTTTGTGTGTGAGGGTTGTCGTAAAAATTCCTGAACTGACCGTTTCTCGCGCCGCACCCTTTTTTAGGTATCACGCCTGCAGTGCGTGGTGAAGATTCCCGCGTAGCTTTTAACCGTCGTGTAGGTGAAAGTCCAATCCATTGTTGCGGCGGATGAAATAAAGGATTCTGGAATTCTCACTTGCAAATGGTATTTCCTAATTAATGCCGGCTTCTCCTTAAGTTTCACCGATGAGGATTATTTTGAAGAAAAAAAATGCTTGCCCTGGGAATGGTATATTACAGTATCACGGAGAACTGGTATTCCCCGGGAACCCTGTAGGTGTGTGGACAATTAAATTTTTCTCGGCAAGTAGTAGGGGTATAAAATGAATTCTCGTAAAATCTTTATTAGGATTCATGTATGTGCTGCATGCTGCGAAAGTAATTTTCTCGAAACAATAAAGAATTTGTTCGTCCGATATTATCAAACAGGAAAATCCATAAAATTCTTATCTAGAGCAAATTGAAGAATTTACGATATGACAGCGAATTTCATTCTACCCATCACGAGATTACTTAAATCCGGTTCCCCGTTTATGCATCCTGTGATACGTGTTGCTTATTTTACGACTGCACCGTTTTACTTTATTATTTGCAAATTTCGAGTATCTGAAATCTCGCTTGCAATTTACATACCTATTTCTGAAACGAATTGATTGGACGCAGCATGGAGGACGGAAAAAAGAGTATAATTTTTTTTATCAGAATTCACGATTTAAAAATAAAATGGGTTTATCGAATAATCAATAAAATCGCTCATGTATGCTGAAGCTAATTTATTATTAGTAATTTTATAGCGCGTTTAAACCGACTTGTAAACTACGCGATCAAACATAAAAACGAAATATCGTTTTTCATCTAAATATAAGAATTCTGCTCACTTGGAGCTAATATTAGCGGATGAAAAAATTGTTTTGAAAATTGATAAGTCTTCACAACACAAAGTTCCTCTTTTTCTCGGTTTTTCGATTTCGCGGATAATGAATTTTTGGAGTTGCATCAGCAACTTTCAGAATTTCCGACGGATACTTACAAAGTAACAAACTCGGTAACAAAGCTAGTCGTGAAACTTCCCCGCTTGAAAATATTCAATCAATGGAATAGCCGAACTGTAATTGGCTACTACCATATGAAATTCTTTCTCTTTATATTGGATGTTAATCTTCCTTGAAGGTTTCTGGCTTAGTATTATTTTTGCAAATAAAATAGTCTTTACAATTTTGGTTAAGAATAATAAAGTCAAAACTAAATTCTATGAAAACTTTTATGGACTCTATTTTATTTAAAAGCACTGATATACCGAGACGTTTATCTAATTAATTTAAGTCTTTATTTCCTTTGTTAACATTTCCTCTGATTATTCTACCTGGAAGTTTTCACTTTTCAACTGAACTTTAGCTCTACATTTTCCTAAAACAATTAACTCGGCTCGAATAATTCAGAACTTCAATTATTCTACTCAGCTGCTCTTGAACCTTATTGTAATTCTCGTTGTTATTAAAGCATAATATTCCAATAATTACACTTTTGAACTGCTGTAGCGAATCTGTGGTTACCTGCTTAGTGTGCACCCGTGAAGCTCATTCTTGAAATGTTCAACATTTTCCTATGAACTGATCGAGTTGAAGCTCGAGTTGAAGTGAGTCCAGCAACGGTTGCGCCGCCTGGCTTCATATTTCATTTGTTTGTTGTTTTTTTCACATATTTACTGATATAAATATTTACGCAAATATTTACTGATTCTATTTAATATTATTATGATCTGGCGCAAAAAAGGATAAAAAATATATAAAAATAAATTATAAATTAAATTATATTGCTGAGCAGGAACGTCTTTCTTCATTTTTCAGGGAAGATTCGCTCTGACATGACGACCAATGAGAAAATAAAAGCGATATGACGTCATCTCTTTTTTTTTCAGAAAATCCAGTTTTCTCCCAAACCGATATACTTACAAAAGGTGAGAATCGATTTTCGATTTCTTGAAATTTCGATTTCGGTCCTTGAAACGATACATCATATTCTGGATAAACCTGCCTCTAAGAACGTCTTAATTTTTGGGGGAAAAAATAGCATTTTTCCTCAAAAATGTCACTGCTGGTAAAACCGGCTTTAATGATTTCTTTCATTTTTTCAGGCAAATGGCATGACGATCGACATAATATGTGAAAATGAAATCGTTATGACGCATCATGTTAAAAAAAAAGATTCCTAATAATACCGGCTGTATTTTCGAAATAAATCGACATGACGTCATCATTTTTATAACAAAAATTTAAATTCCCATAAATTTCATTTTTTTTTTGTAGAAGAATGGATTTCTGATTTCTTTTTGTCAGAGACTGCCCTTGAAGCGATAGATCATTTTCTGGAAAAAATCGACCCCTAACAACGTTTGTATTTTCTAGAAAAAAACACTCCATAAAATGGCATTTTTCTCTAAAAAAAAAATCGTGTTGTTGGTAGGACCGGTTTTCCCGATTTCCTTTACTTTTTCGTGGAAGATACGCATTGACATGATGATCGACCTAATGTGAAAATGAAAGCGATATGACGTCATCATGTTTAAAAAAATAATAAAAATCAACAATTTGTTTTTTTATGAGCAATTCAAGAAATAATCGATTTTCGATTTTTTTGTCCCAGACTGTCATTTAATATGAAATGCCCGCCCCTAACAATGTTCATATGTAAAAATTACAACAAAAAAACACATTTTGACGTCATGTTTAGAAAAAAATTAAAAGGCGACAAAATTTCAGTTTTTTTGCCTGATTTTCGATTTTTTTAATGAGAGACAGTCCTTGATGCGATACATCATATTATTCCGGAAAAAACCTTAACAAAATCTACATTTTTAGTGCATTTTCAAAAAAAAAAATTAAATGAGCAAAAAATCGCATTTTTTGTATGTACCGTATTCCGGGAAAGCCCACTCCTAACGACGTCTTCATTTTCTAGAAAACAGAAAAACTAAAAAAAAATACATTTCCCCAAAAAATTCAAGTTGTTGGTGGCTTTCCGGATTTTCTTCTTTTTTTCAACCCCATCATTTTGAGAAAAAATTTAAAAACGCATAATTTTTTGCGTGAACGGTTCAAGGGGTAAAAACCGACTTTTGAATTTTTGGCGAGAGTCGTTCTATTGGAATTACAACAGGTATGGGTGTACTAAAACAAAGACCGCGATATGATTTTATTCATACATTATTTAACAATTCAGTGTTCTCGCTGAGGACACTAGCTGAAGAATAAATGAAAATATATTTTAAAGCAGAAGTTCAACCTTTCTGACATAAGTGGTTGCTTCCTTACATCACGTCCTATCCTAGTCTTATAAAAAGCATTCACTGAAATCCTCGCTGAAATCCCATTTTAGCTTGATCGGAAATGAGTTGGATGACCGCTTATTTCCTCACGGTCATTTGAAGAGATAAGTACATCATATTCCTGAGAAGCCCGCTCCTAACGTCTGCATTTTCTAAAAAATAAAAAAAAAATTTAAAAAACGCATTTTTCCCAAAAAAAGTGAAGTTGTTGGTTAGGACAGGCCGAGGGACAGGCTTTCCCGATTTCTTACTTTTTTTTAAGGGAGATGCGCATTGAAATGATGATCGATCTAATGTGAAAATGAAAGCGTAATGACGTCAATCTCATGTTTAAAAAAATAATATAAATCGACAATTTTTTTTGTTTGAGCAATTCAAGGGGGTAAAAATAATCGATTTTCGATTTTTATTTGTCTAAGACTGTCCTTGAAAATTACAAAAAGAAGAAACACATTTTGACGTCATCATGTTTAGAAAAAAAATTAAAAGCCGACAAAATTTCAGTTTTTTTGCCTGAACGGCTCAAGCAGGGGAAAATAATTCGATTTTCGATTTTTTTTATGAGAGACAGTCCTTGATACGATACCTACATCATGTTCCGGAAAAACCGGCAAAAAATCGCATTTTTTCCAAAGTTATGTAACAATTAAAACGATGTAATGACGTCATCGTCTTTAGAAAAAATCAAAGTCGATGTATCATATTCAAGAAAAGCCCACTCCTAACAACATCTGCATTTTCAAAAAATAAAAAATAAAGAAAAAAAAACATTTTCCCCAAAAGAGTTAAGTTGTTGGTGGCTTTCCCGGTTTTCCTTCATTTTTTTAGGGGAGATCTGCATTGATATGACGATCGAGATACATGAAACTGAAAGCGACATGGCCCCATCATTTTGAGAAAAAAATAATAAAAATCGCATAAATATAAGTTTTTTGCGTGAATGGTTCAAGGGGTAAAAACTGAATTTTGAATTTTTTATGAGAGACGGTCCTTGAAGAGATACATCAAATCGCGTAAAACCCCGCTTCTAACACGTTTATATCTTCTAAAAAGAAACAAAAAATTTTTTTCCCAAAAAAAGTCAAGTTGTTGGCAGGACAGGCTTTCTCGATTTCTTAATTTTTTAGGACATTTGAAAATTAAAACGATATAATGACGTCATCAATTCCCGAAAAATCCATCATCCCTAACGTCGTCAGTATTTTCGTGAAAAAAACAAAAAAGTTGCGTTCCTGCATTGATGTGAAATTCCGAAATTCCAGGCTTTTGCCTGAACGGTTCAAGGGGGTCAAATGCGATTTTTTGAATTTTTTTCCGAAAATACAGACGTTATTGAGGCGGTTTGTTTTTTTCGGAAAATCATGCATCGCTTCAAGAACCGTCTCTCCCAAAAAAATAAATAAATCGAAAATTGATCTTTTACCCCTAATTGAACCGTTCGCGTTTAGGCAAAAAACAGGAATTTTTGCGGTTTTCTATTTTTTTACAAATAATGATATTTTCACATGTCAATCGTCATGTCAGTGCGCATCTTCCCTGATAATCGGCGCCGCATTCTTTGCTGGCATTGCTAGCATTGCTCACTTCACCCCAATTACGAACTGACCCTGCCATACAGGGTTGTTAAAAAAAAGATGGAATATTTGGAGGAGGTATAGTAGAATAGAATGGACAACGAGCAAAAAAATCTCAATATAATCTTAATTAACACACCGAATTTCGATATTTTAATAGGGAACTATTATTAAGAGACACAAAAAGTATTCACAATCTCTTTTTTTTTGGGGGGGGGGGGGACGTAAAAAAAGAAAAAAAAATGAAAACAAAAGTTACCAAATAATTAAGGACCATGTGAAATTCGATTTTCAAGCAGACTTTTCCTTCTTTATTAAGCCTTTAGACGACCATGTTTACATAAAATGAAAACGTATAGATTTTCAATTATTTCCTTCAATCGGCACTCCATTCACCTTTCGTCTGTTTGATATGGCAAAATGATGAGCCTTAATAAAAGAGGAACATCGGCTAACTTTTTTTTCAAACTCTTGTAATTTGCGTGTATGGATCCAAACAAAAGAAACAATTATTGGATTATTCATTTTACATCTATTTATGTGACTTAATTTGTGATAAAAGTTATTTTAGAGAGAAAGGCTTATTTAAAAAATGAGATATGGAATATTTGGTCTTCATTTCACCGTTTTAAATCAACATAAGACGTGACACTAAAATTATAGAGAACAACGAGCCAGAACAGTAATCATATAGTAAACAATGAAGGCAGGAACAGGCAGTCATTATCCTACCAACATTGGCATTGTAAAATGTTGCTTTTAATTAATGTTGTTGTGTTATGACTGACAGAAAATAGAAAATTGGAGTTACCGAAGGAACCGCTCAGCATTCTTAATACATAAAAGAAAAATTCTCATAAATTAAAACCCGAACAAGATAATTGAGTCCTACCATTAAATGAAACTTCCTCTGTAACAATGACACAGTTTAGTTTCGGCAAGTTTAATAATTAATTATTATCAACATTGCTGGCTATCTAAAATGCAATCTAGGCTAGTGTGCGGTCCTCTTCTTCTTCATAATAATAAATCTTGCATTGGTCACACCCAAGGTTCCCAATTTTTAATAAGGCATACATTGAAGTATGATAATTTTCTAGTTAGAATAGTAGGTATAATGACAAACGACGGATATTAAAAGTCAGAATAATTAATTAATTTCTTCAGCAAACTTTGTGTCCTTATTTGGTGGAGAAAATAGAACATTTGCATTGAACTTGAAACGCTGTTTTTTTTTTTTTTTTCAAGCGAATTGTTTTTCTTTATGTTAAACTGGTACCAAGAATAATACAATAAGAAAGAAAAAATTGAGATATTTTTCTACTTTTCTACTTGATTTTGGTTCAGAAATTCTTAGGTAAATGTGTTACTAAAAGACCTTATTATCGATATTTTCTTCTCTAATTTCAACCACACACAATCAATTTTTCGTCACACTTATACCTACCAATAATATACCAACACCGTCCCATCTGTTCCAACAGTTCGTTTCGCAGCCACACACTTCTTTGAAGTCCCGAAATAAATACTCTCGTCTCAACTACGAACGCCACATCAAAGGGATCGTTATTCCTTCTCGTAGCGGAAACTCCGACGAACAATTATAACTGAATTTCGTGAAAACCAAACAAAATTACCCGGAGTGTTGTTCTTAGGAAAGTTTTACACGAAAATCACCGAAATCCGAGCGCCCGGAAGGCTCGAGGAAACCGAAAGCTGGATCAGGAAATATGCGGTGTTTTCTCAAGTGGGGTCCCGTTTCGTTATCCCCGGATCCTGAAACAGCGACTGGGAAACTTAAACCGATGAAAGTTTTAACAGGTGCGCTGTATTGTTGGAATTCGAGGTAGTCGAGAGGAAATAACGCAAAAAAACTCTTATGGTAACATTAAAATGAAAACAAAAACTGTTAGAGCCTTATTATAATATGTTTACATTTAGTTATCGCATTGATTGTTTTTTTCAAATATGATCACAGCCCAGATGGGAGAACTATATTCTCCACCAGAGACCCGAGAGATGGCCATATTGTATAGCTGGCTGAAAATCAGTGAGTCACACGCCCGTCGATGTCGGAACGGAGGAGTTCTAAGTGGCCGTTTAGGAACTCCGGCAATCAGGGGAAATCACGTCCCTAGCCATCCAGGAGGAAGCGGGCTTTACTGCTAAACAGTAGACCGTTCCGGGAGCTGGCGGGTAATAGAATCCTAATGACGCAGGATAACTTGGAGCGCCGATGATAAGATCTGCGGAAAATGAGACCGAAACAAAAACTCCCTCCTAATGGTTCTTCTTATGCAAAGTCCCCGAATTCCTTCATCACTCACCGTCGCGAAACTTCCTCAGAAGGTGATTAAAACGGGATGGATATTTAATTTCCATCAATTATTATTCTAGACGCGGTTATTTCATTTTCATCGAGTTCGGCTTTTGGACTGGTAACGATTATACAGGATGAATTGTGAGACTCCACATGTTGAGATAATGTGTTCGGGGAACTGAAACAAACGAAAAACTAAAAAAGGAATGCGTGTAACTTACGTTTTCTTCAACCATGATGACTTCTTCGATAGCTCTGTGGTGCGTTGAATGTCTTTGCGGGTTCACTGAGATTAATTATAATTTCGGATTGCGGAAGATTAAAAACTATGTATGTTATAATTCTGGAAAGCGGAAGAAACGGAAAGCCGCGTTTTGACACGCTCGGTGCGAAACGTC
This sequence comes from Malachius bipustulatus, assembly GCA_910589415.1. NCBI lineage: Eukaryota > Metazoa > Arthropoda > Insecta > Coleoptera > Melyridae > Malachius > Malachius bipustulatus. Next base: position 59,598,770 of record OU342630.1, read on the forward strand.
TAGACTTGAATACGAATTGAATGCGCACTGCGCCCTGCTCGAGTGCAGGATATTCTCCTTCTTCTCCCTTCTCCAGCCACTCCACTCCAGGCTACTGTACCCTTACAACACCTGTGCCAGGTGTTGTAATTAAAATTATGCAACCCCACGGATATGCGATGTTTTGTGACAGTCTACACGCAACAGAAAGGGCTTGCGAAAAAACAGCAGCATTAGAACGAGTAATTTAAAAGGCGAGTGTCCCAAAAATCAACTAACCTTCACTGAAACCTTCTTTAATTTGAACGTAACAAAGCGCGGGAAGTCCCGGCACGACCATGAGTAGGGGCGATTTTCCTGTTTGAACTGGAGACAGGGCCGGCATTCTCTCATTAGAGGAGAAGCTTTGGCAGTGATTCGTAGGAGAAAAGCACGGCGTGGGCGATGGGAGCCAGGTGGCAAGGTGGGATCAAACGGGCTCCGTCAGCCGTTTATGCATGGTAACACGTCGGAAAAAGCCCTTGTCCCCCATCCAAAAGAACTTGTAGCTCTTTCTCTCTAGGAAGGAACTCCTCTCCTTTGCCTTTTTCGAGTCATAGCCTCGAGATAGGCAACGGACAGGGAGGACCCGTCAAAGCGGACCAAAGGAGTTTTTTCCCGGGCCTCGTAGCAGCATTTGTTCTAGGGAGGGTGCCCCTTGCATCGGAGAGGCTCGTAACCTTGGCCCTATCCCTCTCTCTCACAATCGGGGATGAGGGCGTGTTAGATTGACAAGAAGGAAGAAAAGAGGAGGCATATATCCTTGCGAGGGAGATGGGCGCTCCAGGGATACAGGGTGAAACAGACACTCGGGAACGTCGGTGTCGTTGAGATGACCAAAAGACGTGGCCTTTTTTTCTCTTAATATCCGTTTATTCTATTCCGTCGCCTCCGTCCTAGAGAGAGGAAAAACTCGCCGTAGAGAGACGAAAAAAGTCCTAACGGGAAGATGTACTCGTAGTTTGTAGATCGTGCCATCGCCTCACTGAAGGCCGTGGCACCCCGACTCGACCTTCTTCATTGCATTGCCCTTGCCCCCCCCCCCCCCGTACGCCGCAGTTTGTCTGAGTTCTCCTTTCTTATATCTTTGTGAGCGAGAGGGGAATTATGCTTTGTTTATTATTTTTTGTCCACAAGTCCTTATTCCTCTCACATTTTCGCCAATTAATTGTCCACTAGGGATCATTCATATTAAGATCGTCCTTACATTATTGTCGTCGTCACAAGTAAAAGGGCTCTTATAGTTCGTCAAATCGAGCCTAACATTAGCGCGAGGGCACCTTGTCCCGGATTAGCATTCGACGGCTGTCTCCTTTAAATTAATGGCTCCTACGACGTGCAGACTGTATAAACAATGTTGGAAGGAAACTCAATATCTGATCGTGTACGGCGGACGTACGTGCTTGGCGATGCTGAGCCAGCCAGTCAAGCACAAAAGACAGTGAAAGCGTGTTCGAGTGGTCAGTACTCAACAATCAGTACACTGAGAGAAGTGATGCATTTATCATTATCTCTTCGCTACTTATGAAATGCGAAGTTTAACTGTAATAAGGGTCCTTTGTAGTAAACGAGTTTATTTCCACTAAAACTATTAGTGAGTTTGCAAAAAACGTGAAATTCGTTTGAGTTGATTAGTTTGCCAGTAAATAATAAAAATCCCAAACTAAGAATTTGATCATCACAAACTAAATTATTTACAGTCAAACTATATAACTTCATCAGTAAGTTTTGCTTTGTGTCTACGCAAAATATGAGATTATTTACACTATAACTAACATTATTTATAGAGAATCTTACAGAATTTTATCATTATCAAATATCTATTTAGAGCAAACTTGTGAAGAAAATCATGATTTAAATCTAAACTTTTATAATTTACCGAACAGCAAGCGTGAATATTGCCAATAACAGGACATCTCTTGTGCTTAAAGAATATGTTTTTGAAAAATTAATATTAGTTTGCTGTTAAACACATTTGTTGGGGAATAACTAACCGCGGGTTTCCCCGCGGTTGTATATGCGCAATAACGCCGCGGATGCACGCACAGCGTCATTTCATCATGGTACAAGGGTACAAGCAACAAGCACCGCGAAGTGACGCCACGCGTATATGAAAGTTAAAGTAAAGAAAAAGATTTAATAATTGATCGCATTATTGAAAATAACGAAATAATAATGGAAGACCTGCTGCAAGAATGGGGTTTTGGATACATGTGTTCCGTTTTTGCAGGTAAGTAAGTATTACACTTTACAAGCATTAATACATTCCACCAGAGGAAGGTACGCAGTTCACACTCTATTGTAGAGATGAGCTTTATCTATGCTCACGGTATATTTTTATCCAAAAAATCTATGTTCATCTAATTATTATAAAGTTTTTGATGTTATATTAGCTTATAAAGTTTTTTTTGTTATAATAAATACGTACAGCAATCAAAATATTAGCAAATAAAAAAGAATAAGTGTAACTCGAAGTCAGAATTAAGACACCTTTCATTCTTGTGATTGTTGTACAACGTGAATAATATTTGGTAAATAACAATGAATTCAAAATCCCTATGTTGCGAAGGCAAACACAACATACGGTAATATAAAAAAAAGTTGTTTCCGATTTTGAAAAAAAGCAACATGCACGCAATCTTTTACAGCAATTTATATAAAAATTACAAATGAATTAATTTACAGAATAATTGGAATTACACCGATAGAAAGTGCAAGTGGGTACAGATAATACCAGTATTGAATACTTGACAACTCAAGAACCAGGCACCACCATTACTACAGTCAACCTGTATAGGCAAAGCAATTTTATCAGTGTATCAATTAAAAGGGCTTGCTGGACTCCACATGCCAGGCACATTTAGTTGACATAATAACTACACATTTTTTAAATGGAAATTATCCGTAAGTAATGCTGCATTTGAAAATAATGATAATGCTGAATTATTAAGTGCTTATGTGGAAGAAAAATAAATTAAAAATAATTCATTATATTTTAGATATATTTTTTTTATTAGAAAAATAATGTTACCTATTTGATTTTGCAGAAGAACCATTTAATTCGGTAATTTAAATTAATTTTTAAATGTGAATTGAATTACCATAATATTTCATTCCAGTTTCAGATATCTCGCTTTTAAATGGTATTCTCAAAATAAATAAAAAAATAATTGCAAAGTGGTACCTATGTTTTGTAATTTTCTTATTAAGTATATAAAATACTGTTATTTATTTTTTTTGCATTCGAATTTGGATCAATTTTCATTTTGATTTATGTTAATTTATGTAAATTTTTTTTTTACATAAATAAAAACTTATAAAATAACTATTGTATAAAAGTTGGGTTAAAAGGTTAAATAATTTTGAATAAATTAAAATATGCTTATTTTGATTTTTTAATTTATCCCGATCCCCTTCATCGAAATAAAAAAAAACAGGTGGTATTAATAAACCATGCATTTTAACAATAAACTAAGAATTTTTTCCTGAACAACTAATGATAATTATTGATTATAATGCAGGTGCTGATCATTAATAAACTTAACTTTTAGCTTAAACTTCCAAAAAATTAATGGCTAACTTTTGTCATGTGTCCACTGAGATATTTAGTTTATGATAAAGCAATAATGCACTTATAGCAAAGCAATATTATGTACAATCAACATTCTGATTTTGCAATATTATCTGATCATAAACAATCATCATTTATCAGAAATGAAAAAAAGTTACTGACTAAAATGCATTGATTCTCATACAACATGTGTTTATTTATGAAAAGCTTACATGGTATACATACAAAAATCAACATGTTTATGAAAAACACGAGAAGTTCATGATAATATAAACGAAAACTTTATGGTAAATTTTATATTTAACTCTTGTGGACTTGTGGTAAACACATCTGCTCAAACTAAAATCGCGTTTATTGCAAACTAATATTAGTTAGGCAGAATCGAAACTAGCGCCTAGTTAATCATAACATGGGCTAGTTAGGATTAAACTATTACTTCTCTCAGTGTACCACCGAGTAATTCCCTAATCAAGTATGTACGTAACAACTCTTGTAGGTAGGATTTAACTGAAACAGAAGAAAGCTTAGCCTGAAAAAGGCAATGGTAAAGAGTAAAGACCAAGAATATCTTAATTAACATTTTTAGTAGTCATTACTGGTTCCAGTGATAAACCGATGTTGGGTATCGTGCGAGAGATAAAAAATAAAGCGTTAATTAAATATTTAAATAATTTATATATTTAAATTCTCCTTTGCTGCTTTGCTCTTCTCCGGTCAGAATGAAGAGATAAAAGACTTCAGTTTTATACAGGCTGATATGCACTCCAACCTATTAACGAGCGTTGATTTGATACCTACTCATTTAATTAGAGAGACTTGACAAAAATAAGTTTCTTGAATCGTAACAAATCATTAAATAGGCCAGAAGAATATCGTTCAAGTACCTTAAACTGGCTTGACTTACGCTGATTTGATGATTACTTCCTGTTTTGGTAAGGCCACTCTTATAACTTACATCAGAAATTGGTTTTTGCCATTTCTGAATTATATAATTTTTGGAAAATGTAAGAAAATAGGGAAAAGAAAAGACACTTGTTGGCACGTAGGACGAACCGCCTATGGTAGGTACACTACAAAAAATGAAAAAACCGGCAACGGTGATCTCCGGGGGAGAGCATAACTTGGGAGGTGCGTGGATTGTATATGAATGCGCATGCGCAAATTTGTTTGCATGCTTAGTTGAAAATCCAGTTTTAATGAGAATTTGTGGTAAAAACACCACCACCGAGAGAGGTGTCCTTGGAAGACTGTTCTGAATGAATGCGCTAAGATGACTTAAGTATGGAAAAGTATGGGAATACAACAAGTGGAAGGTGTGTAATTTGAACTACTCCAATCAATGATCTACAAATTATAGAACAATAAAGCATGACTACTTCCATAATGAACTTTGTTAGAGTAAAGAAACTAACCTGGAACAGTAACGACATCTAGTGACATCACCTGGAACAGTACGTGTGGTGCTAAGTTTATTACTATTTTTAATTTGGCATTGATTGCATTCTAAGGAGGATGAACAATAATATGGTAACCAAAAGGCAGTTCTGCCCATATCGAATTAATTATGTAAATCACTGGGTTTGCCACCCGCGAGGGGTGGCGCTTTAGCGCGAGTCATTGTAGAGTACCTGTATTACCGATACTAACGCTTAATAGCAATTAGTGTCGGTGGTGCAGGTACCCTAAGTCGTGAAAACAGTAAAATTCCACAAAGAACAAATTATCTCAGAAGCTCAGAATATTCTGTCTTTCTGTTCGAGTTTGAATTTTTTAATGATCCAATTATCATTTGACCATTTCATAATTTCACTTCCAAAGCACAAGCAATAACAGAATTTATGAAGAATGGTGGTCAAAAATGGCATGAATCTTAAAAAAGTGGCAATTAAGGTAGGTACTTAGTAATATACCATCAGGTTCTTAAATTATAATAATAAATTATTGTTATACACTGTGTCTCTTGGATTTCTGGACATAGGGAATTCCCATGTTAAAATAAACTACTGGAAATATTGGCTCCCCTAATTATTTTACAGTAAAATGTCAAATGTAAAACTTAATAAGGAAAAAAAGCTGCTTCTTATGCTACAATTACATTTTCATTTGGTTCATCCGTTTTCGAGAAAATCAGGAAAAACTTAACGGTTTTTCGTAGTTTTTCAAGGTTGCTTTGCTTTTGACAGATAATGCTAAAAATTATTAATTATTGTCAATAACTGATTGTTTAAAAGTAATTCATTCATTATTAAAACTTTAAGTGGCAAAGTATTACTTTTTAAAGGAAAACTTGTTTTTAAAAATGAATTATTGAAGAAAAACCATTGCACCAAAACACCATTGAAGAAAAAGTAAAATTTATTGACATTACTCTGGCAATTGCACTTAGAAATATTAGAGATTTATTATTATCTTATTAGCATTATCTGTCAAAAGCAAAGCAACCTTGAAAAACTACGAAAAACCGTTCAGTTTTTCCTGATTTTCTTGAAAACGGATGAACCAAATGAAAATCCAATTATAGCATAAGAAGCAGCTTTTTTCCTTAAGAAGTTTTACATTTGACATTTTACTATAAAATAATTAGGGGAGCCAATATTTACAATAGTTTATTTTAACATGGGAATTCCCTATGTCCAGAAATTCAAGAGACACAGTGTATAATATATTATTGCCCGTATTCACAAACGATAATTTCCTAAATAATTACGTAATTAATTAAATGAGTGAGATGGAGATATGCAGTTTTTTTGCAATAGAACGAAATGGGGATAATTGATTACGTAATTATTTAGGAAATTATCGTTTGTGAATACGGGCATATATATATCTTTAAAATTTTAATGAAACTGACAAAAATTGAAGTTATATATGACATATAAGCTTATGACACATGAGAATTTCGACTACAAAAGTTGTTTCTATCCTACGACGAAGGGCCAAAATGTAGGGGGAGGGACGAAGGACCAGGCTAAATGCCAAGATTGATAGGAGCACATAAACGTTGTATAAATTAATTCTCAGTTTACTGACCTTGTGTTTCTATCCGACAAATGTGGGGCACTTGTTTGAATCACGAGTTGTTATTATTAATTAGATTTAATTCACTTCACAATGTGGAACAATTTTCCAATATTTAGGTACGACGAATATTCGCGAGTTTTGCCGCTCCCTGCTAATGCTCGACTCTATTCCAGTTGTCAGGTGGATTTGTTTTTCCTTCATCCCCGACGTGCAAGGAAAAGGGTATTGTTTTCGAAGATAGGAATCCAAGTGACTCGACAAGGACGAAACAAAAGTTATTTTATAATTATTAAAAAAAAAGAGCTCAGACATGACTGACTGCAATAGCCATCTCTCTCTCTTCCAAGGCACTAGTTGATGAAAAATTTTCTGAATCGCGCGATACAATCCCACTGCTGATTAATCATTTCTATAGCTGTTTGGGAAATAGGACAAAACTACAATAATTAACGACAAAAGTTCACCAATAAAATGTGCACGGTAATAAATTGCCATTACGCCAAGTGTCTATTAAATTTTTCATACAGGGACATAGTAAGCCGAGCTAATCAAATATCACTTCTAGAACCGAGTCCAGAACTTTACATCCATCTTTAATTAACATAAATACAAAGAGTCAGTGCGATACGTGTAGTGTTGTAGATACAGGGAATTTTTTATGTTGACAATAGAGCTAAATGAGAAACCGCGTTGATTTCTGTTTTCGGCAATGAAGCATTGAATGCATGACTCGGACAGTGATGTGCGGCTCAACACGTCAAATTTCGTTCTGTAAATCTTTAATTCAAGTAATGTCGACACACGGCCGTAATACGGTGAGGTAATGTTTCCCAGCCTTTACAGTAATGCAATAAATTGTATACTTCATGGAATCAAATACAGAATACGGAAAGAGTCAATTGTAGAACGTTATTTGGATATTTGTGCCAAATTTCCAATATTAATGCATATAAGAAGAGAAAATATTAAAAAAATTAACGTCAAATATGATTAAACACAACCTGTCATAGAACTACTTATATTTATATTTATATCATATCACCACATATTGAAGAAATTCCAATTAAAAAATTTACACCGTCCGCTGTTTTCTCTCTCTCTCCTCTTCCAATTAATTTGTTTGTTTCTCTTGCCGGTTTCATTTGAAAAATGAAAATCTCATAACGGCTAAATTCCGCGTGTTTCTCACCGGATTATCGGCATTATTGCCTAGGCAGAACTACAGCGAGTAACATTTCGCTAGTTAAGATAAGTGGCATGTAATCTCGGATGAAAGTTTGGCACTGAAAACGATTGTCCGTCTGATTCGCCAGGCCAGGAGTCGGTCCTCTGACTTGCTAATTAGCATAATGGGTCAACGATTTCAGAAACAATGCCTTCAACTAGTCACATAACACCATAACCGTTGCGCAAGACCTAACAGTGGATCGTGTAATAGAGAAGTGGTGTTACCTTGCCGATTATCTGGTAGATGTTTATTCTTGAAATTACCGAGATGTGAGAAGAAGATACTTTCCTAATGACTCGATAATTTGGGAACGAGATTCTATAATAATAACAGTTCTTTTTTTTTGACTACTTATTTCATGTTACACCTTCATTAAGATAAGGTAATTATTATTTACTCGAATTCACTTATCTTTATATAATAATAATTGACCAATTAAAGAATATAATAATAAAATATCACTTGATGTTCTCGTTCAATTTAAAAGAGTTATCGTAAGTGAATTGGGATTGATTGTGGATGAACTTAATATCTGATCGAAGGACCAAAATGCGTTGCGTTTGATAAATAAATGTCTTGACGACCAAATTAATAATTAAGATAAAATCAGGAGTGCGAATTATTTAAGTGTATTTAATGCGTGCAAACTTACAGTTTTTGAAGTAGTCTCGGTTGCAGATCGAGGATGTCTTCTTCTTGGATAGCTAAATTGCATAGACAAAAATGCGTTATGTGTAACAATGCGAGCGACGCTGAAAGCTCGTATGTAGACACTTTCGTCCAGGACGAAAAGTGAATCTTACAAATGCTGGAGATTAACTCCTCCTCCCGTTACGCTGGAAAAGAACTGCTTCCTGCTGGTCTGCAGAATATATTTTCTCTCTCCTGTAGGCCCTCACCGAGGCCCTCACTCTCGGTCCAGGTACAGGTGTTGTGGTTATACAATCCAACGGAAATACGAAGTGCTTTGACAGTGGTCTACACCCAAAGGATGGAAGATTGCGGAAGGGCCGGATTAAATTGAAGTGAAAATGTGAAGTAAAAAATGGGACATAACATTAATATAAGTTGAATAAGATCGCAAAGCTCGCAAAAAATATAATTTTCCGAGCTAACCTGGTCTGGTAAAAAGATAAATTTAGGACCTAACATGGGCTCGCAAAAAAGATTCACCCCCTGGATCATTTTTTGATAGTAGCATTTTTAAGCGCGGCGAAATTTTTTATTCAGCAACGAGTTAACGGCCGAAAAGCGGCTGATCTGGATACATTGGAAATTCGATTTCGTGTCGTTGTTTCCTAAGTTGATGCACTTCTCTTATTTTTTGGAAAGACAGCTACCAAACAAGCGATTTCGGTCATCTTGTTCAGTTCTTTCAAACAACAAGAAATAAATCTTTAGTTTGTTAGTCTCCCGAATGCCTGTACCTGTCTGGTCCGGGTTATTGGGATAATCCTGGTCATCCTGGAGGAACGGGCGGTTGTATTTCCGAAACCTAAGGAGACAGCAGGTCCGGCCCTTCACGTGCCAGATCCGTCGTCCTTTTATTGTCCTACTTGGCATGTGAACAAATCCGGGAAAGGACATGGGATATCGATTGGAATAAAGGACTACGAAATCTGGATAATTTAGATTCATCATTTAAAATTCTTCATCCGATTAACTCCTTACCAAAAAAATCTTGTCGATCAAAAAAATGTGTTTCCTGGAATTTTCCATAGTTAGTAAGCATGGCCGTCTACTATAAAAATTTCAGTTTAATTCTTTTGAAAATGTGCCATAAAATGGAGATATGAATTTCAAAAAGCACCTTTCATACCTACGCCACTGGCAAACATGAGACATATAATAAAACAAAAATTTCGTCCTGTCCTCATCCTGTTGCTTGGCTGAAAAAGTTTTCTTTACTCTTCCTTATAGGTCAAGGAGTTAAAAAAATATCAATTTTTTATTTTTTGAACTACATACATAGGTACCTACTGAAAGTCCCAACAAAGATATTTTATAAATGAAAAGAAAGTGTACCCGGAAAGATATCAAAGGAATAAGTTAGCAACAATGACCAAAAAAGTTTCTTCACTCGCTACTGGAATAATTAGAATTATTATTATTACTACAGAATTACAAAAGTTTTAATCCAAAAAGTTGCTATTAACCACGTCTATTATCAACCCAACTACAGTACTTACGCGAACTTTGTAAAAGAAGGCCGCCCTCCGTATTTTTAATTCACCCAGACACTTCCAATTCATTTGCAAAGTTAAATGACGTAAGAAACTCGGACGCAAATGAAATTGCCAGAGTCGGCTGATAACGGCCGGAACATGTTATTACCGACTTTTCCTATGCCGGAGATCCAATCTGGGATCAGATAGAGCGGCTCGGAAACTCCGGCGCCTTTTTAATAACACTAAGAACAAACTCTCCCCGCAGTCATTAGCGTGATTAGGTGTATCGGGAAGAGCTGCGGCACGCTTGAAACAAAAGAACGGGAGGAAGCCTTTTACACTGTGTGAGCGTCGCGACGACGCTTCCATGATATGTCGCCTCTCGCATGCATCGTTTAAAATTAAAAGGTATTGCAAAATAAATGTATTTTAATGAAAGATATACAGAGTGTTTCAAAACATGTTTCTGAATTTAAAGGTGGCATTCCCCGGCTCATTTTAATGAGAGAAGTTCCTATTAACTTCTCTCAACGCCATCTCTCGTTGAAGAGATCTTCTACTTCCTTGTGTAGAGGAAGTAATAGAACGAGATACCCAAATCAGTAATATTACCATCACTACAGATCTCTGTTTTGGTAGCGGTCTACTTCAAAAAAAACTTCTAAGTAGCTGAGAGTCTTGCTAAATGGAAGTTCATATTTTTCAATGCTTTGATTCGTGGAAAAATATGCCGCAGTGCAGTTAATAGTTCTCTGAAGCGACTTGTATTGGAATGCGCAAAGATGACTTTGTTTGGCGTTTTCTTTTTGATCCTGAAGACAAGAGTGTTGGTTTCGAGAAATATCATCCCTTTCCTCGAAAACCAGTTAAATAAATCTGGGTAAGACGATTATTTTTCGAATAAACAATTCAAAGATCCTGAATCGATGTTATAATAATTCTTGAATGCATCTTGAGTAACTTATATTGTAACTGGCCCGTGAGAGCGGCCAATATTTGAGCAATCGTCAAAAACTATCTCAAGAGTTTCATCCCCTTCAATATGAAGAATATAGAAAAGTGCAGTTTCTTCGGGATATTTTTTTCTACATCTCAGGGAGATTTCCACTTCAGCAGCTTTTTCCGGGAGCATCTGTTGGCGTCTTTGTTTTTTTTTAATTTTGGCTTAATTTTTTTGAAATTGGATAAGTATAGCTCGAAGGTATCTTGATCTTGTATCTTTATCTTCTTGGTTAATTCAGAATTAACATCTCCGATGACTCCCTGGTGTACGACGTAGTTCCTTAAAAATGTTTTGGGATTGATTGTGGACGAATTTAAAATCTGAACGAAGGACCAAAATGCGTTGCGTTTGATTTGGAAGAATATTTAAATATGAGTGTCTTGACGACTGTGTAGATAAAATTGCGTTACGTGTAACAATCCGAGCGACGCGGAAAGCCGCGTATGCGAATGCGAGATGAACTCCTCGTGCGACGTCTGGAGAAACACTCGTTCCTGATAATGCTGCAGAATATATGTATTTTCCTCTTTCCTGTAGGACCTTTTCTCACCCTCAGTCCAGGTACAGGTGTTGTGGTTATACAACCCAAGTGGTTTATACACAACAGGAGGGAAGATTGCGGAAAGACAGGATTGAAAGGAAGTAGAAAAGGTAAAGTAAAAAGTGGGACGCAACAGTACCTGTCCTTGGGTTTGTCTGAGTGGACTGCAGAGCCACAACTTCCTTTCTATCTTATAATACTTTATACATTTTTCACTTGTACTACTACACAGTTTAATCAAGAGAAGCCAATTGTTTTTAAGCAGTGAGAGTCGTTTTGCTACTAATCTGTTACTCTGCCTTCCACCTGCATTATTTACTTAGGATGACAATAACTCGATAAAATCATCATAATAAACATAAAAAATTGTTAATTATGCAGTTATTTAAATGTTTGCAGCGGTTGCTGTAATGGAAAGACTATTCTTGTTCGCAATCGATTTCTTTAACACATCCCTTTCGTCACCGATGGTTTATTACACCATTGCTTTCAAATTCATCAAAGAAATTATGCATTTTACCTACATGCAGTTACACAGTTGTAAAACGTGCCAAGTGCATGCAGACAGCGACGGAAGTATGAAAAGACCCTTTTGACGCTTTTGTCGCTTTTCAAGCAAGCTGGATCTCATATCGCGGATTGCTATTCCCCCTGATTTGAGCCCATAAAGGTGAACAAAACGACAATTGCGCTACTTCTACAGCGACTGTCGACTTTATGGTCCATGTACCTACACAGTAACATACAACTAAAGACTATAGATTCTTATTCAAATTGACGCAGTCCTTTTTCATTTTTTATTTCTACCTCGGTTTTCATTTCCTTATTACAAGCGACTCCAACAGATCTTTTATAGGTTTTAAAACTTTCTTTTTAATTAAAAGAAATGGAGCTGGAATAATAATATGTCGTCTGATCTGAAGCATGGCTATATCAACAAACAAAATATGACAATTATTATTCAAAAAAGGAACAAAAGAAACATGCAATTTTATCATTTTATTAAATTATGGCTTTCCAAAGTATACGGAATTTGTTAGTCTTGCATGGGGTTTGGGGTTTCTTCACAGATTTATTTATTCCAATCGCTAGTTCCACTTCCGCTTCCACATAATCTGATTTTAGGATTCATGAAAGAAAATTTCCTAGAACCCGGAACCCGGAATGGAGATTCGAGAATTATAATTTTAAATTGTACAAAAACAACCGGTCCACGCCGCGAACAAACAAAGGGACTCCAATCATACCGCGCAAATATTTATTTAATGGATGTTTCCATGCCGAGAGCAATACGTGCAGCAGAACTGACCGATTGATCTCTGACACGAAGTCCTGTGCCTCGACTCTTTAATTATAAAGTACTCTGCGCTGTGTATTGTATAAAAGCAGCTTGTCGTTTGTTTCACGCATAGCAATCAACAATCAAGTCACCCATGAATCATGCAAAACTAGCGACGGTTTGCGTAATTACGCGATAGGCATTACCGTAATAATTAAAGATAGTGGGAGTATTATCAGGTGGCGTGTGCCGCAAGGTCCCACTATTATGTACACAAACACATTCACATTATCAACACTTTTAGATTTTCTTTTCTGTTCTGTTAATTTTCTCTCAGTTATTATGAAAGTTAAGAATTGTTGCACTTGCTAGTCCTGCGAGTGCTGTTTAAAAGACACGTTGTCAACTCATGAACCGAGTTTGCAATCACCGCTCGTCAGTATTACTTCAAGCGATTTTTTTTTAAGCCAAGATTGGCTCAGCGCGATCATCTTGCCCGGAAACAAAGAGACTCGAAGGGACTGGAAAAGAAATATGATAAGGACCAAGCGAGCAGTGCAAGTGACTCGAGTTCCCTTCAGCTTCAACAACAAAAACTGACAGGGGCTGATTGTTCGCGGTGGCTGGTCGAGCTAAGTAACAGACTCTAAGTAGTACAGTAGAAACTGACGGATGGATTCCTCAACGGCGGCTCAGCTAACAGGGAAACCAGGCAAATCATCTCACAGGGAAAGGTTATTTATAAAATCACGGCTCAATCACTGAATGTTCATAAATGTAAATAAAACCGAAATGCTGATAAATAAAAAAGCCCTTGTAACAGTGAACTGCTACAAGGTTTGAGGATTTCGAGGGTGTTACATAGTTTCGAGAGCGTGGTCCATTGATCAAGACAAAACTGCTGACGAAGTAACTGGAATTCTGGATAGTCGCTAGTGATGAGTAAAAGCAAATCAAGACCAGCATCACGATAGTTCTGGCTTTACCCTTGGGCGCAATCTTCTCATCCGACAGTGCTCAAACTAGATTTTTTTGAAGATCTACAAGACCAAGAGGAAACATCTGACCAAGAAGTATCTGCAAGCTTGGTGCATTGTACATGCAAAAGCAAAACAACCTCGTGGTGGTGGGCCTGGTATTAACTTCATAAGCGGGTTGGTGTTGAGGTCTCATTTGATCAGGGGTCTCAATCAAATATTATAATTTTTATAATAAATATTATAATCTTTGATTTTTGAGACGTGGGAGGGGTTGAGTTCGAAACTCCTAATTTTGCGAGAAAATTCAACGTTTAAGAAAAAGGAGAGCGACGATTTTCTAATAAGTAATTATTTTTGTTGTATTTACACATTTTTAGGTTATAAATAAATTTTTATTGACGGCCATTCTCTGCTAGTATAAGACGCTGTTTTCTCTACGACTACCTATTTGAACAATCATCAAGCAGCTTGATTTTGTATAGATACATAGAAATTATTCAGGAAACTTGTTTACCTCGTTAATATTGAATTTATACATTTTATAAAGATCCAAAACATCAAAATTAAATTAAAATGGGTCTTTACATAGGAAACGGCTAATAAAGTCTCGATAAAAGTATGGAACGTCAAAATGACAAAGGTCTAGGACAAGGGGAAACGCTTGAGACTGCAGTTGCGCATTATATCGTGCGAATACTGAGTCTTTATACACAGGCAAATTACTCAGTTCGATTTTGCTGAACACTGATCGTTTATACAAACAGGAAAATTGTTAGGGCCAATTTCAATGAGTTATACATACCATAAATCCTGTAACGAAAGAACACAGAATAATTATTCTGGATTCCTGTTTGCTTATATTCTCTGATAATTATTAAATCAGCTGTTCAAGCTCCTAGAACTGTCGAGATGCTTGTCCGGCATGTATATAAGAGTGCCGTGGCAGTAGCTATAGTCAGTTTAGATTGGAGTAAGTACTAAAGAAACAGTAGTGTGAGTAGATAAGAAGAACTGACTATTTGGACTTTGGAGTAAAGAGGAAGAACGATTCAGTACCTACTAAATTTTTGGTACGTCGTATTCTGGTACATGGGTGTATTCCAAGTCACATCACACAATGCAGGCATACACAAACCTGTGTGTTGGAGAACTTCGACAATACCCTTTCCGCTTGAGGCATGTAAAATTTTGAAAGAATCTAGTGACTAGTTTGTCGGCGAGGAAACTCCAAAAATGTTCCACTAATTTTGTGCAGTAGTATTTGTCCGATTTAAGAGGACACCTGTGCTCCGCTATGTGAGACCCTTGTGACTGCAAGGAGGGAAGACGAAAGGAGTAAGGAGTGTTAGGAAGAAATAGGACTTCGAATTTATTCGTTACAGGAGTAACGGGAGGGTTGGCCACTCATACCGTATTCATTTTGTTAATCCATTGTGTTGCTTTAATAAAATTATTCAAATATAAACGAGTTAGTTATTTGCTTGTATAAAATCTGACCACTAATTAAAATTTGGTAAAAAGTACTTTTTGTTGATTCAAAAGACCCAGCGAATATAAATATTTATCAAATTACTCGGCACGGGGATCATTAAAACTATCATTTGGTCATCGAAGTGCCCGTTTCAGTACACATATCAAGTGACATAACCTTTTAGGCTCCTTCAAATTTCAATGTAGCAGGGTGTTTTAAAAGTTATTTTTTTTTACTTGGCCTCTGGATGTGTAAATTCAAACCTTGGCAAGTAATTTTTTTAGAAAAAATAACAAGCAATGAAGTTGTTCATGTATCTTTTTCGAAACTAAGCTTCAGACACACTTAGTACTAAGAAGTATTAAATAAATTCACCTTCCAATATCAAAATCTAAAAACATTTTTAGGTAACACGAACCACGAGTAGGTACTCGTATTGTAATTTTTTTCTAGAATTTTATCACGATTTTATGTAACCTTGTTATTGTAACGCGTAACGCTTTGTTATAAATTATTAACCTGAATGGTATTTACATACTTTACACTTACAAAGGCAAGGACAAGATTTTTTTATGAAAATAGTCGTCACCTCAAACATGCATTTTGCATTTATAAACTCTCGGATGAATTATAATGTTCAATTCTCGAGCTGCGAGAATTATCAAGACTTTAATTAAGAAAATTAGAATGAAAAGTTAAATGAAGAAAAGCACTGCTAGTACTATAGCAATGACTGACGAGGAAATCCCAGAAGTCCCACAAAGTTCGACCTAATAGCTAAACTATCAATCAGTAACATATCAATCATCGACCATGAAACAATTATGACGAACCTCAGCCGCTCTTTCGAACCTTTAGAAACTCCCAACTCCTCAAAGCAGAAAACGAAACTGATTTTCCGCAAGTAAGTAAGTAAGTAAGTTTCCAGACGAAACCGTCCAACTGCATAAGTATACATGAACCCTGTCGGTTTTTCCTTCATGCACATAGGTGGTGTGTGGCGTGTAAGTGAGTAGAGGTACATAAATAAATCCGTAGGTATAATCCGAGCTGAAACCGAGATCTAATGCTATGCAATGCGAGGAAGTCTGAAATTTATCGCCAAATCTCCGGGCACACATTATTTACCATCTACACCGACACGGTCACAGTCAATGTCGGCTTGAAAAACGGAACCGAGTCAGGTGATTTCTCGCCTTCAAATGTCAACTCCTCTATATTTATGTTACCTAACTTAATGCCAGCCAGTCGGCCTCTAAGCGCACACGAATTGTTAACAATGTCCTATGTTTACCTTTCGTGGAGTTACACAAGTTACTCCGAAAAAAATAAAATTGTTAGTCAGTTGATGGGTAAATATTGTTCAATTTCGTTGGCTGTTTCTTGATGAACTTCACTTTTGATACGGATGACTTGATTACCTATATTATAGTCGTCTATATCGTGTCATCCGACTTTTGCTTGCTGGGGTACTACGCGAATTGCGCGTCATGTAATTAAACTGAATCCATACAAGGCAATGGCGATGATTGCTAATTGGTATTAAGCTAATATTTAATATTTGTATTAATCACCGTGCAACAGCATAAGAGAGATGCTCAAGAGAAAGTTGGAAATCACCGTGGCCTTTAGCAAGATAAATTTTTGAGCCCTTTGTTTCTTGAATAGCATATCGGTGGTCTTTTGGCACTAGAGTGGGGGGCAACGACACCTGGGGAACAATTTTCAACGGACGCCATTTTCTGAATTTTTCAGCAAGAAGCGTTTTTGGTCATTTTCAAAGATAATTACACCAAATTTCGCTATGGCTTTGTAATGAAACAGAGGTCCGAGGTAAAAAATAAATTGAAACAGTTTCTGGCAGAGGCAAACACACTTGGGCACAAAGTGATAGCGGGGGAGAGTTTGACTGTGCAGAGGTTAAACAGATTCTAATAATAGAGAACGGGATCATTCAGAGATTGACAGTACCATATACACTCGAACAAAATGGCGGCAGTGAAAATGAAAATCACAATACTTTCAACTCTACTTGAGCTGTGAAGTTGATTTTCCACGGAGCTAGTGATGTCGGCAATTTATATTCTCAACAAAACAGTAAAATCCTCTAAAGAAGATGTCGTCCCCTCTAAAGAAGATGTCAGATGTCCACATACCAGTTGAGAAGAGAAAGAAGATGAACAAGGAAGCAGGAAAACGCAGAAAAAGGATTTCTCGTGGGATGTGACGTAGATGAGCTTATGATTGCATATTTTTGTATTTAAGGGTCTTAATTTTTCAAATATTTTCCAGGGGGAGACCCCTTTCGCTGGGGGATACTCCGTACAGCCCAGAATACGCAGTTGTCCCAACTGGTGGATCCGTCAATTCTTTCATACAATACTGTGATGTTAGCAGTAACGAGCCACCACTGTGTAATGCTTCAGAGGGGCCCTTTGTCGAGTGTTACAGGGGTCCAAAATTTATATTTACGCCACTGGGACTACCTCTACTCTCTACTGTACCATGGGCTTTTACATTCCTGAATTGAAAGATGAAAAAAAAGGAACGGGAGATCTTGGAGGTTGCTGAATTTTAAACTGTCAAGTATTTCTTAAACCATGACAGGGGTTGGTACCTAAGTGTTTTTCCATCTAGTTCTGTTTTGGTTTTTCGTCTATTGTCGTCTTTACTATTATATTTAAGTGTTTTTGTTGATAATTCGTTTATTTATTGATTATTTATTAAGCTTATTTTGCGCACCTTCTCATTCGCCAGTACTAATAGGTACCTAAAAAAAATACATAACTAAGAAGAATCCGTACACCAAGAAAAAATCCACATACATACCTAAAAAAAAAAAAAAGAAATTAATTATTACAAAAAATTAATCTTTTTTTTTGCAAATCCACGTACCTAAAACATTTTTCTCCGAGCTTCTGAGTCACCCATACCTACTTTTAGTTAATAATTTGTTCTCAAAAATCTCTGATTAAGACACCATTTTTCCTAATTTAAGGGCACACGGCGAAAATTTCAAAAAAAGTTAAAAAAACCGTAAAAAAAAATACCAATTTAACAGTTGCCGGGGAGTATTTAAAAATTACGCTCTGGAATTTTCTAACAAAAGAAATCGTTCAGTATCTACGTTAAGTAAATTTCCCCTCGGACTAGATTAGATTATCTTCATTTCGATGCCAAATGGGGCTTTCCGAGCTAGAATAGAATTTTTTACGGTGAAAGTGAAACGTCCGCTCCCGGTATGACAAGAGGCCTGAATTGATTTTGAGGAATTTAATTAAATAACGTTAGGCACCCCTGTCACATCGTAAATTTCTTAATTTAAAAGTAATAAGAAGTGCGGCAGAATTGGAAACGTCAGAACGGGACCTGATTTGTAAATCCCAGGCTGCCACGTTCCCAGAGGATCTCGTTAATAAGTCAGAGGCGGCGAGTGTTATTTCTTCAGCAAAAAATATGAGAAAAAAAGAGTTAAAAAAAGGTGTACCAATGTACCCTTCATCTTTTCTGCAGGGATGGAATTGAAGGGCTTTTAAGAGATAAAAAAGTCAATAACGTTACTTATCTTATCACCTAGTAGGACCCATAAATAGTGTTTTCTATTACAAGAGTTGTAAATGGTAATTTACGCACCATCACGAGTGGAAAAGCTACATACGAACTACTTGCAGCGAGTGTGTAACTCCGCGAGGGTGTACTTTTACTTTACTGCCTTACTACTCGAGTTGTGTTCAATACTTTTTCTACTTTTTCTTCAAGCATGCTTCGAGCAAATTTTAAACACAAAATTATGTTTGATTTATTGATTTGACATTGTAGTAATTTTATCTCGAATAACATTTTAAATTCAAAGAATATACAAACAAGACAAATAGGTGCTCTACGTCCCTGTCGGTAGCAGATCTTCGACGCTTTTGGAGCGGAAGCTTCGGAATACGTAATGAAATGCAATATTCATGTAGAGTATTTTTTAACTGAATGTTTGGCACTCATTGTTTCTTTCTGGCGGTTCGGCCATTGGAAATTTAAGCTTTCTCCTTCCTCGAAGGCCATTTGCGAGACTGATGAACGAACGTCCATCCGGTGATTTATTCTCCCGGAATAATATAAAACGAATAATGGATTTCATCGCATTCAGACGCATTCAATAAGATATTTTATGAACTCAAGTACTTAAGTAAAGTTAAGTATTGTTTTCTGCAAGCACTTTTGATTGCGTCGCAGTTGCAATAATGAGAACTAATTAAAGAAAACATAATGGCAGGATTCGCATATTTATACCACCTTGAATTACTTCTATAAATCAACTCCTTGAGGAAGAGGCTTCAGTCTCAAGCTAGTAAAGCATAACGAGGATACAAGATAAATACCGAATATACATAAACTATTGCGCTATTCAATTATTCCTTTCCTGGCTGCACACTGTAACGCAAAGCTAGGAAAATAAGGAAAAAGGTCGCCTGCAACGATAGTGCCTGTCGTACCGCAGAGGCAGCAGGACCGCTCGAATTGTTTATTTGTTCGTGGTTAGAGTCGTCAGAAATGAAATTACCCCCGATATTTAGTGAACCTTAGACCATTAACTAATGAGACTTACCTACACCTCGTTAATTACTCGTTTCGTCGGGAATCGTCAGATATTCTCCTTCAATCGTGTCGTAACAATTAATTGTGCATAGTGAACATTAAACCTATTACAACTTCGTTAATTAAACAAGTTAAAATTAAACATCTTATTAATTAATCCGCGTTTAAGCATAACACCCGCTCAGCAATTAATCCTCGAATCAGTCTAAACAAACATCTGGTCCCCTGACAGACTTTGACATGGAATTTAATATTATTCATCGTCCATTTTTACAAACTTTTTTGCTTTTTTATTACTCGTTTTATTACGCTTGTATAACTTGACCATTTTACCGTCATTTCGAAATTGCCTTTTTTTCAAAATATTGGGTGGTTAATTTATCCGAGGAACATTTACATTCGTTAGCTTTGCCGAACAAATTCTGTCACGTTTGGGAACGAAATTCGCTATCAAACTCGGACGTAATTTCTCCGGCAATGCGAACGAATGTAAACGTTCGTCAAAATAGTAATAATAAAAAGAAGGTTTGTGAAAAAATCACGATTTATTCTGTATTCATTTCAATAAACCTTTCTTCGCGTCAAATGCGGGTAGATATTGGAAATTTATCGTGTGTGAACAGTACAGGAGATGTTTAGGATATATTTAAGGGATAATAAAAGCAAATGGTTAAAAAATATGGGCAATCATTATTTTCCCCGGAAGAAAGGAAAAATTTCCCGAAGTTCTGAATAATGGGTGTTTCGAATGGAGAATCGGGCTTTGAGAAAACTATAACTCCCGGGCGTTATGCACGGGAATATTGAAACATCGAATCTGGGATAATAATGCAGGTGATTTATGGGTTAGTGTTACTGATATTGCCAATTCCCTTACTAAGGGAAGTGTCCGGCTCACATATCATTTCGATGGCTGCAAAAGGAGAACAAATGATGAATTCCCCTCATCCATTGTTTTATTTCCTCCACCCTTTTATTTGCAAAATTGAACTTGGCACGTAATGCCATAAAACTGAAAATTATTTCATACATTGTGAAGGTATTAAAAATTAATGTCACGAATTCGGGCGCGCATATTCCTCATAATATAGAAAATCGAAAAATGCCCATTGTTTCTGAATTATGGCCGTTTTAAAGACGCTAAGAAAAAAATCGCTGTGGTAAAAATGAATTAGAGCCCTTCAAGTAATATTAACGGCGAGTAATAATTTAAAGTGTATCCCTAACATTTATCAATGCCCGCGGGAACGGAAAGTGGTTAGTGGAGGCTACCTAAGAATTTGCTGTTTATAATTAATTATTTCATTTGAAGTGGAAGAACCATAACCACCAGTGAATACATTGTTTTGTTACGAAACTCATTTTATTTTATTGATAACAAATTACTTACAATTTACAATTATTTATAATAATAATTTTTAGTATTTATTGTTGTTTGCTTTTAATTAGGGGAGGAATGCGCTATTGAAAATACGGGTCTGATGATGACTGTGAATAATTAAGATAAAACTAGGAAATGCCGAGTGTTCAAACGGTAATGCGTGTAAGTGTTCTTCATCGGTTGTAAGCCGAAGGTGCGTAACTAGTTGGAATTTTTTAAATTTTGATTCCTATTTTTATTTTTATTTCCAAAAATTGTGTTTTTGGGAATATCTCAAAATGTGAACTTTCAATTGTTTTTCTGTTTTCACCACTGTAAGCGACAAAAACTCTTCATGTTTGCTAATTGAACCGACCTCATAGTTCTTCATAACCAATAAAAACGAAGTTACCAATGGTGAATAGAATAGAAAATAAAGTTCTTGTCTCCATCGGTAGATGGCGAGAGGATCTTAAAGTCACAGAGTTCCACTGTCACTTTTCCATATAAGAGCTGGCTGCCTGGACTGGCTTTCATACATCCTCTGGTTATTTTCTCGATGTGCTGTACAAATGATGTCCAAATGATGAGGTCCAAAGAGACCGAAACAGCGCATATTCTACAGCTTCGAGATGACTAGATGGCTCTGTGTGTTAGTCTGCCTTAGAAAGGTTAGAGTTAGAGCATTAATAAAAATAGAAAATAGCCGATATTTTCTTTCATATCACTTCATCACCCATGACAAATCCCTTCATCACCTTTGATCGTCATAAAAATATTTGAATTTCAGCAATTTTAACCGAGGGATGATTTCCATTTGATCCGTGAGGGGTCCAAGCTGCAGTTTTCGATGACACATTAAGCCCCGTATTCACAAAGTGTTCTGGCCCTGTACTTAATATCTCGAAAATAATTAAATGAATGAGATGGAGATATACACTTTTTTGCATTAGAATGAAATAGAGACAACTGATTACGTAATTATTTGTAATTATCGTTTGTGAACACGGGCATAAGAATTTAATTCTCTTTTTCACTATGTAAAAATAAATATACCATTCCATTAATTTTTTTTCCAGAAAAATAGAAAAATTTGTTTGTAAGTTAAATTAAGTCCTATATAGCAGCTACCTGAGCTACTGTAATAATGAAAGTATGAAACGCTATCGATTCGATAGACTATGAAAAACTCTCTCTAACGAGACCAAGTTCGCTGAAATCCGTGGGAAATGATCGAAATAATCGTTTTTCAAAGAAAATTTATTATGACGTACCCCCACCACTTTATTTTTGAGGTTACGATAAAAAGTAAAAAAAAAAAACAAAAAGATTGAGGATTAGACTACGTTATTTTTTGAATACGGAGAAACTACCCATTTTCCATTCTGGCATGACTATTACGCCCCCTAGCGGAAGTTTTAGAAGCTGAAAAATATATTTCAGCGATTTTTCGGGGTCATTTTCCTCCTATTTTTTTTTTTTTTACATAAGTGGTGGACATAAATAATGGAACACCCTGTTAAGTCAGCCTGAAAATTATATGAAATAAATTAAATTAAATGTTTGTTTTTTACTCCGACACCAAGACATGTCGATTTTATTTCGTTTTTTTTTCTGTTTTTCGCATGCATTCGATTTTCTACAAATGTTTCTAGTTTTCTAAAATGCTTATTAATGGGAACACCCTGTACCTATAATAATATAGATAGACCCATAAACTACAATACTGCAATCATGAGACAACGTTACTAGCCAAATCTAGAAGGAACTCACAGGGTGTTTTTTTTAATAACGATTAAAAAATAATTTTTTTTCGTGCAGATTTGTCGAATCACCCTGTGGAAAATCAGATGCACGTGACAAAGGGCAAAAAACAAAATAAAATCGATCTGTTTCGGCGTTTAAAAAATAGAAAATACATTACAGTTTCATTTAGATAGTTCCATAATTGCCCGCTCATTGTTAAGAGATCTGTCGTTGCGCAAAAAAGCGTCGTTGAGTTTCGTTGAGTTCGGCAGCTTGTTGTTGAGGAACACCGGTTGGAGTGTTATATTATTTGATTAAGAAAAAGAGTTAACCTCTTTTCTGAGGCTAAAGTTTTAATTTTTTTCTTCTATAAAATATCCATAATGAATTTTTTAGCTTCTTCGCTGCACTCCAAGATCGTAAAATTTCTACGGTGAAATGAATCAAAATAAAATTCTGTTGTAAAAAAAATGATCACAATTTTATTATGTTACTCATTAATTGTGTAGACGACTGTACCAACTGTTCTTCCTTTTAACCAGCTTTTTCCATTTCATTTAATTTCAATCATACTTATCTAGGACACCAACACCAACACAGTAGTTCTAGTTACATGTCCATGTTTCCCATTTTTCAAGCAATAAGCTTCTTAATACCTACTTTTTTATTTAGTTCATCGTTTAATCGATTTTGTTTGAAAACCATTTTATTCTTGTAATAATTCCATAACATCTTTTTTAATGTAAAATAATCTGGGTGACTGCACAACAATATGTTTAGAACAACTACTAATGACTTCATCGGCAAACGGGTACTTGGCTCAGATTTTCTGCTGGACGTATAAAAACCCACGCGCCAGTAAAACATCATTGTTGTATCTGTTTTGTGTTCATGACCTTGCATATTTGCATTTCATTACCGCTTGATTATGTGCGCTGGATTTATAAGAGCTCCTTGTTTTTTTGTGAAATAAAGTGAATAATTTATGCACGCATGGCTGACGTTGAAGATTCTAAATTAACGGTTATGTAATCGTTTTATGAGTCTGCAAGATATTCCGTTAGTTCATCTTTCCTTTTTTTTTTTTTTTTTTTTTTTTTTTTTTTTGTAAAATGTTAAATATCGTCTATCGGCCAGAAATATTATTATAATGTTACCTACCAGAACATAATGATATTTTTTCCGCAAGCGTTCTAAAATACCGCAATTATGATACTTTATACACCTTGGAGAAAGCTATTATGTACTAGGAACAATTTTTTCATTAATGCCCTTTTGACATCATCTACATGCATTTAACTCACCTACGGAACTGGAAAGGACCCGTAGATTATCATCTACGGCAACAAAAGTGTAAGAGGCAGGAACTATACTGCAGTATCTCCGTCGCAGTCTTCAGTCTTGCTTTTTTTATGATATTTTTTTATGTTGCCTAAAATGTTAGATTATTTGTCAGTTGAGGACAAAAGGGCACAAACAAAAGTAACAATGATTTTATTATCAAATGAAGCTAATCGAATACAGAGTTGTGGATACGCGCTTAGCGTCTCATACTCTCTCCCAAGTCGCGTCGTCTCTCCTCTGCCGCGCCTCTAGCTCCGTCAGGTCAGGACCGCTCGCGGATTCCCACCACTCGCCATCTCGCTCGACAGTCCGCCGCTCGTCTCCAAGCCGGGGATTCCCGCGCCACACAAAAAATATCTCATGCTACGGCTATACGATACCTACTTATTGCGAGCCCTGTCCAGCTCCAGCGTCTTTTCTAGACGCTTGTTGATTTGCAGAGAAACGTCAAAAATGGGATTTATGCTTGTATTCGCTTTAAAATTCATTAGGTACCATAAATTTCCGTTGAAATACTCCAAAAGGAGGACAGAGTACCTACTCCGCCTGAGTTAGCAAAAATGGCAAATTCTACCATCTACCAGGCTGGACTCGCATGATCGAAATCCCGTTTAAATTAAAATTTATGACTATGCGTTTTATCGAGTCTTAGAATGGACAAAATGTGCCTATTTTATTAAAGAACATAATATTTCCATTGCTTGGGGTTTTGGAAAGTTTTGCTATATTTTTAATAATGTCCTCACCCTCTATGTTTTTTTTTTTTTGGGTGGCTGAACACGAATTTCAAATTTGCTGGCATAAAACTGACCCGGAACTTTTTTTTCGCACTTTTTGCCACTTTTCACTAAATATGGGAATATGTTTTTCAGCGCGCTCTACCGACGGAACAATTAATCTACCAAAAAAACGTCTTGTATGAGATATGTAGGAAATTTTGTCTACTTTAATTCCTTATATAGAATGGACTTGTCGAAAAACGCTTGCTTTCTGATATTAGGGCCAAAAAATGAAAAAAGTGCAACGCAGTTTGGACAAAACGTGCAAAAATTTGAGCAAAAAGTGAAGGAAAACAAAGTTCTGGGCCAAATTTTTGCCAGCAAACTTCAAATTCATGTTCAGTGACCCAAAAAACATAGAGGGTGAGATAATCAAAACTATAGCAAAACATTCCAAAACCCCATGCAATGGGAGTTTTTTGGGGGCGATCTACCGGTGGAGCGGTTAGTCTTCCAGAAAAACTTTTTTTATGAGAAATGTAGTAAATTTTGTCTACTTTAATTCTTTATAGAAATGGACTTAACGAAAAAAAACGATTGCTTTTTGAGATTAGAGTCAAAAACTGACAAAAGTACAAAAATTTGGACAAAAAGTGCAAATTTTTTTGAAAAAAGTGAAACAAAGTTACGGGCCAAATTTTGGCCAGCAAACTTGAAATTCGTGTTCACCCAAAAAACATAGAGGGTGAGAAAATCAAAACTGTAGCAACACATTCCAAAACCACATGCAATGGGAGTTTTTTGGGGGCGCTCGACCGATGGAACGGTTAGTCTTCCAGAAAAACGTTATTTATGAGAAACGAAGTAAATTTTAAATTTTAAATTTGAGCAAAAACTGCAAAAAAAACAAAGTTCCCGCCGAAATTTTTGCCAGTAAACTTTAAATTTGTGTTCGACGACCCAAAAAACATAGACGGTGAGAAAATCAAAACTATATAGCAAAACTTCCTCTGAGAATTGTAATATAATATACTGACGGGAGAAGGCATTATAATTTGTGTAATAATAATTATTACCAAGTCTGAACTATATAAACGCATTCACAGTTCTTGGTCAAAAGTGCAAAACTGATTAAAGTTGACTGAACAGCGTAGTTAATTTGCCATCACTTAGCTCTTATCTGGGGAATAGGGAGGTGCCTGGATGTGAGCTCGGAGCTCATTCCTTATACAAATGGTCCGGCGCGCTGAGGCCAAGACGCGTAATTAGAACTCATTAAAGCCGAGACCGCAAATGGTGAAATAGAGGTCGGGGAGGCATTTGTCTTGCAAGGTCGGCCTCGCCTTGCGAGAGCGCCGAACACGGAAAAACTAATTTCCACATTCCCGGACTGGCAGCTCGTCATTCAAACAGATGGGCTCTTGTTTTGGTGTTTTGTGCGCTGTCGGAAAAAAAGCTACAGCAGGTGGAATGCGTTGCGTGTGCCACACTTCTCCGCATTACTATTACTTACTACTTTTGTTAACTCTAATTCGGGAGGACGCTTTCAAGCTGCTTAACGCGAGGTGCAAATAACGGGAATATGTTCGTATTAGTATAATGAAATTTTGTTTCCATTTCTGTGATTTTTTTGTTATTGGAATATTAATTATTGATTTTATTTCTTTGCAGGTAAGTTTCCTGTTTCCTCTGAACAATTATCAAGCAGAGTCTCAGTTAAGTAAGTAACAAAGAAATTAAAATGTTTAGCGTTATTTTCGTTCTTGGATGCAGCATTTAGGCGTGGAAGTGGAAAATTAGTCCGAAAAAGTCGTAAATTTTACTTCCGATTGACTAATTACTGTGGTGTATATGATGTATGTTACATTGTCTATATCGGAAATCCCATCATCTCTAAGTTCTAAGTTACATTATGCCATTTTCAGTTTTATTACCCCAACATGTCCTTTTGGAAGTAACACAGTATTTAATTCAGAAAAAAAACAATCACTTAGGTACGTTAGTTTTAAGCATCTATGTTTTTTCTGAATTAAATACTAAAAAAATGATAAAATGTGACTTAGTTTGTTTCTGAAATAAGCGATTCAGTCAGAGTTGCACCATGAAAATGGACAGTCTATGTTTTTCACAATTTACTTTACAAAAATTTTTTTGGTTCTTGTGTTAAAAATCGGAAGTTTGATATGCCGTAATTTGTTGAATGTAAGATTTTTTTATATAAAATTTAGAGGAAATGTCCCTCTTAAGAACACCTTCAAAATAGTGTAGGTATATTTATCATCAAAATTAAAAAAAAAAACACTTTCTCTTTTTTTTTCGGACAAAAATTTGGAAATTTATCGGAAAATATTTTCTAGTCCAGTCTTCTTCAAGTGCCATACCCGCATATCGGGCGTAGGCTACCTCTCGCATATGTCTGTGGTGCGCGAGCTATCAGTTTACACAGACATATGGGACCTCCCTTTTTATTGCCGGAGTCCGAACGGCACTGTTTGAGAGGTTTTACTAGGCAAGGGTACTTGTGGTGGTTTGCCATTGCCTTCCACAAGGTGGATCCCGATCTTGGCTCGAGAAACACAACAAATAGTTGTCGGCTGCTGGTGAGTTTCGAACCAAGCAGGTATATCGGCACGGCGGACCAACGCGCTATCCACTGCGCCACGGGACCCACAAATAGTCCAGTCAAGTAGTGCCTACTGTCAAATTACGTTAATTAGAATTTAATGGTAGGTAGGGGGACGCCACTGGAACACTCCAGCCAAGTTTCCCCCCTCGGATTCCATTAGCGAAGGCCGCCATCTTGAATTTAAGGGATGAATTTATGTATCTCGGTAAATATTCATTGTACGTAAAAAAGTATTGTCACAAAGAATGTTAAGGAGGCTTTTTTTAATTTCTTATTGTTCAAAAGTTACAAATTTTCAAAAATTACTCTTTTGGGGGAAACGATTTTTTTAGATTTTACAATAAAACGAGAGGTGAGAGTAGGTTATGACAAAAGTTGTAACTTTTGAGTTTTTTTACAGCAAACGTATCTCCATTTTTTTTGCATGCTTGATACAAAAACATGCCAAAACTCGGATCAGCGCCAATATTTTGGAAATTTTTTTGAATCTATGCACATATAACTGATTAATTCAAGTCATACTTTTTCATTCATATTACGTTTTCACTAAATACTTGATACATATTGGGGTTTGCAGCGTCGCTGATTAACAATCCGATATCCTATGTTCAAAAACAAAATGATGGCTCCAATATGGCGACGACTTTTATAAATTAATGGCGAATTTTTACTAAACTCATCATTAGGGGATTTGCGGATTTTTGTTAATCAGCGACCCATAAAACCCCAAAATTATGTATTTGGTACTGGAAACGGTAGGTATGTGTGACTTGAAGTTATGTGACTTGAGTTATGTGACTTGAGAAACTCAAGCTACAATTTTTGTCCAGTCCATTTTTCACCATCGATTCACCGTTTTGTTGTAAAATCTAAGAAACCGTTTCCACCTCGAAAAGTCGTGTCCTTTTTGAAAATTTGTAACTTTTGAACAATAAGAAATTAGAAAAAAAGTTTCAAACAGAAGTTGCTGGATATATCCTCATCATAATTTTTGTAATAGTAGGTACTTTTTTACATGCAACCGATATTTAACGAGATACATAGTTTCATCCCTTAAATTCAAGATGTCTTTTCCCCCAAGATTTTCTTACGAAAACCGAGGGGGAAGGCCGGAGGATATAAAACTTGGCTATGGAGGGTTTCAGTGGCGTTCTCTACCCACCATTATGTATAATTACTTTAAACTGAGTAATGCAATTTCAGTCGTTTTTTATATTTGACTGGACTATCTCCCTATTAATTAAGATCTTTGCAACGATGTATCAAAAATAGGGGGTTGCCTATAAAAGTAAATATGATGACGTCATTGGACAAAAACCAATGACGTCATAATATGTTACAGGTGGAAGACGGATGGGAGTTTAAAAAACAAAATCACCTTGTCACATATAAACATAACGGAATTTTTAATTTTGTTCCAAATTTTCAGCACACTGTATAAGCAGCAAGACCTTCGAAATGGTGTTTAACCATGACCTTCATTTGTAAAAAAAAAAAACACTTTTCTCTTTCGTTTTGGCAAAAAAAGCTCCTAATTTCTATTTTCCCTAAGAAGACCTTTGCAACGATGTATAAAAAGTAGAGAATTGCCTATAAAAGTATCTAAATATGATGAAGTCATTGGACAAAAACCAATGACGTCATAGGATATGTTACAGGTAGATGGCATTAAAAAAAGTGTCATAAAAGCATTATGTTTTTTTTTTTAAATTTAGATATTACCGCATCAACATCTGGTTATTAGCGGGAAAAGTTACAATGGTTTTACAGTGGATAATTATAGTAGGTACAGTATTATTGTTAGTAGTAATTTTATTTATATTTTATCATATAGTTGGGTTATTTTCAGAAATTTCTGGATCTTGTCGTGGTGTTCCAGGTGACTTAATGCTTCCTTTAGGGAAGTCGGGAGTTGGCATTCCATCTCTTTCTTTTCGGTAACTTTCGCATTCTAGGAGCAGGTGTTTAACTGTAATTTCTTTTGTGCACTTTTCACATATGGGAGGTTGTGTTTTGTTGAGTAGATATTCGTGCGTCATTTTGGTGTGTCCTAGCCTCAGCCTGGTTAGGACGACCTGTTGTCTTCTAGTTAACGGCAGCGGGAGGATGCCATGCACTCTTGTTTTTATTTCTCTCAGTTTGTTGATCTCATTATGTTTTGTTTCAAACTTTAAAACCTTTATATACCCCCTTATACACACTGTATAAAAGCAGCCCCTTGGATGTAAAACTTGACTTTTCAGAATTTTAATTATTTCTGTCTTTCTTCTAATTCCTTGTTTTTTTTTAAATTTCCTGTCTTAATTTTTTAATTAATTTTCCAACCAAAAAGATAACTAATTTGTGTTTACGTCGTTTTATATTATTTTTTTAATACTTCCCTTTGTAATTATTTTTAAATGACTTATATCCAGAATACAATCCTTTCATTTTTTTCTTCCACGTCTATAAATAAAATGGAATGAAACTGTATGCTCGTCTTAGATCGAATTGATGATTATTCACAAGGCTACGGTGATTAGTTGGGAACATTTTACAGAAACTCCAGTGTAATTATTTCAATTAGGAAAATTGTGTTCATAATATAATGTTTCCATAACGTAAGCGAGAGTTCATTAGGGTTAACAACAACATCCTAACCTACTTTCTATAAGTAAGTGATACAATAATAATTACAAAGAAAGTGAAGAACCCAAAGTAATAATTATCGAAGTTTAAATCACTCTGTCACGTCATGATGGTTTTAATTATTTTGAGGCTGTACGGGGTAAGTTCAAGCGCTTCGAACCTGCATGTTGCGTGATTCATTTTATTAAGGGTTGCTTTTAAGATTCTTGAAATTCTTTTTATTTTATAATTTTTTTTAATTATTATTGTTTTTACATGGTTAATTCTATAAAATATAAGGGTTAGATTAGATACATGACAACAATTTCCTCTGATATTTCGGAAAAAAACTCAAAAATAATTTTTGGAATTGTCTCAGGACTTTTCCCAAAAATGCTCACTTCCAAGGAAAACTTGTAACGGTTTCGGTTGGGGGTGTTTCTTATTATTAACGCTGCAAAAATTCCATCTACCTAATCGTTTTATTCAAAGTTCTGGGGAAATCTAAGTTTGAAAAAAATTATTTTCGTTCTTTCTTTTCACAACACAGAAAGTTGGATTTTTTTCAATCAAATAATTGAATCTTATGTCTTATGACTCTAATTCTGCAAAATTTGATCAAAATCGTTGCAACTGTTTTAGAGAAAAATGCTGATTTTTGTAAAAAGTGCAGTTATTGATTTTTTTTTTTGTTCCGTTCAAAATAATCAATCAATCACCCCTAATTTCTTCAAAACTACCCCTTATTATTATCATAAGACCAGTTACGTTTACCGCTTTGTTCAACTCGCTGTTATGAATTATGTTAATTTAATTGAAATTCTTTATTCTTAATGGCTATATAAAGTAGTTTTATACTCGCTTTAATGCTCGCTTTTAATTTTTTTTTTGTTCTGACGAGTAATATGCTAGACGTTTTACACTATTCTATTTTTTGCATCCCCTTATCCCCATTTCCTTAATTCCTTCTAATAAAATACTCCTGCAATGTAGGAAATGGGTCGCTATTTGAATGAAGGACTTGAGTAGTTCCCATTTCTCGTCCTGTCAGTTGAAACGCTGTCCTGTGGAGTTCTCGGTCCCGGAGTCGCCTAGAAAGGAGATCATCCCTTTGTATCATATATAGAATCAGTCTGAGTACTTTCATACCCACTATGCCATAACCTCTAAACTTCTCGTTCTATTCTATGCAGTCAACAGCGTGACAGAGCAAGCGATAGGAACTCTTGCAAATTGCTTTTCCTTGAGCTGATGTCTCGTTTGGATTCAATAGAATTGGATTTTTTGGAGCAAAAGCTCATAAAATTAATAGACCTTTAAAGTGAATACATAGTGTTGCTGTTTTTGGTAGAAATATTTTTTTGGTTAAAAGTTATTCCGTGTTTCCTTAATTTCCGAAAATGGCGCTAAATTTTGAAGAAAATTCATACAGGATGAACTTTTTGATAAAACCGAAAGGGACCAGAAAAAATAAGTACGACCCTGCAGTTTTCGAATCGGCGGAAAATGCGGGGTATCAAGTATCATTGGCAGAGCATACCAACCAAATTTCATTGAATTCCATCAACTCGTTCAGAAGATACAGCTCATCAAAAATTTCGGCAAAATGCATGAATCACCCTGTAACATCGAAGCGAAGGGCCTGAAAAAAAAAACCAGACCCTGCCTTGAAAAACTACACAATCTACCCTTAAACTATGTCGTTCTACTGGTGAAACACCTTGTAAAAAAAAGAAAAAATTAAACTATGTGGCCTCCGCTAACTTGACATCCCTTTCTGCCATTACAGTGCATGTTCCCAACATGGAGAAATATCTTATCGTTTTCCCATTAAGCCTTTTTTACGCTTGGCGGCTCTGACACTTTAAGTAAATTTTAATTAGCAACTGGTCAGCTTGGTTTCGGCATGTAACTATTCCCCAGTCTCCAATTCCCCTGATTGAACTTCTTACGGCGGTCATGTTCACCATTACCGCGTGTGTTGTAATCAGGTGGCCACTCCCGGGGCTGCCTTAAATGGCCTGGCCAGGTGAGCACCGGAACGCTCTCTTCTGCCTGTAAGTCGTCAACTGGGCGAAAAAATCTGCGCAATCTGCCCATTAACCGAGAGGTGTGTCACTCACCTGAATAATTAATTAGATGTTGATATTATTACCATTAATATTTATACGGCGTGTTCGCGTGTTGCATTATTTTGGTGGATGGTTATTAAATTTTAGTGTTGGAAGCAAAAAAGGTTGAAAGCGGTTTTTGCATGGTAAGGTAAATATGAACAAATTTTTCTTTTGAACTTGTTTCAGAACTTCAAAATGGATTAAATTAAGTTTTTAGTTTTTTGAACTACATTACGATTTTCTAATAGTTGAAAGAAAGAAACTTTTAGAAAGATACTTTAAAAACCGAAAGAATAATATCCCCACTGTTATTTTCATCTTTTGGACGTTCTAATAGTTGAAAGAAAGAAAATAAAAAAAATGCAAGCAAGTAGATCCTCACCGTTTTGTTTATCTTTTGTGCTTGGTGAGCTCCAAAATGGATTAAATTAGGTTTTCATTTTTTGAACTACATTACGACTTTCTTATAATTGAAAGAAAGAAGAAAGATACTTTGAAAAATGCAGGAAAAAGATCCCCACCATTTCATCTTTTGGACTTTCTAATAATTGTTCATTACGATTATAATTACGTCTTTCTAATATTTGAAAGAAATAAACTTTAAAAAATGCAAGCAAGTAGATCCCCATCGTTTTGTTTATCTTCTGGACTTGGTTCAGAGCTTCAAAATGGATTAAATTAGGTTTTCACTGTTTTAACTGTATTAAGACTTTCTAATAATTGAATGAAGGAAACTTTTAGAAGATAATATGTACTTTGAAAAATGCAAGAAAAATATCTGCACCGTTTTGTTCATTTTTTTGACGTTGTAATAGTTGTTAATTACGACTCTGATTACGAATATAATTACGACTTTCTAATAGTTGAAAGAAAGAAACTTTACAAAATGCAAGCAAGTAGATCCCCATCGTTTTGTTTATCTTCTGGACTAAGTTCAGAGCTTCAAAATGGATTAAATTAGGTTTTCACTGTTTTAACTGTATTAAGACTTTCTAATAATTGAATGAAGGAAACTTTTAGAAGATATGTACTTTGAAAAATGCAAGAAAAATATCTGCACCGTTTTGTTCATTTTTTTGACGTTGTAATAGTTGTTAATTACGACTCTGATTACGAATCTAATTACGACTTTCTAATAGTTGAAAGAAAGAAACTTTACAAAATGCAAGCAAGTAGATCCCCATCGTTTTGTTTATCTTCTGGACTTGGTTCAGAGCTTCAAACTGGATTAAATTAGGTTTTCATTTTTTGAACTACATTACGATTTTCTAATAATTCAAAGAAAATTTTAGAAAGATACTTTAAAAAATGCAAGTAAAAGATCGTCACCGTTTTGTTCATCTTTTGGACTTCCTAATAGTTGTTAATTACGACTCTAATTACGATTCTAATTACGACTTCCTAATAGTTGAAAGAAAGATACATTTAAAAATGCAAGCAAGTAGGTCGCCCACCGTTTTGTTTACCTTTTGGACTTTCTTCAGAGCTTCAAAATGGATTAAATTAGGTTTTCACTTTTTGAACTACATTACGACTTTCTAATAATTGAAAGAAGGAAACTTTTAGAAAGATTCTTAAAAAAATGCAAGTACAAGATCGTCACCGTTTTGTTCATCTTTTGGACTTTCTAATAGTTGTTAATTACGACTCTAATTACGATTCTAATTACGATTCTAATTACGACTTCCTAAGTTGTTAATTACGACTCTAATTACAATACAATGCTAATTACGACTTCCTAATAGTTGAAAGAAAGATACTTTTAAAAATGCAAACAAGTAGGTCCCCACCGTTTTGTTTACCTTTTGGACTTTCTTCAGAACTTCAAAATGGATTAAATTAAGTTTTCACTTTCTGAACTACATTACGACTTTCTAATTAGTGAAATAAAGAAACTTTTAGAAATGCCAGAAAGTAGATCTTCACCCTTAAAAACGCACAGGAAGCAAATTTTTTTCTGATATCTATCACACATAAATCTAATTACATTTTATTAAAAATTTCCCCAATTAGACATTTCTTCATGCAAATTACAAACCTTAAAGTATACTGTTGGCAATTTTTCTCTCACCTAGTTTTCTGCTCCATATTTAGCTGAAGAAACCATATTTTCGAAAAGAATAGTATTTTTTTGTGTTTTCTCGATCTCTTTTTTTTTATGAAACGTCAATGGAGAAAACTGAAATTGACTATCGTCTTTTGTTTTCGAGTTATTGACATTTTTCGATTTTTGGTTTTTCCATTCTCTCTCATTTACGAATAGAATTAGAGGGAAATAATTTAAAAGGAATGCAGTGGCGTGGCTTTGAGCCATTTTCAATACCTAATGTACTTACGCTGCTTTGAAAATTGAAAATGGCTATTTTCATTTTTTGTTTATACCTAACTCAATTACTCGTCATAAACTTAAACTGCAAAAACCATTTCTATCATAATTATTATTTTCTCATGCAGAAAATCTGAAACTGTAATAATATACAGGGTGTGCCATTAAAAAAAAAACAAAGATGGTAGCCGTTCCCGATATTATAATGGGAAGTGCCAGGAATGTAAAAATATTTAAGAAAGATGTAAGTAGTAGCATTCCTCAAAACAAATCACTGCAATTTTTTGTGGCTAATCCGCAAATTCGTCGATTTTTGTTCTTATATTGTCTTTTTTGCCCCTCCCCTCAAACATCATCCCCAGATGGGATGAAGATACCCCGCTGAAATTTTAAAATGTGAAGGGGGTCATGTGTCATATCATTTGAAAGGTAATGAAGTGATATTTTTGTTTAAACTTTCAGTTTTAACTGTTTAATTTAAAGACAAGAGATCCGCTCTCTTTAAGATGAGGCATTAATCTTTGCCAGGTGACCCTAAAAATTAATTTTCTCATTTTATGCTGTATTATCCGGTATGAATTACCTACCTACGTATCATCATCCAATCAAAACAACCATCGAATAATTAAATAATTATTAATAAGTATTAGGGTAGTCTTGGGTAAGGCTATCTTTTACCGTATAATTAGTTCATTAGATTTTTAATGAAAAATTTTCATTCATTTTTTTGCCTCGAAAAATAACTTACGCTGAACTTTTTTTAAGCGAGATCTAAATTCCCCTGAACCTTATTTGGCAACAATAATTGTAAATGCATGTTGATTTGATTGCAACGTTTTGATTAAAATTCTGGGAAACACTTTCTGAAAATTAAACAAACGTGATGAGACCTGCTGGAACGGATACTCTGCGCTATAATAGCATGCACGATTTCTCACGTTCACGCGGATTCTTAAATCTAAATTGTATTTATTTATTGATTAAACGTCCGAGATATCAGCGATAATCATGATGGCAAGATACTTTCTTTCACACTTCATACCTTCAATTATCCCATTACCGAAGAAGGCCCGTGACCGCGAGTGTATCATAAATTCTGTCTCGTTAACGTGACCTCACAGGACACATCAATAAAGTTCCTATAATTACTGTAATCAGTAGTGAAAATCTAGTCTTCTCATGACGGCTTGATGTAATACGTATTTCGTATTTGCGTTCTTGTAGTTTGTACTTTGCTTATTGCTTATGATGCCTTGGACAGGGTGAGTTATTTTATTTTTCTTTGATACATATACCAGGTGGTCCATCACTTATGTCCACCCCGGAAATAGAGGTTAGTTTTAAAGATAAAAAATTGAAACTTTGAGGATTTGTGTAATTAATATATGACCACATAATGGCATAATCAGATTAATTATTTTTTTTAGTTGAGCCATCAGAGATAAAAAACTGTAATTTGGTGTTGATGTGACCGAAATAAATTCGATTTTTCTTTAATACACCGATAGAAATTGATTAATAAACTCAAAATCGATGAAAATAAATATCAAAAATCTAATTACAAGCCTTTAATTAAATAAAATACTTAAAATATGGAAATGACAGGTAAAATGATTGATATATGGTAGAGCAATAAAACTGACAAATCTAATGAGGGTAGGTACCTACCATAAATAATCTTCAAAGCAGTCAGAAGAATGTGCCATTGAACTCGAATGGGGCTTCTTTTATGAATGTTTACTTAGGATATGTTTACTTAACATTTGTGCTATACCAGCCCTTCAAAATCCTGGTAGTTTTATTGCTTCTGTAAATCAATCATTCTAGCTGCCATTTCCATATTTTAAGTATTTTATTTAATTAAAGGCTTGCAATTAGGTTTTTGATATTTCTTTTAAGCGATTTTGATTTTTTTAATTGATTTCTATCGATGTATTAAAGAAAAATCGAATTTATTTTGGTCACATTAACACCAAATTACAGTTTTTTATCGCTGATGGCTCAACTAAAAAAAAATTTAATCTGATTATGTCATTATATGGTCCTATATTAATTACACAAATCCTCAAAGTTTCAATTTTTTATCTTTAAAATTTACCTCTATTTCGGGGGTGGACATAAGTGATGGACCACCCGGTACAAATCTATCTATCCATCTTCTGGACGTCATCTCCAAGCTTATTGCCATCTCTCTCGCCAATCCGTGTATTGAAATGTGCTGACCTAGGATAATTAAACATCCAAAGGAGTCTGGCAACAACAATACCATTTAGACCTACGATGGAATAAAATATTCGACTCGTCAAAAATTATAACAATAAAACTCGCAGAAACTGTGACCAGATTGCTTTACATGTTATGTTTGTGTAATTTGTAACTCGATGCATAAGTTCCGAATGTGGTTTCAACTCTGCCAGAGCTTTTCAATAAACTTAGCGACAACTTAAAGCAAAAGCGGTTGCGTGAGTTACCATCAAAGCAAAGCAATGGGAATCGTGTATGTAGTGGTAATAATCGTGTTTGGGGTGGTAAAATGGAGCTGATGCGTCGTAAGTGCTCGAAAGTGATGAAACGCGTCAAGGTGTTTTATTCAAATGAAAGTTGCCCGAGTTCGGGAACGGAGATGACGGTTTTTGACATGACAGGTGACGAATTAATTCAGTTAATAAACGCCAAACAATAACTTTCATTTGTTCGCCGCCAGCTTTGCAGCGAACCCCCGATAATGTAAATATGATCGTAATCCTCATGGCTTAATGAGATTCTGATTGACATCGAAATTGATTGCTGAAAAGGGCATTTTTCACATTAATAAATTTTGCCGAGTCATAAAATTTTCATTACAGCTTTGAATGCGTTTAATGCGCTTAATATATTTTTTTAAATTAAGATAACATTTATATTAGTAAGTATGCTAATTGTTACAAAAATAGTACGTCTACTGTACTTTCTCTACGACGGAAATTTTATTAGATAAACTGTTAGTTAGTCCAAACAACGAGATATTGACGCAATAAACAAACGTCAAATTTTGCACCGTTTTAATTCAGAACTACCGGAAGTAACTTCAAAGCGTGACCAAGAAGACCTCAGCTTCATGAATGAAACCTTTGAAAACTTATTTCATCCAGGGACGAAAAAAATTGTTGCATGACATGTTTATTGACATTTTTATATGGCATACTTTTCTTGCTGCTATAGTTTTATATTAAAATTCAATAAGTAATAATTCTCTTCTGATAATTAGAATTATTCTCGATAAAATTATATTAATAGAATAACGAGTTAGTTTATTTGTTGATGACGGTGGGTAGTAAATTATTGTTATTGTTATTTCTAATATATCATTAGGTTGTTACATAATGCCAGATCTAAATATAAACACAATAGACTAATGCCCTTAATTATGTTCTGTTGTGTTATTATTATTTTATACTTATAATAATTATTATGTTTAAGAATAGGAATATTAATTACTTACCATTGATCTCTATATGTTTAACTCCGGCTGCCTAATTGCTTATCCGACTTTCAGAGAGTAAAAAGATCTGATTTATTGATTCAGCAGCGTTCGCCTTCCATTAGTCTCAGCAGCATTAGAGAAAGCGCAAACATTACGATATCTACATTGCCTTAAAAAGTGTTCGTTCTCTTGCACATTGCGCCATTCTTGAGCGATTCTTGAACGATTCGAGAACGACTTTTGAAAACATGCGATACGTAAAGATAAGCAATGTAGACAGGACGCTTGTTACACAAGGAATGTCGTATGGGTGGGCGTTAAAAATGGATGCAGGGTTTAAATTTGCATTAGGCAATAATTATATTGATGGATCGAAGTACGAGTAATCGTTATACTAGTGAGATTCCAATCAGTTAAGTTTGACATGACATATTTATATTTGTTAATAAGCTGTTATTAAATTATTGCATTAAATCAAACTCAGTGTCAAGAATTCTTAGGTAGGTAAGTAAAGTCCAAGTATGAAAAATAATAAAACATAAAAAATATGGTGTAATGCCGTACTTATAGGTTGGTTGTTGGTGCAAAGAAAACAAATTGTTTAATTAGGATTGACATTCTTATTGAAGAAAACCAGCTTACGCACACTGGGTGGTAACCATTAGAATAAGAAGGCAGAGCGACTTATTGGTAAAACAATAACACCTTCTTGAAAAGCGAACGAAAAACCAATTGGAAAAATGTTTTGAAGTGAAGTTAATGTCGATTTTTCACCAAAAAATGGCGGATGATCGTTTGTCGAGGTTTCATAAACAAATTCTTCACAGTCATAAATAAATATTACGCGTCCCCTTTCTTACCTTGTCTAAGGATAAAACCTTTAAAAGAAACGAAAATTTTAGTTGGACAAACGTGGAGGAACCGCAATTATTGATGCTGCAGTTATTTTTTTTTTAAATTTGATCGTAACGGTTTTTTTTTGAGGGTGACAAAACGAAAATTTTGGTTGTGCAAACGTGGACAAATCGTTGACAAATGAATGCCGTTTGCATTTTATAAAAATTCGTATTTGGCGCTGCTGTATTTTTTTATTATTTGGTCATGACTTTTCTTTGAGGGGAAGAGAAACAAAAATTTTGGTTGGATAAACGTGGACAGATCGTGGACAAACGAATGCTGTTTGTATCTTATAAAAATTCAAAAGCCTGAACACTTTTCTAAATTTTGATAGCACTCAAAAAAAAAATTGACTAAATGGAAAAAAAATTGACAGCAGTGCTAAATTCTAATTTTTATAATATGCAAACGGCATTTGTTTGTTCACGATCAGTCAACGTTTGTACAGCCAAATTTTTCTTCTTTTCACCCTCAAAAAAAAAAATTAGGATCCAATTTGAAAAATTGGCTTGGCAGCATCAAATGCGATTTGTGGTTTGTCCACGACTTGTCCACGTTTGTCCAACTAAAATTGTTGTTTCTACATCTTTCATCCATTGCGGTTTGTCCACGATTTGTCCTTGTTTGTCCAACCAAAATTTTTGTTTCTCCACCTCCCAAATAACAGCCATGACCAAATGAAAAAAAAAAAAAAAAATGACGGTAGCGCCAAATACGAATTTTTATCAAATGGAAATGGCATTCGTTTGTCCACGATCAGTCCACGTGTGTACAACGAAAATTTTCTTCTTTTCGCCCTCAAAAAAAAAAGTTACGATCAAATTTTAAAAATTGGCTGCAGCATCAAATACGGTTTGTCCACGATTCTCTACGTTTGTCCAACCAAAAAAAATTGTTGTTTCTAGATCCCTCA
Organism: Malachius bipustulatus; assembly: GCA_910589415.1. Lineage (NCBI taxonomy): Eukaryota > Metazoa > Arthropoda > Insecta > Coleoptera > Melyridae > Malachius > Malachius bipustulatus. Next base: position 59,638,752 of record OU342630.1, read on the forward strand.
TCCATTGCGGTTTGTCCATGATTTGTTCACGTTTGTCCAACCTTTAATTTTCTCACTCTCAAAAAAAAAAACCCGGTACGATCAAATTGAAAAAATTAACTGCAGCATCAATTGCGGTTTCTCCACGTTTGTCCAATTAAAATTTTTGTTTCTCTACTTCTCAAAGAACAGTCTTACCCGTGATCAAATGAAAAAAAAATTGACGATAGCGCCAAATACGAATTTTTATCAAATGGAAACGGAATTCGTTTGTCCACGATTTGTCCACGTTTGCACAACCAAAAATTTCATCTTTTCACCCTGTGCTGTAAAAGTACTGTAAAATCAAATTTAAAAAAAATCCTGCAGCATTAAACGCGGTTTGTCCATGATTTGTCCAACCAAAATTTTTGTTTCTTCACCTCTCATCCATTGCAGTTACGATCAAATTAAAAAAGAACTGCAACATCATTGCGTTTTCTCCACGTTTGTCCAACCAAAATCTTTGTTTCTCCACCCCTCAAAGACATGACCAAAGGAAAAAAAATGACGGTAGCATCAATACGAATTTTTATCAAATGGAAATGGCATTCGTTTGTCCACGATCAGTCCACGTTTCTACAACGCAAATTTTCTTCTTTTCACCCTCAAAAAAAAAAAGAGTTACGATCAAATTTTAAAAATTGGCTGCAGCATCAAATGTGGTTTGTACACGATTGGTCTGCGTTTGTCTAACCAAAATTTTCGTTTCTCCACCGCTCAAAGAAAAATCTTGTCTAAATGGAAAAAAAATGACAGCAGCGCTAAATTCGAATTTTTATAAAATGCAAACGGCATTCGTTTGTTAACGAATTGTCCACGTTTGCACAACCAAAAATTTCATCTTTTCACCCTGTGCTGTAATAATACTGTTTAAATGTTAGTTTAAAAAAAAATACTGTAATAAATCAAATTATAAAATTACATGTAGCATCAAATGCGGGTTGTCCACGATTTCTTCACGTTTGTCCAACAAAATTTTTTGTTTCTACATCTCTCATCAAATGCGGTTTGTCCACGATTTGTCCTCGCTTATCCAACAAAAATTTTTGTTTCTTCACCCCTTATCCATTACGGTTTGTCCACGTTGGCACAATCAAAATTTTCGTTTTTTCACCCTCTAAAAAAACCGTTATGAACAAATGTCAAAAAATGACTGCAGCAGTGTCCACGATTTGTCATGACCAAATAAAAAAAAAATGACAGTTACACTAAATACGACTTTTCGATCAAATTGAAACAAATGAAAACGAAAAAAATTGAAAAATCGTGTCAGTTTGACAATCATCTCATTAGTTCTTGGCTGCTCGATGTCAATAACGAGCCAGACCACCCTTCAGTCAGTTAAAAAAGAGTATAATGCCATTTTCAAATCGGTTTTCCAAAGAGATACGAATTCTGTGCTGAATTGGTCGTGTGGATAATTTCACACACAATTCAGTTTGCGTAGTATTGTCCCGCATTACTTGGGAATTACCGCGTCGACTTGTCGGACGAAATATCCGCCCTGTGGGAATGCTCTTAACGGTTAACTGGGAATATAATTTGTCTGATTCGCATCACAATTCCTGCAGGCTTTGTGCTTTGTCAATGGTAAGGCGCTTGGTTTCTTATTTTGCAAAAATCTATTTTTTTTCGTTCGACTAACCATTATGAACGGGTAGATTAGTATATTCTGTGTTCTATGTGTTTTCTCGTTCCTCATGTTCAGTCTTCCGTTGTAATAATAACGTAAGTAAATAAAAATTCAAATAAATTTAATTATCATTTTTTGCACATGAATGGTTACAGATTAGTGGTGACGAAGCATTGATTACATAATAATTGAGGAATTACATCAACTTAACGAGGGGTAAGCCGCAAGCCACATACATACATGTATTATGGTGTAAGAGGTTACAACATTATCTTAAAAAAATACCCGGGCTGCGTTGATAATTTTCGATTTACGTGCAAAGGAACGTATTTTGACAATCTACGAAACATTTTCCCGGTCCTCCTCGCAAAAGCACTTTTTTTAACCATATTGGTTTTGTTTTTCAATTTTTTTTTCAATTTTTTTCATTCTTCCATTGTTTCCACAAATTTAAGTACCTACCGTATTTTTCTCAAATGAATCCGAGTTATTACCAATTACCCACCGAAATCAAGATAAATTAAGTGATAAAAATCCGACCATAAATTTCGTGGTATTCACGAATAATATTTACAACCATCATTAGTCGACAGTCAGTGGCACCAACACCAGCACCAGTTCCTCATTAAATAAATAAATCGTGAATCACAAAAGTCACTCTTGGAAGCACCACCTGTCACTGTCAAATTAAAACCAAAATCGTTACTGCAGCGGCGGTTGTTGCAGTTGGCACGGGCGTGATTCGAGGTCCACCTGCCCCCGTTCACTTCGATCCTTTCCTTCGTTTGATTGCTCACGAAACAGGCTAAAGGTGTGAACTCGAGGCATCCGCTTTGGATTGAACCGATACGCGAATATCTAAATGGGAATTATATCGGGAAAGGGATGTCTATGATGAAAATGTCGATGATCGCTTGACCGTAGAATTGCGAAAGGAGCAGGTTGAGGTATTACAGAGGGTTGGATACACATCGGTGGGTTACGAGATTGGGAAATTCTTGCAAGTGGAAGTTATTTGAATTTTGAGGGATCAAATGGAAATTTTCGCTTGTGGGATTCTTATAATAATAATTACAAATCATCACTTCTTCGTCGTCAATAAGATCCCCCCCCCACCGCCAGTGGCGCCAGTCCATAAACATTTATGGACTGTCGCGGACCTATGACGTAAATTAATATAAAACTTTTGTTAGAAGAGATTTTAGCAAAAAAAAGTCCTGTGAGACTTTCCCTGGAATAATGAGACAAAGCCCAGGTGTTTCCATGCTTACCAGTCGATAAAGTAATAGCCACTGCAAACACCCGTTACGTAGGTACTTAACTGCATTGCTCATTCAGTCCGATGAAGATTACTAAGCGCAATTATTACGATCCTGTAAACCCGGTGCTTTGGAGCTTCAGCAATGCAGCAGCTGGAGATGCACCTGGTGCAAGCTGCACTGCAAAGTCAAAGAGGGCACGTCTTGATTTAAATGACCGAGTTAATTTACCAAAATTATTATTCGCGCATCTTCCGCATAATTATGTGATTTTTTTTATTTTTAGAGAATGGTGCGCCAAACGGCCATTAAAGTTAATATCATTACACTTAATGACCAAATCAAGTCAATTTTTTGTCCAAATAAATGAACATGAACTATTAATTCAGAATTTTAAATCAATAACACCCAAAACCTTCACTGTAAACAAAATTATTGTATTGTAACCATCTTAATTAAAATGGCTGACAGAGGCTTAACTGAATGATTTAAAAAAGAAGAAAGCAGATTTTTTTTAATTATCAAAATCTGGCCAAATCATAGAAGCACTTAAGGCTGGCTATATGCACAAGGGTGTCCAAGCCATAGAAAAGAGAAGAAGAAGAACGCTAGCTGATTTTTAAAAATTTTCCAGCTTCTTGATCCTGGCAGCTATCCAGAGGCATTTTCAGGTGTGAAAATGCTCTGCTGTTGCCCATTAGAGAAGAATCGTTTCTTGAGTTTTGTCCAAATACTAAACTCTCACAGTTACCAGCACTAGAAAGTGCCAGGATATCAAAATCTGGCCAAATTATAGAAACATTTGAGACTGGCGATATGGACAATGGTGTCCAAACGCCTTTTTTTAATTATCAACATCTGACCACATATATAGAAACACTTGACGCTGGTTGCATGCACAAGGATGTCCAAACTATAGAAAAGAGAAGAAGAAGAAGGCTAGCCGAACATCTGGCCAAATCACAGAAATACTTGACGCTGGTTGTATTCACAAGGATGTCCAAACCATAGAAAAGAGAAGAAGAAGAACGCTGGCCGATTTTTTTTTAATTTTCCCTCTTCTACATCGTGGCAGCTAACCAGAGGCATTTTTCGGGTGTGCAAAAATGCTCTGCTGTTGCCCGTTAGAGAGGAATCGTTTCTTGAGTTGTGTTTTGTCCATATACTAAACTCTCACAGTTACCAGCACTACAAATCGCCAGGACATCAAAATCTGGCCATAAGTCATAGGAATCACTCGAGGTTGGCTTCTATACACAAGGGTTTTAAAGCCATAGTAAAGAGAACAAGAAGAAGAAGAAGAACGCTTAGTTTTTTTTTTTTTATTGTTAACATCTGGCAAAATCATAGAAACACCTGAGGCTGATTGTATGCACAAGTCTATCCAAACCATAGAAAAGAGAAGAAGAAGGCTAGCCGAACATTTTGCCAAATCATAGAAACACTTGACGCTGGTTGTATTATTCACAAGGATGTCCAAGCCATAGAAAAGAGAACAAGAAGAAGAAGAACAAGAACGCCTTTTTTTTAATTATCATCATCTGGCCAAATCATAGAAACACTTGACGCTGGTTTCATGCACAAGGATGTCCAAACTATAGAAAAGAGAAGAAGAAGAAGGCTAGCCGAACATCTGGCCAAATCACAGAAATACTTGACGCTGGTTGTATTCACAAGGATGTCCAAACCATAGAAAAGAGAAGAAGAAGAACGCTGGCCGATTTTTTTTTAATTTTCCCTCTCCTACATCCTGGCAGCTAACCAGAGGCATTTTTCGGGTGTGCAAATGCTCTGCTGTTGCCCATTAGAGAGAAGATGTTTCTTGAGTTGTGTTTTGTCAAAATACTAAACTCTCAGTTACCAGCACTACAAATCGCCAGGATATCAAAATCTTGCCATAAGTCATAGGAATCACTCGAGGTTGGCTTGTATACACAAGGGTTTCCAAGCCATAGAAAAGAGAACAAGAAGGAGAAGGCTAGCCGAATTTGAGGTTATCCCGCCCTGAAACTCTAGATAATATTTGAACTGATTGAAATTTTTCCCGTCCTCAATCTCTAGCTTCCTAATAGTTAAACAAAATGGCCGACGTTATTTTAGCCCTTTTAAACTTTAAAGTCCATGATAACTTAACCTGTGATTTTGATCGTCTAGATTAGAATGAACCAGCACCTTCTACATTGTGACATAGCTCCGTTTTGTTTGTACCTAGCGAACATTAAGAAATACTCAAGTTATCCAATTTTTAGGAGAAAGGAGATATTACAAACACCCAAAAATTTCCTGTTCTAAAATAAAATTGACATTTATTTAGCCTACCACCCCACCACCCTCCCAAATACCGGATTCACCCAGAACCAATCGGAAAAACAACCCTTGCAAACAACACTATGGTTACGTTTACAAAGATGATTCATCTGGCTGTGTAATGTGTATCAAAAGTTTCGGCGTGGTAACTTCGCAATGCGAAATCTTTTGGAGCATTTGGTCGTGGATTAATAGGGTTAGTTAACTCCACGTTGATCGTGACTATAACAAATATACTTTGGAGTAGGTATAGATAGCTCGCATTAGAGAGGCGATAACTTGATTGCTTTGGCAGTGAATGCTGAGAACTAAATCTCATATTTTATGGCAGTATAACATTTTTAGGTTAGTCTTCATGAACCGTTTAGTACCCGAAAAGAAAGACATGGCACAACATAAATATACAAAACGCTTCGCGGGGGTAGATCTAATCGGTTTTATACTTTCCCAGTCTTCGATAAGTAAATAAAACAATAGAACAATACCAATAGACATCGTGAGGTTAGACCTAATATACTAAATCCTGTTTTCAACTAGCTCCTGTCTCAATCAATAAATAAATTCGAGTCCAAAAGACATTTAAGGATATACTGAAACATACCCTATGTATCCATCATATCCTATGGGCCATCAAAGCAAACTAATGAAGAATAGATTGAGAAGATCACGCGGCTTTTTATCGCAGTCGACATCATTCTCGCCTTTTCGCTAGATTTTCAGTCCTTCTATCGTCTGCATGCAAAAGGTAATTGGAGTGCTCAAAGATGAACCAACGTCATTAATAATTAATAATACAGGGTGTCCCAATATTCCATGGACATGGAGCAACCACAGATTACTGAGGTAAAAAAAAGTCACTCGGGCCAAACTTATCTCTAGAGAACGGATTATAGGCAAAGAAAAAATTAAAAATAGGCGCCTTTATAGGCACATTTTTTGGGATAAAAAGGCTTAAACTTGAACCAAATAGGCAATAAAGTAGGCAAATTTTACTACCAAATTTTCAATACATAGAAAAAATGAGTAACACAAATTTACGTTTATATGTGCCTTAAAAATTCCTGCCGATTTCCAAAAATTTACAGCAATTTTCCTAAGATTTTGTTCGACATCAAGCACGTTGTTTGATAAATAAAATAATTACAAATATTACACTTTACCATTTTGCTACAAGCTCGGATGAAAAATATTGTGTCGCCATCCAAGAATTCAGGATATGGTTTAATCCACGAAGAAATTTTCCTTGATTTAGGTACATACTCATTTTTATGTATTAAAATTTTACGCCAGCAAATTCTGGTCTACCCCAGTACCTTCATATTCATTCATGAGAAGTAAGAAAGTAACAGATACATCTGGGATTCATTAAAACCAGATATGTGTAGTAAATGGAAACCAATATTAATTTGAAAACTTGAAAAGATATCCCTCAGTTTTCACCACAGTTGTCCGGGTCAGTTATTATTTCTATAAGGGATTATAGCTATTGACTTAGGACCTATAATAAATTATCTCAAGTGGGGTAGTAAAATTTTCAAATATTCTTTCAAAGTTAATAATTATTAGCATGAAATGTATTTTAAGGTGGATAAATTAATATTTATTTGAATAGGCAAGAATAGGCATTTTTTGTGAAAATAAGCACCAGATACTCAAATAGGCAAAAAAGGCACAGATAGGCACTTTGCCTATAATCCGTTCTCTACTTATCTCTATACCAAAGTGCTTCGTTTGTCCGTTAAAATACTTCAAAGTCTTTTGAAAATTTTAGTTTTTTTGAAATAGCTCAAAGTCGGCTGATTCCAATTCGATACTTCTGATGTACATGATAATTTGACGGAAACCCGGGAAGGGGTGAAAATACCCCTACCCTCCATTAAAATTTAAAATCGATCGTAATTGTTGATAAGGTAGCAGGAATGCTGTTCATGTTTTTTTTGTTTGAAAGATACATCGTTTTAGCCCATTTTTGGTCTCCTACAAAAATCTGTATCTTTCCCAGGTGCTATGTGATAAAATTAGTCGATGATAACCAACTTTTGATTTCATTCTTTTAATTTGAAATCAAATTTTCAATTGTCAGGTGATTATTTTATCTAATCTCATAAAAGATGCTCGATGTGGGCGCCGGTTTGGACCCTAGAAAGTTCCATCCTGCGCAAAAAAATGATTTTAACTTTTCTTGGAACCTCGTCGTTTTGCAAACTGTTTACTGCGTTTGAAAAAAAACTTTTGCAAACACCTGAAAAAAAACGAACCATACTAAACATTTTCTATGAGATTAGATCAAATAAACACCTGACAATTGAAAATTTGATTTCAAATTAAAAGAATGAAATAAAATTTTGGTTAGGTGTCATCGACTAATTTATTTTATCACATAGCACCTCGGAGAGATACAGATTTTTGTATGAGATCAATAATGGGCTAAAATGATGTATCTTTCAAACAAAAAAACATGAACAGCGTTCCTGCTACCCTATCAACAATTACGATCGATTTTAATGGAGGGTAGGGGTAGTTTCACCCCTTCAAATTTCATCGAATTGGAATCAGCCGACTTTGAGCTATTTCAAAAAAACTAAAATTTTCAAAAGAATTTGAAGCCCTCTAACTGACAAACGAAGCACTTTGGTATAGAGATAAGTTTGGTCCGAGCGACTTTTTTTTTACCTCAGTAATCTGTGGTTGTTCCATGTCCATGGAATATTGGGACACCCTGTATAAACAATAAAGGAAACCAAAAGTTGTAACTTATGCAGTATTCTTTCGTGATGCTTGACCTCTGTCACGTCGTTATAATATAACACGGCACTACCGAAACGTAAGAACCAAGATAAAAGTGACAAGTGGACTCATGTCACTGGCACTCTTTGCAGCCCAATTTGCTCTTCTTGTTGCCCATTTATTGACTCCTTTCACAGCGAGTCCTCTCGAAGATGGACAGCCGTGACACACGTATTGATCGCCCGCAATAAAAGGTTGTTATCCGCGAATCGAGACGGTCAGCGGAGAGCGTCTTTTTTCGCTGAAGCGAATTCGATATTTAAGCTCTTAAACGGGAAGAAGAGTATTATTGGACGGTGAATCTTTTATGAAATACAAGAAAATTCATTTCCTTTAACTTTTTTTTTTCCAACTCCGAATTTTGACAGTTACATTCTCAGTGGCCGGATTCATCTTCCCCTGTCTGAATTATTAGTCTCACGAGGATATTTCCCAATACATTTTTTTTAATAGATGGTACATTACATAGTACATACCAACAAAACCTCGTAAGTATTTTTTGATAACGATTACGACCGTCTTTCGTCTTTATTTATTGAAGTGGTTCTTTAAAGGGAGAATGTTTGGCCCGCAAAAGGAAGACAGTAAACCGGGTGTAATTGGAAATTGAAATAGTTCTCAGGAGCTTTAATTAAGATTGCGTTAAATTTAGGCAAGTGTACCGCCGATGGCTTCCTAAATGAAATTCCCCGGAGAGGGTAATTATCGAAGAGCAGAACAGTGGCAGCTCGTCACTCTTCCAATGTCAAGTAAACGTTGTTAATTATAAATTTACACAATCACTGAAACTAGGTTTAGAACAAAGAAACTTACCAGTATACAGGGTGTCCCAGCTTATTCGAAGCGGTCTCTGTAGGCCAAAGGATGGATTTTTTCCAAAATTTTTTTGCAAATTCAAGTACAGGATCACAATGGCCATAATTTAAAATTATTTTGGAGTATACAGAGTGTCCCATATGACAGTGGCATATCATAGTTATGTTTTTTTTAAATGGAATGCTCCTATGTTATTGCATTTTTAGATTGTCTGAGAAGAGGAAATAAGATTGGCTGTTACAGTTGGTGTTTAAATTCAGAAGTTTTTGAGTTATAAACAAGTGAAAATCGTCATGTTTCAAGTTCAAGGCCCTGTACAACGAAAACGGTTCAAGATAGAGAAAAACGGCTTACATGTCCCTATTTTACTTTTTCATGTACTATTCTATGGTATAGAAACATTTGTACTTTCTTTGATTTTTTTATTTGGCGACGCGTGGAGAAATCTCAGAATTTTTCAAATTTTTTATCACCCTGTATAAACATTTTATCTACATCATGGGATAGTACATGAAAAGTTAAAATAGGGACATGTAAGCCGTTTTTCTCTATCTTGAACCGTTTTCAATGTACAGGACCTTGAACTTGAAAAATGACGATTTTCACTTGTTTATAACTTAAAAACTACTGAATTTAAACACCAACTGTAAAAGCCAATCTTATTTCCTCTTCTCATATAATCTAAAACTGCAATAACATGGGAGCATTCCATTTAAAAAAACATAACTTTGATATGTCACTGTCATATGGGACACTCTGTATACTCCAAAGCACGGTGTAAGATAACTAAGGTGTTGGAACAAGACTCCCCAGTGCGACCCGATATCGTCACCACTCGTCACGTTACATCTGTTTTACCCATTTGTTTTGTTGCTCTCGCTCGCAATGGTTAGTTCTGCCGTACTCTTCTCTCGGACAAGCGCACAAGCGCTAGCATAAATGATTCACGCATATTCGCTGATAAACGCGTGCTCTTATGTTCTAATTTTATTAATATTTAAATGTTAAAATGTCACTCGATGAAATACCCGTTATAGTTTCATCGCATCAACTTCTACAATTAGGCAAATCACAGTTTCTACCCATTTTTGCTTATCGCTTCTTCAGAAAAAAATAAAATTGAGTAGCATGACACCCTGATAATGGCAATTTGCATGTGTAAGAGCAAGAGGTCAGAGCCCAGCTGGCAAGACTCTCTCATACACTGAGGTTCCGGTTTTCGTCGCGCGCTTTACTGTTGAAATACGTGCTTCGTTCACTCACCTATATATCTTACACCGTGCTCCAAAGTAATTTTAAATTATGGCCATTGTGATTCTGTATTTGAATTTTCAAAAAGTTTTTTGAAAAAGTCCATCGTTTGGCCTACAGAGACCGCTTCGAATGAGCTGGGACATCCTGTATAGTTTATTATAGCAATATGATGATGGTACGTTTCCGAAATTTAGATATGAATATCGGATTGGCACTCTTTTACTATCCTTCCGAGGATATGGCGAGTATGCCTCGTAAAAGTATACGATTCGATTTTATTATATTGGCACCTGTGTCCATATTATATTCGTTCTGGTTCTGGTCATATCCGAGTTAGATTTTGGTATTTACTTTTACTCAATTATTCTGAGAAATATCTTTATTATATCGCTTCATTATGTGCAAAAAGTCTAGAAAGAGTCAAATATCTCCAAAAATACGTTTATTGGATAAAAAAAGGATAATAATTTTAAAAGCGAATCCAATGATACCCCCCATACTCTCACCCCTTGTGGAGGAGGCGGGGGGTTACTTTGAAATCTTAAATTGGCACCCTTCGGATTTCACAGATATTTTACTTTAAGTTTGTCTTCTACTTTTTGTTTTTTATATTCGTGGCAATGACGTTATGATCGCAATTTTTTTTCGTTGTTTTCAAGACACTACAGACAATACAGAAGAATGAAAACTAAAAAAATACAAGTTAATTTTTTTTCGAAAAAAGAGAAAATTTGTTAAGAAAAAATATTTTTTGTCGTAAGTTGCAAGAAATTTAAGAAGGAATGAAAAATAATAAAGTACGAATTCATTTACTTAAAAACAGCCGTTCGAAGGTGTTAAATTTAATACTCTGCAGTTTTCTTTCTCCGAAAAAAGAGAAAAATTGAGAAGAAAAAATATTTTTTGCCGTAATTTGCAAGAAATTATAAGAAAGAATGAAAAATAATAAAGTACGAGTCTATTTACTTGATAACAGCCGTTCGATGGTGTTAAATTTAATACTCCTTAGTTTTCTTTTCCTCTAAAAAAGCGAAAAATTGAGAAGAAAAAAATATTTTTTGCCATAAGTTGTAAGGAATTATACGAAAGAATGAAAAATAATAAAGTACAAGTTCATTTTCTTGAAAACAGGCATTCGGCATTCGATGGTGTGAAATTTAATACACTGAAGTTTTATTTTTCCGAAAAAAAAGAAAAATTGAGAAGAAAAAATATTTTTTGCCGTAAGTTGCAAGAAATTATAAGAAATAATGAAAACTAATAAAGTACGAGTCCATTTACTTGATAACAGCCGTTCGACGGTGTTAAATTTAATACTCCGCAGCTTTCTTTTTCCGAAAAAAGAGAAAATATGAGAAGAAAAAATATTTTTTGTCGTAAGTAGCAAGAAATTTAAGAAGGAATGAAGAATAATAAAGTACGAGTTCATTTACTTAAAAACAGCCGTTCGATGGTATTAAATTTAATACTCCTCAGGTTTTTTTTCGAAAAAAGAGAAAAAATTTGAAGAAAAAATATTTTTTGCCGTAATTTCCAAAAAATTATAAAGAAGAATGAAAAATATTAAAATACGAGTTCATTTCATATTTCATATTTCCATATTCTTATTATAAACAACAAAAAAAAACGCTAAAATTAGAAATTTACGTTTTTAAATTTTTTTCAGAATATTTCAGCAACTACTGAAGTTGCCTGAATTTCAAAGGAAACCTTCAGATCTATCGATTTAATAAATAATTTTTCAAAAATGGATTATTTTTATGAAATATAATAATCTTTTTTCGCCAAATGACGTCAACATGATGTTACGGCAAGTGACGTCATTTTACTTGTTACTTGCCTTATATGGTTTTTTATTTTTTTTATAACATTCGGTCAAAAACAATCGGATAAAATATGTGTATGGCTTGAAGCTGCAAACACAATCATCATTTTACAATAACAACGTAACATTTTTTTCACATTCAACTTTTATGTGACGAATCTTTATATTATGTTCTTATTAATTAATTTATTAATTGACCACCAATACCACTATTGGATTTCCCGTTGACAGTTTTTGTTTTATCTAGGTACGTATAGAAAAGTCAAGTTTAAGTTCATATTTATGAAGCAAACTTTTACCTGATCCATGGCGCGACTTCTTCAGGCTTCAATTTTTCAATCAGGTATTCGAGAAGTCTTTCCGAGGTCCTGTAGGCTGCGTTACAAATATGACGACCATCAATATAACGTTTTTATTTGTTGTTAGAATAACTTCGATCAGTTGATTTTTTCTGCAAGAAAAAAAGGTGTCTGTACCATTTACAGGAAAAATCGCAATGTATGGCCTGTACATCCGTACACCGCAATGTTATACCTAATGGAAAGAACTGGATACTTTTACCCGACATACAAAACAAACATGACCTGAGCTGCTGGCTCGGTTCTATATCTGCACGAAGTACGACGTATAGGATATTGCAACGATCCCTCGTGTGGGATCAATAACTGCACCATCAATTAAGGGCCATTAGAGGAAACAGAGCACTGCAAATATTTGGGCACAGCCTGGCAACTGTCCTTTGTTAATTAACCAACTCATGATCAGACTCTCCAGCTCCAGTATGCAGTGCTGAGATATAACAGCATTCCCTTCAATTACTTACCGCTACCTCCACTTATTACCATTTCACACTTTGTTTCAATTCGTCAGCATTATGTAATATTGTTACGCATGTCGGCATGTCACCTTATTTATAATAAATTACCTACAATAGAGTATAATAATAATTTTCAGTCTTTTGTTTATTTATATTACAGTAACTCCAACTGATTTTCCTCCAATAGCTGCCGAACTACTCTACTCTGCTCTGTACTGATGTTGTCTTAAAACAGTACCTACAATTAGAACTGGGACACCGGAAATGTCGTCAATAAAAATTGTAAACAGGAGAGAATCTTAAATGGATCCCTAATTGACACCCCTAAAGGGATGCCTGAAGTTTCAGTTTTAGTATACTCACGTCATTTACTTAATTAACTATCCATGCGAAGAAGACGTAAATTTTCAGGGAAGCGGAAAGTGTTCTTCTTGATAAAGGAGTGACTCAAACTGTAATGTTATCAAATTGTAATGTCCGGTCTGGGCCGCTCCTGAATATAATAATTTTACTCTCTCTTACTACTCTAAAGAAAACGTGTTGCTATCAAAGGCTGTCGGTGTCGGTACTTTCAAACATTTAGGTATCTTGCAATACAATAGCCAATAACATAAATGCTAACAATTCAGAATGTACTACCGAACGTTATTTAATTGCAATTAAATTGCGTAATTATCATTGTCGATCAATATGTTGTTATTGTAAGTTTACTAGCGTTGCACAATCTTACTACTGGCTGGAGCTGGAAGTGATCGAACAATTGAAGCTATCAAAGCCCGAGTGTGTACCGTTCGTGGCATTTAATGCCCAGGGAGAGACATGTTGTAGTGCTATGGTAATACAGGAACATATCACGCTGATTTTATACAAAGAGGTTGCAGTTATGGACGACAGTTAATAGTAGTTGCTGGCAAGGCTTATCAAGAACTTCAAGTTATATAATGTAAGCTTCTGTTGCTGTATACATAGTTCCATTTCGTTACAAGGTTGAAAGAATAGGAAGGCAAATCGTCGATAGTGCTGGTGTTTGGTGCTGTTAAAACGAACAATACCGTTCCGGGTTTGATGTGTAATGTTTCTTTGCTTTTAACTGATCAAAAATCTAAACTATACGATGCCTAGTCAGGTCAAGAAAATTCTGTGGAATTTTTGAGTGCGCATTTCAGGATCATTTTCCAAAAAATTGCGCAACATGTTCAGCAGTACATAGAGTATATCAGCAATTTGAACAAATTGAGACAATTGACAAACTGGAGACAAACTGACAAATTTCATTCAAATCTGAATTTAAATGGCTTTTAACGTTTTTCCAGAAATTTACCAGTGTCTCGCGTCAGTGCGCTGTAAAACGAAATCCGAGGCTTTCGTTTATAATTATTATTATTTGTTACTTATTAGAGACCATTTATTTCATTTAATCAGTTCAAAGCAGGAAGGCAGAGTTTTTGCGGAGATGATAGCAGCCTTATCAATAGCCGCCTCCAGCTATAAAAATAGAGCACATTCGAAGAACTGGGAGTGCTTGTTTGGGTACTGATCATCAAGCATTCAACTCTTGCAAGGTATACTGAGCCTTGCAGGAGCCAGCGCCCCGCCGTGGATCTATTGACTCCACCGACCGGGCAAATAGGCAGCGAGACGCGAGCTGGGTACTGACCAGCCGCGTTTCATTTTTCTGGTGGGCGTAGTGAGCCTCCAGAGGGATAGGACAAGACTGGACAACCGACGTGCATGTACTGAGTGCATTGAGGGAGAGAGGCTGATGCATTGAGTCGGCCTGTCCTTGTCCAGTAACTCGACGCCCAGAGTGCACTGAGCTCTGAGCGAAGAAACGTTTTATCTTCTTTTCTTTTAGTTTTCATACTCACATCGTAATCCGGAATGACACAGCAAGCGGAGTGTGCCAGCGAGCTCTCGAGGGTCACTGAAGGTAGCAATATCCGACGACAACACATTTATTATCATCGAGCGCCGCGGCCAATTAGAAGTAGGGCACTAAGTGGGATCCAACAGGAGCCCCTGCGTATGCATGATTGAATTTTAACTCGAGGCTGAGGAAAATTCTTCACTGTCCGTTGTTACTAGACGCTTCTTATAAAACTTTCTGTAATAATTGACATAATATCACGTCAATAAACAGTATTATGCCACATTTTGGCAATCTCAAAAGCTATTATTGTACTAATAGGTACAATAAGTATCATAATTGCGGTAATTCAGAATGCTTGCTGAAAAAATTCTTCTCGTGTTTCAGGTAGGTAAGTGGGCGACCTTCTCGCATGAAATTCTTCAGGTAAACTTAAAGCAAACATTACAACTGATTGATGAAAACGTTCAAAGGATGCCTTTGTGACCGAGAGATGCACAAGAGGCTGGCGGGCGCGGTGTCTGAGTAGCCACTCTGAAATTCTGTATCCTAATGTGTAAAGTGCACATTGTGCTTAATTGAATCAATGCATGTGATGCGTTCCGATGGAAGTGAAGTACATGTGTAAGTACACTTGAATAGACGAGCTGAGAAATGACCGGTACAACTCAAAGACATGTCGAGTGGAAATTTAGTAGAAGGTTGTTGTTAAGTGATGAAATGAGGAATAAAAAGAGAACGCCTCGGGAGAGGATGGTTAGGAATGTAAACAGATTTATTTTGTTATCGGCCAGAATGGTAATTTTCTCCGACAACAACTCTTCTTCCAAAATAATCAAAAAGCTGTTAAATATATCTCCCCGTTCCTGATAGGTATACTTACTTCTTGATCGAACGACGTGATTTGACGTAAACAGTTCGGTCATCGGACTTTCTGGTTCTGGTTGCAGTTCTTCAATAATTAGGTGCAGACGAGGCGTGTCCCCGCAAATCGTGGGTCGGTCCGCTAATTAAATCATTAGAAAGCGGCGGGCGGCATAATCTTATTGCGGTAGCTGATGTTACTGTGCTGCACTCCTTATTTATCCAAGGATTAAGATGGAGTTAACGGTTGTTGCGATGCCGCAAGAAACTTTAATAATAAAGCTGTCGGATGATTGAATGAGCGTCAACAGGGTGTTCCGCTGTCGGTATTTACCTTTATTGCTGCGAAGTTGTTTACGGTGCGGGTATAAAAACTGAGAAATTATAAAGTCATAAAATCGTAATTATTATTATAATGTAAGTCATGTATTTTGGTATCGGTTATTAACTTATTAATTTATTGACTTTCTGCCAATGAAAACTTTCCCAAAACTTCTTACGCGGATAATGTATTTAAGTATTATGCTTGATTTTGATTATAATGCTTGATCTTATTATCTATTGAAAAAACTCTAAAGCTCAAGATTACCTCATTTATAAGAGAATATTCTCATGATATGGGGATTGTACAGCGAGGTATGTTTTGTTTTTTGCTCTTTGTTGCAGTGCACATTTTGTTGGAGGTGCAAAGTCAAATAATCCCCAGTTTTATTCCAATTATCTTTCGTCCGGTTCTGTAAAATTGACAAAGCTTTACAAAATGCAATAGAAACTGCAAAAAAATTGTTAAATTTTTTAGGGACTCGGACATTTTTTGTAAATTTCGACCTTTTTGACAAGCTTCAGAAATTATAGACATTCTGTACATTTTTCAAACTTTTAACGCATAAAAGATATTGTTCCAACATCTAGATGCATTATATTTTAATTCCATCTTTCCTTGCGGAATTTATCCTTTACTACCCTGCCCCCTTTCGTACAAAACCGCATTATTTGAAGACTTCCGCATCCCCCGCACGGGTTACAGTGGTTCCGCTCAGTGGTACGAAAGTAAACAGTGAGTACAATAATTAAAAACCACAATAAAGTATTAATCCTGTCTATTATCTCCCAGTGTATCCTGTACCGTGGTCCTTCGCCCAGATTTCGAACAAGCTTTTCGGTCTTTCAAGCCGAGTTATTAAAAATTCCTCATTAACTGCTAAATAACCCCATCCCGATTGGTTATTCCCATTAAGGGAACCATACATTTTGGACCTTTGAGCCGGATCCATACAAGTTTTTTGCCAAAAATCAAATAGCAACATAGGTAATTCAAAAAAAATATAAACAAACATTTTTTAACCGACTGACGTCAATATGAAGTCATATTGCTTGCCTTATGGTTTATATAATTTTTATACGACATTTTATCATGATTTTTGGTTTAATTTTTTTGATAGTAAAAAAAAAACGATAAGGGCAATAAAAAAGGAGAAAAAACTTTTTTCTAATTTAAGGACCCTCCCTGATCTCTGCAAGTTCTCCAGATCTCAATGGTGAGAGATATATAAATAAATAACCCTCTGTATAGAATTGGGTTTGGTTCTGTATCTGTAGTCTTTCGATGATTGATCTTGAGGACTCTCTTCTTCGTTTTCCTCCGACACCTCGTTACTTCTTTTCTCAAAAGTTTTTTGCGAACGTCTCGCTCTCAGAATATCTATCATGCGTGGTTTAACACCCTTTTGATTACACACTGACCAAGAAACTTGAGCACAAGTTTCTCACTTTTGCCATAATTACTTGTTGCGGTTCTTCTCACCAGTATTCTCTAGTTCTCTCGAACCTTTCTGTGTTTACCTAAATCTTTTCTTGTAATATCTTCGAATCGTAGTCGTAACTATTCTCACTAACCATACACGCTTGAGAGGATAGGGGACAGCATCATCAACACCTCTGGATGGAAATCCAAAGAAAAACTGATGTGGTGTGTGGCCCAGCTCGTTGTGCTTGACTCAACGTCAATATCCCACTCTGCTTCTTCGATTGTTGAAGTAGCTAATTGTGACAGTAGCGTTCTATTGAATTGTTACGGGTCTCACACTTATAAATATCAATATGCAAAAAAAGTCTGCAAAAGTCTTTATTCTCCAACACCAATATAACTTCTAGCAGTAACCTATAAATCTAAATAATCAGCTGTTTCTCTTATTTCCACACAGATATTACACACCTAATACCCTATTACTGAGTCACAATTCACTAAATACCACCACTGGCTACAACTGACTACTCTGTCTTCACTCTGTGATACTTCAGCTTTCACATTCAAGATACGACAACTTATTGACTAGAGTGCCGACAGCTCTTCTTATATTCACTGGTCGTGGAGTCTAGAAATGTCAGATAGTTCACGCCATCTTGAACATGCGTAGAAATATGAAACTAGAATTGTTGGCGAGGATGTCTCGTTATAGTATCTTTCGACTTGTAGTCCGTTTGCTCGAGATGTGACAGTGGCGTTGAGGACTAATTATTGTTTATTTAATTCTTGAAATTTTTACCTCTATCGGTGTTTATTTTACGTGGAACACCATATTTTACAAATATCGGACCTAAAAGTTAATAAGAAGTACCAGTACCACCTTTGTAAAATCTTGCATTTAGTATAATTTTTACCACTCTTGGTCAGAACGGGATGCCAGCAATCTGCAAATTGTTTTCCAGGCATTAGGTGCTATAGCATAATCTGCCGTTTTAAACGATCTGTATGGTTATTTGTCGATCTCGAAGATTTATTTGACACTTCGAACCAGTTATCTACCTCGGATCGCAGATGCTAGCTATGAAATAAGAGAAGCTTTGAACGTAATAAGCATTTTCCCTGCCTGCGACAGACGCGCGCCGTAGTAGCGAAAATCCGGTGTTCCTTGTCGGGAAAGCAGCTGGGTGCTGGAGACAGAGGAGCAGAGTAGTTCATCAACCCTGGGAACGCATAACCAGCCGGGCCGGGATACATAACACACATACAGGCCTGATTTAGGATCCGTTTAATTTCCCGACGCGTCATTTAACCCCGACAATGCCCGTGTTATGTACGCGGACACCGGTGCTGGGAAATTAATTAGCAATTATGTGGAAATTGAGCCGAATTCTATAACGGAATCATCGCTGGCAATTATACGTTTACTACCTGTGCTCTCTCGTTTATTATAATGAGCGTACCTGCATGTGATGTTGCTTGCCATCATCAATTTGGATGTTTATAGTATTGACGAGACCCGATAACACCGTGGTACAATAATTATTGAGCCGTCGTGCGAATCACTTAAATTTCACTTGTCATTAATTATTTTAGGTCGAATACATATTTTCATTATTTTATCTCACTTATGATGATGGTTTATGTAAATATATGCATACGTAGGTATATAAATGATACAGATATGTAGGTACAAGGTTGGGTTGTTCGTGAAAGGTTATCAATCATCGGTACGTATGTATACGCCTTATTTTACAATTGAAGAGCAACAAATCCAGGATGAAAAATAAAACATTAATATTTTAAAAATCCTATTATACAGGGTGTTAACTACCAACTAGTGCAAAGTAAAGGTGATTACTGATTCTACGATTTATTCTAAGAAAAAAGGTTTATACAAACATATTGAAATGGGTTGAAAAAATATGTTTTTTCTTATTTTTTTGCGATATCTCGAGAACCGTTTGAACTACAGGCTCTGAAAAAATTGTCATTTTGAGAGCAAATTTCAAAGCGCCAATGTTTTTTACACAAAAAAAGTACTCCTGGTCAAAAGCTGTATAAGCCACCGTTCTCGAAAAAAAGGCATTTTATGATCAAAATCGTACAAAATTCAACATGAACAGAAACAGGAATGAATTTATTTTATTTTATTTATTATGTATTTATTCTAGACGAAGTTAAAAACAATCTGGCTACAAGCACAAGAAAAATAGGTGCAAATTTGAATTTGTGCGTAACATGTTACAGTACCTAGTTAAGGGGGTGAAACCCTTACGCAGCCCTAAAATCTCCACCACTGGCATATCTTCTTAGAACATTAGTTTGGACCCTTAAAAGTAGCTATTATCTTATTAATGTAAAAATCTGTACAAAAGCTGGAACCTGTAGCTCTAACGGTTCTTGAGATATAAAAAAAAAAGTAAGAAAAAAACAATTTTTTTGAGCACCCTGTATCTGGAAAATGGTGCATTTGCGGAGACCCATTTTAATAGAAACTTTTTTTCTAGAATAAGTCGTAGAATCACCTCCTTTAATTATTTTGTACTAGTTGGTGGTTAACACCCTGTATAATGATGGATATTATGTATTAATGTTACACGTGTTTCGCTACTTTTAAAGTCGCATCTTCAGACATTAAGATAATTATGACCCAGCAGGCTGTTGACAAGCTCTCCTGTCTAGCAAAAATTATTTTGCAACTACACATACGCGCCCTTCGCGATTTCCTTCTTCTTTGAACCAATCATTTCAACCAATCAGGGAACGGGAAATCTCTTTTGAAATTCGAAAATCGAAAATCTCGTCTCTTTTCATAGAAGGGGAGCGCCACTAGTATGGAAATAGTTAAATGAAGGTTACTTTATCATTTTTTTATTTCCTTTCTACTTTCCCTAACTACTATAGTAGATCTATTCATTCTTCGTATCAGCTCGTATCATTCTTATTAGATTTAAATTTTAAGATAAACAAACGTTGTGCAAATTTCTTTAAGCTCTTCATATTATTACTTTCGAGGATAAATAATTTAAAAAGTGCGCGGTAGCACATTTTACATCTTGTATACTCTTTAAAACTCTAAAACACGGATTCTATAGTTGTCATTTGTGTCCAAATGAATACGTCGTGATGTTAATTCTCTATTAAACACACCTGCGCAAACATCAATTCCGTACTGAATTCGTGTTCAGGTGAGAAGTAACAGTTTAATTTGCTTATCTTTCTCTCGTTTAAAATGCGGCAGATCGCCAATTTTGGTCAAAACTACTTACCCAATAAGCGGGCGAGTGAATTGAAACCCACCGCTTGTAATTATCGACAAGGCAACAAGGCGGAGAGCTTTTTTTTTCGTTCACCTGACAATAATAATCAAGTCATGATTAGCATACCAATGCCGGACTTGTCTTGATTATTCCGCTGGCGGCGTGACGGGGGCCGTTTTTAAAGAGTTGATTTTTAAAGAGTCGACACCCTCCGACTTTCCCGGTACACTTTTATTATCGTTACGGCGATCGGTTCGGATTTCGTGACATCTTTGTGTACTAAATCGTTATTTATGTTGCGAGTATCGAAAGTGCACCTTTGTTTGTTGAATGAAAACGTGGTCTCTGGTAGCGTTCTGTAATAAGTATTCAAGTTCAAAATGGGGCTTTGAACACTTTTAATATAATATAATGTAAAGATTTTTCACGATCCTGTGTGTGCTGGATGTTTTCTTCCCTTGGATGTAGAAAAATGCTGCCGGTACAATACACTATCAATTTTAAGGGAAAGGTCTATGGGAGATACATCTACCCCATAGTTTGATAAGAAAGTCAGTGAGAAAACTCTCCCTTAATTTAGTTAATCACACACACAAATCAATACATCACACACAGACAAATCAACACAGAGTGTCACAATATTAAGAACAAATTTTCTTATCGGTACACGGTACACGTACCGTAGACACGCGGACTAAGTACTTGTAGTGTATCGAGTAAAAACAGAACAAATTCTCGGAAATCGTTCTTTTATGATGCACCCACTTAATGCTCAATCTGAAGAGCATAGTAATTTGATATTCCTTTTTTAACTGGAACTAGATGAACTAAACTTCTGATTTCGCCGGAGTAATACAGGAAGGGTAATCCCCTCCCCAGCATCCTTGCATCTTGGATAATTTTTCCATTATTTTCCAGTCTCGCAAGTAAAACTATTCGCTCTTATTACTATAAAATCACCACTCGTGCGCTGTAATAACCGCTTTCCTTGAAGTGCCTCTCGTAGATTCTTATCTAACTCTAAGTAGCTACTTGATGATTATAATAATGATATTGGCATATTGCTTTTTTCCACTTCATATCAGGCATTTGGTACGTAAATAGGTATGCTACTTTTACCTAGGTCTTCTAGTCTAGAGATTGCGCAAACAGAAAACAAAAGAAATTGGGTAGGGGTAGGTGGTAGTTCCAGATAAGCTCTTGTTTCGTATTAATTTCAAATCCTGCCGCCTATATCCTTATGTTCCCCCCTTTCTTCTGGGTTAACAGAACGTCCCAGCATCTATCATGGGACAGAAAATGACTATTTGACTGTTTGAGCATTCTGAGCGGAAGGAGATCCCGTTCCTTCGAAAGCCTCTATATCCGTCGTGTATCGTCCTCCTAACATTCGCCCATCAGAAGACAAGGGAGAATATACCCCCGATTCACACGATCGTCTACAAGCTATAAGTAGCTACAAACTACTTGGTCCTTAATGGGACATCTCTATAACCGCTCATATTCCGGTAGAGCCACATTTGGTTGAAGCTCAAACAATTTTTTCTTCTTTGGGCCATAATTTTAACCTTTTTTCCTCCGAGCCCGATCTGGACATTTTGGTCCTTCGAGCCGGATCATCATCTAACTTTTTTTTTTTTCTTGAGTTGAATTTGGTTCATCATCTCAACCCAAAATTATAACATCAAAAAGATATTTGATTGTCAGGTGATGCTCGTAATGTGAGATTCCACTTAAAGCCCCCTAAGGGCTTATATTGTACCCGATTCCCTATACCGACGGTGACTGAAAGTTGCCTCGTTCGCTCGGTAGTTTCCATGCGTAATAATTGCATTAGCCACTTAATTATTATGCCAATAAAACGGCATTGGCATGGCGCTGACCCGTAATTGATTATTTCCAGCGCCAGTACTGGTACTGTTCCTTGGTGTGGATTGATTGATGAGCGTGTATTTCGCAAGTATAATGAGAAGGATTTATGGCCCATAGAGGCTGATTTATGTTAAGCAGGCCTCCATACACTACGAAAGCAATAAACAGATTATATCGGAATTATTGTATTATTACGGTATCACTTTAACGTTTGATTGAAATACAAGTGAAGGATTTGTAAGTAAGTGAGTAACCCTCGGTAACGACTAGGAGAATGCCGTGTCGGGTGATCGATTAATGCCTCATTTAAATCCCGTAACGGAGCAACTAGAAACAGAAAAGCCGGGAGGTATGGTAGGTATCCATCGTTGAGAAATTATGTAATACTAGAACAACTTGGACTTGGATTGGAAGGCCTAGATAATTTCAGAGAATCGAATCAATTTGAAGGCAAAATCTACTTTTGAATTTTAAAACTGTGTAAATTTTTTAAAATTAATCAATCAGTTATAACGTAAAGAAATTCGCAATTGAAAACGGTCGAGTCACAGCGTAAAGAAACAGGTGGCGTTGGTGATGGTGTTAGGTCTATTCTGCTGCGTATGGAAAGTGCTGATTTCTGTTATGTCATCATGATGTTGAGGAGTTGATGTCTTCATCGGCGACAGTATTATATTAGAGATCTCTTCTATGGCGTGCTGCTTTCCTCATCGCCTAGTTTCGGCTCTTCATCAAATAGAGGAGGTCCCGGGCAAAGGCATCCAGAAAAGGAGGCGAGCTCCTTTAAAATAAATCGAAGGAACTCGGAACAAAACATCATGAAGCGGTGTGAACTCTCGAGAGCGGATGGCCTCGTGAGAAATATCACTCTTTACGTGAATAATCAATTAAAATGTCATATAATGATTACGACCTCTAGCGCTTTCGGGAGTTCCACTATTACGAATTATGCAGGATGTTAACCACCAACATGTACAAAATAAAGGAGATGATTCAACGACTTATTTCAATAAAAAAGTTGCTAATTAACATGGGTCCGCAATCGGACCGTTTTCGAGATACAGGGTGGTCAAAAAAAAAAGATTATTCTTACTTTTTGCGGTATCTCAAGAACCTAAAGCTACAGTGCAAATTTTTACATTAGCTACTTTTAAGGCTCTCAAGCAATGTTCTGGGTTATGTCAGTGGTGGAGATTTTAGGGTTGCGTAAAAGTTTTAACCTCCATAAATTTTACGCCTCTCGAAAAATTGGCTTATTGACAGCGAGTTCCAAAGCGCCAATGTTTTATTACACAAAGAAGTTACTCTTCGTTAAAAGCTGTAGGAGGCACAGTTTTCGAGAAAAACGGCATTTTATTATCAAAAAAGTTCAAAGAATTTTACGCAACCCTAAAATCTCCACCATTACATTCCAGAACATTGGTTTAGAGCCTTAAAAGTAGCTGTTATTGAAGTAAAAATGTGTACAAAAGCTGGAGCCTGTATTATTAATGGTCTTGAGATATCGTATAAAAAGAAATTTTTTTAACACCCTGTATTTCGAAAACGGTGTTTTTTTTCTTGAAATAGCATCACCTCGTTTATTTTGTACATGTTGGTAGTTGACACCCTGTATAATGGTAAAATTAGGAATGAATTAGGCAATGGGCAATAATGAGCAATAAATATAATAAAAATCAATAACGATTGTAAAATTTGTTAAATCGACATCATTAAAAAAATAATCGTACCTACCTCATTGAATGAATGGCGAAGTTTTTAGGTCTGAGTGACTGCCTATACCTGTCCACCGCTTTTAAAGACTCGCGCATTCACAATCATCGAAAAGCAAAGGGAGCCGAAAGGATAATATTCAAGTGACATAAAATTCTCGCTATTGAGAACTACTAATCTAATAGAACAACTCTGGATAATACTACAGGTGGGGAGAAAAAAAATCGCCTTGGGTGTAGTTTATAATCCTAGTTCGAGACTCTATGAGGAATTTTTAGACATTCTCTATGAAACAATATCAGTTATATTACCAACTTGCGACGAACTGGTTTGCACAGGTGATACGAATATCGACCTTTTGAACACTGGTGGTGTTGAATTTAGAAAATATAATAATATGTGTGAATCTTTCGGACTAACACAAATTGTTGATACTCCCACCAGGATTACTGACACCTCGTCTACAATGCTTGATCATTTTATTGTCTCAGATACAAACATGGTGAAGTCCTTATCTGTCTTTTCATTTGTGACACACTTAAAGCTGGATCACGAAGCATTGATATGTGATATAGATATTCGCGGTAGTCGAAATAATTTAAGATATAAAAGGATCAGGGACTTTAAGAATATGAACATCGAGAATCTGAGGAGCGACATATCAACGACCTCTTTTAATATTATCTACAACATACAAGATATGAATGAAAAAGTCTTAGTTTTTAATCAAAAAATTGTTGACCTCTTCAATTCCCATGCACCCGTAATCGACATCCGCATCACTAAGCCGTCGGCTCCTTGGTTAACAAGCAATCTTAGATTTGCTATGAAACTAAGAGACAGGGCACTCAGTAAGTGGAAGCGTACTCGTAGTGAATCACATTTAAAATACTATAGGCTACTGCGTAATCAAGTTACTCTTTTTTGCAGACTAGAGAAGGAAAATTACTTAACACGCTCCATGGAAAATAATAATATGAGGTCATTCTGGCGTTTTGTAAAATCTGATACCTTTATTGAATTACCTAAATGTCTAAAAAAACCACAAGCTCTTAATGAGTTTTATATATCAAGATCGGTCAGTAATGGAATTAATCCCAAAATCCTTGATATATATCTAAATAGTTACGCCGAAAATGTTAACTTAGAAGACCAATTCAATTTTGAGTTTGTGTCGATGGAAAAAGTTACAGAAATTCTCAGTTCAATTAAAAGCGAAGCTACTGGTTTTGACGGTATAAATATATACATGCTACGAGTATGTGGTGAGGTTTTGATACCGTATATCACACATTTGGTTAATTGTAGTTTTGAACAAGGAATATTTCCAGATATTTGGAAAACGGCAATAGTCAAGCCATTACCAAAGATCAGTACGCCCAGAGAATTCAAAGATCTTCGCCCTATAAGCATCCTCCCTTCTCTCTCAAAAGTGATTGAGAAAATAATGCACGAGCAGCTTCGTATTTATTTAGAGTTCCGTAAAATTTTACCTACTATTCAATCGGGGTTCCGACCTCTTCATTCTTGCGAAACGGCTCTTCTTAACGTAGTTGACGATATTTTAGCTGCAAGAGACAGAGGAATGGTTACGGCTCTGGTACTCTTTGATCTCAGCAGAGCATTCGACACCATCGACCACGAAATGCTCCTATCTATAGCTCGTCACCAGGGCCTGGGAGAGAGAGCTTGCTGCATGTTACGTAGCTACCTTACTAACAGGCAGCAACTAACACGTATTGATAATGATGACTCTGCTACTGGTAGCGTCCGAGCTGGTGTTCCACAGGGCTCCATCCTGGGTCCTCTTCTGTATTCTTTGTACACCTTTTCAATCTCCTCCACTCTCGGATTTTGTGCTTGTCATCTATACGCTGATGATACACAGATTTATTTATCTTTCACACCCGAATTGGCAGAGATTGCTATGACACGCATAAATGCTGACATTGCTGCTCTTTTGAGGTTCACTGCGGATCATGGGCTTCAGATTAATAATTCAAAAACCAAATTAATTTTATTCGGCTCCCCTAACCAGCTGAAAAGCTTGTTACCAAGCTTTAGCGTTATTGTTGGAGATACAACGATCTCTCCAACACCTCAAGCTCGCAACCTAGGACTTATCATTGACAGTTCACTGCGATTTGAATCGCATATTTCTCAGTGCCTTAGGCGAGGTTACTACAGACTGAAACTATTATACCCAAAAAGGCAACTGATGAATCGAAGATCAAGGACAATGGCATGTGATACATTGATCCTCTCGGTATTAAGTTATTGTGATACAGTCTATGGCTCCAACATTACCAGTGAAGATGCTCGTCGTCTCCAGGTACTCCAAAACTCATGTTTGAGATTTATCTATGGGATACGTCGTCGCGGCCATGTCTCGCATAAACTTACTGAGGTGCGTTGGCTTAGCATGAATCAAAGGCGATTGCTTCGTGCAGCCACTTTGTACCACAAAATAATAATTTATAAATCTCCACCATATTTATATAATAAGATAACATACAGAACTGACATTCATAATATTAATCTGAGATTCCGGGGGCTTATCACTGTGCCATATCATAAAACAGAAACATTTAAAAGATCATTTTCATATCAAATATGTCAAATTTACAATGGTATACCAAACGAACTTAAGCTTTTGGGTCTCAGAAAATTCAAAGTACAGCTCAGAAGGGCTTTGCTTGGTGAACGGTGACTATGAATGGCTGGGAATGAGCAAATTGTCAAATTGTTAAATATTGATTAGTGACCAATTTCACAGTACCAGCATCTTTTTCTTTAATATGTTTAGATACCAGCAGTTTATCACACTCGCGCCAAATAAATAAATCATAGAATAATAGAAGGTTGAGACAAGCAGAGTGACAATGTAATAATTGTCACGGTTATCTGATCTTCGCCTTTTTTCTCGAAGTATAATCAAAGATTATAACTATGTATTTTTTTTTCTTGTGTTCATATTTCTTTGAGAAAATAAAGACATTATTATTATTATTATTATTATTATTATTATTAAGTCTAACGACCGAATGGTGACGTAGATGACACGTTTCCTCAATATCATTCTGTAGAATAGTTAGGTATACGGTGGACTCTAAAATGATCGTTACAAACTGGGAACTTAGTATGAAGTATTAACAACCCCTACAACCTTATTAATTATTAAGCAAGTGCCGTTATCAACACTCAACTCGCCTGGACAGGGAGTGATCCAGCGAGGTCAGCATACCTACTTATCAGTACCTCCTGTCCTTATCCTTGACATCTGATCAACACAGCAGCTGTCCAATAAAAAAATAGACACTCTGTCGTCCCCACTGTATTGACGTAGTCACCGTAGCCGGGAAAGCTCTAAAGAAAGCTAAAAAAATAGCTGGTGCTTGCAGCTTGCGTTAAACTTCCAGCGAGACTTCTCTGTCTCTTTAGGCCAGGTCAGATCAGGTTTTTAGAATCAAAAAACTCTCCTTCCATAAAACTGTCGTAAAAATTTCAATTCCAATTGAACTTTTTTTTGGTATCGTCAAGTCAAATCAAAGAATTTACTTTGGAACTACTTAATTTCTTCTGATGAAGGTAATCGAATTCACTGCAAGGAAAGAAATGAATACATTTTAAACTGTTTAAACGTTTTAAACTTTAGTAATTAAAAACTCGGTTTATTGATACGTTAAAGTCGTAAACATGATTTCCGAAACAATTAGTTGCCATGATTTACCTCCTCATCATATTTAATGATATAATTTTTTCAATATATTCAAAAGTTCCAGTTTTGCAGCCACCGAATTGACTTAAGTAACATCTTAATTTTACTTAATGAGGCGAACGAGAATATTTTAATGAAATACAATAAAAGTTTATCTGAAATTAGCATACTTTCACAGTCATAACTTCCTTCAATTAGTGCGGTAAGGCTGAAACGTTCATAAATTACTTACACATAGAAGTTTTGTTGTGTATACTTATAGGTACAACTTGCTTTTAAAAATTAATTATTGTTATTTTGAAATTCTTTAACTATTTATAATTATTACGCCTTTTTAATATGATGTATATTTTCCGATTGTGCTCTATATTATTATTTTTTTTACAGGTAAGTTTCATCTTGGGAACATTATCGTTGTCCTGTCACTGTCACCCTAGTTCGAACATGTAGTATGGTAAGTTTTACGCTATAATTTTTATAAAATTTGTAACGCCTGCTCGTCCGTTCACGCATCAACGCACGGTTTTTGCCCGGGTATAAAGCGCCAGGACGTCTTTTAATTAAACAAACAAGTAGGGAGACGCCCAGACCTACGAAAACAATACTTTCAGAGACCCCTACGTCGATGTTGATCACCGGCGGCCGTTACTTGAACACGGATTATACCCAGGTATTTCTTTATGTATTTCATTCAAATCACGCGTTCATTTGTACAATGTCGACGGGGTCAATTATTATGATTATCCATGATAAGGATCAGGATTACGTCGGGATAACCAGTGAAACGGTTACGTAAGGAAATTTATTACGGGGGACAGAACAATATTCAGACTAATAATAAATCACACGGATACACTCGATACATTTTCGCTATCATAAAATTATTTCGCTTCTGTAATGATCGGTGTTCTGATTGACGCTTTATTTTTTTACAATCCTGAGGGCTTGTCGTTGATATCTCTAATAAAGGAGTTCCACGTCAACCTCTGGGTTCCACGTAGACGGTTTTTGTGCGCGCGGTGATGCACCTCTCAGGTGACGTTTTCTACACTGATCAAAGGGTCCGTGAATTTACACGCGATACTTTTAATATTATTTGATGTAAGGTACGCATAAATAAATTTTAACGCCATAAATGCGTTACCTGGTTGTCTAATTTCTGGTATGCTGACAAGAGTATTTAATTTTCCTTTATTGCATAAACAAAATACTCGAGCCCCTGTAAGTGTAGGTGTAATATAGTTTCAGTTCCAGCACAGAGCATATTGGCTTTATAATTCAGGAAGTCTCTGCGGCTTAGAGACCCTGTCCACCAGGACCGTTGCAGAGAACTCGGCCCAAGTTAATCACCCGCTTTATTTATGAAGGGTGGCTTAAAACACCGCACGCTAGTTTAACGGGACTATGCAGTTAATTAATGATTATCAGGGTAAACTTTGTTGCTTATTAGCGCTGCCATGCGGACTTAATTTAACAGTTAATTATCATTGGCATCTGCAAAATATTCCGCAGGATTTATTTTCATAGTGCATAGTACCGTGGCAGGAATCCCTGTTTTATGGATAGACCAATCAAAATAACTCTTTATGTATGTTATTTAGATCTCTTTCATTCAAATATGCCAAGTATTTTGATTAATGTTTTTTAAAATATTTTTTAGTATTTTTTTCCGTTAATAGTTTGCTTTTTTCATGTAGGACTCCCTCCAAGTCTCGGTAGAAGCTTTGACCCACTCGTTATGTAGTTATACTCATGTTTTGTGCTTCCGAACTTACGTCAGCTTGCTCATCTATCTAGTCTAATTCTTCGGCGGCTCATTCTCCTCCTAACTCATTATTCACCAGTCCCTTTCTCCCTCCACTATCGCTGTTACTTCCGCTTAGGCGGTAACCCTCTGTACTTACTGTTTTCGATTCTACTCATCCGATCGATGTTTTTTAATCAAACTTTCGTTCCCCCTCTATGCCGATACCGCATACTTTTCTTTGATATGCACGGCGTCTTAAAGAAGCCTTCCATATGTTTGTAAGGTTAATAGTTAAACGCCTTCATTCATCTAAACGGATGCCTTAGTTTATGATAAAGAGGTCCCATGTCCTTGAATTGATAGGTAATGTCGAATAGTAATGTGGATTTTATTTTTGATATTTCTGTGGCCTTTTTTTAATGAAGGAAGTTGTTAACCATGTTTTCTGCACACCATATCGCGGTTTTACCGTGACATAAAGCTTCACTCCCCAGAAATACAAAACACCTGTAATTGTCGTATCGTAAACTGACGACGACACGACTTTGGGGTGTGGAGAACGAATCGTACGAGTGCTGTTACCTTTTGCTGGTAAGAAAGGCACTCTTTGTCCATTTCTGCGAACTAGTTCATCTTCTGATCCGGTTTATTCTCTTTCCCGTGTTGCTATGAGATCTATGCAGGCAGGAAGGAAAAACGGAAGGTTTTCGAGACCTCGAAATTAATGCATCTAATGATTTCTATATATTCATTCTCTTAACCACGCTTTCATACAACACATAATACATAACCGTCGACCTCTGCTTATTGTGAACGTAGCGAATCCAATTTTTAATTGTCTGGCTAAGTGAATTAAACAAGTTCATAATTATTGTGTCTGTAATGTATTCCCCCTCTCCCCCCGCCATTGGTGCGGTTTCATTCTCGTTCGTTAATTCCATGAAGAGGCACATCGAATTAAACTGCACAGTTCCATCTGGTGCCACATTCAATATAATGGGTACAATTAATATCTAATTACTAGTTTGATCAGGTTCAAATTACTCCCGGCTTAATGGTTTTACAATTCTCGTTATTGAAAAAGAATTAAAGCGCGCATTGCTGCAAGATGAGCGTGTACATTCTCGCTTGCCGGTTTTTTCATGTGAAAATTATTTTACATCATTAAAATATGAGTTGCCCTATTCCAGCTATATGCTAAAAATGTGAAAATCCAACAGGAAAAAACTTGTTTTCAGAACTTTCCACAAAGTTTTGTAGCAGTGGTAGTTTTTGGTGCATCTCTCGAAATAGAGACGCGGCGATGCGATGTAATTGGTGGTAGAATGATAAGATGAAATACTAAAGGCCATAAAGTCCAGCTACCTGTGAATTACCATTAAATAAGCACATAATGCCAGTAATGGATATCGCTAAGATTCAGATGAATAGCAGGAGAAACGAAATTATTACGAATGAATAGAGTTTATATTTTTAATCATTAATTTATGACAGAGACGCCAACAGTGTACGACTCACTCATACACGGAGAATAAGGTGCACCAGGCATTTTCGACAGTAACTATTACTATTTGCCTATTACTAAGCAAAAATGCTAGGTCTTAAGTGACAGTTAAAGGAAATCTTGATTCACCGGCGTCTCAGTGAAGCTCTCTTCGAAACCTTCACTGAGTTATTGCGGGCAAAAGCGTAAACGGAGACCCAGCAGAATATCTCCTGCGGAATTTTGTTGAGCTCAACCTGCTTCTCACCTTCAATTATTTCCTCCAAGAATCGCAAAAATCATTAATTACCTTAACACAAATCAGCATTCCTCAACATTACACCCTCTATAATTTAGCTTCAATAATAGGACGCGCAAATCGCGCTTTCTCGGTCTTTCGGTAATTATGACGAGCAAAAAAATTCAATTACTTCGATTAAAAAAAAAAAAAACTGCGTGTGTATGATCATTTCGATATCGATTAGAGGACATGAAATAATGCGGGCCGCGTTCGTTAAAGGCGGCTATGGAATACAGCAAAACTGTATAAACAAAACCACACTTTCGGGGACGCAACAAATAAGTATATTTCCGCCTCCAGCGCTGTTATTATAGTAAATAGGATGTAGATCGCAAGCGCAAGTACGAGCACGCTTCAAGTTTGCAACATGTCTCCGTAAATTGGATCATGATTCCCATCATACGCTCATCCATCGAGTCTTCTTGCAGACATTATTAGCCGTATAGAAAGAGGAAATTGAGCAGGGTCAGCTGGACCTAAAACTAGCTCGCATGAAATTGAAAATGCCCCGGGCGGCGGGCGGCTTTCCTTCCTCGCGTCGTCCGATGGATGGGCGTTTTCGCACCATCCATATTCATAACTCGATTTGCATGAATCACGGCTTCGACTTCGGTAAACATTGGCATGTGTGACATAATTGCGCAATACTACCAGAGGTCCCAGAGCTTTCGAACTTATTGACTTGCATGATTTGCAAGAAATTGTTCATTACGAAAAAGTTCCACGTAGACACTGGCGGGTGTTTTTGATTATATTCGAGAAAATCGTGTTTCTAGACACTTGCAGCATTGAGAAGCACTCGGGTGCCGCGGGTGCTAGAAAGACTCATATTATTACTAATTTTTATTTTTGTTTTAACGACTTATTACGTTACGTTTGAATTTGAAAAAATGAAATAACGCCCCACGTTGGGCGCCACTTTTGTAACGACTTATTCCGTAATTTTCACAACTAATATTGAGGGTAGTGGAGTGGCGTTGTTACCGGTTAGACAGATACAGACAAAATGAAACAATGACGTAGGTGCGTCACTATTAAAAACAACAGACGATCTTTGGTGTGCGATTGCGCGAAGAGTGTAAGAAGATTACCTAGGAAAGTTACCAAGGAGACTGTAATAAATGCAAATATCACGAAATGGTCATCACGAAATTACTTTTGTAACAGTGAACTTTCACAATATCATAAAAACTAGCTGGCCTGAAATTAAAGCCCCGTTTTTTGGGCAGGGGGCCTTGGAGGGTGGGAGCAGTGAAGTTGGGAGGTCTAAAGACAATTGAAAAAATTGAAAATCGATCTCGATTAGATTTTTCTAATACTCATATTTTGGAATATATCAGAAACATTTCGGGAATGTTAATAAAATATAATTACGTCCGAATATGTTCACCCCGAGGGTCTTGGTACGTTAAGAACTTGCCCCGACAAGGCAGTGGCGCTTAAAATAAAAAATGAAGCAGAAATTATAGAACATCGAACTGGTATTAAAAATTTCCGTGTGTACTCTTCTTGTTGTTACATTTAGTCAGAACTTAATTTAATTTTCAAGCTCCAGCCAAATTTGAATTGCTAAATTATTCAAATAGATGCTAATACAAGAATAGGCTAATGGCGATAATTTACTCGATGTTTGTATAATTTATTATATATAACAGAGCATAAACGCGCTATGATATAAGAGCTTATGTATAATTTATCAGGATACCTACTATGGATATAGATTTATGTTATAATTTTCTAACGTATACGTGGATTTGGTTAAATTTGGCAGCTTAAAAGAAATTTCAATGTATGTGAGTCCTCGGTTTGAGCTCGGAATCGAATCGTCGCTAAGATAAAGTGAGTGAGAAACTCTCTAATAAATCGTTTGTTTCGATATAATCCTCTGAAGTCTTCATAAGGAGTGATTAAGCATCAAAGGTATTCCGAAAAGACGATGAACAACAAGATGTAATGTTGATATGGAAGTAGATCTTAGGTATTTTTGTGCTCTTGTAAAAAAAGTCACGTATCTACAGCCCTTATTTTATTAAATTTAAGATGTCACCCCTTCATTTATACGGGGTGTTCATGGGTCTAATATGTATACATGGGCCCATATTCCCTTCCAAATGTTGATTGTCCGGTTTTTCCCAGAGCGTAGCAGTTACATAGAACATGTTGTAAGTGGTTTCACTTGACTGGTGTAAAGGCCTATTAGGGCCCTGAGCCATCTTCTTTTGAGCACCAGTAGTTTCTTAGCTCTAGTCTTCGATGTTCGTTCAATGAAGACTTTAGAATGATCGAATCCTGGTTTAATTGCAAAATTTTACCTCTGTGTTATCTGGTACCTGCTCTCATCGACGCAGAGGGTCACAAATAATTAATATTCTGGGTACTTCGATTCACTTATTGGTTGGTATTAGAGACTCAATCAAAGAAAATAAATTAATCCGGCGCGTACCGACCGCTGGCCTATTTACCCGTGACATTGTCGAGTCTACAGAACAAAAACCTTTTCTCTTTTACTTCTATCGCCGATCTCACAAGTCCTCGAGTCCCTTCTCTCTCTGTACTGACAGAAGTCACTACCTACTATGATGCCAATTTGATTATAAGTCATTCTTTCCCCAAACAAAATTCCCTAGCGTATCTGAATTTAATGGCATTATCCGTTCGAACTACGGCTCTTATATCAACTGGCAACAGCTACGGATGTACGGGCCGGATGTTTTCCTCGACTAGTCTCTGACCGCTCAAGAACAGGGAACTGAACCACCTGGCAGGAAATTTCGATTTAGAAGCTAGATTTGCGAAATAAAATTTAAAAAAAAATTTTAGAATTTGAATTAATAATTAACGGGGAAACAAATGTTACAAGGTGGACGGGAATAAAGCACGTTTACTTACAAATTCATTTTAAAATACTGTCATGATTTTCTTTACTGCTGGATCTTGATCCATTTACCACATAGTCGATATAGTCGATGTCAAGTTGCGTTAACAGGGGAAGCAAGTTTACTTAGACTAAATTGCCTTACTTCCCAATAATGCATGGCAGTGGTGACCTCTTGGTCTGCAAAATCGTGACTCCAACGATGCAAATCGGTTAGTCAGCACCTGATTAGAATAATTCAGTGCTGGTGCAATCGGAGACCTGCCCGCTGATGATCAGTGGAATACAGCGGAATTGAATTTACGTGTGACAAAGTTCTCAGTCGCATTGTAAGTAAAATGTCTTTCTATTCGATATAGATAAATAAACATTACTGTGTGTCTGGTCTGTATCTATAAGTGCTTCGTTTATTTTCTGAAAGAGATAAATAACAAAGCTGTTTTGTAAATTTTTTGTTTTCTATAGTCAATGAATCACAGGACCTCTAACTCAATTTTTGAAAAAGATCCACGCAGTTATAGGTATACGTCATTGATAGCTTTATGGATTTTGCAACCTTAATCTTAGTGACTTGGCAAAAAAACTTCACGGCTAAAAATTGACAAGTTTTATTTCGAAATTTACCATCAATAAAGATCAATTCGACAGTAGTTCCGGTAGACATTAAAATAAAAATCGTAATAAGGCAGCCTTAAATTTGTCCTGATATTTAGAACTTTCACTCCCCTTCTCCATCTTTTCTTTGTAGGCGGATTCGACTGTGAATTATCTCCCCTATATATTTGTTAGAGCTCCGGCAAGCAGTTCGGGCCATCATTCGCCCTCAGGATCCGGAACGGGGATTTCAAATTTTAATCAAGCAAACTGTCACCGTGAGCCGTTGTCTGTGATAACGAAGTGGTTCACACTTTGAATTCGGGATTCAATGGATAGGACCGAGGAGTAGCAGCTAACATCAGCACCAGCAGCGTCGTAGAGCACTTTCTCTTTTATTTTATTACGAGTTTTACCCCCAAATAAAAGAACACTTATATACCACGCCCTGTTGTCACAAAATAACAATTATTTTAATGATCTATCATTTACGGGACACCCTGCATATCTAGTGTATTCAAAACTGTTATCTATCATTTGATTGATGAAGTCCTGTTATTATAAGCTGGAACACCCTGTATAAATAAAGTCAATCGAGAAGCAGCGACTTTTTCCAAGTACCAGCCTATTGTGCAAAAAGGGATCATGCAGTAGGGGAACCCCCGTTTTTCAAACAGGGCGCCGTCACTGTTTCGTGGCTCCACAAAGGGTCTGACAGTGGAATAACGCACCACAATCTCACAATGATAAAGAGACAATGTTCCTGCGAAGACCCCGCTCCGAATGCGTTCCCGTTATTAAAATTTTATTGTGGGTGTGTTTTATTCCTCGCGAGATTACAGCTGTAAATTCAGGGATGAAGTTTATGAAGGACAATCCGGCATATTTACGCTGATGAGATGTGAAATTAGTGAACGGGATGGGAAACCCCGCGAGTGGGATACGCGGAGGGAAGAGATGCTTGCCCTCAATACCAGCACGAGATCCCGTGGACTATATATACGGAACGTAAACGACTATCCTTAAAGCGAGGCTGGAGGGAGAGGATTATTGGGGCATTTATTGATTTTGCTTACACTGAATTGTGAACAATTTATTTAAATTTAATTACATCACACCGTTGCAGCCTTTGAAATGCTTTCTCGGTCCAATCAATTTAGATTTATGACTCTCAAACGGACTTTGAAATTTAGTCAGAGGATATTACAAAAAAATATTCAAAAGCATTAAAGAATAAAAAATAAAGAAAGAAAAGAACTAGAGAGTATTAAACTATCTAAAACTCGGTTTGGGACATTTTTTCAGAAAATAAAAACAGAAACGTAAAAGTACCGTACCAATCAAGTTCAGCTAATATTGTTACTTTTTTTAATTGAAGAATGCATTAACACCTCGCGAAATGAAGATTGGAATTTGCAGTTCTTCTTCACGAGACGTTTAATATCTCTCGCATCCCATATACTCGTAATAAAACAATGAAACCACTGCGGATTGCAGATGGCCATCAGTTTGTTCCAGTGTATTGATTCTTCACGTCCGGATGTCCATAATTGGGCAAGGTATGTGGGGTAAGTTTACCGTTAGAATGCTCTGCGGTGAAGGTTGATTCACACACTCTTGCAGATTAATTAAATAAATTTATTTGCACAAGAATAAAAGAGCCAGTTAGTGGCATGAATACAAATAATTAACAGTACCTAAGTAAGTATGCATTAGAAACTGAAACTACCATTTAGGAGATAATCAAATTCAATATTCAATAATGAAAGAATTCTCTATTAAATTACATTACATCTTTCGTATTGAAAACCGTCGTTAATTGGAAACTATAATTATTAAGTAAAAGTTTTTTATCTGTACTAATAGTAAAGTTGTATAGGTAGTTATGAAAGAAAAAAAAAAAGAATTCTGCATTCGTTTCGTAGTGCCGGAGAAATTTCGCCAATGGAGTGAGAGATCGGTACCTAGCGAGTTCTCGCTCCCACACGTGACAAAATTAGCTCGGCAATGCGAGCTGAATGCAAATAACGTTCCTCAGAAAAGCGACCAATGCTTGAGCCGATTTTTTTGACAGTTTATAACATCAAATTAAATTTTTTGTAATTTTTTGTCATTATTTACCCAGCCGATACCCAGATAGCTGATTCCAAAGCACCACAGTTCTATAGAAAGAAACTGCAACTATATTTGCTATGTTATGATGTTATGATTTTCGGAGACCAAGAGCACCCAGCGGCTGACGTGTGCAGCGTCCAAAAACAGCTCTAAGCGAGATCAGGGTTTCAAGCTCCCCAGAGTTTCCCATGAAAGTACCGATAAAAGAGAGAAAGGGAGAGAGGGAGAGGGGTTACCCACCAACCGGCGATGGAACGATGTTCAAGGACGGTAGTAGTGACAATCCAAGTTTTTTGGCAGCTGGCTTGCCAAGATCAGTAACGTTTGAGTTCCCCAAGACAAACTTCCACCAACACAACAGTCTGTAGAAGGATGGATAAGGAGGGACTTGCTTTATTTAGAGCGTTCCCGAGCAAAAAAAGACAGCTGGTCCGATTATTGCATTGAATTATCGACGAACGGTTGTCAGAAATGGATTCAGCGCGTCCGAATTAATAGAACAAGACAACTCTCCAAGATTGAAAAAAATCTAAAAATTTTAATCAAGTTTAGGCAGATTGCAAGGGGGAGCAGTTGTGGGAGTGGCAACTAATAGTTTTCTAAATTGTCTCCTAAGGGAGGTAAGTAGTCCTAAACTCAAAATTTCAAATACAACCCCTATAATATTTCAATTCAATGCGGTGAGTTTCAATGGGCAGTCCTTGTCGAGCCGTCATCTTCGGTAACAATGTCAATAATGAATAATAGTTTTAAGGCATTTTATGTTTATTCCGTTGAGATGTGGTTATAAAATAAAATATGGTTATTGTTGGGCCAAAAAAACATCTAAAACACCACTTTTGTCATAATTTAGGATTTTTTCTAAAACGGCTCCAACAATTTTGATAGATATTTTTACCACAAAGACAAAATAGGAGGATCTAAGCCGAAACAAAAAGTTTTCTTTGCAGTTTTAATGCCAAAAGCCATCTGAAACGCCACTTATATTATAATTTAGAGAATTTTTTCGAAAACGGTTGTAACGAAATCCGAGGCTTTCGTTTATAATTATTATTCTAATTAGTTACTTATTAGAGACAGTTTATTCCATTTAATCAGTTCGAAGCAGGAAAACAAGGTTTTTGCGGCGGCGATAGCGGCCTTATCACTCCGCCGCCGGCTATAAAAGCAGAGGACATCCGAAGAACGGACAGTGCTGGCTTGGGTATTGACCATCAAGCATTCAACTCCTGCCAGGTGTAGTGAGCCTGCAGGAGCCAACACCCCGTGGTGTATGTACTGAGTCCACCGACCTGGTAAACAGGCAGCGCGCGTTTCATTTCTCTGGTGGGTGTAGTGAGCACCCAGAGACAGGACAGGACCGGGCAATCGACGTGCGTGTACTGAGCGCACCGAGGGGAAAAGGCCGATGCATTAAGTCGGCCTATCCTAGTCCCATAACTCTCGCCCAGAGTGTAATGAGCTCTGAGTGGAGACCAGTAATAATTTTCCTTTACTTTCAGTTTGTCGGGCTCACGTCTTATTGAGGC
Organism: Malachius bipustulatus; assembly: GCA_910589415.1. Taxonomy (NCBI): domain Eukaryota; kingdom Metazoa; phylum Arthropoda; class Insecta; order Coleoptera; family Melyridae; genus Malachius; species Malachius bipustulatus. Next base: position 59,677,156 of record OU342630.1, read on the forward strand.
GTGAATTAATTAGCAAGTCTCGTCTGTGCAGCTTGTATTGAGAGCCCACGGAGCCTGCTACATCCCGTTCTCCAGACGGACGAAATTCGATGCCGACAAGAACCGATCGCGTGTTCCGGTACGGCGAAGCAGGTGACGCGTACCAGCGAGGTATCGAGGGTTACTGAAGGCATAGCGGCGGCTGGCGGCGATCCGCTCCTTATCACCAAGCGCTGCAGCCAATCAGTTCTGGGAACCAACGTTCGTTGGTTAACCTCGGATTATCTTAGTAACGGGTTACTTGGGGACTGATCCACGCACGAATTATTCAAATTCAAATACCCGTTACACGGTTTCAACGAATTTAATAGATATTTTCCCCCAATGACAAGATGAGGGGATCTAAACCAGAACAAAAAGTTTTCTGTATCGCCTTTCTGTAATGCATTGTGATGCAAAAAAAAATTTTAAACACCACTTTTATCATAATTTAGGATTTTTTCTAAAACGGTCCCAACGATTTTGTGAATATTTTTAACAGTCAATGACAACGATTCTAGTTCTACCTTAAATTCCGATCAGTACCATATTTTTGCATGTATTATCCCCAAAAAATTCGATTTCCTACGATATCAAATGGATGGCCTCCAATAGTTTTGAATTCGCATTTCTCCAAAACATTATTTGAACGAATTTTAGCAAGACGGTAAATGTATTCTTATCGGCAATATAGGAGACATCTTTATGAATATAAAACCCAGTGCCCTTACGTAACCACGGATACTTAGATTTCAAAATATTATTTTATGGGAAGTTTTATTTTGAAAATTTTATACCATTCAGAGAGCGAAGCTCGAGGGTTTAATTTTCTTAAGTGAACAAGACGCTGCCTAAACACGAATGCAATAGAACGTTTTATCCACAATCATGGTCATTTAGACTTAGTTTTCATAAAAAAATTATTTTCGCTCTGACATTGGCTGTTACGTCAAAAATTATTGAGCCCCACGTTGGGCGCCAATTATGTAATGGTTACTTTAGGGATTTAACTGCTAACTATTTTAATTTAGACAAAGAAAATTAAATCATGAGTTTTTCAGCAGGGTCGTGGGCAGGAAAGTGTGGAAGGATATCAAGCGAACTTGAGATTAAAAAAAATAGTTTAATAACAAATTTGGAAACAAAATTTACAAAGAAAATTCACCCGATAAAAATAATGAAATAATTAATATTGAACGTTGCCAATTACATTAAGTTGTTGCTCTTGGTTTACAATACATACTTGAATTGTTGTAGTATGTAATTATATTTTTTATTTTTGACATTTCGCTTTGACAGTGGCTGTAACGTGAAAAAATATTTAAATTAATTTAAAAATATATTGGTGGTTGTTTAATTCGTTAGTTGTTCGTTGGTTGTTTTGTGGTTTCGATTGTTTGATTCAAGATTTTATTTTTCATTATTCCACTAATCGAATTAATTATTGTCATTATTCCACTTATGTCCGTATTCATCAAACTTCAAAATATAACTCTGGGGTTATATTTTGAATTTTCTGACAGCTGATTGGTCTAATGCTCAAAGCCTACGAACGCTACGATGTTTAAACCAATGACATGTTCCAAAATATAACCCCAGGGGTTAAATTTATTGATGAATACGGGCCTTATTAGGCCCGTATTCATCAATAAATATAACCCCTGGGGTTATATTTTGGAACATGTCATTGGTTCAAAATTCGTAGCGTTCGTAGGGTTTGAGCATTAGACCAATCAGCTGTCAGAAAATTCAAAATATAACCCCAGAGTTATATTTTGAAGTTTGATGAATACGGACATTAGTGGATAAAGTGGTACTTATATTATGTTTCAAAAGTGTATAAAACTCCAACTATAATGTAATTGTGGATACTTTTTTTGTATTTTGAACTCATTACCTGAAATCCATACTCTGATACGATAACTTATTAGCTCAAGGGTTAGAAGGTCAAAGAGAAATTAATTAGTAGATCCGCACTTTGAAGTAATCACTTCACCGAATTAATTGCTTGCAAATTGAGTAACTCGATTCAACAATAAGTCTTGATTTAATGTAATCGATTCATTGATGAAACCACCCGGCGGTATTTTTATTACTGTTGACAAAAAAATTTATTCTCATTTTCCGTTCCATGATTAATGTTCCAGGTCTCAGATTGACATCAATAATGTAACGAGTGTTTGACCAAACTAAACACACTCTCAGGTTTGCGGTGAATTTCGTTCGATTCATTTCTGAAACGACTCGCCATATTTCACCTCCGGAGACACGTACAATAATTATGTGTGTTATTTTCACTTGTTGCACGACTCTTAATTAAAGTGAGAACCCACTCGCATACACACACACAGTAATTGGAGCCGTCCAGATGGCCGAACTCGCACACCGGACGGTTGAAGAGTTCACTATACTTCTTGCTCCTGCATTAATTATCTCGTTGTCCGATTTTATGTCTCTGTAGAGTAAATTACATTTATACGAATATATCTCATTAATTAATGATATGCCACCGGGAACATGGACGAGGCGACATGTTTTAAGTGAGAAAATTCTGAAACTGTTCTTTTCGGTCACATGATACGCTCTTTGCGGCTTGAATGACTAGAATAATTAATTCTACTCACTCACTAGGGCTTGGAGTCATCCAGAGAGGGTGATTCAAGATGCTTAGTGAAAAGCGATCAGTTTCGCTAAGATGCGTGATTGTTTGCTTGGATACGGTCAAAAATTGTTTTGGGTTTTGGGACCTGGACCAAAACATCTTCCTAACTTAGTCCACAACACCGTTCTTGGTTGATGCACTTCGCCATTAGCAGTACCTTGTCAAAAAAAAACATTAGATACGTAAATACCAAAAAGTGCTAAAAAGGCAAAACTTGAATATTTGCAAGCTGCAAGTGGCAAATACAGGACCAAGAAGATTCGCAGATCGTCCTCCGTTGAGATCGCATCATCTCTGACTAGGTCTTACAACGAGTTGCAACAATTTACATGCATCGTATCATAGAGCTATTCAAGAAGTTACGCACCTCCGGCTTACAACCTAAATTGCTTCACAAACGTAACTTTATAACACGCATTCTTTTTAATAATCCGCATTTCCTAATTTTATCTTAATTAGGAACGCACACAAAGGGCAAATTTTGCCTATATAATATTATGGTAATTTTAAAATTGAGCAATATCAATGTAATATCGTAGAAGAGTTACTGCCTATCCAATATTTCCATACGTCCGCCTGCCTAATGATTTCTTTCTTGAACCTTCTCCTCTCGAAATTGAATGGACTTTTATGTTTTTTCTCACACTACAGTGCTCCCATCCCGCTCCGTGTCACGATGAGTAATGAAAATCAATTAATCCTTGTCGCGTGGGTTTCTGGTCGGTAAAGAGGCCATCTGGAGTGGCCACGGAGCGCGGGTATTAGTTTTCTCGTGCAATTGAGCATGGAACGCGCCACACCAACCATGGAAAGCAATATCCGGCCGCCTCTATCCAGCGCGTCAGTGCTGAAGATTCGCCTTCCATTTCCACCGAGTCAGGCTGAAATGTAAATAAATCTTGCATGAAAGGTCAAGGTTTTTTTTTAACGAACGTAAATATGAATTGGTGATTTTTCTTCGAGAGTGCAAATCAGAAGCGGTAAAAGAGAAAACTTCGTGGAGTTGAACATTCCAATTTGGGCCGATTGTGTTGTGGAGTTTGCGATCGAAGCCCAGAGAAATGTGTAGGTACGGGGTGTTTCATACACCAGGAGGGGAACAATTAAGTTTTGGGTTCAAAATTCAACTTCTGTTTAACTTACACTCTCCTTTCAAAAGTTTGAACCCATAATACCTGCAAAACGGAGGCCGGTCGGAAAAAAAAAATCGTATTTTTAGCTTAGAATTAAATCTGAACCCGAATCTTAATTTTCCGCCTCCTGGTATGAAACACCCTATAAACGTCACTGGGGCTCTTCTTTTTAAATATTTCACTTAGGCCTTCGATTTGGGACATATAAGTTAAATTAAATTTAAATTCAGACGTAATGTATGAAAAAATATCTTGTTTAAAAATCGATCGATTGCGATGATTCAAATATCTGAGGAATATTTCCGAACTTTCCGGGTTGTTTCCACGCAAATAACATGAAAAAATATTTACAAAAAGACTATTACTATTGACTTCAGTCCTCGGTGAAGCATTTCAGTTAACAATCTAAAATTTAATCTGAATTCCGACGTAACGCTTCGTGCGCTCGTACCACACAATCAAACAAGAAAGAACAAACAATCTTATATAAACATGAAGAATCAACATTTAAATGAGACGATTTCATCATCTCAGATAATTTCAATTCCATTATTCACTAAATAAATATATACTCGAAGTAATTGAATTAAAATCGTCTATTACAAATGGTTTCCTTTAATCTTTTTCATTGGAATATTTACGGAAACTGGCAACATAAAATGTTTCGGTAACAGTTTAGTTTTACCTACTTCTACTCTTTCTCCATCACAATCCCATATATTTTATTCGGTGAGGGGATAGATAAGATAATGCTCGCCTATGTCAACACTGCAATCTTCCAGAAACTCGATCGAAGTCTTTGTCGTTGAGTAGAGTATCATCATCTCGATTTTATCTTCCTGCTTTCCTCCAAGCCCCAAAATTACGAAACGCAACTGGGCTCCACGGATTTCCCTTCTATTATTTGATATGGCAGACTGACGATCCTTAATAATGTCGAAACAGTATCGTATACTACCATATATCTATCATTCTACCTGTCATTTCGATATTTCACGTATTTTATTTAATTAAAGCCTTGTTTTTATTAATTAATTAGGTTTTTGATATTTATTTTCAGCGATTTTGATTTTATTAATCGATTTCTACCGATGTTTTGAAGAAAAATCGAATTTATTTTGGGCACTTTACCACCAAATTACAGTTTTTGATCATTATTTACATCTGGGTATCCTACAGTTTCGCTATGTCGTCTGTATAGGAGTGGAGGACTTACGTAAAGTAACATCAGGAAGATATTAATTTCTTTTGCAAATGCTTGGTAGCAAAAAAAAGGCACTAAAAGTTGGCTGTGGAAGTCCGGTCCTGGATAGCAGTTATAGCACTGTTTGTACGCACATAACAATGTTAATGCGCATGCAAAATGGTAGCCGAAGCGTGTACGCTTGTAGGTCGGTCTCTGTCTAATAATGGAACACTGCGAACACCATGCAGGAGCTATTATTATCAACTCTGCGAGTACAGGCCCGTATTCAGAAAAAGTGTGACCTTAGTTTTAAAGAGGCCTTAGTTGTGACCTTAATATTAGTTTGCAATGGCTGTTTTTAGCTTCTTACCCACCCAGCACCCCTATTTCGCTCCTCGGTCCCGAAAAAATTGATGGAACTCCTATTTTAATGACACGAATCCTCTAAGTTTAATTTTTTTTAATCTTTAAAATTAACCTTTATTTCAGGGGTTTAAGTGATGGATAAGTGATGGACCACCCTGTATAAACCCATAACAACTACCTATTTTTGTATCACTTGCAGGTATCCCACAACAACTATCATTATCATGTCATTATTTATTTTTTTACTGTTTCTGCAACACGAATTTAAACAATACCTCCTAATTCCCATGCGAAGTACGTAAAGTAGTATGTATAGGAGTCCCAGACCTGCCTACTTTCCAAGTTGTTGTTAACTCTGCATAGGCCAAACGATGATATCAACAGGTACAAGGTATGGTACATGGAACATGCCAGAGTTATGTATTTTCTCCAATGATACAAGATAAGAAAGGTATATCCAGACAGAAACATGACTCTAATCGCCTCCTTCGCAAACATGCGGAAACTATTAGCCGTAATAAATTTCTTATGGTATGGTAGACCGATTGATATAAGAACTGCGGACTGTAGGGAAGGAAAACCGCGCCGCTTTTGTACGATCTCGGTAAGGTGATCGCGGGTAACGTGATAACTGTTAATAGACCGCAGTTGCACAAATACATGAACGGAGAAACTCGCATCGCGATTTTACTTATTCGCGTTCACCTATCTCTGTTCGGAATCTGGTAAGGAGTAGCTAGGCGGAAATTTACCTCATTATGCAAATATGAAAGGAAAACTTTCAACTTTGAAGTTGCGATGATGTGTAATAATAATTATTTAGAATTATGAGGATTATTATTCAACGCTAAAAACGCATTCTCTGTTATTATGATAGCATTATACAATTATTATTATACTGCAGTAACTGATGATAATTAAGAAAAAAAAAACTAGGTATACCGTGTTTTGTCTACTTTCCCTGTACTGATTAAAATTAAATTTTATACTTAACAACCACACGGCATTCAACTTTCAGTAACAGTTTTTATTAAAGTGCCATTTTCCAGTCACTGCCAGCAACCTATTTTATGTATCTAACTAATAACAGAAAAACATTTTTTGCTATCAACTGCACGAGTGCATGCATTAGAGTGCTTAAGTAAAATATGTGACAGCGATGGGATTATCTTGCGGTCTAGCTAAAGCAACACCTTAATTGGCAGTAATTAGAATAAACATGCAGATCTACATATCTTCGTAATTTGACGTTATCGAGAGACGACATAAATAAAGAATAAAGTATGAAGCAAATTTTTTCCATAACTTGGTAGCTCGTTCAGTATCAGATTTTTTTCCCTGTTTACAACTGATGCCACCAATTTCCACCTTTACGTGTGAAAATAGGGCCATTTTAAATACCAGTGCAGAACAAATGCTGGTTCTGGTCCGACAAATTTGGATTGGGCGCCTTTCCTGGCCAGAGAGGCCGCAAGTTCGTTCTCTCCATGGCTCGGAATCCAGATCAGAGTTATGATTAGTACTTGTACCTAATCAAACCAATATAACCTAAAAAGGGTAGGTATCATAAATTTTTGAATAAACTGAGTAGGCAAAATTTCCATTAGCGGTACACCTCAGAATGTCAAGAACGGGAATCAGGGGTGGACTACGGACCGATGGAAATCAACCCCTGAACGTCTGTAACAATCGGATGATACCAAAAGACAAAACTATGTCAAGCTTCAGCTTCAAGAAAAACTTCATCATGGAACTGTCTACGAAAGAGGGATGGAGCAACATATCCATAAACACTCTCAAAGAAGGTACAATAAAATGGTACACAGACGGCTCAAAGGCCACCGAGGGAACTGAACTCCCAGCCGATGGGAACATCCCCAAGCATACTTCAAGCCGAACTACACGCAATAGAAGTATGCGCCCAAATAAACCTTGACAGAAACTAAAAAATTAGGGAAATAGCCAATACTGACGTAAATCAGCCATAAAAACGCTGAGCTCTCTTATCATCAGCTCTAAAATGGCATGGAATTGCCTACAAAAACTCAACAAACTAGGCAAAGAGAACAAAATTTATCTCAAATGGATACCAGATCACTCTGGGATTGAGGGAAACGAACGTACCCACTCATTGAAGAAAAGGAACAGCAGCTGTCTTCACAGGACCAGAGCCATTCAGTGGCCTTGAAGACACTTTCTTTCAAGCAGAACTCCAAAAGGAAGAAGGTAAACTGAGAGAAGTCTCTCAGGCTTGACGCAATCCAACGGGAACTTTAACCGAGAAAGGTCAAGAAAACTATTGACCCTCAACAAAGGAAGTCTCAGAATGCTAACGGGATCCCTAACAGGTTATTGCAAGCTCAACGAACACCTGAGGAAAGTTTGCATAAAAAAAGATGGCGTTTAGGGAAGAAAACGAGACACCTCGTCACCTATTGACGAACTGCGGTGCAATAGAACGCGAAAGAAATGTTCTGGAACAACACCAGCTCAACCCAGCCTCGATCCCCTTCAAATCCTGAAATTCCTAAGGGAAGCGGAGTTGGAGAGGCTGCTACAATTAAGGGAATACACACCAGAGAAGCTGAGTAGAGGGGGGACAATATCTTTAATCGATTTCTGTCGATGTATGAAAGAAAACTCGACTTTTTTCGCAACTTTACCACTATATTACAGTTTTTTATCACCGCCGCCCGAATGACAAAAAAATCCTTAAAGTTTCAATTTTTTTTCTTAAAAATTGACCTCTATGGTGGACATAAGTGATGGACCACCCTGTACAAACATAGGAATCTGAGGCTTCCGAATCTGAAGACCTTGCGCATCTTTAATGGTGATGGGAATTTTAATTAGGGTTTTAAGACTTTTATGTTATGGACAGCTAAAGCTACCGCCATGTGGATCGAAACCCACTCCATCCCACTTTATATTGCTTGAGACTTGAATATCTTGGAGCTATCCATATTGCAAAAATTTTATGTGCCGCTTTAATAGGCAACCAAATTCGGTTTCCTTGAGCCAGAAAAGCAAACTTTTTGCATAACTATCACGCACATTCTTGGAACCCATGTCTCTCTCTATCATTATATTATTTGTCTTTAATCGGCAACAACCATCTAATTGCTAATGGAAAGTCAAGTAAACCTGATGCTAATTTCTGTTTTCTTAGTGGCATATATTGACTCTTGCCAGTTTGTAATATCTGCCGGCAGAGCAAACCCGACATCAATCGTTGCGTCACTCGTACGTCAATAAAAATTGAAAAGCCTAATTTGCAAACATTATTATACAACTGGAACTGGAAACTGGAATTGAATCACCGGAGTTTCAACCGGACTCGGGCTTACATAAGAGCAGAGCGATTTCCGGCGCCGGCTTATAAGGCACGGTCAGAGTGACGGCCTTGCTGGGAGCGCGCGGGGTCGTTGCTTTCTCGGATCTAGGAAAACACAGCACTCTATATTCTATTCTTGTAGGCTAGCTTGTTGCAAGAATGCCACGCTCTTCCGATGATAAATATAATATAATTAAGGGCCGTGTTGCGTTATATGCAGGCACATCCGCATTACCCGCACCGCAGCAATGCTCTCCTTATGAATAATGTCAACAAACACCGACTAAGTTCAACTTGTTTGCCCTAAAAAGTATGATGACTTATTCCTTTGAATTTATGAGCCGTGCGGTATAAAAACTTCACCCAGCTGAAATATAACGCATGTCTTTGTTGTTGGTTATATCAGTTTATACTGCTGATGAAAAATTAGGCATGGAAAAATTGTTTGTTGTTTGTAGTTACAGAAGTTTAAGTGTGTAAGATACATTATGACAATGAATGAATGACAATGAAAAATATTCCTTCAGTCACCTTTTTATAGACAATGGTTGGTAGAAGAAAATTTTAGTTTGTGTAACCATCAATTTCAAGTTAATTTAGCTAAGAAAATGTTAACAAACTCTTTTCGAGCTTTTTATCATGTCATTTTTACCTGTGACCCCGGATTCTACGCCACACAAAAAAATTCATATTATTGATCCACTCTATAGAAAATCCAATATACGGGTGATCCATTTTAATCTGAACAGGGAAATATTTCGGAATTGTGGGGTTATTGAAAAAAAAGTTTTCAACAAAAGTTGTATGGTTGTTAGGGGGACGTAGTTTGGGGGCACAATCATCCCCCCTCTCCCCCACCCCTCGCGGGAGGTGGGGGCAAGTAAATTTTTTTAAATGGGAACCCCCAGATTTTATGGCGTACGTCGATTCAGTTGACAAAAACGTGAAACTTTTGTTTAAAACTTTTTTTTTTAAACGAAAACCTGTCAAGTTATCGAGATGTCAAAATTGACATTTTTAATTTTTATCATTGGGTCTTGTTAAAAACATCAATCACTCTAGTGCACAGTAATTTTTAGATCGCATTTAGTGTGTTCTTCATTATTAACTTAAGTGTCAACCTTGAATTTGGAAAGTTCTGTGAACCCGTTCATCGTTTCTGAAGCCATAATGGCTAACTGTCCGCCGCAGGAGATAATAGACATTATTATTTCGTACGGTGCAGTTGGCGAAAATGCGCGGGCAGCCGCAATTGATTATGCCAACAGATTTCCTTTACGGCGTCATCCCAATCATGTCACCATTCTCGCTTTACTGCAACGGAGTCGAGGTGGGTTTCTCCACCGACAAAGAAGAAAAAGGCGGTATGATGATCCAGATGATCCAGAAATACTGACTGTCCTGGGGATGGTATTTATGAACCCCCACATCAGTCAACGTAGGATTTGTCGTTTGCTGAATATGACGTATGGGACGGTCAATCGAATTTTGAAGGCTACTCACTTCCACGCTTCTCTTTGCATCTCATCACATCTCTTTGCATCAGGCATTGACCGAAATTGACGCTGAAGCAAGAGTCAGATTTTGTAGATGGGCGCAAGAACAAATTGTTCAGGAGAAACAATTCTTCAATCGCGTGTTGTTCAGTGATGAAGCTACCTTTAAGAACGATAAGACAATAAATCTGCATAATTCTCATTATTATTCTCGGATGCAGCCGCATTATGTTCGTGAGATTGATTATCAACACCGTTGGAGTATCAATGTCTGGTGTGGCAGTGAATGGTCAGCTGATCGGTCCGCATTTTTTTAGGGTAATTTTTTTCATTCAATATCAGCGATATCTCATTCTTACAGTCAATTAAGTTTCTTCCCGTTCTGCTACCCGGAAATTTAAAATTTGTTTAAGTTTCGCAAATTCTACAATTTCTTTCTCAGGTATTCTAGATGGCCCGACGTATCTACGATTCTTGCAACAAGATTTTCCGGTGCTGTTGGAGGATGTCGATTTGGACACACGTAGACAAATCTGGTTCCAGCAAGATGGTGCCCCGCCACATTATGCTGTTGCTGTAAGGAACTATCTGGAAGCTAGATTCCCAGGTCGGTTGATCGGAAGAGGATGTGGTATTCCTTGGCCAGCAAAGAGCCCGGATTTAACAAGACCCAACAACACGGGAAGATATGAGGCAACGAATTATCGAGGCGTGCCAAAAATAATTTTGAAAATCTCAATTTTGACAGCCCGATAACTTGAGAGGTTTTCGTTTGAAAAAAAAAAGTTTCAAACAAAAGTTTCACGTTTTTGTCAACTCAATCGACGTACGCCATAAAAATTGGGGGTTCCCATTTAAAAAAATTTACTTGCCCCCACCTCCCGCGAGGGGTGTGGGAGAGGGGGGATGATTGTGCCCCCAAACTACGTCCCCCTAACAACCATACAACTTTTGTTGAAAACTTTTTTTTCAATAACCCCACAATTCCGAAATATTTCCCTGTTCAGATTAAAATGGATCACCCTGTATTTTTTTTATTATCTTCATGTTTTAATTACAGGCCCTTTAATTAATAATACTTGAAAAGAATCACCGAATCACCTTGTATAACGTATAGGTATGAGAAATACAAATCAAGAATCCATGCAAAAGGACTAATAAGATGCAGATGATGGCGGGACACCGCTTTTACCGTTCTTTTCCGGCAGATGTCGGTGCCAACGATTCAGAAGCAGGAGGGTAGAAATTTAATGCTGTCGAGGACAGACATTCGGGAAACTTGTTACAAAGTAAAAAAAAATTGTCTGCACAATTATTCGAACTCTCTCAAGGGATAACACAGTTTCAGTTTATACAGAGTGAGTTTTTTAAAGGTTACAATGCGATATCTCTAAAACTGTTACGAATATTTTCATGTTTTGGTTACGTAGTAAGTAAAAAGGGGAATAATTTTAAGCTCAGTGAAGTTGGCACCCCTAAGTGCGATTTTTATAAAATGAAAACGGAATTCGTCTATCCAGGTTTGTACAATTTTCGCTTGTTCATCCTCCAAAAAAAGTTTTATCAAAATTTTCGTGAATTTTCTCATGAATTTTCAACCAGAATAGGTACGTTTGTGCACGATTTGTACATCCGAAATTTTCGTTCGTATACCTCCCCTACCCCTCAAACAAAAACTATGACCAAAAAAAAACCACCGAATGCGATTTTTCTTTAACTCAAACGGCATTCTTTTTTGTTGACTCCGTTCACATTCCATTTTATATAGGTGGTGGAGAATAATAAATAGGCGGTCATATTTATGACACCTAATAAGTATTCCATGCAGTGATTTTATTGACGAAAATGCAGTTGGAAGTGCTCAGGGTAGTATTGTCTATTGTTCATGTCATTTCAACAGTACCTACGTAACTGTCTATTTAGGTTGTTTATAAGAATAATGGTTTTTGTTATAAAATCACTTTTTGTTGTGGGGTGGACAAAATAAACATTGACAAATGCTGATAAACGGTTGAAAATTGAATGAAATATGTTCATAGGTGTATTTTCATTATATACACAATATTCATTGGTGTATTTTTTTGCCCTAACTTTTTTTTTGGAAGGGGAACAAACAAAAATTTTGGTTGGACCAACGTGAACAAACCGTGGACCTTCGAATGTCGCTTGAAATTTACAAAAATCCGCTCTTAGGGGTGCCAACTTCACTGAGCTCATATTTTACGATTTTTTTTTAAATTTCCTGTACCCTTTTTTGAGGGGGGTGGTAATTTTAAATTTTATATACGAACTCTTATTTTTTATTGCAGATTCGATTTTTATGGGTAAAAATGCGTAGAATTTCTCTTCAATAATTGTTTTCTCGATTCATGGATTTTTTTCGTTCAATTTCAGAAATACGATAAGTGAATTTTTTGTCGACTACAGCGCCTTCTATCGTGAATCTAAAAAAATGTTACTGACAAATCCTATTTGTTTTTAGTCGTAAAATTCTAATCTGCAACAAAAAAAAAGGGTTCCTGATTAAAATTACAAAGTGGATGGGGGAGTACCCCCCAAAACTGGACGAACGAAAAAATTTAAAAATCGTAAAATATAGCCCCCTACGTCACCAAAATTTCATGAAAAATTTCCAACGGTTTTCCAGATGTTTGTAGCACTCAAAAAAACTCACTCTGTATATTATATGTACCTAATATCTCTCAGAGACATTATTATAGATAGGTACATACATACAATGAATCAGTTACCCATGAAATTACTTTCTCAATAATTACTCTTCTAATTTTACGATAAATTTAATAGCAATTATTTGTTAATACTCCTTAAAATTGAAATTCTATTAGAAACTTTCTTTTTTTTTTGCTTTCATAGCTTTTATATTCTGAAGAGCTCTTGATTTTTCAAATTATAAGAAGTAAATAATTAGCCACGGAAATGGAGGGCCAAGTACAGAAAAATGATTTAATTTGAGTTTCGCTGAAGAGTTTAAAATTTTACCGCCTTCAAGGGAGGGCGCTAAATATTTTATCTGTGCTGCCGACGCGAGAAGAACGGCAAAGTAGAAGATCATGAAAAATGTTTTAACGTTTTAAATTACATGAGGATCATTATCCAGGATCAAGAAGATTACACACTTCAATGATGAAGATCGTGTTAAAGTTTCAGTCGCAATTATTTTTAAAATTAAATTCAAGAAATTAGCTCTTATAATGGATATTTGCATTCTACTGGATTTGTTTTGAAAAACTGCATCTGGTAAAAAAAAAAATATTTTGATTGAAATCACTCGGCTGAACCAGCACAAAAATAAATTTTCAACAATTGAATTTTCGGAACTGTTTACCTTTATTAAGGAATGGGGTGATAATTACATATTTTGTCACGCCTAAAAATGGTCCCATAGAACTAATAACAAGGGACCCGCCATATGTCACGGTTCAAATCCCGGTGACGTTTTATTTGGCGATTACAGGGTTGCTTATTACTCGTAATAACCCTCAGACGTCAACTTTATCTATCTACCCTTTACAGGTGACGAGGTCAGTTCCAATAACTCAGTGAAGGTTTCAATACAGGAATTCAGAGGTGTTTAATAATTTTAGTAGGTAGTTTTAGTTGGGAAATAGGTTTTAATCACCCCCTAACTAGTGCTAGAGAAAACGCTTAATTTTTTAGAGCTATTTTTTTCTCGCAATCCAACTTCGGGAGAAAGCTTTGCGTCATTAAAACCAAACTGAGACGCCGGTGAATCAAGATTTACTTCAATTGTCACGTGCGACCTGGATTTTTTCCTCAAGAGTAAACTCGTCGGTGTCTTGCCGGTAAGTTGTGTGATTAGACTACCCCTCCACTGTCAGTCTTTCGAGTCTGCTTCTTCTGACAACATGGCCGAAAAACTCCGACGGCCTGGAATTTTTGACTTAATAAGGCTTAATAAGGCAAACTCGCTGGGTTTCGTAAAGTAATTTCTCGAAACGCCAGATACTCAGCAATACCCGCGCCATCAAACTACTTACCAAGACGTAGCAAGCAACCCATGTCCTTTAGACAGCGCCTACTGCAGTCTGGAGGGAGGCAAAGGTACTTTTCGCTGTTGGTACAGGTATTGTCATCGCTATCCCTGCAGTTTCCGTAAAGCAACGATTCCAACTTCCCCCTACCCCAATATCTTCTTATCCACTGCTTGTGACGCTCGTAAAGAAAGTATAAAACTTCTTTTGGCGTCGTTTTCATTAAATAATGATTAAAAATATAATAATTAACGTTCGTCTTTTTTCAAAAAAGATTCGTTTGGTTTCAAAATAATCGTCTCTGTGGCTTATTTAATGGTAATATAATATTTGATGAGTTTTTATTGGGATTTAGGTTCTAATTTAAATTTGCCACTAAAGATTCTTTACAGAACAAATTAGAAAACTTTCGTACAGCATGTGAGGAGAAGACTGAAGACATGGACGGTACCGTTTCGTCCTTATTATGGACTCATCAGCATATCAAATCAGTCAGATCCAAAATTAGAACCTAAATCCCAATAAAAACTCATCCAATATTATATAATCAAATACTTAAGTTATTCAATAAAATAATTATAAATTTAATGGTAATTAACCGTGTATGTGTTTTGTAAAGGGAGGGTCCCCTGTAATTTCTCCGAGAGAATCTCTGATTGAAAACACGAAATGTGTAGTGTAGTACGCTCAGTCGCTAGATGGCACCATGCCATCTAAGTCACCATGTTTCCAATGCCTTAGTATCTAGAAGTATTTAGGTCGTTGGCTTCCTTTGTTCTTTCTTCTGTCATGATTGTGTTGGTGATATGTAATTCAAACTGATGAGCTGAAAATATCAGTTCGATTTCTTTGACTTACTCGTCGATTTGAGGTTGTGTCGTTCAAAGAATTGTTTTTCTGTTTAGATTACATATCAAATAAGGGGCTCGTCTTATTTCTACTCTTCTTATACTTATTTCCAGAAATAAGTAGAACAATCCAATAACAAATCATTTTATTTATTCAATTTTCCTGAAATCCCATATTACAAGCCAAGCGGATCCTTTATTTGATTGGTTCGTTTATATGAGCTATTCCCAAATAATATTCTCTCCAACTCCTTGAGCAATCTCATTGTTTACGTGATCATACTGCATGTAGCCAATCATAACAATCGCACACAAAGACGTCAGTAAAACTGGAGATTCTTGTGTTTTTATATGTACGATAATTGATAACATGTACCAACGTCCCCGAAGAATTAGCATAAATAATAAACAAAGAAAGTATAAATCAGGACGCACTAATTACGACGAAACGTCGAGTGAATGTGTTTTGAATCAACGTCATAATTATTCCAGGGCGTTTATAATTAGACAGAAACATTTGCTAGACCTCAGATTCAGATGTGTCCACGGGGTGCCGGTGCTATGACAGGTGCTACGTACGGTGCCGGGTTGTCGGGAACTTATTCGGTAATTAAAGCCTCCAAGAACTGAAGGGGAAGTCTGTCAGACTCACCAGTGCCAGACTCATAGGAAGTTGAAAAACTAACACTAACACTACCAAGGTAAAAACTATCCCAAGAGTATAGAGGAGACTCAAAGGATTCAGAATCTTTTATTAAAAAGGTAGTAAAATGAACTTTCTTAGAAGTTGATGCATGATGATTCCGATTAACTGGAGGGTGTAAATTAAAATCAGACTTTTCTGCAAGAAAAGTTTCCTTAAGGACGTTCTTGTTATTTTTTAATAAAAAATAAAAAATTAATGAGGAGATTTAGAAAATGCAGCATCCTAGTTTGTATCCTTCGTTTCCCCGTTAATTATTAATTTAATTCCTTCTTTTTAAATGTTATTTCGTGAAACTAGCTTCGAAATAGAAAGGAAAATAATTTACTGATTAATTTACTTTAAATTAAAGTCGAGAATCATAAAATATTTGCGTTGTTGGAATCAGGAATTGAATTTTTCCGGGTGGTCCAGTAGTCCAGTCCTTGAGTGGCCAGAGTCGAGGAAAACATTCGGTCTATACATCGGTAAATGTTGCCAGTTGGTATAAGAGCCAGTAGTTCGAGCGGATATTGCCATTAAATTCAGATACGCTGGGGAAGCGAGTTTAGGTAAATACTCTGTTAATAATCAAACTGGCATCATAGTAGTTACTGACTTCTATCAGTACAGAGGGAAAAAGGTTTCGATGACCTTTCAGATCGGTGTTAGAGGAAGGAGAGAAGGTTTTGGTTCGGTAGCCTCGAGCTAATAATAATTTCATTTTTAATTTTAACCAATGCAAGTTATAATAAGTGAATAAAAGTACTCAGAAAATTAATTATTTGTGACCCTCTGCGTCGATGAGAGCAGGTACCAGCTAACATAGAGGTAAAGTTTTGCATTAATTATTTGCTGGATAGCACAGTTAGTTTTCTGCTTTTTAATAATGTGGTCCTAGGAAGGGGTTTTAGGAAATGATCCCAGGAAATGGTTCTCAGGAAACGAATTTTATGAAATGGTTCTAGTTTAATTATGTTTTTTAAAAATGCCTTTTCCCATCTCGTTCTCTCTCAAAACTGTAATATGTCTTTCCCGAATTTGTAAAGAAATCCAGCGTTGCCGGATAAATCTGCGGTGCACATGCAAGTCTAAAAAAAGTAAGTATTTTTATTTTTCTTACCACTATTTTCGCTTAAAAATTGTGAATTTCGGGGCAAGTGAATGAAAATATCTCAGAATCTAAGATAGCCATGACCGTTTGACGAGCGGTTTCAGGTAGTAATAAAAGTCTCGAAAGAAATGAAACAAAATTACATAAATATATAATTACAATTAAATAAATTATAATTTTAGAATATGTAAATAATACTCAGCAAGGTCAATAACGGTAAACAATACTTAAATCAATATTAACTCATTTAGAGTTAAGAGTTTAGCAGAACTCCCGATATTTTAGAGTTTCATTTTAGCCTCCCGCTATTTTCAGTGTAGCTTTAAAGCAGAGATTAAACTCCCTGGAGTGCTATACAGTTTGACGTGCGGGAGGGAGAGAGGGAGTCAGCCAAGCCAGCTGGATGCACGCTCTCGTCACATCGATTAGCCGGGCAGCCGATCAATTGGCTGGTAAAAAGCGGGGTAATTAGACGGCCGTGAAATATTATCCTCCACTTCCGAATTTCATTACCGCCCTAATGAAGGTAGCAGAGCAACGGCACTCGCGTATGGCAGCCGTCGCCGAGGGACAGGCGCCTGACTGTGCCTTGTGCCTGTGCTCCCTGCGCTCCAGCTGCCTGTGACCGGCCGGTCTATTGTGTTTTATTTCACTTTTGTTTCAAAAACTTTATTCCCTAGCCGGCTATGATTTTTCAAGCACTTAACGAACGTTTGTTAGTCCCCAAATTTGAACTAATGTTTATTTTGTCTCTTTTGTCGATGTCGGGATAAACCAATTTTAGCAAAAAACGAAACGCTAAAATTAATTTTTCTTATTAAACATTTCATAGTTTAATTTACTTTTTTTTTCTTCCGTCGTGATTTGTATCTGTTTCAAATTGCCCCGCAAATTACTCAACTATTTTCATAATAATCGATCTGTAACAAAGAGAGCCCCGGGCTTCTCCATAGAAGGCCGGATCCGGGGAGACGAGGCAATTAGCCGGGCCGCCGTGTGTCCACGTCCACGAGGGGGTGAATAAATCCGTCACACGTGACCGCCGCAGTTCCGCGATCGTGGCCCATGTCTGCCCCGCACTCGCGGGTCGTGGATCGATGCTCTGCGCCTCATTTACATTCGCGACTGTCACTTGACGGGCCACGGCATCACAACTCCATGCCGCAATCGTTATTATTTACCGGTGTAAATGCTATGGGCATGTCACGACCCCCGGACTATTATTAAGTAGTATATACTACTCTGGGTAATTCTGTATTATTCGGTCTGGCTTTATATTTATTTATTTATACAGAACCGATCATAGATAAAATCTCAATTATAATTTTTACGCAGGTTATCGAATTTTACCCCTACTTAATGAAAATCAGACCACGAACCATCAAAAATGTCCATCAATCGTGAATCATAGATTCACCTGTCCATTAATTATTATTCTAATAAACGGGGAAAATTTGACGATTCCATGATTTTAGGCTATTTCGCGGTTTTCAATATTTTCTAAACCTCACCACGTATGAATTTTCCAGACATTTTAGAATTTTTCGAGTATTTTTACCGTAACGAGTCGAATTGACGCGCGGACATGAATTTTTTCAGAAATAATTTTTCCACCAAAGTCGCTCAAATTCGTCTTCGCTTACTTCCCCCCCTCCCATTTTTGTTTTAAATTTTTTTCGTCTAGTAATTCTGACGCGCCTTTTTCATAAGTGAAAACCGTTCGTCGATACGGGGCTAGGTTAAAAAGTAATCGGTAATTTTTTTTTAAATTGTAGGATTTTGGGCTAACCGCGGTTATAACTATTTCCCAAGTCTAGCCACTTAAAATTCTAAGGTGCCTGGAAAATCGATAACTATAAACGTTTTTGTAGAAAAGGAAGATTCCATCTAATAGCGTTGAGTTTCGCATTTTACGTGCTAAAAGGTTTGGAAAAAATTTGTAACCACCAATACTCCAAAATCATGAAATCGTCAAAAAAGTTCGCAATAACTTTTGAACCTGACCTCGTATCTACGAACGGTTTTCACTAATGGACTTGGTACGTCCGAATTAGTAGACCACGACATTTCTCCGATCAAAATTAAAGAAAAAAAAAACAGGAAAAAATATGTTTCGCGGATTTGAGTACTTTAGCGGAAATAAACATTTTCGTGAAATATCTGAAAAAATTCACATCTGTTAATTCAACTTCGCTGATTATCTACGGGAAAAATACTATAAAAATTCTAAGGTGCCTGGAAAATCGGATAAGGTGCCCTTTAACGCGGTGAGATTTGGAAAACATTTAAAGTCATGGATAGCCCAAAATCGTGAAAACTTAAAAAAAATCCTCTCAACTTTTTAACCTTACCTCGTACGACAAACGGTTTTCACTAAGGACTCACCGCGTCCAAATTAGAAAAAAACAATTACCTCTCCCGAAAAAAATTCAGGAAAACTAATCGGACGACAAGAATGGCGAATCTGGCGAATTTGAGCGAGTTTGGAGGAACTCTGAAAAAAATGACCAATTCAAATCCGCTGTGTGTTCAATTCAACTCCGGAAAATCGGGGAAGGTGCCCCTTTACGTGGTGAGATTTGTAAAATATTTAAAATCACGGATACCCCAAAATCCTGATATCGTAAAAAAAATTATCCTAATTTCTGAACCTGACCTCGTACGACGAACGGTTTTCACTAATGGACTCGGAATGAGTAAAAAACAATTCCTCTCCCGAAAAGGAAATTTCGAGATAATTATTCGAAGACAAGAAACTTATATCTGGCGAATTTTAGCGAGTTTGGAGGAACTCTGAAAAAAATTGGACAATTATTCAACTCTGCTGATTACGTGAAAAACACTAGAAAAATTCTAAGGTGTCTGAAAAATGTGGTGAGGTGCCCCTTTACGTGGTGAGATTTGAAAAATATTTAAAAAATCGTGATATTGTAATAAAATCCCCCTAACTTTTGAACCTCACCCCGTACGACAAACGGTTTTCACTAATGGACTCGCCGCGTTCAAATTAGTAAAAAAAACGATACAACTCTCCCTAAAAAATACGGGAAAACTAATCGATGACAAGAATGAAGACAAGAAACTTATACTGGCGGATTTTAGAGAGTTTGGACTTTTTTTTACTTTTTTACTTTGTAAAAAATTGGACAATTCGACTCCATTAATTGCGGGAAAAATTGGTATTTTTCAACATCTGAATAAAGCAAGAGGGATGAAATGTTTCTAAAGTCCAAATTCTGAAAAAAACTAAATTAACAAATGTACACAAATGTAAAAAGTGTTAATTTTCTATTTTTACAAAATACCTAAAAACCCATACCAGTGGCGTAGATGGTAAGAGAAAACAAAAGCCAACAGAGCCTTTTGCCAAATTTTTGTCGGACATCTATACAGGGTCTTCCTTAAAACCAGGTACATACGAAAGGAGGTAATTCTTTGGCTTATTTCATGACCAAACATTCATATAATAAACATAGGTCCGCAACCTCTTTATTACCGATTTACATCAGGGTGTTGAAATTTGAAGATTTAAGCTCCTTGAGGTTAGTGAAACTTTGGTCAAATAGTTAGTCACACAGGGTCATACCAGCTTTAATTAATAACAGGCAGTGCCGAGTAAACTTAAAATTAATGGAAATGAGAATTTATCCAAAAACAGCCAGAGCCTGATTTATAGTTTCAAAAATTTTAATTTCAATTAACGAATTACAGGAAATTGTTTTTTTTTTCTTGATAACGGTTGCAGATGTGAAAAAATACATATAGGAGACCAGAATGTTTCTAAATAAAACAGAAAATTCATATTCTATTTTGAATTTACAGCGGCGCATCGCAAAAAAAAATCAGGGGGAGATAAGGGGGCAAAATGGGGGATTTTCAGTAAAAAAATCTCCTGGTAAATTCTCACAACCATTTGTCATGCTCAATGATGTGCGCCCTCTAGCGTAATCTGAATTGGAGCTGAAAATCTCAAAAACTATGGAAACGATAAAGAAAAAACTTTTATTTTTTTATTTTATACGGGGTGTCCAAAAAGTCTGGAAACCACCAGCTGAAAGCAGGGGTATCTACCCGACCTTGGTCATTTCAAAATCCTCAAGTTTCTCAAGGAAACGGCCTTGGAAAGGGTGCATGCTTTATTATAATGGGAATCCATAGTAGAGACTAGAGATCTCTTAGGTCGC
This sequence comes from Malachius bipustulatus, assembly GCA_910589415.1. Taxonomy (NCBI): domain Eukaryota; kingdom Metazoa; phylum Arthropoda; class Insecta; order Coleoptera; family Melyridae; genus Malachius; species Malachius bipustulatus. The sequence goes on from OU342630.1 coordinate 59,698,192, forward strand.
AGTGACGCAACCACCCTCATTGATTACAATACAATGCATTGCAATAATACCTGACAAAGATCCCTTTAGCCTGGAAGTATAAAGAATACCTCCAAGGCCGCACATGGAAAAGAATTAATTAAAAATCTGAATTCCTGGATTGAGTTATCGAGACTCGGGGACCAGACCACATCATCCGTTTCGAAGAAGAAAACAAATATGGCGAGTGTAAATATGAGTATTAGGACACCATCTGTGTGGCCAAACATAGCGGCAGGGAAAGTAGCCGTTATATATTATAATTAATACCTAAGTTGAGTAATTAGTTTTTATAAAACATACTTACCAGTTTCTCTAGTTCTTCAAGCTTAAGAAAACCGCCCACCATGTGGACTTCAGCATAATAATAATAATAATAATAGAGCACTTCCCAATGCCATAGACACGAATACCAATGAAGCATTATTACGATTTGCTTCCCAAAGGTCCGTAAGTAAGTAAGGTGAAGAGTGAAGATGAAGATACATAATTGCCCATGTTTTTGATCCACATACCATTATCATCAATAAACAGTAACATGTAATTAATAATCAACGAAAAATGGTTGTCACGTTTTACTGTAGTCTCTGTAATGTTGTGTGTTAATTACTGAGCCACTCCTCAAAATCGGCTGTATAATTTTTATACAATTAGCAATCAGCGAGCAGCGTTGTACCTACACGTTAAGGAGATTTATTACGTGAAGCAAAAACATTTTTTTTTCTCTATAGTGTGTTATCTTAAAAAAATAAGAAAAATGACTTGTCATTTTAAATGACACCCTTAGCCGACTCTTATTGTTAATAATAGTTAAAGCATATCAAGTTTATTATTGGTCTTTAATAATGCTCTCATGAACGCCAGGCACGCACGATTACCCGCTACAATGTCTTCGCTTTCGAGGCGGGTACCCGATACCCAGGTCACTTTGGTTAGTCTTCTCCGTGTATCAGTGCCGTCGTCTTCGCTTTTCGCTTCGCTGCAGCCTGCGACGGTCATCGGTCTCGGGTCTCGTTAAAGTCGCGCACATGTCAACTTCACCCCTTTTATTCACCCCCCGTGAGTGATTATAGGCATCCCGCCTGCTTCACCGTGCAGAAAATAAGGAGACACACTTTCTGTGGTAATTTGAAAATCGGAGAAGGGGAGGTGCGGTTTTTGGTTGGAGCGTTGTAAAGAGAGGGGGTGAAGAAAGAAGCAGTGAGATTTTATTTTTTAAATCGTCACCTTACCTCTTTTTTGATGTTAATCTGGTATTGTAATTAGCTGGCGTGGGTAGTTATTTGATGGTGTTGCTTAGTGCTTAGTGTTTGCTGAAATGTTAATTATTACAACTATAAATAAATAATCCATTAATATGATATTAATTGTCAAATTAAAGGATGAAGACTTATTGTTAATTGTAAATTTTGTGATAAATGTGTGTGAGACTTGAGTAACACTATTTGGAATATTATAGTCAAAGTATTGTCAAACTGGTAAGTTTTTTAACCTTTTTTTTTATAAGAACTCTTGTTTTTTTAAGAGGTAAGTTGGAATTGTTGGTAATTTGTGAGATGATCTTGGTATCATTGTTCTTATCGCCCTTCCACAAATGTAGTTAGTTGCCAATTTTTGAACGCACTATACATACTTATGAAAAATATCTGATAGCTACTGATTTTTGTTGTTTATTTGGGGATGAACGACATGATTTAAAATACCCGCCCCTGTAGTTGTTTGCAAAAAATTATTTATGGTGTACCTGGAAGGTATACTGATCCTGATGCTCTTCTGTAATTTTTTCAAAATTTTCCTATTTTGGCGAATCGAGTTATTTAATTTTTCATTTTAATGGAGATGAACGACGTGATTTAAATAATAATACACGCCCCTGTAGTTCTTTACAAGAAATTTCTGGTGTACCATGTAGGTATTGATTCTAGTGGTGTTTCGTAATTTTTTCAAAATTTTCCTATTCTGGAAAATCGAGCTATTTAATTTTTAATTTTATTGGGGATGACCGACATGATTTAAAACACCCGCCGCTGTAGTTGTTTGCAAGGAATTATTTCTGGTGTACCTTGAAGGTACTGATCCTAATGGTCTTTCGTAATTTTTTCAAAATTGCCCAATTTCTAATAAAAATATAATTACACGTAGGTATAACAGTGCGCCCAAAAAAATCTTTTTAGCAGCTGTTTTCACGTCAGTCTTTTGTTCGTCTAGTTTGCCAGACGAGAAGCACCGAAATCTTTCTTAGGTACTCATTTCCTATACTTTTGAAAATCCATACTCACTTTCCATACCCCGGAATCCTAATAGAAAGCTAGTCAGAACATTTTCAACTAACGATAAAAAAATAACCTTACTGATCGTTAAGCAAACTAATAATAACACTTAGGATAAACAGCAACCAATCAAACATTGAAATGTAACGAAAGTTTTGATCAATTATTGGAGATTACAAATTTATTTCATATCATAAACCTTGGAGCAGGTATTTATATCTAGTTTCAATTCTATAACGTATTTCGTTGGGTGTCAAAGCTCGAATCAATATTTTCGCAATGTCCTGAAAATCAGGGCATTTTTGTAACGATTAATTTGATCCCGCTATATAATTATTTCACGGAACACTCTGTACAATGTCGGTTGTATAGCGGGACAACAGTCACGACACCATTCGTAGTTGCTTTTCGGCTTCCGTTGCTTCTCGATGACCTTTTTTTTTAATCATTAATGTGCAGCTAAACACTTCGCCACTCATTCAGAGGATGTATGTACAATTACCTTTTTAATGATTACTGCTTTGATTGTTAGAATCAAGTGTGGGTCGACTATGAGTGGGGTGAGATCAAGATGAGACTTCTCCCCTTTTTCCTCTTTTTAAAACCTCGCTCAACATAAAGCCTTAAGTTTGCCCAGTTGCCTTGTCACTTTTTATCGGTCAGCTGAATTATCCCATGTACCTATTGGAAATTTGCCCAACTCTAACATCACTTTTCACCGAAATTTAACTTTCCAGGTTCAGAAGTGTGAAAATCTTAAACCTTTTTTCAAGATTAGGATTCTATTATCTTCAGTGGAAAGAAAACCGGATACAGATACAGTGAAGGAATCTCTATTAATCTTTGCCGGTGATAAATTAATCTCTCCTACGTCTATTATAATACCTGGTAGAGGTAATCTTCTAATTGCGTCTCTTGATCTGTCACATCACTATCACAGTTTACCATGGCACGATAACCAAACGCCCATCTAACTAATTATTGTCTACACTGTATGTGTTCATGCAAGACATTCGATTTGCATGCCTCTGGAATGAATAATTTATTCTAAGAATATTTCTACTCGGGAAAGCTGCAGCTGTGAAGTAAAAAAATTTTCTTATTAAGGACTGGACTCATTTACGCTTTAAATCAAACTAAATCAATTTTATTCAAATCGAGATTATTTCTAGCTACATACATCTACATCTAACAAGGACAAGCTTGACTACTATAATATAGAAAGTGACATTTTTTCTTACCACAGCCCTATTTCTAGGTCAGGCACAAGGATCAATTGATAAATACTTGAGCAGGCCAAATTCCCAATTACATTCCACAATGATGGCGATTGGTGCCTGACCTGTAGTTTTATTTAGACGTGGAAAAGGTGCCAAAAACATCCATCGACTACCGCTACGCCTCTTGGAGTTGGAGACGCAGACAGAGAGCAAAGAGTACGATCGTTGGCGGGCTGGTCTCGAGTCTCGACTCGACTCTATTTAGCTTATCTCGGGCGACTTCTCCGGATATGTAAGTTTCCTCCAGGTGCAGATAATCGATAGCACTAAACACTAAACACTACACGACGGCCCCCTCGCTGCACGGGGGCCCCGCCTTAGCGATAAAGCATCAGGGGCGCGCCGTCTAACCTGTTCACTTTAATAGTGCCCACCTTTAGGGGATTATTCCTTTTCTCCGTTTTACTCCTAAGGTGCGTTCAAACTTAGGAACGATTGAGACTTATGATAATCACGTAAAGTCTAATCACATCCCTAATTATTTTAATTATCTGTTTGATTTGCCTGGATACGGAAGGCGGTTTTATTGGGGCCTGATTTTCATTCTATTCCAATGGGCAATCAATTAGAGTTCCTTAGTTGAAGCCAGAAATTCGACTCAAATTGAAGGGCGTTGTTGAGCGGGTGTTATATACTTAGGTGTGGACCAATTAATGGATACAGATAGACAATAGATTGAAGGACCAGGACAAAGCCGAAGATTTGGACAGGAGCACACAGTAATGTTCGAATAAGTAGAGTGTTGATAACGCCACTTGTTGAATATTTAACAAGGTTGTAAGTCTTGATAATAATTATTAACAATACGTAGGTAATTCAGTATTGTCGTCGACAACGAAATGACTTTTTTTTGGGGTACCTATCTGACGACTCCTGACAAAACGAACGATACAAACGGAACTGTTACCTTGACGATGGTAATTCTTTCTGTCTGAAGTGTCTTCTTTCTCTACCCATCGCTAGAGTTACAGTGTGCACACAGGGAGGAAAAATGATTTCCTCCCTGTGATGATTCCCTTTCAGGCTGTCATCAAGCTCATGCTCACATATTATGGTTCAATAATATGCTGGTCCAAAACCTATACTAAGCTAAACAGACTACAAAACTAAGATTAGCATGTTTTGCTACCACTGGTTCTGGTCATGGAGCCGACCGCGGTCATGGAGCTGGTCCTCGGTCTATTGCTCCTGGACATTTTTGTCAGGGAAACGGTGCTGAGGACTGTTCTAAGGCTAAAATTTGCGAGTTAGCTTCATACTGAGGAACACTTTCGCAAGATCCTCCATCCTCACGGTGGCGGTCGACAGGATTATACCATCCTCATCATCAATTAGAACTATACCCAATAACAGAGGAGCCCCCGGATAGTTCGTGTTTTGACGCGTTATTGTACACTGATGGGGGTAACGGTTCTTCAAACAGAACTGATAGCGATCACACCTTTACAATGGAAATTACTCAATGCGGTATCTTGAAACAAAAACCTATTGATACTAACGGGCGCAAGGGAGCTCAGGGGGTACCCAGGGGTCCAAGGTTTTGCTCTGGGCTGTGAGCAAAAGGTCCGTGAATTTTCACGCGATACTTTTAAGAACAAGGTCGCTAGGAATTTTAGCTCGAGAAAACAATTCTATTTTTGATGTAAGGTACGCATCAATAAACTTTAACGCCATAAATGCGTTACACAATTGAATCCAGACAGAATCCAGACCTTCCAGGCCGGAATTGAGAAAAGGACAAATCGTAAAATTGAAAAAAAAATCGAAGCTTGATATTCCTTTTAACGTAAATTCCCAGGATTGATTGGTTTGAGAATTAACAAACCCCGACGCGAAGTGCTACCGTAAATAATAAAAAAGGAACATAAGATTAGGAATTTATCACTCTCTAATTGAATAAAGGGCTTACATGTTAACACACGGAAACCAGGTTCTATTATCCTACATAATGAATGAGCAGTTCCAGGGTCCGTTGAAAATAGCCCTACTTAAAGTTTGTCGGAAGTTGGAGAGATATAAAAGAAACAAAGTTAGATTGGCTGTTGGAATTAGAGGTAAACCGAAGGAACAGTGTGCCGACGGGAAGTAGGTACGGGAAGTAGGTATATCTAAAGAAACTCAAACAAGGAAAATAATTCTTTCTTGAAGTGCCAAATTGATACGATTGTGATAAACTCCTAAAGTAAATTTACTTTGTAACTAACACTGTTTCGAATTACGTTTCCCGACAGCCTTTTATCACAACGTACACAGCAGCGGGTAGCGAAAGACTGGAATAAGGTAGGAGTAAGTAATTCGTTGTTTGTAGGTCGCTAGTATTTTATTAGCCTTTGCCCCATATCCCATCCAACTGTGAAGAGACAGAAGGAGGATCATAACTTTTGGCTTTTGCATGAAAAATGAAAATTTCAAACATGTCAAAGAGGAAAATTAAGTACATCTACGAGATTTTTATATTTACTCCTTGTAAATACAACTCGACATTGTTACGGTCTTACACTTTATTAATTCCAAATTAAAAGTCTTAGAAAATTGTTTATTCTTTACCACAAGTAAAACCTATAACAATAATCTCCAAATCTAAATAATCAGCTGTTCTCTTATTTACACACAGATACTACTAATAACAACTATACTCTTTCACTTCACTTGTCACAATCAATTGCCCCGGCGGCGCGCTCTTATACATATACATCTCTGAGGTATCATCGAAATCGTCTAGGAACTTCACTGGCGTGGCTCCATTCACAACGCGATCTCGAGCACCCCCAGAACGCGGAACCATTTTGGCATTCTTTATACGTTATAATATTATTAAAAAAGAAACTTAAATGATTACCACAGAAGTTGAAAAAAAAACTACCACGAAGATACTTTTATGGCAGAACAATATAACTACATAATAAAACATCCTTCGGCGTGCTTGTGCTATAATTTTCCGTTGAGCGTCGTGGAATGCCGTAAAAGAAGAATAAGATCATGCAAATAGAAACAATTTCCGTTCTTTACCGAGTACAATGCCTTATTTGTCGGACCGATGTGTCCGCGAACTGCATCTATCTGCGGCTATTTATCGGTCAAGAGAAATCCTAGAGTCGGCAGTCTGGTTTTGTCTTTCTCCGTGTCGTGGATGCAACGTTTATTAATAACAGCTTCGATCCCACGACGATCCTAATAGGGCGAAATAGGGTCAATCAACAGGAGCAGCAAAACTGAGACGAATCATTTACTTGTTTTTTATGGTTCGTTCGTATGAAACTTGTTCACGATTCTTTGATAAAAAGCCGCTTGTGTACCTTTAAATCCACATTTAGAATTTATCTAGTTTTTCTTCGGTAATATTTTTTTATACTATCTATCAACCTTTCAGTATCGCATAGAGAGAGACACTACTGGCCTTGGATTGTATTAAGACACGGTTATTCGTTACGTTACTGGGTAATAATGATGATAATAAAATAAATTCAACTTGTGCTCACTGAGCGGTGGCTCCTCTTCTAAAGGTGTGCGACAATGGAAACAATACGTAGGTACTACTCTACCATCCGTGACGTCTCTGCATTGTTATGGGTATTCTACCTCAGTTGTCAGTGCTCTTATTGAATGAAACTACAATGTAACAGATAATTTTTGAAATCTGTGCTACCGCTACCGCGATCAACTATTGTCTAGTTATGAAGGGTTACTCAAAAATATGAAGAGTTACTCAACAATAAAGTATAGGCATAGGCGACAGGTCTTATTGTAACGTATTAGTGGCGTTAAAGTCTTTCTACGCGTATTTTAACTTCAAAATAAGAATTGTTTTATCGAGCAAAAATTGTTAACAACCTTTTGTCAGTTGCGATTTTGCGGTTACGACATAACCTGATGCGTGCATCGCATATACCAAAAGCGATAATCTAGAAGGAGAAGAAAAGAGACGCGTTAGAGTTGCGGATATCATAGGCCAGAAATGATAAGGGTTCCTGACTGGAGAGAGCAGCCTAGAGGACGCGCTACGAAGGAGAACCTTAACCCATGCACCATTTAGGTCTTGCAGTTTTTTTTCTCTCACGTCACCCTCGCATTATTACGAAATTTTCTTATAGTCCAGTACATCCCCGTTTTGGCTAGAAATTCTATAGAACACTTCCTAAAATTATAAAAATTTAAATTTAGGTAGTCCATACCCTCTACTTCAAAGTCCCCCAATACCGTTGGTTGCTTTTACCAAGGGGGTGAAAACCACCCCTTCTCGGGGGTGAAAAATTGGTTTTTAAAAATTACTGTAGAAATCAATATATCTACCAATTTTGAGCCATTTTTCTTGTATAAACTTTTTTCCTACAGCCACAACTTTTTTAGTTATTTGCGATTGAAATTTCGATTTTTTACCATGTTTTTGCACGGTTTTTCACGAATATCTCAAAAAGTTTGAGCTTTATCGCTAAGACCATAATAGACGAAGTTGTAGCCAATAAAAAACAAAGATAATGGTTTTGTTTATGGCTGCTCCAAACCTATTATTAACTGAGTAATAGCTTATTAAAAGCCAACTTTTGCTTTTGGAGTGAAAATCGAAACTTTCAATCTCCAATTATAAAAAAAATTATGGATTTTTTTTTATAAAAACTAATAGAAAGTTTTTGATAGTGCTTAAAAAGTCCTTCAGTATAATTTTTTATGAATTGTCCTAGCATAAAAACTGACCGAGTTATGACGAAAATAAGATAGATGCCGAGTTTTTTCGTAGAAAAAACGGTCAAACAACCCCTTCAAAACCACCTCAATTGAAAATATTTGTTAGCCCTTTTTGAAAAGATAACAATTTAAAGTAAGAATTTTTTTACAGATTTCTATAAAAAGTTCGTTTTTTCAATATAAGTCAAAAAACAAGGCAGATATGTAAAAATTACAAGAAACCAAAAAGTTTTTTTTCACTGAAAATTTTAATTTAAAGTTTTTTTTTTCATAAGTGTAAAATTGAGGGAGATATATGACTCTCAAAAGTTGTGGCTAGTAGTTGACTAGTACCATTTTCGAATCCTTCAACCCTTGCCACTTTCCAGAAAAAGGGTGGGAAAAATATCAATCCTACATGAGTTTGTAGGACTTGCATTAACCTTTAAAATGCTTTTTGGAAAATTTTTCTAACACCAAAATTGAGGAATCTATGGTCAAAACACTATTGAACTGTTTTTTGCAGTTTTCGAAAATTTCTTATTTTTATGGTTGAATAGGGCTGATTTATAGTTCGTTCTATAACATCAGCCAAGTGGAGACGAGAAGGGAGGAAGATCATAGCGATAGCGAATACTGTGACTAAATTTTTAATAAAACCATTTAATGTTAAAATTTTTTTATTCTTTTTTAAAAGTTTAAATAAAGTTAAATAAAAAAATTCAAATTTTTATTTTAACATTTACATCTAATAGGGGTGGTTTATGGTAAGGGTTGGTGGAAGTTCTAGCTCACGAAAAATATTAAATAACATCAAGTTATCTTCACTGAAATTATTACAACAAAAATTGAAGCAATTAAAAGTTTTGAATCTTGTTTATAATATTTTTATCGTAGCAGGGGGTAGTTTTTACCCCTGAAAATAGCATTAAGGGCCGGTTGTTCGTACGTCAGTTAAAAATTTTGAGATAACTACTGATTTTAAAATGCCCTGTATTATCAAACCATTGGTCTGATATTTCTGAAAATGAATTCTGCTCGCTTTAAGAAGAGTTAATTACTGATTAAAAATACAAGATCATTAATTATATTCGCCGTATTTTCAAAATTTGCAATTTAAAATCAGTAGTTATCTCAAAATTTTTAACTGACGTACGAACAACCGGCCCTTAATAACATAAAGTAATCTTTACTTAACTTATTTAAACAAAATCCAAACATTTTAATGCGTTAACGTAATTTTTTATTATTTTTCTCGCTATCGGGGGTGGTCTTCACCCCTAAAAATATATAGTTACTGGTGTTTTTACACTTAATTACATCGAGTGACCTATACTAAGCACGTTCATATACAGGGTGCGTATATAAAAAGTATTGCACTACCAAGCGGGATTACGCAGAGGGGGTTTGACATTTAGATTTGACATTTTGACAGTTGACATTACACATAAATACCCATACGTTCATGTGAGTTTCATTTGTTTTGTGCGACTGGCGTTTGTCTGAGGCCGCCATCTTGAATTTTTTCAAATGGCAACCTAGGTTTATTTTGGTGTCATTGAGCAGGTAAATGATTTAGAAATACAATTCGGTACAACGATTGGAATTTAGATTGAGCGGTTTATGAGTTATAAACAAGTGAAAATCGAAAATTTTCAACTTCAAAGCAGTCTAGAACTAGAACGGCTCAAGATATCTAAAAACGGTTTACATGTCCCTATCTTAACTTTTCACATAGTATCCTACTAGTGTCCGTATTCATCAAACTTCAAAATATAACTCTGGGGTTATATTTTGAATTTTCTGACAGCTGATTGGTCTAATGCTCAAACCCTACGAACGCTACGAATTTTAAACCAATGACATGCTCCAAAATATAACCCCAGGGGTTATATTTATTGATGAATACGGGCCTATGTGATTTAAATTCTAAAATAAATAAATATTTATTTATTTTATTTTATTAGATTCTAATACAGGGTGATGAAAATTCGGATAATTTTCATTACCCTGTATTGAAATTTACTCCACATACTGGGATAAAACATGAAAAGTTAGGATAGGGACATGTAAACCGTTTTTAGATATCTTGAGCCGTTCTAGTTCTAGACTGCTTTGAAGTTGAAAATTTTCGATTTTCACTTGTTTATAACTCATAAACCGCTCAATCTAAATTCCAATCGTTGTACCGAATTGTATTTCTAAATCATTTACCTGCTCAATGACACCAAAATAAACCTAGGTTGCCATTTGAAAAAATTCAAGATGGCGGCCTCAGACAAACGCCAGTCGCACAAAACAAATGAAACTCACATGAACGTATGGGTATTTATGTGTAATGTCAACTGTCAAAATGTCAAATCTAAATGTCAAACCCCCTCTGCGTAATCCCGCTTGGTGCAATACTTTTTACGCACCCTGTATAATTTTAGTTCATTATAAATGGTTTAATCCATTGTTACATATTTTTTCGATAATATAATTTCGATAAGCAACCAACGGCGTTGGGGAGACTTTTAGGTTTAGTTCGAGCACAACCTAAATCCAAATTTTCATGCAAATCGGAGGTGTTCTGAAGTTTTTCCAGGTTTCGCCGTTTTTCACCGCTGTGTTACTGGTAAGTAAATTAACTATGTGTGTCCTTTATCAAAAAAAAATTTTCTGAGCAGTATGTTGAAAAACAAAGAAGAATATTATGATAGCACTCTCAGATGAGACGTGGTGAAGCCTTACAGCATACAGACCTGCAACAGGTGACCGTTCCTCAATGACGCGAGTTGCTTTTAAGCCGGTAGTTCCGTCAACCATCGATAGATGGCGAGAGGTTCTCTGGGTCACTAGAATCAAGTGGAATAATTTAGAGCAATATACCAGTTCCCGCTCCGATGTGTCCCGCTGGTAAGGTCATAAAGAAACCGAAATAGCTGTCCGTGGCTTCTGAAGGTTTCTGAATGCCTATTGCCTGTACCTGTACGTTGCCTGTCAAAGATCTCGATCGAGTCTAGCTTTTAGTCTTCTACCGTGTGTCCCCGGATCGACTTTAAAAGAGGAAAAACTTTTTTGTTTTTGATTTCTCAGAAAATTTCACTCTTATGATCTGGCCTGCTTGATTTTTAATCCCCAAAACAAAAGTTACTTTTTAGGTAACTCGAGCGGTTCTTGAGATAATATAATTTTTCTTTAATAATTGGAATTTTTTTCATATGTAATTTAATTTTTTCTGAAGAAATTCAAATACATAATCGTAACATGAAATGAAATTCTCAAAAAGGACAACTATTAATTTTATATTCGAATAATGCTCCTCCTTTTTCTGCACAGATTTCAATGCGAGCTTTCCCAGTTCCGTAACATTGAATTAGATAAATTCTTTGTTGTAAAGTCAACATTATAGCATACCAAAGTCAACATTTATTTCAATAAGCCAGTGGCGTAGAAACAGGGGTCGTTTGACACTTTTCACTCTTTAAAAAAGTAAGGGCTAGGTTTTTTGATGTCTTATTACTTTTTTCTGAATCAACGATCTTTTTACAATAAAAAAGCCATACTTGTTTAATTTGCCCAGAGGCGTCCGTTTTTGAGATATGTCAAGTGTCAAACGACCCCTGTTTCTACGCCACTGGCTTATTGAAATAAACCGAAAATTTGTCTGATTATTGCTCTTTATAACTTGTTGTTACACACAAAAAATTGTCTCAGTTGGGTTATTGTTTCAACAAATATTAACAAAAGAGTGGTCTGTCGGTCGACTCTTTAACACCCTGTATCTCATCAATAAAGCCTTTTCGAAAAAAATGTTTCCTACATTTTCGTATTTTTTTAACTTTATCTACAAGTCCTCCAATTTATGGTACTCCATTTAGAAACACCTTGTATAGAAACATTTTTGAAGAGAGAATTCGGGGGTGGCAAGTTTTCAAATTGATATCTTAAAAAAACTGGAAAAACATCTTTTATGGCACCCTAAAGTATCTCAAAAAACGGTTCATTTCCGGACACACGTTAATGGGAATTTTTTGTTTATTTTTGACAGAAGTTATTAAAGATACACCCTGTATAATAGTAAAATAAATTTTCGTTGCTATGTCGCTGATTTTCTCGTATTAAAGCAGCAATTATATTTTGGCTATGTCATTATGTTCGGCAGGTTGTATTCAAAAATTCAGGTTGTATTCAATTCTGAAATAATAATTATAAATTATTTTCTTTGACGCAATTAAAAAACAATTAATTTTTCGAGGAGTAATCCATCAAAAAGCTTCTTATATGAGCAACCCCTTTAAGATTTATACAATGCGAAATTAAACTGCCTACATTAATTAAATCGTCTCAATTTCTGTGACGTTAAAATCCCCTTTTAACATTAAATTAGCTCACTCGACATTAAAATTGAATTCCACTCCTCGTTATACTTATACAAAAGTTCATAATAATTGGTCACATAAATTGCTATTGATATATTCCCGAACTCAACTACAATGAGACGTAAAGTTTTGACTCGTGACCTCTTTATTTCTTTCGCAAACTTAATTTTGATTCAGGGAGGATGGTATAATAGGGGTAATGATTACTTGATAAATATACCATCACAGCAAAGAAGAAGAAGGTCAAGTAAAAATATTAAAAATGTCTCCAGGAAAAGGTAAGGTATGTCTCCTGCAATTTCGTTGAGAAACGTGAAGTAAATAAAATATTTAAGTGGCGCGTAGGGCATCGTCGTACCAGAATTGATACTCGATTCGAATTCAGAGACCGGATATTTTAAAGACACTCCGAGAAAAGCAATCTAGACGACCTTTGGGGACCGTAACCAAAGTCCGAAAGTTTTCTAAACTCATCTACTTTATAGATGAAATCCGTGGACGACGCTTTGAACTCTTTACGCATCGGCGTCGTATGTATTACCTACGTCTCCTATCCTTCTCGTATATTTTTTAAAATGTGGACGTTTTGATATTAAAATCACGTACGCTATCTCCGTTCTGGGTTTCTTTTTTAGTGTATAGTTTGAAAAAATCATAAAGAAGCTTTCCTCAAAAGTTTGCGTATTCTATAGTGTTAAAGATAAAAACTAAAACTAGTTAAGAAAGACACCCAAAAATGAATAAATATTAATATAATGTTATAGCAATTCCACCTGTATTTATCTCAGTAAACAAACTCATCAGTAATGGGTGAATGTTTAAAAAAAAACAACATTCGTTTGTTTTGAAAACATAAATCCCGCGTTTAGAGGAAGAGGAATCGGGCAGCCAATTCGCTTCGAAAGGAAAATTATACACGAACAATAATAAATGCAGAGCGGAGAACCGATCCGGGCAAGTGTGTAATTTAACAATCAACCGCCTACGGCTGGAGGCGGGCGGCGGGTCCTTTAATGGCTTTATTTTTTATCCATAACTCTGGGAGAGAAGCATCGGGTATTAACTAGGAGGAGATTCATCGTTGGTGTAATAAAGGCCACCGGGAGCACATAAATATGTACAAGTATCGCTACTATCTTTGTCTCTTTAATACATTGTACAGCTGTAACTGTATAATGGCCCTGAGAAGTGTAATGGTTCCAACAAGAACTCTCAATTAAAATTTTGCGAAATTTACATTTTATTCCGTTCGAAATTTTTAAATCAACCTACTAACATTGACCATTCACTCATTCGCTCTTATTTTCAAAATAGGCATTCAGTATTCCTATATTGTTGTTCTGGTAAATGTTTAATTAATACGATTGAAGCCATATATACAGGGTGATCTATAGAAGGGAAGATATACTATCAAGTTTCACGTAAAAAATAAATTAACAGTAGGTAGATGGAAATTTGCTCAACATCCCATAAGGGATTTCGATTTTGTTTTGGCAAGTCCTCTATCCTTTATTTCTTTGCTCTATTGGACTCAAAAAACTGCAAAGACATTTTTCTTGAACGTTTTGATGAGAAGATTTTCAAACTTCATGTCTCGCCTCGAGAAGATTTAGGAATTTTCGTTGCAACATCTATTATAAGGTGATCCTCAAAAACAAAACTTGATTGTTATCCACGGATTTTTTTCCTCAAGTTTTAGCTTCAATATGAGCCTTAAATTTCAAAAATCGGTCGGTGAGGAAGAAAGTTATCCACTTCAAGAGCGAAACAGTTGATTTTTTGAAATCACCCTACAACCTTTCGGTTCAACAGGTGTTGAACCAAAAATTCTAAAAAAAAAACATGTAAACATTTTTTGCAGGTTTTTGGAGTTCAGATCCAATAAAACCTAAAAAATAAATAATGAGGACACTGACATGCGAACACAGAAGGGGTCCGTTATGGTTGTCGAAACTTATACCATATCAAAATCAGGTAAAAATTTGCAGTGCGACACTTTCATTTTTGTTAATAGTTGTTTCAATAAAAGTCTGTCAATTTTCATCCAGCGCTGGCCATTCTATAAACAGCAACCCTTACAGCATGCGGTGGCGCGCCATCGTGTGGATACCACATCAAATGGCACAATACAAGTGAGTCATCTGCAGTACAACTGAGCAAGTGCTTATCCAAGTTTATGCTTATCTCAGGTAGAACGCAGCGTGTAAACGATGCGGCATAATTTGTCTTGAACAGACGACTGTTGAAAGTCCCACACGACATGTTGATTTTGTACTGACCATATGTATATGCTAATAAATGTGACAGTTATTGTTCAATCTCTGGTGAAAATGCTAATTTCTGTACGTCTTCTCCTGGTTGTATATAAATGATGGAAACGATGCGTTATGGTAAGGTAAGGAGGCAACAACTCTCTTTTGAGAAATTTTCAGACGGGCTTCATACCTTCTGGGACTAATACCTACCTGGTTCGTCGAGCAGCGCTAGCGCTGTATAATGGGTGGATTTATATTATCGGTTCTACCAATTATTATTACACATTGTCGCAGTCTTTGAAATGAAAGGGAAAGTCGGAGAATACACGCCGAGATGGCTCACGTCTATTCGAGAATCTAATTTGATATTCCGGAAAACTTTCTAAACATCGTCGTTGAAAGTATTTTTTTCACTGGCATTTTTAACAAAATTGGTAAAATGTTTACACTAGCAATAAGCAAAGACAAGCATGCCTGGCGATCAGTGGAGCAATGAGCACCACACCGTCGGCGGCTATGGAAATACTTCTGGACCTACCTCCTCTCCATATATACTTGGAAAGAGAGGCCAGATGGACAACGTACAGACTGTTACAGGTGGTACGAAACACACAAATGGCTTGTGTCATGGAGAGGACCAGTCTACTGGACGACACTCTAAGTCACAGTCTTCTGGGTATGCCAACTACTATACTGGGTATACAACAAACTATACCACACTGCATAAAACGTCCTCTTTCCAAGCAGAGATGAATGGGAGGGCGACTCAAACGACCTCCTCAAAGCAGACCTCACGTGGTTCACCGACGGTTCAAAGACTCCAACGGGAGTTGGATTCGGAGCGTACGACTCTGGGTCAAAAAATGAATTCTTCGCAAGCCTGGGTCAGTACGCAACAATATTTCAGGCAGAAATTTATGCCATTGTACTCAGCGCGCAGATGCTGGATGAAATGCACTGCACGTGGAAAACAATTAAAATCTTCTTAGATAGCCAAGCGGCCCTTTGCTCCATTCGTTGCAACGCCAAACTAGTATGGAACTGTCAAACAGCACTCAATGAGATAGCGAAAAACAATAACTTGACTCTGATCTGAATTCCAGGTCGCTCCGGCCTTGGAGAGAACGAAATAGCCTACTCTCTGGTGAGAAGAGGAACCGAATTCAAATTTACAGGACCAGAACCGTTTGTTGGCATATCCTCAAATACTGCCAAAACAACAATAGACACCTGGGCGGAAAATAAGGTACTTCGGTACTGGCAAACTCTGCCAGGATTAACACACTCTAAGACCTTCATTGAGGGACCATCGAGAACAGAGCTAAAAAGCTACTGGAGCGCAAAAGGACTGACCTAAGGGCCTTAATAGGCCTATACACAGGACACTGTAAAGTGAACCACCACTTACACAGGATGAACCTAACCGATAACGCAGAATGTCGCCTGTATCTGGAGGATGTAGAAACAGCAGAGCATGTTCTATGTTCTATGTTCTAAAGCACTTAGGTGTAAGCCACAATAGACCACTTGGTCGCAGTGGAGGTGTCACTAATCGACCCACTCATTATACAACTAAACTAAACTAACACTATATAACAATAAG
Source organism: Malachius bipustulatus (assembly GCA_910589415.1). NCBI lineage: Eukaryota > Metazoa > Arthropoda > Insecta > Coleoptera > Melyridae > Malachius > Malachius bipustulatus. The sequence continues at coordinate 59,714,644 of OU342630.1, forward strand.
CAACATAATGTAATAACTGTCAACAAGTAAGTGAAGCTCGCTTTGCACGACGCATTTTTTCCTACCAGGACCTCTACTGGCAACTGAGCTGGCTGCGGAGATCTAAAATGACATCACTGCGGGGGGTTCCATGCTGGAATGCTACTACTGATAACAACGTTTTTTGACAGCTCAGGTTCGTTGCTGGATTCGAGTGAGAACAAACGTTCTGCTCGCTCCACAGTCTAGAAGGTTTGTTGAGACGTTTTTGACTTCGCCGTTTTTCAATTGCAGCTCGCCTGAATAACTCTGCAATAATTTTACTGTCAGACACTTTTTTTACATCATGTTGACTGCGCACGCAGCAAATGCACCTAGCTTCTGAAAAACTTCATGCCTCGATTTGCTTGGAATCCAAATCTCGTTTACGAATTTTCATTTTCCGCATCCTAGCGTAAATCGCTCTGTATGCGGCATTGCAGCGACTCGTATAATTTATATCAAGTATGCTTTGGACAGATACTGTCGCAGTGCTATTGCGGAAACGGAGGCGAATAATTCACCAGCGTTAACAAAAGTTTACTTTTCGACAGGCACTATTATTATAATGGAAGTATCACGAAAAGTTTATTGTTGCATCTTACAGCTTTCACCAAAGCTGAGCGAACGGGTCGTGCTTTTTGCAATAATTGTGGATGCTGCAAAGCTCAATAATTATTATTGTATAGTGGACAGAGATATTGATGGAAAAATAATCATGAGGAAATCAGGAAGTAGCTCATATATCCGATGAGCTCGTGAAAAATCGGAATTGCAAATAATGCTCTCGAATACTTGAGTGACTGACTGATGGGAAGCGTATAAGTATGGCTGAAAGTAAGCCCATAGTTTGATACAAGTAATATAAACTAATTGCACATAAAAAAGTGGAGCTTTTATTTAGTTCACCGTTCACTTTTTGTAGTCACTACCACCAAATGCAACTACCAGTCTTCCTTTATAGAACTTGACCTCTGCGCACGCATCAGTTGTTGAATATATTTGCCCTGTCCGGGAGCCGAAGAAAGTCGAGTCTCATTGATCACGATTCCCGCTGAACTATTCAGCCTGAAATATCGCCCCCGTCATTCCGCATGCTAAACATGTTATCCTCCAATGAGCCGGGACAGAAGAAAGTCGTAGAATCTCGAAGTCTATGAATTAGCCTAAACTGCTCTTTAATTGGTCTCTTCATACTCGGCTATTCCGTGTACGAGCACGCAGATGTGCCGCAAAGAAAAGCCCCTCTTGTGTATAATAAAATAACGAGGTGGTGGGAAATCCAGAGGGATTAGGAATATGATGATGCTTTGTTGTAAGTTTCTGAAAAGAGATATTTCCCGATTAATGAATTTGTTAGAATAATTATTGAACAAAGCTTATGAAATGACCATGTTTGGCTGAATCTTCATATTTTGTATATTAATCACTCTGTATACTTATTCTTTAAACCGAAATAGACTCAAGTCAGCGAAATTTCGACAAAGCCTCCATTAAAGCGGACTTACTTCTTTGAAAATGGCTAACGAAATATAAATAAGGAGGGGACTTGGATGGAAGGAATCATCAAGTCAACCCCGGGATGTCTGGCTTTTCATTAAACGCGACAATTTAGTAGTAATTACAGAGCATTACTTGACGGGGGTAATAATAATAAAAGTAAGATATGACTGTCACCCTCTGCCGCGGTATTAGAGGAAGCCGGCTAATGGGCAAAAGTGCAAAGTGCTAGCGACGGCATAGGACTTGTTAGGCCCAGTTATTAGGGATCTCAACTGCCCCTCGGTATTATTTGCTAAAGGTTGCCATACATTGGGGGTATACTGAGAAGTGAGAACAATAATTATTACAACGTTCCTTATTTATTTTATTGTTTGTAAACATAAGTACATAACTCTCTACTCTATACATACACATGTGTGAAAGTGCTCTTCCGATTTACTCTATGTACAAGCCAAGCAAACCCGATACAACATGATGGCTTGCCAATTCGCCATGTGTGACTACCTTCACGGAAATAAAGATTGCGTGGAAATAAAGGTTTCGTCATTACCGTGGCTTATGTGATGTGACTTTGACGGCGACGCTGACCTGGATCTTAATTGGATGATTGACCTTCTGGAGACAGCTTTCCAGTAAATCCTCCGTGAATGAGTACAGGAGAACACGTGAAATGGGAATCTGGGGATAAGAGCTGCTGCTTCAAGGATACTAAGACTGAGTTTCCCAGTATAGGAGGTCCGGAAATTATGAACCAAACAATTAATTCCAAGTTCCTGTAATATTTCCTCTGAAACAGTCGAGAAACTCTGAAATAACCGAGTTTCTTGTTTTTTTTTTAGTGAATGGAATCTATTTCAATGTGATGTGTGTAGGCTTTCACGGCTGGCTTCAATTAAAATCAGAGTTGATTCCGGGCTGTTTTGCCGTGGTTCGTGGAGATTTGCTCCGAACGTTTCGTCTACAGCTGCGGTAGACATGCATCATCAGTGGTTATGACATGCGCTAACTATGAGCGATACTCCCACTCCTCGTGTGACTGACTGAACGGCTGGGAGGCTCTCCTATTTATAGGTGACTGTCTGTTAATGTGATGAAGAAATTTTTACCGATGGAAGATAATTAAACCACTGTTACCAAATGACGAAGGTGTCATCTACGTAGCGGTACAAAAGATACGGTTTGTTGGTGGCGGAGTTTATGGCCGTGACTTCAAAAAATTCCATGTAGAAGTTGGCTATAACAGGACTAAGGGGGCTGATGCCCATAGCAACTCCTCCAGTTGTTCATATAGAAGTCCCCCCTTCTACTGGAAATAGGTTATAGTGAGTGAGTACATGGTGGAAAAGAGAGGAATTGAGAGGAACAGATAAGAACAGATAAGAGAGGAACAGATGCACTCAGTGTGTTGAAGGGTTTCGTCGATTGGTGAAGATAGAAACGACATCAAAATTGATAAGAATGTCACTGGAATGAAAGCTTTTCTATGAAGTGACCCGAGTCTCTAATGTGGGATTCTGCATGTAGATCTGACGTGTGGCTGCTGCAGGTTGGTTGGATATTTGGCCGGAGAATATGCCGGGGAACCAATGGCACTGACAATTGGGCAAAGATGCACGTTAGGTTTGTGTATCATTGGCAGTCCATAAAGTCTGGGTGTTCTGGCTTCGGTATTCACAATCTTCCGTTTGTCTTGACCGGGAATGGTGGAAGTTTTAACCAGCTGGTGCTGGTTGGTCTTTCGGGGGCCGGAATCAATTACGATTTCAATAGAAGCCGGCTGTGAAGCCTTACTCAAATCAGTTAGATGACAAATAAATTTAAACTTTTTGAATAAAATTATTTTATAGAAAAAAACACTTACTTTTGTATATTAGAAGCTCGATGGGAACAATTTACAATATCGCCATGATAAGAAAATGTAATTTTGAAATCTTTCCTCCCGTCGTCCGGATGGGCCGAGGGAAGAAAGTAGAAAGTACGAAAGAAGGCTCTACCGAGTGCGTTATGAGACCGGGAGTAAAACGGGCGATAAACGTCAGAGAGCATCGCTGCTAAATGTAGTGGAAGAGCCACATAAACTTCGCAACTGTCCTCTACCGACGCGGAAGAGGAGTATTTTTTATCTTGCGAGCCGTTTTAGAAATAATGCCTCCAGACTAACTCAAATTTACATAAAAGCCACAACGTGTATCGGTGTGCGTGTGTGTTTACCAGACCCTCTGAAACGGCAAATATACGTCTAAAAGGCGGTAAAATATGTTTAATCTGATTGTTACATGCCCAATCTTTTTTTTTACATGGTCCTCTCTAAAGAGATTGATACTTTCTAATTTTTCTTGGTCGAATTTTTTTTGTGTTTTACGGGATTTTTCCTTTCAATTTATTATACTTAAGTACTTGTTTTTCTGACTTAATTAAAATAAAAGGCTAATTTTACCTTGATTGCTAGGCCACAAAACGTGGACAATTAAATTCTCTATAAAAAAATGTCCACCACAAAAGCTGCTCTTATTTGTGATGGATAATTTAAGTAATTTGTGACATTTTTTGTAAGTATTAAGTTGTTTATGAACCACTGGTTGAATAATGTCTCTTTACGTCCCTTGCGATGGTGAATTATCACAGTCGGCCTGGTACAAGGTGGATGCTTTTACTCAGATAACGCGACTAACACAGGACAGAGCCGTCTAGGAGTTGTGTATGTACTTCACTTTGTTTTCGGTGCAATTTGTTCAGAGTTACACGTTACACGAGGCTTAATTTAGGTAGGGAGAAAATAAATGTCACACTGCGTCGTGTTCCCTGGCTGGGCTTTTTACAATTCTTCATAAAACGGAAAAGAAGTTTCGAGATAAAGAATCTCGACTCCCTTTACGGCAGTCCCGAGCTCATTTGCGTTGTTCAAACAATTTTGAACACTTCTTTTACTGTAACAGTGCGATTTTTTTGAAATAATCTGGGCACGCCACTGAACATTCTTGACATTTTAATTTCGTTATAAAATCGTTAATACTCGGCAAAATCGTTAATACTCGGCATGTTTCGATAAAATTTAGTATAGTGCCGTTTTGAGAGATAATGAATCCAGTGGCGTGCGCGTTTTTATCTGAAAAAAATCAAAATTTTAATTTGACCATAAAATCGGTAATATCTACTTTCCAGAGGTTTTGATAGTCAGGCAAGGCAAATCCAGTGGCGTGCACGGATTTTTTTCTAAAAAAAATCGCCAAATTTTAATTAGACTATAAAACCGCAGTACTTTACAGGTTTGATAAAATTTAGTATAGTGCCGTTTTGAGAGATGGGGCATACAGTGGCGGGCGCGTTTTTTTCTGAAAAAGTCGCTAAATATTAATTTGACTATAAAATCATTAATACTTTACAGAGGTTTTTATAAACTTTAGTATAGTGCCGTTTTGAGCGATGGTGAAATCTAGCGGCGTAAAAATCTCTAATATGGGATCTTGAAAATTTATCTGGCCCATAAAATCGTTAATATTAGTCAGGCAAGGTGAATCCAGTGGCGTGCGTTGATTGTTTTTTCTGAAAAAATCGCCAAATTTAAATTTGACTATAAAACCGTTAGTACTTTACAGGTTTCGATAAAATTTAGTCTAATGCCGTTTTGAGAGATGGGAAATCCAGTGGCGTGCGCGGTTCTTTACTGAAAAAATCGCTAAAATATTAATATGACTATAAAATCGTTAATAGTATATAGTAGTTTGAAGAGACGGTGAATCCAGCGGCGAAAAAATCTCTAATATGGGATCTTGAAAATTTATCTGGTCCATAAAATCGTTCATATTAGTCAGGCAAGGTGAATCCAGTGGCGTGCGCGAATTTTTTTTTCTGAAAAAAAAACACCAAATTTTTATTTGACTATAAAACCGTTAATACTCGTACTTTACAGCGGTTTCGATAAACTTTAGTATAGTGCCGTTCTGAAAGACTGTGAATCCAATGGCGTGCGCGGTTTTTTTTTCTAAAAAAATCGCTCGATATTAATTTGGCTATAAAATCGTTAATACTTTACAGAGGTTTCGATAAACCCTTTGAGAGACGATGAATCCAGTGGCATGTGAAGATTATTTTCTATAACAATCTTTAATATGGGATCTTGAAAATTTATTTTGTCTATAAAATCGTTAACGTTAGTCTGGCAAAACTTGATATACCACCGTTTTGGGAAATGGTGAATACAGTGGTGTGTGCAGATTTTTTTTTTTAATTGACTATAAAATCGTTAATATGTACTTTACAGCCGTTTCGATAAAATTTAGTTTGTACCCTTTTGAGAGACGATGAATCCAGTGGCATGCACTTATTTTTTTTCAATATTAATTTGACTATAAAAAAATAGTTAATACCTATCTATGAATTCTTCAAATTTTGGTTTGACTATAAAATCGTTGATACTTTACAGATTTTTTTTATATAATTTAGTATAGCGCCGTTTGAGAGATTAATAAAAAAATTGTTAACATGAATCCCTGAAATTGTATATTAAACACTGATCTAGTGGGCCTCGGATTTTGTAGGAATGAGTGCCGTTTAAAAAAATTGTTATGTCAAAAAGTCAGTCTTTATATTTAATTTTTAGACATAATAATTACTATAGTACATATTTTATTAATTTGTTTATAGTTGTCAATCAGACATAGAGCGCAAGCTGCAAAGTTTCCAAATGAGATGTTCATACACGAAAAACGTTATTTCCAGAGATGTATAATTATTGTGATAAAGGTGAAATTTTTCGAAAACCTAGGAAAGCTTGCCTTTAAAAATTATCTGTAAGTAGATACTCTGAAAAACATAAATTAAAAAGAATTTTATCTACGAGTGATTCATAAAATGCACTTTTTTACACGTTTCTTGGTTCATAAAGTGTATGATTATCATGAAAAGTGCATAAAGTAAAAACGGATGAAATAAAGTGTCGTAGCGGGTCATCATTTAACGCTAAATCATAATTTTAAATAAGTACTCGCCGTCATTTAATTTAATAGAAAATTTATTACAATATATGCGTGATTCAAAGTGCCAATTACAACCGGCCTATTACACTTGTGATTGTGGAGTAAAAAATCAATATCTCCATATACCTAACTCTTTAGTTTAATATTGGACGTCGTAAAAGTAGTTGAAATGAGTTTCGGGACTATTGCCATAACACTTCAACCAACCACCGTCCAATATTGCGTCCACGTCGTCTCGATAAAAATCTATAAAGAATTATTGTCCGTCGCGGCGGCAGAGCGGAATCCCTGATGAGATCCACAGAAGTAGATTTCTAGTCATGTTCATAAGTCACCGTCCTCTCTTCGGTACCAGTCCTACTTATGGAGACTCCGACTTTTACGTGGCACACGGTTGCTTATTATTTTGTTATTTTTCTTAGACTTTTACGTTCATGCAATGTGACGATTTTATGAAAAGCAGCATAAGAAAAATATCATGCTTCATCTCGCTGTAAAGTAAATTACGCGCCTTGTATTCAATATACGGAGACGAAAACGCTAACGGAGAGTCATCTTAAATTCCCAGAACTTTTTAAATAATTCTGGGAATTAAATTCACCGTAATAATGATATCGCATAATTCTTTATTTACGGTCGAGATAATTTCTTCTAATTTTGCTATTAAATATGTAAAGACGTATTTCTTTAATAAGTAAATCCGTCTCAATCTTTGACCTTCTCTACTGGGCAGAGTAGAAAAATGCCCTGGTGGGCCTTAGGGATCTTTCTAGCCTTTAACGCGTTGTTTTTTTGTTTTTAATCACAAATTCCTTATTGTTATTACTTTAATCAGAGACTGTACTTATTTATTGCATACTTTCAAAAAGTTGTAGGAATAAAGGAGCTAATTTATATAGACATTTTCTTTCTCACTGATGATTGAACACCGCGTGCTCTACTTTTCCCAGCTGGCACCAAAAGAGTTCTCGTTTGTGGTCACCATGGTCAGATCTATGACCACCGGACAAGAAATTAATGATCGCTCGCTAGATGTCCGTGTTAATTGACGTCGTCACGGGGTCGTCCCCGCTGTATCGGAATCGGCCTCATTTCTGCCCGTATTTATTATGCAGGCTGCCATTGTCTAAGATGATTTATTGGAGACGCCGCAAGAGATTCTCGTTGTCCTCGTGAGAACGTTGCCAGTGAGATCAGGGGTTAGAGATAGCGAAATTATCTTTCAGCCTGTTCACGTAAACAATTCATCTTGTGATTATTGCATTGGGTACGCCTGATCATGATCGAGCGGTTTGTGTGCATCCTTAGCGCATAATCATTAATATTCAGACAACCGTAATTTACTTGTTGGTTTATATTGAATGTAGGTGCATTCATCATAGAACTACCGGTCATTGTTCGGTTGTTTCTGATTGTACCGAGTTGTTGTCTAAAGGTGAAAGACAAAATTGCACGGATAAAACTTGAAATTGGATTTTTTAATTTTCCTAAGAAACACGTTGATTGAATTGAATAAACTTGCCATTTTGATTGTCATTTTAATTTATAAATTACATTCTTTATTCTTTTACACATTTGTGGTTAAAAGTGACATACTTTTTTGAAAGTAGTAAATACAAATCTCTAGAGTTAATAAATTTTTGTCTCTTTGCGATTTAACAAAAACTTGCGTGCACACACGTTGCAAAATGAGTGTTTAAGCACTGTGACGATTGTTAAACTCGCCCTAGTTTGACAATTTTCGATGCGTGCTTAAAACACTCCCATTTTGCAACTTGCAAATGATTTAAATTATTCTAATCGTCTTAATTTTGTTTTGTTTCAGGTGAGTTTCTGGAAGAATTGGCGTTTTTTGCGGCTGTGATGAACGAAGTCTTTCAAATTTAAGTAGTAAGTCCATCAATAAGTAACAATAATAGAATGTAGGTACTTATAGCGATGTTTAAATAAACGAGTTGAGCAAATAATAAATAAGCGAATAATGGCTGCTGAAGCCATTGTTCTGACGTCACAACACCCGCGGTTGCTGGTAGCAACGTAAGTTGAACGTTTGAGTTGCGCACTGTGCGGTGCGAAACTGCAAACTTTTACCTACTAACTAAGTACAGGACAAGCAGTGTAGACAGTCACTACTTAGGTTATATTACGTCGTAGACGATATTTTGTAGGGTTGTACCTCGAGATAGGAATCAGATATCCAAGTACCGTTTTCATCATTGTCATCAAGAAACTCAGGAGAATTGAAAAATTAAGGAAAAGTTGTTTTTAAAGTTGCGAATGGTTCTGGTTTTTAAGTTTGCATCAGAAAATTTACTAATTTCTTTTCTGACTTTCAAATGTTCGAAATACACTGCTTGTATATTCATCTAAATAACTTTTAGCAAATACAAAATTTTGAATTTTACCACCAACATTTTGGCCGCTGTGTGTTAGTAATTATTCATTTCCATTAAATAGAACTCGAAAAGTTTGTGTATTATAGGCGCATTTAAACCGTTTTGCTGCATCTTTAACCGTTTTCTAGTTACGCTGGTGGGAATGCCAGAAAACGTTATGTTATCTTAGTTTGGGGACGCACAGGATGTAGTACCTGATAATACGTAGAATTTCGTCATCTTCCACTTGGGGACATGTTCTCAGCTCAAAATTTAGGCTAACTTCGGTCGTTGCTGAAATGTCCTGAAAAGCTGATCGTTGCAGGCCTCAAAATTTATGCTAACTTCTTCAATCGTTGCTGCAATTTCCTGAAAATGTGGTGTCATTTTCACACCTGAAAGTTTAGGTTAATTTTAGTCTTTGCTGGGGATATCCTGAAAAAATTATGTCACTTTCACAACTCAAATTTTAGGCTAACTTAAGTCGTTTTTGAAATATCCCGAAAAAAATTGATTATTGCTGAAATATTGTGAAAAGCGGGTCCATTCCAGTCCTCCAAATTTAGGCTAATTTCAGTCGTTGCAGAAATTTCCCAAAAAACTGATCGTTGCTAAAATATTCTGAAGGACTGATCGTTACTGAAATATCCTGAAAAACTGCACTTTCAGACCTCAATACTTAGGTTAACTTTAGTCGTTGCTGAAATATCCTGAAAAACTGACAATTTATGAAATATCCTGAAAAACTGATAGTTGCAGGTCTCAAAGTTATGGCCAACTTCGGTCGTTGCTGAGGTATCCTGAAAAACTGATCGTTGCTGAAATATCCTGGTGGCACTTCCACACCTCAAAATTTCTTTAGTCGTTGCTGAAATATCCTGAAAAACTGATCGTTGCAGGCCTCAAAATTTATGTTAACTTCTTCAATCGTTGCTGAAATGTTCTGAAAAAGTGGTGTCATTTTCACATCTCAAAATTTAGGCTAATTTCAGTCGTTGCTGGGGATATCCTGAATAAATGGTGTCACTTTCACAATTCAAAATTCAGGCTAAATTAAGTCGTTGCTAAAATATCCTGAAAAACTGATCGTTGCTGAAATATCCTGAAAACTGGCTACACTCTACACCTCAAAGCTTAGGCTACTTTCAGTCGTTGCTGAAATATCTTTAAAAAACTGATCATTGACATGCAGCTCTCAAAATTTAGGCTCACTGCATTCGTTGCTGAAATATTCCGAAAACAAATGATCATTGCTGAAATATTCTGAAAAACGGGTCATTCCAGCCAGTCCTCCAAACTTAGGCTAATTTCAGTCGTTGCAGAAATAACCCGAAAAACTGACCGCTGCTGAAATATTCTGAAGAACATTGATCGTTACAGAAATATCCTGAAAAACTGATCTTTGTTGAAATATCCTGAAAAACTGCTCATTGCTGAAATATCCTGAAAAACTGTTCATTGCTGAAACATCCTGAAAAACTGATCACTGCAAGCCTCAAAATTTTGACTAGCTTCAGTTGTTGCTGAAATATCATGAAAAACTGATAATTGCTGAAATATCCTGAAAAACTGGTCGCTGCTGGCTTTAAAATTTTGGCTAACTTCAGTCGATGGTGAAATGTCCTGAAAAGCTAATCGTCGGCATGCACTCCTCTAAATTTAGGGCAAGTTTAGTCGTTGCTGAAATATCCTGAAAAACTGATCGTTGCAGGTCCACAATTAAGGCCAACTTCAATCGTTGCTGAGGTAGGTATCCTGAAAAACTGATCGTTGCTGGTGTTATTATCACACCTTAAAGTTTAGGCTACTTTCAGTCATTGCTGAAACAATCCTAAAAAACTGATCATTGGCATCCAGGTCTAAAAATTTTGGCTAACTTCAGTCGTTGCTGAAATATTCTGAAAAACTGATCGTTGCAGGTCTGAAAATTAAGGCCAACTTCAGTCGTTGCTGAGGTAGGTATCCTGAAAAACTGATCGTTGCTGAAATATCCTGAAAAACTAATCTCGGCATGCAGGCCTCAAAATTTAGGCTAGCTTCAGTCGTTGCGGAAATATACTGAAAAACTGGTCGCTGCTGGCTTTAAAATTTTGGCTAACTTCAGTCGATGGTGAAATGTCCTGAAAAGCTAATCGTCGGCATGCAGGCCTCTAAATTTAAAAATTGAGGCTAAGTTCAGTCGTTGCTTAAATATCTTGAAAAACTGATCGTTGCAGGTCTCAAAATTAAGGCTTATTTCAGTCTTTGCTGGGGCATCCTGAAAAACTGATCGGTGCTAAAATATCTTGAAAAACTGGCTTCACCCTACCTCCTCCTCAAAGTTTAGGCTACTTTCAGTCGTTGCTGACATATCCTTAAAAAACTGACATTGGCATGCAGTTCTCAAAATTTAGACTCACTTCTCGTTGATAAAATTATCCGAAAAAAAATGATCGATCACTGCTGAAATATTCTGAAAAACGGGTCGTTCCAGTCCTCCAAATTTACGCTAATTTAAGTCGTTGCAGAAATATCTCGAAAAACTGATCGTTGCTGAAATATTCTGAAGAACTGATCGTTACTGAAATATCTTGAAAAACTGATCTTTGCTGAAGTATCCCGAAAAACTGCTCATTGCTGAAATATCCTGAAAAACTGATCGCTGCTGGCCTCAAAATTTTGGCTAGCTTCAGTCGTTGCCGAGATATCCTGAAAAACTGATCATTGCTGAAATATTCTGAAAAACTATAATCGCTGCAGGCCCCAAAATTTTGGCTAGCTTCTGTCGCTGCTGGAATATCCTAAAAACAAGAAAAATCGAGATTTCTTATTTTATAAACATGAAATTTAAAATTAATTTTCTAGGAGCCCTAGAACCCGCGCACCATTCTTTTTCTTGTTACGGGCTTTTATTTTCTGATGATAGGTATATGTTAAGAACCGTGTGAGGTACAGAGTTCAACTTTTGTACAAATCTTACCATTGATATTGGCTAGGTATTTTTTTTATGCTAACTGACTTATTTTCATACGCCAGTGGCGGAGATCTTAGAGTTGCTTGGATTTTTTGACTCCAATATCTATGACACTGGGCAAATTGAAATTTTAAAAGCGCACTTCAAGTCGCCAATATTTTCTACGCATAAAAAGGTACTCGTGCTCATAATAATAATTGCTAGCTTGAACTGTTTTAGAGAAAAATGGCCATTTAAGAGAAACTCGCTTTGGATGTGTCGGAAAATGAAGGACACTGTATCTCAAACGGTTCCAGAGATATCGTAAAAAATGCAAAAATAATCTTTCTTTGGCTGTATCTCAAGAACACACGATAATGGTAATTTTTCCTCAGAATGAGCCAAGGAATCACTACCTAAAAATTTTTTCTCACTTATTCAGGATAATCCTGTATTTTATCTAATGAGCCAGATTGAGATAATTTAATTATCGTTCATTGATCACCGTTTTATGTCATTTAGATCGGTTGAAAGAGATAACAACGTCCATGAAACTAGAAGTCCATCAAATGGCTGTTTCCTCTGGTACGAGTTACGGGTACCTACGGGACTGATAAACCTCCGCTGATCAGGAACATCGCGATCATAGATCACACCGGAATTGAATCACGCTCGCTGAATAGAAGGCATAAAAGGACAATTTCCATACATCAGAATCGTCTCTGACAAAGCTCGCTGTTCACTCGATTAACCATTTGTCATTTACCTCGCAGAACGACAGATAACAAACGTTGCCCCCCTGAACTGCCGTCATTCCAACAAGCGTATTCGATAAAGTCGTCTTCCATCACCGTCCGCTGGGTGGCGGCTCTATTTGCAATCATTTTTAAAGATTAAAGATTGAAGATAAATCATTTTTGTTCATTTTATTTACTTTCAATTCTATTAAAAAAAAACGTCTCTGAAAGGGAGGATTGACCTGACGAGTTCACAAAACAAAATATAAGAAATGTAATGCGCAGATAAACAAAGGGAAGACGTGAATTTGTATGACATAACAAGGTTGGAGGTTCTATCAGGGGGCTAATTTATACTCGAGAAAACCCGATATTACCGGCATAAAACTGCTGAGCCACAAAACTTTTAAACTGATGAATTATTCAAAAAGCAAATGTAGCCATAAAATCTTCAGGATGAGTGTCACGCAGACAGAATACACGCATGTGAAGTGAACAATATCTGAATGGAAGCTCCTCAGCACCATCGGAACTATTTTCCTGAAATCTTCTACATACGTATGGATTATACGTATTACGTACGTACCTTATAATAATATTTTCTTTTTTCCTATTCCTACATAGGTATCACTGTAGTGTATAATTGCAGTGGCGGCTCGAGGATTGCAAAGTTAGTGAAGTGTACAAAAAAATAGGACAAGATTAGGTGAGCTCGAAAATTCAATTTTTGCAAAAGGGCTGGTCAACTCGTTTTTTTTAGAGGTCTACTTTTTAGATGTTTTTTTTTGCCGCAAGGTCAATTGGACAAGGTCCGGTCAGCTCGAAAATTCGAATGGTTTGGTTAGACAAAGTACAGTCAGTTCATTTTTTTCACAAGGTCCGGTTTTGAGAAGCTCAAAAAACTCAAATTTTCGGACTGAACGGACCTTACAAAAGCGAATTTTGCGAGCTCACCTAAACTTGTCCTATTTTTTTTTATACGAGCTGTACTTTGCAAAAAAAAAATTAGAGCTGACCGAATGTTTCGTATACACGCACAAAATTCATTGTTCTCTATAAAAGAAAGTTCACTTTGTGACTGACCATTTTCCCCATGGGATCAGGCCATTGAACAAAAACGAAGAAGAAGAGTGAAACTATGTACCTAGATACTTGATAAAATTGTCAAGAAATAATTCACCATAGTCGTTGCTGAGTAAAGTAAATCCCATTTTAGATGTCCATTTATACTTCTTATTTGATTTAGAATCTCCAGCTCCAACAACTTGAACTTCCTTGCTCGCTAACCCGTCCCCGTCAGGCATTCCATGTTGAACAGTGAGGGTTCCCGGGAGTTGTATTGTTCTACCCAGCACGCTTTGAATTCCAAGAACTCTCCAAATGTCATTCATTTCTTTTTTTCGGTCGCGCCACTCAGGTATAATGAAAAAAGGAGCCACGCCTTCCTGCTCTCTTTTCACTTCTCTCGCAAGCAACGCAAGGCACCTCCGGGGAATGGAGACGGCCGGCTAGTGCTAGTATCGTATACCAGTTCTGTAAAGTTATAAAATTTTCATTATAATCTACTTTTTTGTTATGTTTCTTCGACTGTTATGAATTTCGGTGCTTCCTGGGTAAAATTAAAATTGCAAATTTACTAATCAAGAACTAGGGAGAATCCAGAGAGAGAAAGAGAGAGAGAGAGAGAGACCTTTACCAAATACTATTAATAGTCCATTATTGACGTACGTAGTCGAAAAAAAAGGGGTTGAAATTGCGTTAATTTGAAGTTTGATGAAATTTTAATCATATGTAGGAGATACCACTAGAAACCACGAACCAAGTTCACCCTTCAGATTTAGTAAGGGTGGTCGCCATCTTGAATTTAAGGGATTAAATCATGTATCCCTGTAAATATTGCTTGTACCTACATGAAAAACTATGAATACAAAAAGTGTTTCTTTTCTTTTTGCTAGAATGTTTCAAATTTTTCAAACATGACACTTTGGGGGTGCAAACGGTTTTTTCGATTTTTCGTATTCAAAACAATTACGGCCACTCCAATGGATTTTTTTTGTCATGAAAATTTTAGCTGAATTTTTTTATAGTAAGTCTTTGAAGAAGACTTAAGAATACTTAGTTCAGTAGCGTCAATAAAGAAATATTCATTTGACATTTTATATTTTTTCGTCAATGAAAGCTACATTTAAATTTATCCTTTAAAAAAATGATTTAAAGTTCAAATTACACAATTAAATTTTGCCCTGCACGTCTGGGTGCAATGAGTATAGAATTTGTTTCCCCAACCTAAAAGTTACCCTAACCTTTCCTTAACCTTCCCAAACCTTTCCTTAACCTTTCTTTAACCTTTCCCAAAACATCTGCAAACCTTTCTCTAAAGTTTCCCCCACCCTTGTCTAACCTTTCCTAACATTTCCCAAGCCTTTCCCTAATGTTCCCATTACCCTTTCCTAAACCTTTCCGTATCGTTCCCCAAACATTTCCAAAATCTTTCCCTCGCCCTTACAATGCAATTAAATACAAGTTTCTTTATTGTACTACGAATTATAACAGTCATTGCTCGATACACTAGCGTATCACAGAAAAAAACAAAAAAAAAAACAAAACCAGTAACAACCCACAGCGAGATCAACAAAACACCGGCAATAGTGAGAGTCGAGGCATTGGAGACACTGAAGAAATTAGGTTGTCACCAGCGAAGTATGGTTCAATTTTATGAGAAATGATTCCTTAACCTTCCCTAACATTGCCCAAACCTTACCCTAATCTTTCACTAATCCTTCCCAAAACATCTGCAAACATTTCTCTAACATTTCCCTCATCCTTCTCTAATCTTTCCTAACATTTCCAAAACCTTTCCCAAATATTTCCCTTTCTTAAACATTTCCCTACCGTTACCCAAACCTTTCCAGAATCTTTCCCAAACCTTTTCCAAGCCTTTCCAAAGTCTTTCCCAATCCTCTTTATTATGATGTTTCCCTAAACTTTCACTGACCCGTTCCTGAACTTTCACAAATCTTTTGATAACCTTCTCCTTATGTTTCCCTAACCATTCCATTTCGATCTTCAAACATTCCCTAAACATTTCCCTAACCTCTCCTTCACGCTATCATAACCTTTCCTCAACATTTCCCAAGCTTTTCACTAATCTCTCCGTAATATTTCTCTCACTGTTCCCTATCCTCCCTCACACCTTTCCCTAACAATTCCCTAATCTTGCCTAACCTTTTCATAACCTTTCTTGAACCTTTCCACAATGTTTTCCTATCATTTCACTAACTTTCCCCAAACCTTTCCCTAATCTTTCCCCAACTTTTCCTTAACATTTCCCTAACCCTTCCGTAACCCTTACATTTACTTAACTCTCCCTTACACTTCCTTAACATTTCCACAATCTCTCCCAAACCTTTAAATAAAATTGGTTATGTGCGAAATTATGGCAAACAAACTTCAAAAATAATGGCGCCGTTCAACTTACCCACTGTATTCCTACTAACGATACAAAAAAAAATTTCGAAGACACGTGAAACTTTACGGACCTAATTGTCCATTTTGTTGCAGAAACGGAAAAACCGTGTTCACCACCAAAAATGGACCTAATTTTTGAAAAATTGTCGCATTACTTAACAATTTTTGTTCTCATAATTCTTCACGTATAAGCAAATATATACTGAGATAGGGAGGTACATGATTTCATCCCTCATATTCAAGATGGCGGCCACTCTCTTCTCCATTATAATTTAATCAAACTTCGAATCAACGCAATTTAATTATTTGACTGGATTAGAGACACAAGCCAAAAGTTTCTTGAACGTATTGTTTGCTAAAGTCTTGAACTACTCTGGCCATAAACCCTAAAGAAGAAGAAGAAGAAGGAACAGTCATTGTTTTTTGATGGGTGTTATCCTTGGTACAAGTTACCGTGGTCTGTGATAAAGTGTCAGCAGGCCTTTACGGCTGCTGTCTCCTAGGTTCTCTAATTAGTTTTACTATAAATAAATTTGTACAAATCTTCAGGTTATCCGAGCCATTTTGCCGTAAACATAATCTGTCAATCAAATATTCTGTAATTTATTGACAAATATCTCATCTGCAAGGACTAAGACTATGCTGCCGCTACTAAAAATATTATAACGAAGGAACACTTGCGAAATATTCTGGATTTGTTTTTGTTTATCGTCTCTGAAATTATGAGTCAACTGGTTCAAGACAGTTCTAGCTGACATGACAGATGTGACATATTGCCAAAATAACTAACTACTCAATACCATAATGGCTCTGCGTTGTACGTCTACGTTCTGCGTCATGGTTATGTCTAGAGATACGCCAGAGACTTCGATGGCACCTCAGGGAACTATATAAGAACCGCTGTGGCTGTAGAGTCAGTTAGTTGTAGTTTGGAAGTGGATAAAAGCTGAAGTACCAACAGAGTGAAGTGATTGTGACAAGTGAAGTGAAAGAGTATAGTTGTTAGAGGCAGTGTGTGTAAATAAGTGAACAACTGAAGTTATGAAGTGACTGGTTTAAATAAAGACTTTGTATTATGCAGTCTGCAAAACCCATCGCTTAATACATACCCAACCTACCTATAATATCATTTTATTGTAAGGAAAATTTAATTTGGAAGTACATAACTCACCTTATTGTAGGTAGAACGGATAATAGTAGCGAGCGTAAGCAAAGAGGAACAGTAGAACGACAAGAAAAGGAAGGAACTTCGTCGCTTTTGATAATTTGTAGTCCTATTGTTAGCATCTCGCTCCTCTGTTCCGTCCCGGCAGAAAAAAAACGAAGACCTGTTTTCCTTTGTGTTAGCAAAAGTCTCGAGACCCCGTCTTCGCGATCACGGGCTGAAATAAATCTCCAAATTTGGAGATAAAACATCTCCCTTCTCATTATTCTTGTTCAGTTGCAATGCCAACGGAACCAGCTTGGCTATTCATATGATTTCAGTTGGATAGTCCAGCCAGCTGACGCTGAAAATTCAGGAATTTCCTGCTCTTAGATTTAGAAAAGTAGGTATACGTTGAAAAGATAAAAACAAATAAATAGTAAAGGTGCATTGTTGGCGAAGTAGTTTGTGTATTGGTATGTACATAATATAAGCAAAGCTTTCTAGGCAAACAGAAGCAAATAATTCCGACTTCAGTTTCCATAAACTCGATAAGAGCTGCACTAAAATTGAATCACGACGTGTAATGGAAAGGAATATGGCTCGGTGAGCCAAACGAAATATATTAAATTACCTCCGGAGGGACGAACCACAATGGCAAAGATGCTATCGGAAGTGAACGATGTCGGGACTGGTCCATAAAATAATAACTCGTAATGTAAACTGGTAACCCCTCTCGTACCGGTGAACTCGAGCACTACATCATTGCCTAACCTGGAAATCTGAAACCCTCCACGAAAACTTCCCTTTATTAGTACGTTCTCTATCTCGAAAGCTCCCCCTTGGAAATGTTTAATGAACATTATTAATATCGATTCCGGCCTATTTATTTTTCCAACGCCATAGCTCGGTTCTATTTTTAATTTTTTGAAGGAAATTTAAAACAGATAAAATTATTTTAAAAAATGTGAAAACTCCAAGGCAGATAAATTTCTATATTCGCTGTAGGTGCTTTAAGTTCATTTAAGAGCTTTTTCCTAAAAGTATGGCGTATAAATTCACAGACCTTTGATGAATTCCAGCAAAGAGCACAACTAGGATACTTGCGTCGCGCGCATAAAAAGCGATGAGTTGGAAGTCAAAGAAGATGATGTGTAAGTAGCGGGAGGAAGGACGCGCAAAAGATTAGCATATGATAGGTCAAAGATGACAAAGGTGCTTGCTTATTGGATCAAGGGATGAGATTTTGAGAAGGATATTGGACCACGAAGAGGATGAGGAAGAACGGAAGCGTCGGCGAACCGAAAAAGAGCAGCGAGTGGGAACGGACGCGTGGACAGGACGCGAAAAGCCCACCTGTAAAACTACTTTGCCTCTATTTATCTTTTTATCTTTTCCCGTTAACAGCTTCTAACAATTTACCTTAATAAAACCGAGTTTTAATCAAAAAGGTAACAGTCGCTCGATTGTTTCGAGAAACTCCTTTTCGGAATAACTACCTATGACTGCGCCGCCATTGCGAGTCTTTTCACGGATAGTGAAATATTTCTTCAACATGGAGCTAAAATCAAATCGCTCAATTAAACAAGAGTGCATGTTTCAGGCAAATATCTTCAATTAACTTAGACTTTTCGGCAGTGACCGACCCCAACATCGATTAGATAGTCAAAACCGCGTGGCGAAACTTGATCTTTCTATTTCAAATTTTCTTTTCTTCCCAACCCACACAAGTTGGGCCTACATTTTTTTTTATCTCTCGCCGCCCCCATTTTTTCTTTTATCAATTTTTGCCATCAGTGTCGGATTTAGGGAGGTGTGACAACCAGTAAAGTATTAAATGAAAGCAATATAATCAACCAATGATAAAACTTTAATGAACAGGGAATTTTAGGGAAAGCTGATAAGAGTGGGCGAAACTCTGGATGCGTAGATACAGTGGATTTTTAAGGCTACACAGAAATGCTTTCCTGTGAGATTTGACGGTCGGCCGAGCGTGAATATTAGCGCGTGGAGGGGCAGTTTTTAATGCGTGACCGTTCGGCTAACGCGACTGAGATTCGAGTTTTTGCACAGCGAACCTCCTCACCCAGAGGTGTTAAGTGAGATAGGGAGATTAATGATGCAAAAGTCGTTGTTCTCGTGTTGATGTTCATTATTATTATTCCTTACGGAAGATGCTATCGGCGTATAAAAATTTCTGCGATAATGTAAACTATTGACAGCAACCATCGGCGAGATACTTTTCATGAAAGCACGCATAGATGTCTATAAAACGAGACCTAAACATGTTTTTTAGCACGTTGTTTTAAAAATAATTATTATTCAACTTAGGAAGAATCCTAATTCTTTGATGTTAAAAATAATTATACACATCGCAAAACTCGTTCCTGTCTTACTGGATACTGGTACTGGATGCTAAGAAGTTTCATCAATAAAAGATAATTGACTTTGTGCGTGGATGACCCACGGAAGTAATGCGGTAATTGCGAATTGTATCTTACGGACTTGTGAATAGATTAACATGAAATAGGAATTGCGGATACTAAAAAAGGATGCGTTCGACGTGTCTTTTTCTCCCCTCCCGGTTAAGTTGCAGGTATACAACCCAGCTGACATCCCAGCTACTTTGATATAAAATCGCCCCAAAGAAAAATTGATCTTCGAATTGATTACAATTTCAAGTGGCCGTTAACTAAACTGTACCGTTGAATCCATTACGTAAAAGAGTATATTACTGTAAGTAATCACCACCCAGGACACCAATCAACATCGACTCAGATACTCATAATTCAGGTAAAATTACTCCTTCCGTAATATGAGCTTACAATTATTGACTATCCATTAATACACTTGAGGAAATTAAGCGGATGCTGAAATTAGATTAGTAATACCTACTTTGCGTCGACCTTCCAAGAAAACACGGTACAAACTCGACCGCAACCAAATCGGATCTTTGACCTAATTATTGAAACTCAACGGCTCGATAGTACGACCTTTTTTTCCTGGAGGTGAAAATCCTTTATGGACACCTGCAAGCAGGTAGCATGGGACTATCAACAAGTTGCATACCTCTATAACCACTGCTTCTCTTAAGAAATGCGGATTATTAAAAGGAATGCGTGTAAACATACGTTTGTTCAGTAATTTCTTTTCAGTAATTTTTCAGAAGATTAAGAAATGCGTGGTATGTAAAACTGCGAAGAGCGACGCGAAAAGTCACGTATCTAAACACTCTCGTAGCTGGACGTAGTGAGATGCGATCTCAACTTAAGACGAACTGCGAATCTTCTGGTTCTGTGTCCTTTTCCTGCGACTAAGGTCGAGAGAGGCCTTACTGCTGTCCTTGTTTTGGATTGTTTGTATCCCATTTTGATCGTGGACTATGACCGTCCAGTTTTCAAGTTTTTCTTTGAGGTTCCGAGAAATTATCCGCTGTGATGTCCTCTACATCGCATCTTATGCTGGCTTACGGTCGCAATTCCACCCACCTAGGCCGTGATGGTGTGCTCTGATGTGTCCTCCATTCTCATCTTGTCTTCCAATCCTCTGTTACATCATTTTAGGACGTCCTCTATATATACTTTGCTTTTTCACTCGTACTTCCTCCTCATTTCTTCAATCCATTTCTCCATGATATCCTTTTTTATATCTGCCCTTCGTTCTCGTCTTCTCTCGAGTACTTTCTGACGCTCTTCTATTCGTAGCTTTTTAGGTGGTAGGCTCGCTAATGCTAGGCCCCATTTATCTCCTCCAACATCTGATGGCAGTATTTATACTTCATCGCTTTACTCCAGATCTCAGCTGCATACAGCAAAACTGGGAGCATAGCCCTGGTCAAAACCCGTCTTTTTCGTACCTTTGATCCTCCAAGGCTTGATTCTTGACATCTTCATGAAGATTCTGTTTGCCTTTATGACAGTGCTCTGTCATATGCACATCCTTCTCTCTAATTACCCCAGATCCTTATTATCTCATCCTCTACCTCTATCTCTAATTGCTTCAGTTTCCTTCGTCCCGCCGTTATCACCATTTCTGTTTTTGCCATGACAATTTTTGTCCCCATCGGTCGCAGTTTCTTTTTTATTTATATCATAGAGTCGTTTGTGCGTCCGCTTCTAGCATTTCACTGGTGCTCGCCTTTACCACAACAGCCAGGCCGACGATCTGACTGTTATAGGCGATAGAAGAAGGCCACAGGATCGGTTCCGGGACCAAACCCTGTGATATTCCGGATATGATCTCAATGTTTTCTTCATAGGGAGTTTGTATGCTGATTCATTTGCCCTTCAGTTCTTTTAGTAGTCCTCTCCAGGTTACTCTTATTGAACGCATTCTCAACATCCAGGGTGATGAGGATGCACATTCTCTATTTTTGGCTTTTTTTATATTGTTTTTAGTTCTTATTGCATCTGGTGTTTCTACTACTTTTATTAAGGAATCTATCGTAGATTTTTTCGCTCTGAACTCGAACTGGCACTCATGAAATAGATTGCCGTGAGTGACCTATCACGTTCAGCAGATAGATTTGGCCTGAGTTGGTTGAATCTTTTTTGGGCTTCTCTAGTAGTATTACCCTAGAAGTGTCCCAAAAAGGGTTAAACACTAGAACAAACTAAATGTGATTTGGTTATAATTCCTCTTTGTTTCTGAAAGTTTTCTTCAAGCGCGCCTTGAAGAAGCTCCCAGACTGTGTCTCCCCATGCCACTTACTGGACACTACTCCGGTATCCGGCATTTGAAGGCCTTGTGACCGATACCTCAACATCTGAAACAGCAATCTCCTGTCCACGCCACTCGTGCACTCTGTTGCCACATGTCCATAGTGCCAGCATCAATGGCATTTAGTGAAATCAGACAATTGTACCTAAAATAAGAGGTAAAAAATGAATTTTATACCAAATAAATCCATATTCATTTAGGTAGAAAGGAAAAGAGTCAGTTAAGGTTAAAAAAACAGGCTGGTTTTGGTTTCAAGCAGGTTCGACCTCATCATTTTGGACACCCAGCCTCAACCCATACATCAAAATATTACTCCCTCTATCTCGATTACCATCTTGCAGAGTTACAACCGACAACCTCGCATAAATGCGCATATATTGCCGGCCCGAGTGGGAGGTTAATTAACTTGGAAGGCGGGAGTCCCCCGGATCGGCGGTCGTTACCGGGACGACCTCAGTATATTAACCGACCGGGCCTGCGGTCGCCTTGTCAGCCTAGCCGGCCGCCGCTGACCAAGAGAAAGAGGCCTGATTTATATTCAATTGGCCGTTCGGCGTTTCGCCGCAAGGATACACCCGGATAGCTTGATCGAGTGATCGGGAACCGTTTTATCGGGATAGGAAATTCTAAGGTCTTATTAATTGAAACCGAATCGGATTAATGAAGCCCACCTAATTATGAATATAAAGTTTATAATAATCCAATATGGAATGAAATTATTAAAGATTAATAAAAATTAATATTTTTTATGGGGGGGGGGGATGGAATAATTTTTTTACCTTTAAAATATTACCAGTGTTTTAAAAATGATGACGTAATATTCTGGGAAATCCTTTTCATTTTTTTTTTCATGCATGGGAAGGGAGTGATTTGCTGGGTGTAACGTTGCAGGCGGTGTAATATCCAAGAGGGCTTGAAACTGTTGTTTATGTAATGTAAGTCTTACCGGTGTCTGTAACAGCTGCTATTTCATGAAGTAATTATCGCGGTCTTGGAGGTTCTTGGAATCTTGAAACAATGCCTGACCGCACCGCAGTGCTGTCCACGCATAATAATGTGACGTTTACTTTTCTGCTGCTGACTTAGCTTTCTTCATTGAGTCTTGTGATTGTTTCCAGTTTTTACAAAGAATTTTATTCGTTTTATTGGGAAATCAAATGGATCTTCAATGGCGAATTTCTACGGTATTAATAACTACACGGGAAAAAATTCTTGTCACCGGCAACAAAAAAAGTACTAGCAGCAGAAGTCATTGATGTGATGATGCGACTTCAGCTTTTCTATCCTTCACCATCTCCGGCGTTTATTCACAATTCCGATGCTCAGTCCGGCCAGAGTCCCGTGAACCAGTTTTTCCGCAACAATGCAGACGACATATTTGAATTACAAATATTTCCCTGCCGTCGTGGCTTGAATGGGCAAGCTCCCGTTGTTTGCAGTTTCAATAATCGAGCGTTCTCGTCTGTTCTGTCGTCAGCGTTGGACTTTCGTCGTTACTCGTTACCATGAATAATTGATGTATTTTGTTGTTTTCCACTCGGGACAACAATACTAAAACTCGCTCTGATGAATGACTGCTGGACCTGGATGTGTGTTGTAAACGTGCTGCCGCGGGCGGCAAATCGTACGAGGTAGTTACGTATATGTGTACGAGTGAGGGCGTTTTTATCTCTATAGAAATAAATTTTTTGTTTTAAATCTGCTGCGACCCTAAAATCATATTAGTGATAAAATTGTTTTTTTACCGAAAATTAAGTTATTTTAGATAGGAACCTGTATTACCGACACTAACGCTTACTAGGGTAGCGCATTCTCGGTAGCACAAAAAATTGGGAATGTTAAATTAACTTCAAAAATCGTACAATTTTTTCATGAACGTACAATTTTCTAAAATGCAAGCGCCAGTGTTGGTAATACAGGTACTAATCTTAGATTATTAGTAAAAGTATCAAAATGTATTCTTTTATTGAACATTTTGTTAATTGGAGGCCTTCCTCCTCTTCATTTTCTGTTCCTTACGGGAAGTGACAGTAATACTAATGGATAACGGGCCCCGAGATATCCAATTTAAGGGAGCCATCAAAACAGAGATGAGAAATCAACCAAGCGTACATCGTATACCTACATTGCGTTAGAAACTGAATGTAGCGTCGTGTTAAGAATTTTTTTTTGTGTGTGGATAGGGATCATACAAATATAAGAGTGTTACCAAATATCATATATAGGTACATTCGGAAGGAGGTAAAGGGCTTATTTCATGTTTCATGGCTAAAAGGTTACATAAACATAGGTCCGCATTCCAGAAACGCTGCTTTACTGGGTGCTGAAATTTGATTTTTTCGATTGTATTCGCACCGCGGCGGAACCCTGAAGAAAGGGCCCTAAAATTGAAAATGCGATATCTCGAGAACCGTTTGACCGATTTGGACCAGTCAAAGTTCAAATTACGCGTCTTCGAGAGCTCTTCATTTTTCATTTACTATGCTCAGAGTTGAATTAAGCGAGTTATGTGCAAAAAACCCATTGACGATGTCTTCGCATGCACATTTCTCCGCCAGGGCGTCGATTAAATTTTTGAAAATGCCACCAAAATGAAGAGGGGGTCCAACTTTATGAAAAAAAAAATCAAAAAAAATTCTCGAGTCCAAGGCGGATGGAGCCTTTTTTTTGACAAACCCTCTCCACTACAGGTTTTCTTTTCGGTTCACTTCGCTATCTTTACCGGTGTAGGTGTAATCGAGCTTTCCATCTAAGGCGACTCACCCTGTATATTTCAAATTTGAGCAAAATATATTAAAAACTGCAGAAGCTAAAAAAAATAAATAAAAGATCTTAAAATTTCAACATCCTGTAGATCAGTAAAGAAGCGTTTGTATTATCTGTGAAATTTTGTTGAAAATTACATAAGAAAGGTTCCATTATTCCATTATTTTGTGACTAAGAGTTTCACCTACTTTTTTGCAACACCCTGTAGGTACATACATTGAAGAAGAAAACCTTGAAATGCAACGTATAAATACTTTGGAAAAATAATATTTATAGATCCAGTCAATATTTAAGAATCTAAAGAAACAGGAATTTTATTGAAGCGGCCTGGGAGTATAAGGAAATTATCCAACCGCACCCTACTCCGCCGCAGTATCCGTGTATGGAAATTGCCTACCGGTCAAATTTTATGGAATTTTGGGGATCGGTAGTAAGTTTCCTTGGACAGAAAACTCGTTTTCTCGTACCTCTTAATTTCTACATCGTTGCGCTATCCACACCCCCCGCCCTCCCCTGTCGTGGAGGTAATTCTTGCACTAAATCCATGGCTATTTTACGTAACAATAAAAAGTGATAAGAGATGAATGACATTAGATATAGATATTACAAAACAATATGCTATTCATTGATGCCGCGCTGGGAGTTAGTGGTTGAAATTGTTGACACGTGTTTCGTCTAACTTGGCACTCATCAGAATAATTTCTCTGATTAGAACAATACACAGCACATTTTCGCTCACTTTACCTTAGTTAAAAGATTGATGGAAATGACATCTGATAAAGTTCTGGTCATCTCCCTGTGAAAAACAATTAACTTTTCAATTTTATAAACAGTAGTAAGTCTACGAAGACGTATAATGCGAAAGAGTGCGTCGATTTAGTGACCGAATTGCCTCTAGGACAAGCTATTTTAGTATCGGCGTTTTTTCTATAATTTTTTATCAATAATGGCATTCAAGCCATTGAAGCTTGTTTTGAAAAATGTACTTTTTCTCCTTTTTCGTTCCTTAATCGCCTTCGCTTACTTGTGCATTTAGCCAGCTATATTCTTCTCGCATTGGTTGGGAAAGTTCTTTCCCAAGAGTCAGTGTTGCGTCCCACTTTTCATTTTTTACTTTCTTTTTAATCCTGTCATTTTCTGAGTCCTTCCTTGTGCATATTTCGCAATATGGACTGGACGTTTTACGGGTAATCTACCTGCAACACCTAAAAATTGGATATCAATTCAGACAAGGACAGTAGTTGAACCTCTCGCTTTTCATCGCGGAAAAATGGACACGGGACAGAAGATTCGCAATTTTCGCGTTACTCTTCGCAATTTTACATACCTAAGCATTTCTATAATCTTCCGCAATCATATAATTAATCCGTAAAAGAATATAGTTAATACATCCATCGCACCACAGAGCTATCCAAGAAGTTACGCACCTTCGGCTTAAAACGGAAATTACTTCATAATTTTTTTCACAATTCACAATTTTATCTTAATTATTCATTGGTCATCAGACCCAGATTTTCAATACCGCATTCATTCCCTAATTAAACGCAAACAGTCCATAATTTCTAAAGGTAAACGTCTGGGGGACTCGGTTGCTTGGAGCTTGGAAAAAGAGGTGCATTTAATATAATTTTTTGAAAGGGAAATTTCTGAAGGTGAGACGTTCTGATCGACTAGTCAGATTCTGGCCAGAAGGGTATTTTATTATAGGAACTCTAATACAGGGACTAATTATACTAATTATTGATTAATTAATTGTACTAATTATACTAATTATACAGGGACTCTTGCGCATTATACGTTTGGGCGTATTCTTAAAAGTTTATGGTTTCCACAGGGAGATGACGAGAAACTGGTCAGAACCTGATAGGCCAGGTCATTTCTCATTTTTTTTATGAAAAAGCCATGGATTTAGTGGCGGAATTATCTCCACGCCGGACAGAGAAATAGCAACGGCATAGAATAAGTGAACTATAAACGAGTTTTTGTGGGCTTATGCCCATGGAGGCCTGATCTGCTCATCGAACAGTACCGATTCCTAAAATTACAACAAATTTTAACATGAGCCAATACCGATTTTGCGGGGTCCTTCAGTTCAATTTGATTGATCATAAAATAAAATCTCTATACCTATGCCAAATGTTTATTTTTTATTTAGCGGCATAATATAAAACACTCAGTATATTTCTGGAACAATACGACTACGATTCTCGTTAGTATATTGATGACGTCACATCTCTGGCTGGAGGGTGGTGTTGGTGCTGGTGCTGGTGACTGGTGGTTCTAGTCCCGGAATGTCCACCCGCGGACCAGTTTTGCAATCAGGTCCCCTGAAAAAATCTACATCTTCAGCGGCTGACGGCTTTAATAAGAAATCAATAAATATTAGGTGCTAAATCTATGTTATATTAGCGGCTTTCAAGGAGAGAAGGCAGTCTCTGTAAATTGGTTCTGGTATTGTGTGCTTATTTATTATTCAGATTGTCAGTCTTGATATATTTTATGGTGCCGGTGCTAGTGCAGTAAACCATACCAGTATTTACGGCCGTTGAGTTTTTTCTGTTCTTGTATTGGTATAGGTAATTTCGCTGACTTAACTGATCGTCTTGATAAGTTTAATGGCTGTTTGGTTGCGACTTCCAAGAAGCTATTGAATAAAAATCGATGTGGCTGGATTTTATTAAATATTTTTTCCTCCCTTCAATTCAGACCGATTCAATAAATCCACATTACCATGAATGAATCTTAAAAATGTATCTAATCCATTGTGAATGTTAGGGGCAGATGTCGTCCGCAAAAGGAGAGGACGCTTAAGGCAAAGCCTTCGGCTAATGCAATTCTGTAAGTCCCGGAGCTTTCGACTAAAAGCTGATTAGAAACTTATAAATCACGGGAGGGTTTCCGCTGGTGACTGGTGAGCAAAACGAATGGCGTGAAAGTCGTCAGTCTGTAAACAATCTGCCGGCGATTAATGAGTTTAGTTTGTGTCGTCTTTCAGGAAACAATAATTGGAGTGACACTTCCTCCAAGGTCCCCGAAGAACTCAAGAACATAATCGAGATAAAAATACCCAGTTGTCAGCGTTCAGTATTCCCGCTTCTCGTCTGTCATCACGTTCCTTTGATAAGAATAATTCCTCGAGTCACGATTCCGAACGTTTCCTTGTAAACGGCCAAGTTCGTCGTTTTATTTTGCATAATTTATTATTGAGTTCCAGTACTTAGATGAGGCTTTTGATTACTGTTTCCAGATTCGTGCGAGAATATTATTTTTGATTTTATGAATTGATCATAAACTTACTCTACAATAATTACCTAGTACTTAGCTCTAAACTGACAGTAGGCACTGTAGGCGGTGGTTACTAGTTTTAGTTTTAGACGTATTAATTCCCTCCACGCAGCTCCGTATAAACAAGGTGCTGAAACGTTGATGAAGAACGGTCTCTGCATCTCTCACAACATGAGGAGGGTGTTTAGGTTTGCCAGGGTATAGGGGGCACTTCCGTTAGCAATTACCGTATTTTGTGACGTGATTTCCCCGGGGGCAGCCCCCATTCACCTATGCTAACGGTGAATCAACTCTCTGAGTTGCGGAGTTGGAATCCCTGTGTTACGGGACCGAGAGTGGGAAATTAATACCCGGTATCAAATATTCAGGGTAGTATTTTATTAGTGTCTCACCGAATGAGTGCGTTTCATACTCGCATATACTGGGGTGTTAGTAGGAAGAAATTTCGTCTGGAAGGTTTTCATGAAAAGATTCCAGATCAATTTGACCCTTTTTCATTTAAAGTGAATTTTTTATTAGACAGGTTACGTATTCTTATGGGTGAGGAGTTTATTTAAAAACATACGCTATGGGTCGTGTCATCTAAACTGGTCACGACGTCATCTGCAGAATTGCCATTAATTGAAAGAGTGATTGATTTACAGAAGTCTCCATGCTTTCAATTCGGCCGAGGTGGGATAATTAAAGCTACAAGACTAAGGTACACCTGGCATTTCCAACAATAACTTCTGGGGCTCGGTGTACCTTACTAAGTAGAAAATTTCATGCCTTACGTGACAATTGCAGAAAATTTCGACTCACCGGCGTCTCAGTATATTTTTAATTCAGTAAAGCTCTCTCCCGAAGCAAGGGAAACTAAAGCACTATAGTTAATTAATCATTTCATTCATAATAAACATTACATGGGGTGAGTCCAGGGTAAGGGAAGTTTTAGCACGAGTTTTTCCCAAACTAGCTATCATTTCACTATCGTTCAGGTAATAAAAATGATCTCACCTTATTCAATAGCTTCAACAGGTGTTGTACGCTTGTGAACAGTTTAATATGCCATGTTGCTGATTGTGGGGTTTAGCCTAATAAATTATGAAATACTGCCTCCACCTCTAAAAATTAAGCCTTTTCTACAGCACTAGTTATAGGAGGTAATAATAATTAAAGCCTACCTCCCAACTAAAACTACGAATTAATTTATCTAAATAGAGATCTAAATAGATGTCTCCTGCGGAGACTGACCTCGTCGTCTGAAAGGGAAAATAAAGTTGGCGTCCGAGGGTTAGTACGAGTAGTAGACCACCAGTAGGCTAGTTTTGCTCACATGATCCACAATATCAAATAATTTTTAAGTGTCCCGAAGCTCACTTTTTTCTGAGCTGCCCTGTTGTGATTTGATGTTTAAGTTTGATTTTTGAGACCAGAAGCAAGGCAATAAAAAAAAATAATAGTGCACTCACCTTGGAGAGAGGAATTCTCGGAATGCTGATGTCACAACTGATTATAGGCGCTAGTCACTTTAATTGCCGGTTAATGAGTTGAGAGATTTAATTTGAGTGATTTAGGTTGAGTTTTGAGTTATTCATGAAGGACCGTAGCGGAACCGACGTGAATGAGCGATGTCTGTGTCTCGACCAGAGGTGACCAGACGAATGTACGATTTTCTTCGTGAAAACGGGAATGAGGGTGGAAGGAGAGAAGGGATGGTAAATGCACTTGCTGTCCTTGCGTAGGTTTGCGTTTTTACGTAAAGACTATATTTGTTGTATATGCAACCACCTTTTCGCGTACATGAGTTCTGAACATGCCCTTTTGTCAACTTCCCGTAAAAGAACTCCTAAATTAACAAAAAGTGTTTGGGGACATTATACCAGTTTACATCAAGCTTTCTATGGTAACGAAGGCATAATACAATAAATTAAGTGCCTTGTTTCGTGAAATGAGGAAGGAAAAATTATGAGCTTGAGGAATAAGTTGAGGAAAGTGCCGTAGTTATTGTTGCAACGACAAACCGCAAAGGAACGGCGGCAATAATTGCGCGTCAGACTCGGAACGTGTTTACCGAGCGGTTAGTAAGCTGGTGTTGGTACTTCTTGCACTAACAAGGTCGGGGAGTTTATTAAGGACGTATGGGAGTATTCTGAAAAAGTACTTACTTGGTGATATAACCTTCTCTAACTCCCGTAGGATTCATGTGAGTTTGCAATGGAAATCCAAACTTTGTCTGGATATTTGTTACTAACCTCACTTTATTTATAAACAAATTAACTTACAATAGTTTATAATAATCATTTTTAGTATTATTTATATTACAATAACCTACATTTAATTAAACTTCGTCTTTCACAACTTGTCTTGTCGCTTGTTTAGTTGAGCTCTAACTTCACATTCATTTTACAAACTACTCTACTTCTTCTTCTTTAGTTTCTTCTGCATGATGTTAATACTTGCGTTGACAGGCTTCGTAAAAAATTCAAAATCTCTCCGAGAACGCAGGAAATATCTCTTCGGGGGAGGAAAAAATAATAAAATCCTTCGCGCACTTACCGCGATTCAACTACCTTCTTTTACTACAGTGCGGCTTTTTTTAACCAATGAGAGAGAGGCGGGAAATGCGAATTTCCTTTTTGTAAAGCTCCTAACTACCCAGACTAAGCTGGGTTAAGTTAAAATGCCTCTAATAGAGATCTGTAATGATGGTAATATTACAGTTTTGAATAATTTCTATTTTCTTCTTCTACTCAGGGAATTAGAGATAAGTTTATTCATCGAGAGATGGCGCTAGTTGTAGTATAGAAAACGTGAATCACGTTTACAACATTCAACACTATACTCCACTCTCTGTCTTTTGCCTCGCCAATTGATCTTCCTCTAATATCTTCCGAACTACTAGGCTCTAATAGGTTCTAATACAATTTTAATAGGTGCAAATAAAGGTTATATTTGCAAAGGTTCCGAATGCCAGCATTGTCTTTTTTATATCTATTTTAGCATTATTCCATGAAATATCTTTTTGAAATATAGGTAGCCTGGAACATTTTAAGTGAACGTTAGGGCTCTTAATAGTCAACAGTACTATTTCTTATGATGTCTTTTTAATGATGGCGGAACACGTGAAACTTCAATTTTAAGAGCAATAATTCGATAGAATTTTGAAAGGTTGTGCCATAACAAACAATGAAAGAAACATTTTAGCGTTTATGTGATAATTTGATACTTTGCCGCATCTTAAATGGTTTTTATATCTTCTTGACCCACATTTGGTAGACTTTTTACATTTACATGTCAAATGCACATGCAGACATAGACATAACAAAAGTTAATGTTACCAAGATACGGCCAAGATAGTTTTAGTTTATTGATACTTGCGGGCCTTGTCCTCATCCATTATTATTGTGGCCGGTGCCGGTGCCGGTGCTTGTAAGCTGCATTTTAAACAATACGTCTACCTGAAACTTCTCTGCTCTGCATCTCTTGATCGATGACCTTAACACGGTTACCTTGTCGCTGCTCGGCGGGCTTCTCTCTTTTCTTCGTGCACGCCAGGCCAGCTAATGTTTAGTTTATTATGTTGGGAGCTTTAAAAAGGGACACAGTGGCGCGCTTCTATCTCTCCATCTCTCCGTTGAGGTAAAAAAGCTGTCCGTCCTGTCATCTATCTAGTCCTGACAAGGAGACAAGGTATAGTCGCAGATTATCAGAAACTTGTGGTTTGTTTGTTTTTTCCTCATGGGGATCGGTGTGCTGGAACTGGAAAGATAAGGCATCTTATTCTTATCCGCTTACGGTCCCAAAATGATATTCAGTTACCTCTTCCATAGAGGAAATAGAGAAAAGTTTGGGTTTTAAGTGATGTATGATTACTTTAAATGTTATCGTTTGTTTCATTTTTCATTATTCATGTCAGCTAAAGTACGGTTTATGGTAGCTGGGTAGATGTAGCGTGAAAAACTTCCAAAAACAGACCCTCAGTTTTTTTTTTTTTTTTTTTTTGTTTCATTAAACTTGGTGGACCACTCTTGTTATGGAGTTATTATGTAGAGGGGTGGGACGAAGTATAAAAACGGGGGGGAACATTTTTTTGCCTCTAGTTAGCTGCGAGTCGTCGGACAAATTTTTTTTTGTAAAAAACCGACATATCGCTAGAGCGCACAACCTGGTGTGACGCAATCGCGGATCCGTTCATTACTCACCAAGATCCTGATGGTTTCCCATAGTCTACAAGATATCTTGAAATTAAATCTTATCATTGTAAAGTCTTAATTGTTTTTTCCATAGTCTTCAAAATATCTTTAAATTATCAATATTTCATATATTTTTTCCATAGCTTCCAAGATACCTTATAACTACTTCATAGTATTGTTGATTGGTCTTATTTATATTTTTCCAAAGTCATCAAATAATATCTTGAAATTATTAACATTTATTTATTTTCCATAGCCACGTATTTCCATAGTAAGTATAAGAATAATTATTGATGTCCCTGATGTTTTCCCATAGTCTACAAGATATCTGCAAATTGAACCTTATTATTGTTATCTTAATTGTTTTTCCATAGTCTTCAAAATATCTTAAATTTATCAATATTTCATAAAAAAAATTCCATAGCCACCAAGATATGTACCTTATAACTAATACTCCATAGTATTCTTGATTTGTTTGACATTTCTCAGTCATCAAAATATCTTAAAATTATTAACATTTCCTATATTTTTTTCATAGCCATCAATTTTCCATAGTATAAGAATAATTGATGCTCTTGATGCTTTATTCCCATAGGCTACAAGCTCGGCTACAAGATATCTTGAAATTAAATCTTATTATTGTAAAGTCTTAATTGTTTTTCCATAGTCTTCAAAATATCTTAAATTTATCAATATTTCATAAAAAAAATTCCATAGCCACCAAGATATGTACCTTATAACTAATACTCCATAGTATTCTTGATTTGTTTGACATTTCTCAGTCATCAAAATATCTTAAAATTATTAACATTTCCTATATTTTTTTCATAGCCATCAATTTTCCATAGTATAAGAATAATTGATGCTCTTGATGCTTTATTCCCATAGGCTACAAGCTCGGCTACAAGATATCTTGAAATTAAATCTTATTATTGTAAAGTCTTAATTGTTTTTCCATAGTCTTCAAAATATCTTAAATTTATCAATATTTCATAAAAAAAATTCCATAGCCACCAAGATATGTACCTTATAACTAATACTCCATAGTATTCTTGATTTGTTTGACATTTTTCAGTCATCAAAATATCTTAAAATTATTAACATTTCCTATATTTTTTTCATAGCCATCAATTTTCCATAGTATAAGAATAATTGATGCTCTTGATGCTTTATTCCCATAGGCTACAAGCTCGGCTACAAGATATCTTGAAATTAAATCTTATTATTGTAAAGTCTTAATTGTTTTTCCATAGTCTTCAAAATATCTTAAATTTATTGACATTTGATATTTTTTTCTCATAGCCACCAATTTTCCATAGTAAGTATGTAAAATAATAATAATTGATGTCCCTGATGTTTTCCCATAGTCTACAAGGTATCTTGAAATTGAATCTTATTGTAAAGTGTTTATTGTTTTTCCATATAGCTTCCAAAATACCTTATAACTACTCCGTAGTATTATTGATTTGTCTTATATTTTGCACAGTCATCAAAATATCTTAAAATTATTAACATTAAATGTTAATTACACGCAACAGTGGGTATGGAAAAAAATATATAAAATTTTTATATATTTTTTTCCATACCCACTGTTGCGTGTAATTAAGAAAATGCGGTAGTGAGAATAATGGGTCTGATGACCAATGAATAATTAGATAAATTAGGAAATGCGGAGAAATAAAGGAAAGCGTGGACTTACGTTTTGAAGTAAGTTGCTCTGCTTGTCGAATTTCTTGAACTTCTTGATAACTCAGTGGATGCGGTGATGCACGTATTAACTATTAATTGTCTTTGCGTTTAACTGCGGATTAATTGCTGATATTATAAATGCGTAGGTATATACCTATAAACAATTGCTGAGACGCGGAAAGTCACGTAAAATGTAGACACTCCCGGTTAGATCCGGACGGAGTCAAAAAATGTGCGTTCTCTACGAAAGACGAATTGCGAATATATGCGTTGATCCTGTCTTCTCTTCCTGCGAAAGACGAAAGGTCCTGTCCTGTCCTTGTTTTGGGTTGTTTATTCCAATTTTGCAGTTGTGGGTATATTACCAGTAAAACACCCGATTCATTGCAAAAGTTCACACAAGGGCGCGGAAAGGACAGGATTAAAAATGAAAGTGAAAAATGAGAAGCGGGACGCAACACCCACTAATAATCCATAGTATAAGAATAATTTTGATGTTCCTGTGAGATATTGCTGTTTTGGTTTTTAGTTTTTTTTTTACAAAACAGGAGTCACCGGGAGTAACGGACAGATAATTCAAGGGGAGACATTCAGGGCATAATCCAGGGGGATTTTCATAGGAGCGAAAAAATTCGCCCTCGTAAATTCATATTTCTTATATGTATAGGGTTACGGTCAATTTTTGTGCATTGGGGCGAATTGGGGTGTATTAGGGGCGAAGGAGGGAGGGGAAAGATAAAACACACGAAATCGGACATAACTCTCATAACTTTTTCCACCGCGCAGCAAAAAAAAAACAACAATTTTCTTGGATTGGCCGCTTATAGATTGATTATACCTAATTAAAAAAATAAATAAATGGCGTATAAAAGAAAAAAGCCTTAGTTTTTTTCATGAAGAAGGGGGTCGGGTGATTTTTTTTTATTCAACCGAGAGGTTTTTCCAATCCCTTGAAAATGAGCCCGGCCTGAGATCTGCCATTTGATTAGGAGGGGCGGGAGGTTTAAAAAAAAGTTTTATTTTGTATGTTCAATTTTTTTTCATTCATTAGGTACATACAGGGTGTTAAGAAAATTACGGATAAACTCTTCAAGTACATTGTAGGGGACACTCAGTAGAGTACGGGAAAAATAATTTAAAAAATTCTGGTCTTCAATTTGGTGAGATAAAAAATGCCAAAGTTAACATTTTACTATCTTTGTTTTTCGGTATGTATTTGCAAAAACTAGATGATTTTACAGATATAAAAAGGGTACTTTAATCGTTATCAATTAAAAAAATTGCTTAAGGTGTATTACTGGCTTGGAAAATTTAATAAGAATTTTATTTCTTTTCTAAGATGCTGAAAAAAAAGCATTTGGCAACAACGTTTTGATACCTTGACTACCTACATTGTTAGAAATTAGACGAAATTACCAAATAATACCAACAACTGTTATCGTGTTAAACGTTGCCAAATTTATTGTTCAATATTTTGCTTATATCGTTTAAAATGTAGCTCTGGATTTTTTTAAATTATTTTTCCCGTACTTTACTGAGTGCCCCCTACAATGTACTGAAGAGTTTATCCGTCATTTTCTTAACACCCTGTATTTATAAAATTAGATGCGTTTTCAGATCACAGATTGTGATAATTCCGATTATAATTTATAGAGGGGTGATCACTGATCAGTAACTCGCGCACTCCGAATACAGGGCGATATAGAGGCCATTAAAATTAAGGATATTCTGCAAAAAAAAAATTGAATCCAACGGTTGGTTTTCAAGTTCCAGAGTTTCCCTCATCCGAGTTTAATAGGTAATTTTTTCAATAACCGTGATAAAAATTAATTAAAAATCCAGGTTACTGTAATGTCCGGAACGGATACTAATTGTTATAATTCATCAATTTTATTTCACAAAACCTATTTGCAGAGGAGTTGAGAGTGTTGGAAATTGATACCATACCTAAATCTGAACGAAATTTGAAGTTTGGCAACCGCCTAAACTCAACTTAGAATATAAAATATTCAAATGCCTTCGTTGCTATGGAAATAAAAATAATAACAATACCATCTAACCAACCCGAACTTATTCACATGTTCAGTGCAGTGTTGCCACCTTTTTTTTTTACAAAAATGGTCATATCTTTGGAAGAAATGAACTTACAACTAACACTGCAGTAAGAAAATTTACCACTCAGTGAAGTTTACCGCAGCATGTTCTGAGTGCGCGAGTTACTGATCACCCTGTATAAATTTTAGAAAAAAAAATATTTTTTTTTTATTGTAGGCATAATAATTATCTGAAAAATCTTTATGGCGCATAATTATAATAATAATAATGAGTCTGGCTGGATCTTTTGTCTAATCGACCTTCCCAAGTTGCATTGCCCGTGGTCAACTGGTCGGTCCTTAGAGTATGTAGCTACTAAGAGGGACGTTCGTTTGTTTTTTCCGCAAGATAATTAGGTACCTCTATGAACGACTAGAACAAAAACTTTGGGTGGTATAAATAAAGTTAGGAATTTGAACAATCTGCATTTATAGCTCTAGCGACTTACCAGCAAACAAAGAAAAAGCAACAAATAACAAATAATCCATTGACTTGATAAGGCTTAAGGTCAGTAGTTGTGATTGTGAACGAAACGAACTCGGAACTCTATTCATACTCGCCTTTAGTATTTAAAGGCTGGAGTTTAGCTTGCTTGGCTCTGTGGTAGTGGTAGTGGTAGTGGTAGATATTGCACGTCATTCAGCGGCGTACGTGTTCGCATAATAATATGTTTTATTATGCATTGTGTTCAGGTTTTCTGTCTGCCAGCCACCAGCCATGGAACTGGCTATTCGATCGTCGTTTTTGTTCATTTTTTGTTCTATAGTTTTGCAGTCGTTTCCTCTTCATCATCGACCCGACACTCATGAACTGGACACCGCGACTTTACATTACACACTGTTGTCGGTTATTTAAAAAAACAAAATTGTCTAATTTTTTTTTTCAGACGAATGCTGTAAATAACATGGCCTAAATGGCCTCAAAAATCTACGCAAGCAAAATGGTTGTTATCTAAAGGTAACAAAAGAACTAAAAAAATTATTTATTTTCAGAAAAAAACTTTTGTTAAATTTTCCATCCAGCCAAGAAAAAGTATAATAACTCTTCACAATAACATTGTGCAGCGCTTAGTTACCTATAATGAAATTTTTGTAATAATATTAATGAAGCAAAACATGTCTCGTGCTGATTAGGGCAGCGGGTAGAGTGACAGCTAGTATTACGGAGCGGTGTTTTTAGTGTTAGTGTATTTTTTTACAAGCGGATTCTCCAAACCGGTAATGGGGTAATGTCAATGGGAATCCACTTTTAAGTGGTCCTCGAAAAACGCCACCTGAATATCCAAATTTGTTTTTTTTTCCGATCAAAAAATAACAAAACTCAAATAGCCAGTCATTGAAAGATAATAATCCTTCAAAGTGTTTGTTTTTTAGCCTTTCCGGACCATGTATAGGTACCGGGTGTAGTACGGGTAATTACGAGTATAAAAAAATTAATTGATGCCTTCACGAAATCGAACACATATCGGTGCGATGTTTGTATTTTTTTTACGTTTCAGAGCCTAGCAATATAGAGTGTTTGGTAACTGGACAGTCAAAATGAAACGTGTCATGTATAAAATCGTATTCTAAGCACAAAAAGAGAGAATAACTTTTTTCAGATCAGGAAATATTTCCAAAAATGTAAAACTGAGGCTGCTAGAAAATATATTTTTGTAGTAACTGGGCAGTCAAAATCGAATGCCATGTATAAAATCGTATTTTAAGTATAAAAGAGAGAATAACTTTTGTCAAAATCAGGCCTCGCTTAGGAAATATTTCCAAAAATGTAAAACTAAGGCTGATGAAAAAACATTTTTTAGTACCCGAACGAACAGTCAAAATCGAACGCCGTGTATAAAATGAATTTTAACCATAAAAGGGGGAATAACATTTTTCAAGATGAAGCCTCGTTTTAAAAAAATATTTACAAAAATATCAATGCTAAGGCTGCTAAAAGGTATTTTTTTAGTAACTGCACAGGACATCCAAAGTCGAACTTTAAGTATAAAATCCCATTTTAAGCATAAAAGAGAGAACAACTTTTTTCAAGACGCGTCTCGCTTAGGAAATATTTCAAAAAATGTAAAACTAAGGCTGCTGTGAAAATGTGTTTTTTTTAGTAACTGGGCAGTCAAAATCGAACGCTCTATATACATAAATTCGCATTTTAAGCATAAAAGAGAGAATACATTTTTTCAAGATCAGGCCTCGTTTAGGAAATATTTCCAAAAATGTAAAACTAAGGCTGCTGAGAATTTTTTTTTTCAGTAAAAACCATCAAAATCGAACGTCATATATACAATCGTATTTTAAGCATTAAAGAGAGAACAACTCTTTTCAAGATAAGGCCTCGTTTAGGAAATATTTCCAAAATTGTTGTTTAGTTACTAAAAAAAAAATTTTTCGCAGCAGGCTTAATTTAACATTTTTGGGAATATTTCATAAACGAGGCCTCATCTTGAAAAAAGTTATTCTCTCTTTTATGCTTAAAATATGATTTTATACTGGATGTTTGATTTTGACTGCCCAGTTATTAAAAAGTATATAAATTTTTTACCAGCCTTAGATTTATGTTTTTGTGAATATTTCCTAAACGAGGCCTCATCTGGAAAAAAGTTATTCTCTCTTTTATGCCTAAAATATGATTTTATACATGGGGTTCGAATTTGACTGTCCAGTTAGTAATAAAAAAAATTCACAGCAGCCTTAGTTTTACATTTTTGGAAATATTTCCTAAGCGAGGCGTGATCTTGGAAAAAGTTGTTCTTCGTTATATGTTTAAAATATGATTTTAAACGTAACGTTCGCTTTTGGCTGCCCAGTTACTTAAAATAAAATCTTTTAGCAGCCTTAGTTATATATTTTTGGGAGATATTTCCTAATTGAGGCCCGTTCTTGAAAAAAGTTATTCTCTCTATTATCGATGGTTAAGATGTGATACCACGTATCTGCATTTTCAGTGAAAATGAGTTATACACATCAAAATTCGCAGAAAAATTTGCTCTATATTTCTGGTGATACCTGTATGTATTTAACCAATGGATTTCAACAGAACCTCAGTGTAGTGATACCTCGCATTTGTGTTGAGATCTAACTTGTGTGATTCCTCGTATCTTCCTCAGTCTTACGTGTTTTGTAGCAATTTTGTATATACGAGGTATCACATCTTAACCATCGTTATGCTCTCTATGTTTTGATTTGATAAAATATTATTTATACGCCAACAAAGTAAAGTAACTGAACTTGTGATGACTGCACCTACTAATATATACAAAAATAAATTATGGTAAATAACATTATTTTTGCCCTGCAGTTTGGAACCGTAAATTTTAGCTTTTTTCAATATTTCACAGCATTGAACGGCCACAAAATAAACTTCCTGTTGGTGAGCTTATATTCATAATGACTCACTTATTTTTTTTACATTTTCTAATTCTAAACTCAATAATATCCTGCTTCCTGCTGCCTTTTAAATTAATTTTCATACTTCTGAAACGTCTCTGCTGATGGCAACACCGTCCTCGACGACAGTAATGCTGGTTGAACAGCCAATCACTAAAAAGGCAGTGTTGGTGTTGGTGTTGTAGAAATATTGAGTGTGAGTGAGTGAGGTGGAGGTGTGCGCCTTCTTCAGGCCAGGCAACTAACAGGCCTGCCTAGTCCTAGCGGCTTAGCCAGTTCCTCTGCTGAGTCACAGTATAGAGCCTATACTGTGGCTGAGTGCAGAGTTCTAGAGTTTAGTGTTTTTGCTCGACTACCCAGTCGCTCCTCGCGGAAGCTGTGTCACACGTGTAAGTGTAATCGTCGAACCCGCGATACTCTCTATAATAGCTCTAGCTATGGAGATGGTCTAAACTGGGGCATTCAGCATTTATCAGCAGGCGTTTCATAATGTCCATTCCCTATACTATTATATAGGACCTAGGGTCAGAGCTTGGTCAGAGGGTTCCCCCAGTCCCAGCTTTGCTATTATAGTCTTGTCTAGCTTTAGGCTAGTAGATCGAGCGAGATTCGTATGTTCATAATCATAACTAGCAGCTGTCAGTTTGAGGGTGTGTGTGTGTGTGTTTTAGTACAGCAGCTAGTGCCGCCGCTCTGTTTATTAGTCCAAGTCCATGAAGAAACCCCCTATAAACTCATATGGTGCGCGTGTGTGCGCTCGACGGCAATAACAATTATTGCGTTGGGGGTTGGTGTAAAAGTGAAGATCTTTAGAAAGTGGAGAATTGTGGTGGTTTGTTCCACTTTATTTTATAAGTTCAGTGATAAGGATACAAGTGGGAGAAGAAATAGTTGTACCTAAATGGTATTACTCGCAAAACACGGTTAGTTTATTTAAATAATAATTTTACATAATAAGCACTTCATATAATAATTCATTATTTTTAAAGGGATATTAGTACCTCTCATAAATAGAAATGGGAAAAAAATTCAGCTCATACAGGGTGTCAAAGTTTTAAAAAATAACAGTTTTTGGTTATTATAACTCGTTGAAATTTGAACTGATTTTGATGAAATACCCTTAATGCCATTAACAATAAACAAACAAAGATCTCTAATTTGACTATTTCAGGTTTTGTAGATTTCTTCCAGTGGCGTAGATATTCAGGGTATGCGTCTCTCTTCCATCCCTTATCTTTTACACCACTGACTTACTGACTTCTTGGAAATGCAAAAACGTTATCGATTGATTAGTTCATGCACTGTAGACTGTAGAACAAAAATTTTTGTAATATTTTTTTCATACAGTGCACCGTTTTTGAGATACATATTTTGAAGTTTCCTCAGGTAATTTGCATTGCAAAATTATTTATTGCATTAAAAAAAAAACTTGAAATATCTCAAAAATATGAAAAAATTAAATAATACTTTTTTGTTCTAAAATATATTGAATAATAATTGCAAAAAAGTGAGTGGCGTAAAAGATAGAGAGAGAAAAGGGGCTCCAGCACCACTGGAAGACACCTACCAAAATTTATACTACCCCTTTAAATTTGTCCCAATATCTCTAAAACACCATGTATGTAGGTAAAAGGTGACGTTTGATACAAAATATTTGAACTAATCTCGGGTATACCTAACCTATAATGTTCCCACTCCTCAACAATAGTCAGTTATCCAGTCTCAGCATCAAAAGGGAGAAATTATTCTTTTTCTGTTTAGGAAAATTTTGACTTCGCTAATGGCTTGTGCTCGGGCTTGTGCTTTCAAAATTATGACAAATGACACGCACACCAAAACTGTCAAGTGTCTTTTACAACTGTCATATTTGACATATTTTGTCAAAAAAATACCAAATATGCCATTAGTTTTAAAAAGTTTGGAAAATGTCCAAGGAAAACGTTGCTTGAAGTTTAATTTTTCACCTATTTAGCAATTTCGAACCCTACTGTAGCAAAATTTTTTTTTTTTCAAAAATTCGAAATTACGCAAAATTATTCCTTTATATCATATTCACCTTTTCAATGTTTTTTTGTGACACGTTATCTTATAAAAAAAAGCGGAAGCGAAAATTATGTCAAAATTGATAAAATCTTGATGCAAAGTTGATTATACAGATGTCGCTAAAAGGTACCACCACTGCTCTACCACAGATTCCTGGGTAAAAAATATGACGATTTAACCAAAATTATTTATGTCCAAAAAGGCACCCTTCTCAAGATACAGCCCTTAAAAGAGGGTCAATCTAAAACACGTTTTCCAGAATAAGTCAAAAATGGTTTAACTGAGAAACTTCAAAACTTCAGCGCTTACTACTATTGTTAAAACCAATAAACTGACAGTCTTGCAAACATTGACATTGTATAGGTGGTTCCTGTTTTTGATGTCACGTCTCACTTTTTACTGCAGAACTTTTTCATCCGTACGCCACTGATTGATTCTGTATTCTTTATCCAAAGCCGTAAGTATTCCTAAAGCGAGTTCTAAAGTT
This sequence comes from Malachius bipustulatus, assembly GCA_910589415.1. Taxonomy (NCBI): domain Eukaryota; kingdom Metazoa; phylum Arthropoda; class Insecta; order Coleoptera; family Melyridae; genus Malachius; species Malachius bipustulatus. The sequence continues at coordinate 59,756,438 of OU342630.1, forward strand.
TTTGTCCTCTTTTAAAAGTTTGGTATCTTGCATGCATGGTTCGCGACACCCTGTATACATATTTTTTTATACACAGGGAAAAATGAAAGGTGATTCCCCAGGTCGTTCTAAGTTCATATTAACATCCGCAAATGTACCGTTTTCGAGATACAGGGTTGTCAAAAAAAAAAAAATCAGTTTTTTTTGGCGATACATATCCCGAGAACCGTTTGAGATACAGAACCCAGTTTTTGTACACATCTTTCATTAATATTATGTACCTACTTAAGACGGCAAATTCATTTTTTATGTAGCAGTGAAATAAATCATAAAAAAATATGAAAAACAAGTAATATTTTTATCCACAACCAAAAAATGTTGCTACTTTCATGTTTTTCATCATAAAATGCTGTTTTTCTCGGAAACAGTTCACATTAAAGCTATTGATCAAGAGCGATAGTATTTTTTTAAATATAGAAAATGCTAATAGAGACCCTTATTAAAACATTATAAATGGTATTTATTAAATATTAGAAGGCATTCAGTTTTATAAGTTAAGCTATCCTTTCTTCTGTTCTTGACTTTCTGAATATTTTCTAATAATACCATTTTTGAAGTTGTCTACCTCTCCAGCGTTCAATGAAAGAAAATCACAAAATATATCAATGAAAGATGTCAGTTAGGAAATTTGTATGAGACCCTGTATCTTATAAAATATACATTTCCGGATACCCTAAATATTATTATTTCTTGAAGCTTGAAGAAAAAGGGACGGAGTCTAATATCTGGCTCGAAACTGGGGTGGTAAGCGTTATTGCTATTATAAGACCGGCGCAGATGTTAGGACTAGACCTGAGATTCCATTCAGTCAACCTGTAATAATATTTATCTAGGATTTTAGTTAAAAAAAGTAAAAACTCGTCTAAAATCAAATTCAACAGTCCAACCTATCTTTCCCTTCTATTCTAACCCAACATGATCGTCAAGAATTCAATAATAGGTTGTAGGGTGTGTGCTCGGGTGTGTGGTACCGGTACGAGTATGTTTCTTTAACCCCGCACTTGAAACATTTTATGTCGTAATTTTACCGCAGATCACCTTCGTTTTAACGTAATAACAACTTGATGAATTAATATTTTCCAAGAACCGAGACTACTGTTTGTTGGAAATATTTGCCAATCCAATCAGTGTAATAAAATAATTGAAACACAATATAGTCCAGTCATTACGTCGGAAATAACGGGTTAGAAATGCAAATGAACCGAGAAAGCCAAATTTTGGATATTACGTAGGGGGGGCCTAGAAAAGCTTAACTTCAAATTGTCGACCAAAATTACCTTGTGCATTTTCCGCCATCTTGAAAAAAGAGTTAAATTCAGTTTTTTCATCATAACTCGGTTCTCCGATGAGATAAGAAAATTTTTATGCAATACTTTTTTGTTGCTTTTCTTACAATCTACAATTAAGGTCCTTTACATTTTTTACGTATCATTCATTGTTATCGAGATATCGATCTAAAAATCCATAAATTTGGGTAGTGAATTTTGTTTTTTGCTGTTTTCTTTTTTCTCATGAAAGATATCGAAAAAATGTCTAATATCAAACTTGTAGAGCGTATTCAGGCCTACAATTTCATTTTTTCATTTTTAATTTTGGACAAAAATTACGACCTCTAGCGCGCTGCGAAGTTGACCGGAGCGCGCCCGACGCTGCAATGTGCGTCTCGCCATACAATAATAATTGTACTAGATCTAGTACTTTTTCACTAAATCTAGTGATCTAAGTAGTAGGTACGTACTGATGAGAATCTAGTACTTTTTTGAAATTCGCCATTCTTATCTAAACCTGTAAGGTGCATATGTGCATTCAGTACCTACTTTAGGTTAATTAATATTAATAAATAATAGTAACCTAATAACAGTTCTAACAAAACAACAAGATTTTAATTTTTCTTTCATGAATTTCTTTCATTTCTTTCCGACTGACATGAGACTTGCAGGAACTAAAACTTCGGAAAGGGTTAGACGTTCTAGGAAGAACCAGTCACCAGAGTTCCATACGTTCGATGAAACTACTGCTCCGAAAGTTAGCCAGGAGAAGTTTCTTGCAAGGGACCAAAATAAAAACAACTTAATACAAATGCTTCGCCGTTATTTTACAAAAACCGGAATAAAAGAAGAGCAGGCTTTTGAGGACGCTGATACTCTCATTGTAACCACAGCAATTAAAGAAGCATCGATTTATGACTCTGTGGAAATCGTCGGCGAAGATATCGATCTTTTGGTCTTAATTACCGGACTTGCACAGGACAAAAACAGAAAATATTTTTTCGCAAACCAGCGAAAGGAAAAACACCGGCAAAACTGTACTCTCCGAATAGTTTCAAGCATGATAAGTCTGTTCTTGAGAATATTCTTTTCATTCATGCTTTCAGCGGTTGCGATACCACATCGTCTTTTTATAATATTGAAAAGTCGAAATTCATCAACACCCTGAGAAAAATCCGACCTTACGGTCATCAATACGAAAGCTATTCCTTATCGCTCTGTATGGCGGTGATAAAGAGGAGACATCGATTAATATTTTGCGGTTCCACCGCTTCGCAAAATCAATGACGCAATAATCTTTCACTACTCCCACCAACGGAAAGCGCAATCTGCCAACACATTTTCCGGACATATCTACAAGTACAAACGTGGCTCGGATTTTTCAAAGATCCCAGGAATAGGGTTGGTGACAGAATAATTACGGGCTTGCACCAATTAGCACCACAGCCCACAGCCGAACCCGCTCCACCTGAACTTTTAAAACTCACTTCATGCAAATGTAAAGGAAAGTGTGGGGCTGCTTGTGGGTTCAGGAAAGCAGGGATTAGTTGCTTCGTTATTTGCCAGCACTGTAGTGGACAAATATGCAACAACGTCGCCAGAGTCGACATTTTATTCAACGACGATCACGATGATGATGATGATTTTGATGTTTCAACCGTCACAGCATCATTTCCTGCGATTCAAGAGTCTTCACGACTCGAAGAGTCTGCCGAGGAGGAACTTCTACAGCCAGGACCATCAAAACGACAAAAAATGTTTGAAAAAATTGACCACCTTTAATTATTATTTTTTACTACACAAAAATTATTTGATCAATAAATCTCATGTGTTTGATTCATAATTTAGCTGGATTATTAATTTATTTTGTATTGCAATAATTCCCTGAACAACCTTTCATTCATTTTGACGTGTGGATACAACTGTGCGAGCGGCAAAAAATCAAAACTGCACAGTCTTACCGACTTCGCGGCGCGCTAGAGGTCGTAATCTTTGTCGAAAATAAAAAATAAAAAAATGAAATTGTAGGCCTGAATACGCTCTACAAGTTTGATGTTACACATTTTTTCGATATCTTTCACGAGAAAAAAGAAAATTGCGAAAAACAAAATTCACTCCCCAAATTTATGGATTTTCGATCGATATCTCGATAACGATGAACGATACGTAAAAACTGTAAAGGGCCTTAGTTGTAGATTGTAAGAAAAGCAACAAAAAAGTATTGCATATAAATTTTCGTATCTCAACGGAGAACCGAGTTATGATGAAAAAACTGAATTTAACACTTTTTTTAAGATGGCGGAAAATGCACAAGGTAATTTTGGTCGACAATTTGAAGTTAAGCTTTTCTAGGCCCCCCCTACGTAATATCCAAAATTTGGCTTTCTCGGTTCATTTGCATTTCCAAATGTATATAATGACTGGACTAATAGGTTTATTACGAAGATAGGAAATTTATGATCCACTTTATAGCATAGTTCATATCAGTTAATGAAACTTTATTTATGTATGTGCAACCCATTGGAAGCGATATATTTATTTATATTTATACCAAATGCAATAAACCGATTGAATATTTTTCATTCTCGCATCTGTATAGGTATGTCGTGTGCGGTCTGGGTTTGTTATTACATGACACTTTACTTACTACATTACCATGAGAATGAGAATATGAATGCCTATAAAATAAAGATACTACATATGTGTGCATGTGCAGCAGCTTAGTGTTAGTGTTGTATTTCATATTAGGTCAGGTGTGCTCTGTACGTATTACGGACTATACGAACGTACTACGTACAATAATGCCCGTCCTCTCGTATTTATAGGTTATGAAATGAATATGCAACAGAATTTATTTCGTTTACACTTCATTACATTACAAGAACTTTGTATGGTTTATTCATGACGTTACCTCCCAGTAATAAGCTATATTGCTATGGGAAACTAACATGGTCGATGATCGATCTATAGCTCTGCTTACAATATACATATAGAGGTACTCATTATCATTATACACAGTGAACGAATTAAATCACAACGCAATACCTAAGGCCCTGAACGTAAAAGTCACATCCCTACCAAAAAGTGTCATCGAATCGTCGATTAACGGCACTAAACGACAGAGAGACAGAGAGCGCATCCATCTATTGTCACCACTGCATTGTTTAGAGTCACTAATTAGTTACTGTAAAATGTAAAACATCCGAACGACAAACGACGCACACATTTCAGGCTTCGTCAGTGTCGGTAATACAGGTACCCTATTATCTACAAAGTTTATGCGCCATCTACCGATAGATTGTCGCGTATCCGCGATTAGATAATCCGTGAGCCCGTGACTACCCAACAGAGTGAAGCCAAATACCGAAAAATCTTTTTTTACGCATTTTTTGAGAAAATTATATTTTAATTTTTATAAGAATAATCGCGGAATTCGTCTTTGAGCCTGTGAATCTCATTTAGAATCGAAACATTTTTTCTGGGGGGATTATAATCAGCTATAGGGTTTAATTATCTTAAGTGGATAAAACGATGTGTAAAGGTAAACACGAATACAATAGAACGTTTTATTCACAATCGCGGTCATTTAGAATCAGGTTTTGATAAAAAATAATTTGACATTCCGCTCTGACAGTGACTGTAACGTCAAAAATTATTTAAATTAATTGAAAAAATCTTGGCAGGTGTTTTATTCATGGTTGTTGCTGTTTAGTTTCGATTGTTTATCGATATTGTTTAAAGGCTGTATTTTTCATTATTTCACTAGTGGAATAAAGTGATTTCATTATTCCACTGGTGGACAAAGTGGTTCATAGGGGTGGATAAAACTCCTATTATGATGTGATTGTGGATAATAGTTATTTATTGTAGAAGTGTTGTTGTAGATAGCGTTTTATCCACGCAAACAAGTGTATTAAACCCTCGAACTTTTCTCTCATCTTTAATTTCCTTAAGTGGATAAAACTCTGTAAATACTAAATATGAATACAATAGAAAGTTTTATTCACAATCACAGCCATTTAGAATCGGATGTCATAAAAAAATAATTTGACATTTCGCTCTGACAATGGTTGTAACATCAAAAATGATTTAAATTAATTTAAAAAATCTTGGCGGGTGTTTAAAATTGCTTGGTTGATTTTTGGTTTCAATTCAATTGTTTATCCGTGTTGTTTAAATTGTGTTTTTCATTATTCCACTAGTGGATAAAGTGCTACTTTATATGTTCCATAAGTGTGGATAAAACTTTCATTATAATGTTATTGTGGATAAAAGAAATGATCGAATCAAATCACCCTGTTAGATTTACTTTTTTTACTTGACATCGTTAAATAATTATCTCTTCCACTATTTTTAATTTTACCTCGAAATCGAGCTAGAAATTTTATTCTCAGTTTATTGTTTATGTCAAGGATGCATGAACCTTAGCGTTCTTCATCTTAGGAATACTTCTTGCACTAGCACTCTGCATCAGTGATGATGTTTACCGTATTTGAATGAAAAAAGCGAGGAAAAAAGCGTACCTATACAAACGTGACTCTTCAACGATCCATCGATCGGTACGCGTTAGCGCTTTAATATGATTTTTATTGCTGTCGACTCGCGATTAATACTCTTGTTGAGTATTTTCTGGAACTGACAAATGACAATTTACCCGGTGCCACCTAGGCGCACTTTTATGTTGGCAGTCGCATTGACTGCATTCCATAACTGAACCAAGTAATTCTTCTGGCGCATGTTGATGGAAAACGGCTACTTTTACTACCTACTTCAGTAGCTACTGTTTTGTATCTAAATTTGAAATTTCTATCAAAATGAACATATTCAGTTTCATTGCATAGTTAAAAAAAGTAACCATTGGATAGCTAGAACCTCGGCTAGAACCATCCCTGCAGGGCAGTTCTAGGGAACTGGGATCAATTCCAATTAGCCCACAATACATAATACTGCAAAACTATAAAAATGGGTAGAATGTATAAAATGTACCGCCTGAGGATATACCAGGGATATTACGTTAAGGATGTGAAATTAATAGAATATCAATGGAACGACCGCATAATAAAATTATTTATCGGAGTTTAATTAATTAGTTGTGTTCTGAATAGAAAATAGATCATTAATGTCGCCTAATCAGCTTGAAACGAAACGAAATGTATAATAATTATTATAATGCTAATTAAAAGACGCTACTTTTGGCAGATTTACCGATTACAACCTGAAATTTGCATCCTTTTGAGAAAGATAGTAAAACAGTTAGTTCTTTTACATGTAAGAGCTGTAACGGTTTTCTTCAATTTTAATTAAACTATTTCAGCGTAATATTTTATTCATTTTAGAACGCTGCCAGAAGTTGTTGCGGGTGTATTTTTCAAATTTTGAGCGGCAGTTTGGCGGCCGCCGCCGAGGTGCTATTGATAACTTCTAGGCCGACTATCGGCTGGCCAGGCCCCGGTAAAAATGCTAAAACGAGGACTTGATCAGCTGTAATATTCCAAAATATTATTTGTAAAAATGGAGTTTCCGGTAAAATTGGTTAATAAATAAAATATCAAACTTGAAATCAATGTAGGTAATTTGTAAATATTTTTCATCAAGAAGAACCCTTTTCCCTTGTCTTTTCTTCTCAAGAATTTTGTTTTCATATGTCTCACTACAAGCAGAGGACTTCCTGACCATGTTTTAGTTAAACTTGGACCCGAGGACAAAGAACACACTATTCAGGTTCCAGTACCGCAAATTTATTTGCGAAAAACTACGCTCTATCTGAAATTTATCACTAATACACAATTTCAATAATATTTGCGGGCTTGTCGATGTTGACGAGAATTCACGTGAAATCACCGAGATGAAGACGAAAGGGCGTTCACTCGATGAAGAAGTGTACAATTATTTCCACACACTAAACTATTTCCACTATTTCCCCGTTATTTCCGCCAATCTCACATCACTTCTACTATTTCCACTATTTTCGCATTTTTTCTACGAATTCCATTTTATATTCACTATTTTCAAGCTGTTTTCGCGTAATTTCAAAACTCTGTAAACACAAATTATTTGCGATTTTCTTCTTAATGAACCCGTTTTTGGTCAAAATGAAGGAAAAACTTCACGAAAAAAAAACCTTCTAAAAAATGGTAACATAGGTACCATGCGAATACCAACTACCAAGTCTTTATACTATACGATTATGTTGAATGGTGCACGTTTGAGGGAAAATTGTTAGATTAATTTCAATGAGTAACTTCATAGACAATGAACTTAATTGTTGCTGTTGATATTGGTAGAAACAGTTTTTTCTCTATTTTTCAATGTAAATTTAACCAACGAAACCAATTAGTGCATAAACGTGGGCACTAATAACGAGATTTTGCAAGTTTACGCAGTTTGGGATTTTGGATGAATTTTTTCTTACAAAAAATGATTTTCATCCCATCTTTTGAATGTCGCCTGGATAAAAGCAAATGCGCGAGGGAAAATATAAAATTATCAACAATAAAAAAACTGCGGGTGGGCAATTGAAACCAATAACTGGACAAACGTGGACCAACAATGGACAAACGATCTGTTTGGTTCGAAATTATTCTTTCAGTTTGGGGGCGCTTTTCGAAAAATCGTCCATTTTTATGTTTTTAATTTTTAAACGGTGCTTGAACAAATAAACTTTTTGGTGGACAATCATTCATCTCCAATGGATGAACGAATGCGATGAAAAAATAGCAAAATTCAGACTTGAAGAGGCAACATCACAGATCCTTCCAAATCCCAAAATTCATATTGAGAGGGGCAACTTCATAGAGCTTTCCGAATCCTCTTCTAACGATTTTATCCTAACTGAAGATTGATTGATCGATTGATCTCCTTTGAAACGAGAGGAGTCACACCTCTTCAGTAAAAAATCACTTTCAGTAAATATACCGCGGAATGGACAACCATGTCCACTTATTTCCAAGTTATTTCCACTCTCGTTTCCACTATTCACTGTTTCCAATTTATTTTACTATTTCCACAGTATTTATACTATTTCTTTCCACATTATTTCCACGATTTCCAACTTATTTCCACTTATTTCCAAGTTATTTCTAGTTATTTTCACTCTTGTTTCGACTTTATTATATCCATGATTTCCAATTTATTTTTACTATTTTCACATTATTTATACTGTCTCTTTCCAGATTATTTCCACCATTTCCACATTATCTCCACCATTTTCACACTTCTTTACAGTTATTTCCAAGTTATTTCTAGTTATTTCCACTCTCTTTTCCACTATAATATATCCACTATTTCCCATTTATTTTTACTATTTAGGTACACGTTATTTATACTGTTTCTTTCCACATTATTTCCACCATTTCCACATTATCTCCACCATTTTCACTTATGTATTTCCGGTTATTTCCACTATAGTGAATAATTATTTTCATGACAAAACTATTTTTAACAATAATTATAATCTCTGAAGAATTAGAAATAATCGCCGGAATTGTTCCTTATTATTGTTATTATTATTTTTCTTATTATTCTTAAATTTCAGCCTCCAGGCGCTATTTATGTTGCAGAATTGGCCAAATAGCTGGTAAAAGCTAAAGGCCATAAACCCTAAAGAAGATGAAGATGTTGCAGAATTTATTAACACGTTGGTCCGTCTCATTGATAACTTAAATGTTAATTTTTAAGGACCAGATGCTACGTTACATTATGTCTACTTCAGTTTGTTTGTATGAAAATCTAGAGATCGACCTAGTGATGAAAATCACCAACCGTGGTAGTAACGAACTCGTTTTTTCATGGTAGTCTTTCGCTGAAGTTAACTTTCCATTTTTGGAACCACAACGGTACCGCTGCTCCCCAGCATTCTGGTCCTTACCAGGAGGGACCACCTAATCCGCCCAGATAATTTTCCCCCTGCTGCTTATCTTTGAATAGCTGCATTTTTAATTTCTGGTTTCACCATAGCAATTTCTGTTCTTCCATGAACTATTTCTACTATTTCTGGCAGTCTTTGAGACTGGTAGCATTACCATACCACCCTTTACTTTATTAACATCTCTTTGTTTTCTTCAGGCATCTTATAATGGGTATCCTTTCCACTTCCCAAATTTACCATTAGCAGCTGATGGTGAGTGAGATTAAAAGCTCATTAATAGATCTATCGATAATGACAAAATGGTAGAAATACTGGGTTGAAGCCCAGCCCGGAGAAGACCCAGAAACTTCGCAAATAAAATCAAACACTCGAGCATGGCCATCACAGGAAAACCGCAAACTCGACACTATCCAAAATCGCTTCCGAATTAGTCACACGTCACACACTCCTTGCCCAGAAGCATCCTCACATCCTCACAATTATTCCCCTTACTGTCGAACACATCTTGCTTTACTGAAAAAATTCAACAGATTCAACCAAGTCAAAGAATGAAGAACGTAGGTACAATGCAAAACAAACACATAAAATATTCTCGGCTACATAGTTGATTCAACATATAAGGACTTACTAGATTTAAACAGATTATAAATTGGCATGCGTCTAGGAGGAAAAGCTTGAAAAGTGTTACTTTACTGCTCAGCAATGTCATGTCCCATATTTTACTAGAAAACGTTACTATATGTATAGGTACTACTACTATTATTATGATGATGCATAGTGTCTATTTATCATGGCTTTATATACTTTCAACTGGACCTTTATTGAAATAAGATGTAAAGTTATAGACAACATATCGGATAATGGATGTGTTATCCAATAAATTCCACGTTTTATTTTTAACGGCATCGATATTCCGTCCGATGTAGCCCGTGGCATCAAGAAATAGCCTCCATTTTCAGCCTGTTCGGAATTAAACCATAAAAATTCCAAGCGGATTACCACACCGGAGCGAACCGTTGTTTTGGATTTTTCCCCTTTTAATGCAGTCACTGACAATTGACGTTGTGGGGTCCATTATAGATGGAAACGGGAATAATTTCATTATCTGCTAATGTGCCCTTAAATCATGATTTGACGGACTTTATACACTGGCATCATTCCACCACGTTTTTACTCGCCCTCGGGGGTAATAATTTAATTATAACCGAACAGCCCTATTACTCATAAAATTGCGGATTCTTTTGGATGACAATTTTATTTGTCCCTAATGCTTTTAATCCGACATTACTTGCTAAAATTTAGTAGCTTTCCGTGTCGAAAAAATAAAAGTTTAATAATAAAAATAAATAATTATTACTATTTTACCGCAGTTACGCCACTGGTGCGGAAGAACAGTCACTGCCTGGAGACGAGCGCATCGTTAATCGCTCATCCGCAATGATAGGAAGAATCATTATGTTTACAGTGCACGTTTTGTCATAAACATAAATGCAAGAAGTGTTGAATAATTCTCAAATTAGAAAAATAATTATTATGCCAGGAGTTGGCAGATAGCTGATGTTTTTTTACTGACTTGAATTTGTTGCATGTAATGCTGTAAGGGCCGTGAAGGTACTTCTTGAGCGTACACTTCAAGGCCAAGGTGTCCGAGAATAAAGGGGACAAACTTCCTACCCTTTAAGTTACAGGGTGTTCAATGTTCCAAAAAAATTACATTTTTTTGCATAAACTACTGATTTTTTGTTATTGTTGTTGTTTTTCTATTAATTAGTCTAATATTACAGCGATAATTACACAATTTGAACCATGGATGTACGGTAAATATGGATCCAACTTTTTTACCCCACCAATTTTTACGCCACTGGATAAATTCTGGTTTTGATATTTTTCCAAAAGCGAGATATTTTTGGTACAAAAAAAGGCAGAAGGTTTGTTATGTAAATTCTCAATAGTTTTTGAGATATGTACGATTTATTTATTCTAAAAGGACAAAAGGTTTTTCATCCATGTTTTTCAACTTTATGAAAAACTTACAGACTTGACGAGGTGCTTATTCTTCTCAAATCCTAGCGAAAAAATCGTAGTCACGTTTTCTAGGGCTATAAGCTCAATCTTTTTTTTTTTAATTTCTTTTAATTTTTATGTGTAAATATTACTGAACTTTCACCTATTTAATTGTACATACATATCTCTATAAGTGTTGAGAATTTACCTACCAAACCTTTTGCCTTTTTTGTACCAGAAATGTCTAGCTTTTGGATAAATATGTCAAAACCATAATTTATCAAGTGGCGTGAATATTTGAGGCTACACCTACACAAGTTGAACCCCTATCTACCATAAATGCGTACCTGACTTGACCTGGTTCAAATTATACAGAGGTAATTACTGCTGTTAAATTTGTAATGATTTGTTGGTCCCGGCTGGCTTTTGCTTGGTCTCTCCGAGCCGGCTCGACTGGGATTGGCTATGGTATTTGACGATTATAAAGAGATATCGCTTCGGGCGTTCGACTTCGTGCTGGCCTTACTTATGCTTTAGTATTATTAGTATCCAACGATCGAGCGTTCGAACCTCTTCTTCTGTCGCGGAACTCGCGATCACCTGGCTGGGAAACGGGGATGTTGCCGCCCCTATTTGACTCTCAATACAAGTCAAACGGCGCGATTCGTTGATCAGACCTCGTCTCAATGCGACGCTGGTTTGAAAACAGAAAAAGATTTTCCGCGCAGAGTTCAATACACTCTTGGCGGTCTTATGTCTTAAAAATTAAGTAAATAAAAAAATTGAAGTTTATTGTCCCCTTAATTCTGTGTCACCCGTATGAATGGATACCTAGAGGCATATCCAAGGCAGGTATAATTCCACCAATCGGAAAACTGGAGAATTTAAACTTCCATTTATCGAGTAAGGCTCACTAATAATCAGATTATCTTTTTACGGTTAAAACGCTACTAAAATAGAAATCTGTAATGTAGATAATATCGCTGACTGGAAGGAACTTATTTATAGTTTCCTTCACTCAAGAAGCTGGTGATAGGTTTCATTGACGAGAGATGTCGTTAGCAGTATTTATAAATGGATCCATTTTCATTTTACAACTTCATATAACGTTACAGTGCCTATAATAAAAAAAATCCGCATTAAACAAATCAGTTTTGTTTTTTATTCGTCGCACGTGTAAAATATTAAAATGACGTGAGAGTAAATCCAAAAGTAGTATTATAATGGGCGATACTGTAAATTATATTAATGGGATATGTTCAATTTCATATACCTACGTGATAATTATGCTTATGTCCAGGCTAGAGTTTGTTTATTAACCGCTTCGTTGTAGTGGTGCTGGTGCTAAATAATAATTCGATATTGTATAATAAATAATTTATTGCAATTACAATTTGGAATAATTTATTGCCGTAATATATTTTTGTACCAGATTATGAATTAACTGCAATATATTTAAAGATACGTCAGAGGAAATTAAATCTAAAACAAACTGTGTAGGTTCAAATTATTATAAAACAATCATTAAAAGGGAATGTTCACATGTGAAACTGCAGTCCAAGCTATCCCGTTTTGGTCACGCTTGTGGGCGTCGGTTTTTTACCACTGGGTTGAGGTTAATTTCGTTTATTGTATGTACAGTGATCTTAAATTTAAAAGATATATTATAATCGAGTGATTAATGATTATTATTTTTCATGCGAAGTTTTTTAAATTTTAAGCGCATATGTGCAAAACTTATACAACTAAAACTTTCACGTTTTCCTCGAAGGCACGTGGTATTATAAATCATAAACTGGCACTAGCTGTTGGTAAAATCAGGAAATAAAAAATGTGCCTTTGAATGGATTTTCAAAATTAATCAACGTTAATTAATAAAGTGATTATTTATATTTATGTAATCATGTCTCTAGTGTATAATTTATATGTTTATTAACTAATAATTATATAACAGGCGTTGTTGGAGTTTGTAAGCCGAAAACAACTATTGATAAGATAATGCAGGGTACCTAAAACACGAGTATGATTATCATTCGCAATTAGCATTGGCAACTTATTTTACATTATTGTTTGTTTATTTTTATTAAATTAAACAAAAATATTCATTATTGAACGCAGGTTGGTTTTTATCCGAATTTGCTGCGATGCTAAATAAGCGAGTTATTGTTGAAGTTAGAATTATGACGTCACAACTGCCGCGGTACCTCATAGCAACAGATGTTGAACGTTTACACTGTGGCACTGAGCACTGTGGCCAATGTATGGGGAAAAAAATCGAAAAAAAAATCAATTATAAAATTGATTTCTCGAACTAAAATTATTAGTGACATTTTCCCTAAAAGTATCGCGTGTAAATTCACAGACCTGGGACCGTGCCAGAAAGCACATTTTGAAAAGTGTGTCGCGCGCATAAAAAAGAGCAATAAGTTGGACGTCAAAAAGGATGATGTGGATAAATTTAGGATATGATAAGTCTAAAATGACAAGGTGCTTCTTTATTGGTCGAAGGCGGACAGATGCAGATGCGTGTACCTACGACGCGAGAAGCGGAACTATCTTTACCTACATTTATCTTTTTATCTCTTCCCGTGCCTTTCTATCTTTTTTAACAGAAGTATCTAGTACTAGTACCACAACTTCTAATAATTTAACTTAACGAGAATTCCGAGAAATTAGTTTCGTAATAACTACCTACAGTGTGGAAAAGCCATTCATTTATAACTACGACTCCATAACGAGTTTCTTCTTCACCGATAGGGGAACATTTCTTCAACATCGAGCTAACAATTTAACAAAAGTGTTTCCAGTTCCAGCAAATAAAATCTTTAATTAGCCTAGACCAGCAACCTTATCTTCTTCTAAGTAAGACAGAAACAACAACTGATTGTTGCTCAACTAGAGGCTCATTCATTTGATAAGCTTAATCCAGGCAAGTGTCTTAAGAGAATAATAACTCCAGCGACATCAACAACTGTAAGTAAAGCTTCCTTTTTGATTCCTGAAGAGCTCTCGGTAAAAATGGTAAAAGAATGGTAAATAAAGATTCTTATTAGAAATATAATTTAATTTAATAGAAAAGAAAACAAGTTGAAAAATCCTGAGGTAATTTTTATTGCTTTTTAGATCTTGGGCTATTACTTTAAACTAAATCAAAATTAAAAAATCAACTGGCATCCCATGACTTTCCTGTCCTTCTTTTTAAAAGTGGGGAGAGAGTGTCACGTTAGCGTTGAACAATATGGCTGCTAGATTGATCTCTCTGTTTTGAAAGTGTCAGAGAAAAAAGTACCTACTCAAAATTTGCTACCTTTACCTTCTTTTTCTCATTACCCACACAATTGAGCATACAGTTGTTTTTTTTTTTCTCTTGCCATTCCCACAATGTCACACAGACGATATCGGGGCTATATCTCGAGAAAGGAATCATATATCGAAGTGGCGTTTTTACCACTATCATCAAGAAACGCTGGAGAATCGATTAAAGAAAAGTTTTTTTTTGTTTAAAATATTTCAAAATATACTTACGAGTCGTAGCCGAGTGTTCATCATCATAAGAGTGTATTAAGATTGCATACAAAAACTTGAATTTCAAATATTAAATTTTAAAATCCAATATTTTGTATTACCTAATTGTTCTAGCTGTTGACTGCATATTCTGAAAGCACCCCAAATTTCACGTTATCTTTTAATGAAGGTCATTATTTTCAAGACAACTGTACAGGAAGACTTTACATTGTATGTTACAATGATTTCGGTGTTGCATGTTTCATGTTCCTGACATTATAATTACGCATGCGGTAAATTATCTGGCATCGCAATCACAATATACGCCCACCCGCGTATATGTGAATTTTACAATGCAAGTATTATTTGCATAATTATTCCATAACTTTATTCTCGTCTTAAAGGCGAATTTATTGAAAAATCGCCGATGCTCCGAGGTTAATTGACCACACCCGCACGGGTAATAACATTTCCACACGTAATTCATCTTGTACCTATATTGTTGAGTTATCGAGGAGTAATTTGTTATTTATTACCATTTCCCTGTCAATGTTTGCATCTTATTAATTATTTTTTTTTTTGTTCCAGGTAAGTTTATGACTATGCTGCGGTCGGGCTGATTAGATTAGGCTCTGGGCCAATTAAAATGATTCTTGGCCAATTAAAATTCGATCGTTGTTGAAATAATTGCCGACTTACCTTCGTTGGGCCGAAGTATTAATTGATGCACTAAAATCTCATTCAGATTTCATGCGACTGTAGTAGCATGAGCAGCATAAAGCGGTACGGTTTAATTACCCCTAAGATATAAGGTACTGGGATGCCAGATGACCTTTTAATTTTGAATAATAGATCTAAAGTAACCTGAACTATAAAGGCATCAAAATTCACTCAGGTTATGAGATGTTAATAATTTCCAACTACTGTAGTATCTACCTACTGAATAATAAAGTTGATCTTTTAATGTAAAGTATATTTATGAATTCTGTTTACAAAATAACTTATTGAAATTCTATGGTTATGAAATTACTAATTAATTGATCATGAAGTTAATTGCAAAATATCTCATTTAACAGTTTAACTGGTAGAGAAAATAATAGATATCTATCTTTCCTTCACATAATAATTGACAAGTTCATTTCAAGTATTACTTGAATAATAATGGTAATGATTGTATATCAGGTATTTCAAAGTTATTATTAATATAAGTTTTAATTAATAAAACATCAATCTCTCGACAAGATAAGGCAATAGAACGACACAAAAATCCTAACAAATTTCTCTGATATCACTCTGAGCAATAAAAGGTTATGTCACACTTTGCTTACTGATACGACATTTTGCCATCCTTGGAATGTCGTGCCGAGACTGGAGAGCGGGGCCCTGGACGAAATCTCAGGATAGGAGACCGTGGTCTCCCTCTGGGGTGGCAGAAAGACTGGTGGATGGAGTCGTGTCCCGTGGGAACACGTGCCTAACTCTGGTAACGTGGTCGTCCTTCGAGGTTAGATGAAACTCGAAAATATGGGGCTACGAATGATGAGATCCAGTATTCATGGGCAGATAGTAGCAAAACCTTCAGATAATGTAGGGGATTCCTTCCATAAAAGCGGATATTCAGATGTAGAGATGGTGGAAACCAATATGGCGTCCGTGAAGACAGGTGGGGTTCAACTTCGTAGATAGGTTTTCCGATGGGATAAGATAGTGCCCCAATTGATAGGGTAGGTAGAAAGAACTATAACAATATATAAACTCTATTAGAGAAAGTTTTAGATAGCTTCAACAATTTACTTACCCGATTTACTAATAATCGGTCCTTAGATAAAGAGAAAAGGTAGGGGTGCGACTGGTCGCTTCAAGCACCAAGAATGGAAGATGGCCGAGCCTGTTCCAGACTCGCGAAAAGGACCAATCCTTTTGCGCAACTCAAAAGGGTGTTAGTTCATCTTCCGAAACTACATCACAGCGACATCTGTGTTTCTAGTTAATCGAAAAGGAAGATTGTAAGAGAAGGAAGTTACAGATTGTACTACAAGGTAGGGATCTTGAACTTGCCTAGTTTAGTTAGTTTTACCACTCGGCAACAGGTGGCGATGTTGGATCGAAATTCATGTTTCAATCAAATAAAGTGGCTAGGCGGACACCTTTATAGTAGGGATTTAGACAATGATATCTTATTTAATAATATTAAATGGAGCTAATTAAAGAATAAAACCTTTAACGACGTTACACACCTCTCTTTACCGGGGTAAGGAAAGGATTAAAGATAAACCAACTGGAAAAAGCACAGGCGTGTTTCAAGTTGTTACTATACCCGAAGAAGGGTATGTTTGCGGGACAACTAGGTGACGATAAGCTTAGAGAATATTATTCAGAAATCACGTTCATAAATAACATGAACCTTTCGAGGAAATAAGATAACAACTCTGAACAAACAAATTGTCAACGACATCGTTGATCTGTTTCATTGAATGAATAAAATTTCTCTTGTATATGCTTACTAAGGTAACATGCAACTTTCAAAAGGGAATAGCGTTAGGTTTACTAAAATTACATGCAACTTAAATATTAAGCACTAGGTAATAATTATTCATAAGGTATAAAAATAAAATATTCATGCTTCATTGCAAAGGCAACAAAATAAAAGATATGCTAGTAACGGTAGTAATAAGATAATTAAGATAACTTTCTTAAATGGTAATTGTTCTCGCCGAACAATGTCGATAAACAAAGGAATAATTTCTAGATAACTAGATATGAAGATACGATAAGATATGGTTAGATAATATAAGATAAGATAGATAATGTAAGATAAGATACATACTAAGGTAACAAAATCAATAATACTGTCAGATATCACAGTAATGAATATTCTGAAATAAATTAAATTAGAATTCCTAAGAAGGAAAAATCTCCTGAGGTGGGCACGGTTTCCTCCTTTGCCTTTAGATGGTGTTTCCTTGACCAATGACAACCCTGCATTCTGATTTGGAGCATGCACCGCCACTGAAACAGTGGGGCGCGGAAAAATCTGGAATGAGACTGTCGAGGTCAAGTAGCAAGTCTAACAAAGGAGAAGTGAAACTCGATCCTCAAGGGGGTTGATGCTGTCCAAACTTGGGCATCAAAACATCTATGTACAGGGAAAGATAAATTTTTGGAGTCCACAAGGGTAATCCATAGGCAAGATTTTTCATCTTTGAACCAGTCAAAATTTGACTATGTCGTCGTCTATGCGACTCCATAATAAATGGTTGAGAGAAAGGAAGTTTGCAGATAATCACTGCGTAGCTTATCAAATAGCGTAATTGCAATAATCATATCGATAAATCATCCAATAATCGCATAGATAAACATTCGATAATCGCACAGAGAAAACATCAATAATCACCTGGATTATTAGATAAACATTAAGGTAACGGTAAGATAATTTATCTCACTCGGTAAGATAAGAAAAATGGAACAACCATTTTCATCGCTAAGGTAGGGGACATTCAATATCCGTGTTCAAATTCATTTGTGTTAACACCGAATATCTAAAGTCATCTTTGCAAATTCAACACTAGAATTCACATAGATTTTTATTTTCCATTATGGAAAATATTCGCAGAGGAGATAAGTATTAGCTACCATTCTAATATGGTACTAATAGATATAGATAAGGTAAGATAGGATAATTCCTTTTCTTTGAAAAGAAATTAAAGATAAGAAAGGCACGAAGCTTTGACTAAAGCTTACGCCTGTCATTTTTCAAGAAGAAAATTGCAAATTCAATTTTCGTTTCCTTGAACGGTAGATAAGATAAGGTAGAGATATTCTGTTGTCTTCCGTTGAGGCAACAGAGGGATTTTTCACTTTAGCCATGCAGGGCGGGAAATCTTAAAGCACCCAAACTTGGAAAGATGGTAGATAAGATAAAGGAATCTGCTGTCATCTGATTGGACAAGCAGAGCAGTTTTCACTTTAGCACGTAGCAGGGCGGAAACTGTCGGGAAAGCACCCGTCTTTAAAAGAGATGGTAAGATAAGACAAAGAGATCTGCTGTCGTCTGATTGGACAAGCAGAGCAGTTTTCACTTTAGCACATAGCAGGGCGGAAACTGTCGGGAAAGCACCCGTCTAAAACTAGACGGTAGATAAGATAAAGGTAAAAGATAAGATAAGGTAGATACAACGGCAAGATAGCATTTTCTTTAGTTCTTTGAACATAAGAAAATTTAAAAGATAACATTAGACCTGTAAACGTGGTCAGACAAGATAGGCGAATAGTTACTTTTCAAGGTAATGATTTCAGATAACCAGAAAGATATGGGTTCTCAAAATATGGGCGATAAAATAGAGTGAGAGCCTGAGGATAGCAGATACCGATCCCAAAATTAGCAACATTTACACTTGGTACCACATTCACACAGCTAGTTTCGAGATCCTTGAGAAATACTTTGAAAGATACGGTTTTCATTCTGCATACATTCTTCATTCATTCTAAGATACAACAAGAAACGGAGCTTTCTCAATTCTCATATTGCTAGACCTCATTTTCTAAACGGATTTTTGTCAAATACAAAAAGAAAGATAAAGATAGGTAGGGAAATAAAGTTAAAGAGAAGATATTACAAGGAACTATTCGTCGCTTTTCGGCGGGTCTTCGCCTCGATAAGCCTTCAAATCTTTAGAATGCCAGCGACCTAGGGGATTGCCTTCTTGGTCCTGTAATTCGTACACTAATTTAGACACTACTTTAGATATCCGACACAGTACGAATTTGGGGGCCAATTTAGCAGCAAAATTCTTTGCGGCATTCGAAAGTGGGTAGGTATGTTTCCAGACGAGGTCACCCTCGGTGAAAACATCGGGGCGCTTGCGTAAGTCGTAATGTTTCTTACTTACTTCGTAAGCTTTCTTGAGTCTATCACGTATATCGCTGAAGATAGGAGGTAATTTAGATATGTCTTGTTCTCGATGAACATAAGACAGATCATCAGGTAATTCTAGATAATTATCTGAGACTGGACCGTAAAAGGTTCCGTCTACAGGGACATTTCTAGCGAAAAGTAGGAAAGCTGGAGCGTGTTTAGTAACTTCGCTCACCGATAAGTTAATTGCTTGTGCAATTTTATAAACATTTTTATCCCAATCTTTATGATTATCACGGATGTAAGATGAGATGGCTGTAAGGATGGTACGATTCGTTCTCTCGGTCGGATTCACCTGAGATAAATGCCTGGCGCTATACCACAAGTTAACTTCGTAGTTTTTTAGCAAATTAGTAAATAGACTGCTTTTAAAGATTTGAGCGTTGTCACAAAGCAGAATTTGAGGCACACCGAAAATTAAGAACACTTGGTTCTCAAGAAATTTGGTAACGGCAGCTGCTGTAGCATTAGGCATTGGTTTAACCAAAACGAATTTCGAAAACCAATCAGTGACGACTAAAAGTTGGGTGTTTCTAGCCTTGGATCGAGGGAAAGGTCCCATGAAGTCAATAGAGAGAAATTGGAAGGGAAAATTGATTTTCTTATAATTACCCATGAGTCCTACGCGAGCAGTGTTTGGGGCTTTGTGTGCACCACAAACCTGGCAGTTTCTCACGTACTTTTTGACTGAGATAATCATTTTGGGCCAATAATAAACTTCAGATATTCTTGCCAAAGTTTTACTTACTCCAAAATGTGCAGAAGTTGGAGGGTCATGAAATTGAGCAATTATTTCCTCCCGATTAGGAGTTGGGACAACAATTTTCCAATCAGATAGGTTAGACACGACTTCCACTCGAGGCTTAACATGTTTATAAAGAATATTGTCTTTGATGGTAAAGTCAGGGTATTTCTCAGGAAACTCGGTAACTTTGGAGACCATGTCTTTATACCAATCATCAGGTACAAAGTTTTGGAGAGAGATAGAAGAAATAGAGCGGGAAAGATAGTCTGCCGGGACATTGCAAGTGCCTTTTCGATGTTTAATGTCGAAATCAAACTGGCTGAGGCGTAAACACCATCTAGCTACGCGACCCATAGGATCTTTTAACGTGCGAAGCCAGAGAAGAGAGGCATGATCGGTGTAAACTGTAAAATTTGCACCTTCGACATAAGGGCGAAAATATTCTATACCAAAGAGGACACCTAAACATTCTCTTTCGGTAACGGTGTATTTCTTCTCGGCTTTCGAGAGCATTCGACTAGCAAAAGCAATGGGATGTTCAAAATCTCCCTCAAGTTGAAAGAGCACCGCACCTAACCCGAAATCACTTGCATCCGTCTGTATGCAAAAGGGCTTCGAGAAATCTGGGCTAGCTAGAACGGGAGCTGTAGTTAGTCGTTCTTTGAGAAGTTTGAAAGCTTGATCAGCTTCTGAGTTCCAAGTTATCGACTGTCCCTTTTTTCGGTTATGCAGCAGAGCTGAGATAGGAGCACTGATTGTAGAAAAATCCTTTATGAAACGCCTATAATATTGTAAGATACCTAGGACGTGTCTTACTCCAGTGGTGTTATGAGGAACAGGGGACTCAATAATCGATTTAACTTTCTCTTCACTAACTCGCAATCCGTTTCTATCGATAATAAAACCCAAAAAGGAGAGAGAATCTCGACAGAAGTGACATTTGTCGAAGTTGACAGTAAGATTAGCGTCTTTTAAACGCTCGTATACTTCCCTTAAAATTTCTAGATGTTTCTCGAAACTATTCGTGGCGATGATTATATCGTCAAGATAAACAAAAACAAATGGCTCCAAAGCTGGACCTAAAATTGTGTCCATAAGTCGTTGCTGGGTTTGAGCACTGTTTCTCAGTCCGAAAGGCATTCGTCGGAATTGGAATAAACCTCTCCCGGGGACTACAAAAGCGGTCTTTGGGCGGGATTCTTCGTCCAAAGGAACTTGAAAGAAAGCCTGCTTTAAATCGATGGAGGTAAGATAATTAGCGTTTTTGAGCTTGCTCAAGATAGTATCAATTCTAGGCAGGGGATATGAGTCATGTGTGGTGATCTCGTTTAGTTTCCGACCATCGAAACACATACGGTATGTTTTGTCTTTCTTGCGGACCAAAAGAACAGGGGACACCCAAGGAGAATTACTTTTTTCGACAATTTCCAACTTAAGTAATTTATCTACCTCTTCATTTAGATATAGTTGAAGGGTTGGAGATAATGGATATTGTCTCTGTCTAAAAGGCTTAGCGTCTTTTGTTTCTATGGAATGGCATAGCACATTGGTTTCAGGGAGTATATCAACACGGGCCAAACTTTTGAATTTGTCTATCGTCGATTCAAGTCTAGACAGGTCGGTAGGAGGTAAACAAGAGATATCCTGAATCTTATTGATAGCGCAAACCGTAAGTTCATTAGGTAAGATAGGAGATAATGAAGACGAAGGATCACCGGGATGAACTTCGAAAGATTCATTTACGAAATTAATCATCATGTTGAAAATACGAGCTACGTCTATTCCCAAGATAATTTGTGGTGATATGGAAGATACCACATGGAATTGGACTTTCTTTGTGACGTCATCTATGGTCAGGTCAAGTTCAATTATGTCGATAACAGATAGAGGGGAACCGTCAGCATTTTTCAGGGAACACAACAAATCCGAATTTTTGGAAGGGATGGGTAGTTCACCCAGAACTTCCTGCATAGTTTCCAAATCACAAACAGAGATATTGGCGCCGGTGTCAAAGAGGGCTGTATAAGGTACGTCACACATTTTGACAGCTATAAATGGTCTATTGTCAACAGGGTTAGATAATAAGATTGGAGCTATTACAGGTATTAAAGAGTCAGCACTTAGTTTGGGTATGTCCTTTTTAGGAGGTATTCGAAAAGATTCGAAAAAGTTTGCAACTTTTTGCAACCATGATTTCCACTGTTCCTTTTGAATAGTGAAATCAACAAGATAACTGGAAGATACTAGTGCTGGTCTTTTGGAGAGGGAGGAGACTGATCGTCCTTTGACTTCAAGCTCTTTTCTACAAGGGCTTGCTTTGGGCGGCTTGTCTCTTGTTGTCGCACTGCACCCTGTTGTGCAACTTCGTCGTTTTTTGAACGAGAAGTGACTTTGAGAGAGTTCAGGAAATCTGCCGAACATGAGGGGCATTTAGACTTATAGACATTTTTATGACCACAGCCATAACAAAAAACTTTTCTAGGGAGATTACACCTTACATAGGTATGACCTTTGTTGGAACAATTCCAACAGGTGACTGCAGAAAGGTTAGTAACAGGGATCTTGGTGTTACTAGGTGTAGGTGCACCTTTAGTTGGTGTGCCTCTGGCTTTACGAGAAGAGAAAGAAGCTGGTTCTCCAGAACATGCTAGGTCTGAATTTAAGAGACTTTGAACCTTCTTAGAGGGAGGGGGGCGATATTGTTGGATAATAGTCCTATTATCTTCTAACTTCTTTCCAATGGAAATTATGTCCTGAATGTTGTTTACCTCAACAAGGGCAAGATGGTTTTGGAAGTAGGGATGAAGATTTTTCTTGATTATTTTAAATTGCTCCACTTCTGATGGAGGAGTAGACAATCTCTTAAATAAGCCTTGCATCGAGGCAACATAGATAGCAACTAACTCAAATTCACCATGAGTTCTTTGTTTGATTTCCTCTAATAGGTCATCATCGTAAGAGAGGGGGAGAAAAGTAATTTTCAATTTATTCTTGAGATCCTCCCAAGAAATAATTGAGCTGGCAACACTGCGAAACCAAATCAGAGCCTTGTCTTCAAAAAGATCCATTGCCGAATCAAAAAGATCGCGGTCTGAGACATTTCTCGACCTTTGAAGTTCTTTGACCTTTTCTAGAAATTGGATCAAATTATCCTTAGAAGAACCAGAAAATTTAATATTCCATTTATAAACTGGAACACTAGGTCTAGAATGAGTGGAGACAGTAGAGCTTGATGCTCTCTGAGAATTGGGTGAGTTATCAGTTTGGTCTAGGGACTGGTCGTTTTTCAGAAGCCATTGACCTTCTAATTCTAAAGCCTCAGAAAATAAATCGTCAGCTAAAGCTTTTGCTTCAGGATCTTGATCAAGTTTGAATCTATTGATTCTAGAGATCACATGATTCAGACGACATTGAATTCTTTGACAGATAGGGTCATTAAGAGACAAGGGAGCGTCCTGTATTTTGATTTTCAAATCTGCAAGAGTCTTTTTCACCTCTGCAGAATCTTTGTCGAAGGGGTAGACAGATTCGGAAATAGAAAGAGGATTTTCTTCCCTATTTAACAGGGCACGAAACTGAATTCGTCTTTTCTCCTGTGTATTAAATGGGACTTGTTTTCTAATCGCTATTTCGTAAGCGAGTTCTTCACTTAATAAAGCTAGAACGGGATTCATGATTGAAATCTACTAAAGTCGGTAAGGTAGGGATCGTAAAAGCTATGTGACGCTATGGTGTATCTTTACACGTAAAGAATTCGTTTTCTACGTTTGACGTAAAGAATGCTAGGGATACGTCGCAACACTGCTCGTAGCTTTAGCGCTTGTCGGCACTATCATCAGCAGCTGACTGGAGAGTCAAAGATTAATGGAAACCTAACCTAACTTAATGAGAAAATGGTAAGGTAATTTTCAGGGAAAGATTTTTGGATACAGTTTTCAAAGACAGCTTAACTACAGAGCTCTCGTATCGAGTATCCTCTCCGTACGGAATTAAGCTTCTCTAAAACTTGCTCGAGACATCGCGACGGTATAATCAACCACTCCGTAAAGCTCCTTTTTCAAGGTTACCCTTTAGCGGCAGTGTAGCGGTAAGAAAAAGTAGGTATTTTCGCGACACGGCACTTTGCACAAAGATAATTAGGTAGGTACACATATATTAGGGAACAATAACGCTTAAAACTAAGTCATGCAAAAGCTTTCAATAAAAAAATTCATGCAGTAAGCAACAAGAGAAATTTATATAAATATCAAGTGATATCGCAGACAAATCGTAAAGTTCAAATAATTATGAGATTTATTTTATGAAAATCCTAGATACATAAAAGCCAATTAAGATAAAGATAAATTGGATTTCTAATCCAAAGAAGTAATCGTTCCACACCGGGGAGTGCCAATTGCTGCGGTCGGGCTGATTAGATTAGGCTCTGGGCCAATTAAAATGATTCTTGGCCAATTAAAATTCGATCGTTGTTGAAATAATTGCCGACTTACCTTCGTTGGGCCGAAGTATTAATTGATGCACTAAAATCTCATTCAGATTTCATGCGACTGTAGTAGCATGAGCAGCATAAAGCGGTACGGTTTAATTACCCCTAAGATATAAGGTACTGGGATGCCAGATGACCTTTTAATTTTGAATAATAGATCTAAAGTAACCTGAACTATAAAGGCATCAAAATTCACTCAGGTTATGAGATGTTAATAATTTCCAACTACTGTAGTATCTACCTACTGAATAATAAAGTTGATCTTTTAATGTAAAGTATATTTATGAATTCTGTTTACAAAATAACTTATTGAAATTCTATGGTTATGAAATTACTAATTAATTGATCATGAAGTTAATTGCAAAATATCTCATTTAACAGTTTAACTGGTAGAGAAAATAATAGATATCTATCTTTCCTTCACATAATAATTGACAAGTTCATTTCAAGTATTACTTGAATAATAATGGTAATGATTGTATATCAGGTATTTCAAAGTTATTATTAATATAAGTTTTAATTAATAAAACATCAATCTCTCGACAAGATAAGGCAATAGAACGACACAAAAATCCTAACAAATTTCTCTGATATCACTCTGAGCAATAAAAGGTTATGTCACACTTTGCTTACTGATACGACATTTTGCCATCCTTGGAATGTCGTGCCGAGACTGGAGAGCGGGGCCCTGGACGAAATCTCAGGATAGGAGACCGTGGTCTCCCTCTGGGGTGGCAGAAAGACTGGTGGATGGAGTCGTGTCCCGTGGGAACACGTGCCTAACTCTGGTAACGTGGTCGTCCTTCGAGGTTAGATGAAACTCGAAAATATGGGGCTACGAATGATGAGATCCAGTATTCATGGGCAGATAGTAGCAAAACCTTCAGATAATGTAGGGGATTCCTTCCATAAAAGCGGATATTCAGATGTAGAGATGGTGGAAACCAATATGGCGTCCGTGAAGACAGGTGGGGTTCAACTTCGTAGATAGGTTTTCCGATG
This sequence comes from Malachius bipustulatus, assembly GCA_910589415.1. Lineage (NCBI taxonomy): Eukaryota > Metazoa > Arthropoda > Insecta > Coleoptera > Melyridae > Malachius > Malachius bipustulatus. The sequence goes on from OU342630.1 coordinate 59,782,268, forward strand.
GGATAAGATAGTGCCCCAATTGATAGGGTAGGTAGAAAGAACTATAACAATATATAAACTCTATTAGAGAAAGTTTTAGATAGCTTCAACAATTTACTTACCCGATTTACTAATAATCGGTCCTTAGATAAAGAGAAAAGGTAGGGGTGCGACTGGTCGCTTCAAGCACCAAGAATGGAAGATGGCCGAGCCTGTTCCAGACTCGCGAAAAGGACCAATCCTTTTGCGCAACTCAAAAGGGTGTTAGTTCATCTTCCGAAACTACATCACAGCGACATCTGTGTTTCTAGTTAATCGAAAAGGAAGATTGTAAGAGAAGGAAGTTACAGATTGTACTACAAGGTAGGGATCTTGAACTTGCCTAGTTTAGTTAGTTTTACCACTCGGCAACAGGTGGCGATGTTGGATCGAAATTCATGTTTCAATCAAATAAAGTGGCTAGGCGGACACCTTTATAGTAGGGATTTAGACAATGATATCTTATTTAATAATATTAAATGGAGCTAATTAAAGAATAAAACCTTTAACGACGTTACAACTACGACTCGTTGTGATTGATATCTGACCTGGATGATAGTTTCAAAGTAGTAAGTTTTGAATTTTAAATAACCAGCATCGTTAATGAGGAAGTATTTACTTACATAAATATGCGTATGTACAAGACATATATCATACATACAATACATACTTATAGTCACAACCTCGTGAATAAAAGTCTTCCATGAGCAACGGCACTTTTGAAGTTAGAATTCTTCTAACGCGAAAAATGGAATAAGTAGTACCCACTTGGTAGGATTTTAGAGATGAAAAGTTCCGTTGTTTCTTTAAGTATAGGTAACATAGTAACATTTTGCATTCGAGGAGAGTGGTGGCAAGCTCCTATCTATGAACGAAACAAAGTATGTATAATCGTCAATTTTATAAGAAACTATAACTGCAGAAAATTAGGGGAACACGTTTGGGGTTCCCTCTCCGACAAACCAGTTAAAGATTTGTCCAAAATTTTACAAAAAGCAAGCATCAGGCATATTTTGAAAATTATCCAATTCCCAGGTTTGTGTATGTCTGAACTATCTACGGAGTGACGTCACTTTGAATGAACCATGTACCAAAATAAAAATTGATACACACAATCAAATGGTTATCAATAACGAGTATGACCACGGCCTCACATCTTCGTCGCGTGCTACCAAATAAATTCTCGATGACTGCAGTGGGATATGTTCCCATTCCTATGAGATCATTATTTGTTGAACATCCAAGATTATTTGTTGCGGAGGCTGAAGCCTAGGACGATGATCCAGTTCATCCCATAAATTCTCTATGGGGTTATGGGGCAGAACATCTTGCTGAAGGACGAAGTTCTCGCCCACTTTTTGTGCCAATGGTAGAACATCTGAAACCAATGGTAGAACATCTGAAACCTATCTCAACCCTGAACACATAAGGTTGAGCACCAAAGCCCTGGAGGTGGGGATTACACTGAAGGACTGAACTGACTCCCGTCGACCAGTAAAAGAATGAACCTGTAGTTGGACAGTAATCGGTCGTTTCTCTATTACTTATTAGCATATATGGTGATGATTGGAGATAGCGTTGCTGGAACGGAGCTATGAGAGTCTTTTGAAGATAAAATCGCCACACGATGTTCAGTGTTGAGGTCGGTCACTGCCGGAAAGTCAAAGTTATTTAACGATAATTATTTGCTAAAAACACTTTTGTTTATTTGAGCGACTCGCTTGGATTTTTAACTCTAGATTGAGGAAAATTTTTCACTGTCCGTGAAAAGAATCGCAATGGCCGCGCAGTGATATCGAGTAAACGTAGTTTCTCGAAACGAGCCGAAACACTCAGTGGTTTTTGATTTTAAACTGGAATTTCGTTAAGATAAGAGCGAGGATAAGAGTTATTAGGAACTGTTGTGATAGTGCTTTCGTTTAAAGAGATGCAGGATTCGGTAAAGATAAAAAGATAAAGTTTAAGTAAAGTTGATTCACCAAGTGAGCAAAAGTCACATTCCGTTTATTCAGGGAATAATTTATTTAAATAATTGAGTCTTGATGGGGCATCAGAACAATCGATGGCGCCTCATGGGAACTCCGAGGACCGAAATCTCAAATAAATGCGTTTCCTTCGCCCACACGAAGTGCCTGACATGTTTTTTTACTCGGCACGAATAAACGGAATTCTGGACAAGAGAATTTTGAAGGGGCGCAAAATAATTTCAGACTCTCAGCGAAGCATGTACACAGGAGCTGTCCACGCTTCCCCTAACAAGGTGAACGATGAGCTAGTAATGAAATGTCGCCTCCGGAGAGCTCAGCTCACGTAGGCAGGGTCCAGTTCGTCCACGGCGGGGTAATTGGGGCTCGGGATTTCGGGACGGGCACGTTTGCTTGCTGCTTGACCGTCGTTCGATGTCATATTTCAGGCCTAGGAAGGCGCATTCAGTGGCGACGCCGAAATTTATCAGCGGGATTAATCCGGGCTCTGTTTTCGCTTTCAAAGTAAATTAAAGCGTGATAGGTATCATGTGGGCTGAGAGAAGATTGATTTCATTGATTTGTGAATTTTGGTCCTAAAAAGACAAGCAGGAAATCAGGACATGCAAAATGGAACTTTGCATGGTAAATACGTATCGGCTTTTCTTGTGGTTTGAGAGAGAAATGTTAAATGGATCATTTGTTAAGAATGACAAGCTGCCTCTGTAAGGTCATCCATTTTCGGAAAAATCGGGAATACGTTTTAATTTTGTGACGTCATTTTCTTGTTGGATGACCAAATTGACCACAAAGAAATGCATTTTAATTGTTAAAATGGTAACAATAATGAAAATGACGTCATAAATTGATTTTTTTTACCCATTATTCTGAAAATTGACCAACAGCCATGAAATGAAGCATAATCGAAAATTTTATAAATTTTCTTTTGTAATTTACACAAACGGTATACCTAAAAGTGTACGTACGTACGCCACTGACAGCTAAGGTAAATCTCTCATCGTCATCCCAGCGGCCACAGGAAGGGTCCGCCGACATAACGACTTGTCACCGTGACGCCGTCCTTCGTAGCGCCGGGATTTCACATTCGAGTGATCCCAGCAGCCTCCATTACGGAAATGATTTGCTGTCGAACATTGTCACTATACCCAGGATTCCGCCGGGAGGCATGTTCGGACTTTGAAGACGAAATCGTGGACACCATGACGTGAGTGCGGTTAATAGAATTTGTGAACGATGGATGGCCTGACCTGTTAATTTTTTTTTCGTTGAATTCGTTTACTTGTAAAAGTAGTGATAAGGAGTGAAATAAGCCCCGAGAGAGACGCAAAACTACCCTCTCTCCCGTGTTTTTTTTCTCATAGGTTGAATCCTCGTGAGTCTTGATTAGTGTTATTCAAATTTTGAGTAGCTAGTGATGAAGCGGCAACATTGTTGCTTCATTCAACATTGGCAACCTGAAATTTGCAGACTGCTGCTTCCCATTCTGAACTTGAGGGGTAAAAATGGTGCCAAGTGTTTTCTGGCACTCATATGATGGGCGTAAGTGGAGTAACTAGGAAACGATTGAAGATGCAGCAAAACCGTTACATGCCCCTACTTTTCGGGCTCTATAACGCAAAGAAATATTTTTTTTAATACAACATAGGAGACGGCCCTGTTTTCCTCTCACTGCGGCGGAGGGGACAAGCGTTGGGCCGGGCACCCTGCACTATTAGTAGTAAGTAAGTTGAACAACTGCGTCTCTTAAACTAATGGAATATTTTGGGCTTAGATCAATCGTCATATTGTGATCTACTGTCTCCAGTTTAGATATCATTAACAGAACACGTGACCAACTTAGAGGTTCTGAGAAGAATGAAGAAAGGCGTAGAGATCTTACAGGAGGTGAAAAAAAGAAAATTGCAATATGAGGGGTTATATCCCGGTCTTATAGTCCAGTAAATAAGTAAGCCAGAAAATCTGGAAAAGTGGTGGAACAGCACCGATTAGAAAAATAATTCTGGATTCCTTATAGATCTTCAGGAACATTGATCAGCACTAACCCCGGCATTACCTCGAAAAATGAGAAAATTACAATTTTACTTCTTCCAAAGCACCCCCAATAGTAGGTAACAGAAGTCTCACAAAAAATTGAAAAATGAAAATTTTACCTCGAAAGTCATCTCTTGGGTGTTTTTGGGGGTTGCTTATACGTAGCCGAAAAAAAGAAGTGGTTCAAACCTTTCAAAATCACCCCAAAATGACAGTGAAAAATGAAACTAAAATAAAAAATTTCACCTTAAAACTCCTCGCTAGGAGGTTTTAGGGGTCGCTGATCACTAATAAGTGGTCCAAAAGCAAGTAAGGGTGGTTCCAGCCCTTCAACACCACCCCAAGAAGTGACTGTGACACAAAAAATTAACATTTCGCCTCGGAAAGTGTCGAAAAGTCCCGAAAGGTGATTTAGGTGATTTCCGAGGCGAAATTTTGAGTTTTGAATTTTTCTCTACCATACTTTTGGGGTTTGGACCTGGTATTGGTAATCAGCTACCCCGAAAGCCTCCAAGCGATGAATTCCTAGGTGAAATATTGAATTTTTGAGGGGGGGGGATTACCTTGGGGGGGATTTGTGGTACTTTGGTAGGGGAAAATTTGGAAAAATTTAAAATTACCCTAATTTTCTCGTTTTTCGAGAAAATGCAGGGGTCGTTGGTGCTGATGAATGTTTTTGGGATGCTTTGGGAGGAGAAATTTTTTAAATTACTCTATTTTTTTCATTTTTCGAGATAATTCAGGGTTTGTTACTGCTGTTGAATGTTCCTGAAGGTCTAGTGGAGAATCCAGGAAAAAATAATTTTTAAAATCGTTGCTTTTCCACAACTTCTCCAGATTGTGCAGTATTTTCCGGCTTATGTACTATGTACTGGACTATCAATTAAGAACCTGCCAAATGGTTTAATGTCTGGCAGGTCATCTGACCTACTTAAGGCCGCAGCTCCCAATATTATTAAAATAGCTATAATGATACTAAACTCAGAAATGGAGTTGGCACATGAAGAAGAAGTCTCTAGTTTCGAGGTTGCTCGTACTTAATGAATCCTAGCTTTTTGGAGCTAACATACATCTCTCTTTGATGTTTATTAGACAGCGTTAGAACATTTCGAACTGTAAATTTTACTTTTTAGCGTTAACTCCGCTCTCGGGCAGGCCAATAGGGTTCTCGATGGTTCTACCTACCAGTGACATCTTTTCCCGCCCGCCATATTTAGGCTCACTAGACTCATTTTAGACTCACTAGTACCGACTAATTGCTACTTCAAGAACACTATTAATAAGTGTATGAGTCGTGGGAATTCTAGAGAGGGATACGTAATAATAAGGGATGTTTCGAGGAAAAACGCTGGAGATAAATCTACCCTCTCTATTAGTAGAGACTGGAAGATACATATAAAAAGATATAAAAAAAAGTAAATATTACCACTTTGTGTTAAATGTTAAATCAGTAAAAGTGCCAAGTGTAAATAATAGGTAGCTATGTTTTTTAAATAAATAATAAATTAATTGCGTCTGAAATTACTTCACCCACGGACTTCTCGACGATAAATCCGTTACAAGCTGTTTCGAGTTTGAATTCCAGATTTGTGGATATTTCCCAGTACACTCCCAACTCCCATGTACACGCTGTGCACCCATGCGGCAAATGGGATAATTATTAATTGGCGATTTGTCAAAGCACGCACCCGACATACATCATTATGCGATCATAAATTTCACGGTACAGCTTTATTATTTTCCGTCGCGTAATTGAGCTTTAATAATCGTCTAGCCACTGCTATTTGTGTCGGATTTATACGCATATTAACATAATAATAATTTAATTCGTCCCACTAAATAGCAAATTAATGAGATCGTGGTTATATATAACATGGAGGATAATTCAGATTTTTTTTGGTTGACGTGTTGTAGGCTTTCACAGCTGGCAAATGGGAGCAAGTCTCCAAAGACCACGGCACAACAGCCCGGAATCAACTATGATTTCAACTCTTTTTTGTTGTGTCTAAATTGTATCTCAAGTTATAGTGGCGTACGGGGTAGGGTAGGTACATTACATGAAATTGAAAAAAATTGCTACAGGAAGCTTCAAGTTGCTTAGGAGAATAATAACAATCTCCCAAAGGAATAACAAAAAGTTACCAAATAAAAATAAACAAAGGCTTTATTAAAGACAAAGGCTAAGTTCTTACCTTCTGCGAAATTGCAGGAGTACAATATACCTATGATTAATTTTTCAATGTTCACATTACGTCAATTCAATGCTACTTACCTACTAAAGAAAACATAAATTCTCCAGAAATGGAATTATTGATGTTTGTTCTCTCCGAACAAACGAAGCCTACCTTTTATTACATACATATATCCATATCCATACACATACATTCGTGTGTCTACCTGTATCATAAATTATTGCCGAGTGTATCGAATAAGAAAACATACAAAATGCATAAAGGTAGAGAAGTCTTGCCGGAGAATATGAAATTCAAGAGACGGGCAGACGTTCAGTGTATGGGATATGTGTAAAGCGCGATATTCGGAATATCAATATCCAAACGGGAAAGCGCCACTATCCCGACTTCCCTCTTTATATTCCCGCGGAGCTCCTGGAAGTCGTCACCTGTTCCGAATCTATGTAAATTACAGACAGACACAATATTAGCCACCTCCGTAGCCGCGTTTCCTATGCACCCTCTGCCGGGGATTATTCACCACATCAATGTACAAATTTATACATTTATACATTAGAGAGGTGGGTTTTTGCCGCTTTTATTTGTTTCGATACATTAGCAGACGACAGAATTGAAAAAATAGAACGTGCAATTTTTTTTTTTTATTGGTGTAGGTACTTAAATATAGTCCAGTTTAAGTGGCAGTTAATAGTGGGGTTGGGGTTTTGAAAACGGTAAGAGCCAAGAAAATCACTCAAATTATGAAAAAGTTGCCGGATTTCCATCAAAGATTTGAGCGGTCCTGTTATACTTCTACGGTACGAGAGGCACTGTCGGTGGTCGCAGACTCTCGTCCCTCTTTCTTTTTCCCGCGTTGGAATGTGCCAGTAAGAAATAGGTAGGTATTCTTTGACTTTCAATTAGAAAATTAATTACAATGACAGAACACATATTGTTTTTCCATATCTTTCGGTGTTAAGAAAATCAAAGGAATCAAATATCTAATAAATTAAAAAAAAATCATAAAATTACGTTCATATGACGTCAAATAGCTCGCTGTATATTTTTTTATGACATTCGATCAAAAAATTGTCTTGTCCAGAAAATTATTATTAAAATTTTAAAAGTTTCTTTTTTACATTGATTAGATTTTTGAGTTCTTTAATTTTTTTGATTTTTGTAATACAGAATGACATAAAAATATAAATGACCGCCGTAAGAAAAACAAAAATTGTCCATCGCAGCTTGCGAAAAATCAGTGTAGATAAAAACGATTGACGCCATTTCCTTTAAGCCTCAAAACCAAATTTCAGTAAAGTAGCGAATTTTTTTTTTCGGTATAATTCATTTGATTACTTATGAAATTATGACTCGTTTATTACTTGTTTCGTCGGGAAACGTCAGATATTCCCTAAATCGTGTCATAAATTCACTTTTTCGCTAGCTGCGAGTCAACTTTTGTTTCTCATGGCAATCATATTGTTTTTAGGTTATCATTCGATGTTCAAAAAAACGAAGAAACCAAAAATCTATCGATATAATTTTTTTTTATTCTTCTTTTTACGAACAAATTTAAAAAAAAATCTCGTATTTGACAGCGCAGCAACAAATACCTTCGCAAACAGAACTGAGACCGACTTTGTTTCATTTTAATTGCTAGTCATGGTTAGCTAAGAAAAAATAGTTAGATAGTCGAAATGACAAAACTGAGTCTTCAGAAACTACCAGCTGATAAGCACTTTAACGAAAACGTGAGCGAAACGCTCATATAGCGACAAATGCCGGGTTAAGCGTCCATTTTGTTTTTTTATGTCATTCGGTATTAAAATATGGCAAAAAAGCCAAAAATATAAATAAATAAAAAAAAAATCAATTCTTCTTTACCTGAAAAATATTATTACCTGATATCTCTAATACATCATAATCTAAAAGGAACGGCGATGGTGCCGTGGCATGCTTTATTTAATCAACGTATCTGCGGCAAATTGATGTAGATATACATGAAAAACCCATCAAATTTATTGCCAATAACAGGAGCAGTTAGACAAAATTACCCCATGACTTATTCATAATAATTATTATTTTTTAAATTTTACCAAAGCGACATTCCAATCGCTTTGGTTTTATTTTCAAGTCTATCATAACTACTGTCGACTCTGGAATAATTATTGGAAATAGAAAAATCGTTACGCTTATGAGCTACTTCATTTAAGTCTCTCCAATCTATTATGTTTAGTACAATAAAACGTACAATTTGTAGAGAATCGTGCATGGAATCGAATGAGGAACGTAAATTCTCTACGATCGAAACTTCAAGAGGTGCGGGGTGTGCTTTCCTGGTTTTAATTCAGATAATAATAATTATAAATCGCTTTTACAATATCGACCTTTCAACTTTTGTGATAGCCATCGCCATCGAGGAATGTCAGGTTGGTGTTATCGATGTGAATTATTGAAAACAATATCGGGTGTTCATTAATAATTAACACGTCCTAAGTGTGCCGTGGAGCTTGGAACATATGTCATAACTTGATTTCGATTCGTCGAAAATACGAGATACTTCTACAATGCGAGTCGATTTCGAGATAATGGTGGTCTGATGTCACGGTTACTGACTGTAACTGTTATTGGTTTATAGATTATTTCGAAGTAACTGTAATTTTACTGCCAGTTGTTAGTCTCAAATCGTTCATAACTCTAAATCCTTCAGTAGATATGCGTCAAATAGTCGTAAACAGTGTTTCTCGCACATGGGTATCTCAAAGTAACGAGTAAGTATGTTGGATCTGTCGCTACTCTCTAATTCGGTTTATTACGTATTTTTGTGGTCCAAGCTCAATGAAATGGATGTAATGTAAACAAATGATATGAAATTTAGCATTGTCGATTTTGAATGCGCTCACGTGAGGACAAAAAAAAAATTTCTAGTTGAAAGTTATTGCTCAATGGGAGAATGTAAACGTGATGGAGTTTGGATGTTGTTCTCTTTAGATCTGTCTGGAGTAATTATCATATGTGGTGGAACCCAAGAATTAATTCTAGTTCCTCATCAAACGCAGTGCTTGGATGGAATGTTTCTGTAGGAATCTGCTTACAAGCTTCTTAGAAAAAGTGCTCACTTTTGTCCTTATGGAGTGATATAGTAGTGAAAGTATCCCTACTCAGAGACATTCCTGGCAGGTAAATTTTTTGTCAATAGTTTTCCCGAAACTTACAGTTTTCACTAAGACTTTTTTACAGGTTTAGAGTGGTTTAGAATATCGCGATGATCGACTTATCACTCGTAATACTCGTTATACACACCGATATCGTAGTTCGCCAAATTTTGCAAGCTTGACTGTGATTTCTCTCTATGCATATTTACATCAAGGACTCGATTTTTGTGAGACTGTTGATGATGCCAAGTCAAGTAATCTAGAGGAGAAGTTCATCGAGATAAACGACACACCCGGCGAACTGTTACGAATTGCTCTAGTGGAGTGAGATACCGCGTGATAAAAAATGCAGGAGGATGGAGGACATTTCACTTTATCTCCTAAATTAATTAATTAATTGTTGAATTTATTTATGTGTTTCATAAAAATGTCGATAAAGTGAGTGCCTATTTTATTAACATTCTTGAATGTTTTGGCAACTGTCCTAACCTAACAAAATCAAGAGCTGTCAATTTTCAAGAGTGGATTAAGTTAAGACAAACCTTTTTGTGTCAGGGCCTACTCCAAAACGAATTTGTTTTCGAACACCCTTTACCTAAAAAATTGTCTGTCTTTTTTTGCATGTAATTAATTCAAGACATTTCATCTTGCAATGAAATAACACCGAGTCTGCAAGAAAGAACTCGTTAGGACAGCAAAAAACAGTATCTCCTTATGCAAGGTGTTAAAAATTTGGTTTAGTACCTATCTGTTTTGGAGTTAACAAAATTTCTAACCAAGTGTGAAACGTTCCAAAACCTACAATTTTCCTTCCGAGCGTATTTGTGGCTGCGGTCCTCAGCCTCACCTTGACTTTCTGAACTTGCTAGCCGCTTGACAGGGAATTTATTCCTCGAGACGACTGCTTTTATGTTACACATTTAATTAATTTCCGGAGGCAAAGATTGTTGTTATAAGGTATAAGGCATCCATTATTCAGCTTGATGTCTGGATGGAAGGCGAGCCGACACGCGTAATGATTAATTTATTAAACTGTGATTAAACGATGCATTTCAGGTTTATATGCAGAAGACGGTTTTGGAATTAATCTAAGATTTATGCCGTCTGAAAATTATAAGTAGTTGTTGTTTAAACTTATCGTCCTTGTTACTTAAATTGTTACTTTATGTGTAAAAAATGTTAATAATTTCTTAAATAATTGCGCATTCAAGCGATGACGCAAGTGGTTGGAAGATTGTTCCTATTTATAGGAGCGTTCAACCCCCTCTATCACCTATCTCCATCCTAGCAACGGTCGTTCTCTTCGATGATATCATCGATTACTGAATCAGATTATGACTCATTTGAGTCTATCTATTCGTAGGATGTTGGTGATATTATGATTGATTCCAGAATTCTAGGTAGAAAAAATCAATTATTTTGTTTCATTATCTTCACTTCATAGTTTTTTTTGTAATATCCCATAAGATACCAATAAGCAAGGGAATTTTTCTCTATTTTACGATGTATTTATTGTTGATGACTCGGATCAGATTTCCATAAACGCTCCTGATGCAGAATGAACCTTCTATAGCGTTCCATTTTAGAATAAAGCCAATGCTATTTTGCCTAAAATTGCACTATGCCGCGACCATTTCGTTCGGGCTAAGCTTTCGCATTTACAGCCAATCAAATTCTCAAGCGACAAATCGGCATATCGCCGTTCAATAAGGCTCCGCCGTTTTTACCCTTACAGCTGCTTTTCCTGCGAACGGTTATTATGTTTTGTCACGTACGGCACTGCTATAAATTCCGTTTTATGTAGACCATTCAAGTCTGGTAATATCCAAACATATTGGGGTTAGGGACACAATAGCTTTACCATTCTTACACTTACAGTCGGAAAATTCATTTCATACGGTTGATGAAGGAAATATAGCAAAACTAGGATTTTTTTGTCTATAGACGTCACATGTAAAATTTAATTACTGTCCAGGAAAGTGTTGTTGTTTTTCAATCTATTTTATACTCGATACCTTATACAGAGTGTATCATAAATATAGCGACAAACTTCTAGGAGTAGTAGGAGGCGTCAAAAGAAACATTTGTCAAAAATCGCTACATTTTCGAGATACAGGGTTGTTAAAATTTATCAAACATAGAACAGTTTTTGGTTATTTATAACTCGTAAACCGATTTTAATGAAACTTGGTATGAACAACAAATAATAAACAAGAATGTAAACAATTTAAAAAAAAAAAAAAAAAATTACATTTTTGTTCTAAAATGATGCGGGAGCTATTGAATAACGTTTATGTAATTGCAATAAAGTCACTGGTATAAAAGATAGGGAGGGAAAAGGTGAAAAAGAAATCAAAACTAACATCTACACGCCACTGGAATACATACATACAAAATCTGAAATAGTCAAATTAAAGGGTTTGGTTTATTTATCGTTCATGCCAAATTTAATCAAAATCGGCTCAAATTTAAACGAGTTATAACCAAAAACTTATTATAATTATTTAAATTTTAACACCCTGTATCTCGGAAACGAAGCGTTTTTGAACAATATTCATTAAGAAAAAAAAAAGTTCGTTTTTTTTTTCAAAATTAACGCCCCCTACTACCCCTAGTTTGTCGGTATATTTATGATACTAGTTTTGGCCCATAATATACAAAAAAAAAACACTCAAACACAATACATGAACTTACACCTAATTGGAAATGTAAACTACACCGACTGCGCCAACTGCATGTGGTTTTCGACTCATGTGTTATAGCGAAACATTAGCATGTAAATTCATTAGAGAAGGATTTACGTTTGGGATGAACTGACCCATTAGTGTATTAAAACAATACATTACCGATCATGCCGTGTCATCCAGTGATTAACTGTGAATTGAACACTGCAACAAAACAACTCTGGCTACTCAACTTACACGGTAATAAATTGAAAAAAAAACAACTCACTGTGCTGAGCTATCGTTTTACTTATTACAAGTTAATTATAATATTACCAGTCAAACTAGCTGTTTTTTTTTTTGAGCTCATCGGCACGCCATATCAGCTAGGTATAAGTTTCTACCTCTTGCGTAAGATCAGTTGTCCTTAAGTTGTAGGCTCACCCGGTATAAATGCAATTTTCCCATAACACTTCCAATTGCAATCGCTTTCGTAGTCGAAATGTCGTTTTTTTTCTGACGCGAGGGAGTTTTCCGGCGTAAGTGTCGAGGTTTGGAAAAAAACGGAAAATCGCGATTAAGCCAAAATTGAGAAAAGGTCGAAAAATTTTCACGTAACTTCCGAACCTCGCCTCCTATCGATGGACGGTGTGCAGTTCTGGATACGTCGTTTTCCGAACTATAGTAATAAACGATACTTCTCCCATCGAAACGAACAAGAAAGTTTTTTCGTCATAAATTTTCTGGAATAAAAATGCAAATCGTAAGCAAAATTCGATCGATTCGGGGTATAAATCTATTTTTTTAAAGAATGTTTGATAATTTCTCCATAGGTATAGTCGTAGAGAAAGTAGAGTAGTATCAAATACATTCAACTATAACAACGAGAAAACTGTTTTATGTGATAACCTGACAAAAAATATAAAATAATGAAAGAGCGTGTTCGAAAAGGAATCTGTTTGGAGTAGCCCCTGACAGCAAAGAGGTTTGTCTTAACTCAATACACTCATTACAAGTGACAGTTCTTGATTTTGTTAGGTTAGGTCTTTTATTTTATTATAATATCACTTTATCGACATTTTTGTATCGGTGTAACGAGTATTATGACTGATAAGTCGATCATCTCTTTCACTAAATCAGGTACTTCTTTTCAACAATCACATTTTGGTTCTGTAATTTTGGGAATTAACCTACACGATATCTGAAACCACGCTACACCTGCAAAAAAATCTTGCTGAAAACTGCAAGTTTCTGGAAAATTATTGACAAAAATTTTACCTGCCAGGAATGTCTCGGAGTAGGGATACTTTCTTTACTATATCACTCGATAAGGACAAAAGTGGGCACCTTTTCTAAAAAAAATTGTAAGCAGATTCTTACAGAAACATTCCATCCGTGCACTGAGTTTGATGAAGAACTGGAACTGATGTAGGTATCAGGATCATTTTTCATCGATCGACTTAAACTTTGTCTTCCGACGTCTTTTTTGCCTTTTGCCCGATTTTTCCTCTGTTGGTCGAAGTTATTTGCAATATATTACCTTTCAAGGTTTTTTCTAGAATTATTGGTAGCCACTACATGATAATAATTATTCCAGACAGTTGGGCACAGAACAACATCCAATTTCCAAATTCCACGAAGTTTACTCTCATTGCGAAAATAGGTAAAATAACTTTCAACTAGAACAGTTTTTTGCTTTTACATGAGCGCCTTTATATCAATTTCATTGAGCTGGGACTAAAGATGGGAGAACCGAATTAGGGAGTAGCGACAGAATGTCCCTAATTTGTGATACCAATGTGCGAGAAACACCATCCACCACTGTTAACGACCATTTGACGCATATATCTACTGAATTATTTAGAGTTACGGATGAAATACCGATTATTTGAGACTAAGAACTGGCAGGAAAATTACAGTTACTTTTAAATAACGTATAAATAAATCACAGTTACAGCAAGTTACCGTGACAGCGGATCACGATTCTCTCGAAATCGACTCTCATTGTAGAGTCCATATCTCGTATCCCGCTGAGGAAGTGCTAGTTAATGAACACCCGATTATATTCTTAAACGAGCAGAGAATGATATGGCTATTATTCACTTGGACCTGGACGATTCCAACACGACTCGCGTTTTAATTTTCGTCCTCGTGAATAATAGCCATAATTGTCCACACTTGGATACTCTAAAACGAACCGTATAATACCATAAGATACCATTTTATTTTATATTTGTCAGGTTATCATCATAAACGTTAAGTTTTCTCGTTGCAAACAGCTATTTGGAAAGTGAAAGATTTTATCACGCTCATTATCAGCGCCATCGAGTGCTGATAATAACTTTAGGTTTGGCACTATATTTTCAGTTCTTTCATTAAAACTCGATTAAGGACGAACTAGTCACTTTGGTACGAGAGTCGACGTAGATTAAATCCAGATCTGAGAAGGAAGTAGTAACGTTTCGGTATAATGAATAAATCGGATACTGTTTGAACTGAAACGACATAAGGGAGGAAGTATTATTATAATAATTCATAGGTACGGTCAGCAACGGGTGGGTGTCCGCCCAACCCACGCAATTGATGGAAACATGGCATGCATCTTCTTGTAAGTACGCCGGGTCGGCATGCAAACGAAAGCGAATTAAAAGTGGTATGATGTCAATAACCGGTAACCTATTTATTTATGTTTATACGAGTTAATAGTCTTACTTTTCTTACTCTTCTTAGTCACAGTACTTTTTAGCGCGTGGGCTTGAGAGCGTTCATAGTAATTGTGATTTTATTTGTTATTATGGAAATCAGTGCAATTGTAGAAAATAAAATATTGCACTTCAACTGATGGAATGAGTATAATTCGAGAGGAAAACGTATTGAAAGTGAAAGTATTACGGTTCTATAAAACTGAAAAGGAAAGACACGCAGATTTGATACGCAGAATCACCTGCATCTTTAATACCAACGTTGAGCGACCGTAGGATAACGACCGGACAAAGGGACCCTCCCTTTCTCCCTGGAGAACTCCGTAAAGTCCCTATACTGCGGTCGGGGAGTCAATACTCGATCCGTGCATAAACAATGGAACGACCAGGCGCTCGATGATTTCCGCACCACGTATTAGCACACCCGGTGGAGTCCCCGACTGCAGAGAACGGGGCATTGTTTCACGCAAATGTAATTAAGTCGAGATTGGGGTGTCGCTTAATCCGCCCAATAACGGTTATTATGGAAATTGAAAACGCTGTTTGTATAAATACGAGGAATTCCGCCCTCTCCGAAGCGTACTCCATTAAAAGTTTGCCCGGAACAGATAATGACGAGTAGGCTGGGGCTCTGGGGCTGTGCTGATGTAGGAATTGGAGGAACGCACAAGGGATGAGTTGCTATAATGATAAAAATGAAAGCATCGCCCTTTTTCAAAATTAATAAATAAATCAATGATATAACTTTAATGCAGAAACGTATTTTTTTGACATTATGCCTGTGCTTAAATCTACGGTCAAAAAATAATAGGTCTGTCAAGGGTATCAGTATCAGTAACTTTGCCGGACCTGTGAAGGATAATAATATTTGCCGGCACTGCTGATATTGATCAAAATGGTGACAAATGGCGCCCCGAACCGGCCGGATTACAGCTCCAATAATAAATCAATTCACGGTCTCGATCACAGGCATTTCTCCGTATGTTTCTTCTACCGGCCATCAATAATAAATTCAATCTCGGCTCTCGAGGGGCGCGTTTTAATTTATTTACGCAAGGAAGGAGAGATTCTCCGTCCCATGTGGTTAAGTTGAAAGTAAAAGGGGTGATTTTTTTAAAACTTGTCCCTCAGTGTTCTAAGCGGGGATGCTAAGGGGGTTATTCTGTGCACTCCGCCAGTTTTCCTACACCTCCGCTGAAATTTCGAGTTACGGGCCAATTTTTAGACTTTTGCAGGTTCAAAACTTCGAGTAGCTACAGCAATGATAATAAACTACACGATGTAACATTGTAAAGAAAATAAATTCCGCTACGGTTGCAGTCACTCATTTTTTTTTATGTAGCTTTGTTACGTGCCCTTCTTTATTGGATATATGAAGCGGTGTAACCGATAGAACTCCAGACTATAACCCGCATGGTACCGTCATCACAAAACGTATGCAATCAGTGCGGGCTAATTTTTATTTTTTCCTATGCGTTCACGGTCTCCATTGTTTTCGATCTTAATGAGAGAGGAGCCAGCTGGTCGCACGGATCGATTGATGTGGCACTGGCACTATACAGAACAGACACGCACGCTGCAGCCATAAAGTAATTTCTGATATGAATTTATTGACCTCGTGATTGGAATCGATTTCGTTCGTGAAGCTTTTTTATGCAGATCAGTATGTGGTGACAATTTCACTGTCACAGTGAAATTAGCACGACGAGAATTATTATTATGAGAAGCATGTTCGAAATCAATACGCAATTATTACTGTTTTTTTAGACTGTCTTCAGTCAGAGAATGAATGCATTTTTCAGGAAACATATCTCTGCATTTTTCCACGCATGAGGGATATTTTCTAAATCTATAGTCACTATTTTTAGGCGTTCTTCAGTCAGAGAAGGAATACATTTTTTAGGAAACATAAAAGAGGTTGTTAAATGTTAAATTAGTTCCGTGACTGTCAAGTTTGACGATTTTCAACAGTAAGGTCAATCTCTGCATTTTTGCATTTTTCACACATGAGGGATATTTTCTAAAATCTATAGAGTTACTGTTTTTTAGGCATTCTTCAGTCAGAGATGTTTTTCAGGAAACATAAAAGAGCGTGTTACATGTAAAGTAAGTTTCGTCACTGTCAAGGTTGAGGATTTTTAACAATATTTTCAACAGGGCCGATCTCTGTATTTTCCACACATGAGGGATATTTTTTAAATCCATAGGGTTACTGTTTTTTTAGACGTTCTTTCGTTACCTACTTTCTAAATCTATATAATTCTTATTATAAAATCTTATTCTGAAAGAAATGTTGTATAGTTTTATAAGTGTTGTCTAATTAAGAATTATAATATAATAATTATAAATCACGTTAAATCATTTCTTATAGCAACAGCTAAAACAGCCGAGAGGTGCCAAGCCAAGCCAAGGACTTCAAGCGATCAAATTCCCAAGTCGTATTTCATGAAACTGTCCCGGCCTATTGTGTAGACACTTTTTCCTAAGTCGATACTTCCATCGGCATTGTAAAACCCATATTTTTTCACGAACACTCTTGACTTACGGTATAAATTTTACTTTTACCGCCTTACGCACCGAGAAAGAAACCCCAGAGGAAACGAAACCCCTCGTAAAACTTTTTAGTGTTTCCTACCTACCTACCTACGTATCAGTGTTGGATGCCTTTCCATTTTTTAAGAGCACCGTCGATAAACCAACATCTGCTTTGAAAGCCTCACTTAACAAAACCATTATAGACTGTTTAATAGAAACATAACAACTTTGCGGGGGCTTTTTAAATTCCTGATGGCAAAACTCCATTAAGTAGTCTTCGAGACAACGTGAATTTTGACAACGCGTCAATAATACCAAAGTGCTTGCTCTCATAAGAAGCGAAATTAGACTAACAGTGGGTATTATAAAGGCTCATTAAGTTAATGGGCAGATTTCTGTGGCCATTTCTGAAGAAGGTATCGACTCTAAGTTGAAATTTTTTGAGTTTATCTATTCTTGACATGAAACTAATTACAAAAATGTTAATAAAAGTCATTTGACGTCGATATTAGCTTCAAAAACGATCACAGAAATCTGCCCGTTAGCCTAATGAGCCTTTATAATATTGGCTGTTAGACTTAAAAGTTTTTTGATCCCCATGAGGTAATGTAGAATTAATTTTTTTCATAAATCGATCACTGCTTATATTTTCATTATTATCGTCGTCCTAATTTGCTTAGAAGTTTAACAAAAAAGCGCCAATTACCACGTTTTGATTAAATTTTTAAGCGGAATTAATTCCCCCACACTTTATTGCGGTTTTAAAAAGCCAATTAGAGAAACAATCGGCTCTAATCCAGTTGGACGCGTTCCAATAATAATTAAGTTCAGTATCCCCCGCTAGTGGGTATAAAGTTCACTTGAAGCGTCTCCGACCTCCGCGGCGCTTAAAGAGCCGTATCTGCGGGAAGGAGGAAGGTACTTACCGGAAGCCCGGAACTGAATAATAAAAAGTGGCCCTGCCGCTGCAGTTCCGAGTCTACCCTGAGCCGCTACGGCTACGTTCACTCTAGAGACCGGAAAGTCGGCTCTAATCTCCTTCCTTTGAAAATTTTATTATCCTGGTTTGTCTGGGAAGCAGTTAGAGAAGAGAATAAAAACGGACTCTTGAAGAATGGTGTAATTTACGGACTTCATAGAAACCATCCCTAATAAATTTACAAGAAAAATAAAACTCTTCTGCTGTTACAAATATTTTAATTTAAGAGATGCGAGACCTTGAAGACGTAGACAGCGCTGTTTCATCCTTTTTGGTACTTATCTTTTACTGCAGCTCAAAAACTATTAATTTCGGGATAATAATAATTTTATTGTTAAAGCTATTGTGGATATTAAATTAATTGCATCTATGTGGGTGCAAATGAGTCCATAATGGGAAACCCACTTTCGTCAAATTATCAAATATTGACAGAGACAATCATATTGCATAGGTTTACTAGGCCTGGTGATAAAATATTGAATTTGCGTTAATATAAGCACACATAAGCCTGGGTAAACGTTACTTATTACCCGGAAAAACTTGCAATTGGATCTTATTTATTGAATGCTGCTATATACCGGGAGTATATGTGACTAAAGGTGCGTTTACACTCACCGAATAGGCTATCGTGATTTCAACACCTTCTATTCAATTTTGTACACGTAATTTAGAAAGTTTTGGATAAAAACCTTTAAAACCGTATCCTATCAGTGCCGCCAAATTCTTCCTCGTTGAAACTAGTACAGTCTGGTCCATAACTTTTGTCCACCCCCCCCCCCCCAAAATTGAGGTTAATTTTACAGATGAAAATTGCAAACTATAATTCTCCCTTATTATTGAAAGTAGTACATAAAGAGAAATGAGTAATGGCAAAAGAGACACATTCTCAATACAACGCAAATATTTTATAACGCAAATCAAATCTAGGGACTCTAAGCATATTTAGATTTTTTATATAAACAGACTAATTCATTAAATTAACTTTTAATTGTAAATGTTTAAATGAATTTAATTAATGATGGCAATTTTTTACAGATTTACAGACTCAGTCAGCCATTTTTTTTTTCAAAGCTTGCCTAAATTAAGTACTTCTTCATTTGGTCACACGATAATATAAAGAGTATTTTATCCTACTGCATGGAAATTGAGTATTCAAGGCACTATCTTCTTATTTTTAATTTTTTTATATTTTTTATTTTTATATTTCATCGACCCCAATGGCTTTTCTATATCGCCCTTAATAATAACGCACCCTTAATATTTTTTGGTGTAATTAACCTAATGTGCGTAAGTATCAGTGTGCAAGCACCTTAACCAGCGGTCTGAAATTACAAAATTATACCAGGCGCCATTATTGGGCTGAGCAATTTACTCTAAATGTGACGATGTGGATAAATTAAATGCAAACAATAATTAAATACGGAACTGGAGGCTGTGCTATAGCGGAGGCGGCCGAGAATTTCAGCAGCATATTGCCTCCTGCCTGCTACTGCTTTAAGGTATAAGGCAAGGCTTGCTTTCCTTCTCTCCTATTTATTTTGCAACAGTGCTCTTAAGTTTGTTTGGATAAGATGAGAGCGGCGAAACAAAATGTCCTCGTTTTTGTTAATGGCTCGGCTTATACCTTATGTTACTTTAGAAGCCGTTTAAGAAGAGTTTAACATAAAACTTAATAATGCACCATAACCATATGACTTGCTAATTCTGGAAATTAATCATAATTGCATTTATTTAAGGGTGCACGATAAAATACGGGAGAATCTCCATTCTGACCTAGGGGGGTGAAGATAGTACTTTTCCGGCTCAATGATTATTAATGAATCCTGTACATTTTCTGTATTCGTGTAAAAGGCCTATAATTTCTGATAAATCTGCACCATTATTAAAAAAAAAAGTACAAAAACATCATCATTTCACCTGACAAGTAACAGGCGGAAAACGAGTGAAAGCTTCTTAAAACTTGAAATTTCGTCGGCGATATGCAAAATTTAAAATTAGAGAAATGGTCATATTTTTGGAAGAAAAAGGTAGCAATTTTGGTAAATTTTGGGTATTTTTCGCCTAAAGTTTTCCTAAAGAAGAAAGTGACATCATGGTGGTCTTCCTGGACGTCATTTCGTCATCAGAGAAGCTTCTTAAAACATGAAATTTCGCCGTATGCAAAATTTAAAATTAGAGATATGGTCATGGTTTTGGAAGAAAGAGGATTCGGTAATTTTGGCAAATTTTAGGTATTTAGGCCGTTTTTGGAAAATAGAAAGTGGTCTTCCTGAGCGTCACTTCGTCTTTTTTGAAACTTGGACAAATGGTCTTTTTTGGAAGAACGAGATAGCAATTTTGGAAAATTTTGGGTATTTTTCGCCGTTTTTTGAAAGAAGAAAGTGACATCATAGTGTTCTTTCTGAGCGTCATTTCGTCATCAGAGAAGCTTCTTAAAACATGAAATTTCGTCGATGATATGCAAAATTTTAAATTATTTAATGATCATGTTTTTGGAAGAAAAATGATTTAGCAATTTTGGCAAATTTTGGGTATTTTTTGCAGTTTTTTGAAAAATGAAAATGACATTCTAGTAGTCTTCCTGAGCGTCATTTCATAAATTTCGTATAAATAAATCAGAAAAGCTCTTCTTAAAGCATGAAAATTCCTCGGCGATATGCAAAATTTAAAGTTGGAGAAATGGTCACATTTTTTGCAAGAAAGAGGATTTAGCAATTTTGGCAAATTTTGTGTTTTTATGGCCGTTTTTTGAAAGATGAAAGTGACATATTGTGGTCTTCCTGAGCTTCATTTCGTCATCAGGAAACCCTCTTAAATAACGAAATTTATTCGCCAATATGCAAAATTTAAAATTAGAGAAATGGTCATATTTTTGGAAGAAAGATGATGTAGCCATTTTGGTAAATTTCAAAAAAAGAAGAAGATGAATCATGGTGGTTTTCCTGAGCGTCACTTCGTAATCAGAATCACCCTGTACACATTTCTTTAACGCCGGTTAATAAGACCACACGGTAACATCTGTTGTATTTCGCTGCTCCGGTTCTGGTATCGTTTATAATCGACTGGCGATGGATCCTCCCTCGCACGACTCATCCGCCGGGAGGCTCGAGATAAGGGCGGCCTATATCTACCTTGATATCGCGTCTCGGCCCGGTTTACGTGCCTTATTCTCTGTGTATATGGGAGCGGTCGTGATTTAGAGCCGCTTTGGGGGACGATTTGCCCGCCCTTCGATGCAGATACGTTGCTTATGCTATTCCCGCGGTTTTTATACCCCGTGGGAAGGCGAGCCAACTCCCCCAGCATGATCTGCATTATTATTATGAAGATTGACGCGCTATTGTGGTGGTTGATTAGTAGCTATTTTGCTCGGAAGATAATTAATTTTTTTTTTATAATAATTGATATTCAAAATTGATTTTATGTTATTATTGTTTTCTTTGTTGTAATTCATTATAGGTGAGTAGGGTGGTAGTTTTTTTCAGTTAGATGATCGAGAATAATAATTATATGTGAAATACATACGTGCGTTCAAAGCATAGACCATAACAGCTCATAGACGCGCCCTAAGTCTCGATACGGTGAAGCCAGAACCTCGCCGGCGCGATGACTCAGTTGTGGGCAAAAGCGTTCAAATAACATGAAGAGTTATATGACGGATTCTGCATTTCTTTTACATTTTGACTCATTACAGGAGCCGAGGCCATTATTTATGTGATTTAATAGTTTATTTAGGAAGATAAGATATTAAGGAATACAAACATGTAGGTAATTATACAGGAACATTTAATATAAATGATGTAGGTAATTAATTAATCTTTAAAACCTCTTTCAATAATAATTGTATAGGTACTTCTTAATGATAAACTAGGTATTTATATAAATTAATTCTATACATTACCAACACATATCTCGATAACACTACCCTGCTGGACATTATTCAATAGCAAAATTGTTTTAAATTTCAAATAAAATAGGTATATACTTACAGATATATTCACTGATTACAAAATAAAATTTGTTTTACTTCTTATTCTGTCAGAATTTGTATGCAAATTCAAACACTCCCCTTGTAAGACATTCGTACTTGCAACAATATTATGTTTGACAATGACAACAAAATAATAATAAAAATGTCGTTTCCTTATAAAACTTTAACACCCTGTATCTAGAAAACTTGAATGACACGTGTCTACCTCTACAGCAAATTTTCCGTGTAGTTTTGAATTTCCTACATGAACTTAAATTTGTATCGCGTGTTCATTGAGTAGGTATATTAATTAGATGTAGGTATAAAATGCTTAGACCATATGAGCTGTTATGGTCTAAGATAAAATGTATTAGGTATTCTGATTCACAGAAGTTCCATAAGTAGCTATATATATTAGTATTATTATGATTTATAACATTTCAAACCGTCAATATTGTCAATATAAAATTATTAGTAGAGTTTTAAGTTATTATACATAATTATTTTACTATAGTGGAACCAGAGATAAAACGGAATATTTATCTAACAACCGTATTTTACGACTTTAACAATATAGGGCAGTAGTCATAAAAGTAACCCCCAAGAGCGGAACTAATCTGCTACTCTTAGGTTGACAGCAAGTCTGTAAAATCATCAATAAAATCATCATAATAAACCAAAAATCGTTTTATTATATCTCTGCGTACCACTATATCAATATTTCATCAGTAATGGAGAGATTCTAAAAAATAAGTAAGAGTTGTGATCATGAATTATTATAGGTAACTACCTATTAATAATAATAATTATTAGGCATATTTTTGAGGCATTCAACTTGTAAATTATTTTAAATTATTGAGGGTGACATATTGATAGGTTTCAAAGTGAGAAAATTGTCATTGATCTAATACCTACAAATGCCCACCAATACCTAAAACTATTCTAAATTAAGAATAAGTTTTAACTCTAAATAACTAATTAGAAAAAAATTACTTAAAGGTAAAATGATACATTCGATGTGCTATTATATCTTTCTGCACACTTATAAGCACAACACAATTATTGAACCATAATTATTATTGTAAAATTAATCAAAAACGATCAAACAAAACTTTAAAACACTATGGAACACACGTAAAAGACTAGCTTTACACGAGGTTTCTACCCACAAGTGACGTCACAGTAGGCGAGTTATCTTGGCTTCACCAGTCTGCTAGTAGTGGAATGGTAGCTAGGGGCGCATCTAAGGTTCAAAGCCTCTTAAGGATCTTGGAAACGGTTACAATTGATGAGAGTAAAAAATATTGCAATAAAGTATAAAAATGGTGTTTGAAAATAGGAACCTACCTATAATAGATTTATTGGAGTATTTTTCATCGGATGAGGAGATGGACGGTAAATAAGCGAGTTAAGGGCTCTTAAAGTCAGAATTCTGACGTCGCAACTGCCGCGGTTTTTGGAAAATGCGCTGTGGGGTGCGAAACTGCAAATTTACATGCTAAGTACAGGACACGTGTGTAGACAGTCTCGACTGATATGACCTCGTAAAGGACATTTGTGGTTTTCTAATTTTGAATTTAAAAATTTAAAACCAAAATTTAAAACCTTAAAATTTGAATGATATAAGCAGCTGATCTATTTATTATTGATTTTTTATTTTTTATTGACTATTTTTTTTTGTTCCAGGTGAGTTACTGTTCGAATTGATGAATCGATTGGTGCTTCGAAAAGTAAGACTAGTTTTATGACAGTATGAATATACAACAGAATAATAACACGTCTACAGCACGAATAATTATTAGCGTCAATCAACCAATGGGTAATTTATTTATCCTTAATTTATTTAAAATTTAATTATCCTCTACTCATAATTTATTGATCCTTAATAAGACACCTCAATAACATTTCTTCGGTAGAACCATATTTGCCCTAACATTTTTGCCCTTTTGGAGCCGATGCCTAACATTTTGGTCCTTCGAGCCGGATCCCTAACAAAAGTAGGTGCTTCAAATTAATAATTCGGATTCCTGGATTTTTTATCTAATGTTCTTGAGAATTTGATCTACTTTCTAAATTTTAAAATGCCTTTCCATGCCTAGACATTTTTCCTTGACCCGAGATAAATCGAAAATTTTTTTTTTAAATCTCCATCCCATTTATTTAAACAGTTATTTTCGAGCTATAATCGAGTCGTAAAATTTTGTGAATACGGTCAATAGAATTCCAAGGGCTGATAAAAAAATTCCATTTTTTTTCATTTTACCAGAATATTCTCAGACCAGTCAATTCCTCCTTTCCATGCAGCCGCCCGAAGTGTCAGTGTCCTTGGAACGGAAAATGGAAAATGCAAGCGATACGATCGCGACCTTTCGGCCTCCCTATATCGATTTGGAGGGATGCCGAGCATCTGGCGTACCCTTAAACCCTTCAACCCCTACACATGCACTAGTCCAGAGACCGCGCCGGGTCCTGATATCCGCCACAGCCGCTTCCGCTTCACCTTATTTATGCTGACTCTGAGAAATATGATGCCGAGGGGCCTTCTTATTACCTCGCTTAAGGAGCCCTCGAGAGGTGTTGATAAAGAATCCATATTGTCTCGCATATTCAACGATGTAGCTGCGTTCGATAATATGCAAATGCAAAGACGTTCATACGTTTTGATGCTCTCTTCTGTATGATTCATAGAGCAAATAGAATGATACGATTGTTTTTTTTTTCTCTTTGTTAATAGTAGCTCATTTGTGGAAGTTGTTTTTTCAAAGTCAAAGTAAACGTTCTTCATCTTTATCGTTTCACACCAAAAGTCTCAATTACAATTATTGTTTATAATAATAATAATAATTATTTATTTAAATCAGTTACAAAACTATAATAAATAACCTCCAAAGTACAAATAATCAGTTCTTATTTATACCATAGAACTACTAACGCAACTATGTTCTAATCTCTGATTTCACTCCATTTAAAACAACAATAAAATTTTTGGTCAATGAGTATATATATTAAGATCTTGTCGACCGGTTTCGGGTTACTAGCCCATCCTCAGGACAACAACTGAAAGTGATGAATAAAGATGTTGTAACAATAATTTACATGAAATTTAAGTAACCATATAGTCAAAAAATTCATACAACTCACTTGTCAGTTTACAAATTCCGCAGTTAGAGCAAAATACATTTTCATCCTTATGGTAATAACAATCAAACATAGGCTCAGGGATGTAAGATGGAAAAGAGAAGCTCTGATGACCACCAGGGTAATTAACACATTTTGAAAAACCTTTCAAAAAGATTTTTTCAATCAAATAATCAAAAAATTTGTTTTATTGTAATTTTTGATTATTTGATTGAA
Organism: Malachius bipustulatus; assembly: GCA_910589415.1. Classification (NCBI taxonomy): domain Eukaryota; kingdom Metazoa; phylum Arthropoda; class Insecta; order Coleoptera; family Melyridae; genus Malachius; species Malachius bipustulatus. The sequence continues at coordinate 59,807,831 of OU342630.1, forward strand.
AAAATCTTTTTGAAAGGTTTTTCAAAATGTGTTAATTACCCTGGTGGTCATCAGAGCTTCTCTTTTCCATCTTACATCCCTGAGCCTATGTTTGATTGTTATTACCATAAGGATGAAAATGTATTTTGCTCTAACTGCGGAATTTGTAAACTGACAAGTGAGTTGTATGAATTTTTTGACTATATGGTTACTTAAATTTCATGTAAATTATTGTTACAACATCTTTATTCATCACTTTCAGTTGTTGTCCTGAGGATGGGCTAGTAACCCGAAACCGGTCGACAAGATCTTAAATCTTAATATATATACTCATTGACCAAAAATTTTATTGTTGTTTTATTGAATTTTGAGTATACAATGACCCACTACGCTGATTTCACTCCATTTGTCACAACCTTCTTTCTCTTCCTTTCTGTAGTACTGTTCTAATCCAAACTAACTTCCAATCTAAACTAACTGTAGCTACTGCCACGACACTCTTATTATAATTATTTAATACTGATTAGCAATAATCGGGATCCACCTTTCGGAAGGCAACTACGAGTTGCCCATCATCTTAAAAAAAGTTACAACTTCATCAAAAAGGATAGGAAAAGCGTAATAATAATCCAGAATTGGCCTACCTTCTCTTATAATAACTTAACAATCTTTTAGCTATAGCCTCATCCCAGTGGATTCGCAGATCGTACCTGAAGAACGTAAAACCCTCGAGGCGAAGAGTCGAAAGTTTAAAGATTAAGGCGGCATGCGTCGCTCCGGGCAAATTACAGAAGGGCGCAAACAAATGCCGGTCGAAACATCGCTAAGGCCCTCTATAGCACCTCGGGGCTCCATTGCAGTGACACTGAACAGAAATTTGAACAAAATTCCAGTTTAGATGCTCGAGTAATTCAACTTGAGCGATTATGCAAATGGCGGCAGGGCAGGGATAGGGTTGGCCAATCTAACTAGTCAATTATTAATTTAATCGCTGCTGCAGAACGCATTAATTTTTCGGGGATGTATTTTCGTTTCTCCCTTCGAGTTTCTTTGTGAGATCGGAAGAATTCTTTAAAGCTATAAATTAAATTTTTCTTTTCTGCAGTTTCTTTTTCTTTTAATGGAATTTTAACCCTTCCTCCATGGTGGAGAAACCCTTATTAGTTTAGATTGAGAGTATTGAGACCCTCATATATCCTATACATTTTTTCAAATCATATTATTTTATTTTTATTATTTTTTAACGTACAGTAATACGATATCCTTGAATATTCCGTTTTAAGGATATAAGATAAAGAACTTTTCCTGTAAAGAGGATTAAAAACTTTTTGGCCTTCATAAAACATCAATAGAAAATATGAAGTCACCGCGCCTGTAAAGACCGTATGCTCTTGTTTTAAAAATGCGGTTTCCTGAAAATCGCCCTCGGTCGTTGAGCCCTTGACGGGGGAAATTCGGGCGATCAAACGGAGATTTGCCGAAGCCACTCCATTGAAAACGGCTCCGCTGCCCTCGAGCGTGGCCCTTACAGCCCACCAGGCTCTTTTTTGGTAATTAGATTTTTTGTTCGTCAGCAGATTGTCGTGCCACACTTTTTCCCGTTACGGACGGTCGGCGGTGAGAGCTCTCCAGGAAGTGATAAATTGAATTTAAGGTTGAATTTGTAACGGTCCCTTTACTTTATCGTCTTTATCTATGTCCCAACGATATCTTTAATGCACTGCTTCGGAATGTTTCGGTGGGATTCTGCTAACGTTGCTGTATTACACCCACATAAGTATTGTTACGAAGACCGCTTTATTCATAACAAATTATATTATAATAGTTGATAATAATAATTTTCGGCCTTTACTCTCCAAGTTACATTCCTCTAATAGCTGCCGAACTACTCTAAACTGCTCTGTGCTACGACGCATCTTTTTTCTTTGTAGGTTTTCAAGACGATTCAGGATCTGGTTTTTTAAATTTTCTGAGGCCTTTCGTCTCGATGTTACAGGGTGATTCGTGTATTTTGCCGAAATTTTTGGTGAGCGGTATCTTTTGAACGAGTTGAGATGAAATTTAATGAAATTTGGTTTGGTTTGTTCCAATGACACTTGAAACCCCGCATTTTCTGCCCATTAGAAAACTAAAACTACAGGACCGTACTTAATTTTTCTAGTCTTTTTCGATTTTGACAAAAAGTTCATGTAAAATGCTCCACTTGGAGCAAAAGAGAAATTGCTTGGCACCCTTTAAAATAAAATAAAAATAAAGACTTTTTGGGTTTTCAGGGTTTCAATTCAGGATTATTTTCGAAAAACCAAATTTGTTTTTCTATATCATTGTAGTTGTTTCAAAGAAATGCGCTTGTTCTACAGATTTAGCCAGGACTCGGGACCGTACTAGCTTTTTTTTCGTGCTACACATAAGTTTTAATAAGAAAAACAATAACTAAAAGAGATTTTTATGACAATCACACACTGTACATAGTAGAAACAGCAGGATAAACCATCAACACAAATGTTGGGAAGAAAAATTTTGCTGCAGCGATAATTCTGCGTCTAAGCAGAAGACAGGAACGTAAATCAGAGAGGATTTATGTTTCAACACGATGGGGCACCGGCCCATTTTTCCTTAGCTGTGCGACTATCAGGTAATCAAATAAGAGGAAACCATGAAGTGATTCTCAGGGCAACCGATTTACTCGAAAGGATTTTTTTTCTGCTTAGACGCATCAGTAGCAAAATTTTTCTTTCCAACATTTGTTTTGATTGTGATTGTCATAAAATGTACCATTTCTCTTTGAGTTATTGTTTTTTTTTTTGTTAAGGCTCAAGTTTAGCTCGAAAAAATCTAGTACGATCCCTAGTCCTGGATAAATATGTGGAATAAGCGAGTTCTGGAAACACTGAAAGTCTTAATTTTCTTCTCGATTTAGTTTAATTCCAAGCAATTTTTTTGTTGGCAGTTGTAGCATTTTTCAGGTAGTTTTCGATAATGACACTAAACTTTGAAGAAAACGCATACATTGTGAACTTTTTGACAAAATCTAAAGAGATATGACAAATTAAGTACGACCCTGCTGTTTTCGAATCGCCGGAATATGCGGGGTATTAGAAAACATCATTGATAGAGCATACCTACCAATCAAATTTCATTAAATTTTATCGATTCGTTCAAAAAATACTGCTCATCAAAATGATAAAAAAATACACGAATCGCTCTATAAAATTCAAACAAAGGGCCTCAGGAAACTTCCAAAACCAGATCTTAAATTGCCTTGAAAAACTACACCAAACTCTTAAGCCATGTCACTCTGCTGGTGAAACATCCTGTATATCCAGGCAATTTTTATTATTAATTTTGATCATTAAAAATATCCATTTTTTTATTTCAAGCTCAGGGAACAGCCTACTTTCCTTATAATTTTGAAACATTTGCATTGTCGTCTCAACTCTCAAGAAGTACATATTTCTGCGACAATTAATTTCTGTCCCAGCGTGGATTATTTTGCTTTCAAGAATCACAATAATAACTCGCCACGCTCTTTACAGTCCCTGGGAAGATTGATGTTCAGAGGATATAATTATTTCATACCGTCAAATCTGATTCTAATTAATTATCATATTCAAGCTTACGTAATGCAAAATGGTCTTAAATTAACTTGTACATACGAGTAAATAATGGAATTTCTAAAAGCCCACACAAATTATAAATTTTCATTGAAGTTTATTGATAACAATAATTTAAAAAAAACGAAAAATGAGTTCCGCTGAACGAGGAATTGAAGGAAATAATTTTACATGAGCAACCATTTGAATAATAATAATTGCAAGTTGCAGCGGACAATTCTGTAGGGAGTAAGATGTCCAGCAGGCGAGCTCAGAATTCCCATACAATGGTTGGGATAATTGTCATTCTTGTCCACCTACGGACATGAATTGGCTCTCCTCCCAAGCCGGACAAGTTTCAGTCCGAGCGACCGCGGTTGGCGGCTGATTGCAAGAACTTGCATTCGGAATTTTGAAGTGAAATTTCACTTATTCAATTTCCTTTAGGGATGCATTTTTTAGCCCAGTCAATTATTTCATGATTCCTTGCAAAACAAAAAGGCATGTATTTCTGATTTTTGGATATGTGGTTATTAGAACAACGAAAGCGTTTTGCGAAAAAAACTGACACTTTTGCTCAAATTTTTCTTTTTTTGTACATTTTTCGCCTAATATGATTTTTTAATTAAATGAAAGTCTAATAAGACAACTTTTTTTTTCTTTTTTCAGGTGAAAAGAATCCTTTTTATATTTGGAACTTGCATGAGTTTCAAACTCATTTAAAAATTTTTGTAGGTACGCTGAGTTTTTTCAAAGCACGTTTTTCAGAGTTATCAGTTCATTCCAATTTCAAAAAATCGATTAGATCTATGGGTGTTTTTGTATAAATGTACTTCAAAGACAGAAAATTAAACTTTCTTTACGATAAATTCTTGTGATTTTCCTCGTTTAGGCGAGTATTTTCTGAGATACCTATATTTTTCTTAATAATCCATTTCCACAATTGGGCGTAGGATACCTCTCGCTGAGATATTGGGCAATATTAATAATTATAAAAACAAAAAAACAGTAAAATTGTTTAGAAAAACTATACTTCAGAGATATACAATGACAAAAATTTTGACTTATATCGCAGCAAATTCGATTTTCTTTGAAATCAATTCTACAGTTTATTTCTGTAAAGAGCATAGTTTGGGCAACATTATGCGAAAAATTGGCAAAAATGGAAAAATTTGCGAAAAAATTTATTTTTTGGTGCAATTCGCAAAACGCACAAGGCTTTCGTTAGTGCAAAATTGATATTTTACTACTAGCAATGGTCCTAACAAAAACTTATCCAAAAATCATAAATATATGCCATTATTCAAGGGACAGCCTTTTTTCATGTATAATTAATTAAACTTTTATTTGTTCAAGACCCCAAGATGAAAGAAAACATGATTTAATCGTAGGTAATTGCAAAAAAAATATGTTCCATAACCGATGCTCCACTCCAGACTAAGTATTATTATTAATTTAAAGTGTACATGAACAGACCATCGATTTTAACTTTAATAGGAAATAATTTTGTTTTTCTATGGGAGTTTTGGCGTAAGTAAGTCAATTAAAAAAAAGTTCAATAGCTTTAAGACACATATCTTTGGCAAGTAAAAAGAAAACTTTTGCATTTTTTTTTAGATAAATGTTTGCGCAAAAGTTCTTGCATCAGAACTTGATTTTCCAAAATAACTGAAATGACCCAGCCATTTTACAATAGATTTTGAAAACAAAATTGGTTTTAAATAAGGGAACAATAATAATTAATCGATACAAGTAATACGAGTATCATGACAAAAACAATCAGTACACCTTTCAAGATTTATATGGCAAACTGAAGGAGCCTTAAGAAAGGTGAAACGGTGCTGTCTTTGTTTTAGACTCATCGATCTTAGAGGGTCGATGGGAGGAATTATTATTTTTGAAAGTCACTGGCGGCTCACTGGTAGATTGCAAAGTTAGTGAAGATTCTGCACAGGTCCTTGAAAATTCAGTTTTTGAAAAAGTCCGGTAAGCTCCATTTATTTCCATTTATGATTTCCATCAATTTTTCAGCCCTTGGAGAGACCGTCCTTTTACGTCGACAATCATGAACAAAAAATTGTTTTTTGTCTCGCTGAAATATTAAATCGCACAACATTTACACAAAAAATTTGCTTACTGTTTATGATTCTCTGTGAATTAAAAAAAAAAAAAATTGAAAATTGAAAAAAAATTAAAAAAAATTAAAAACTACCCTTTACCTTGAATCAATGGAAAAATTATTTTTTAGCAGCTTTAATCGTTTTAATTGTGTATTTATAAATTAAAATCATTTACTGTTTATGAAAAAAAAAACTTTGTGAGATTTCGACCCTCGATAGATTCATTTTTTCTAATTTTTCCAGAAAAATGCGATTGTTTTTTTGCGATAACTCCGTTGTATTTTATGTTATTGAGTCCATCCAGAAATCATTGTGAAGGTAATTTTAAGGACTATAAGATCATCCGTATCTCCACTATAAAAACCCTTAATTTTTCAAAGTAAATAATTAAAGAGTTAAAGGGCTCGGGTCAGATGATTCTCACGATAAAATTTAAACTTGATATCTCGGTTGTTTTTTATCCTACAGAAATAAAAGAAAAAAACAAATTTTTGTTGAGAAAAACGCTAAATTTTCGCTTTCTGCTATTTTTTACGCATATTTAGAAGTTTTGAAGTTATTACTAAAAAAATATTTTTGGAGAAATTTGAAAAATTCTTTTTTTTATTCGCATTTAAAAAAAAACAAGCTTTTTAAACCGGTAAAAGTTTTAGAGCTCTACCTTTGGATATTACTACAAGTCGGTTTTTATTCCACTCAAAATGTTCATAAAAAACTAATTTCTTTGTTTTTTATTAGCTTTCATTTTTTACGAACAATTTTTTTTCAAGAAACGCATAGTTTTAGAGTTATTTATAACAAACGGTTTCAAAACATGCATTTTTTCATGAAAAATCAACATTTTCAATCATTAAATAACTCGAAAAACTCATTTTGCTTAGAATTAGTCCCTCAACAGATTCCCGGGGTAATTTTTGATAATATAATTTCAGCCCCTGAGAAGGTAAAAGCGCAAGTCGGCACTATGGCACTTTTTCACTTTTGTACCTGAGACACCCTCAGGTACTACTACTTACCAACCAATTTTCTTACAAATCGATGAAGGTTTAAACTTTTTTCAGGGAAAAGCCTTCAGTGACTGTACTAGATGTGCCCAAAAAAAAAACTAGAACAAAAAACAAAAACTTGGCGCTTTATATTTTATTTATATTTAATATAGAATTTGCTATAAAAATTTTCATTAAAAAAGTTTAATTAATACCTACTGCTAATATAAGAGAAAATTTTCACAAGAGTTTTCAAAATGGCACTTTAATCAATATCACTTTAATTTTTATATGAAAAGATTGTTTTTAACTCAATTTTTAATAATAACTGCTTTAAAACAATAAAAAAGAAACCTTTCGTCATACCTATCAAATCATATTATAACTCTTTGAAAATAAACCCCCGCCCTCGAGATATCACCCCTTCTACTCATATCGAACATCTGAAAATGAGATTTTTCTTCCATCGATCTGCGCTTTTCAAACTACGGCAGGCTGGCGCTGGTGTCTCTGTATTATTGCATTATGAGTGTCAGTTGTTTGTGATGAATCGTGACGTAATTTCTTCTCTCGTGCCCTCGTGCGGGAAACCCATCCCGCTGAATTTCATCGTGCACAGTTCAGCGAATCGAACACGTCACGAGCAGAATTTCGATCTGGAGCGATTTCAAGCTCGCTCGGTATCGTTGGTTGCCTACGTTACAGTTGTATTTGAGTCGTGCATCTCCGAGCTCGCAGTTGATAAAAGTAATAATAATTATTTTGGTTCACAAATCACAAAAGTTGAAAAAAATATTAAACTCACTTTTTTTAGGAATGTAGGGGTAATTTAATTGGGCTCTCTAAAAGGGATCTCTGAAATTATTAGAGTTGGTACGTTTTCCTGAACTTTGATGCTTTAGGCATTGTTGTGGTAAACAAAAGAAACAAATACCTACAACACAAATGTAAATTTCTAAAAGATAATTAACATTTCATATTATGTATTACTGGAGCTTTCAAATTGTCTAATTAAATTATGTATCTACTTACCTAACATTTTATATTTTATATTAATTTTAATCTCGATAAATTAATTACTTCACAACCTTAAAAAAACTGATGAAGACCGTATTTATTGCGCAGGCATACTACCTAAAAAAAACTTTTAAATTTTAAAGAATCTCGGTAAAAAAATCTTCCACCTAACTTAATTATATGTAAAATAACAGAGAATGTCGTCAGTGTAAAGTGTTTAATAAACTCTCAAACATAAATTTAAAAACCCTGCTATGGTTGGTATTTTTGCACGTCTCGCACCAAATAAAAGTCCATGTATAACTTCCTATATAAAAGACTATTGTTAACTAACATTTAATTGCTCTTTTTATAGGCTCTAAAAATATAAATATTCTAGTTATAGGTACGCTTTGTGCTCTTGTGCTCACTTATTTAGTCATGAAAACTCAATGAACCTGAGTATTCTATTCAAGAATTATTATTGAAAGTAATTTTTTTTGTACCATAAAAATAATTTAATAACGCAACAATTTCTAAAACTAAGAAATTACTGTTCCCAGGTACATACGAAAGGGGGTAATTCTTTCGTTTATTTTATGCTTAGAAATTCATATAAACATAGGTCCGCAACCGCTTCGTTACCGATCTAGGTACAGGGTGTTAAAATTTGAAGATTTTTTTCTTTATAGCTCCTTGGGCTTGAGGCTAGTCAAATTTTAGTTAAATTTTCTTTTTTTTTAGTCTCCTATAGTTTTTTTTTTGCCTCTGCAAAAGTTAATAATAAACAAAAAAAGAAATAATTTCCTCTATATCGTTAGACGATATTCAAATTTTTGAAATGGTAAAACGGCTTTTTTGGTATAATATCTCATTTCCAATAATTTTGATAGTTTGGTCCGCATCGCATGTAAAAATAAAAAATAAAAAAAAAATAAAAAATAAAGCTGGGCTGACAGTTTAAGTTAAAACAGTTTAAGTTAGTCACACAGGTTCAGCCCAGCTTTAATTTTTACAGGCGATGCGGATCAAACTGTCAAAATTATTGGAAATGAGATATTATGTATACCAAAAAAGCCGTTTTACCATTTCAAAAATTTGAATTTCGTCTAACGATATAGAGGAAATTATTTCTTTTTTTGTTTATTATTAAATTATTAACTGTTGCAGGGGCAAAAAAAAACTATATAGGAGACTAAAAAAAAGAAAATTCACAGTGTATGTATTTTAGAATCTACCAGTGGCGCATCGGAAAAAAAGTTCGGGGGAGAAATGGGGGCGAAATATGAGAAATTCAGGAGAAAAAATTGATCTGTGGATTCTCACAACCATTTGTCATGGCCAATGATATAAGCCCTTATAGCGTAACCTGTATTCCAAAAATTAGCCAAATATCTCAAAAACTGAAGGCTGAAGGAGCTATAAAGAAAAAACTTATTTTTTATTTCAACACCCTGTACATCAGTAACGAAGCGCTTGCGGGCTTATGTTTATAAGAACTTTTAGTCATAAAATAAGCCAATAAAGAATTACCTCCTACAGGGTATTTATAAGAACACCCTGTATAATCAATTATTGCTGTTCTGGAAATAAAATCAAATAGCAAAACATTAATTCCGGGCTGTTTTGCCGTGGTCCATGGAGATTAACTCCTATCACACGAGGAGTAAAAGCATCTTTTCCGCACACGTAACCAGTAATGATGTCTACCGCAGTTGTAGACGAAACGTGAGGGGCAAATTTTCCCTGCTTGGCAGGTCCCATCTGCAAATCCTAAAGGAGAAAGGTCCTATGTGCAATTTGAAAAAAAAGGTGTTACTTTAAGTAATTGTTTTTTTTTTTTTTTTGTTATTAAGTTGAAATTATTATGAAGAAAGTGACTCTACAATTAGATTATTAAATACTAAACGTACGTAGGATATCTTTTATATTCAAAATTGGTGAAATAATGGACTTTTCTCCTTAGCAGGGCATAAATCTCCATGGACCACGGCAAAACAGCCGGAATCAATTCTGATTTCACTGATTTCAGTTAAAAGCCTACACACATAAATTAATATAATTTATTATATTTTTTTAGTGAGATAAGTACGATTTATTAAGGCAGCAATAGCTTGTCCAGGACCAATAATTCATAGTTATACAGAGGGTTACTTAAGGATATGTACTAAATTTAAGGGCGTATTCATGGACCAATTTTAAGTAGAAATGTTCATATAAACATGTGTCCTAAAATGTATGGTTTTCAAGATACAGGGTGTTCAAGTTTTTTCACCCTTACCATCATTATTGCAAAGAAAATATACACCACTGACTTTTTTTCTATTTTTTCCGATTAAGCATCTAAAAATACAACTTTTTGGGACTCTTAAATTGTTTTATCTCACTTCTTTTCCTATAAAAAAAAACAAAAGCCGTTTCGATGCTTATCTAATAATTTTATAAAATAAAAATAAAATCATTAAAATCAAAAATAAAAATAAATTTTTCAACATGCCTTGAATCGTTTTTTTTATTAGTTTTTTATAGAAACCGACAGGAGATACGAAAAAAGTCTAGAAACAATAAAAGTTGTTTTTTCAGTTGCATAATCTGAAAAAAACAAAGTTTAAAAAAGTCAGTGGCGTACGTTTTTATTTGCTATAATCCTGGTGAGGGTGCCCGTTGGACGCCACTGAACTTAATAATTTTAAGCTACTTGTAGCTAAAAAAGCTCTCTATTACTACACATAACGCTGACAAATTTAACAATATCGGTAAAAGAAAGTTTGAAATATTCATTTAAAAAAAAGATAATTTTCTTTTGTATCTTTAAAACCAGACATTTTAAGACCCATGTTTATATGAACTTTTCGAAATTGGTCCAGAAATACGCCCTTAAATTTAATACATACCCTTATTAACATATTATTTACGCACTAGTAGCCCAAGAAGTTTTTTTTTTTTGGGTTTACAAAAATGAAATTGTATTTAGAACGTGAAATAGCAAGTTTATTATGACAGGACAAAGAAATTAAATTACATAAAGCTAGATGTATACCTATGTATCGTCGGAAATTTTCAGTAAGATGTGTTTAAATATTATTGTACGTACACAGAGAGAACAGTTTGGTCATAATAACCAAATCTCGTTTGACCTAAACAAATGGTTTGCATGAATGGAGAGAAACAAATATTATTTTAATAAAACCAAACTATTTGTTTGGCGAATACTTTTACAGTAAAATTATATTCAGTAACTGTTAACAAACAAGAATGTTGAAGAGACAAAACGTTTGATCGGTGCCAAAAATGCGCGGTAATATTTAATATTTATTTGATTGTTATAATCAAATGATGTTTATTATTAACTAGTAGCTTATGTATATCAACACAATCTAAATCACCCTGACACAATTTAATCTAAAATTTCCCAAAATATTAGGTAGAGGTAAAGAAAGGTTGCGTAAATATGAACTAGTCAAAGTTTTGCTAGAAACAATTCGGTTTATGATTAATAAAATTAGTTTTGTTGCGGCAACAAAATATAAGTTGACTATAAAAAAATAATAAAGTTAATGCTATAGTCGATTAATTTATAGAAATATCAATTTGATTGGGTGCATCAGGTGCAGTAAAACAATTTTTTTTCTTATATAAAAACAAATATATTTTTTCAAATGTTGAGAGAAAATAAAAATTATAGGTAACACATAATTTAACTTATACAAAAAAAAATACATATATAGTCTCTATAAGAAACAAAAAACAATGATAAAAAAAATATCCATTATGATAATAAAAAAATAAACATAATAAATAGTAACAATAATATACGTATAACAAGTATACTTAAATAGATGTCTTAGAGTTAGACAAAACTGAAAAAACTAAAAATTCATTAGATATATTAATATCTATGTATAACAATTTCGAGCTCAGAGTGTGGTGGCACGTAGTAAGTTTCTTTTATTTCATGTTTGAATACGCTGATAATTGATTCTGCAATTGAATCGATGTCCTCGTTAAGAAGACAACTGAAAAAATAATATAATTATTTTGTGGCTTAGGAGGACAAATTAGGTACTTACGTTTCACATGTATTGAGAAAATATGTGGTGATCACGTCACATAAATACCCCTGGCAACGTGTATCTAGTGGTTTCTTATCACGTTCATATAACTTGAGAATTGCGCTGCCAATTGCATCGGCCTCTATGATGTTTCTAAGGTTAAAATTATTTAATATATCCTTTTTTGTCTTCTTACAAGGGCGCTCGTATGATTGATCATTAATATTGTTGTCCACAGGAATACTAGTTGGAATAGAGTCGAGTCATTTGTGGACACACTTGTAACTATCTGGTCGTTACTAACAAGAGTATCGTTTCCATTTATGTTTGAATCATTATTAAAAATTTTGACGAACAGGATGATGCTGCCGATGATAATGTAGGCGTAGGGGTTCTTGTTCTTAGACTGGTACAAGTTTCATCAAAAGGCTATAAAAATAAATGTAAATTTAATATGAAAGAAATAATAATAATATAAAGAAGAATTGATATAAATAAAAGCAATAAGCAGTATTGAGCGGGAATTCCCAGCTATGTAAGCAAGTGGATGCGAGTAGCCGGAAACGGGGCCCACTTAGGGCAGGGTTCATTAGTTCTTTTACAACATCGGGTGATAGTTCAAACAGAATTTCACTTGTAATTAGGTTTGCTATAAATGAAAACAAAACCATGAACCTACATGATGAGATTGAAATCAGAAGAATAGCAATGATCCAATGACACAAGCGTTTTTGTAATGGCGAATTAGCTACTTATAGTAATATAATTTTTACCCAAATGACATCAATTATTGTGACCATGCAGCCCACAAACATAGGCAGCTTATATTAAAAACTTACCTTCAAACAATGGCACTAGCTCTTCGCACTGTATCTCCGTTAGTATCTCTTCAATTAAAGACATTTTTTAACGTAGAGTACGCAGACACGCACAGACACACAACAGCCGCATATATTGTTGATGGGTTATTGCGCGTGTAATGTACCCAACTTTGACGCTTTGGCTACTGTTACTTATGCGTAGTTGGATGAACGATTCTGTGTGATTACCAGAACAGCGACTTGGGTATTATTACCAAATTATTATTTTACTATATGACATCTGTTGATTTGGTACTGCAATACCTAAGTTTGCTGAAACGCTACGTTGCTTCATCACAAAAATGTTGCACTTTGCAATAAAAGTGCCAACAAGTTTATTGTTACAATTCACGATCGTTAACATAATAGAGGTATGTTAATGTTAATTTTTCAGTTTGGTTAGATCAAATAATATTTGTTCATTCTCTATGGCAACAAAATCATTTGCTACTATTAACAAAATACGGCCAACCGAGCCATATTGTAATGACAAACTGACTGTTAATTTTGTAGTGCACCTGCCTTGATATGTATTACCGAACCGAACGTTAAGGTAACAAAATGATGCCAATCAAATTTATTTGGTTATAGAAATTAATTCTTTTTCTCAGTGTAGGATCACTTTTATGACTTTATTTGAAGATGTGTACGTAAATTAAAATCAAGGCAATAAAAAAATATCCCTTAAAAAATAAAAATATTATTCTATCCTAGTTTAATCCTCCTATTATACACAAAATAATCTCATGGGAATTTTTTAATAATAATTTAATTAAATAATTCATAAAACCACTATTAAAACAGTAAACAGTAGAATAATATTATTGAAGAAGGGGATTTATTACATTAATTCAAAACTATTTAAGACGAATGAAAAATGCATCATAGTCTGCAGTTTACGAGTTTATGTATTATACTTTTTCTACTCCCATAGCGATAATCATGTTATTACCAAGTAGTAAATAGGAAAAGTGAAACAGTGACACGTAATATTAGATAAAACACTACGCAAAAATGAAAGTATTGTACCTCAAAATTTTGCCTGATTTTGATTGGGGTAACTTTCGAAATTTCCAAGGGATTTCGATTTTATTTTATCATGACAGCAGCCCTATTATATCCCTTATTTTTCTGCTTTTTTTAGTTCCATCTTTCCTTACTCAATTTATCCTTTGCTTGCACGACCTTGCTGTTCATCCGTATATAATTATGATTTTCACGGCAAGAGGACATACGTGGCATATGCGTGTCGCGAGTGGTGAAAAATGCATATTCAAGCATTCACCACTAGTCGGGGTCAGAGTCCGAAGTCGGAGTACGAATCAAGATAGAGTGCAGCAGTGAGAGTCAAGGACGAGCAAGTCAACCCAGCACCCTTCGTCAGTTGCTGTGGATATTCGTCGCGGCTCCCATATTCGTCGTCATTATCGTGTCCGATTAAAAGGCCGATCGCATTAATCTTGGCTGTGGTACACGCAGTACCTTACCCCTATTCGCAAACCGCATTTATTTTATGACTTCCGCATCCCCCGTACGGGTTACAGTGGTTCGCCCAGTGATACGAAAGTAAACCTTACAATAAATAGTTAAAGCCATATTACTACTTAGTTAATCCTGTCCATTATCTCCCGGTATATTCTGTACCCTGATGGTCTTTCGTCCAGATTTCGAACAAGCTTTTCGGTCTTACAAACCAACCTATTAAAAATTCCTAATTAACATCAAGCCGCATCCGATTGGTCCCCCCTTAAGAGTATAATTCATTTTTGTCCTTCGCATCGATTGGTTCCCCATTGATTCCCCATTCAAGGGAACCATTCATTTTTTGACCTTCGATTCCGATTTTGTACCAGCTCAATAGTAAAAATAATTATAAAGTTCTTTTATTTTGATTCATTTCATTAAAAAAGCCATAATTCGTCATCAGGTCCTCCTGTGCAGGGATATTTCACATTTGTAAAAAAAATAGTTTTTGTTAATAATATAACAGCAGCCAAATTACATACATATAACACTTTTTCAGGGGGAATCAACCTTTTCTTACATGATAATGATTCGTAACCATCGTTACGAAAATTATAATAATCGCTAGCTTGACTGAATCGAAGCAGCGATTGTTCAAATTTTCGTTACCATGGTTACGAACCATTCTCATGTAAGAGAGCAAGAGACTTTTTAATTATTGTTCACAAATGAAGGCTAGTTCGGAGACAAGTTGATTTTCATTCAATTGTGTATTTTTTTGGCTGAAGGAAATGCATCCATAGCCAATTTATGAATAAATGTATGAGTATTTATTTTTTGTTTTACTGTTATCCCGAGTCAATATTTGTGCTTGGATTTTCTTGCCTGAATTTTTAGCTTCAATACGAGGCTTACATTTACAAAATCGGTTGGCGATGAAAAAAGTTATACACTTCAAGAGCAAACAGTTGATTTTTTTAGATCACCCTGTAAATAGTAAATCCGGGTGTTAAACCGAAAATTTGAGAACGTGAGAACGAGAAAAAAAAATACGAGGGGAAACATCAACCTTCGAAATTTGCTCATCAAAACTTACAAGAAGTTTTTTGGAAAACGGGAGAAGGTACGAAAACCGGGGGGGGGGGGGGGTGATTCTGCACCCCTTCACATATCATCTTATAGAAAATATTCCGACAGTTTTTATGAGTTTAGATCCAACAAGGCAGAAAAATAAAGGATAGGGCTGCTAATATGGGAAAACAAAATCCAAACCCTTGGGAATATCGAAAGTTATCCCCAATAAAAATCAGGCAAAATTTTGTGGTGACGTTTTTGCGTAGCGTATTTCAGAATTTTTTTTTTCAACTTTTTTCCATGCATCAGATTAGATTTTTGTTCCTCATTCTGTCCGAGCTTTCCTTTGAAAGAGAAAAGTCAAAAGTTGCGAATCACCGTCTATAAACTAACTCCAAGTCCCTTCTGGAATTGTCAAGAGGAAGCTCTAATCTAAAAAATTGAATTAATTTCAAGATTGTCTAGATATCCGTGACGACATTATCAACATCATGATTTTCAGTTGTTCAGCAGCTCGTGCATGATAAGAACATAAGAACCTTTAGCCTTCCTGTTCCTGCATATACGACGGATATGAAGTGAAGGTGTGCATTATTATGCAAGCGGTGCCATCATCAAATGGGCATTCCATCGCCGAGGTAGAGGAGGACGGTGGCCCTTGATAAGAGGGGCCGAGGGCACACCCTCTTCCGTTGATCCTTGCGCGAGGACTAAGAGGCGAGCATTATAAGATTGGATGCCGCTAAATCATGCACCGGCCCTCCGATGAATATTTCATGGTTGCCGGAATATTTCATTCGCGGCGAACGTGCAACGGGAGCTAAAGAGCCCTTCAGGCCCATCGCCGCCCTGCCTATTTTTATGAACACCTTATTAGTTTAGCTAAATCGACATCCGTTAGGGAGTAGTTTATTGGAGAGGCCGGGCGAGTTCCGAATCGAGGAGCCCCCCCCCCCCCCCCCCCCCCGACTCCTTCTTTATCTTCCGCTGAGATAAACCAGGGTAATTTCTCTGGACAGTTAAAAACAAATACCCTTTAATAGAGAAGATTTTTTCTCTATAATATAAAACTGTCACAAGAAAGATACATAAAAATAAGATTTTATTTAGTATGATAACAAAAAAACATTGTTCATCTTACAATATACAGGGTGTTAAATCGATTATTGATATTTTTATCCTAGTTTGCTGCGATGTTAAAGCGATTTAAGAGCTGTTGAAGTCAGAATTCTGACGTCATAACAGCCGCGTACCTTGTACTGTAGAGAGTCGCGACTGTCATATAAGCAGATATCGAAGTGCCGTTTTTACCATTGTGCTCAAGAAGCTCAGGAGAATTCGTATGAATTCTCAGAAACGTTATTTTCCATCCTATTTTCCTATACTCCTATATAATGATCTCGAAGTAAGGAGTGACCAAAGTGCATGAAAGGAAGTCCGCACTGTCGTCTCCTGTCTCTAACGAGGTACTATTTCTATTCATAGATTCGGCACTGAAAAGTCGTTTAATTCTCGACTTCCAAGTTATTGCGTTTTAATGACCAGCTCGGTAAATAATAATTCTTTAACAGGCTCTTATTTCAGGTAAATGGTGGATGTGGATGGCATAAAGTTCTTAAATGTGTGATTTCAACGTGTAGGTAGTAGAAGAGCAATAACATGAGCTTACAAACGATGTCGGATCCAAGAAATTTTCACATTCAATAGGCGTATATTGATTCTTTTTAAAAATTTCGTTGCGAGCTTCTGCTGAAAATTTACTTTTTTTTACCAAACTTTTTCTGATGTAATGGGACTCTCGGCGACCTCTACGCAGAATAGACGCTGATCGGGATCGGGTATTCATCCCTTATTTTTACATTCAGTTCAACAGTTTTTGATCGAGCAGAACTCTTCTGCGAGTATGTTTTTGTAACTATGGCGTTGCCAGATCATACATACAATAATAATATATATAACAATATACACATACAAACATCAACTCAAAAAAAAAAAAAAAAACAATAATAGTAAAAGAACAATTATCTAAAATAAACATTGTTTCAAACGATATGCCATTTTTAGATTTTGACTTGTAAATGTCATACTTTTATATTTTCATTTTACTAAAATAATTTTTATTGTATCTATTTTATTAATTAAATATGTGATCAAGGGATTAATCAATCCCGAAACGTCAACTATTTATTAATAACTACAAAAG
The DNA here is from genome assembly GCA_910589415.1 of Malachius bipustulatus. NCBI lineage: Eukaryota > Metazoa > Arthropoda > Insecta > Coleoptera > Melyridae > Malachius > Malachius bipustulatus. The sequence goes on from OU342630.1 coordinate 59,825,158, forward strand.
TAAGCCCGAGAGAACCTAAAAACCAATACAAGAATAATAAAATACAATAATAATAATTATAGAAGCAAATGTTCCAAAAAATGTTTCTACTACTTTTTTTAAAGAAATATTTCTACTACATGAAAGTCCAAGTGGTTGGTTAGTTTCTGTAGAGTGCAGACAGACAGTCTTCAGATATCTTGTTTAGAAATGTTGTTTTCAATTATTACTGGAGTAGTAAATTCATACTTCGGATAATCGCTATTACTATAATAGGAATTCCAGACTGACCAAAGTGCAAGTGGCACTGTCCTTCCTCCTGACAAAAACATAAAACTGCGTGATTAAACGTTACTCAGAGCTTTTTATCTATGTGCATGGTGTTTTCCATTTTGATAATTTTTTTATGGTTTTATCTTGGAACAAATTCCTTGTTGAACAATTAAATAAACATTCATAATAATCAGTGCATTAACATAATCTGTCTTGCATTCTGTTCAGTAAAGGAGGTTGCTGCGTATGGTGATATTGAAAAGATTTATTTCTTTTTCTGTTTAGCGGGTTGATCCTACTCGATTTTAAGAATTAAACACCTTGAATATTTTCGAATTTAGAATCAACATGTATTTTTGAAGATCGAAAATGGTAATCATTACAAAAAAAAAAAACAAAAAAGATAGGTTCTGTCGTTTAGATCATGTTAATAAGCTTCCATCGAGGAATTTCCACATATTAAATTACTTCCACTATTTCCCTGTAATTTCCACTATTTACACACTATTTCCGATAACCCCACATTATTTCCCCTTATTTTAAGTTTATTTCCACTTATTATAAGTTATTTCCAGTTTTTTCCATCATCGAGAATTTTACACGAGTGTAACACCCCAGGGAGAGGTCACTCGATGGAAAATTGTGCCCCGTTATTTCCACTGAACTGACTAAACTATTTCTACTTCTTTTTCCCTATTTCCAGATTATTTACACAATTTCCACATAATACTCACTATTTCCTCATTATTTCCAAGATTCCTACATTATTTCCACTGTTTCTCTTTTCTTTCCCTATTTACACCATATTTCCACATAATTTCCACTATTTCCACACTATTTACAATATTTCCACATTATTTTCCCCGTTTTCATTTATTACAAGTTTTTTCCAGTCATTATCAATTATTTCCACCCCAACATATTCTACAACTACATATTTTCACATGAACATACAGAATGACTTCCATTGTTTCCAATTTATTTCCACTAAGTATTTTCAATTTATTTCCAATATTTTTACATTATTTGCAATATTTCCACATAATTTCCACAATATTTCCAATATTCCCACATTATTTCCACAATTACCACTTATTTTAAGCTATTTAACATTATTTAATTCCTCCCCACCATAGTCTTCTAACTATTTCCATATGCACATACAGAATTACTTCAATTGTTTCCAGTTTGTTTCCACGATTCCCAATTTATTTCCATTATTTTTACAATATTTGCACTATTTTCACATTATTTGCAATATTTCGACATAATTTCCACTACTTCCACAATATTTACAATATTCACACCTTATTTCTCCAATTTCCACTTATTTTAAGTTATTTTCAATTATATCCACCATAGTCCACACCGATTTCCACATCATAATACATAATTATTTCCATTGTTTCCAATTTTTTCCATTATTTTCAGAATTCTTGCACTATTTTCGCATTATTTCCACTGTTTCTATTTTCTTTCACTATTTATACCATATTTCCACATAATTGCCACTATTTACACACTATTTACAATATTCCCATATTATTTCCATTATTCTCGTTATTTTCACATTATTGCATCTATTGCCACATTATTTTAAGTTATTTCCACGACAGTGTACTTACCAATATTTCCACTAGTGACCCTTCTTCGGCTGCCATAGTTTTATTTAGATTTTTATTTTTTCATCTCCAAGAATTCTGTTTCTTCCTGACTTCGAGAAGGTCTTTTGAAGTGCTCTTACTCTGCGGATATCTTTGTTTTATAATTAGAATTTTCTTCTTCTTCTAGAGGTCTTGCATTGTTAAAAAGTGCTCGGGAGTCCTGTTGAATTCGATCTAGATTATTGAGCTGCTGCGTGTTTACCTATAATACATTATTTGTATATCTTATAGGAGGAATTGTTTCAAAACATCATTGAAGGTAGGTATGTATGCAAAACGAGCCAACAAGGAATGATAGTATAACGGATTTACGTTGAACAGTTCGTCTATAAAAAAATTTCAGACTCAATCAGTTGATTATTTTGATTATTTATTTAAAGAAATACTCATAGTTTTTTTTTACTATTTATTTATAAACACATTTAATAACACTGTTTTTTTTTTCAAAACTGAAGACTCTTCCTCAGGTAATTCATTTATACAGGGTGGTCCAACTTAAAACGTCAGGACTTTACCAAACGATAGATAACGTTAAAATAATGCCAGTTTCTCTAATACACTTATAGCCGGGAAAGCTTCCTTTTCAAGATACAGGGCGTTGAAGTTTTGGGAAAAAAATAATGTTTTGTGAATATTGTTAAAATGGCTGCTTTAAAAAAATTTAAATTTGGCACGCAGCATGCAGCTAAGTATCTTTCATGATTTACGGCTTATGGTGATAAATTGCGAAAACCAGCGGCAGAGATATGGGTGTGCCATCGCCCTTCTTAAAAAAAAAAAAATTGACGCCACTGACTTTATGGCAAATTTAGTAATACTATTCTATGCCCCATGCTTTTTAGAACAAAAAAGTACTCTCTAATTTTGTTCACAAGGCGCACCGCACCGTTTTAGAGATACTTTAGGTTTTCTTAGGTAATATCCGTATAGCCATTTTAAGAATAACAGACAAATTCTAATCAAATAACTTTTACTTAAATAATTAAATAACAGAAATAAACAACACCTAACTAATGTAACAATTATTGTCAGTAATCATAGAGTCAGTGGCGTCGATTTTTTTTTTTGAAAAGGGGCGATGGCACACCCATATCTCCGCCGCTGGTTTTCGCAATTTATCACCATAGGCCGTAAATCATGAAAGATACTTAGCTCATGCTGCGTGCCAAATTTCAATTTTTTTTAAAGCAGCCGTTTTGACAATATTGACAAAAAATTATTATTTTCCCAAAACTTCAACCCCCTGTATCTTGAAAAGGAAGCTTTCCCGGCTATAAGTGTATTGGAAAAACCGGCATTATTTTAACGTTATCTATCGTTTGGTAAAGTCCTGACGTTTTAAGTTGGACCAGCCTGTATATGCAACCGAGGTAGTAGAAATATTCTAGAATCTTGACTCTCAATTTTTCGACGAATTGACTGATTCGTGAATTTTTCGAATACAATTTAGTTGCCACGTTATCTTCTACGATTATAACAACGATGACTCAGCGTTGTGCGTCGTGCCCGGCGGAGAGAACGCCACTTCGCCGCGTGCATGGCCTGCTTGATAAACGCTACAATTTTATGAATATTAGAGAAAACCATAATTACTGAACTTCAGAAAAGTGAAGTTTTTGTAATTCCAAAGTGCTGATCTTCAATTTCTGGTGTAATCGAGGGATCGAAATTTATCTCTCATATCTCCAATGTCAGTTCTTTTATATTCTTAATGAAGGATCCCACATCCCCTGATGTGAATTAAAGGTTCTTCTGCAAACAGCCAACTGCACGACAGAGAAAGGCTAAGGCTAAAAGTTGCGTATATTTTAGCTCGAGTATTTTTAATAAAAGAGAACACAGCAGAAAATGTCAACAATATTGGTAAATGACCGACCACCTACCGTTTTACGATCGGCAATTTTCGACCAAGCAACCAGCAACTACACTTTCTATTAACATCGGTTCTATTAAAGGCTTCTTTCTTTCAAACTACATATTTCCTTGATTTTATCCACCCAATTTTTTTATACCTACCTAGTTAAAATTGTTCAATAAGTTTCACTTCCACTTCATTACAACAGTCCTCTTCAATTTAGATCGTCCTTCTAGTCCTTCAGCCCCAGCACATGCTCTTGAAGTGCATTTAATAATAGATCGTTGTATACCTATTACCTGCAGCCTGCCGCAACCCCTCATGCTCCCTTACGATATAGAAGAGGAATCCAAGAGTGGTCGTATAACCGGGCGCCGTTTATCTGATGCGATTCGAGGTTCAGACTTCCACCCTGCTGTCGGTGACAGGCCAGGTTTTTGCCGCCCGTCTGGCATTATATTTTTAGATAGGAAGTCACGGACATTATCTGCAGAGAGGGTGCGGGGGTTCCGACGAGTTCACGTGAGCGGATATAAGGTTGCTTGTCGCGCACAGACGGCATTAAATCATATCGCCGAGTGACTGAACGGCGTGGCTAATGGCAGGTCGGTATTTATAGCGCGGCAGGACTTTCAAGAGTCTCAAGGCTCTTGCTGTGTGCTTGCTTCTGGTTCTGGTCGCAGTGCAGGCAGAGGTGAGTGGTCACGTCTAGGATAAAAGTGGGATTGTAATGGCAATGGCGTCTTTATTACGTACAGGGAGAATGTAAAGAAATTTTTAGGCAAGGGCAAGAGAACAATTTCATTGAGAGTTTCAGCTCCCCAAAACTGCACAGCTAGAGAAGCTGGAAATTCTCGTGATTTGCTTTTTTTTAAGGTGGTGGTGTGTCATCACATCATTCATTAGACTGTGGGACATGCTACTGTTGAAAACGGTGACTTTCACTGGATATAAACGGTAATTATTAAGAGCGTCCTTTGAAATTTAATATTGAGGTTGGTAGCTACCGGAAAGTCTAATGTAATTAAAGATAGAATTTTGCCGGAAACACTCTTGTTTGTTCAGCGATACGTTTTAATTTTATCTCGAGATTTATGAAAATTCTTCACTGCCTCTGGAAAGAAAACACGATGGCCGCGCAGTTAAATGTAGTTAACTTAAAACGTAGATTCTCCCTCGACGCTTTCTTCCAGGTGCGCATCATCGTAGGTCACACGTCCTCCCCGGATCAATCTTGAGGGCTTATCGTGGATATCGCCAAATAAGAAGCTCCACGTCAACCTATGGGTTCCACGTAGACGTTTTTAGTGAGCGCGATGCACCTCTCGGGTGATGTTTTCTACTTCTGATGAAAAGATCCGTGAATTTACACGCGATACTTTTCAGAAATAGGTCGCTAGGAATTTTAGTTCGATATTTTCGATGTAAAGTATGCGTAAGTAAACTTTAACGCCATCAATGCGTTACACTCTATGCATTATCGAAAGCTAGAAAGTTGATCTGCAATTGTATCTCTGTATTGATTTGAATGGAAGAAAAAGGCGTCACCCTTTCGATACAGGCAATTAGACTGATTAGAATTATATAACTGGCACTGGCGTCCTATCACTCATAAAATAATCGTACAGCTTAAAGCAGTTCCCAGAGCCAGTGCAGTGTCGCGCAAATGCATTCGAAAGATAATAAAAGTTCAGAAATGGATTTTTTCTCATTTGCTAGTCGCACACTTCATACATCTGCCCACACAATGCATTAGCCATTTAGATTCTGGTACCAGTGTCTATAGTGTGTCCGTTCGTTACTTCACCGGCGACAGGTTGTATATTACCACTTACCAGAACCCGTATATCAAGACATTCGTGAAAGGCGACAACAGAGAAGCAGACTAAAAATCGGGACTCTGAATACCCGATAGGCTGTCGATAAGTGGCGGATTTTTTCCGCCGCGTCCCTGGTTCGTGTGGGAGAACCGATACCAATACGGCGAGCTCGTAGGTTTAAGCAGCGTTAGCGTTACCAACTTTAGAATGGCTGATTTACTGAACTGGTCGGTCAGATTCTGATTCTATAAGATCGCATGAAGGTACGTTCTACGTGTGCGGAGTTATCTGTTATCTCTTCGGAAGATTTTCTATTTCTAGCCTAGCTAGCAGGTCGAGATAAACAACTGGAACTGGAACTGGTGGGAATGCTCCATACACGCATAAAAGAGATCTTGAAGAAGTTTTTTTTTAATTATTTTCTCTTATGAATCCTTGTATAGTTTACTATTGTCCTATTTATAAAACGACTTTATTTGATGCAGACAATTTTTCTTCACCCTTATCCTTGAATCTTTGCATCTTTGCTCCTAGCAACTCTTTGTTTTGTTTTTAAATGATTAGTAGATTATGGGGGGGGGGTCTAGAACACTACTTCTCTCCATTAGCGTGCAGCTAACCCGAGCAATCTGAAGATAATATTTTGGTAGGTCTAGCAAAAAGTGTCAATATCAATCTAAATTGAGCTGTTAATCTAAGCTGAACAATCCAATCTAACTTGAGTAGTCAATTGGCCAAACAAAAAAAAAAAATTGACCATCCACACAGAATCATCTAGCGGCTATCAGCTAGCTGTCAATCAAATATCAATCTAACTTGAGTAGTCAACTGTAAATTAAAAAATGTCAATAGACAGAACCAGGAACCAGGCCGCCAGACAGATCCATCTAGTGGTAGAAAAAATAGTAAAGATAAGTTATTATTATTGACAGTTGATAGCTCAGGTTAGATTGACAGTTAATTGCTCAGGTTAGATTGACATTGACAGTTTTGCTAAACCAGGCCTGCTGGTCTTCGGATTGGTCGGGTTTCCTGACGGTGATGAAGAGATGAAGAGAAGTGGTGTTCTAACCCCCCCCCCCCCTCCCTTCCACCGTTGACAGAATTTTTTGAGACTTGATTTTTTTATACAAGAATCCGTTTTATAAACTGCTCAACAAATGAAACGTTACATGATCAAATTTGCCTTAACTTTGGCACTGATAAAATTTGGATTGTTTCGAGCAATTCAATTTTTGTTTCGAGGGTTCACTAGTTCAATTCCTTGTTTATCAGTCCGTATGTTTGCAAGAACTTGGTACTTCACACAAAGTTTATATAGGGTGGTAAATAAAACAGTTCAAAATCTCAGAAAGTTCAGCTTGCTCCCATTTGATCAAAGATTTTTCTTTTTGAATTTCAACACAAAGATCATGAAGATGGACCTCATATCTCGAAATGGTTTTCGAATTTTCCGATTATTTCTTTTATTTACAGGGTGATCTCAAAATAACTACTTTTTGGTGTGGCAATGATAACTTTGTTGCCCGTGACTCGATTTTCAAAATGTAGGGCTCATTTTAAAGCTTAAGCTTCAAGCAAGAACACGCAAGATTGATAATCGCCCAAGGACAAAAATTGAAAATACAGGGTTGTATTAAAACTAACCCAAATCTGAATGGCTTCCGAAATCTGGTATTAAGGAAAATTTTAAATAAAGTCAAGTTGCTTTCAAACAAACCGTTCATTCTGAATACTTCAAGATGTTCTTCGCTTGCATGAGTTAAGAATTGTTGACATAAGAACAAAATTACAACTTCGTGTTTTCGAAGTGAAAATCGTAATTTTTCAAGTTCAAGGCCCTGTACAACGAAAACGGCTGAAGATAGAGAAAAACGGTTTACATGTCCATATTTTACTTTTTCATGTACTATTCTATGGTATAGAAACATTTGTACTTTCTTTGATTTTTTTATTTGGCGACGCGTGGAGAAATCTCAGAATTTTTCAAATTTTTTATCACCCTGTATAAACATTTTATCTACATCATGGGATAGTACATGAAAAGTTAAAATAGGGACATGTAAACCGTTTTTCTCTATCTTCAGCCGTTTTCGTTGTACAGGGCCTTGAACTTGAAAAATTACGATTTTCACTTCGAAAACACGAAGTTGTAATTTTGTTCTTATGTCAACAATTCTTAACTCATGCAAGCGAAGAACATCTTGAAGTATTCAGAATGAACGGTTTGTTTGAAAGCAACTTGACTTTATTTAAAATTTTCCTTAATACCAGATTTCGGAAGCCATTCAGATTTGGGTTAGTTTTAATACAACCCTGTATTTTCAATTTTTGTCCTTAGGCGATTATCAATCTTGCGTGTTCTTGCTTGAAGCTTTAGCTTTAAAATGAGCCCTACATTTTGAAAATCGAGTCACGGGTAACAAAGTTATCATTGCCACACCAAAAAGTAGTTTTTTTGAGATCACCCTGTAAATAAAAGAAATAATCGGAAAATTCGAAAACCGTTTCGAGATATGAGGTCCATCTTCATGATCTTTGTGTTGAAATTTAAAAAGAAAAATCTTTGATCAAATGGGAGCAAGCTGAACTTTCTGAGATTTTGAACTGTTTTATTTACCACCCTATATAAACTTTGTGTGAAGTACCAAGTTCTTGCAAACATACGGACTGATAAACAAGGGATTGAACTAGTGAACCCTCGAAACAAAAATTGAATTGCTCGAAACAATCCAAATTTTATCAGTGCCAAAGTTAGGGCAAATTTGGTCATGTAACGTTTCATTTGTTGAGCAGTTTATAAGAACCGGAAAGAATGTCTTCTGAAGCTTCTTATGGATAGTTAGACATGTATAATCAATCTTTCTGATATAGATCTAGACTAGATCGTCAGTACTTTTTGCAGTTCCTTTTTTTTTAACCGCATGTCGCAGAAAACGATAAGGCAAGTATTTTGAAGATATATGGACGTCGTTCAGTGGGATTTTTTTCGGTTTCTAAACAAAGGAGAAAATAATTTTGATTTTTTTGTGAGCAATATGTATATTAGATTTTTAGGTTTCTTTCTTTTTTAAATACGAAAGACATGAAAAAAATAATATGGCGCTCGTTAGAAAAACAAAAGTGGACTAAGAAAACTCTATAGATTTAGTCGTGGCTTTGGAAATCTTTAGACTTGACAGATGGATAGCTTTTGACGACTTATGTAAGCCTACAAAAAATATTTTTTCTTTTTTTTTAATAATTAATTTTTTTTAATAAGCGTAATATTGTGCAAATTTTCTCCAAGTTATCTTCTGCTGCGTATCCCTGCTAGTTCACCTCGAGATAATGGCGCGAGAGAAAAGAAAAGTAACTCCCCAATTTCCAATTCAAATGATAGGTGTACTTATTTATTTTACCAAGTTCCACAGTGACGTGTTGAAATAACATTACAAAAAGGTTCTTTTGTGTAGTTAACATTATTATAAGGCAATGACTCGCAGTTTTCCATTAAATACTCTGGGGTAGCTACAAGAATATGCGATGTTGTCACGACTCCTGCCCTTGCATCTTTGATCACAGCAACTCTTCATTTTGTTTAAAACGATATTGACGTTAAACTGTTTTGTAATAGACGAAAGGGTTAGTTTTTCGTAAGCGGCTGGAATTTTGAAAAGTTAGGTCAGCTCGAATATATATTTTTTTAGCAAGGTTCGGGGAGCTGATTTTTTTTCCCGGGTTGTCCCATATCCGGCTTAGATCGATTTTTTTTTGCAAGGTCCGATCAGTTTGAATTTTTTACTATTGCAAGTTCCAATTGGACAAAATCAGGCCAAGTTTTCGCAAGTTCGGGTTTGACAGGATAAAAAAAGTTCGAATTTTCGGACTGACCGGACATTCCCAAAAATACAAAATTCGAACTTCAAACACAAGATCGAAATACAAGATTCGACCGGATCTTGTGAAACCAGATTTTGCAAGGAAAAAAAAACAGACTTGGGCTTTTAGATTTTAGTTATAGGTATTTATATAATCTAGAAAATTTGAAGTGGTCCTTCATTTGAGAGCTACCACTGACCCTAGAAAGATCGTTGAAAGTAAAATTCCTATAGTTGAGGTAGATAATATATTAAGCCCTTAAGACATCTAATATATAACAAAGCAATTATATAATTATTTGGCAGCTTGTCATGAGCACTCATAACACCCCATGAATGACATCATCTGAGAGATATAGGCCGTCGCGAGGGCCGCATCCCCACTAAATATTATTTTAATTATTGTTATTCTAACTTTTGTTATATTTTTGTATTTTTGTATTTTTTGTTTTGTATAATTTTCTCTATTTGTTTTTTGTGGACTTTGATATTTTTTCCCCTAAAAGAGAGAAAATTCCCCTGAATGGCAACACTGAACGTGAGAATGACGGTAGCTTTTATATTTTATAGAAAGGCCTCTCGCGTGGAAAATATGTTGTTTACTTAGCGTTAGCGATTGTGCCTTTGTGTATTTTACTGAGTGTAAAGGTGTTATGGAAGATTGAAATTTTATAGCTGCATAAACACTATTATTATACCCTCATCTATAGACTGATGGCAGTGAAAACTGAAAGGAGTTGAGTGTCTATTCAACTGGAATCGGATGGATTGAATGATAGGGTAGAAAAAATGTCTTGAAGGAGATTGTTTCATAAAATCTGGAATAAATAATTTCTTTGACTTTTTATAATTTTTTAACGTGCAGGTGGAAATGTAACCTCTTTTATTGAACTTAATTATACAGGGTGTTACTTAATAGTGTATACAGGGTCAAGGAGTCATGACCACTTGAATATTTTTTGATTTAATTATAAAAACAGTTTTTCTTCATTCTTTGCTGCTAATTTATGAGATAAAAATCTCTAGCAGATATTTTGCAGCAATTTTGCAAATTTTACAGTTCAGAAAAATACCTACATTACCGTGGTAGTTATTTTCTAATCGGTACTTACATATGTACTTACTAAAGGGAAAGGCTGCGTCGCTTTGTTTTTAATTTATTCATGAACTCTTTGTATTGTTTCCACGTAACGAATGCCATTGGTCTACTCTATTTCATCTACCTACTTCAGACGTCATTGTGCGTCAGGAACTTTACCCCGTGCTAAACAATATCGGTACCACTTAGCACTTAGTTTTCTCGTTCATGATCATGAGGCTCTTTCATATTCATATCCGTATAGATTTTAATTAATGTAACGCACCTATTATACTTTTACCTTTTGATTTTCAATAATTTGATTGTGTTCTAGAAATAAAAAACCATTTAAGCAAAGTGCTTTTGTTTTAATTCTCAATCACTCTTGTTTTGTTATACTTATCCAAGGGCACTCATTTTTGTCGCCAAAAGACTCACCATGTAATAAATATGAATTAGCTCTTGAACTTTATGTATCATACTACTCGTTTATACTGGTTGTCCTTAAGCGTAGTTAATTCTTCTGGTTGTGATTGCCGGGATAATTTTAATGAGAAAAAAATAAATTATTACCTATAGTCCAATACCGGTGTGAAACTAGCAGCCATTTTTCAGCAGCCAAATTTCCGAATATTACCGAACGCGGACCTTACTTCATTCAACATATCTTTACACTGTCTCTAAAAATTTGTCATCAAATTTATATATCTATATTAAATATCCTTATATATCTATATCCATAATGTAAAATAACAAAATACAGGTGTTAAACCTACCTACTGATGGGTCATTTCGGGCGTTAACTCAAAATATAACTCAATATAAGTATGTATTTTTTTAATTCACGTTCTAAGCTTAACTTCTTCAAATTAAGCAATATTTATCTTATATAATATAAGACGACAAACGCAACGCAACTAAAAAATAGCTTATATGTAAAAGATAATAGCGAAATACTCTTGGCGAAATTCAATGGAGTTGCGAACCGCCCCCGAATGTTAAGAAAATTCATTTCGACCAGAACGCAACGGAAGATTGGGTTCTAACTAGGCTCAAACGATTCTGCTGTGAATTTTACTTCGGAAAATGATGTCCAAAGTCTCTTAGCGAATTTCAGAGGGGTGGAGAACCGCCCCGAATGTTAAGAAAATTCATTTCGACCAGAACGCAACGGAAGATTGGGTTCTAACTAGGCTCAAACGATTCTGCTGTGAATTTTGCTTCGGAAAATGATGTCCAAAATCTCTTAGCGAATTTCAGAGGGGTGGAGAACCGCCCCCGAATGTTAAGAAAATTCATTTCGACAAGAACGGAACGGAAGATTGGGTTCTAACTAGGCTCAAACGATTCTGCTGTGAATTTTGCTTCGGAAAATGATGTCCAAAGTCTCTTAGCGAATTTCAGAGGGGTGGAGAACCGCCCCCGAATATTAAGAAAATTCATTTCGACAAGAACGCAACGGAAGATTGGGTTCTAACTAGGCTCAAACGATTCTGCTGTGAATTTTGCTTCGGAAAATGATGTCCAAAGTCTCTTAGCGAATTTCAGAGGGGTGGAGAACCGCCCCCGAATGTTAAGAAAATCCATTTCGACCAGAACGCAACGGAAGATTGGGTTCTAACTAGGCTCAAACGATTCTGCTGTGAATTTTACTTCGGAAAATGATGTCCAAAGTCTCTTAGCGAATTTCAGAGGGGTGGAGAACCGCCCCCGAATGTTAAGAAAATTCATTTCGACAAGAACGCAACGGAAGATTGGGTTCTAACTAGGCTCAAACGATTCTGCTGTGAATTTTGCTTCGGAAAATGATGTCCAAAGTCTCTTAGCGAATTTCAGAGGGGTGGAGAACCGCCCCCGAATGTTAAGAAAATTCATTTCGACCAGAACGCAACGGAAGATTGTGTTCTAACTAGGCTCAAACGATTCTGCTGTGAATTTTACTTCAGAAAATGATGTCCAAAATCTCTTAGCGAATTTCAGAGGGGTTGCGAACCGCCCCCGAATGTTAAGAAAATTCATTTCGACAAGAACGCAACGGAAGATTGGGTTCTAACTAGGCTCAAACGATTCTGCTGTGAATTTTGCTTCGGAAAATGATGTCCAAAGTCTCTTAGCGAATTTCAGAGGGGTGGAGAACCGCCCCCGAATGTTAAGAAAATTCATTTCGACCAGAACGAAACGGAAGATTGGGTTCTAACTAGGCTCAAACGATTCTGCTGTAAATTTTACTTCGGAAAATGATGTCCAAAGTCTCTTAGCGAATTTCAGAGGGGTGGAGAACCGCCCCCGAATGTTAAGAAAATTCATTTCGACAAGAACGCAACGGAAGATTGGGTTCTAACTAGGCTCAAACGATTCTGCTGTGAATTTTTCTTCGGAAAATGATGTCCAAAATCTCTTAGCGAATTTCAGAGGGGTGGAGAACCGCCCCCGAATGTTAAGAAAATTCATTTCGACAAGAACGCAACGGAAGATTGGGTTCTAACTAGGCTCAAACGATTCTGCTGTGAATTTTGCTTCGGAAAATGATATCCAAAATCTCTTAGCGAATTTCAGAGGGGTTGCGAACCGCCCCCTAATGTTAAGAAAATCCATTTCGACAAGAACGCAACGGAAGATTGGGTTCTAACTAGGCTCAAACGATTCTGCTGTGAATTTTGCTTCGGAAAATGATGTCCAAAGTCTCTTAGCGAATTTCAGAGGGGTGGAGAACCGCCCCCGAATGTTAAGAAAATTCATTTCGACCAGAACGCAACGGAAGATTGTGTTCTAACTAGGCTCAAACGATTCTGCTGTGAATTTTACTTCGGAAAATGATGTCCAAAGTCTCTTAGCGAATTTCAGAGGGGTGGAGAACCGCCCCCGAATGTTAAGAAAATTCATTTCGACAAGAACGCAACGGAAGATTGGGTTCTAACTAGGCTCAAATGATTCTGCTGTGAATTTTGCTTCGGAAAATGATGTCCAAAATCTCTTAGCGAATTTCAGAGGGGTGGAGAACCGCCCCCGAATGTTAAGAAAATTCATTTCGACCAGAACGCAACGGAAGATTGGGTTCTAACTAGGCTCAAACGATTCTGCTGTGAATTTTACTTCGGAAAATGATGTCCAAAGTCTCTTAGCGAATTTCAGAGGGGTGGAGAACCGCCCCCGAATGTTAAGAAAATTCATTTCGACCAGAACGCAACGGAAGATTGGGTTCTAACTAGGCTCAAACGATTCTGCTGTGAATTTTGCTTCGGAAAATGATGTCCAAAGTCTCTTAGCGAATTTCAGAGGGGTGGAGAACCGCCCCCGAATGTTAAGAAAATTCATTTCGACCAGAACGCAACGGAAGATTGTGTTCTAACTAGGCTCAAACGATTCTGCTGTGAATTTTACTTCGGAAAATTATGTCCAAAGTCTCTTAGCGAATTTCAGAGGGGTGGAGAACCGCCCCCGAATGTTAAGAAAATTCATTTCGACAAGAACGCAACGGAAGATTGGGTTCTAACTAGGCTCAAACGATTCTGCTGTGAATTTTGCTTCGGAAAATGATGTCCAAAGTCTCTTAGCGAATTTCAGAGGGGTGGAGAACCGCCCCCGAATGTTAAGAAAATTCATTTCGACCAGAACGCAACGGAAGATTGGGTTCTAACTAGGCTCAAACGATTCTGCTGTGAATTTTACTTCGGAAAATGATGTCCAAAGTCTCTTAGCGAATTTCAGAGGGGTGGAGAACCGCCCCCGAATGTTAAGAAAATTCATTTCGACCAGAACGCAACGGAAGATTGGGTTCTAACTAGGCTCAAACGATTCTGCTGTGAATTTTGCTTCGGAAAATGATGTCCAAAATCTCTTAGCGAATTTCAGAGGGGTTGCGAACCGCCCCCGAATGTTAAGAAAATTCATTTCGACAAGAACGCAACGGAAGATTGGGTTCTAACTAGGCTCAAACGATTCTGCTGTGAATTTTGCTTCGGAAAATGATGTCCAAAGTCTCTTAGCGAATTTCAGAGGGGTGGAGAACCGCCCCCGAATGTTAAGAAAATTCATTTCGACCAGAACGCAACGGAAGATTGGGTTCTAACTAGGCTCAAACGATTCTGCTGTGAATTTTACTTCGGAAAATGATGTCCAAAATCTCTTAGCGAATTTCAGAGGGGTTGCGAACCGCCCCCGAATGTTAAGAAAATTCATTTCGACAAGAACGCAACGGAAGATTGGGTTCTAACTAGGCTCAAACGATTCTGCTGTGAATTTTTCTTCGGAAAATGATGTCCAAAGTCTCTTAGCGAATTTCAGAGGGGTGGAGAACCGCCCCCGAATGTTAAGAAAATTCATTTCGACAAGAACGCAACGGAAGATTGGGTTCTAACTAGGCTCAAACGATTCTGCTGTGAATTTTGCTTCGGAAAATGATGTCCAAAGTCTCTTAGCGAATTTCAGAGGGGTGGAGAACCGCCCCCGAATGTTAAGAAAATTCATTTCGACCAGAACGCAACGGAAGATTGGGTTCTAACTAGGCTCAAACGATTCTGCTGTGAATTTTACTTCGGAAAATGATGTCCAAAGTCTCTTAGCGAATTTCAGAGGGGTGGAGAACCGCCCCCGAATGTTAAGAAAATTCATTTCGACCAGAACGCAACGGAAGATTGGGTTCTAACTAGGCTCAAACGATTCTGCTGTGAATTTTACTTCGGAAAATGATGTCCAAAGTCTCTTAGCGAATTTCAGAGGGGTGGAGAACCGCCCCCGAATGTTAAGAAAATTCATTTCGACAAGAACGCAACGGAAGATTGGGTTCTAACTAGGCTCAAACGATTCTGCTGTGAATTTTGCTTCGGAAAATGATGTCCAAAGTCTCTTAGCGAATTTCAGAGGGGTGGAGAACCGCCCCCGAATGTTAAGAAAATTCATTTCGACCAGAACGAAACGGAAGATTGGGTTCTAACTAGGCTCAAACGATTCTGCTGTAAATTTTACTTCGGAAAATGATGTCCAAAGTCTCTTAGCGAATTTCAGAGGGGTGGAGAACCGCCCCCGAATGTTAAGAAAATTCATTTCGACAAGAACGCAACGGAAGATTGGGTTCTAACTAGGCTCAAACGATTCTGCTGTGAATTTTTCTTCGGAAAATGATGTCCAAAATCTCTTAGCAAATTTCAGAGGGGTGGAGAACCGCCCCCGAATGTTAAGAAAATTCATTTCGACAAGAACGCAACGGAAGATTGGGTTCTAACTAGGCTCAAACGATTCTGCTGTGAATTTTACTTCGGAAAATGATGTCCAAAGTCTCTTAGCGAATTTCAGAGGGGTGGAGAACCGCCCCCTAATGTTAAGAAAATCCATTTCGACAAGAACGCAACGGAAGATTGGGTTCTAACTAGGCTCAAACGATTCTGCTGTGAATTTTGCTTCGGAAAATGATATCCAAAATCTCTTAGCGAATTTCAGAGGGGTTGCGAACCGCCCCCGAATGTTAAGAAAATTCATTTCGACAAGAACGCAACGGAAGATTGGGTTCTAACTAGGCTCAAACGATTCTGCTGTGAATTTTGCTTCGGAAAATGATGTCCAAAGTCTCTTAGCGAATTTCAGAGGGGTGGAGAACCGCCCCCGAATGTTAAGAAAATTCATTTCGACCAGAACGCAACGGAAGATTGTGTTCTAACTAGGCTCAAACGATTCTGCTGTGAATTTTACTTCGGAAAATGATGTCCAAAGTCTCTTAGCGAATTTCAGAGGGGTGGAGAACCGCCCCCGAATGTTAAGAAAATTCATTTCGACAAGAACGCAACGGAAGATTGGGTTCTAACTAGGCTCAAATGATTCTGCTGTGAATTTTGCTTCGGAAAATGATGTCCAAAATCTCTTAGCGAATTTCAGAGGGGTGGAGAACCGCCCCCGAATGTTAAGAAAATTCATTTCGACCAGAACGCAACGGAAGATTGGGTTCTAACTAGGCTCAAACGATTCTGCTGTGAATTTTACTTCGGAAAATGATGTCCAAAGTCTCTTAGCGAATTTCAGAGGGGTGGAGAACCGCCCCCGAATGTTAAGAAAATTCATTTCGACAAGAACGCAACGGAAGATTGGGTTCTAACTAGGCTCAAACGATTCTGCTGTGAATTTTGCTTCGGAAAATGATGTCCAAAGTCTCTTAGCGAATTTCAGAGGGGTGGAGAACCGCCCCCGAATGTTAAGAAAATCCATTTCGACCAGAACGCAACGGAAGATTGGGTTCTAACTAGGCTCAAACGATTCTGCTGTGAATTTTACTTCGGAAAATGATGTCCAAAGTCTCTTAGCGAATTTCAGAGGGGTGGAGAACCGCCCCCGAATGTTAAGAAAATTCATTTCGACAAGAACGCAACGGAAGATTGGGTTCTAACTAGGCTCAAACGATTCTGCTGTGAATTTTGCTTCGGAAAATGATGTCCAAAGTCTCTTAGCGAATTTCAGAGGTGTGGAGAACCGCCCCCGAATGTTAAGAAAATTCATTTCGACCAGAACGCAACGGAAGATTGTGTTCTAACTAGGCTCAAACGATTCTGCTGTGAATTTTACTTCAGAAAATGATGTCCAAAATCTCTTAGCGAATTTCAGAGGGGTTGCGAACCGCCCCCGAATGTTAAGAAAATTCATTTCGACAAGAACGCAACGGAAGATTGGGTTCTAACTAGGCTCAAACGATTCTGCTGTGAATTTTGCTTCGGAAAATGATGTCCAAAGTCTCTTAGCGAATTTCAGAGGGGTGGAGAACCGCCCCCGAATGTTAAGAAAATTCATTTCGACCAGAACGAAACGGAAGATTGGGTTCTAACTAGGCTCAAACGATTCTGCTGTAAATTTTACTTCGGAAAATGATGTCCAAAGTCTCTTAGCGAATTTCAGAGGGGTGGAGAACCGCCCCCGAATGTTAAGAAAATTCATTTCGACAAGAACGCAACGGAAGATTGGGTTCTAACTAGGCTCAAACGATTCTGCTGTGAATTTTTCTTCGGAAAATGATGTCCAAAATCTCTTAGCAAATTTCAGAGGGGTGGAGAACCGCCCCCGAATGTTAAGAAAATTCATTTCGACAAGAACGCAACGGAAGATTGGGTTCTAACTAGGCTCAAACGATTCTGCTGTGAATTTTACTTCGGAAAATGATGTCCAAAGTCTCTTAGCGAATTTCAGAGGGGTGGAGAACCGCCCCCTAATGTTAAGAAAATCCATTTCGACAAGAACGCAACGGAAGATTGGGTTCTAACTAGGCTCAAACGATTCTGCTGTGAATTTTGCTTCGGAAAATGATATCCAAAATCTCTTAGCGAATTTCAGAGGGGTTGCGAACCGCCCCCGAATGTTAAGAAAATTCATTTCGACAAGAACGCAACGGAAGATTGGGTTCTAACTAGGCTCAAACGATTCTGCTGTGAATTTTGCTTCGGAAAATGATGTCCAAAGTCTCTTAGCGAATTTCAGAGGGGTGGAGAACCGCCCCCGAATGTTAAGAAAATTCATTTCGACCAGAACGCAACGGAAGATTGTGTTCTAACTAGGCTCAAACGATTCTGCTGTGAATTTTACTTCGGAAAATGATGTCCAAAGTCTCTTAGCGAATTTCAGAGGGGTGGAGAACCGCCCCCGAATGTTAAGAAAATTCATTTCGACAAGAACGCAACGGAAGATTGGGTTCTAACTAGGCTCAAACGATTCTGCTGTGAATTTTGCTTCGGAAAATGATGTCCAAAATCTCTTAGCGAATTTCAGAGGGGTGGAGAACCGCCCCCGAATGTTAAGAAAATTCATTTCGACCAGAACGCAACGGAAGATTGGGTTCTAACTAGGCTCAAACGATTCTGCTGTGAATTTTACTTCGGAAAATGATGTCCAAAGTCTCTTAGCGAATTTCAGAGGGGTGGAGAACCGCCCCCGAATGTTAAGAAAATTCATTTCGACCAGAACGCAACGGAAGATTGGGTTCTAACTAGGCTCAAACGATTCTGCTGTGAATTTTGCTTCGGAAAATGATGTCCAAAATCTCTTAGCGAATTTCAGAGGGGTTGCGAACCGCCCCCGAATGTTAAGAAAATTCATTTCGACAAGAACGCAACGGAAGATTGGGTTCTAACTAGGCTCAAACGATTCTGCTGTGAATTTTGCTTCGGAAAATGATGTCCAAAGTCTCTTAGCGAATTTCAGAGGGGTGGAGAACCGCCCCCGAATGTTAAGAAAATTCATTTCGACCAGAACGCAACGGAAGATTGGGTTCTAACTAGGCTCAAACGATTCTGCTGTGAATTTTACTTCGGAAAATGATGTCCAAAATCTCTTAGCGAATTTCAGAGGGGTGGAGAACCGCCCCCGAATGTTAAGAAAATTCATTTCGACCAGAACGCAACGGAAGATTGGGTTCTAACTAGGCTCAAACGATTCTGCTGTGAATTTTACTTCGGAAAATGATGTCCAAAGTCTCTTAGCGAATTTCAGAGGGGTGGAGAACCGCCCCCGAATGTTAAGAAAATTCATTTCGACAAGAACGCAACGGAAGATTGGGTTCTAACTAGGCTCAAACGATTCTGCTGTGAATTTTGCTTCGGAAAATGATGTCCAAAGTCTCTTAGCGAATTTCAGAGGGGTGGAGAACCGCCCCCGAATGTTAAGAAAATCCATTTCGACCAGAACGCAACGGAAGATTGGGTTCTAACTAGGCTCCAAACGATTCTGCTGTGAATTTTACTTCAGAAAATGATGTCCAAAATCTCTTAGCGAATTTCAGAGGGGTTGCGAACCGCCCCCGAATGTTAAGAAAATTCATTTCGACAAGAACGCAACGGAAGATTGGGTTCTAACTAGGCTCAAACGATTCTGCTGTGAATTTTGCTTCGGAAAATGATGTCCAAAGTCTCTTAGCGAATTTCAGAGGGGTGGAGAACCGCCCCCGAATGTTAAGAAAATTCATTTCGACAAGAACGCAACGGAAGATTGGGTTCTAACTAGGCTCAAACGATTCTGCTGTGAATTTTACTTCGGAAAATGATGTCCAAAGTCTCTTAGCGAATTTCAGAGGGGTGGAGAACCGCCCCCGAATGAACGCAACGGAAGATTGGGTTCTAACTAGGCTCAAACGATTCTGCTGTGAATACATCCAATTTATAGTTACGCTATTCGCCGCGTCAGCGCTATGATCGGATATCAGGAACTGAAATCTGCAGAGTGCGCTGTTGTCGGATTGGCATCAGTCTATGCGGTGTGCATGATCGGGCGGGCTGAAGTGATGATCTGAAGTGGCTGGTGGGGATCGGCTAATCAGCTGTTATGTAGTGTCGGATAGCTATGTTATTTAATTTCAAGCCAAATTTTTTTTAACTCGTATTGAATAAAATTTCAATTATCAGATCTTTTTGGATGAATTATGAAGGTTATTATTCGTAGGTGTTGAATTATTGTTCATAATACCCGGCTCTCTTGTTCAATCACAGCTACTAGCAATTCATAATACCCGCTCGTGGACCAATCAAAAGCTGTAAATTTGATAAACAGAGCAACGCTGTGAATAGGAACGATACCTGACATTTCTCAGATCCACGCGTGCGCAATCGGTACTTGGTACTGGAGTTGTTCCAAGCAATAAAATGAATAGAAAAATATTTTTATTAAAATTTGTAATTTGTTTTTTTTTTATATATATATATATATATAAAAGAGTAAAAAAAGCATAGTATTACACTCGCAATAATGGTCATTATTCACTTGATGAATACTATGCCGCTCGCCAAAGTTCGTGTCATCATTACCATCTCGTGAATAATGGCTTCATAATAATCGCTCCTATAATATTATACTATTATACACATAGAAAAAAGCTGGCATTGTCGAAACGTAGTCTAGTATTTTGTATACGAAATGTAGACCGAATGCAAAATGAAAACAGCATTTACGTCACAGATGCGGAGAAACGCTAATCGGTAGTAGCCAGTCCTGAAGCAATGAAAAGGCGAACGGGTTGAAGTTACTTATTTCATAGACGTCGGTTATCGTAATTGAACAGATATTTGATTTATAATAATATACAGGGTGTACCAGCTCGATTTAGACAACGGTAAGGGCCGTGTAGGTCTCGTCAAGACGAAACGTTTTTTTATTTGAAGTTTTTGGATTTGGATCTTCGTTGCGGAAATATGGCCGCCTTCCGGTTTTTAGTTTTTTGGCTCCAGTTTCGGCATTTTTAGGTTCTCGCCCAAACTGAAACTAGTTTTGGAAACTCCTTAGCTTCAGTTACAACTTTCATATTGAAGTCAAGGTTCTATCTCTGTTGGATTCAAAATCTTAATTTTTCAATTTGATTCAATTTGAATTGATTCAAAGACTTGAAATTTAAAGTCTTGGGCATGTCGCCATTTTGAATGGCCATTATTGCGAGTGTAATACTATGCTTTTTTTACTCTTTTATACAGGGTGTCTGCTTAATAATAATAATAATAATAATAATAATAATAAAGTGCCTTTATTAAGTGTTATCACTAATATAACACATGAATCAGGATTGAGGCGAAGTCTAGCAATATTGCTACTCCACTTAACCTCAATAATTATAATTAATTTGTAAATTCTACATAATACTTAAATAATCAAATCAGCAATACATAAATCAGAATTATTAATTAAACATAGATACAATGAATCTTATGTCTACATAAACTAGCATAATCAAATCTAGGCACAACAAACAATCTTAAAAAAAAAGCAAAGAAACAAAGATGATCACAAATACCTGATCACACAGCCAGCACGCAGGCCGCCCTCTGCCTATCAAGTAAGTATAACTTATAGTATTTTCGCAAGTAAGCCATGGTACGTGTTCTCAATTCAATTGGTATTTCATTATAAATTTTTACTGCATTATATGAAAAGCACACCCGAGAACCTGCCAGACGAAATCTAGGTAAGCTCAAGAACCATGGGTGCCTGATACTGCGGTCATGCATCTCCCCTCTAAACATAAATTTCTTTCTGAGATATGGAGGTGTCGACGTGGAGAGGACCCGAAAGACCAAACAACCCATGTGGTAGGCAAATAAACCGTCCAACCTAAGCCAACCCAATTCACAAATCCTCCCTGAAACATGGTCGTATTTTCGAAGACCGCTTACGAATCTGCAACAGCTGTTCTGAATCTTTTGCAGTCGATATTTTGTAGCTTGGTATAGACAGGGATAATATAATGTAAATCCATAATTCAATATGGGAGTAACAAATGTTTCACACAGCTTCTTTCTCAAGGGGTAACCATAGAGATACCTATGCCTATATAGCCGTCTGAGGACTAAATATGATTTCTTCACCAGAAGAGTCACATGCTCCTCAAAACGCAATCTGCAATCAAAAATAATTCCTAAGTTTTTCACGCTCTGCTGCACTTTTACTGGTTGACTCTGTATAACAACTTGGACATTTTGATCCTCGGTCTTATTGGAATTTATAGAAAAAAACATAACACTACATTTATTCGGGTTGAGCTTAAGGTTATGAGCTAGTGAATACTCATGCAAGGCCGTGAGATCCCTGTTTATCTGATCAGTAGCAATATGTTTACATTCTGGAGGATATGACAAGTAGAGCTGTGTATCATCAGCAAATGACTGAATGTTGACGTACTTTATTGTTTTATTTATATCCGCCACATACACAAGATAGAGCAACGGCCCCAGAACTGAACCCTGGGGCACCCCAGAGGTAACAGGAGACCAGCGTGACATTGTCGTGGTCTGAACACTTTGAAATCTATCGCTTAAGTAGTTTTGGAAAAAGCAACAGGAGACCTTATCGAAACAATAATATTCAAGTTTAGAAATTAACAATTCGTGATCTAGGCAATCAAATGCTTTGGAGTAGTCCAACTGTACCACCGCAGTGTCCAGGCCTATGTCCCGCGATCTCACTATATGATCCGTAATATGAAGCAATAACGTGGTGGAGCTAAACCCACATCGAAATCCCGATTGAGTATCCGGTATTATGTCATTCTCCATGACGTACTTATATATCTGTTTATACACCACCTTTTCTAATATCTTGGCCATAGCCGGCAGTATACTTATTGGACGCAAATCACTGAAGGACTCAGGACAAGTCACTTTAGGGAAAGGTTTCACAACCGCATATCTCCACATTCTAGGAAAGTATCCCACCTCTAAACAGCAATTTATGACATGTGTCAAATACGGAGCGATAACCGGTAGGCACATCTTTAGCATTTTTGCAGAGATCCTATCATGTCCAGTCGCATTCGACTTGAGATCAAGGACTATCTCTCTCACCTCATCCACCGTGGGAAGTTGAAAGGAAAACTTTATATCTCTCCTATACTTAAGCGATTGATAATGTCTTGATGCTTCTCGGCAATTGTTACCAGGAGTGAATACTGACAGAAAATAATCATTGACCTCGTCCGGGTCATTCAAACCTTCCGGTATCCCACCCGATTTAACATTTTTAATATGTAGTGAGTTGATCACATTCCAAAAATCCCGCTTGTTCCGATCAGTAGACTTATGGAATAGATATTGCTTAAGGCTGGCCACGGGCCATATCTCGGAAACTAATGGGCCTATAACCTCAAAATAAAAAATTTCCAGACATAAGTGATGACGAGAAATTCAATGAAAATATTTTCAAGATGGCCGCACTTCCGGAAATACCGGAAGTTGACACCTACTTCGTTATTTTAACGGAAACACCCTGTAAAATATTATATTTTTTAAATGTCTGAAGAAATCGAATACAGGTGGTTTTCACCATTGGAATTTAGATTGAGCGGTTTATGAGTTATAAACAAGTGAAAATCGGAAATTTTCAACTTCAAATCAGTGTAGAACTAGAACGGCTCAAGATATCTAAAAACGGTTTACATGTCCCTATCCTAACTTTCCATGTTTTATCCCACTATGTGGAGTAAATTTTAATACAGGGTGATGAAAATTATTCGATTTTTCATCACCCTGTATTAAAATTTAAACCACATAGTAGAGTACTATGTCAAAAGTTAAGATAGGGACATGTAAACTGTTTTTAGATATCTTGAGCCGTTCTAGTTATACACTGCTTTGAAGTTGAAAATTTTCGATTTTCACTTGTTTATAACTCATAAACCGCTCAATCTAAATTCCAATGGTGAAAACCACCTGTATTAGATTTCTTCAGACATTTAAAAAATATAAAGTTTTACAGGGTGTTTCCGTTAAAATAACGAAGTAGGTGTCAACTTCCGGTATTTCCGGAAGTGCGGCCATCTTGAAAATATTTTCATTGAATTTCTCGTCATCACTTATGTCTGGAAATTTTTTATTTTGAGGTTATAGGCCCATTAGTTTCCGAGATATGGCCGGTGGCCAGCCTTAAGCAGACACCCTGTATATGTTATATAAAAAAAAACAAATTACAAATTTTAATAAAAATATTTTTCTATTCATTTTATTGATTGGAACAACTCCAGTACCAAGTACCGATTGCGCACGCGTGGATCTGAGAAATGTCAGGTATCGTTCCTATTCACAGCGTTGCTCTGTTTATCAAATTTACAGCTTTTGATTGGTCCACGAGCGGGTATTATGAATTGCTAGTAGCTGTGATTGAACAAGAGAGCCGGGTATTATGAACAATAATTCAACACCTACGAATAATAACCTTCATAATTCATCCAAAAAGATCTGATAATTGAAATTTTATTCAATACGAGTTAAAAAAAATTTGGCTTGAAATTAAATAACATAGCTATCCGACATTACATAACAGCTGATTAGCCGATCCCCACCAGCCACTTCAGATCATCACTTCAGCCCGCCCGATCATGCACACCGCATAGACTGATGCCAATCCGACAACAGCGCACTCTGCAGATTTCAGTTCCTGATATCCGATCATAGCGCTGACGCGGCGAATAGCGTAACTATAAATTGGATGTATTCACAGCAGAATCGTTTGAGCCTAGTTAGAACCCAATCTTCCGTTGCGTTAATTCGGGGGCGGTTCTCCACCCCTCTGAAATTCGCTAAGAGATTTTGGACATCATTTTCCGAAGTAAAATTCACAGCAGAATCGTTTGAGCCTAGTTAGAACCCAATCTTCCGTTGCGTTCTGGTCGAAATGAATTTTCTTAACATTCGGGGGCGGTTCTCCACCCCTCTGAAATTCGCTAAGAAATTTTGGACATCATTTTCCAAAGCAAAATTCACAGCAGAATCGTTTGAACCTAGTTAGAACCCAATCTTCCGTTGCGTTCTTGTCGAAATGAATTTTCTTAACATTCGGGGGCGGTTCTCCACCCCTCTGAAATTCGCTAAGAGACTTTGGACATCATTTTCCGAAGTAAAATTCACAGCAGAATCGTTTGAGCCTAGTTAGAATCCAATCTTCCGTTGCGTTCTGGTCGAAATGAATTTTCTTAACATTCGGGGGCGGTTCTCCACCCCTCTGAAATTCGCTAAGAGATTTTGGACATCATTTTCCGAAGTAAAATTCACAGCAGAATCGTTTGAGCCTAGTTAGAACCCAATCTTCCGTTGCGTTCTTGTCGAAATTAATTTTCTTAACATTCGGGGGCGGTTCTCCACCCCTCTGAATTTCGCTAAGAGATTTTGGACATCATTTTCCGAAGTAAAATTCACAGCAGAATCGTTTGAGCCTAGTTAGAACCCAATCTTCCGTTGCGTTCTGGTCGAAATGAATTTTCTTAACATTCGGGGGCGGTTCTTCACGCCTCTGAAATTCGCTAAGAAATTTTGGACATCATTTTCCGAAGCAAAATTCACAGCAGAATCGTTTGAGCCTAGTTAGAACCCAATCTTCCGTTGCGTTCTTGTCGAAATGAATTTTCTTAACATTCGGGGGCGGTTCTCCACCCCTCTGAAATTCGCTAAGAGACTTTGGACATCATTTTCCGAAGCAAAATTCACAGCAGAATCGTTTGAGCCTAGTTAGAACCCAATCTTCCGTTGCGTTCTTGTCGAAATGAATTTTCTTAACATTCGGGGGCGGTTCTCCACCCCTCTGAAATTCGCTAAGAGACTTTGGACATCATTTTCCGAAGTAAAATTCACAGCAGAATCGTTTGAGCCTAGTTAGAACCCAATCTTCCGTTGCGTTCTGGTCGAAATGAATTTTCTTAACATTCGGGGGCGGTTCTCCACCCCTCTGAAATTCGCTAAGAGACTTTGGACATCATTTTCCGAAGTAAAATTCACAGCAGAATCGTTTGAGCCTAGTTAGAACCCAATCTTCCGTTGCGTTCTTGTCGAAATGAATTTTCTTAACATTCGGGGGCGGTTCTCCACCCCTCTGAAATTCGCTAAGAGACTTTGGACATCATTTTCCGAAGTAAAATTCACAGCAGAATCGTTTGAGCCTAGTTAGAACCCAATCTTCCGTTGCGTTCTGGTCGAAATAAATTTTCTTAACATTCGGGGGCGGTTCTCCACCCCTCTGAAATTCGCTAAGAGATTTTGGACATCATTTTCCGAAGCAAAATTCACAGCAGAATCGTTTGAGCCTAGTTAGAACACAATCTTCCGTTGCGTTCTGGTCGAAATGAATTTTCTTAACATTCAGGGGCGGTTCTCCACCCCTCTGAAATTCGCTAAGAGACTTTAGACATCATTTTCCGAAGTAAAATTCACAGCAGAATCGTTTGAGCCTAGTTAGAACCCAATCTTCCGTTGCGTTCTGGTCGAAATGAATTTTCTTAACATTCGGGGGCGGTTCTCCACCCCTCTGAAATTCGCTAAGAGACTTTGGACATCATTTTCCGAAGCAAAATTCACAGCAGAATCGTTTGAGCCTAGTTAGAACCCAATCTTCCGTTGCGTTCTGGTCGAAATGAATTTTCTTAACATTCGGGGGCGGTTCTCCACCCCTCTGAAATTCGCTAAGAGATTTTGGACATCATTTTCCGAAGTAAAATTCACAGCAGAATCGTTTGAGCCTAGTTAGAACCCAATCTTCCGTTGCGTTCTGGTCGAAATAAATTTTCTTAACATTCGGGGGCGGTTCTCCACCCCTCTGAAGTTCGCTAAGAGATTTTGGACATCATTTTCCGAAGCAAAATTCACAGCAGAATCGTTTGAGCCTAGTTAGAACCCAATCTTCCGTTGCGTTCTTGTCGAAATGAATTTTCTTAACATTCGGGGGCGGTTCTCCACCCCTCTGAAATTCGCTAAGAGACTTTGGACATCATTTTCCGAAGTAAAATTCACAGCAGAATCGTTTGAGCCTAGTTAGAACACAATCTTCCGTTGCGTTCTGGTCGAAATGAATTTTCTTAACATTCGGGGGCGGTTCTCCACCCCTCTGAAATTCGCTAAGTGACTTTGGACATCATTTTCCGAAGTAAAATTCACAGCAGAATCGTTTGAGCCTAGTTAGAACACAATCTTCCGTTGCGTTCTGGTCGAAATGAATTTTCTTAACATTCGGGGGCGGTTCTCCACCCCTCTGAAATTCGCTAAGAGACTTTGGACATCATTTTCCGAAGTAAAATTCACAGCAGAATCGTTTGAGCCTAGTTAGAACCCAATCTTCCGTTGCGTTCTGGTCGAAATAAATTTTCTTAACATTCGGGGGCGGTTCTCCACCCCTCTGAAATTCGCTAAGAGATTTTGGACATCATTTTCCGAAGCAAAATTCACAGCAGAATCGTTTGAGCCTAGTTAGAACACAATCTTCCGTTGCGTTCTGGTCGAAATGAATTTTCTTAACATTCGGGGGCGGTTCTCCACCCCTCTGAAATTCGCTAAGAGACTTTGGACATCATTTTCCGAAGTAAAATTCACAGCAGAATCGTTTGAGCCTAGTTAGAACCCAATCTTCCGTTGCGTTCTGGTCGAAATGAATTTTCTTAACATTCGGGGGCGGTTCTCCACCCCTCTGAAATTCGCTAAGAGACTTTGGACATCATTTTCCGAAGCAAAATTCACAGCAGAATCGTTTGAGCCTAGTTAGAACCCAATCTTCCGTTGCGTTCTGGTCGAAATGAATTTTCTTAACATTCGGGGGCGGTTCTCCACCCCTCTGAAATTCGCTAAGAGATTTTGGACATCATTTTCCGAAGTAAAATTCACAGCAGAATCGTTTGAGCCTAGTTAGAACCCAATCTTCCGTTGCGTTCTGGTCGAAATAAATTTTCTTAACATTCGGGGGCGGTTCTCCACCCCTCTGAAGTTCGCTAAGAGATTTTGGACATCATTTTCCGAAGCAAAATTCACAGCAGAATCGTTTGAGCCTAGTTAGAACCCAATCTTCCGTTGCGTTCTTGTCGAAATGAATTTTCTTAACATTCGGGGGCGGTTCTCCACCCCTCTGAAGTTCGCTAAGAGATTTTGGACATCATTTTCCGAAGCAAAATTCACAGCAGAATCGTTTGAGCCTAGTTAGAACCCAATCTTCCGTTGCGTTCTTGTCGAAATGAATTTTCTTAACATTCGGGGGCGGTTCTCCACCCCTCTGAAATTCGCTAAGAGACTTTGGACATCATTTTCCGAAGTAAAATTCACAGCAGAATCGTTTGAGCCTAGTTAGAACACAATCTTCCGTTGCGTTCTGGTCGAAATGAATTTTCTTAACATTCGGGGGCGGTTCTCCACCCCTCTGAAATTCGCTAAGAGACTTTGGACATCATTTTCCGAAGTAAAATTCACAGCAGAATCGTTTGAGCCTAGTTAGAACCCAATCTTCCGTTGCGTTCTGGTCGAAATGAATTTTCTTAACATTCGGGGGCGGTTCGCAACTCCATTGAATTTCGCCAAGAGTATTTCGCTATTATCTTTTACATATAAGCTATTTTTTAGTTGCGTTGCGTTTGTCGTCTTATATTATATAAGATAAATATTGCTTAATTTGAAGAAGTCAAGCTTAGAACGTGAATTAAAAAAATACATACTTATATTGAGTTATATTTTGAGTTAACGCCTGAAATGACCCATCAGTAGGTAGGTTTAACACCTGTATTTTGTTATTTTACATTATGGATATAGATATATAAGGATATTTAATATAGATATATAAATTTGATGACAAATTTTTAGAGACAGTGTAAAGACATGTTGAATGAAGTAAGGTCCGCGTTCGGTAATATTCGGAAATTTGGCTGCTGAAAAATGGCTGCTAGATTCACACCGGTTAGTCCAATAAAGTCTAAAAAGTCATACGTATCGATTAAGAATACACATCCTTTTGATAGTTCGATTTATTTTGTTTCATGTACGTGTTTTTATAGTAACCGTCCAGTTTGTCTAAACACTCCATCCCGCATAAATAAGTATACGTCAACATTGGTTTTGAATGAGAATTAAATGCACAACACAGAGGATAGAATGTCATTACGTGAATAAATTTTATGTAGTTGTCAGTGGCTCTCAAACTGACGTAAGCGGTTCAATTAATTTTTTGAATGATTCCTTCAATAATAATTAATTACACTCGTTCACAACTTGACAATTAACTGTTTGACATTTTCTGGTGAAATTAAAAATATTAATTCGGACGGTTAGTAAGACGTCACATCTGACTTTTTAAAGTTAATCCTACTATACGTTCAAAATGTCTTATGTTTTTTTTATCTTCTAAAAGCTAGAAAATTTCGTAAAGTTTGGCAACGTTTCACAATGCCCATAGTTTAGGACAACTTTCTTAATTTTACTCAATAATTGGGATTACAATTTTGACAACAATTTCAAATTTGATTTAAATATTAAATTTCCACACACTAGCCTGAGTCTTTCTTCATTGAGGCTGACTGTGTGACGAATTGTAATGATTTCCATTGTAATGAAATACAGGGTGGCCCAGCGAAAACGTACCAGGCCTAATAACTTGAAAACTGAAGATGTACGCGAAAAACGCCGAAACAGGTCGATTTTGTTATCGAGGGGGACATATTATCGTAACAAATTTAACTACCCAAGTTCACCCCCTTGGCAGGGGTAGCTACCCCATTGTTATCATCATAGGGAACAGATATCGACATTTGAAAGCTACTTGAATTCTCTTTACAACGATATTTAACGTTTTGGGTTTCGCTTACATACAGGGTGGCCCAACGAAAACGTAACTCGCCTTAATAACTTGGAAACTGAAAATGTACGCAAAAAACGCCGAAACAGGTCGATTTTGTTATCAAAGTAGGCATATTTTCGTGACAAATTTAACCACCCAAGTTCACCCCCTTGGCAGGGGTAGCTACGCCTTTGCTTATCATCATAGGGAACAGCTATTGAGTGATACATCATTTGAAAGCTACTTGAATTCTCTTTACAACGATATCCAACATTTTGGGTTTCGCTTACATACAGGCTGGCCCAACGAAAACATTTTTTTTGGGCGATCCTGTATGTAAGTGAAACCCAAAATGTTGGATATCGTTAAGAGAATTCAAGTAGCTTTCAAATAATGCATGTGAGTGGTTTCACTTACATACAGGCTGGCCCAACGAAAACATTTTTTTTTGGCCACCCTGTATGTTAGTGAAACACAAAATGTTAGATATCGTTGTAAAGAGAATTCAAGTAAGTAGCTTTCAAATGATGTATCACTCAATAGCTGTTCCTTATGATGATAAGCAAAGGGGTAGCTACCCTTGCCAAGGGGGTGAATTTGGGTGGTTAAATTTGTCACGAAAATATGCCTACTTTGATAACAAAATCGACATGTTTCGGCGTTTTTCGCGTACATCTTCAGTTTCCAAGTTATTGAGGCGAGTTGCGTTTTCGTTGGGCCACCCTGTATGTGAGCGAAACCCAAAATTTTGGATATCGTTGTAAAGAGAATTCGAGTGGCTTTCAAATGATGTATCACCCGATATCTGTTCCCTATGATGATAAGCAAAGGGGTAGCTACCCCTACCAAGGGGATGAACTTGGGTAGTTAAATTTGTCACTAAAATATGTCCCCCTCGATAACAAAATCGACTTGTTTCGGCGTTTTTCGCGTACATCTTCAGTTTTCAAGTTATTACGCCCGGTACCTTTTCGCTGGGCCACCCTGTATAAGGAAAGTATAAGAATCAGTTTTTTATACATATATTTTTATACATAGATACATTTTTTATACACACTCTCATAATATGCTCATATTTTGCCCTTTTATCCTTTGGTTTTGTTCTAAAGGCTATAAAAAATTAACTTTCACTCGTATACAGGAACTCCAAATCATAATTGAATTTTTTTTCCAAAGATTATTTTTTGCTCGTTCCGTTTGAAAGAGCTACAAAATAACGGGACCTTAAAAATCAATGTTTGTTAGGAAATTTAGGGCCTTTGAAGTAACGGAAAATTGCGATCAAATAGGCGCGTTTTTTGCTTTAATTTATGCGTCTGAGAAATCCTTAAATGTGCCCATTCTTCAAAGGACCCCTTTGAATCGGATGTCGTTTAATGTCGACGTATCGAGAAATATGAGAAAAGGCCTTTGAATAAAGAACCGAGCAAAGAACGGAATGGGATGTGCTTCTTGGCTTCTGTGAAATCAGTGACGTACCTGCCCTGACCTAGAAAGATTAACAATAATAATATCAAAGTTTTTTTTTTCCTAAAAATTTCTATTAGAGACAAATCGTAAGTGTTAAAAATTAATAACATAAAAAAGTACCTAAATCTAAAAAAAATTGAAGTTTGGCAACCGTTCAAACTCACCTTAGAATACAAAATATTAAAATACTTTCATTGCCATGGAAACAAAAATAATATCTAACCCGAATTTACACACGTGTTCAGTGCAGTGTTGCCACTTTTATTTTTACAAAAATGGTCATATCTTTGAAAGAAAAGACCTTCCATCACTGATGTACGAAAATTTAAGACTTTTAAAAAAACACTACTTGTGTCTAGCGAAAAAAAAAATGTTTAGTCTCTTCGTGGCCGTTGAAAAGATTGAAAACAGTTCAAAAACTGTTTCAAAATCTGTCGGAAAATGAAAAGTGTGACTCTGCCTCTTTCTAAGAAAAAAATTTCTATTAACATGGGTCCGCCAACGTAATTTTGTTTTCTATTTTTTGACAATATCTCAGGATCTGTTTGAGATACAGAACCAAGCTTTCGTACAAATCTTATCATTATTATTAGCCACTTTTTGAGCGCTAATTGACTTTAATTCCGTATGACAGTGGCGGCAATTTTTTGGTTGTTCCTATTTTCGGC
Source organism: Malachius bipustulatus (assembly GCA_910589415.1). Lineage (NCBI taxonomy): Eukaryota > Metazoa > Arthropoda > Insecta > Coleoptera > Melyridae > Malachius > Malachius bipustulatus. Next base: position 59,856,842 of record OU342630.1, read on the forward strand.
CTTTAACTTCTGTGTGGCATGTAAATGATCCGAAATTTATAAGTTCAAGTAAAAGGGGTCCCAGTGTTTCTCAGTGAACTCTCCTTTTTAATGTTTAATTGCTTGTTTTGATTTTTGTGGCATAAGTTTGATAATAATCGTTTCTTTAAGGAGTAACGGGAGGGTTGGCCACTCATCCCGTACTCATTTTGTTAATTCATCCACCATGTATATTTTTTTCTTAGAACAAAGCAGGAAATCATACCTTTTCATACATTTTCATACATCATACATTTTCCGACACGCATGTTTTAAAACAGCCACCTTGAAACACGAACTACAGTGCCGCCCCTGCTTTGCTAGACTTCTTTGAAGGAAGTACATAAGTAATTGTATTTCCCTCTGGTACAGTCCGAGGCGGACGCACATTCGTCTCGTCCGATATCAAAAAGAGAAAACCAGCGAATAATATTCCAGGCGGAAAATTCATGACAAATGTTCGAACTCCAGCGACATCCTGAATGGGTCTAGACAGGGTGTGGGAGGACGACGGCTGGCAAGGACTAAACGGGGCACATTAAGATAAGCGATTCTCGACTCTCGCACAAGGTGGGAGCCGAGACGCGGCTCTAGATAATGACCTCCTCCGATTCACATTGCTGACCGCAAAACATCCTTTTATTGAATTAAATTGCTCCGGCAATAAGCATCATCGCCCGGGATTTCGGGGGAATTACCCCTGAACATCATCCGTCCAAAGAGAGATTTCCTAGATTTTCGTGTAATAGTGAATTCTCAATCACGAATATTCTGCTGGAAACATTATTGACTTTCTTGTCATATTTATTCATTAATATCGAAAATTGATTTTTATTAATAGATTTTTTTCTTTTACAGGTAAGTGAAGTCGAATAACTGGATTGTAACGGATTTCTGTTGAAAGGTTTGTCCATAGTAGTAAGTAATTTCAGACTCAATTAATTATTTATTATTTATTAATAACGAAATAATAGCATAATGATTTATATTCGCTATTTATCTTATATTTAGGCGATGCTTCAATAATTTGAGACTGAAGACTCTTCCTCTGGCAGTTGATTTATATATGCAATCGAGGTGGTATTCTAGAATATTCTAGACCGTAAGTCCAGAATTATGTGTCATTATTATGGTGAATCGGTTTATTTATAGAATTCTTGGAACAAATAGGTGATTCATCACTTGAAAAATGACATGTTAACACGTAAAGTTCTGGGAATATGCGATGACTCAGCGTTGGTGTTTTCGTCTCTGTCGCTGTATGAAATCACACACCGCTTCAGGACCGGCCTAGGCCCTGCAGCTTTTCCTAAGGCTGAACAGAATTCCTAATCTACAGGGTGTTTCGGAGATATAGGACCAAATTTGCAGGGGTAGTTCTTCTCATAAAAATAACTTGAAAAAATAAATTTCAGCTTAAAATTACGTTTCCTTGATATAATACAGGGTGTTAAAGTTAAAAAAATAACAGTTTTTTATTATTATAACTCGTGTGAATTTGAACCGATTTTGATGAAATTTGGCATGAGCAATAAGATTTAGGTCTTTAATTTGGATATTTCAGTTTTTGTAGATGTCTTCCAGTGGCGTAGATATTCAGGGTAGGCGCCCCTTTTTCCTCCCTATATTTTACGCCACTGACTAATTGCAAATACAAAAACGTTACTCAAGAGCCCATGCATTTTAGAACAAAAAAGTGTTCTTTAGTGTTTTTCATACGCCACACCGTCTTTGATATATTTTAAGTTTTTTAAGATTATGTTGGGCCATTTACATTGAAAATAATTGTTTATTTTTAATGATTATAGTGACATTGCCTGAGGAAATTCCTAATATCTCAAAAACGGTGCATCGTATGAAAAAACTAAGGAATATTTTTTTTGTTCTAAAATCCATGGGCTATTGAATAACGCTATTGTATTTGCAATAAAGTCAGTAAGATGAAAGATAGGGAGGGAAAGGGAGCGCCAACCCTAAAATTAGATCAGTGACATTTCCTCAAGGAACTTCGAAATATCTCAAAAACCGCCGTATAAAAAAATTAAACAATACTTTTTTTTCTTAACTGCACGGGCAATTGAATGATGGTTTTATACTTGCAATAAAGTCAGTGGCGTAAAAAATAGACAGAAAAAAAGGGGCTCCAAATTTCAACGAGTTAACCAAAATCTGCAATTTTTTATTTTATTTGACACCCTGTATCTTTGGAACGGGTCCTTTAAATTTGGCCCTATATCTCGGAAACACTCTGTATAATAATTATTTTCATACCTACCATAACGAGAAGTATTGACAACGGGATTTAGTTTTTTGCCTCTTTAATATATACTGACCAGCGCTGGCCAGGCTTCAGCGTGTGTGGGACACCGAGTAATTTCCGAATATTTTTTTTTCTATATCGTGCGTGTGGTTACTGGATTAGGAACCATTCCAAGATTGAGCACTACTTAAATCAAGGAATTATCTCGAAAAGTTGCAATGTGTGTGGTACTGCTACATTGAACGTTAAGTATATAACACGCAAGCAAAGATGATTACAACGCACGACAATACTAATTAGATGATGACGTAAGATGAAAAAATAATCAGCCATTTATTAACAAAATAGAAGGTCCTAGTGTTCCAGTTTTATTAGAAAAGTGTGTTCATTTTCCCCTAAGAATCAAGAATATCATCGTTAAAAAAATTCTCCAACATCCATCTCTGAGAAACTCTTCTCTTTTTTTATAAGTACGTTATAGTGGTATCAATTTTTTTTTATTCCATATATCGTTCCGGCAGAATAATATCTCAAGACGTCGCTCAAAGAATATATTGAAGGAGGCAACCCATCCAATGAAATCCAGAAATAAGATCAAAACAAAAAAAGTAATGAGTACAGGATGAACATTTCTCCTATGTGTGACGTGATGATCTTGCTCTCTAGTTTGTTCTTTCTGGCAGTGAAATTTAGAAAATTGTGGATTCTTGGAAGAATCGTTAAGAGGTACTGGACTATAGTGATATGACACCTATCACAACTTCAACGGTATTATAAGGCGATATAGTGAAGCTTTGCTAAATTGTCTCTAGCAGCTTATTATATTTATGCATAAATCTTCGTACATTTGCTTGTTATTAGGTACACGTTCGCATTTCTAATTAACTTGCTCTTAGAGCAAAATTAATTTACAGATGGTCTACGAGGTGTGGTCCATTAAACATTAAATATACGTATAAACTGTATATGATTATGTGTGTGTAGGCAATCTTAGATAAACCGAGAAAATCTGGTTTTATTAAGGCTAAGTGCGAGAAGCTAGTATCGGGTATTATAGGTGAGTGGTGCTGGTGACAGATACATTTTCAATGTATTGACACTTTTCATACATCTGGTGGTTGTACCGGAAGTAACTACAGTTTTTCGTAGTAAATATTTGCGTTATATTCATAAAGACAGTTTTATTGCTAATTGTTTTGAATAATAATGAATAATTTATTAGTTGACTAATGTAAATAGTAACGTATTGAACTTATAGGTATACAGTGTCCGCCAAAAAAATCGTACCATGTATGGAAAAAATGTTTCTTTCCCATCTTGTTTGAAAAAAACTTTTGTCATAACTTTGTGCTAATTTGAGCACACTAGATCATAAAAAACCGTCATATTTCTAAAACTAATAATAGTGTTTTGGGGGAAATTTGAGCGAAAACTTTGAGCGAAAAAAGTTTGACAAATGGTTTTCTCGACAATAGCTTATTAGCAGACTGAAAAAACGGTATCAGTATCAGATAACAGCAACAGTATCAGATTTGCACTCTTAATAATAAATGATCTATTGAACATTTCTCTCTAAAACAATAATTAGGGAAGATCCGAAAGTTCCATTTTACATTGGATTTTCCCTCTAGTCCATAAAACAGATCTACATCGTGTATACTGTTTGTAGTAAAGTATTACGAAATATTTTTTTTTATACTTAAACAATAATTATTTTCCAATTTAAATTCAAACCATTTGCGTCCTTGCGTGCGCATTAATTTAAACGAAGATTGAGTGTAAGTTACCACGATAGTACCATACCATATGGCTGTTTCTGTCATAATTAAATGACGTTTATGATGGCTCTTCTTCTCTTATTAATAACTAAATTGCGTGAACTGAAGACAAACGAGAATTTTATGATGAATTATGAAAATTAAATTGTAAATAAGAAAAGAGAGTCATTATTGGGTCATTTTACTGACTATACAGACATTCTATATCTATACCTAAAACCTCCAACCTTGCGATATGTTCCATAAAGTTTTTATAATTTTCATAAAAAAAATAAACTGAATAAATAATTAAATTCGTTTTACGTATTAGTAATTCAAATAAATCGTTTCTTTTTTCACTATTCTCCTTACTTGTCTGTTTAAACAAGAGAAAACAAGGAAGACTTCTTCAAGTCTTGTCCTTGTCCTTTAAAATAGAACAGGATGTGAATAGGGCAATTAACAGTGCATGGAAGTCATGGAACCACAAGTGAAGTGGCTATCTGTCCAAGATTAGGGATGTTTTCAGTCACGCAGAGAAGGGAATGCCGAGCCAATCCGTGCCAGTAGACTGCCGTCACGAATTACTGTCCGTTGTCCGACATATTCGAGTCTGGTCAACCAAAGTTTTAAATTTCGTATAATTTCGACCAAACTTGCTTCTTTATTTTTTCCCAAATTTGTTTTTTGTATGACGTTGAAAATGCCATGCACCATTATCAATGTTTCTGTATCGACTCTGATGAGTGCTGAATAGTTGGTCATTCGATCTAGTAGTGCACTTTTATTTTGTAATCGTGTTACTACACTATTATAATGAAGTTGAATTACAACTTAACTCCTTCTCAAGAGTTTTGAGACAGCGTGGTTCGGGGTGTACCTACTTGATTTGTGATGATTACGAACTAACTCACTGTTTCAGTTTCAGTAGTTTAATGTTTGATAAATAACCGGCTTATCTCCATAAGTTATAATGAATTGCAGGAAGTTAGCAGTTTTGTTCACGTTTTTATTACAGATAATTACGTTTTAATTACTGCCACAATTTACCATAAAGATTAATCAGGGAAATTAGATTATCGTTGCTTATAGTTTCTGTCACTGCTGATGATGTTTCTTATTCTGACACAGCATTAGAACTATTTAAATTCAAATATTACCAGCAAGGATTAAAAGGCATTGGCATTAATTTATTTTATGTCTATTTTTATTAAATCGCACTAAAATATCGCTGCATTATTGTACGCAGGTTGTTTCTTATAAAATTTTATCCGAGTTTGCTATATCTGTAATGTTAGATAAGCGAGTTAAAGGCTGATAAAGTCAGGATTCTGACGTCATAACAGCCGCGGTTTTTAGACAGTGCGCTCTGTGCGGTGCGAAACTGAGAAATTATACGAGTTATACGGCACGTGTAGATCAGAGATCAGAGATACCATTGACTAGATGAGGAACCCCCTACTCTGCACTGATGACAAGAGTGAGGCCTGTGCCTCTGGTAGCGGCCATTTTTTTAATAAAAAGGAAAATTTGTTCGGAAAATTACGTAAAGATTTAGAATAGACGTTCGTACTCTTCTTATGCTTCTCCTAAATAACACAGCCAACAGAATCTCGCCACGTCAAACCCTTGCCGAGAAAAGTCCGGATAGGTGGTGACGTGCAAAAAACAAATACGGCCCTGAAAGGGGGCCTTAAAATTCTATGAAATTTCTCAAACTTTCAGGCTGAGTGTGTTTCTTAAACTACTCTCGAAAAATTCCGAAAAAATAACTCTTCCCGGGAACGGATACCGCTAATTTTCATTAGGCTTTGTGGGACCGTTTGTCCGTTTCAATAATGGAGCTAAATATCAACTCCCCACGATTTTATGCTTTAAGAAACACTCTGGAGCTTCCATTTTTCATAAAAGTTGAAATTTGGCTCAATTGAAACGGTGCACGGCCCTACGAAGCCTATTGAAAATAAACGGGAACTGTTCCAGGAAATGTTATTGTTTCGGGAATTTCGTGACTTTTTTCGGGAATAGTCTAGGAAAGAACGATTTTTTGCTTCTTAAAGTTGCACCGATCGGGTTGAAATTTCACGGGGGTCCAGTCAGCTCGTTTTTATTTTGCAAAGTCATACAAACAGTCAGCTCGAAAATTCGATTTTTGCAAAGTACGGTCAACTTGAAAATTCAATTTTTGCGAAATCCGGTCAGCTCGAAATTCGATTTTTGCAAAGTCCGGTTAGCTCGGAATTAGATTTTTTTTTAAATACGGTCAACTCGAAAATTCAATTTCTGCGAGCACGGTCAGCTTGAAATTCGATTTTTGCGAAGTCCGGTCAGCTCGGAATTTGATTTTTTAAAAATACGGTCAACTCGAAAATTCAATTTTTGCGAGCACGGTCAGCTCCAAATTCGATTTTTGCGAAGTCCGGTCAGCTCGGAATTTGATTTTTGCAAAGTACGGTCAACTCGAAAATTCAATTTTTGTGAAGTTCGGTTAGGTCAAAAATTCGAGCTTTGTCGAGCCGGACCTGGCAAAAAAAACGAGCTGACCGGACTTGGTCACACCTTTATAGCATGTGAAAAATCACAGGCTATTATTGTTCTTCTTTTATGTAATATTATTGCATTATTGTATATATTTATTATATCTCCTATTATTATAGGTATCATAATTTGTAGATATTATGGGTTATATAAATATTTATTTATTTATCTCCATTTGCTAGATTATTCTAGTTATTATTGTTGTTACTGGTTATTTATTCATCCACCTTCATGAGATTTGGATCCCCCTGTATGGCACTAGAGTTAAGATTTCAGGAGTGGAACTTTTGATAAGCTGAGGTTTTTTGGTGGGTTGTGCTGATAAGGCAGGAGAAGGTAGCCATCTTGAAGAAGTAGAAATTGCATTTTTTCTTGTGTAGAATTCATGAAGTTTGACTAGGAAATTCTCACAAAAGACACTTAATAATAATATTGGCAGTAGTTCCTAGTTAGATTGGCCATTTTAGTTGTTTTACTATTGTGATTCGGTAAAGGGGAACCCTTAATAGTTTAAGGGTTTTAGTTAAGGTTACATATTGAGTTGCACCCCTAGCCAAGTAATTGTGGCCTGCAGTTCGGCTACTGACCAGGATTTGATTCGTCCATTCCTCAAATTTGCAATTTCATCATCCACTCCAGCGAGGCCCTTCCTGGAAGCTGTCACTGTCTCACTGTACCGGATTAGACACCTTGGTCTGAGACCCAAAGCACACCAGTTCCTTTCTACAAGTTATTATTGCTTGGCGAGCTCTAGCTGATCTCTCGACCAACGAACGGCCGAACAACCACCGCTGGATCCAGGCTGAGTCAAACTATTTCCTCTTTTATTGATTTCAATTATTCTAGTCACGATTAGCCATACTGTTTATTTCATGTATATAGGTGATAAAGTGTTACGACCACAGCTAACCTGAAAGTTTACATTCTTTAAATCACTAGTTCTTGAACCACCATTCATGATAAATTGGCTGTGATATTGGCCTTGTAAACTTACTCTTGCGTGCACGGAAGACGGAGTACAAATACCCAGATGTAATTTTATATCGTTGTTACTTTATTTAAAATTTATATTATACCATTAAATTTATATTGTTGAAGTAGGTAGTTGATCCTTTCGACACTCTCCTGATAATAATTAAATAGGTAATCTCCGTATTAATTAGACCAGACAACTGGTCAGTGATAATAATAATCATTGTTACTGCGAGTTTATTTTTCATTCTTTGAAATAGTAATAATTAGTAAGTTTTGCGATAATCATACTGGACTAGGAAACTTTGTAGGGTTAGAGTGCTGAGTATAGTAAGAATAATAATTAGGCCTGACCCAGTGGTGTATTCAGCCAGCACCTTTATTGCGCAGCTTTTGCCATGGTAAACTTATTGTTCCCTTCGCTGTTGTGACAGTAATGATCTCTTGAAACATACCCTTAAGTATAAGTAACAGCGTGGCGCCCCATTAGACCTTCTAGCACCAAGTTTTTTTATTCCAGCCGAATCGCAGAGGTTTGTATTTCGAGATCGAGATTTGTTCAAATCTGAGTTATTCCCACTCCCTTTTGTGCCATAAAACGAGCTAGCCGAGACAACTTATAAAGTGTGCGAAAGAACGGCACACCTTGCAAAGAAAATTTGATGAATCTGAACAAACCACCGGATCTCACAAAAAAGTCGAGCTGACCGACCCTTGTCAAACCTGACTGTAAATTATTAAATAGAATAACACTTTCTCCTATTTTTCAAAAGTGTTTTCAGAAATACGTGAAGTGGCACTTCACTCCCTTCATCTCAAAACCTACCACTGGCATAAGGAAAATTCCGCTCTGGTATAACATAACTTTATCGGTTTACAACGCTATAACTTCAAGTACCCTACAGGTTTCGGTCTACTGGACAGACCATCTTCAGGTTAATAGGAAATTTAGACGATTACTTGCATTACTTATTTCTTAAAATCCAACTAAAGTTATAATTGAAAAGTCATACATCATAACTGTTATATTGTTGTAAGAAATTAATATTTATGAGTAACTCGGACATCAAAGTCCGATGCATTCTGATGCATTCAAAGTGTCATCGGGTCATCTCATTACTTAAACAATAGTTAAATAGGTCAAAGACACTTCTAGCTCATTACCGTCGTCGTGCTTAGATAAAAATGATACGAACAGTTTATTTTTTAAACACCGTGACTGCTTTTGTATTAAGTACTTACTACTACTACTTGTAACTACACAGAGCCGTATCTACCTATTTCAGACATGCATTAAATAATTAACAAAATCCATCAATGAAAATTAATGATCAATCAATCCTAAAAGAACAAATTTACCGATTACCTAAACAATGCTCATTAATTAAGCCGTGATGGGCATTTTCTTCCATGCTAACCCTGATTTTCGTACAAATTTAGGTCAATAAACTTCATAACTGCCGGTTCACCTGCCCCAAGAAAATAGGCTAATCTGCACGAACGAACCTACTGCCGTGAAGCCAAGAAAGTAGTTCATTAAAAGCAAAACTCTTGTCCTAAGTGAATTAGGAGCGGGATCGATATTAATGGTTTTTATTATTCAGTTCAGTCCAGATAAATCTTAGAGTCATGCAGATTCATTACAAGGGACGTGTCTATTGTTGTGTAATAATGTTTGAGCTGCCGCTTTCGTGGAATCATGGCTTTATGATTAACAGCCGCTGGTGAAGTCAGGCGAGGGTGACCGGGGGTGATTTTCATCATATTTGGGTGTATCTTGATGAAATTCTATAGAGTGTCCCCGAAAAGTATGGATTACTCTATGAAAACGGCAGGTACGTGAAGTCCGCGTTACCGTTTCCAGTAATGGAGAGGGTAGAATTGATCTCGACGGTAACTGTCGAAGTATGCGTCATTATTATGGTGCATTATCATATTCCTAGCATTCTTATAACAAGTAAATGAACTTGCCTATACCTATATGACCCGGCGTTGATGTTTATTATATTGCATGCCTACGCGGCACCCAGAGAGGAAGAAAGGCTTACGCCTAAAACGCTGCAATAATAAGTTATCCCTGTTTCAAATAGTTAGACCTCGTATATTAATGTGTGTAGAGATAACAAGACGCTCTTTGCATTCAATACATGATTATATGGAAACTTCAGAGGACCGAGGGGTCATCAGCAGGAACTATGGCCATTTATCAATTACTAAGCTATTGATCTATGCGATGTGAGTCGCCTCAAATCATCCCAAATGGGGTGAGTCTGACGCCTGATTTTCACACTCCATAACACGATTGAGTCGTTACTGTTTCGTAGTGATTCATCCAAAAATTACCCTTTTCGTGATGAATTCACATTTCTCAGAAAAAATCACACAAATGTGAGTATTACTGTTTTCCATTCAATTTTTGCTTTTTAATGGCTGTTATTATATAAAAATGCGCAGAGTCGTGATTATAAGTGCATCACGAACAGGTTAAGGTGCCAATTTTTAAAGGCCAGCTGTTTCAAAGGAGAACAAAAAGTAAATGACATGTATACGTCCGTTACGTGAAAATTGTATGGGTTGTAAATCCGAATATTCTGAAGACATCGAGGAAGTAATAATTATTGTCTCTTATACGATTTGCGTCAAGCTCAAGGTGTATAATTTGCGATATAAAGGGTGTTCATTTATTAGCACTGGCACTAGCACTAGCACTAGCACCAGCACTTCCACAGCAGGCCGAGTAGCGCGGAACGTATGTCATAACTTGATTTCGATTGATGGAGAATCGTGATCCGCTGTCACGGTTACTTGCTGTAACTGTGATTTATTTATAAGTTATTGAAAAATTGCTACAATTTTACGGCAAGTTGTATCGTGAGTATTTCATCCCTGAGTCTAAATCTTTCATTAGATATACAACAAATACTCTGAAGTAGTTTTTTTTGCACACGTACGGTGTGCAGTTAATGTATCGCGATTTCGATCTCGGCTAGCGCATCTCTAGCGCCGCTAGAAAGTGAATATTGACGTTTTCACAATTGTTATTTCAATATCATTAACGTTTTAGAAGGATAACAGAAAAAAAAACATTTACCTACCTTATACCATACCACGTTTGGTTATTTTATATTGTTTGAATTATTTGTTATAAAATCATAAAAATGGCGGTTACGATAGAGCAAAAAACTTTTATAGTTGAAAGTTATTTCTACTTAAATTCTTCTAAGAATTTGAATCTATTTGATAGATAACTGCCTGAGTTTCAAGAGGAGTATCCTGATGTTGTGGTAGCTCTCCAAAATTTTAGAGAAGCAAAATTTCGAGAGACAGGAAATATTCATCTAGCTCAGCAAACTAGGTTAAATTTTTGTCGATGGTTTTCCCAAAACTTACAAATATAAAGAAAAAGTGTTCAGCAAGACTTTTTTCATTAATGAAGCTTTTTTAAATTTATTTTTTTCAAAGCTATGTCAATTCCCAAAATCACAGATCATGATTTGGTGTTCCATCCTGAGAAAGTTTGAAAATCCTGAGACGTTTGGGCAGCGATTAATGCTAGGCGGTTAATTGGGCCAAACTTTTTTTGACAGGAATGGGGAGACTTAAAAATGCTCTGCGGTCTGGGAGGATATTTTTCAGCCGTTTCTGATTTCTGAACTAGCTGCATAACGACGAACTGGCCGAAGGATACTTTCAGTAAGACCTTGCACGACCACATTGCACTATCGAAACGCTCATGTACTGAGGGAGCATTTCACACACATTTGACAAAATACCGTCCCAAAGTTGATATAAAGGTATATCGCAAATATGAAACTTTCGACTGGTCAAGGATGATCCTTATGCAAATCCTTATGAAACATTAATTTGCGTAATATTTTTCCAGTAAAGTTGTTTTTTGCAGTTGAGCTTTTTTGATTATTCGATTATTTTTTAATAGTTGACCGTAGTTATGAAAACTAAAAAGGGATATGCCCAAAATTTCGAAGTAAATTGACGAAATATTCTGCATGTGGTGGTCAGCATAAAAGGGGTAAGTAATTTCAGTTTCCCCGATGCTCCTCGGTGAACTTTGAAGTTTGAAAGCGCAAAGCTGCACAGCTTTAGCTTCCGCGTGGCGAGGCGACTTGCCTTCCCCGCAAGACCGAACTTGATGGGTCGACCCGCGCCGCATCAATTCGGCCTAGTTCCATGCTTCAGCACTCGGCCGGCCGGCCGAGTTCAGCCACTTTAGCCTTAGCCCCCTCGTTCCTCCTCAGTCTTTTCGTGGTCGTTCGTCGTTCGCCTCGCCTTTACATTGCAACCGCGACTCGGCCGCGCCGGTTCGCCGTTTTATGTAATATGAATATGAATATGTGAAATTTAATTATTTATCAAAATTACACCCCCTACTCTGAGTAATAAATATCATTATTTCTCATAATTATCGACTTGGAGTTGACTCACGTCATGTTACCGTATGCCGAATGGTGAGGTGAAGTCAGGGTTACCAGGTGATGGTATTGTGGTATTTGGTATTGGTACTTCCTGTTTTCTCCCCCCGTGCTCATAAAAAATGTCCCCTAGCTTGAATTTATTAATAGGTAATTTATTTCTCGTTCGTGATCATGTATTTATTGTCACGCTTGTACGGCTTCGTCAATTTAATTCGTCATTTATTATTATTTGTTCGATCGGGGAGCAGATGGTTGCCTAGACACTTAATGATATACAAGAAGCTACGAGCGGGAAGTCTTGTTTGTTTTTCTTCTTCGTAATGTTATGGAATACTTGTGAAAAAACAATTGATTAAATTTATGTACATCAATGGGCGGCTTCGGCTTGTATGTATTTGATGTCGTAGAAAATAACAATTTTAGGAAATTTTACAATAATTATTTCGTGATTAATAAATATAATACAAAGTCTATTTATTAATTAGGAAAATGATGAACAAATTCATGATATTTGATTTATCGTTATCTCAACGATGATGTAATTTTAACTATGTTTATAATTTATATAGTAATTTTTCATTTGAAATCAAAAATTTTTAGAACTAAATTTATAGCTAATTGATTAATTTAAATCATTTTCTTACATGTGTGTAATTAAATTTGACGAGGACAAAAATATAAAACAATTATAATCATTAAGGATGTCACTCGTTTGGCGAAAGTATGCATTCGTTCGCGTCGCGCGGAGAAATTTTTCATGATTGCGTATAGGAGTGACGCTGGCTGTCATAAAAATTTTCATTCTTGTCATAAAATAAAAATCGCAAATTATTTTTTCTCTCGATGGTAGAGATCCTAGAGTCCCTCGATTTACATTATATATCGAGGGACTCTAGTAGATCCTATCCTAACACACCGGAGCGTCATTGCTTTTTAAAGAAAAATTTAAAACTAGTAACAAAATTTTCATTACCCCATAAAAACCATACCCGTTGATTTTTTAAGCTCTTAGATAAGAAAAAACGTGAAAAAACTTATGATGGACAACGGAAGGTAACTCACCGAATTTCATCAAAAGAAACTAATAACCGGCACTCTAGAACAGTAACATATAATTAAAAGACCCGGGACCCGGGACTGAGAAATAAATTCCGGAAGAATCCCATAAATCCGGCCATCTTCATTGCACCCTACACACAGTTGTTTTTTTTTTATAAAAAAAGTATTATCCAATTTTCAATTCTATCAGCATTTTGTAACAATTTTAAATGTCATGTTAGCAATGTTATTGTAACATTTATCGTTCTATACCTATACACCCTCAGTGTTTTTCTGGAATGGGTTTCGAGAATTAATTACTTCTCTAATTTGTTACCGAAGTTCCGATTTTTCCATTCCTGGAGCACTCGAGACAGGAGTAGCGTCTAGGCATCCTGGTAAGCTCTTCCTAATAAGTAGTTCTCGAACTTTCCCTTTTAGCAACGAGAGAGGTTGGTACAGAGCGTTTTTTCTACCTCTTTCACTATTGGGACCTCGAGAGAACTAGCAGAGATACGGGGTTAGTTAAATTAAAGAAAAGTTTAGCAATTTTATGTTTATTAAGAATCTGAAATCTAAGTGGCTGAAATATGCTGAAAAAACTGAAAAAACGAGATTTTTTATTTCAAAAGATAAAATTTAGTGAGCCAAAAATAATATTAAAAAGAAGAATTCGCTTGTTCTATGGGGCTTATCATAGAGAATCTAGTCCTAGTCTTTTGCAAAGCATTCAAAACAAGATCTGTTCTGGAGACATAGACGTCGACAAAAAATGCTCTTCATACCCTACAAAATACGTGGTCTTCGGTTTTCCTCTGAGAGTCTGAGATCTGAAGTTTCCTCCTTTGCCTCTCACAGTTTTTTTTTGCATGGGTTGGGTCTGGGTGATTTTTGTTTTCCTTGGTGGCGGTTTTGGCCCAAGTTACATGTATTCACACGGAATACGCAGTGACATGCAATTCGTGGCGACATCTAGTGACTACCGACTAGTGGGAGAGATACTAATACTCTGTCAATACTCATTTCAATACTGTCATTTTTCGGTTGATTGAAGAGACCTCACCATTCGCAGGTTTGACAATTCAATACGAATTTATTTCTTATTTTGGTCATAATTATTGAAATAATATAATTATTGAAAATTAATTAAATAAATAGTTTTTGTAGGCTTATACCTGTAAAGTCGTCATCTGACATGTCAAACATTTTCAAAGCCAAGTAGATCGCATCAAGGTAATGAAAAAATAAATAAAATCTATTTCGCTGTTTTTTTGAAAAAGAAATTCATCGAATGTAACAAAAATCCATAAGGCAATTTTTTTAATTAAGCAAGATTTTTGGTTTCCTTGATTTTTTTTAAACCGAATGACGAGAATGACATGAAAAAACAATATGATCGTCGTAAGAAAAACAGCGTTGACTGAAAACTCCGGAGTCTAGTAGGAGGCTATGAAATTTTTTGTAATGTCAGATGGATAGCTCTTAATATGACTAAAATAAAAAAACTCGATTTTTAAGTTTTTTTAATATCATCAGCATATTTCACCGACGTCTAAAGTTTTTCTAAATTTTATTTCAGATTCTTAATAAGCGTAAAAGCTACTTTTCTCTAATTTTACCGACCTCTACCAGTTCTCTGCTAGTTCTCAAGATTCCAATGAAAAGAAAGAAAGAAAAAACACCCTACCGTTGGGTAATTAATTTTTGTTTACAAAATCTCTTATTTTGAAAGAATATTTATTATTTACTTTGACTGTTCACGCTCTTTTGGCACGTAGCAACTTCACCACGGTGTATTTTACAACGTGTACTGAACTAACTTTTTTTAAGACATAACAGCCGACTATAAGCTCGTCGTTACATTCATCAAACATCTCGTCAAGAAAAAGAAGTAAGGCAGTGCTTAGGTACTAAAAGAAAATGTTGTAAAATTTATGATTTATTATATTTTTTTTTACAACACATGGGTAGTACAACAGGAGCACATTATGGCACAACTTGCATTTTTAAGAAAACAAAAAAGGCGGTGTTAACTTCGTAAAAAAGTGTTAGTGTTATCCTAAAAACCGCTCTAATTATAATTTTTTTATAAAGTGCAGCAATGGTAGCACCTTTGGGGCACATAATTGCAGCTTATCCTTTTTTTTTAATTTGGTTTTGTGAGAATGTAGTTTTTCTATGAAGTTCAAAAAAGGGGGGTCAAAAAATGTCATAGGCGCCACGAATACGAATTTTGTGGAAACTAAAGCCGATTTAGAGAATTGAGCAGGATTAGGTGGAAATCCATAATTTAAGATTTCAGCAGGCTTTGGAAACAAAAATTAATGTCTGAGATTGAATCCGTGAAACTGTAAACAAATCTTTCATTTTTGAGCTTTACAGGTTCAATCTCA
The DNA here is from genome assembly GCA_910589415.1 of Malachius bipustulatus. Taxonomy (NCBI): domain Eukaryota; kingdom Metazoa; phylum Arthropoda; class Insecta; order Coleoptera; family Melyridae; genus Malachius; species Malachius bipustulatus. The sequence continues at coordinate 59,872,251 of OU342630.1, forward strand.
GACGTGAATTTTTTTCGAATTCACGAAAGCTGCTTCGTTCTGTTTCCCTCTTCCTTTTGCCTCAAATGATGAGGTTTTTTCCCTCCTCGGCATTTGGTCAATTTTTCTTTCGGTTTACTCGATTCAGTTAGGGTGTAAATTTTTGGAATTTTTTCACCACGTATTATTCGTTTTCATACAGTTCGTTTTCATTACAATTGATCAGTCTCTAAACCCCTGAAGATGACATTTTATCCGAAACCGGCAGGACGCTCAAATAAATAGCTCAAATAAAGTAGTGGTACCAAAGATTTATTCTTTAACCTTTGGATAAATTTTTTGCCTCCAAAGCTCCTTAAATTGCATTTTAATTTTGCTCACGCACGTAATACATAATGAGCCAAATTTCTGGTTGTCAAAATGATTTCTTAAGAAGTTCGCAATTAAGGAAGTTAAACTAATTAAGAAATTACCTACGACGTTTGTATATCTATCTAAATTACCCCCGGTTAATTTTTTCTTCAACCGCTCATAATTTTCAATCTTCAGTGCAGAGCCCAGCCTCATCATCCACTTTGCAGATGACAGATGATTAGTCGCGTACATTTTATTGTGACCGCTTGTAAGTAGACTTCAAGATACACACACACCAAACACCAGCACCACATCGCACATCTGATCAAGATCGAGCTGCAAGTGTGGAAACAGACCTTGTCTTATTATACGTGTTTGTTGTTCCTTAGTTGCAGATCGTTGTCCGTCCGTGCCAGTGTAGCTTGTGAGCTTGTAGCTTGTATCCTTTCGGATTCAGGATTCAGTTCAGTCTCCGTGCTTAGTGGCTAGTGCAGGCCAGGCCAGACCAGGCAGTGCCGTTCTTCGCGTCGAACGGAAAGCTTCGGGCCGCTCGTTCTCGTTTCTCGTTCTTTCTTTACTCTGTCATTTCACGGACTCCTCGACTTAACTTACAACTCACAGGTGTTCGCTGATGATCCAGTGACAAGTGACAGACAAGTGTTGTGATTTGGATTTAAGTGCATGTGCAAAGATGGTCGTGAAAGGGTTGATTTCAACTAATTTTGGTGTGTAAATACCCCATTTACCTGGTTTTTATTTTATTGATCATTTGTTCTGAAACAGCTGAGATTGGAGTTTGCTAATTAAAATTCGCGGATGTAACGCGAAACTGAAACTTGAAAGTCTTATTTTTACCATTTTTTGCAGTCATTTTTGGATATTACTCATAAATTATCAGCGTGAGAATTTCTTTAATCTTTTCCCCTGGCATATTCCAATATTTTACAATAAGCTTCCCAAGATTTATGACGCGTCTTCCTTTAAATATTACTTCTGGATTAATTACTTGAAATTTATTGCTCCTGAAATTGTTGCCAGTGATACTTACGTCGTCGTCGACCTAAGTAAAGTATGTATATCGAGCGAGAGCAATAATACGATTCGATTTGCCCATCACCTAAATTATGTTGTGTAATTTACAGCTGCTATCAATGTCAAGATATCGAGCATAAATAGAAATTTATTGATAATAATAACCCGGAATTTTAACATTAACCAAACATGTCCTCGTATGTGTAAATAAAAAAATAAACAACATGAACTAGAGAGATAACGATTAACGGAGCTTAAGTCTCATCTTCCTCAATTAAGTCATGTTATCAGAAATGTTTGAAAATCTTTTTTTTTTGTTACTTTTCCAGCAAAACTTACTTTTCCAATTTTGATTTTGTTAGTAAATGCGCAATTAAACTACCATTATGCCCTTATGTCGATCAAATTTATCGACAATGGGACAAAAATTTATTATTACCTACCTACCTACCTATAAATTTTTTTCTGCAATCCTGTAGCAAAACTATATTTTCGGTATGTTTGGAATATCCAGTTCGAGGAACTTTGTTTTCTTAAATTTATTTTAAAAAAATTCGATACAATCCATCCAACAGCTGCAGCGGAAATCGACAATCAATTTTAGGGGTCATCTCGTCATAAATTCTCCTTCCTGTCCGGTAAGATCCTTTTCTATTTTACTGAAGCATGGAAGGGAACCTTTTAACCTTTATCTATAACCGGGCAAGGACTGTGAAGGCAACTAATGGCAAAATTTATAATTTTAGTTTTAGGGCACCTAATAAGCTAAAAAATTTTAGTACCCCTCAAAGTGAACCTTCATTATGCCGGGTGTCATAAATATACCGACCACTTTTATGAGTAGTAGTAGGGGGCGTCAAAATAAACATTTTTCTTATGAAAATATTTGGCCAAAAACGTTTTCGAGTTAAAATTTATCAAAAATTTCATTTTTTTTAAATGAAATTTTCAGAGTATGTTGTTAAAACTTTATAAGTCACCTTTTGAATTAATTAACTGTTTCAGATTCAGACAGTATTTCAGGGGCATGCACACGGGGGTAGGTACCTTTTGAGTTATTTGCCTAAGAAAATAACACCCTGTGTTTTTCTGCGATTTATTATTTTTGTTAGATAAAGCAATCAAGAACAAAACTTTTCTTGTACCTACTTGATGATGTTTTTGCGTATCTTGCTTCGTTTTCGAGAAAAAAAAATAGAAGCCGCTTCATGGCATGTCGAAAAATTCATTATAATTTTCTCAATTTTTAAAACATCTTTAAACAAGAACAAGAAATAAGATAGGAAAACAATTTAGGAGACAAAAAAGTTGCATTTTTAGCTGCTTAATTAAAAAAATATACATTAAAAAAAGCGAGAAAAAAAGTCATTGGCGTGCTTTTTTGCAATAATATTCGGTGAGGATGAAAAAATGTTAACACGTTGGCGCCCACTGCAACCCCTAAAATTTTGTTGGTATATTTTTATGATACACCCTGTATAGGTCGGTACCTATAATACCAAGCAAGGTAACATTTTCTTATTCCTGAAAAGTGGTTAATACTTGTAATTTGTAATTAAACTTATTAATGGCATGCAATTTAAGGCGCGTCGCTCAATAAAAACAAATTATTTTGGCTTGCTGCTTTCTTTTTTGTACTGATTTTTTCTTTCCTCGTCTAATTCTTGAAAAGTCCGGAGCATTCATAACTGAGAAGAAAACATGTCCTAATGGTAAATTAATATTTTTCTCCAGGCGGTGAATTCCATTCCATGGCATAGCAGCTCGCATAACAGAGATATTTATCATGTGCTGTGCTTGAAAAAAAAATATACGTGTATGACGGTTTTTATGGTGTAATTAACAGTTTTTTGCGGAGTTGCCTTTTTTTATTTTCCCAAAACTTAAGTTGTTCGGTAACGTGCTCCTGCTGTGCTGCCATATGGGCCGTAGAGCAGTGGTGGCTTTTCAGATGAAGTGATTGAAGTTCCACTTCAAAATTTGTATATCATATCCTAGAAATGCTCATAAGTCATAAGTGAAATAGAAAGCGCCAAGGCAGATTCTTTTTTAACTTAGTCCGGTTAGGTCAAAAATTCGTTTTTCGCAAAGTCCGGTCCGCACGAAAATTCTTGAGCTTATCAAACCGGGAACGGCAAAAAGCAAATTTTAGAGCTGACCGGACCTTGTAAAAATCGCGTTTTTGAGCTAACCGCGAATGTTGACAACAAAAAACAGAATTGAGCTGACCGGATTCGATCTAACCGGACATTGCTAAAAAAAAAAAAAATGGAGCTGACCGGACTTTATCTTGTATAGAATCTACACTGCACCAACTTGCAATCCGCGAACAGCCACTGACTGCCGTAGAGATTTTTTTTTGCAAATTTTGCGATTTTTCTAAAGAAAAGCTATAACTTTTTTTACAAGTTAGTGTCCGTCGTTTGATTTTGTATTGCAAACGCGAATTATTTTTCCGAGATTTTTTCTCTCTTTGGTACATGGCAGCACAATCGGAGAATATTAAACATGAGCATATTACGGCACAACTAACATTAAAAATAAGAAAAATAGAGAAATTTCGTAAAAAAGGTGTTGGCTTATTTAAATGCCTCTGAAACTGAACCTTTAGTCATGCCTATCAAGAAAAGCTACACATTTTTTAAATTTTTAAAGCATCAACCAGTACCCTCTTCTCTTCTGGCATAATCCTCCCTTTTTTTTTTTGAACCGAGTTTTGAACATATTGTTTTGAATCGTTCAATTCTTGAAAGTTTGAGGACACAACTGATAAGAAAACGTGACACGTGACCAGGTGGTGGATTCAATGGTATAACAGTGCTTGTCTATTATAGGTATAGGTATACGCAATATGCATGCTGTTTTTTAAAGCCCACAAAAAATCTCCCCCCCCCTATGATCGAGATATAAAAGTATATTCAACAAAACAAGTGTTCACACACACAACTGAACGATAAAAAGTGTACAATTATTTTTGCATACTAAATTATTTCCACTAATCCTACTATTTTTCCACTGTTTCCTTTTTTTTCGTTTTTACTATTTTCACATTATTTCGACTATGTCCACACTATTTCCATTAATTTCCACATTATTTCCACGATAACCACACTATTTCCGGTTATTTCAACATTATTTCCATCATTTCCACTATGTCCACACTATTTCAAGTTATTTCCACATTATTTCCACCATTTCCACACTATGTCCAGTTATTTCCACGCTATTTCCACATTGTTTCAACTTCTTCCACATTATTTCTACATTATTTCCACTTTTTCTACTGTTTCTAGTTATGTTTACCAGTGAACACCCCCTCGATTTTACCTATAACAGATATAATTACGGGTTATAACAGATTATAACCCGTCTATATTGGGGTAAACGACATTTAAAAACTACCCTTAAATTATTTTTAACACTCTGAAACATACCAACTTAATCGAAAATAAATCTCCTATGGAATGCCAGCTTTGTCTGGTCACCCGTGGATTTAAGAGCATATAATTTATGTCATATTCAGTCTTATTATTCTAAAATGCAACCAGAAGATTAAAAAAACCAGGCCTAAATTTTTAAAAGATTGGGTTTCATCTAAACGGTCCATTAACGTGCAGTTTCGACCTAACAAAGGTCGCCCATTATATGTTTAACGTGGGCAGGTACGCGCGCTATAGTCGCTCGGACGGGGGTGTCGTGTTTCCAAAGGAGATTTCTCGGAACGGTGTTCACGGATTCACGCGGTTCTTTGGGCGTTGCGGACGTGTTAGTTTACCGTAACAATAAATTATCCAACCGGGTCTCTTTGTGTTAGAGTAAAGTAATAATAATCCGGGAGGTAGATTTAAAGGCCGAAGAGAATTTCGGTAATTTCCTGTCCCACTTGTTTCTTGTTTCCTTCAAATTTGAATAATAGCCAGGATACTTTCTTCCATAATTGCGAGCGATTAATATACCTAAAACAGGTATACCTAAAGGTATTATACCTAAACAGTAGAAGTTATCTTTTAGGTACATCTTGGATGTTAAAAGATTTGTTCATTAAATAAAGAGTTTCTCTATTTCCTGTCCCTACCTAGAAAATTTGGTTTTAAAATGAAATAAAGTAAATGAAATAAAAGTAAATGTTATAGTCGGAGATACGAGATATTATCTCCCATAGTAAATGTGGGGCTTTATATCACATCGAGTCCCATTCGTATATGGGAGATGGGACAGGGGACAGGGAATTCTGAATACCTACGCAGATAAATTTCAAAGTTGGCGTGCATGCCCTGAGGAGCTCGCCGGAATTTTGCCCCGTTTATAGTTTATGCTCGACTTGACCTAAACTAAACTGTCACATATCACGGACTGCATTAGACAGTTCCCTTTTATTCTCTCCGGAGGATGTAGAATTTTTCATATTCCCATTATGTAGAATTAAAACAAGAGAGCCCTGAAGACAATTTTTCATAGCTGATTTTTTCTTTTTTAATAGTTTTTGGTCCTTAGTCCTTTTAATTATATAAAACTAAAAGTGAGTTTATCTAATAATAATATGGCCCAGCACGAAGTTGATATGTTATAATTATGCTAACAATACAACTATTATTATTATGTATGATTCCATGTAATTATTAGTTATGTCGATTCTCTCATAATAATAATAATTATTGTTTGCTTAGCTTAGTGCTTAGTCAATCGTCTGGTCACATAACGAAAACTACATTCTTATGATTCAGACTTTGTATTACTTGCTAACATCTAAATTTACACCATTAGATGTAAGATAAAATATATGGTGAAGTTAAAATATCCTTATGACGAGTAGGAAAACAGTTACCGCGGCTGTCAATAAATAATTACCTGTTCCACAAGGTTTGCTTGCAAATCTGCTTGTAAATTAAATAATACGTACCTGCAGGTTTTCATAATTTTCATTTAAGCACGATGTGTCTGAGAAGGTAAAAAAAAACACCAATCTTTCGGTAGCTATGCTAAGTGTCATAACTCACAAGTCACGCAAGTCACAAAGAAGTTTTGCGATGATCTAGGTAGGTTCTCTAAGCAGAGATTTTCGGGGTAGGTAATTTTTGAAAAAATAATTTTTAGCGATAAATAATTCGTAAAATTTTTTACGAATTTTCAATCTCTGAAGGTTCCAAATGAAGAAATCAAATTATGAAACAGATTTTACTTCACTAATGTTGGATAATTATTAAAACGCACTACTTACTCTTTTATTTCTTTATCTCACCACTTTTATTGTGGTGAAGAAGAACATTTTATGGTGAATCTTCGAGGTAAGATACTGGAGGTAGGCGTTCTTATTAGTGGATTTTCAAGTCCTTTTGCAAAAATTCTTTATAAGGCAGAACTTCCAGTTCGCTGGCATCATTGAATAGATATGTTTCCAAATTAAAATGACGCAATAGGTGAACTTGTAGTAATACGGTAATTCGTTATTTCTCAATTAAACCGTAAGTGAGGTGAAGGGCTCGAAATTGATCTACCAGAAAGAAACGGCGGCATTCACAAGATATTAGCATTGATTTAAAAAGTTTCTTGAATATAACATCTGATATTAGAAATCGAAAGACCGGAGTCTTGAAGTCCTGAAGTTGATATTAATCTAGTGATTATTAACGAGAAAACACTTTCATATTAATTAACCGCGGTATTCAGTTATTTGTTGCAGATATTTAAGGTATGTAGTATGTACTTAGGTAATTGCATCGAAAAACAACTATGGCGTATTCAATGTTTTCCTAAACAAGCAAAGATCTCTGTAGTTTTCAAAAACATCTGATAGAAGAAGAACATAAGCGTAGTTCAGGCGGTTTCTCGCTTCCCAGCTTACTCGTCATAGCCGTCTCGCCAATTAGGGATGTTCGATTCGTTTCGTAATTCGTACGAATAAAATCCATCTTAGAATCGATCCTGAATCGATTCTTTAAAATCGTTTTTTCGATCATTTTGAAAAAAAGGTTCTCAAAAAATTTGTTGTTTCGATTCAATTTAAAACTTTTATGTAATTACATATGTGTATGTATTTAATAAGCTTTATTATGCGCACATTAAATAAAATTCAACTTTGAAAAAACCCTAACCAAACTTTCGGCACGTCGGCTAGTCCGCAGCCGTGGGGCAAATGCAGATCGTCAAATATCAATTGTCATTGTAGAATGAGAGGTGAGCTGAAACATGCAGACATGTCATGTACACATTTGAATTGACAATTTTGACATTATTATGCAATAACACTACACAGGTATATGTCATGTGTCATTATTTATTATCATTGTTCACGTTCAATTCTTGTTGCTTTATCTTGCTGATGACAGCAAGATACAGACCGTATTTCTGATTCGATTCGCAGTAGAAAAAGATCGATTATTTAGACTTGAAAAATCGATTCTTTCGAGAATCGATTCTGAATCGAATATCCTTACCGCCAATCCGCAGAAGCTTACGTCATCTTGTCTGGAATATATTTGTGAATATTTTCGTGTCACCGGCACGCAGAACCTCCACGTCACTTCCGACCGCCACTCATATTTTCACATTTTCCACACCCTTCCAGCTAAGGTCTGTGAATTCATACACGATATTTTTAACGCACTAAATGCTTTACAGTGATTTAAAAAAATCAATTACTTATTGTTGTAGGTCTGAATGCAAATTCGCCAAAAAAAAATTTTAAAGTGTCACAAAGCAATATTGACGTTATATGAACACCGAGATGAACACCTTTCGATGACGTCTGTTTGGAGGAATGTTTTACTAATGGTAATTTTGATTATATGATGAAGGACAAGGGCTTAGCCCAAATGGAAACAGGAGTAGGTAGATGCACAGTAAATATTCGAATAAGTATAGTACTGACCTTCCGTTTGCTCTCTTGATGTTTGGTTGTAGATCAGTTAGTTTAATTAACGATTGGTTAATATAAGTTCACGATACGATTATTATTACGAAATTGTATTAACACGATTTAGGAGGGTATCTGACGACCCTTTTGATACGAATTGCGAATCTCGGATGCGACTGGACCGTTCGACGACTTCGACAGATCTCATCACTCATCCGGACTCATCTCTTCCTTTTCATTTCTTTTCACGTCTTTTCATGTGCGGGTAGAAGGAAGGAAGAGGGGTAGGGGTTGCATGTTCTTCGAACCCACGAACTTGCGTTGACGAACAATTTATGAATCAAATTAGCATATCCTTCATCGGGATTACGCTATCAATTTATAACAACTAAAATCAATTACGATGACGGAACAATAACGTCATTCGGTGAAAACACTTTTTTTCAAACGGGGGAATTAAATTTTGGCTTTTTTTCGAATTTACTAGATTTTTGCTTTCCTTGATTTTTTGTAACACCGAATGTGATGAAAAACAATACGACGGCCATTATATCTGAGCAGGGAAGCAGCCTTTTTTCTTCTAATTTTTGAAATTATTGGTTAGAAAAAATTAAAAGTTATACCATTGAACGTATCCTGGAACCATTTTTGAGTAATTTTCGATTCTGTATAATTTTTATCTGTTTCATTTTTTGCTCTAAAATAGTTTAATTTCTACTCTAAAATAATAATTGGGTAAACACGACTTATTCTGGCTGGCAGCCAAAAAACTCAACTCTTGAAGGAGAGCTTTTTTCGTACGTTTTACCACCATCTGCATGACGATATCAATGAAGAATCACGTTGGTACTAAAGGGATTTTTAAATCGGATCGACACAACCCCCATCTCTTTACGAAGTAACGAAGTTACACGTTTATAGGAAAATATATTGTGTAATCACATAATTATGGAATTACATCATTATTTCGAAAAAATGTACCGTTTTCCTTCAAAGCTTCAAAGCGGCTTCCGCCTGTCAAGTTGAATTGATCAATGAAGCTTTTTTCACAATGAACTAAAAGAATTATCTAGAAACCCACTTATTGGACATACGACCGTACCACCTAGTTAATTATCTGGCTATTAATTAAGTAGTGAATTTTTTGCATGGATGCTCTCGTAAACTAGTTGGATACCAGTTAAGTTCTGCATCAGTTCCTGTTTTTATTTACCTATACGTACGAGTAGGTTCATACTGTAAGAAGTCGTTTCTGAGATGCTAAAAAGTGTAATTTTACTTACTTTTATGGTTTCTAATTAAAAGTCTTGACAATTATTTATAATTATTAGTTTTTATTTAAATCATTCACAGCACAATTATAATTTATAACAATAGCCTCCAAAGTCCAAATCCTCGTCCAAATCATTAGTTCTTCTTATTTACATACACTACTGAACACTACTTGCTTTAATTTCGCTTCACTTTTACTGACTATTTCTAATATCCACTTGGACTGTCACAATCACTTCACTCTATGCTTTACTCTATGGTTCCAACCTCAACTAACTTCCAATCTAAACTGGCTGTAGCTACTTACATACACGCCGGACGTGGTTCTCAGAAAGTTCTATAGGAGCTTCAATGGTGTTGTAACGTTGTTCTAGACACAGCAATGCACTCTTTCGCACATGCGCCAAATTATTCCGGCATTCTATATTAGAATATGACATTCCTGTCATATTAGCTAGAATTTTCACGAACCAGCAACCATCTGATTATTAATTACCAGGGAATGTAAACTGTAAACAAACATGAATCCAGAATACTTTGCCAGTGTTCCTTCGTTACAGTCAAAATCTCACTATACCTGAATTAAAATGGCTTTTTACGACGTTTCTCCACAAATCTACAAGCGTCTCGCGTCCATGCACTGTAAATCCTTCAACCTACGTAAGTACAGACTGTAATAAATCGATACGAACACGGTTAAGACAGATATACTTGGAGCCAAGAGCGAGAGTGAGATCCTCGAGCAATAATTTTAATAACAGTATTGCGCCATATTTTGACAATATCAAAAGCTATTATTATACTAGTACAAAAATGAAATAATAATTGTTCCTAGTAACATAAAAGGGTCCTTCTACAAGATTTGTAAAGTCAAAGCAAATATGATACCTACTTCAGTAGGTATCATATTTGCGGTATTTTAGAAGGGAAAAATTCTTCTTTTTCTTTTCCTAATAAACAAATTGTTGTTAATTACTAATTATACTACATAGTAATTCAAAAATGAAAAGAGACTAAATGAGATAGTAACGAGAGGATTAAATTGAAGCTCAGATGTGCAGGAAATCCGAGACAATTAACATTTCCCGCGAAACATAATCCACTGGGATGAAACGTAAGCCATTGTCACACAAGACATGTCATACGTCATTGCGTTCATGCTTCATCGAGAACTAGCACCAGCACTAGAACTTCGTGTTCTCTATTCGCCTTCTGTATCTACCGAAATTAGTTAGTTGTCCGTGATGACATCATACACAACTACAACATCTAGTTCAGGTGTCTTCGCTGCGAGGGTGTTTGACTGCTGAAACTCTAATTAGGATCGGGAGCATGGCACCGGCCGGATATTGCTCCAAGTAGAGAATTAGATAATGTGATTAGGGAGTCGCCTACTGCAAGAGATTTCTGCTCCAGTGAATGAGAATCTCACAAGGTGCTTCATAAAAAAGTAGGTAATAATTTAAAAAATAATAATAATAATAATGGAAATCGACTATTATTGTATTTCATTATAAGAAAAGGACGACGTTAACATTCGTTCGCATTGCGGGATAAATTTCGTCATGAATTTTTGGATACCTTTTTATATCACTGGACGGACAGTGAAGTGAAATAATCGGATAATGTAAACATTTTTGTTCGCCGCTGTGTTTTCTGCGGAATTTTACCCCGAAACATTGATTTCGAGTGCCTCCAGGTTCCCGGATTCAAGGCGACAATTGTGCAAATATCTCCCGAGCTTTCGCTTCAAAAGAATATGAAATTCCAATTAGACGGAGCCTATAGAACTTCGGCTAACCGCTCAACCCTTGTTGGACGTGGTTAAACAATCCATCGGCGTTATGAAAATGAAAAGCGGGGAATTTCGCCTCATCAGCGTTTCGGCGGCGCGGGCAAGGGTCCCATCTGTTTTCCGCTGATAACTGCAGGCAATTTATAAAGTATGCTGAAGTGAAATTAATGAATACAGGTATGTGTCATCGCTAAAAATGCATGGTGTGATTAATCGCCGCGCGTCCTTAAAATGTTTGCTCTTTGTACGGTTTTCAATCCGTTAAAAAGGTTCAGTCGAAAAACGAGCTTGACAAGTTTTGGAATTAATCATCGTATGGATCAGCTTTAATAAGTAATTTAATTAATAAAAGTCATAAAAGTATAATTTGGATTTTTTACCGTAACACTTTTTTTTTTTCGATGGCCTATACCTACTTCGTAAATGTATGGGTATACTTCTTGATCCTTTGAAAACAAGAAGATACCTATTATAAATTATTATTACAAATGTCAAAAACGCCAAATAACATTCATTTCATTGAGCTTGGACTAGAGATGGGAGAACCAAATTAGGGAGTAGCGACCGATCTAAAATAACTTGTTACTTTCAGATACCCATGTGCGAGAAACACTGTTTACTACCATTTTACGCATTTCATCTACTGAAGGATTGAGAGTTATGGTTGAAATCCTGGTGGTTTGAGACCAACAACTGGCACCGTGATTTTGAAATAACCTCTAAACCAATAACAGTTACAGTTAATAACCGTGACATCGGATCAAGATTCTCTCGAAATCGATTCGCGTAGTACACCCCGTATACAATATCCATATTTCATAATTTGTGCAAAGTTTATGCAAGCAAATTAATCTTGTTCTTTGAAGGGATTAAATTTCTCCAGTTATCAGTTTTTTCTCCGTGAATGCAATCGTGGCCTGCATATCCGTAACCGATTCTGGCGCCTTGTCATCGTTTGCGTGTACCTACGCTAACCTAGAAGAATAATAACCTGCGCATATCAACCTGGAATGTGGCGAATAAATCATGTTTAATTAATAAGTAATTTATTGCATTCAGCTTACATGGAGCCTTTATACGAGTTGTTACTTTACTACACATACTTAACCAGGCTCGTAGGCTGGCATGCAACTACATAGCCGACTCTGTGATTGTCATCCATCATCAATCATGAGATCAGTGATCAGATTGTTCTATGGTAGGGTTTTCGAAGTTTTTATGTTTTTTTTTTAATTTTAAATGTTTTTTTTTTCATTAACATTTTTTGTGTTCTAAATCCCCTTTTTATGTAATTCGCACATATGATGGTTTGCTGTTATTTACATAGGTACTCAGAACGATGGCAGAATGGCCATGTGGTAAAGGAATTCATTATCCTGGTTACTATTCTTCTAATTATTCTAATTATGTTGATTTTAATTAATCGTAATTATGCTGATGGATGCATTCCTATTACATATATTATAAACTTCAAATTTTCATTTACGTACAAGCTCGAAGTTCTTTTAGGTTAACTGTCGCAATAGTACATTATATAGAGTGTCACTAGTGCCTTTACGGCCATTACATACATTTTAATGATAATGATACCTATATAAGAATATAAAAAATCGACTTCCAAGCAGTAAAATTCTCCTTTTAATTAAGTTTAAAAGTCATAAAAAGTTATTAACACATATTGGAACAAATGGAGATCACAATTATTAGGAAGATCCCTGTCAGTGGGTATTAATTATAAACAAATAATAGCTATAAATAAAGATAACGAAATTAGGAGATGCTTGGTTATACTTGCATAATAAATAATCGCAGTTAATTGAAATTTAACGAGGGACAAGAGGCAAGGTTATAAAAGTCAGCAATGCACTACCAACTACCATGACATGAAAATGTACTAAAATATTATACTTATGGCAAATACTTTATTAGTTTCATTTTCATTGCTTCTGGTTTGTGGTACTAAAACTATCGAGTGTTCGAATAGTAACACTTCCTCAGTTAGCGGTGGAAATTACGAGTGATGTGGGAGATATTGAATAGTAGACTTAATAGACTAGTCTCTTCGATTTTCTTGAATTACGATACATAGTTACGGTTACTTACTGTAACTGTTATTCGTTTTTAGGTTATTTTAAAGTAACTGTAATTTTAATATCAGTTGATAGTCTCAAATCATCGATATTTTATCCATTACTGTAACTCTTTCAGTAGATATGCCACAAATAGACCGAAACAGTGTATAAAATCGAAAAATTGGTATCGTTTGGGCAAAAAACTTTTATATAGTTGAAATTCCGTGATGATGATCTTTAACTTGATGAAATTTGGATATTTTTTTTCGTTTTTACATAACTGTCTTGGTGGCCCCTGGAATTCAACAAGTGAAAGGATATGTTTCAAATTTTCAAACAAAGGAAATATCGAGGAAATATAGGTAATATGAACAAAAAATGTCCCGAAGAAAAAGTTCAAATGGCTCGAAATGCTATGGAAATTCTCCATAGTTTGTTTTGTTCGTCATCAAACTGAGTGGGGGTTACTGTTTGTTGTTGCACCTGCTTACAGGCTGTTTGGGAAAGGTGCTCTTTTTTATCCTTATCGAGTGAAATAGTAGTGAAACACTACTTCGAGACATTCCTGGCAGGTAAAATTGTTGCCAATGGTTTTCCCGAAACTTAACAGAATACGAAGCAGTTTTTAGCAATTCTTTTTGCTGAAGATAGAGGTGTTTGAAAGTGTTTTCAAATATCTTATAGGTCAATTCCCAGAATTATAGAACAAGGGCGTGTTTGATGGAAAACTTCCGAAGCTTCTGATTTAGTGCATAAGCCTTGTGACAGTTGACTTATCAGTCGTAATAGACCCATAACATGGCTAGCCAGATTCTGCAAGCTTGAACGTGAATTATTTTTAGGTCGAGGACTAGATAATCGCAATCGCGGTTGACTTATCAGTCGTAATACACCCATAACATGGCTAGAACAGAGTCTGCAAGCTTAAACGGTATTTCTTTTTAGGTCGAGGACTTGTTGTTTTTGGGGCTGATTAACGGAAATAAGTATACAGGGTGCACCATGTATCCTTCTCTATATTGCTATCTCCTGAACGCTAAGAGATACAGGGTCGGTTAAATTAGAGAAAAGATGCGCAGTTTTGTGGCCATCTTGATTTCGTCAAAACATGTAAGATATCTGTGACCGTTCCTGAAATATCCTGAAAAAACTGAAAAATCGAGATTTCTTATTTTCCTCATACCTTTTTTATTATTGGAAATTAATAAATAATTTTTTGTAGGCTTACATAAGCCGTTCAGAGCTATCCATCTGACGTTTCAAAAATTTTCAAGGCCTACTAGATCCAAGAGTTTTCACAGTCAACTTTCGTTTTTCTTATGGCCGCCATATTATTTTTTTATGTCGTTCGATATGAAAAAAATAATGGAAACCAAAAATTAATAAACTTCAAAAAAAATTTTTTTTTAATTTTTATTCTTAATTTTTCAAAGAAAAACCTAATAAAAAATCTTCGAAAAACGTCAACATTTGTACAATACGCCGAAATAGTGCTTGCCTTATGGTTTTTTAATTTATCTATGAAATTCGGTCCAAAAATGTGTCTTTTTTGTAAAGAAAAAAGAAGAATAAAATTTTTTTTAATTTATTTATTGAAGTTTAACAATTTTTAGTTTTTATGATTTTTTTTATACCGAATAACATAAAAAAACACTATGGTGGCCATAAGAAAAACGAAAGTTGACTATGAAAATTCTGGGATCTAGTCGACTTTGAAAATTTTTGAAATATCAGATGGGTAGCTCTTGACGACTTATGTAAGCCCACAAAAAATTATTTATTAATCTCAAATAATAAAAAAGATATGGAAAAATAAGAAATCTCGATTTTTCAGTTTTTTCAGGATATTTCAGGAACGGTCATAGATATCTTGTATGTCTCGACGGAATCGAGATGGCCACAAAATTGCGCTCCTTTGGACTTGTTTAACCGACCCTGTATCTGTTAGCGTTAGGAGATAGCAATATAGAGAAGGATACATGGTGCACCCTGTAGATAATCTCGGTTGACTTATCAGTTATAATACATGGCCAGCCAGATTCTGCAAGCTTAAGCGTGATTTATTTTTAGGTCGAGGACTGGATATGTTTTTGGGGTTGATTAACGGAGATGAGTACCTTTAGATAATCGACAAAAGTTCATAAACAACACACTTTACTTGTTATAGGGTGCGCTTGTTGGGGTGAAAAACCGCTTAATAAAATGTTAAGGGTGGAGATTCACCCATCTCTTAATTAATTGTTCATTTTATTTCTGTGTTTCTAAAAATGTCGATAAAGTGAGTAGGTATTTATTTAATTAACGTTCTTGAATGTTTTTTTCAACTGTACTGTAATTATAACAGAATTAGAGAACTAACCTACAAAATCAAGAGCTGT
The DNA here is from genome assembly GCA_910589415.1 of Malachius bipustulatus. Classification (NCBI taxonomy): domain Eukaryota; kingdom Metazoa; phylum Arthropoda; class Insecta; order Coleoptera; family Melyridae; genus Malachius; species Malachius bipustulatus. The sequence goes on from OU342630.1 coordinate 59,887,986, forward strand.
CAGTTGTAAAACTGGATTAAGTTAAGACAAACCTCTTTGCTGCCATGGCCTACTCCGAATGCATACCTTTTGGAATTCTTTATTCGAACACTCGAGTTCAATGATACACTACATTGGGGATTCTTTTGACTGTTTACTACAACTTCCTAAGGATTTATGGTGTAACTACCCTCTTCAGATTATTGGTCATGCACTTTTATTACTACCATATATCAATCATTATATTCTGTGATAACCATATTTTATCTATTTTATTTAATTAAAGTCTTCGAATGAGTTTTTTTTATATTTCTTTTTAGCGAAATTGATTTTATTGAAACTGATTAGGCCATTCTATAGTCCTATATTAATTACACGAATCCTCAAAGTTACAATTTTTTTCTTGCAAATTAACCTCTATTCCGGGGGGTGGACATTAGTGACGGACCACCTAAATGTATAATGTACATCCCCTATCATTTTCCATTTTCCGAAACTTTGCTGTCTAATGAAAACTTCCGTCTATTGCTGCAACACCGCTTTATTCATAACCGACTGGCCTTCTGAGTCGTGCTGTCCGTCCCTTTCCGATCTTAGCAATTATAATATGTCTAGTCGCCGCCGCTGTGTCATTAGTCATTAACCCCCCTCCCCCCTCCAACAATGCTGTAAATTAACATAATTGTGCCTAAATATTTATTCACCTCTCGTTAATTTAATAGAATATTGCATCGCACGGTGTGGTACCACGTTGTCAATATAAATTATAAGTCAAGCCAATAATGGGGGTAAGTCTCTAATGTGCTCCCACAGTGACTTCCGTCGCGGCGGCGTTTATATTTAAATGAGGAAATATTACTTAATTCATACGTAATTCATGGGCTCTCGCGCGGCTTTCATACGGTATTTATACCGACTCTTTGAGAGTCTCTTTGATCTCGCGCGATCCACGCCGTGACGTGCAATCGGGATCATCTCCCGTACGTCTTCCCAGGTACCGCCGCGATGCATCTTTCTTCGATTCAAAGGCCGGTTTATTAATTGCAGGGGACTCGGGAGAGGATTATTCAAGTCGCTTCTGGGTCGATTTATTAGATCAAACTAAATCCTTTGCGTGATTTTAAAAGGATTAGTTATATTTGGTCCATCCTCCACATCTTCAATGATGGAAAGGGTGACAGATTGAACTCTCTAGTTCTAGTATATTACGATTCGTGCATTAGCTTTTTTATTAGTTCTGTTTAGATTTAGATCAAAGTAAGAGCTTGATGGGATTTTTTTTTTATTGTTGCTTACTTTTTCTTGAAACTCCAAATAGTGACGTTCTATCTAAGTAAGGCGAACATCCCTTATAGTTTTTTTATGAATATAAATGACGTTTATTTAGTATGAATCACTTTTTGAAACTCAAACTCTGGAATGCAATCCCTCCCATAAATGGGCAGGTAAGGGTTAAGGCATGCAGTAATCCATCAAAGAGCATGTAATTTGATTAAATTTCGCCACCATAAGACATTCCGCTGCCGCACTTAGGCTTACAAGTAGTAACGGGCTCTAAGGTTGAGCCTAATGGTATTTAGACTGTTATCGGACCCCGGTGTTATTTGTAAGCCGGTGATAATGCGGTCCAAGATAAGCAAGTCATGCTGGCTGTTAGCCGGTAACTAACCGTGTAACTGGGCTTCAACGCCTCGCGTGTACACATTTTAATAGGGGGGCCCGCTTTAGCCTTATCGCTCGTGTTTATCATAGTAATAGTGTTAGAGACGGGACCACACCGAGTTAATGCGGTAGTAGGGCTGGATCGTCTTCATTTGTCTTGTTTATTTCTTTGATCCGATTCGCTACTGGTTTGCTACTTTTTTAATAGAAATATCAATATCGGGTTTTTCAGAAGAAGTGAATGAAGTGCCGGTGCCGCTTCAAGATTTCTAAATACAAATAATGCATTTGTACATACATTGGAAAACTTTTTTTTTCTTTTGACAAGATCGAAGATTCGCTTTTCGCAAAGTCCGGTCAGTCCGAGGATTCGAGATTTTCTTAGCATGTTTAGCCTGTTACGCCTGTTAAAAATTTTGAGCTGACCGGACTTTGCAAAAATCGAATTTGGGAACTGACAGGGCTTTGTCAAACCGGATTTAGCAAACTGGGCTTTGAAAAATTCAATTTTTGAGCTAACCGCGCCTTGTCCTCGGCTTTTTCTAACCGAACATTGCAAAAAAATTCGAGAGACCGGACCTTGTAGTAATCGACGTTTCCAGCTGACCAGGCTTTTTCTAACCGGACTAAAAAAATAAAATAAATAAATTCAAGTTACCGGACCTTGTCCTGTCCTGTGTAGTGTGTAGAATCTACACTGCACTAACTTTTCAGTCCACGAGCTGCCACTGACAAATACATAGATAGGTATACAGGGTTGAGAACCCGTTCGTTAGAAGTGTTCATGGCTATAAATAACTTGATTTTGGTCGTTTTCTCTTTCTATAGCCGTTTCCCCATCTGGAGCCGTTTTTCCCCGTCGTCAGCAGTTTTCAGTGTAGGTAAAAGTTACTTTGAGAAATGAAAAATGTCGATTTTAATTTATTGTTCATTTTTTGTTACATCACCCCGTATAGATGTTTCATCGACATAATTGAATAACGCATGAAAAGTTAAGATAGGGACATGTGAGCTTTTTTTCTCCATCTTGAGCAGTTTTCCTTCATCTTTTGCATTTTTCCCCATTTTGAGCCGTTTTGACCTTTCTTGAGCTGGTTTTCCCTATCTTGAGCCATTTTTCTTCGTCTTGAGCCGTTTTCCTTCGTCTTGAGCCGTTTTCCCCATCTTGAGCCGTTTTCGGTGTAGGTAAGCTACTCAGAAAAACGAAAAATGTCGATTTTAATTTATTGTTCATTTTTTGTTACATCACCCCGTATAGATGTTTCATCGACATAATTGAATAACGCATGAAAAGTTAAGATAGGGACATGTGAGCTTTTTTTCTCCATCTTGAGCAGTTTTCCTTCATCTTTTGCATTTTTCCCCATTTTGAGCCGTTTTGATCTTTCTTGAGCTGGTTTTCCCTATCTTGAGCCATTTTTCTTCGTCTTGAGCCGTTTTCCTTCGTCTTGAGCCGTTTTCCCCATCTTGAGCCGTTTTCGGTGTAGGTAAGCTACTCCGAAAAACGAAAAATGTCGGTTTTAATTGTTTGTTCATTTTTTGTTTCATCACCCCGTATAGATGTTTCATCGACATAATTGAATAACGCATGAAAAGTTAAGATAGAGACATATAAGCCTTTTTTCTCCATCTTGGGCCTTTTTTCTCCATCTTGAGCCCTTTTTCGCCACCTTGAGCAGTTTTTTCCAATTTTGAGCCGTTTTTCTTTTTCTTTTTCTCTATCTTGGAGCCGTTTTTCTTAATCTTGGAGCCGTTTTTCTTCATCTTGAGCCGTTTTTCTTCAACTTGAGCCGGTTTCATGTGTAGGTAAGTTACTTTAAGAAATGAAAAATGTCGATTTAAATTTATTGTTCATCACTCGTAAATTTACAAATTTAAACTTTTTTGGATTATCTCAGACAGTAAGAAAATGTATCAATATACCGGGTGTTTAATTTAAAACAAGGATGTTAATGGCAACTTCCGGTATAACCGCGGAAAAAATATTTTGAAATAAAAGGGAATCCTGATAATCACCTTGGAGTTCAAAAAATCGAGAGTTCTAAGTTTTTATCTAACCACGAACACTTGTAACGAACGGGTAGGGTGGGTACCTTGGGAAACCCTGCAGAGTAGGTACATATATCAAATGATAAAAGTATCAAAATAATTGGTCTGAATTTTTTGCTGAATTATTAATTTTTATGAGAATTAGTCGGTCATGGAGTTCCGAAACACAAACACCCGGTATATATACCCCACGATAATAATAATAATAATTAAAATTATTACATATTATTACGATTTTACTTATTGCAACAGAAATACTTAGGTAATCCCAAATCCCATTACGTCCCCTGCTAATGGCACTAATCGGGGTTCTTAATTTAGTTATGGTCGAGATAAAAGTAGATAATATTTCTAGATTGCTCCCACACGGCACCATTATAACGATGCCGTTTCACGTTGTGAACAAAAATAAAGACAATGTGGCAAAGTATCTACCTATAGCAGTTGATTATATCTGCTGTAAAGGCGACGGGTGCGGTTTCATAACAGCATATACTATGTTGTTACTTGTTGTATTATTATTATGTACTACTACTGTTTACGTCTACAATTACGTTCATTAACGGCACCGCCAGGCCAGTTTTCATGTTGCTCGTCACTTCTTCTGATGCGGATATCAATTAGTAATTAGTAATAATTGTCAACATCAGTGGTGTGTTGTAGGTCAAAATTTGTGCGCGTTCTTAGATGATCTCTTTGTTTGTCTGTCCGTCTGCGGTCCAACCTACTTCGTTAATGTTTGACAATAATGTGTAATACCATGACAGCTCAGATCCGGAATATAAAGTTTTCTGTTAATTTATATTGGGGACCGAGAGGATTCAAGAAACAATGAAAATTTTTATGAATTGGAATTTTTTTTAAACGGCGATAACGATTTTCTGTAAAACGTCGATATTTTAGCAAAAATACGAGATAAAATTACAGTTACTTTGAAATAACCTATAAACGAATAACAGTTACAGTAAGTAACCGTGACTCGTTCACTATCACTATTCGTAAAAAGTCGAGTAGACTATTCTACTAACGCCCGTATTCACAAACGATAATTTCCAAAATAATTACGTAATCAATTATCCCCATCTCATTCTATTGCAAAAAAACTGCATATCTCCATCTCACTCATTTAAATAATTACGTAATTATTTATGAAATTATCGTTTGTGAATACGGGCATAAGTCTACTAATTAAAATTTCGTATATTCGACGTACCAAACCTAAGTCCCGACATCACCCACCCCACAATTTATATAGCCAACTGAGGAAATGTTACTAAATGAACAATCGATACCGCACAATGATACGAAGAAATTTGAAAAGTTCTTCCATGCTCCCGAGTAGGTAGCGTCGGTTTGCAAAGAGCCAAGACTGGCCTATGAATATTTTAATAATAGATACAGACTAAATAGAAGTCTAATTTGACGGTGGAAAACGGAGTCGTTTGTGGAAAGCGTGAAAAACATATGAGCGGAGATAAATCGTGGTCCAGAAATATCCCGGAGTAGGTACCTTATACATGCAGTCTGTAACATGAACTGCTTAATGTTTACAGTGAAGATTTTTAAAATAATCTTCTAACATTGACATAAAAATATAAACCATGTAACAAACAAGCGGTAGAGGTTTTTTAGAGAGACAGACAGGGTGTATCATCTGTCGGGATATTTTTAAAAAAGTAATGAGGTGTTCTAAATTGTCTGAAGTTGTTTTCCTTCAACCGGGTTGGATTCATATATGACGCGTGAAATTTTTCATCTGAACGGTTCAGTAACTTCACGTATTTTTTGGGATAAAAGGTGTTAAAAAAATACTTATGATATCACTAAATTAATTAAAAACCAAACATCTTGAATGGATAATAAAAATTTACAAGATTTATGAGGGACAAGATTATAAGATTTATATGAAGAAGAGCCAGGACGAAAAACGTGAAAATGGAAACCAGCAAAAAAAGCCCGGGAGAGCATAATTCGGGTATCCGCATGCAGATATGAATTTTTCAGAATGACAGGTCTGAAGTACCTAATTTAATTTGCACTATCGTGTATCTGAAGCGCGAGGCTTTTTGGTGGCTCCGTTCCGGGACTTTGCGGGTGAAGCTGAAGCGATATTAGATCGGTATCGCTGCGACGTAAATTAAGATCGAATTGCCTGAAAAGCGACATTCGGGTCGTAAATATGCGGCGCCAGCCGAGTAATGCCACAGCAAATTGCCAGTTTATGAATGAGTAACCTTTATAACGAGGCTATCCTGTAAGGTGGCGAAATAATGCATCCATCCCTTTTGTGCTAGGCTGGTGACTTTCAGAGTTCACCTTTTCGCTATTATACGAGATCTGGGGTCGACTTTATAGCTAGATCCTTGATTAAAGTGATATCTAATACTTGACTGACTGAAATATTTTCAAGTGAAACCGTTTTTCCCATAGAATAAAAATTGTCCCATTTTTTTTTATTATTACGGCATTGAGAAAACCAAAAGAGAAAGGTCAAATATAAGCAATCCTCTTCACCGAAACCTAATTATTCCATATAAGGCTGGTTGTAATGTATCATTTTTTTTCGTTACCGCAGACCGTAAGTAACTCTTTAATTTTAAACGAATTGTATTTTATTATGAAATAATTTTCATGACAGCATTTCACTTCTTGTTTTGTTCATGTCGTTAGCATGCCAATTTGTTAATTTCTTTTTAAGTACGTTGAAGATTTCGTATAGTATAAATTGGAGCAAATATTTCTTTTAATTCTTTCAAATTAGTAAAAAAGAGCTGTTTTGGATTTTTTTTCTTACAGCAATACGACCTCTACTATTATAGGAAGGAGGGTCGGGACTATGTGAACTTGTTTTTCCCAAAGCGCACTAAAAATTGGTTTTTCGATTTGGCTTTTTTTGTCATTTTTTTGCCGTTTTTTGTGTTTTGATAAAAAAACACGATTTATTTTGTAGAGCGGAAAAGTTTCTATAATTTTGTCTTCATAACTTTTTTTTGCAATTTCCGCATAGTTTCGCTGCTAAGAGGTTCCAAAAGTTTTGAGATATGTATAATTTTGCGCCCAATTTCAGATCTCAAGCCAATACTGTGCATTTTTGAGAAAAAGTTCTAGGGCGGAAAACTTTCTACGATTTTGTTTCCATAAGTTTTTTGCAATTTTATATAATTCTGTCTCCATAACCTTTTTCAAGCATAATTTCAAGCCTAAACTACAGTTTGGAGAGAACTAGCATCATAAAAAAATGTAGACCGTAATATTGCCTACAATTTTGTCTCCATAACGCTTTTTTCAATTTCCTACAATTCCATAACTTTTTTCAAGCATAATTTCAAGCCTAAACTACAAAACTATGCATTTCGAAGAAATTAGCGCCAGACAAAAGTTGTAGAGCGGAAAATTGCCTATACGTTTGTCTCCATAACTTTTTTTGCAATTTACGCATAATTTCGCCGCTAGAGGGCGCTATAGTTTTGAGAAATGTACTTTTCACTGCGCCCAATATAAATTTTAGATTTCAAGCCAAAACTGAGCATGCATTTTGGAGAAAAATAGCGTCAGTCAAAAGTTGTAGAGCGGAAAATTTTCTATGATTTTGTTTCCATAACTTTTTTTGCAATTTCCTGTAATTTTGTCTCCATACTTTTTTTCAAGCATACAACTTTGTCTCCTTAACTTTTCTGTTGCAATTTCCGCATAATTCGCCACTAGTGGGCGCTATAGTTTCTAGATATGTGTACTTTTGCGCCTAATTTCATATTTCAAGCCAAAACTCAGCATTTTGGAGAAAAATAGCGTCAGTCAAAAGTTGAAGAGCGGAAAATTTTCTATGATTTTGTTTCCATAACTTTTTTTTTTGCAATTTCCGCATAATTTCGCTTCTAGTGGGCGCTATAGTTTCGGGATATGTGTACTTTTGCACCAAATTCCATATTCAAGCCAAAACTGAGCATTTTGGAGAAAAATAGCGCCAGTCAAAAGTTGAAGAGCGGAAAATTTTCCATGATTTTGTTTCCATACTTTTTTTTAAGCATAATTTCAAGCCTAAATTAGGCAATTTGAAGAAATGAGTGCCAGACAAAAGTTGTAGAGCGGAAAACTTCCTACAATTTTCTCTCCATAACTTTTTTGCAGTTTCCGCATAATTTTGCGGCTACAGCGCGCTAAAGTTTTGAGATATATGTACTTTTGCGCCCAATTTTAGATTTCAGCCAAAACTATGCATTTTGTAGAAAAATAGCACCAGAAAAAAAGTAAAGAGCGGAAAATTTTCCACAATTTCGTATCCGCACCTTTTTGAAATCCCCGCATAGTTTTACCCTTAGAGGGCGCTAAAGTTTTGAGATATGTGTACTTTTGCGCCCAATTTTAGATTTCAAGCCAAAACTACACTTTTTATAGAAAAATAGCGAAAGACAAAAGTTGCAGGCGGAAAATTTTCTACAATTTCGTATGCACCTTTTTTCCAATTTCCGCATAGTTTCGCAGCTAGAGGGCGCTAAAGTTTTGAGATGTGCAAACTTTTACGCCCAATTTAATTTGAAGCCTTTGATTTCATGTTTCATGTATTTTGAAGACTCTGACCTAGACATACAGGGTGGGAAATTTTTGTACTACCCATCATTAGGATCTCGTAAACCGTAAGAGATACAGGGTCGGTTAAATTAGCGAAAAGTTGCGCTATTTTATGGCCATCTCGAATCCGTCAAAACATGCAAGATATCTGTGACCGTTCCTGAAATATCCTGAAAAAACTGAAAAATCGAGAAATCTTATTTTTGGAATATCTTTCTTACCATTGGAAATTAATAAATAATTTTTTGTAGCCTTACATAAGCCGTTATAAGCTATTTATCTAACGTTTCAAAAATTTTCACAGCCGACTAGATCCCAGAGTTTTCATAGTCAACTTTCGTTTTTCTTATGGCCGCCATATTATTTTTTTATGTCGTTCGATAAGAAAAAAATAATGTAAACCAAAAATTAATAAATTTTAGAAGAAAAAAATTGGAAAATTTTTATTCTTCTTTTTTCAAAGAAAAACAGATAGTTCTTAACTGAAATAGGCCAATATGAAGTCATACTGCTTGCCTTATAGGTTGTTAATTTCTCTATGATATTCGATCTAAAAAGTTGTCTTTTTTTAGAAAAAAAAAGAACAAAAATTTTTGAAAGTTATTTTTTGAAGTTTATTAGTTGTTGGTTTCCATTATTTTTTTCTTATCGAACGACATAAAAAAATAATATGGCGGCCATAAGAAAAACGAAAGTTGACTATGAAAACTCTGGGATCTAGTCGGCTGTCAAAATTTTTGAAACGTCAGATAAATAGCTTATAACGGCTTATGTAAGGCTACAAAAAATTATTTATTAATTTCCAATGGTAAGAAAGATATTCCAAAAGTAGGATTTCTCGATTTTTCAGTTTTTTTCAGGATATTTCAGGAACGGTCACAGATATCTTGCATGTTTTGACGGATTCGAGATGGCCATAAAATAGCGCAACTTTTCTCTAATTTAACCGACCCTGTATCTCTTACGGTTTACGAGATCCTAATGATGGGTAGTACAAAAATTTCCCACCCTGTATATTATAGCACTTGTCATGTACCTATATCCTATATCACTTCTGAAAACGAAATTTTCTGAAAACGGAGAAGGAATTTTTCTGCTCTATGGTATCATTTAGTTCTATGGAATTTTCCAGTGAGTCATATTTTTCATTTTGCTTAATGTTACCAGAAAACATTCATCATTCTCTCAACCAACTGAAACAAGTACCTACGTATACCAATAACACGTAGGTATAACTGTATATTTATCATACTTATACATACATAACATACTTCAATCAAAACACACCACTGCAACTTTCACAGCGAATAACTCACTATAAACCTACCTACGCGTCAGCGTACCTTTATCACACCAAACGTTACATCACAAAACCCCAGTTGCCCATCCTCCCATTTCGTTGCTCATCCCACAGGAAGTTTTTTTACCCTCCCCGTCACACTTGCTGCACTCGTCGCGGGGTTGCAACCCTCCTAGTGCCTGAAACGACCATTGAAACTACCACATGTTATCAAAAGAGACCTGTGAGATATGCGAATGTGTCTTACTTACTTGACTTGCTTACCGGCCAGGTCAGGCGAGAAAGAGAAAGAAAAGATCGCCCACCTGTTTGCTATTATTGCTGCACGGGCACGGAGAAGCGAAACTGGAAGATGGAGACGGAGAGAATTGGCCATTGCAAGAGTGCTGGCTGTAGCCAAGCGCCGAGCTATAGCGGTGTAGGATGAGGTGGAGATAAACAGTGCATGTTGTGTCTGATTTGAGAGATTGAAAAGAACTGGTTTATGGCCCCTGTTTTTTTATTTTATTTTTCCGAGCGAGGATAAAGAAGGTCTGGCTGAATATGGCAATTTGGAAAATGCACAATAAAGGCTAGTTCAGATTGGAATAAAGCTCTTGTATTTAAGTTCATTTTGAATGCGGTGATGATGATGATGATGAATGGGAGTTAGACATGGCACACATGGTTATAGTTTTCGTTCTTCCATTGTCTTATCGCATTATTGGCTTCAACCTTTGAAGGATTGTCAATCATGACCAGACTTTACTTATTGCACTGTAACAAAGGAACAATGAGTAGAATTATTGCGAATATAACTAACAGTACCTACATCTCTTCTTAACCTCTTAAAGAGCGGTGTTCGGTTTAAAAAGGTAGGTGTGGGTGGTAGTGTAATAAATCTTTTCACGAAATTCATTTTCCATTTCCATTTCTAGATTTAATGTAAGAACTCCATCTTCATCTCAATTTTAGATTTGTCCCAGGCCAGACGTGTTGTTGTTGTGTGTTGTATCATCATAATGAAAACGCACTCTATTTCTACTACTTACAATCTGCATGAAGCATGAATTTATTATTCAGCTGGTTCAACCTGATCTTCTTGCACCAGCTCATGGCTAAGCCAAGCCGAGCAATAATAATAAGCAACCCACATGTCTGATTTCAAGGGCGTTGTACTCCCGTCCCGTCCATTGTGTACAGAGTTCCGTAATGTATGTACACAAGGCATTATACAAGCAAATACACCAGCCAGTCGAGCCAGATCCCGGCCTGTATCGCGTATTTAAACAGTTTATGTGATGATAACACTAACAAACAACCATACAGTCTGCGAGATAAAGACACGTCGGGCCATTATAAAAGTGTCCCAAGAGACACTGGCACCGGAGGATGCATTATTCCACGAACTGTTAATTTATTAGCTCTCTTCCACCTGAAATTCCTGCAGAGAATTCGTGTGCAATTAAAAGACGGCTCTCATGTGTGTGTGATGATGACGTTGGTTCTTACTTCTTAGTTACAATGTTTAGTTAGGTTCGTTCCCACCAGGGGTTTGTCTTCTTTTTTGTCAGCGGAAATATAAATAAAACCTTGTACGTTGTCGAAATTGTTCAAGGTCATACCGTGTTACTGTGGCTGCGTAATGTAAAATAGCCGTCATTTTGAAACGACTAGACCGATGTTTCTCAAATGCAATACCAGACCATTCATTCGAGAGATCCAGTTATTACAAAAACTGCAATTCCGTAGATTGAACACTACAACCTGTAATTCTATGGTTTCTGTATGGATTCTGCGGGGTCCTTTTATTAATTTTTTACTGTTTTACCGCTTACGCCACTGGCTTATTACTATAAATAATTAAATTTTTGTAAAGTGGCCTTTGTTGATGTAAATTATTTCTTTTGATGCGCTCACAAAAGTTTTGATGACCTTGGTGTCCAAACGGCTGGTCCTGATAATCCAAACACCCATCGGTTGTGGAAGTTGGCATTGTTACTTGTCTTGTGCCATGAGGTTGGGTTCCGTCATGTTGCACCCAAATTCTCAAAGAGCATTCTCAGCAGGTCTTTGGCTACATTTTGAAGTTATTGCAAATGTGTTGAAAAAACTCGATGCTGAAACTGCACCACCTGCTGTCATCATCTCCAGAGACTGATTGTCTTCTTACAATTCCTTCGACGTCTTCACTGTCACCTTGAAAACAAACAATTTGGCAACAATTCTAAATTGTAACTTTTCTTCGGGTCCTCTGTAAGAATTTAGTGAGGATGCGAAGAAAGGGTCGACCTCATGATGAGCAAAATTTCTTCCTCTTCCGTTTGGCACCATTTTCGTCCTTCTAGAGAATATTGGGAAGCAGAAATCAGAAAGTTTGTTATTTTCAACGCATCTTCTCTATGATCTTGAAAGGGATGACGCTGTATAAGAAAATCGTTAAAAATGGTTAACGATTTCAGTCAGATGTCCTTAATGAAACGATTCCACAGAAACAATAACAAGCAAATTGGGAATCTGTTTGTTGAAGATTCAAGAACATTCCATTCGTAAACGCGAACAAAAGTATGGCATCTCATTAAAATTCCATCAGCTGTAACGAAATCCGATCACTTCGGATACAACCATTACTACCGTCAGAGACTAAAAAGAAAGAAAAGTCGAACAAGAAGAAAAGCAATTCCGGAAACATTAGAAGCGGTTATCCTGCGGTGCAGCCACCGCGGTTTAAATGTAAATCACATCACGGCAGGAAAAACAAACACGGAGAAGGCATCTCGGTCTCCGGAGATTAACACGATACGCGAACAGGAGTGACTGTTGAAATCCGAACCGTGACAATAAACACATCAATCTCGGGTGGAGTGCATCCCGATTTGTCGCTGCCGCGCGGGAGACAAATCCCTGAATGCTCGGGCTAATTGTCGGGACAGCTGCCGGAGTCGGGAGCTTCGCTCTTGATGCATCGAAGTCGTATTTACCGCCTCCCCCACCGGGGGATTCGTCTTTTCTACTGCAAAGTGCTGTAGCGATGAATTATCAAGGTTTTTACGACGTTTTTGGAAATGTCACTAATTTTTGTCCCAAGTGCCTTAACCTGGTGCATTTTGCTGTTGTATAAATCCTGAACAACTAGAACTGTAAAGTGAAAAAGAACGAAGCGTAGTAGAGGACAAATAACTTTTATACAGTCAGAAATGCACAATATTTTTATAAAACAATAAAACTGGTTGCCATGATAGCTGCTCGCTCAGATACTCCTCCACTTACTTAGTTTACCAAAATGCTCTAACCAGTTTTATTGTCCAGAGACCTTATGAACCACCTACCTACACTATACTGCCAATCTTCAAGCAAGGCATAAAATTTAACACTACATATCCAAATTTGGAAGTTAATCGATTGAATTCTTATTTCTTATGCATCCAGATAAACATTTCGACCAGCTCTTTCTAGGTATGGATATGAGTCTTATGAGTGCTAGTGGCGCAGTGAACCGTCTCCGCCCCTTTAATAACCGAACCCATATATGTATATGTATGTATGAAAGCTCGAAAGGAAAATATACACGGGACAGTTCCAGCGCGCTGCATTATGCAAATCAAATGGTCCGCCATCAGGTGTTGTAGGCCTTTGTTCGACGGAGGACGGAGGAAGAGAAACAAAGCGGCCATTAGATGCAACGTGCGATGAATATCCGCCAGCCCACCCCGAGACCACACATATTGCTCCAGACAATGTGCTTGCTTATTGTTGACATAAATTAATGCCCCAACTAATGTGACAGTCTCTCCGTTTACGGTTTCTTCTCGACTTACATCTCGCGGTTTTATTGAAGCTATATCGAGGCTTCCTGCTGTTTCCGTCCCAATATCCTCCGTGGTACCGAAACTCTTGCCCGTGCATGCTAAACGGTAATTAACCTGGTAATGGTGGTAATGTAGCATGAAATGCGGTGGCTTTATATTATAAGAGACCTTATAATAACTTGCGGTTTGGGTTTTGATCACCAGTTTGCTTGTCTAGTTTCGCGGTTTACCTCTCACTCCCAACAGATTGAGAATCTCTTGAGGGAAGTTAATCTTAATTCATACACTCCATCTTACACTACTCGTATCTTCAGCTGCAGGTAGCTGGTTAGTGGTCAAAACGGTACCAAGTGAACTCCAAATTATTTTGCTTATCGTATTTCAATTTTTTTTTTAGAATATAGGGCTAAAACAGTGTGTAGTGTTTTGGAAATATTAACTTTCCCAGAAAAGAGATCGATTTTTTTGGTCATAGCAGTAATTTTTCCTTTCCATGATAAGTAAGCTCGATTATAATAAACCATTTTCAAGCGAGTGTCAGAAAACTTGGTGTGATCTTCAGTGGAGGGAGGGACTGTTTATAGTAAATATAATAAAATGTCTAACGAAAATTGTCATATGGTTGTAGTTGTAATAATTGTAATTATTGAGGGTGTGGAATCCCATCAATGAAACACCCTCTCCAAGTCCGTTTCCTTAAGAAACTTGGAGATTTTGAGAGGATCAAGGTCGGGTAGATTCATGGCCTTGTTCTTGATTCTGGAAGCTTGATAGTTCTATTGTGAATGCTACAGGTGTTGTTTTTGTAGGGGGTGATGTTTAGTCCTACTTCCTGGCACCATTTCATGATTATTTTCAGTTCTCTCTGGCACAGAGTGTTCTTTCAATTTGCCCTTGGCCATTATGACGATGTCATCAGCATACCCGATGCTGTTCTCAGTGAGTAGCTCGAGGAGCTCGTCAACAACCAGACTCCACGAAAGGGGATACCACTCCCCTTGTGGACAACCTTTAGTTGTATTTATCTGGAATGGTGCTCTTGCCCACGTTGGTTTCAACTATTCTCGTAAACAGCATGTCCTGAATACATTCGGGTAATTCTATCGTCTACTCCACTTTTAGCTAGGGTTTACTTGGCAGATGCAAGTTTTCAAAACGGAGATAAACACTCGTTGGCCCTTCGGTCTCGGACTCGAATGTTGTTATGATAATTTTGTGGAAGCGATTTAACTTTTAATTATGAAGATAATAGGTAAGGTATTATAAGGTGCGAAATAATCTATACCTCCACGTATTAAACTGTCGTGTAGGGCTTCATCGAAGGTCTCTGAATTTATAAACGATACTTTTCAGAAAAAGGTCGCTATGAATTTCTACTCGAGAAACAATTCCAGTCTCAATGTAAAGTACGCGTAAATAAACTTTAATTCCAGAATAATGTCTTCAAATTATTTATTACATTATTTAACTAAATAAAAAATGAAGCCGAACTATTTATACACAAGATCAAAGGATGTTTTTATTAACCTCTACTACTAGCTACTCCTTCAATCAGCAGCTGTTTCAAAACCCCAACATATCAAATTCTAATTACACTTTCCCCCTTTACAGAAACCATTAATTTTTCGCCAAATGACAAACTCTATTAATAAAGTGTGTGAAAAAACTCCTCATTCCTCATCGTTGAAGAACTCGCCCCGAGCTTCTCACCATGGCGACAATGTGCTTCCGACCGCCGCCTCTGCCGCCCAACAAGAAAACCCCCCTGTTCTTGGGAGGCAACAATAATTCCCGAAATCGGAAAAACCAGAACAGTCTGCTCTCGTCGACTTACATGAGTTTCAGAGATCCGGCGGAAGATAACGACATATCCGAAGAAATCGAGCTGATCGATTTCAGCAATAAGGACTCTAACAAAAGAAGAAGGAGAGTGTCTCACACTAACTCCTTGAGAAGAGGCAGTAAAACTTCCACAGTGATGTTGACCAGGAGCCACTCGGACGGGAATCTGAACAAGGCGAACGATGATTTTGCTCCGATGACTATTAGCAGATACATAAAGGTGCTCAGTGGGAGTTGGAAGAATTTGCTCAATTGTAAGTATAAAAAATAACTAAAAGATGGTAATTTTTTGCATAAATCGGGTGTAAATTTGGTTCCTTCGTGGATTTGCTATTTTATTGATGTTAATGTTAATAGAAAAGCACGTAGGAATTGAAATGACTAATGATTGAATGAATTTTATAAGAGTGTGAATTAACAATAATTATAATGTAAGATGTGTCATGATTGCCTAATTCTTGATCAATATGAATACGAAATTGCCATTATGTCATTCGGTTCCTCATTTTATATTCATCAGACACTTGTTCTTCCTACACTTGAATTGTTTCTGAATAGGTGGAGGGATACTCGGGTGGATAATTATTGAAAATCTTGGGTAATTTTCTTGGGTAAAATATAATTTTTATTATTGATAGAGAAACATTAACAAACATATAAAGTTCACAAAAGCAACAAGTAAACTTTGGTCAACTAATTATAGTAACTTTATTTATTTAAAAACCTATTAATTGTGATTATTCAACGATAATGCGGGCTTTTAGTTGAACCTTTCGACTTGACGTTCTCGTCTTCCTAACACCCAGCAGCTCAAAAAAATTTTGTTTGCCTAATGATCGATTTAATTTAAAGTTTCGTCCTTTATCACAGTAAATTTTATTAGGAACTCCGTACCTGGAGAACACGATACTACCTGGGTCTTTTCAAACTGTGAAAAAAACCACGGCAGTTGTTTCCTAGTTTGAAGTCATGAGGACTTTTCACCTTTTTGCGGGAAAAAACATCGCAGCTAGGACGTGGCTCGGTTTTTTTTTTAATTGGTCTTTTGGTTGCTTTGATCACATCGACCACGGTCACAACAAGTTCCATGGTGGACTTATTTCAAGAAATGTGTCCTGGATACCAAACCAACAACTGGGAGATGGTCGTGTTCCTGTCAGCAATCCCATTTTTTTTTTAAGATTGCCATATCCGAGGCCATATCTCTCAAGAAAAGTTCCATTGTCATAGGTGTCAGTCTGAAGAAGTAACCAGTTGTTGAGGTGGTCTTGCTTTTGAATTTTTTTTTGTTTTGTTAATTTTGTTAACATTTTATTCATATTTTCATTTTATATTATTCTGACGTAAATAATAATACTACATGACCTTGGGCTTATTTATTCCTCCTCAGGGAATGACCATAGACCTTTATCTCTGTGTATGGAGAATATCTGGCAGTATGGGAGGTATCTCAGCCCTTCTCTGACTCCACTCCCTACCCACCTACTCACCCTTAGAAGAGAGAGGCGAGAGGGACGGCTACATTTTTGTTTTGTTTTTTTTATAAAAAAAAACTCCTTTTTTCCACTTGCTTTCTTCCACGAGCGGTTGGGTAGGTAGGTGGAGATAGGTTTACTTATAGAGGATCGGGAGGATCAGCACTCTTAAATCCTCTTGAATGTATTAGCGGAAGTTATTATTTCAAAATATGTCTTGCGTTTAGATTAATAACCCAGTATCACCATGAGGATTTTTAATTCTACCTTACAAGAAAAGTGTTAAACTGACCACTGCTCTCACGTAAACCCGAGATAATAATAACACACGCATGTAATAATAATTACAGTCTCATTATTCTATGTTGTTGGGTTTCTTGCGTTTATATTATTTGTCTCATTAAATTCTACATTTCATCACCTACAGTGGAAGTTGCTGCTCCAATGCTGCCATGATTAGAAGTTAGAACTTGCATGCATGCATTACGTTCTTAAGAATACCGTATCATTATATAATATTATGGGAGGAGATCCATTCTTATTCTTACGGCAAGAGGCAAGAACTACTACTGCTGCCAACTACTGCCACTGACTCACGTTTCCTTTGGAACGAGTCTTTGATACCAAGAAGTGCATTTCTAAGTATGTCGTTGTCTCCTATCACCTGTTTTAGATTATCCCGGAATATATTTGAAATTAAGTGTCGTGAGAAGATTTATTACATCACTGAGTTAACGTGTTTTTATTGAGTTAAAGTTGCTTCTAGACTCGCTCAAACGTTACTATTATAGATATAGATAGATACCAAGGCATTCTTCATTTAGATGTTTATACAGTGTGTCAATGTCAAAATAATGAGCTTGAGTAGATCATGGAACGAGGCTCCTCTATCTTTGATTCGTTGATAATCTTGTTTGTGTCATTCTGAAGAATGATTCTGGAACTGGAGGTTAGGAACAATTATTGACATCTGTTGTTTTTGTTCATTTAGTTTCCGATTTATTTGAATCTAGAATGTGGTCGTCTAGACTCTAGAAGTTCTACAGACTATTCGAGAACTTAACCGTTCGGGAACGTCCGTCTAACCGTAACTGTCGCCACCTGTCGTAATATATGAGACTCGTCGTCTCAGGAGACTTATACGAGAGTAGTGGTACTGGTACTAGTAGTTCGGCAGCTACTAGAGGAAGACCAGTTGAAGCTGAATGTAATCAGAGTTAGTTTAGTTGAAGAAGTGACAAGCGAATTGTGCAAGAGCAAAAGAGGTGTATTTTGTACTGTGAGTCAAGAATTTGTAGACAGGTAGAGTAGACAGATTGAAGGACTTGTGGCAGTAGTGGTTATTGTAGAGGTATTTTGTAAAGTACATAAATAAAAACGGAAGTTAATTATTGTTATAAAATGTTGTAAGTAATTTATTATAATTGTAAATAAAGTGAGTTTCGTATCAAAAGTTTAAGTTTTCATAAATGAATAAAATAAGACTAAGAAATCAAATAAAGGCAATCAATTTTGGCTTTTGATATGCCCGTGAGTGCCGTTATCAACATTTTCTGTAAAGCAACGCTATAGAATATATTTTGTTAAATCGCTTTATAAAGTTGCCATTTTGATTGTCATTTTAGTTTCGAAATGACAATCTTTTAGGCACAAGTGCCCAAAAGTGACATTCTGTTACGCAGTTGTACTTTTAAAAGTGGCATAAATGACAACTAAAAGCAAGTTTTCATTAATCTTCATCGATATTGTCACTTTGACAATATAAAATACCAATTTCTAGAGTTCATAAATTGTTATTTCTTTCCACTTGACAAAATATCATGTGACACACCTTGAAAAATGGAAGTGTTTAAGCACTTCATGGTTATCAAACTCGGCCTTCGACCTCGCCTGATTCGGCCAGAATAGCTGTTTGTGATACAATTTGACAATCGTTAAGTTCTTAAATACTGTTATTTTACAACTTGTATCACAAACAGCTATTGTGGCCGAATCAAACGAGACCGACGCCGAAGACAGAGTTTGACAATCGTCAAGTGCTTAAACACTACCATTTTGCAACTTTGATCACAGACAGCTATTATGGCCGAATCAAACGAGGCCGAAGACAGAGTTTGATGACAATCGTCAAGTGCTTAAACATTCCCATTTCGCAACTTGTATCACCAACAGCTATTGTGGCCGAATCAAACGAGACCGACGCCGAAGACAGAGTTTGACAATCGTCAAGTGCTTAAACACTACCATTTTGCAACTTTGATCACAGACAGCTATTGTGGCCGAATCAAACGAGACCGACGCCGAAGACAGAGTTTGACAATCGTCAAGTGCTTAAACACTACCATTTTGCAACTTTGATCACAAACAGCTATTGTGGCCGAATCAAACGAGACCGACGCCGAAGACAGAGTTTGACAATCGTCAAGTGCTTAAACACTACCATTTTGCAACTTTGATCACAAACAGCTATTGTGGCCGAATCAAACGAGACCGACGCCGAAGACAGAGTTTGACAATCGTCGAGTGCTTAAACACTACCATTTTGCAACTTTGATCACAAACAGCTATTGTGGCCGAATCAAACGAGACCGACGCCGAAGACATAGTTTGACAATCGTCAAGTGCTTAAACACTACCATTTTGCAACTTTGATCACAAACAGCTATTGTGGCCGAATCAAACGAGGCCGAAGGCGGAGTTTGACAATCGTCAAGTGCTTAAACACTCCCATTTCGCAACTTTGATCACAAATAGCTATTGTAGCCGAATCAAACGAGGCCGAAGGCAGAGTTTGACAGTCGTCAAGTGCTTAAACAACTCCATTTTGCAACTTTAATCATAACTAGCTGTTGTGGTTGAATCAAACGAGGCCGAAGGCAGATTTTGACAATTTCAAGTGCTTAAATAATCCATTTGCAACGTGCCAATCAAAGTGGCAAGTTTCATTTTGATACTATTTATTTTATTGATTGTTCCCTCACAATAATTACTTTTTTTTTTTCTTATATTACCTTTAATTATTCATTCATTGTGTGACGTTTCCAAGACATATTTGCAGACTATACACGTTCTGATTTAAGGCTAAGACTAAATTATCGTTCTCGTATGGTAATTCTTGTCAAATCACAAGACGTTCTTGTGCCTTACGTCACGGGCATGTAATATTAATCCATTACTTGGTGTGTAAAAATGACAATGTGAATTTGAATACCATCCCAGCGATCTGATGCAAGGAGTGGGCTAAGCCGAGTGCATTGTGCTGCATCGCGATTTGCATCGATGTTTATCTCTGATGAATGCCCAGTTGCACCCTGCAAATCATACGTTATTACATGCCTTTTAAACATCGCTCCAATCTGAAGAAAGAGTTTTTGAATAACTCTTCTGTAATACATTGTTTCAAAGGTCTTTTTAAAGAGAACTTGGGGAAAATGTTCTTTAAGATTTCCGAAATCGTGTATACTTTAGCAACCATTTTTTTTTTGTATACCTAGAAATTTTTTCCGATTTTTTTTTAATTTCAGCTGTTCAAAAGATCTTCAATATCAACGACGTATCACAAGTAAGAGATATAAAAAAAAGATGACGTCATTTCGTCCAAAAACCAATGACGTCATATTAATATGTTATAATACGTTTTAATGCCATCAGAAGATGGTATTAAACAAGACATCCTTTATAGCGATTTAGAATAGGCTACCTGTACCTGTATTACCGACACTAGGGTAGCGCTATACCTCGCTAGCAAAAAATTTGGGAAAAAGATGGAAATGTCAAACTAACTTCATAAAACGTCAGATTTTTCATCAACGTACAATCGTCTAAAAATTCACACAATTTTTTATTGATCTTTTTTCAAAAAATTGCTAAATTATGCGTCAGTGTCGGTAATACAGATACCTACCCTAATTTCCATAGATAGCAAATCGAAAGTGAAAATGTATATACAATAAATGTGTCATGTTAATTTATGGTGTGATTAAATTTGTGTTTCTGAACGCACCTTTTTACTCTTCTAATCGACTATTTTTTTTTCAGGTAAGTTCCTGTTCGAAAATACTTAAAATATTGGATAAAGGTCTTGTAAGTTATGCATGTTCGTTACTTTTTCTTATATTAATTGGTGAAAATATTAATTTACAAAGATACATATCAAAATGGCGTCTTTTACCAATCCCCTCGAATCGTGGCGGTGGGAGGATAACGTTTATCCAGTTTATCTTGTTTTTTGACGGAGTTTACATTACGGACTCTGGAATTTAGGCTGATTTACGTCGAGAGGTCGATTTTCCAGAGTGATTTGGCGACCCTGTTTCTAGACTATGGATTTACAATTAATTATTACTTACTATGCATACAGAGTGTCAAATGTACAAAAATTCCGTTATCTGCTGTCGTATTTAGGAGTAAAAACTAGGAGTGGTCGCCCTGTTTTATGAACAAAAAATCCAGCTTGGTGGCGTTTTAACAATTCGTTGACTGTGACGTCCATGTGGTATTATAGTGACGTGAAAAACATGTTTAAGCGGATATTCACTCCTAAAAATCGCAAAAAATTTTTTTTATAGGTTTAGTTTTAGATGATACACGCGCTAGAAGACTCGAACCCTCGGAGCTAGTTTTTAAAGGTTTCTTTTGTATTACTAAATTGAAAATTGAAGTAGTCCTTCCAGCGTCAGAGTTAAGAAGAATATGAATATGAGAGCCTTTATGTTGATTTCTTGGTTTTTGTACTTTGCTGCAGCTGCAGAAACACCACTCTATTCAAGATTCAAGTAAGAGTTAGTAAAGTTTTCAATTTAGCCATTTCAAGTAACAGCGCCCAAAAACAATTTTACACTTATGGTTGTATCTCTTTATTTCGAGAAAATAGAGTCGTTTTTCTGCCTTTACGTTTACATTTACATCAGAGAAACTAATTAGAATTAAAACAACAGTAATAAACTTTACATTCGACAATTAGACATCCAACTTTTGCCATAACAGTTAACCAACACTGTGAGTAACAAAAAAGCTACCAATCTTGCAGCGAACAGGACCCCGCGTTTTAATGAAACGCGGAGGTATTTAAATTTCGCATTAACCCTCTCGGAGCCGCGCGGAATTCCCGACACTGTAGAGTTGTTGCCGAAACACTGCCCAAGTTCTCCAAGTTCGGCGGGGTAACGGGACCGAATTTAACGTCGACGCTTAGAGTTAAAGGGGTTTGTTTTTACGAGCGCCGTTAAACGTTTTTGAGTTGCCATTTGTTGATGGCAGCTTTCGGCAGTTCCAGAGGTGGAAATCCTATAAAACCGAACGAAGTTTATCTGACGTAGTAATTCCGGAGGTATTAATGATTTACTTTGTATTCTTTTTATGGGTACATTGTTTTTAGGTTTAGAACCATTTGTATATTTAAATTATTGAATAACATTAAAAATACAGGGGATCTTAGGATCGGGGGAAGTCCTGCCATGAACTTTTTGATCCAAATATGTCATCAAACTAAAACGAACGTCTTTTTAGGTGTTTGGATTGCATTCTCGTATTTTTATACCCGTTCTAGAAAATCCCTTCTTGAAAAATTGTGAAAATAGGAAAGGGGACGGTGTTAGTGTTGCTACCACCACCAATTGCGGTCTTGTATTTATTTCAGTTTCATTTTCAGTGTGGGCAAACCTTTAAAAGTTCTTTAATCGAGTCATCTCGGAGTGAGTAATAATAATTGAATACAAAACCGGTCCCATGTTTGGCCTCGTATGGTGTTGGTGTTTGTTTTGTTTTTATCATGTGAAGAGTGTGTACCTGAGGACGTTCCTGGAATCCTTGACCATTTAGAAATGCATATAACATTGAATCGGCATTTCCGGACGATATGCTCGGCCCAAGTGTGCAGGTATTTTTTTTCAACTTCGAGTGGCTCCTATTCGTTTACCGTTGTGAGGATGTTACAGATACTCAAGGACTTGGTTATGTAATTTTAAATGATTAAATGAACGTATTTTTTAAATTTAGGTAGTTCATGGCAAAATAAAACGTTTCGATGGATAGTTTGAAGTCCTCTTGATTTATATTGCGCTCGTTTATTCTGGAGAATTGGAAGATGGAATTCCTGGAGAAGTGTTAGTTGTCCAAGTCCGGTCAGCTCGAAAGAAAAATTCGAGATACGATTTGAGAAGGTTATTTTTTTTTCAATGCTGATTCGTCAAAATGCGGTCAGTCTGGAATTTTTATTGCAAGTCCTGTTAACACGATCCGGTCAGCTCGATTCTATTTTGTTGCAAGGTCCGGTGTGACAAGATTTTGACGATACATTTTCGAGGACCGTATAGCTTCTTAAATATGATCTTCCAAAATTTTACGGAAGCGCTGAGCTTCTTTTGTCATTCTCTTTCATAATTTACAATTAAAACTGTCAATTTGTAACATTAAACTGGCTGAATAGTTCCAGAGCGAGGTACTCATTACTTTTTTTTTGCAAATATCGAAAAAAATTTAATCAAAACACACAAAATGTTACATATGTTACGTATGGTTTACGTACCATATGGTAATATATTTATCCAGGATTCATTTAGGCTAATTTTGCGTACGCTGCTTTTTTACGCTCATTACAAAACTCCTCTTGTTCTCTAGCACACCCGAACCGAGTCTTAAATAAAAGGAATCAGCTGCGTTAGTCTTAGCACTAGTACATATTTCATTCTGCTCACATTAGCCGGTTTTATATACTTATACTGTGTGTTCCTGAAACACCAGTAGTTAAAATGTTTATTATCGTTGGTAGACAAAAAAGCCCTGTTAAAATTTTACGATGATGTCATCCTGCCATATGAACTGATTACTGATGTGTAAGTTATTTCAGTGGCAGTTTTCAGTTTAAGTTGGTTTTCGATGGAAGCTACATGTGCGTGCGTATTATTAGTGGCGTTTGTAATGAAGTGTCTCCGTGCTACGTAGATTTTATTAAGAAGTGGCGTTCCTCGAAGTACGAAGATGGGGCCTGAAACAGTGAAAAACATCAACATACGAGTTAATATTGTTCATTCGATTGCTGAAAATGAAGAATTCTCAATCGGTAAGGTTTTCCCGTTACTTACTTTTTTATTTATGGTTTCCTTTTAATTTATGGTAACTGGTACCCATGTGAAATTATACTTCTAATAATTGATCATTATCCCGAAGATTCTTCCTCAGGTCAAAAATTCAAATTCATTGTTAAATGTAATTTTTACATTCATGTAAACTTAAGTGATGGTTATAAACACCAAACGCCCGTTAGTTGAATATGTTCCCACAAACTTTCAACGAAAATCTCGCTCAAATCAGCAAACCCGCCTGCGCTGGTGGCTCTTGTTTCAGTTATAGCCTACCAGCGCAACCACATAAAAAGTTGGCATCCAAAGCTTTTTTTCGATTCAGAACTAACAGTGTAAGACCCATGGTTTATTAGTTTGTGATGTGACTATGTGTAACAACTGGTCTTTTTTTATTTAGACAACCATCTCTCAGTAACGTTTTGCTAATATGAGTTTGCATGTATGACTTAGTCGGAGATTCTTGCC
The DNA here is from genome assembly GCA_910589415.1 of Malachius bipustulatus. Taxonomy (NCBI): domain Eukaryota; kingdom Metazoa; phylum Arthropoda; class Insecta; order Coleoptera; family Melyridae; genus Malachius; species Malachius bipustulatus. The sequence continues at coordinate 59,912,197 of OU342630.1, forward strand.
TTCGGCAAGTATAACTTCCTTATAAGTGTTACGAGGGACAGTTGAAAAGTCTTAGGGAATAATTGAATACCAATATGACGGTTGTATTCACAAGAGGTAGTAATTTTTGGATTTTGCACTCTCCATTAACCACCCTACCTCCACACCACACAAAACCAAGAGGTCGCTAAGCCTCTTCTTCAGCATCTAATTTACATTGCTTTGAACTGTGTTGAGTGTGACAAACATTTTAAGAACATCCCTCGTATTATACATGCCTCGCTACTAAGTACCAACAACCAACATAATAAGGTATACGGTATACACTCGCCAATAGGTTTATATTGTTATTAATTTTTTTACTTCTGCTTGCGGCAGAAAATCTGGTTCCATTAAGCTTCACATCTGACCGAATTATACGCTTCCTTATTACCTACTACTAGAGCTCCTACTCTGTCTTCGGATAGCCAGCGTCGGATGTTCTTGTTGCATCCTTCTCCATCTCCTCCTGAACATGAATATGAATCTTCGTATCACGGAAGGTTCCGTGTTGTTGCCAAGAAGAGAATTAGCGCAATCCTTCATCATGAAGGTGATTCATTTTCAACCAAACATGGCCTCTATTTAATAAAGTTTCCAAAACTCAAAAAGTATTCCAACATTTTGTGAATTATTTAATTAGAATTATGTTTATGTAAATAATGTTTCTTATTTTTGCGAAAAACGGAATTAAAAAAATAAGGTGTACAGGTGTGTCTTCTAAATGCGGAAGAGCTGTTACGTCAATTTTTTTTTCTTGTGTCATAACAGAAATGTGGTTACTGTTCTTTACAATAGCTTTACTTTATAAAAGACCTTATTTTGTAATCTACGTGAAATGAGTAATGTTAGTCATACATCACGAGCGAAACTTCCCATTGTGTGTGTAACTTCTGTATTCCGGCTGCTTGGAATTTAAATTACCAGACGGTTTTAAATAAATTATCGTCCGTGTAATTGAATTATTACCACGAAATGGGAATGATACCAGTCGGTGGGTTATTATTTATGCATCAAGTAGTTCCAGGTAGGTATACATACAACCAGGTTCATCTTAAGCGTTTGATGGTCGGTGGTCTAGGTATAATAACTGGTTTGCTTTGATCGGAATATCAATTTTTTCACTGGTACCTACGCTCTCTTAGATCCAATACTAACTTTAATCGTAATTTCTATCAACTGTTTTCTTTTTTTTTTTTGGTTTTTGATACCCTTAGGGAAGCGCATCTTGCATAATGAATTTCCTAGTAGTACTAATAATAAAGTTGGGAACTGTAATTTTTAAACTCAACGGGTTTCATCAATCTATAGAGATTCATTATCTGATCCTATTCTTGTTTTGATTTTTTCTCTCATGTAGGTATTTGTTTAAAAATTAAAATAGACAGGTTCTTTCTATCTCTCTCGCCATTGGGTTCTCGAGAATTACAGCACCGACAGGTATGGGGTCCGTTGGAGGAAAGTAAGCACAATTTTATGCTTAGTAAGAATCTGAAATCAAATTTAGAATTGCTTCAGTCCTTGCTGAAATATCTTGAAAAATTGATCGTTACTGAAATATCCTGCGAAAAACTGCTCGTTGCTGAAATATCCCGAAAAACTTTCACACCTCAAAATTTAGGCTCTTCAGTCGTTGCTGAAATATCCTGAAAAACTGGTGGCACTTTCAAACCTCAAAATTTTGGCTATTTGACGTTGCTAAAATGTTATGAAAAACTGACATTGCTGAAATATCCTGAAAAACTGATTGTTGTTGAAATATCCTGAAAAACTCATCATTGCTGAATTATCCTTAAAAACTGATTGTTGCTGAAATATATTGGAAAACTGAAGGTTACTGAAATATCCTGAAAAACTGGTGGCACTTTCACACCTCAAAATTTAGTCTAACTTCAGTCGTTGCCAAAATGTTATGAAAAACTGATCATTGCTGAAAGACTCATCATTGCTGAAATATCCTGAAAAACTGATTGTTGCTGAAATGTACTGGAAAACTGATCGTTACTGAAGTATTCTGAAAAACTGGTGGCACTTTCACACCTCAAAATTTTGGCTATTTGACGTTGCTAAAATGTTATGAAAAACTGACATTGCTGAAATATCCTGAAAAACTGATTGTTGTTGAAATATCCTGAAAAACTCATCATTGCTGAATTATCCTTAAAAACTGATTGTTGCTGAAATATATTGGAAAACTGAAGGTTACTGAAATATCCTGAAAAACTGGTGGCACTTTCACACCTCAAAATTTAGTCTAACTTCAGTCGTTGCCAAAATGTTATGAAAAACTGATCATTGCTGAAAGACTCATCATTGCTGAAATATCCTGAAAAACTGATTGTTGCTGAAATGTACTGGAAAACTGATCGTTACTGAAGTATTCTGAAAAACTGGTGGCACTTTCACACCTCAAAATTTTGGCTATTTGACGTTGCTAAAATGTTATGAAAAACTGACATTGCTGAAATATTCTGAAAAACTAATTGTTGTTGAAATATCCTGAAAAACTGATCATTGCTGGAAGACTCATCATTGCTGAATTATCCTTAAAAACTGATTGTTGCTGAAATATATTGGAAAACTGAAGGTTACTGAAATATCCTGAAAAACTGGTGGCACTTTCACACCTCAAAATTTAGTCTAACTTCAGTCGTTGCTGAATTATCCTGAAAAAACTGAAAAATCTAGTCAAAACCGATTAGATCAGAAACTTTCTAGTCAACTTTTGTTTTTCGTATGGCCACCGCAATATTAAATTTTCATGTCATTCGGTTTAAAAAAAAATGAAAAAAAAATCAAAATTTTATGTTTTTTTCAAAAAAATGGGTTATTTACCGAATGTTCTAGAAAAATTGCAAGAACACAGAGTAAACAATATGACTTCATACAACGAGGCCTATAAACTTTTATGCCCACTTACTCAGACGTACCGTTTTCAAGATTCAGGTGGTCAAAAGCTCAATTTTTTTTTCTCAGTTTTTTGGCAGTATTTCGATAATCGTATGAGATACAATGTTTAGCTCTTAATACACACTTAGGGCTCAATAATCCCCTTGTTTTCATTGTAAAAAAAGTTAGAAAAAAAATGAGTGGCGTAGATTTGGGGCCTCGTTTGGGGTACTTTGTACGTTTTATACCCCTAACTTCTACGCCACTGTAATACATGATGCGAATTGAGAAGCGCTTTAAAACCGTCCATGTTTTCTACACCAAAAAGGCAGTTTTGATTAACATCTCTGAAATCCCGTTTTCGAGAAAAATGGCATTTTGTGACGTAATTTTAAGAATAATTTTTAATTACCTACTGTCATTTTTCAAAAAAAAAGTAAAATTAAATGATAAAATTGTTGAAAAGGTAATGTTTTCTCTCATAAAATGCCATTTTTCTCGGAAACGGTTAACTTTAGAGCTATTAATCAAGAGGACCTTTTTGATGTAGAAAAAATTGGCGGCTCTAGAGCGCTTCTTAAAATCGCTTTTATTACAGTGGCGTAAAAGTTGGAGGGCTGAAACCGTCACTTCCATATTCCTTAAAATTAATATTTTCTATCAGAAAATGCTATTTTTCCCGGAAACGGTTAACTTTAGGGCTATTAACCGAGAGGACCTTTTTGTTGTAGAAAACTTTGGCGGTTCTAAAGCGCTTATTAAAATCGCATCTATCCCAGTAATAATAGCTGAACATTGTATCTCATACGGTTCTGGAGATATACGCAAAAAACTGGAAAAAAAAACAACTTTGACCTCCTGGTGTATCTTGAAAACGTCACTTCTATGGGCATAAGTGTTTTTTATGCACAATCACACCATCTTTTCTAGGTACATGCTATTTAAGGACACCCTCTATTATCGACATTTGGTAAAAATAAAATCGAAAAAAATGGAGATTACTTTGATTTTTTAATTTTTTAGATTTTTGAACAAAGCGCATTTCAGCGAGTATGACGTCATATCGGCCGATGCTTTAAGCGAGGGACAATAATGTCATACGAGCTGAAATGGGCTTTGGTACGGCCGAGATGTTAGGTACACGGTATTTTTTATCGCGATCGCGTTAAAACACTGAAAACTTGAATCTACGTATCCAGGTTAGGAACCCATTAAGACTAAGAAAATCATACAGAATCAAATCGATTTATTTATTATTGTTTTAGCTAGCTTCGACTTACTTGACACATAATTTGCGTGTTATCGTGGTTCGATCTCGGCAGCTGCGTTAATTGCGGAGCTCTCACCTGCATTTATCGTTATTTTATACCACCAGCATATTTAAGAGGACTCTATCTAGATCTAATATACAATGAACCATGTCAAATTGTATACTAGAAGCTTCCAAGTAAGTTTTGTAAGAAAAATTAACAGGTGATTGGTCTGATTAGTACGTGCATGGTTTGGATCTTCGAAGTGCTCGCGAACTATCATTTCAGATTGGGAAAGCGTTTTACGAAGTTCGTTCATATACAGGTCAGTGTGGCACCAACGAAGATTTTACCCTATTTCTTGCACAAAGACTTTATAAAAAAAAAAACTGCATGGCATAGACGACTAATTATATTTTCTATCAATGACCATGCGGCGGTTCACGATTGGTGCAAAATTTTAAATTAATGGATGAATTGCTTGTCTTTTTTACGACATGTAGCATTGGATTTAATAAACAACAGAACTTTTCTTTTCAAGCTTATAATTTATTAGACAATAAGCAGATACGATAATATGTGACATTACAACTATCAACAAATAAATTAATGACAATAAAGCACATAAATTATTAGTCCCAATCCGTTCCTTTTGAAACTCTTGTCCGATAAACTCTAGGTCGTTATACCATATTGTAATGTTATCGACATTAACGCTGGCTATATTTAACATATCAACAAGCGGAAAAAAAGGAATAATAAGCCCACAATCTGACCATTTGTAGCACCGTTGTGACACTGAAAAATCCAATGAAGTAATACCCAGTCAAGGATCCAAGTAGGTCGCGAAATAAGGCTCGGTTAGCCCACCTGTTTGCCATAATAGAACACTCCGCGGGGCTTTACGCGACCACCTCGTCAAATTCCTCCACTCGCAGACACGGAAAATGTCATTGTTGCTTGTTGCTTGTTTGTTTACATCACCGGCTGCGCCTATTTTAACACCACTTCCCGGCTAGAAAAATTCGACCCTGTGTTATTTATTATCGCTGTACTGGAGTTTTTTTTTTTTTTTTAATTATACCCAGACCTACTTCAATTATTTTCACCATCACCACCACCTCGTCAAATTCCTGATGCGATTGCAGGTACAGAAAACAGACATTGTTGCTTGTTTGTTTTAAATTTCAATCACCGAGGCGTGGTGCCTATATTAGTGACACTCCCAGACTAGAAAAAGTTGACTCGGTGTTATTTATCATTTACTGGAGTTTTTTTCAAATATTTTAAGCCTCTTGGTCCCTGAAAAATGGCATTTTTTTACTAAGCTCCTTAAGCTTGTTTTAACTGCTGCAAACAAACTTACCATGGATTTTATTATTTTTGCGATATAGGTAATGATTTAGCCGCTTAGTACAACTCTGGACTCTCTTTTCACTTTTTTCACCAAAACTTAGATAGCCGCCCGGTCTGGTAGGTGTAGTGCAAACCGGGAACCCGCATAGCAATTCATCATTCCCGCATTATTCTCCCAACAATGGAACTCCGTGATAACGTCGTTGCAGCCCCACGGGTGAGAATCACGACCTGGCGCCGCAGAGAAAAACCCGCGCCGCAGGGTCGTAACTCATCTACGCGACAGGTGTGCAATTAGGGGATGCATTGTGGCTTTGGGGTGTCCGGGGAGGCGGTCAATTGTCCTGGTGCGTGCGAAACTTTCATGCCATAATTCATACATTTCAACCTGTATTAGTCTGCGCCTGCAATTTAACTAATCATTTTGAATTATATAGGCTGTCCCATATTACTGACTTCATCAAGAGCACTCTGATTAATAGTATCGTTTATCTCGATTTCTTCGTTAATTAGTCTCGTAAAAGTCTAACCCTTGATATAAGTTCATAAAAAGAAATCACATTTAAGGTTGCAATATCTGGCTAGCTAATGTTATGGGTGTATTACGACTGATTAGTGGATCGTCACAAGGTTAGTTGACTAAATAACAATTCGTTATTTTCAAATAACCTATAAACGAATAACAGTTACAGTAAAAAACCGTGACTATGTATCGTGATTAATAAAAAGTCGAATAGACTAATCTACTAAGTCTAAATTATGCCGAATCAAAGCAATTTTTACTTTGGAAAACCATTTCAAGGTTTACAGTTTTTAATAGACAAAGAAAATGACAGAAAAACAGTTGCCGTCTGTTTTCTTTCTTCAAATTTGAAATCCAATCACATCTCGCTGTAACTGACTTACTCTACTCTTCACCGACCAATCTAGGTTAAGTAAGCATTAATCGTTTTTTTACTCTCTCCGTCCAGCTTCCTGATTGCAGAGATACAAATTAAGCTACAAAACAAATAAATACAAATACAACTCGGTTAACGAACTAGCGGCTTTATACTGGAACATTGTTATTCATAGCTTGGTGTTAAAAAAGAGTACGCGCAATACGACATGGTGACTGTTTCTATTTCTACAGCAATTTAACAGAGTTCTTAACACTTGTTAATTTCTCCACTTACAACCGGCCATTATTTAGATTTAATTCCCGAGACAAGTAAGTGTGTTTGGTATATGGACAAGGTCGCACATTAAAACGGAACATGTGTTCCACTCCGAAACATGGACACTTCCTCCGTTTTCTGGTGTCTTTAATCGCTCGTTTGGATGTGCTTGGTATTAATTAGGCATTTCATGAATGGGTCGCGCGAAATAAATTCACACGTGATAAATATATAATGCGGTAAAAATAGTTACCGTAAAATAAAAAATAGATTTTTTCCCGCAGTTAATCTCCGTCTTGGCATCTGTTTTTCTGAGCTGCTTGTTCCAGTTTTTATTGCATGCTGCAATTAATCACTCCTGTGTTTCATCTGAGAGGTTTGGGCGGGATAAAATATGAGAATTATTATTAAATTTAGAGGGTTTTATTCAGTACATTTTCCCACCCAGTAAAAATCTCACAATGGAATACTCACTCAGGTACGGGGTACGGGTGATCTAAAAAAAATGATTCCAGAAATGTCTTATTAGCTAAAAATCAACTTTTTGGTTATCGATTTTTTACTATACCCCTCGCTGGGTGTTTGGTATTACAACTCGCCCCGCTATTTTTTTTATTTATTTGTGGTATTACAAATAAAATTACCGTTATTTTGAAATAACCTATAAACGAATAACAGTTACAGTAAATAACCGTGACTATCTATCGCTATTAATAACTATTCAAAATCTCGAATTTTCAACGTATCAGAATTAAGTTCGGACATCACCCACAATTTACACGGCTAACTGAGGAAGTGTTACTAAATGAACACCTCGATATGCGGCACAAAAAAATTAATTATGCTGAGTTAAAGCAATTTTTACTTTGGAAAACCATTTCAAGGTTTATTAAGTTATTAATAGATAAAGAATATGACAGGACTCGCGGGGCGTTTGTTAGGGTGTTGAGCTTCAATATTTAGGTTTTGCAAAAATATACAATCGTATTCAGTAATTCAACAAAATAATTCCATCAAGTAATTGGATTTTTGATAATCTGTGCGGCTGTTCTTCTGCCCCTACGAAAAATGTGACTTTCGGACGGACTTGCTTGAGTGCACTAAACAATAGCTCAATTCTTCGTTCTATTACGTCTTAGGCCAGTCTTTGCAGATCTTTCCAATTTAATTATATGCTGACCCAAGTTCAATTATTCATCCTATCCACTCACAGGGTGAGTCATTGTTGCCAAAAGTGCACTTTGTAAAGTTAATTTGCCATATACAGGATGTATAATTTTTGCAGTGTTGTTTTCAATTTTTTTTATGTTAATCCCTGAATTTTTTTACATATTTAATTTGCCCTTTTTTTAAACTTTTTCTGCTCTAAAAGTTGAGTTGTTGCAATTTGCTTTAACCGTTAAAAATTTTTTTTTTCCAAAAATTATTGGGTTCACAGGCATTTGGTTTTTGGGATATCAGTTCTAAAATTTGAAAGTGTCAAGCAGCTGCCTGGTTTTTTTTTAAACGGCAAGACCTGCTCCTAATTGGATTGTGGAATTAGCCACCTTGCTGTGACATATTAATTTTGGTAAACTTTGAAAGGCCATTACACGATTTTTTCAAATGGTATTAAGTTTATTGTAATACGTAGTCATATTCAGCGTCTTATTGCACATATTTTTCACCTCTTATGTTTTCCTCAGAAAGTTGATAATTTGGGAGATAATTGGGATTTTCTGGAAAATTATCACAGATTTCATCGAAATTAACATGAAAAACATTAATTTTGAGTTTTTGACATTGCAACTTCAAAATTAGTTGTCACTTTTACACTTTGGCGAGATTTGTTGAGTGAAAAATAGAAGAAACTTGAAATGTTGGAACAAGGAAGCAAAAAATTATTTATTGAGATAGGTAAAACAAATCAATAGAGCGATAACATCCAATTTGAAATTACAAAAACTGCCTCAAAATGACGGCCCAAAAAACAATGGTGGTGGCCGTTGGTAAAAACAGATCCAAAATGTGGTTACTAATTTTGGAATTTAACCCCAAACAAAGTAAAAATGTGGATTTTTTTCAAATTAAGTAGGTACTTAATTAATTTGTTTATGCACGAAAATTTGATTTTGGGACTTTTTTCAAAATGGTGGAAGTTGTTTTTATCTACACTGTGTCTCTTGAATTTCTGGACATAGGGAATTCCCATGTTAAAATAAACTATTGTAAATATTGGCTCCCCTAATTATTTTACAGTAAAATGTCAAATGTAAAACTTCTTAAGGAAAAAAAGCTGCTTCTTATGCTACAATTGCATTTTCATTTGGTTCATCCGTTTTCAAGAAAATCAGGAAAAACTTAACGGTTTTTCGTAGTTTTTCAAGGTTGCTTTGCTTTTGACAGATAATGCTAATAAGATAATAATAAATCTCTAATATTTCTAAGTGCAATTGCCAGAGTAATGTCAATAAATTTTACTTTTTCTTCAATGGTGTTTTGGTGCAATGGTTTTTCTTCAATAATTCATTTTTATAAACAAGTTTTCCTTTAAAAAGTAATACTTTGCCACTTAAAGTTTTAATAATGAATGAATTACTTTTATACAATCAGTTATTGACAATAATTAATAATTTTTAGCGTTATCTGTCAAAAGCAAAGCAACCTTGAAAAACTACGAAAAACCGTTAAGTTTTTCCTGATTTTCTTGAAAACGGATGAACCAAATGAAAATGCAATTGTAGCATAAGAAGCAGCTTTTTTTCCTTAAGAAGTTTTACATTTGACATTTTACTGTAAAATAATTAGGGGAGCCAATATTTACAATAGTTTATTTTAACATGGGAATTCCCTATGTCCAGAAATTCAAGAGACACAGTGTATATTGATTTTTTCGCAAGCTGCGATAGTCAACTTTGTTCTTATGGCAGTCATATTGTTTTTTCATGTCATTCTATATTAAAAAAAATAAAGACACCGAAAATCTATTCAAAAGATAAGTACAAATTTTATTCTCCTTTATCCTAAAATTAGAATTTTTCCTTATGGTTTTTTGTTTCGACATACGGTGAAAAAAATTCGGAAAAAGAAGAAGAATTTTTATTTATTTATTAGGTTTTTGGTTTCTTTAATTGTTTATACCGAATGACATGAAAAACAAAACGGCTGCATTAGAAAAACGAAAGTTTAGTACCCCAGTTTGCAAAAAAAAAAAAACTAATGTAGATGAAAACTATTGACGCGATTTTGAAAAGCTACCCCGTTTATGCCTCAAAACCAAATTTCGGTAAAATAATGAGAACATGCCTTAATTTTTTTCTTTTGCAATGTTTTGGTTATGTTTTTATCGCGTTTAATTATTATATTCTGGTTCTGGCGAAAACAATGTGGGTTTTTGGTAGTTGTAATAGTTTTTTTTTATTTAATTTTTTTTTATTAGAAGTTTTGTATTTTTTGCGTTCAGTGCTCTGAATTTCTTCCTAATTCTAAATAGATTAGTTACTATGAGTGATACATTACATTTTTGTTACCATGATATTCTTAAAAAAATAAAAAATTTAAATATTTAGATATTCTGATTACAACCAGAACAAAAAGTGCTATACATTTTGGCAATCAGAAAAAAATCTGGACTCAAAAATTATAAAATTCGAAATGGCGCCCATAGGAAAAAATAAGTTTACAAGTTTAATAAAATTTAGCAAGTGACAGAGCAGTAATTGTAAAATTATTTCTGGATGCGTTGTAGAAAAGCGTCTGAAAAATATTTTGGTGAAGAACTTTGATGGCTTTTAATTTAAACAAAAAAAAAAAAAACGAAAACTACTAGTTTCAAGTTTTTTTGCAATATTTTTAAAACCAAAAATGAGCGGTAATTTTTTTTTAGATCATAAATCAGCACAAAATACTTGTTTGGTTTGAACCTTCTTCGTATTTCTTAAGCAAGAGCGAGTCTGCACTTGTTATGCAAAAATTGAAGAAGAATCTTTTGGAACACTAGAAAAATTAACCTTATCATGTTGTGCTTCGTTAAGGAAGCACATAAAAACAATATTAACACGTTTTCTGAAGCAGGAAAATCAATCAGTGAAGTTTGAAAGGATGAACTCAATCACCCCTTAAAGAAGAACAAGTCTACACTAGTAATGAAGAAATTGAAGAAGAATCTTTTGCAACACTAGAAAAATTAACTTAATCACGTTGTGCTTCATTAAGGAAGCATCATTAAGGAAGCATATAAAAGCGATATGAACTCATTTCCTGAAAATCAACCGCTGAAGTTTTGCAGAGATGGAACTCATTCACCCCTTAATCTAACCCAGATCTCCATGCTTGTTAAAAGAGCTCGAAAAACGGACACCTCTGGTCTTTCGCAGGTCTCTTGCAGGTTTCGATTTGGTTTGCAAAAAAATTTATAGTTGACAAGATGGCAAGCAAGCGCTGAATCAAGAGAAATCGAGGACAACAGCTTTCAATTATTATTGTTAGTTGATGTTCGCACCCTGTTCTACCTACTGCAGCTTATCTTTTTTATGGTTATTAATTTTGCACCCACTTTTCGTTAGTAAATACGTGGGAATGGCAAACTTGATGATTCTCCGCGCCTGTTGTAGGTAATTTAAATTTTTTATCTATTTTTTTGTAAAATTGAAAATTTTACACACCTATGTCTTTTTAATGAATCATGCTCCCGTCGTCTCTCTTCGCTGAAATGTAATTTTTAGCTGCTAATGCCCGTATTCACAAACGATAATTTCCTAAATAATTACGTAATTAATTAAATGAGGGAGATGGAGATAGGCAGTTTTTTTTGCAATAGAGTGAGATGGGTATAATTGATTACGTAATTATTTAGGAAATTATCGTTTGTGAATACGGGCATAAGTGTTCAAAATGATTGAAATTGGGAACAGCTGCTGGGAACATGACCTGTTATTTAAAGTGTATTTGTTAACTTTTTTTATTTTCGGTTTCGGTTAGGAGATGAATAATAATTTATAATGCTATAACCGGTGTTTTTTTTTTTGTTCATTACAAACTTTCCAGTTTCATTCATTCATAAGCAACCGCAAATGTTAGATTTTTTTATTTATCGATTCGTATTCTGATTTGAATCCACACCTACCTGACCATATTTTTTTCTTTTCCTTTATTTCATTACGCCCACAGATCAATAACACAAACTAATAACTGACGTATGAATGAAATCGAAATGGATTTGACCATTCAATGAAAATGGTAACCGTTAGAAACTTCTACAATGTAACGTAACAATAATGAAACAATTGAGAATCCTGAATCCTATTGTAAATCGTTAATGGTTGTAGTGGGTACAATAAATAAAACCTACCGACTTGAATAATAATTACACAAAACCTACCTACTCTAATACCTAATATTATTGCACCTATTGATATTGTGATATTGATACAAGTTCCGATTTATTGTTACCATCATTGAACCGTTTTGTGATCCCCTCTCCTTATTTTATCTTGAGTTTAATATTCCGTTCGTCACCAACTACTAGGTTTCATTTTAGCATAACCCCTTACTCCATTCAGCTTCTGTATTCGTCTTACTGATTTTTCATTGGCATTTTTAACAAACTGTATAGCCTCTCGAAAAACTACTATTTTCTATTCTTCACGTTGAAAAAAACGTTGAACAATAATAAATTTTGAATTATTTAAGAAAAATAATGGTCTTACCCAGATTTATTTTACTGGTTATCGAGGAAGGGAAGATGTCTGCTGGATGAAAGTGATGAAACGCTTTTTTCTTCAAGATAAAATCACATATTAATAATAAAACATGGAGGTCCGGTTGCGCAAACGTAATTAAAAATGTTGTCAGATAATTACTGATTTTAATGCCCTGTATTATTACAATATTGGTCTGATATTTCTGGAAATAGATTCTACCCCCTTTTAGAAGAGTTAGTTACCGATAAAAAAATGAATGGTCATTGGTAATATTCACCATATTTTCAAAATTTTCAATTTAAAATCAATAATTTATTATCTGACAAGATTTTTAATTACGTTTGTGCAACCGGACTAGAGTCTAATGCAAAATGTTAGCCTTTGTAAAAACTGCAATTTTCTATTCCTCACGTTAAAAGTGACGAAACTTATGAGATACTTATGCGATAATTTTTGATGGGTTATCGAGGAAGGGAAGATATCTCACGCATGAAACGCTCTTTTCTTCTTATCTTTGCGTATCTAATGTGAAGTATTAACATATTATTGCAAGCTCTAACGTATTTTAACGTTACAAAACTAACTTTATTATTAAAAAATAAAATGAAACCGCCCCTTTAATGTTTTCATTCTCATCGTTTTTTTTTTCTTCTTAATGACTTATCAGAAGTCTTAATCTTTCTGTATTTTTTTCTAATTCATTGTAAAAATTAAAGGGTTTTTAGGAGGAAAATTAGTATTTTTTGAACCTCGTATTGAATTTATTTCTCCACCTTCAAAGCATTGATAAGACATGCGCGTACTGGAAAAGTTTTATCTAAATGAAGTGTGCCTGTCTTGAACTAATTGCTAACAAACAAGTAATAATGCCTACACTCTACATCATACGAGTATATCTAAGTACTTTCACCAGATGTTCTCCAAAGCAATCGTTGAAACATTAAATTTGACGTACAGCAGAGGAGTATACCATTTTTATTAACGTGTCATGTATATCATGAATAACGAGAGTTCTAAGCTCTTTAGAAAAACCTCATCAAGAGGTGAAAACAATACGACGTGCCGGCTTCAACTTATTAAGTATTAAGCCATAAACTCGGCTGTGCATACATCATACATCCAACTGGCGCCAAAGAACTATTACATTCAAAACCTCCTTGGACACGACGCAGGCGTAGGCGTTTCTAGATTGCACACCTTTAATGATCGGACAAGGCGGAATCCGCGGCTAATCCGCAAGGACTGGTTTAAATGACCGGCGATATGAAAAATAAAAACGATATTTTATTGTCGGCTACCTGGTAGAGAAGTCGATTGGTACTGCCCAAGGGATAACGAGTCTGACGAAAAATTTCACTAATCAATTAATTAACCAACCATGATGTGGGTCGATATAGAGCAAATAATGAACACGGTGTCGCCTGCCGGATAGCTAATATATTCATATTTATATTATAATAGTAATAATTGAACTTATATGTATACCTATAAGGCAAGAAAAAATAGGAACGGAAAAGTCAGTTTACATAAATATGTGGAATTTCATAAAGGCAAGACGTGTGGGACAACAGTTGGACAAATTTCAGAAACTATAACAGCTGATGATTTTAATGATTATTTTGTTTCTTTTCCCAAACGGCTTATTGAGTCTTTGTCTGTAGATTGTGATTCTTCTTCTGATGTTTCTATTGGCCTTAATGGTCGTTCCTTCAGAAGTGTATCTCCTGAAGAAGTAGAGGGTGTAATATGCTCACTATAGGGTATCGAAAGTCATATATATACCTTTGTACAAGAAGTGAAGTAGAGATGTAATTTCCAACTATGGACCAATTTTCTTAATACCTGTTATTGGAAAAATAATTGAAAAACTACTGAGCAAGCAATTTACCGATTATTTTGAACCTATTTTTTTTTAGTTCCAGTCAGTATGGCTTCCGTAAGAACCGAGGTACTGATGCTCTGGTTAATTTTGTATTATTAACATTATAGATTGTTTCGAATCTGGTCTGTCTTTCTTTTCTTTGTTCTGCGATGTTTTTGAGCGTTTGATTTCGTTCCCCATGGTAGGTTTTTGGATGAGCTTCGGAGATATGGATGTGATGATAATAGCGTGAGTGTGGTCTGATCTTATTTGAAGGATCGTTGCCAATGCGCGTTTCCGTGTTTTCAAACGGAAACTGGTCAGATAGAAGATCTTGCAATATTGGTGTTCCCCAGGGATCGGTCTTGGGACCGTTATTGTTCCCAGTTGCCTTCTCAACTTGGGTACTTTCATACACTGATGTTTCCTGATGATGCCAATGTCTCTGTTGCACGGGATACTTCTCTGGCTCTTTTGATCTCTAAGATAGGGCTAGTGAGTGGTTTGGTAGGAACGGATTGGTAATGAACAGTGATAAGACTATGAAAGTGTTTTTTACCCTTCGCAATCAGCTTGAGGGTGTGTATAAGATTAGTGCTAAATTTCTTGAATTTCAGACTTTCAAAAACACTTTACCTGTTTCTGAGCTTGTCGGTTTGTTCAGTGTGGCGGCCTTGGAAGTCTCTTTTCGAGTCTCTTTTAAACTATGGAGTATACTGGTGTGGGGAAATTGCGCAGGGAGCTGCACCATTTTCGGACTGCAGAGGAAGGTGATCAGGTTATTTATTTATTTATTTATTTAATGTTTCCAACGGGTCTGCACCCATTAACAGGAAACTATAAACAGAGAAACAGTCCAGAATATTACCGCCAACATTTATGTTTAAATCTTAAATTAAATAAACAAAGAATTTCTTATTACATAAAGAGAAAAAAGAAGTTATCGCTTGTTTAAAACCTAGAGAAGAATATAGATCGGTTTTCGTGGATCTTCGCATTCTAACATTTCCGTCTCTGTACATTTTTAGTGCATTAGTATTTGCTTATAAAAGTAAGTCAAATCTTTTTAGAAACTTGGATGTTCGTAACTATTACCAGACTAGGGGTAGATTTATGTTCCGGTATGATTTCTATTGTCTGTGTGCATCGTGGACGTTGCCTTAAAACTTTTTAATAAGTTACCAGATTTTATTCAAAACTATAGTCTTAATGCTTTTAAGATTGCTGTGATTGGCTCTTACTCATGATTTTTCTTTTATTACGATTGATTTGACTGCGTGAATGCGCGTCTATTATCTTATCTTACAACATGAAGAACGTACCGCTCATAATTATTAAAATGAAATCAGCAGGATAATGAATGTTTTATTTAATAGTAGTAGATAAAATAATTTATTAAATTAACGTGTCAGTCGAGTGAACTGCGGCCGACAGAATAGTTCATTCGTAAAATGATTTTATTGATTTTAAACCTAAACATAGATTATTTCACATTGTAAGGTTGGTAGTAAAATAATTAATCAGCATGATATACGTTCCCGCAACTTCATACTATCTAGCTTCGATAAAAATTGTGTATACAGTATAGTTCGTGAATCTAGTAGACCGAACGCGAAATGAAAACAACATGTACGTCATCAACTACACCTGTTCCAGTTGTAATTGAGACGGTTAGATGTATTTCAGAATACGTTAAAAAATGTAATTGAGAATAGTCAAATATAATAATTCAGAATGCGTTAAATGTAATTCAGAATAGTCAAACGTAATTAAATGTAATTCAGAATGCATTAATTGTAATTGAGAATAGTCAAATGTGATTCAGAATGCGTTAAATGTAATTGAGAATAGTCAAACGTAATTAAATGCAATTGAGAATGCGTTAATTGTAATTTAAAATAGTCAAATGTAATTCAGAAAGCGTTCATTGTAATTGAGATGAGAAAATTGAAAATAGTCAAATGTAATTCAAAATAGGTACCTAAGTTAATTGTAATGTAATTCAGAATAGTCAAACGTAATTCAGAATGCGTTAATTGTAATTGAGAATAGTCAAATGTAATTCAGAATGAGTAATTTTTTGTACTTGAGAAAAAGTCAAATGAGAATGAAAGTACATTACAATTAACGCATTTTCAATTACAATTAACGCATTCTGAATTACATTTGACTATTCTTAATAATTACATGTAAACGTTTCCCAATTACAACTGGAAAAAAGGTGTAGTCCTATAATTAATCTACAGAGCCCGTCAAAAAGTTGGCACCATATGGGAAATTTTTTTGTTTTCCTTCTTTTGTGAGTGTTTTGGGGGGAAATTCGTTAGATATTCGATATTCATCAAATGTAATGAATGTCACTTATGAGAGACATGAGTTTTTTATACAGGTGGCCAAAAAGTGGTAGGTTTGAAATTTCAACTTTGTGCTCATTTTTCTCAGTGTACGTAATTTTGAATTTGAAATATGATGACTGCAATTTTCGAATTATTTCTTGCACTATTTCTGCCAAGTTTTTTTGTAATTTCGAACTAAGATAAACGCCATTTTCTTTGGAACTAAAACTTACATCATACAGATCTAGCGTGCTCAAATTTAATCTTTTGGAGGCACAAACTTATGAAAAAAAAAAATCAAAAAATATGGGAAAGAAAAAAATTTCCGATATGGTGCGAATTTTTTGGCGGGCACTGTATAATAATAAATCAAAAAAATGCCTGTTCAATTACGACTAATTTCAACCTGTCACTGGGCTACCACGATATAAAGCGTTCTGCGAATTTGTGACATACATGTTGTTTTCATTTCGCGTTTGGTCTACTTAAGGTAATTTATATGGAATAATAATTTAATAAAACATTCATTGAATACAATTAAGCATCTTCATATTTTATAGTTTACAGACTTGTATTTCTGTTTTTTCTATTAAAATTTGACTCCTAATAAACGCAATGCGGAATAGGGAAAAATATAATTTCTGCGCAAAATATTTTATTGAATACTCAAAATGAGAAAAAAATATTTTCCAAAATCTAAATTTAGCGCCTGTTATAGCTCGATGAGAGAAATGCCCTTTGTGGCTCTGCATTTGCGAAGCAGATTAAGGTCGCAATTTTGGCACACACCAGAGGTTAGTTGGCAAAGATTAATTCACTGTTAAATCATTAAAGTGGGTGCTTTTTTGTCTTTTTTGCTGTTAAAGTAGTACCTACATATAACCTATATTTATAAAGACAAAGGTTAATACATGCCCCTTTAGTTCGAACTAGTGATCGATATTGCAAAAAAAAAATGGATTATAAGCAATATTTCATCACTTTTTCCTTCACCTTTATCGCCGATTCATGGAGTGAAAGTCAATGGTAATAACTCATTGTGCGCGACAACGGTGACTAAAGGCGCCTCTATTAAGTCCCGTTAGCCACACAGAATTAATTAGTAACCATCTACCTAGAGATCTAATACCGAATTTTCTGGGACTTTTTAGCGACCGGTTTTTGTAATTTATTAGTCTATTGAAAGTATTTTATTTACCATATTATCATTTATTATTTATTTTTATAATAAATTCTCTCGCCTAAAATCCGTCTCATTTTTCTTGTTTCCTGATTTTGAGTGGTCCCAATTAAAAATGAAATCTATCTAAATGTTTTGTTGTATTACTACGGAAAGTTTAATTATAACAAAAAATGAGAAAAAAGCTGCCAATGAATAATCCGCTTCCAAGTGAAGAAGCCTAACACTTAAATCCTCTATAACTATAATTATGTAGCTAGGTGCACGGCCCTAATTTAAAAGCATTAAGCACTTAGTATGCTTATCCGATAGAGAGTGCAGGGAAGTTGCAATTTATTTAAAGAGTTCTTCTGTTGGTGTTTTTTTCACGTGCACTAGTTGTTAGTGTCACTGCACTTTGGGAGAATGCACACAATTAAGCTCCTTTATGGAATGTCTGCATGCATATTTCTATAACGACGACGCGTATTATAATGACGACTCCTGGTGGAAAAAGAAAGAACCTGCGACAGGTAATAAATAACTTAATGAAAGACGTATTTTCGGATGATTGATGCTCACCGTAATTCATGTAATTTCGAAACATGATGTATTTCCGTTATTGTTCGGATTTGTGGTTTTTATTTTTATTTTACCCCTACGCGCGTATCATTATTCAACGAACGTCGTCTCTCTTTATTCAATTTTCGTTCGTTACAATATACGGCGTGTTTTGCTGATCATTAAGATTGTTTTTGTGTTGAATTTACTAGAAATCAGAGACTCTCGAATTTTGCAATAATGTGAATGTACCTACAGCCTACAGTAAATGATTTGAGGAAGATGTCGTATAATATTGTAGACCATTCCTGACGTCAAAGGGTAATAGAAAGCGCCTTTAAATAAAAATGTAGCCCAAAAATCTTCGTTCTGAGCTCTGAGATCATTGAAAAAATATTGTAAATGAAATATTGTAAATATTTATTTAATAGTTATTTATAATTATTTTTCACACCCCACACCTGACACCAATTGTAACCAGTTTTGTTAAGAGGTTCGTCTTTAAACTGTTTACAAACTCAATTAATTGATTATTTATTAAATAAACTCAATTATTTTCACACACTGCACACTAATTATTTATTGTAAACTCATTTAATAGCACATTTATTTCCAATACGAACACATTAGTCACCACTTTGAACTGCCACGTTATCTCCTATGATACTGCAAATCTGCATTCGAGCCGGCAGCGGATCATTCTAATTATTTTTTGGGGCGTTTCAAACAATTTTTAAAATTCTGATACCAGAAATTCTTTCCGCAGGATTTTGAAATGCCAGTGTATCCCAAACAAAGAAAAGGATTCAACACGATTTAATCAAGTCAGACGAGTTAACTTTAATTTTTGATTTTTGAATTTCTTGACGAAATATCCCAAAAAAGCCAATTAGCAAATAAGTACCTACCAATTTTTTTGCAACGCCGATCCCCACAGGTTTTTATATGAAATTAAATACCTAAATAGAAAACCCGTAACTTAATTACAAAAAGTTGTGAAACTTTACCAGAACGAACCGAATACGAAGGGGAACCGAGTCATCATGTATTCTAATTTTGGGATCCAATTTGGGCATGAAGGCAAATCCAATATGATTTGGATAAACGGGGTTATGGATCTATGAATAATTATTATTAACGGGATTAGTTCGAGAGGTTATGCAGCGACTTCTCTACTCTATTAATTCTAATAATTATGCAAACGACATCGGAGCGTGCTGGGAAATGTCAAAGAGTCCTGACTTTCGACAGGATTGCCAGCTCTAACATTACTAGCTGCTCGGTTACTTGAGGTGAAAAAAACTTCTACAGTAACACAGCTAATACAAAGCCTCCCAATAAAGAATTGCATTTGGGATCATTTGATCCCAATGAATATATTTTTATTAAAAGGTTTGTGGTCACTTATGATATTTGTAATTGTGTAAAGAGCACGGTCGGCTTGCACCATAAGATACACCCCAGGCAGCTAAAATGCATACCAAAAATGCAGTCTCCCGGTGTGCATATAGAAGTAGGTAAAGATCTACTGGTCATTGTTAGACAAGAGATGAACAACATGTTGTAAAAAAAAGTTCATTACTGTTTTTGTTCCAGCAATATCAACAAGAATTACTCTAACTTTACATAGGGGTGAAGCAGCATTAAAACACGCGTAGCTTCTTTTATTAACAGAATCCAAGGATTTTCTATGAAGTCTGTCAGCAGCGCTTCGATTCGCTCGAAGCGGATGTTCTATTAATGCCGCCGGCTATTTTCCGACGTCGATGTCGTCCAGATTGTCACATCGCATGAATATGGAAATCTGGAAACACCAACACTAACACTACCTATAACCCGTCTCAGTGAATAGAACGGGAGACGGGAGAGAGCAGAGAGCGCACTATCAATTTGACTCCGAACGAATGGCAGCAGACTACGAAGTACGACATTGGTCGTCTCTGCTGAGTAGACACGCTGCCTGGAAGCTGGGACCGTCACCATTTGCATGCCTAATTGGGTTCAACTATAAGGACGTCAGAGAGCTTGTGATATGCATTTTATTATACATTGCTATACGTTTTTAATCAGATCCTGGTGTATTATGTAAATTTTTTATTATTAAAGCACTTCTCTAAAGTCTAAAGTAATCGAGCTTAATTATTATACTCTGACTGACCTATTTGCTCTTTGAGCTTTTGAAGATTGCTGCTTCCTTCCCATTATGACTTTAGAAGGGTGAAAATGATTAAGTAGGAAAAAATCCGTCTCATTTTTTAAAAATCCGTATACATGTACACTAATATTGAACACGTTAAGGGTATCCTTGGGTCTGACGTTTTTTTCTTGATTGCAGTAGGCGGGATGTCCCGGCCCCCGAAGCCGGTGGCGACCGCAAAGAAAGTGGCCCCACCGGCAGTGCCACACGAGTTCCGTCACTCCGGAAGCTCCTTCGGCTCGGCTGGGTACGCCTCCTCCGAGGATGCTACTTCGTGCTACTCTGCTACCGCCCCACCGGAGCCACCTGGCGTGCCTAGAGGTAAGTTACTATACTATAGAAAAAAACATAAAATCTTACCTTTCTTACTTCCCTTACTTACCCTTCAAATTTATACGTTCAAAATAAGAGGGGACAATTACAGAATAAGAGGGAACCATTTCAGAATACGAGGGGACCATTTCAAGATAAGAGGGAAGAAGGGATCATTTCAAAATATTGCCGTGAATGTTTCTCACCGAAGTCTAAAATTTCAATTTTATGGTATTTGATTCGACCATTGCAAATCTTGCTAACAATAGAAACTCTGATAGGAGGGTAAGCAACAATGAGTCCACAATTTACCACTTTTCGTCACATCCCCTTTTTCTGGCTTGTGTTAACACGAACCACCGAAGCACGACTCTGTCCCCTCGAATTCCGCGAGCACCACTGACATGTTGTGTGCCAAAAGTCTCAGGGAGGTTGGTGCTGGTGGTCAATTGTATCATCATGGAGGTGCTAGCGGTAACAAAATCAAAAACTATCCATCACCACAGAAGTCAATTTAAGGCGACTACGACGCTAATCTAGAAAAAAGTATGGCATACGTCACTTTACCATTTGATACCAAAACTTTTAAGAATAGATTAGTAGGGTATTCCATGCCAGTCTTACAAGAGTTTTTGAATGGCGCCGTCTAATTATTATGTATGGGTACAATTTATTCGGATAGCGACTTTCCGTTTTAGACGCCGAATTGACCAAGCGAAGTGGGTCACGATTCGCATCAAATGTTTTAATCGGCAACTGTACCGGGCGCCAAAACATTGCATAACAGTTTCTCTTTCGAAAGGACACCAGAAAATGTAAATACTGTTGACCTTGCTTGGCTTCGGGCGAATAAATCAAGTTCCGAATAATCGATGTGATATCTCTAATAATAATAATAAAACTAATGACTTACTATGTTTGTAAAAATGAAGACAAAACACTTGCGGTCAAAAAAACATGAGAATAGGAAATGTTTTAGTGTTCTAAATTTAACAAACTGGCGTTATTTATTGGTAAACGTTAAAACACACCAGGAAGTGTTAATTATGGTAATTGGAAAGAATCGCCAAGAGCACGCGAATAATTGGAAGATAAATTTTTGTATTGTTTCAGGTCATAGGAAATTTAAATCGATAATTCGGGGTCATTGCTAGACGGAACTTGGGACCAACCGAACAAGATTGTTCGCCAAATGTTATTTATTGCATAGTTTATCTCTGACCGTGGAACTAGAACTAGGAGGCGTTTTCTGGATTTTTTATCGAGGCTCTCCATCCAACCGAAAAAATTTCATCCAGAAAAATTTATAATCACAAAAAAAAATTTCTAGTAGGTGGAAGGAATTATTTTTTGATACAGATCCCTTTTGTCTTTAGGACAAAGAAATCTGAAGATGTCTGATACTTACACAATGCACCTCCCAAGCCTCTCCCTTGGTATTTTTCACATAGGTATCTTTTTATTTCTCTGGTTCTTGATCCTGTCAACATACTTTGAAGTAACACAACTTCTTTGAGCCACAAGAAAAGGAAACAATTCGATCCCTGAAGATACTGGAGAAGCTGTTCAAGAAGAACCCTGTGGAGTTTCAGCAGAAGATGCAGGATGTTATTAATTTGCCGTTAGTCTCGGTGATGAAATACCACCATCGCAGAAATTTGAACTTTAATTTATAATCAGCAATGAAGTAAATTTATTGCCAATTGGAAAAAAAGCCGTTGATGGAAATTAAAATAGTTTGGTCAGCACTATTTGTCATGTAATTAGAGCTGTTTAGTTGGAGCCATTTTAAACTTGATGAACCACAAAATTAATTAATTACCGGAAGCAATCAATAAAAAAAATATATGACGAAAGGAAGAACAAAAAATCTCGTCTTAATTTTTTATGATCTCTGATTAATTAATTGAATCTGTTAAATGGGACGAGGCCCCCGAGACACTATTTATAGTCCCATTAAGTATACATAATTACAATTATTAATCCATTTTGTCGAATTTATAATTGCAATTTTAACCATGTTAATATACAAATTTTTAAAAATTCTGTTATTTCATCGCTTGCCCTATCAGTTATCACTAGTTTTTATCATTACCACCGGTCCTAGCTCCGCTCATATACACCCCTGGTGTTGTTCTAGAACGCCTTCGAGAACTACCCAACTCCCGAACGTCTTTCAGGAATTCCCAATTTTCTATTCCTGGAAAATTTTAACAGTATCAGCTTTCAGACACTCTGATAGATTAGTTGTAGAAGTTACTTCTCGAACTTTACCTCTCATGGCTGAGAATTTCCCTTAAATGTCGCCTGTTCATAGGATGGTAGAACTAGAGAGATGGTATATGGAACTCGTGTTGCCGTAGGTGCGGCCAAGCATACGTCCCACACGTTTCGACAACCACAGTGGTCTGCCGGAGTCTATTCGCTTCATCTTATGCCACATCCGGGACCAGCCATTGCCTATTTGTTTCCATTCCATATATTTTTATGTTATTGCTCGTACCAGATCTGTCTCGTTCCTCTTTGGTGATAATCTATAGCTGCCTATCGTAAGTAGTGAACGTGGTAGTGATGGTGAATGAAGAATAGTCAAATAATACTCAAATGAATAATTTAGAAATTATTATCCTGATCAAGTTTTTGAGAAATCCAATCGACGTGCGATTTCTTGCTCCCAATGTAGGAAGACGAATCGTATTAGAAGCACAAGCAACCAACACCAGCACGATTGATTGACGTCTAGGTATTCATCGGAGCTAATGGTCGATTGCTGCAGAATGATCGTACAATTCAAATGTCTTTACAAGAAGAGGTGAACGCTCGATCAATGAGGCTGTGGCTGTGTTGCATGTTGCCTTGTCTTCGGCACTGGTGTCTCTGATGTGTTATTAGTATTAGTATGTATTAGCTCCTAGCTCCTACAGTAAATATGTGATAATAGATATCTATCAGTGTAACTCTCAAACTCTAAGCCTCTAAGCTCTATGATTATTACGCTGTAACTGTCGACTGTTGGCTGTTAATATTAGTTAACTTCAGTAGTTGTGACAACCGAGATTATTGACAGATTTGATTTCAATAAAAATGTGTTCACTTTTCATATTTTGGAACCCCCATCACTTCCACGAAGCATGAAAATTACAAATATTTCCAATGCTTTTAGAAAATGTAAAATTGAGCCTCTGAAAAAAATACTTTCTCTGGATTTGGAAAAATCGTTGTCTTTGTCTGCGACTACCTCGGCAACCACAGTAAGTAGCCTGGAGTGATAGGTCATGGGTCACGGAAACGGTTACAAACGGAATCGTCTCGTCAGTGTTCATGCATGCTTAATAGGTAACATGAGGTATCTATTGTTATTAGATATTAATTAATTAATTGTTTAAATAATTATATTACTAATTTTTCTATCACCTGAACTAAAATTTCAACTTTGAGACTGCCACGCAGAAGATGCTGTTTTGGTTAGCACCATTAACACTCGCATTAGTCACTACTCACTAGGGGTATATCTTCTATCAAGTCAAGTCAAATATTTATCTTCAGATTTTTTATTTTGTTGGAGTTTGCTATTAACCAGTCGTCAAGCATCTAAATAAATAAATAAATTAAATACTCATTCCCGCATAGTCACACACCTT
This sequence comes from Malachius bipustulatus, assembly GCA_910589415.1. Taxonomy (NCBI): domain Eukaryota; kingdom Metazoa; phylum Arthropoda; class Insecta; order Coleoptera; family Melyridae; genus Malachius; species Malachius bipustulatus. The sequence continues at coordinate 59,936,615 of OU342630.1, forward strand.
TTCGCATTCTTGGTTTCCGCAAGGCGATGAGAGCCGGTAGCGGCGATGCCCAGTAATGGTAAGATCGCCTGGTCCGGTCTTCCTTCTCGATGCCTTTATTGGCGCCGTACATTGAAGGAGTTGAGCTAGCCGAAGTGCAACAGGAATGTCGCCATTGCGGCGATTCCCGCATTTGCACATCGCGGGGTCGACGCTCCATGGCCTCTGCCATAACTGTCCATCCGTTGCCGTTGCCAACCCGCGATCGGAAAACTACGATCCGTCAAATGACCGTTCCATTGATCCCGCCCGAGAGAACCGCATAAACTCACGGACGTGCGACTATGGATATCGGGAAAATAAGATAACCGTGACTTTTTATCGCTTGATTCTGTGAATCGTTTTTCTCCTGCTTTGGTTTTATTGGTTCGATGATTGCCATCGACTGGTTTTTTTCTTCTGCGCGTGCTAAATGGTAAATAGTTTTTTTTTCATGCAGCCTACAATGCTATGACATGAAAATTTTAAGATGCATTTAGCTAGATAGTTTCTGGTTGGTGATGTAATACTGATCAATTGGTATATTTGGGAGAGGCTGCCATGTGATGAACTTGGAAGGGTGAAGGATTTCAAAGTATCTGCTACATGGAGAACTATTTGCATCCGTTTTATTTGGCAACGACTTTGTCATATTTGGTTACGACTTCGGGCTTGGTCAGTATTTTGATGGGTGTCGTCATATTTGGTTACGACTTCGGGCTTGGTCAGTATTTTGATGGGTGTCCGCTTGGAAGTCTTGGAGCACCACTTTCTGTTACCATACTACTGGAGACAGACAAACTTACCGGAGAGTGAAGTAAAGGAATCAACGGCGGCGGAAAGTACAGTAAACACGACCACGTTGTCCTAGTTTTCCGTCGTTACACAACTACCACTTGGCGAAGTCTGTTCCCGAGGTTATAGTAAACGTGTGGCAAAGGAAGACCTGGTGAAGGTATCCCGTGATTATTTTGCATTAATTAAAATCTCTAGGCTGCACCCAAGAGGAGTTGTTCTTATTAATTTCACAGAGTGAGGCGATCGTACGTTGTCTGTAAGAATAAGACTAAATATACCTCCTTTATAATTATAAGTAACATAAAGTTAAAAAATTAGTTAAACAGGTACTTTAGTGCCTTCGGTTGTTGAGACATCAGCCTTCGTAAAATTAGTGGTGTGTGTCTTTATATGTTGAGCTCGAGTATCCAATCTGACCGTCAAGTAGTAATGTAAGCAGAACAAGATTGACGTGGACGATTATTACCTTAACATTCTACTTAATGTATCCTTCTTAATGCTGCTGAAACTCGTCCCCATCTCAAATTCACCATTGCAACGTGGTTTACTTTTTTCTGCATAATAAACTGAAAGATTGGGCCTATAAATAACGCAGGCCATCACGGATTCCATTAGTTGGTCGATTCAACTAGTAATTATCTTCAGCGGTAATTTGATTTGCGACAATTAAGCCTATGGGGCTTTAGATTACTTATACGTACCGCATTCTATGCTTCGCTCGGTCATCGGCTGTTTTTCCCGCACTCGCATCCAGTTATTCTACTTTGTCGAGACTAAAAATGCAGACGAATGGAAATTATCTTCGACTTGCCATTATTGTCGATGCAAATTTGAATAAGTGAGTAATCAAATTAAATAGCGGCGGCGGTAATCGGTACCAAGCAGTCGCATAAAAGTGTATTATGATACTCTTTATTAACCAATTAAAGTTCTCCGTTTCATCCCGATTATGAACGTTTCACTGTTCTTTTCATTGTGCTGATGATGAACTGTCTTTTTTTAAGTCAAGTCTCCTTCGCTCTCGATTATTTGCAAGAGGAGTTGAAGTGTCTATAAACAATCAGAGGCATGGGCCCTACAATAATACTGAAAATGGACCAAGAAATCCAAACAAGGACATCAGTAGTGCCTCTCGCCCTTCATCGCGGAAAAAACACAGGGCAGAAGACACGAGAGTGTCTAGACGCGGCTTACCGAGTCCGTGTTGCTTTTCCCAGTTTCACATTCCCATTTTCAATCATCCGCAACCCGCAAATACATTGAATAGTTAATTCACGCATCAAACTCACCATATTTGAGCTATTCAAGAAGCACTCTAATCGATATAAGCGTAAGTGCACGCATTCCTTTTTCAATACCGCATTCCTCCCGTGGGTTGCGCCACGCACAGTATAAATTGGCCATTTTCACTGTTCCTAACTGTAACATCAGGCTGCCATTCCATTGCAAGTTTAAGCAACTGGATCGAGATTCCACTGCTATGCAACAAACGCGTTTTTCATCGCCACCGAGAGTGCGAATAATAAGTTTAGGCTGGCATTATAAGATGGAGCGAGGAGAAAATTTCGCCAGCGGCAATGCAAACCATCAAACCAATGAATGGGTGTTTACCATCATTATCGTGTTATGACCGAGATGATTTCAAGGACTGATATATGTCCTGGTAATTACAGGGAATCCGTTCATTCCGCCTCTGAGTGGTCTGCAATGCACCAGCGATCTCTGGGCTATTGGACGCGGTGTGTATATTTATATGCAGACGTGAGGTTGCTAGGATCTACGGTTTAATATTCTATAAATGTTCTATTATATGAGCCCTATATTATGCATAACTATGGAAGTATGTATGTAAAAACATGAGCAGCTGAAACAGCCTTTGGCTGTAAGGTAATTGAACCTATTTTCCCAAGCCTGCATGGGATGTCGGTGTAACAGCAAGAAAATGAAAGAGTCTACTTAATAATACCTACATACTTTCTTGGTTTGATGAAAAAATCACTTTTTGCAAAAATACACTTCCGGTGTGTTTTTATTACGGGGTGGGGAAGTTTGGAACGTCCAATATTTTGAAATAACATTGTTCCAGATTTACTAAATTGAAAAAAGCTTAGGAATTTTACCTTAAGCAGCAGATCCAAAAATGACTTCTCCAGTTTCAAAATTTCTTGCTTTTTTTGGTCATTGTTGAGCGTATCATCACGGCCTGGTCTTAGATTCAGTATAAGATGATCTTCAGGTCTTGGTGATCAGAATTGCTGTGCTCTTTTCATCAGGTAACAAATTTTGGCCAACAAGTTTTACAACCGATATGCCTGCTTTCCAAAGTCTACATTTTTGGATTCCTTGGTTTTACAAGTGTCTTCAAGCGTGTCATATCTGTTAATATCACACCCTGTATAATATGTATACATTTATGTTTGGAAGAAAGACATTTAATGTTTAGGTACTTATTACCAGTTTTCGTTTGGCTGAAGTAGACCAAAAAAGAGATGTAGGCATCATAGGGGCAGACATAGGAGATGTAACGTCCGCCGGAGCAGATCAATCATTTTCGACGACAGTTCTGATCGTTTGTCTAGGGTCTTGACGTGTGCCAAGGCACCGCATCAGATTTCAATTATTAACCAGATTTCTCTCAATTTCGCATCATCACGTTCAGACAATAACTCTTGGGAATGTACTATACCTATTACCTACTCAGCTATGTCTGTATCGTGCACCGATGGAGAATATCACTATATTTCTCGTACTGTGCTCATTCCATTCAGTCGGAGTGGAAGCCTTGACAGGTAAAACATGAGGTGAAGAGTGGAGCGTTGCAGTTACACGAACTTCTGGTCGCATTCTAAAATTTGATTTGCTTTGCATGTAGAAAAAGTTGCATTACAGTCGAGGTCAATCAGACGGCACGCCACGTGAACCAATGAAGTTTTTTTTGTAAGGTTTTTACAAAAAAAAGGGGGTCCTATTTTGATGGCAATAAGAGTCAACCTAAGCTCAAGTGTTCTTTTATCGGTCACTTGACTGATGCATTCAACTTACATACAGGGTGTTTGATAACTTGGCAGCCTAAATCAAGAGTCACGTGAAAAATCGCATTTTGGACATAATAAAATAAAACTATGAGTTTTTTTTGGAAAAATTTCGTAAACGAGTCCTGTTCTTAAAAAAAGTTATTCTCTCTTTTATGCTTAAAATCCGATTGTGTACATGGCGTTCGATTTTGGCTGCCAAGCTACTGAAAATAAAATATTTTAATAGCAGCCTTAGTTCTACTTTTTTGTAAATATTTCCTAAACGAGGCCTGATCTTGAAAAAAGTTATTCTCTCTTTTATGCTTAAAATCCCATTGTGTACAAGGAGTTAGATTTTGGCTGCCCAGCTACTTAAAATAAAATATTTTAATAGCAGCCTTAGTTTTACATTTTTGGAAATATTTCCTAAACGAGGCCTGATCTTGAAAAAAGTTATTCTCTCTTTTATGCTTAAAATACGATTTTGTACATGGCGTTCGATTTTGGCTGCCTAGCTACTTAAAATAAAATATTTTAATAGCAGCCTTACTTTACAATTTTTACATTTTTGCTGTCCAGTTACGAAAACGTATAAAAAAAGTATATGACGAGATTGGTTTAACCAGCATGGAATTTTGTTTACTTGATATCATTATATCTTCTTTCCAGATGACCACTCGGATTATGGGAGCACCGTCAGTAGCAGCACGGGAAAATCGCCGGGTCCCATCTTCCCTTCTCCGGCTTTCACCTTTCCTCAGCAACCGCCCCCCGGAACCGTACTCACACACAAGGCGGCCGTCTACTACCATCACCAGCTCAGCCTACAGGAAGATCAGGGTATCGATATGACGCAAGTAAGTCACTACTTTAACTTATACACAGTAGAGAAACCTTTTAAACCTTATCACCTTAACATTTATTGACAAACTTACTTTACTTTACTATTACTTACGGTACCTACCTTCCTACCTACTTCTACTAATTAGGTTCGGTTCGTAATTATGTAAACTGAACTGACTTAAATAAATATTATTAGCTTCAGGCTGCATCGCCTGTTGCTATAATGCTAAGAGGTTTAGATAAATTATACACTCGCCGTTTGCGATTATCGCTGATTTAAATAGCGGCAGTTCCACTATTACCATGAAGAGGTTTCCTGTTTCTTGTTGACGAGGTGTAAGGTGATCTTTCTAAAGGCTATTTTCGATTCCCATTTTCTAGTTTTCCTGCTTTCAAAGCTGAAACCTGGCAAGCCTTATTTTTATATACCATAGCATATAGAGAGTAAGAAGTTGAGGTCCTTGACCTCCAAAACACTTACGTGCATTAATTTAATTTAATTTTTTGCAGTCTCCGGGACGAGATAGCCCAGGCTCGTCCAGTGGCAGCGCGGGATCGGGTTCGCGACACAGCACTGCTTCACTGGACAGCGGACGGGCTTCCTACCACCCTCTAAGCACCGCAGGCCGCACCAGCACCGTGTGCTCCTCCAACAGCCCCCGTTGCTCACTTAGCTCCTGTTCCATCGGCTCGGATCACGGGAGGATAGAGAGGATGATACATCAGGTAAATACGGTGTCATGTATTTAATTTAATGCAAATATATAAGAAAAATTCCACTTATTTTATCTGAACTAAAAACACTTTTGTTACAGGGAATCCCAGACCAGGAGATCATCCATACATGGCTGGTGGATTTGCAGTTCGAAGAGTACTTCCCCCTCTTTGTATCTGCAGGCTACGATCTGCCGACCATCGGAAGGATGACTCCCGAAGACCTCACTGCTATCGGCATTAAAAAACCCAACCATCGGAAGCGGCTTAAAGCCGAGATAGCCCAGCTCAATCTTCCCGATAATCTGCCCGAGTTTATACCAGTAAGTGCTGCCCTTATTAATTTTATAATGGGCATGATTAATATTTTAAATTTATTTCCCTCAGGGGTCTTTAGAAGAATGGCTTCAACTTTTAAGGCTAGAAGAGTATCTTCCGGCGTTCCTAGAACAGAAATACAAGACAGTGGACGACGTCGCCCAGTTGACTTGGGAAGATCTGGAGGAGTTCGGCATAGTGAAATTAGGCCACCAGAAGAAGATCATGCTGGCGATAAAGAGGATCAAGGACATCAAGGCCGGAAAACGGATTTGTAACGATGCTAGAATATACGCGACACAGGTGCGATGACTGTCTCTGAAATATTATGCCTGTTCTACTTAGAAACATTCATGTTATAATTCATTTTTTGTTAATTGATCAGTTACTGCATTCAATTCTTACTGAAGCATGGTTTCGATTATTTTCAAAATTGTTTTTAAAATGAATGTTTTGGGTACAATTTGTTTCCTTGATTTTTTAATACACACCACCTTTATAATACAAGTATTCTCCACCAAAGGTCCAGATATTTTTACTCTCTGACTTGATTTAATTTAAAAAAAAAGACACATTAAATATGTCGACTTTGGTGGAGATCACTTCCCCCCTCCCCCCACTGTACACTCTCACACACTTGTCCGTCCACGTGCGAGTGTTCCCTCTTACCCCTGACCCGGCTTCAAAGGCTGCATGTCTAAATGTGTGTGTGAAGGACGTGCTGGTGCACGCGCCGCCGTCCCCCGGCCTCCACGGCCCCCTGCACTCGTACCACCAGCCATGGGAGCCCCTCGACCAGCTGCCGACGCAGAGACACTCCGCCATCCAGCCCACCGACCCCGACTGTTGCACTTATGTCGTTCCCATCAAGGTACTGCTCACGTTATACACACTCTCTCTCTCTCTTCAACTGTCTGGCCAGAGTGAACTATTATTATTTGATGATTCCTTTACAAGTTTAATAAAGTTTTCACTCTCTTCTTGTGCAGTAACATGTGGAAAGAAAATTGGGTAGGTATAATTTTTACGGAAATTATTGGATATGCAAATGAAAAGATGGAGCACTTGGTTCACTCTTGCCAGATTATCCTTACTGTTATTGTCTTGTCACTTACACTTGTTTGTGTGTTTCTGTTTGCATGTCAATGTTTTATGTTAGGAATTCTCGAATAAATGTAAATTCACAGCTTATTTCACTGATAAAAAGAAGAAAAATTTACAGGTTCCTATATCTACTGTAGTGCTGAGCTGCCATTGTTTTCCATCAATTTGTTTTTTTCATAATTTACAGTTGAAACTGTAAATTTACACTTTGAACAGTAAATTTAAAGTCTAGACTGTTATTTTGCTTATTTTAGACTGTTTCTAGCTATAAATTACAATTTAAACCCTAAAGTTAACATAAATTTACATTTTTAAATTTACAATTCAATAATTACCATTTAAACTGTAAATTTACACTTTGAACAGTGAATTTATAGTTTCATCTGTAAATTTGTATTTTATGCACTGTTCTAGATGTAAATTTACAATTCAAACTGTAAATTGCAATTTAAACTGAAAGTTTACTGTAAACTTTTAACTTGAAATTTATCAATTAAAACTTTAAATACACAGTTCAAGCTGAAAATTACAACTTAAACCCGAAATTTCATTGTAAATTTACAGTTCAGGTTTTACAATTTAAATTTACAGTTCAATATTTAAAATTGCAACTGTAAATTTACAATTCAAACTCTAAATTTACAGTTCAAGCTGTAAATTACAATTTGAACAGAACATTTTACTGTAAATTTACAATTAAAACTTTAAATTTACAGTTCAAGCCGTAAATTACAATTTGAACAGAACATTTTACTGTAAATTTACACTTTTAACATGAAATTTACACTTTTAACATGAAATGTACAATTAAAACTTTAATTACACAGTTCAAGCTGAAAATTACAAAATAAACCCTAAATTTCATTGTAAATTTACATTTTAACAGGAAATTTACAATTCAAACTGTAAATTTACAGTTAAAGCTTTACAATTTAAATTTACTGTTCAATAATTACAATTTCAACTGTAAATTTACACTTTGAACAGTAAATTTGCACTGTTTCTAGATGTAAATTTACAATTGAACTGTTGATTTGGAGTTTTAACTGTAAATTTGCATTTTTTGCACTGTCTCTAGATGTAAATTTACAATTCAAACTTTAAATTTACAGTTCAAGCTGTAAATTACAATTTAAACTGAACATTTTACTGTAAATTTACACTTTTAACATGAAATTTACAACTCATCTGTTAAATTTACAGTTCTAGTTGAAAATTACAATTTAAACCTTAAGTTTAACTGTAAAGTTACATTTTTAACATAAAATTTACAATTAAAACTGTAAATTTAACTTACAGTTAAACTGTAAGTTTAACTGTAAGTTAAACCTTCACAATTCAAATTTACAGTTCAATAGTTACAATTGAAACTGTAAATTGTAAATGACTACATGATTGATTGTGGTTAACCCAGTAGCTCAATGATAAGAGCATCTGACTTGTAATTATAATCAGCAGGACCGGTTCGATTCCCCGCCAGGGCAACAACTATTTTATTTGACCAGTTCTTAACGCTGTAAGCTGATCAGCTGATGAACCAGGTGGTCAGAATATCAGATTCTGGTCAGGTCAGGACATGTAACTAAATTTACAGTTAAAAATGTAAATTTGCAGTTTTAATTGTAAATTTACAAGTTAAACTGTAAATTATGAAAAAGTATAAAAATTGGCAGTTCAGCGCTACCCCCTTCCATAAAGTAAACTTTAAAATATGTAATTTAATTGATTTTTTTTTATTGAAGCAAGTCGGCTCATTGTAAAGACATGAAACCTAAAAAATAAATACTCTCAAGTAGATTAAACATTATAGCTCTGAGACGAGAATTTCAAATCTTTTGATAATAAAACTCCTTTTACGATACACGTCTAATCTCTTGTTGCAGATACGTACCGGTAGAGGCAAATCGTTAGAATCATTAGAAGATCCCACAGAACGAACTCATCATACCTTCAGTCCGGAAAACACCCACACTTTTTATTGTCAGCAACCCGTTGGATGGCGCATTAGGTAAGTTAATATAAATCTCTCCATCACCAAGAACCGTTCCACTTATTTCTTTAATAATTCCTCCAGGTCTTACGATGACGGTGACATAACCCCCACGAACGAAACCTCCCTGTTCTACGAGGGCGGTGGTACCCTCCCTCGACCTCGTGGTGTCATTCGTCCGAGACCGGTCGCCAAGATTGCAGCAAAAGCCAGAGAGAGTTTCCCCGACTTCGAGAAGCCCCAGTTCAACTTAGAAAAGTACGGTAATCCCCAATACAAGACCCTGCCGAGGGAGATAATCGACACCAGCAAGTACCACATCCAGTACAGTCCGATGATGGGGAAGAAAATCCCTCCCAACCCGCCCAAACGCCACGACAGTGAGAGCAATGAGCAGACGACCACCGTGGAGATACACCACGTGCAGACGTCCAGTCCGTTGCCGTTGCCCGCTTACCCTAGTTCCGATAGTCTTAGTATATCACTAGATAGTCAAGGTGAGTCGATTTTCATCAATTGTTTCGAAATTTAAATTAAATTTTGTAATTTTTCAGGAGATCTGCCTTTACCCCCACCGCCAGCGCCTAGTACGCCCCCTGGTAATTCGCATTGTAAGTTGAACACGAGCCAGTCATGGGGTGCTGAAGAACAGGAGCTAATTCAGACTTTGGCCCTGCAACATAGGAATGGTTCAGATGCCAGTTTCAAAGTAAGTTTTTTTATTTGATAATAGCTTTCAGATTTCATCAATAATGTTCATTTTACCATTTGGCAGAGTCTTCTTATGGATCCTTAGGGTCGCATTTCTCCACAATTGTTTCTATATCAGCCTCTTGCCTATAGTTAGTTAATTGATTGATGAAAGTGCCTTGCTCCAAATTATGAAATGCCATTTCATTTTCTTGCAATTTTAGGGAAAAGAAAACCTCTTGGAAAATTTCCCTATTCTCTTTGAGACAAACTCAAAAAAAAAAATCTCTTTCGGTTTATTCAGCAAACTGTGTAGCAGGTATTTTTTCCGTAACATCTCTTTGACTAACTCTCATTTCTTTTTTGCAGTCGAGTTCCAGCACAGAGTCCGACTCGCTGCCGTTCGCCAACGAAAACGCGGGCACCATCCGCACGCGCGCCGCTTCGGCGCGGCCGGCCGAGTACTCGCCGTCGCCGTGCAAGTCGCGCGCGGGGCTGCCACCGCATCCGTCCCCCGGCCCCCGTGCCGCACGTCAAGAGCCCGCCGACGTGCTCAGCGACATCGGAAACATGCTCGCCAACCTGACCGACGAGCTGGACGCCATGCTGGAGGAGGAGAAGCGGCAGGGGGTGCCGCAGTAGTCTTGCTAAGGGGGAGGATAAGACTGAGTGCACAGATCTCGAGAGTGTTGGTATAGATTTATGTTATTTTATTCTATGATCTATGGTGAGGTTTTTTTTTATTTTATCTTATCAGAGCTACCTGATGCTGATCATCACTCTTAATAAATTTAAATATGGAGAATGATTGTTGATGTCATATAGCCTGCATGAGGTGACCATATAGGTTTCAATAACTTTTTTTCGTCAGCTTGGGTATATTAGCAGATCTTGTTAATGGAAAAACTGATATAAGCTAATTACCATCAAGGATTTTTTAATATTTATTGGTGGTATAAATCTGAGGCAGTTTTAGAAATTACTGGAAGAAATTATTTAGTTACACTACAAAAATAATTCAAGTTGTCCTAATAAAAAATTTAAATTGAAGACATACCATTAGAATGATTGTTAAGTAGAAGCAGAAATAATTTAAAAACTGTAATTAGAATGGGGACTCCCCAATATAATTGATTTTGGATGGTTGAATTATTTTAGATTACTTGTCAACTTCTTTCAGTTAAAAGGAATAGTGGACTCAATTAAACTTCTAGCCAATCAAGGAGAAGTTTTATATGTAATTTTTCTTCTTGGAGAGATTTTTTTGCTTCTGTCCAATTGAAATATTTTTTATTTTATTTATTTATGTACGATGAGTAATTAGGTAACTGTGATCAAATTAAATTTTTATTAAGAACATAATTGGTAGTTTATGAGAAACAATTAATTTTTAATGCCATAGATACTTAAAAAAAAACTGAATTTGACTTTTACTTTTACAAGAAGTACTCGAAAGTTTGCAGATCAACTACAATAAAAAAAACTTAAAAGTTCGAATTTTAGAAAATTTTTTACCAACACTCTCACCTGTGTCAACACCTTTAGATCCTTTGTGCAGTTATGTGGCATTATTTTCATTTTATATTCTTGCTGAATTAATTTTTCTGAAAATGGGTGCTAATTTTCTATTGTAGGTATCTTTAATAATTATTATTGTTAGTTATTCAAAGACCAGTTTATTTCTTAAATTACTATTTAAAATTTTCTTTTTGTTTTGTTCTTTTGTTTGTTGAATAAGTATAACTCAATATTTATTTAGTTTTTAAACATTTTGACATGTTTTTCTCATTATGTTGTTCTTACGTAGGTTCATCAAAAATAGGTAGAAACGTATTAAGAAAATTTATTTTTTTTATATAAAAATGGTGCCACATAAACTTAACATTTTTTCATGTAATAGTGATCCAACCTAGAAAACTTTAACATTATGTTGTAAATAGTAAATTTTATTTCAGTTTACAAACATTGTTTGTAAATATTTTATAGAGTTTTATATTGTATAAATGTAAATTTACTTTTGCCTATACTTATTTTATTGTCTAATGCCATTTATTAATTTAGTTTATTCGCCCTAATTTAAGGTCACAAATGCTACTACTCGGTGAAGTCGATCTCTTCACCCCATATACAGTGAAATAATGATTTACATTTGTGTGTTTGTCTCATTTGCAACTTACTACTTACGTTAATAAATATATCAGGTGTGTTTAGATTTGTGCTGCTCGAAAGGTTTTGAGTGTTTCTAAAGGAGAGTTTAGAGTGGAATGTAAATAAATAGAGGATCTTGTACTGATATAGCCGATAGAAAACACTTCATAGTAATAAATAATATCAAATTAGAAATTAATTTTTGTACAGCCATGTTTAGTATACGGAAATAGCAAATTCTAGGTGAAAATAGAAACAGTTTTGGTGTATTTTGTCTGTTACTGTTTCTTTTCATTTGTTCATATTCATGTTAGGTACAATAGTGAAGTATCATCAAAAGACTGCTCCTAAATTTTATTTCTTTTCTTAGTAGTTTGAGCTATTTCTTGTGCCATATAATTTTAAAAATTTTAATTTAGTAGCCTACCGGATGATTTTTTTGTGTGACCATTCGACTTAATTGTATGTTTTACTGATCCCAAAAATGTGAGAGGAATTAGTCTTATTCTACAACATTTTTTGTTTTTATAAACTTTCAAATGTGTTAGGGATCTCGGTCGGTTATAACTTTTAAATTTGTCTTTTTCCTGCAAGGAGGGTTCATTTTTGACGAGGGTTCAAGAAATTTGTCAGGGGACTCGGATAAACAGTGAGTTTGTTTTTTTTTTCTCTTGATTAGAGGATAATTTTGCTGTAATATTAAAGTACTATTTACCTTTATTTTTGGTAAAAATACTGTAAGTAGACAGTTATATGTATTTTTCTCAACTATTGAAAATAGCAAAGAATCATCTGGTAAAGTATAATTATTGTTTTTTTGACTGATATTTCATTTATTTCATTATATTAATTAGAAACAAAATCGATATAATAAGAAAAGCAAGGTACTTAGAATCAGTGGTAAATATGCGATTTTATTGCTGCCTATGTGAAGATTTTCCCTTAAAAAAATGCCAATAATATTCTCCTATTATCATTTTTCATTCTTCCTCAGTTGCTTATCAAAGGTTATTATTTATTAAAAAGAAACACAAAACCCACTAATATTTTGGTATCATTATTTATTTTAGCTAAGTAGGTAATTATTGTTATCTACACAATTTTTCAAACAATCACTTGAAATTAAAGACCCAATTAATTAAGTACCCGAATTATTATGTAGGTACAGTTTAAAATACATTTTTATAAAATAATAATTGTAGATTTAGCTACAAATTCTAAGTAAATTGTTTTTCTGATCTCTTTTTAAATTGATGAATAAAAACTTTAATATTTTATTTTCTGTTAAGCCCCCAATTAATGTAAATTTATAAGTTTTACAATTTCCACATTTTTTAAGTGAAAGCAAAAGGGTCATTATAGATTTTGTGTTTTAGTCTTTATCCATCATTTTGAAAATTAACCAATTCTATTGTGTTCATGATAATGATTCCCATTTTACACGGTGATTAACACTATTTAGTATATAATAACATGTTATATAATGTGCTACTTAAATACTATACTTTGACATTATTTTGTCAAGCCAAGTTTGTTAACTGTATTTGCATTTTATTATTATTATTAATATACCTAGTTGTTAATATATTTCCCAAGGTCCCACTGATATTCCTCTTATTTTATTATGTTGTTTAACTGTTATCATTTATTATAAATATAGAATAAATAATTAAGGAAATTAACGGCTGGTTTTATTTTATTTTTGATGTTTCCTTCCTTACCTACTCTAATAAGAGCACTCTGTATTATAGTTTATAATAGTCAACTTTCTTTTATGGCCTTCATATTATTTTTCATGTCATTCAGTCAAAAAATCAAGGAAACGAACCAAAGATCTAATAAATAGGAAAATAGTTCTTTGCCATTTTTTTTTTCAAAAAGTAAATACAATAATTTTGAAATTTTTTTTCTGATTTTTTATATTTTAGGTTTACTTAATCGGTTTTTTTTAGATTGAATAATATTGGGTGATAAGAAAAAGTTGAGTATGAAAACCTTATTATGATCTAGTAGGCTTTGAGAATTTTTTAAATGCCAGATAAATAGCTCAGGATGACTTATCCATTTAAGCTTACAAAAAGTTTATTTATTGTCTCTAATTTAGCTGACCCTGTATCTCTGCCAGTCCTAGAGACCTATACTAGAATTCGTTTAGTCTGTGCAGTAAATACTTGGAAGCAATTCTCCACGCTCTAGGTGTTCCATAGGCGTGCGCTTCTTTGTTAGAAGCGCTGTCTTTAAAATTGATAAATTCAAATAAAAATTTAAAGTGAAATAATAGATAATAATTTGTAAATTATGCAAAAACCTATACAAATATTTATACAGGGTGAAATTTTTAGAATTAAAACAACTCTCTCGTCAAAATGATTTCAACTACACCAATTGAAATTGTACTCCCTAGCATCAAATTATTTGTCATAACTAAATAACAAAAATTCCACTCACCCGCATAATTTTTTTTTAAACTGGAACAACTGAAATACAATTCACTTGCACACAATTTTTTTGTTTTGATTAATTTTTAATTGTTTTTTTTTTAATTTATTCAATTATCCGAATCACTAAAATCACTTTCCGAAGATATGTCACTTTCGGGGTTAACGTTAATTATTAGTGGATTGACCCGATTGACCGTAACGTCCATTATCGTATCCAAATCCCACATTTTGTCCTCTTCTTTCATTGTATGCCTAATACAATTTTTCCAGGATTCTGCAGATACGTGATTGCTTGAAACATCGAGAAGTAAATCTCGTACGTCATTGATTTTAAAAGTGGAATTATTTTTAGCAACATGATTCTTCACTTGAGCCCAAATCAATTCAATTGGATTGAGTTCACAATTAATGGTATGGTGGCAAACGGTGTACGATGATATTGCGTTCACGAGCCATTTCGTCCACAGCATATTTGATATATTTTTGTTTGTGTGCTCTTGCGAGATTCATAAGTTGAGTTTTCAGCATATTGGCTTCGTGTTCGATATTTTTCCTGGAGAGCCAATCTATTATGTCTCCTTTTCGCCATGCGGTGGTTGGTAAAGCTTCCAAGCGTCTACTGTGATAGGGGGCATTGTCCATTACCACTACTGACCCTGGCTCAAGTCTGCCTAATATTTGTGAAAACCACGTTTCGAACTTCTCCGAATCCATGTCCTCGTGGTAGTCACCCGTCTTTTTGGATTGAAACAACAGCAGTCCGTTTTCCACAAAACCAGAGTCACTTCCGATATGGCAGATTATGAGTCTACTCCCCTTACCTGATGGTGCTTTTAAGCCGGTGGAGAAACCGTCCATGAACGCTTGTTTGCTGCTTTTTATATTCAAGTCTTGCCAAACTTTCGAAACGGTGTGGCCTGCGTTGAGCCACGTTTCATTGGTAAAATAAATTTTCCGTCCATCGCGACGATATTGGCGAAGTTCCTGTAAATACCACACAATAATTTCCTCCTTTTCAATCAGATGACTGTTTCTATCTCTTTTGAGGTACCGAATATTCATTTCACGTAGAGTGCGTAATAAAACAGCGCGTGAAATATTCGGTAAACTATCATCTGAAGCTAAATTTTCAGAGATTTTTTTTAAAGTTGGAATCTCATTTCTAAAAAAATACGAATGGAAGACTCTGCGTATGGCATTTTTTGTATCGTCGTCCAGCTGAATTTTCTTCCTTCCACGTGGTCCTTGATTTTCAACATTCTGGTACACTGTTTGGTCATCTTTGGACATATTTTTTTCTTTAATAATCTTGTACACACTTCTGACACCAACTTTCGTGGTTTCGAAACTGCACAGTTTCACAACGTCATCTTTCAACATATCCGGGTTTCTTTCCTTAAGGCCACGGTACACATTGTCGATGATTTGTTTTTCACCGGAGGAGAAGTTTTTACAAGCAGTGCGAGCACGCTTACGGTTGCCATCTTCGGATGCTGCCATTGTTTATATGCAAATCACATACAATATTAAGTATCACAGCTGTAACAACCACCTTTGATCACACCCACAGAAAGCAATATAATTATTATACTCACTTATAAAATAATTTTAAGATCGGTAATTCAACACCCTTTTACTGTACGAACACCACGACAATGATCTGAAACAGCTTCACACAAGCACGTGGCCCTTTAACGATGCGATGCGACCGCTTCGACTCGGTTCGCATAACTGTATACAAGGGAATTATGGGATTCGTAAGTTATCGGTTGTAGAGTACTTGTAGTGTTTGGGTTTCTCTACTCTTATGAATTATTTCAATGCGCTGTTGCCAGTTGTAAGTTTGCACAAATTTTTAGAAATTTTAATTAGTGTATATGAATGAAATAAATTCAAGTTACACTGTTGTGTACTATAAGTGTACTATGTCACAATTAAATTTTGACCCGAATAGCTTACTTTATGATTAAAAATAAGCGATCCATATAATTTTAGTGTAATAATAAATAACTTCGAATGGGCACATTGGCAACTTTGCTTCCCTCATAAGCCCTTATCGCTTCTTGGAAATTACTGCACAGACTAAACGAATTCTAGTATAGAGATCCTAATGGTGAGAGAGATAACAAAAAAAAAACTATCTAGGTATGCAGGGATTGCAGGGTGGTTGACTTTCCATTCTCCAGCTTGTATTTTCTGAAATATGAAAGATACAAGAAAAGTTGGATTAAAAAAAAAACAAAAAAAATATTATATTCTTTTGTGTATTTACAAAAATACCAGCATGTTTGAAATATAATTTAGGGAATTTGAAGTTTTTTACTTTTTTCCAAATCCATGCACTTTTTCAGTTTTTGGTTTATATCTCAGAAAGGAAGCGTTTTTTCGACAAGTACATTATATACAAAATTAAAGTAGACAAAATTTACTACAATTCTCATTAATTTTGTTTTTTGGGAAGTCTAACCATTCCGCCCCAAAAAAAAAACATTCCCATTGCGTTGGATTTTTGAATTTTTGACTTTTGAATTATAGTTTAGTTTTTTATTAGTTTATTAGTTTATTAGTTTTATTAGTTTTTTTATAGTTTAGTTTAACTATAGTTTTGATTATCTCACCTTCCATGTTTTTTGGATCCTTCGCTGAACACGAATTTGAGGTTTGCTGGCAAAAATTTGTCCCGGATCTATGTTTTTTTTTTTTGCTCTTTTTTGTCCAAATTTTTGCACTTTTTTCAGTTTTTGGTGTATAAATCTCAGAAAGGAAGCATTTTTTTTTTGTCAAGCCCTTTGTATACAAAATTAAACTAGATAAATTTCCTATATTTCTCATACAGAACGTTTTTTTTTGGGAGAGCACGCGTATTTCCAAATCTAGTTTAGAATGGCAAAAAGTGGAAAAAAAACAAAGTTCCAGGCCAAATTTTTACTAGCAAACTTCAAATTCGTGTTAATGATTCAAAAAACCTACAAGGTGAGAAAATCAAAACTAAAGCAGAACCCCATGTAATGGGAATATGTTTTTTTCGCGCGCTCTACCGGCTAAACGGTTATTCTTAAAAAAAACGTTTTTAATGAGAAATGTAGGAAATTTTTTTTACTTTAATTTTTTATAGAATAGACTTGTCGAAAAAACGCTAACTTTATGAGATTTATGCCAAAAAGTACAAAAATGTGGGCAAAAAGTGCATAAAAAATAACAAAGTTCTGAGAAAAATTTCGTGTTCAGTGAGTCAAAAAACATAGAGGAAAATAATAACCTATACCTAGCAATAAAAAACCTACTAAAAATGGTAAGAAATGAAAATTATTTTATAGCCTCTTCAAAATTCAATTCATTTTCTTCCTAGCTTGCTTGGTTTCCGAGCACCTTTTTTTTTGATAGGTTTTGTTAACGACGAACGTATGATCCGGTCGAAGTAGGGCTAAATGGATGCTGCTCGAAGCCAAGATGGTAACGACGAAGCGCCACAAAATGTTTGCGGCAAGGACAAGGATCAAACATTAGGGGGAGGGCGAAGGACCAGGCTAATGCCAAGATTGACTCCTGTCACACAAACTTTTATTATTTAACAGTTATCAGATTCCTGACCTTGACCTTGTACTTGTGTTTTGTTCGACGAGAAAGGGCACTTGTTTGAATTGCGAGATGTTAATAATTATTATTACTTTTCACTTCACTATGCAGGTACGAGTGTTCCACTAATTTATTACAACGATAACGAATGAAATGCTCGCTCGATCTGCGGCACCCTTCGAGTAAGGGACGACGCACGTCTATGAAGGTACGAACGGCACTCTGTCGAGCTCTACTTACTCCGTCTCGATTACAACTCGACTCTCTGTGTGGTCTCTTCGGTCAGATGTCCTCTTCCTTCTTCTTCCCGATGTGTAAAAGGATAGGAAGGGGTAGGAAACGGTCGTGTCTTCGAGGATACGAATCAAATTATTCGACAAGGACGAAATAGGTTTCACTCTAATAAAAGTTTCAAAAAGTCAAATAATCCAAAATTCGCGCGAATTAATAATTAAAATCTTTCAATTTTTCCAACACCGGTTTTTTAGAAAACTATGGTATAATCAATAAAAAAATACAAGTGGAAGTTTTTTTTTTTGGTGGGGAAATTAATCGAGCTTTTTTATTACAAAAAAAGTGTGGTCACCGGTTAACGAGTCATTAGCTAAATAAGCCTTTTTCTACCTAAGAATGGGGGATGCTTCACCCTCTCTGAACTGATTTTTGTCGTTAAATGAAGTATGATACCTCCAATAACAGTTTTTTGATCCAAATTTTTCTGAACTAACTGTGTAGATTACACACAAAAGAAAAGTATTGTTTATTTTTTTCTTTTGCGAGTAATATGGTGAAAAGCGATTCGATCGGCTTGACTTTTTTTGTACCTAAACCAAGCGACTTCTAGTAGAAAAAAAGCCACCGCGATTCCGATACAAATAAAGTAAATAAAGAACGCCATGAAGAGAGGTTCTATTCCCACTGGCTCAAAGTGCGCTCCAGACAAACACTCCGGACGTCTGGCCCTCCAGAAAGCGATTTCCTTCTTTATAATCCCAGCGCTTTCCATCTTGCGAATACTAAAACAATCACATGAACTTTTATCATATTACCGATAAAAGTGATTCCATATTACCTAACTCGAAACATGTTTTTGAATTCTGAATTTTTCTGGATCATCATGGGTAAATGCTCGGTTGGTATAACTTCGATTTCTTCCAATTGGCAGATCTCTTTCGGCTCGTATGTTTTTTCTATGAGGGGATAAACTGCACTGTCTTCGTTGTGATAAGCAAAACCACCCTTTTTTACCTTGGAAACACCACTCGCGGTCGTATCGAAATGCGGATTAGAACTATCCAGCATTATTTTAGTTTTGAAGAAGGAAACGATTTCAGGATCTTTGTTTTGATTGACGAACGTGTAAATGTAAGGGGTGTTCTCGATCGAGCATGTAATTTTCTGCTGTGTCAACTTTCCCAAAGTTTTTATGGGATCTGCTTTGGCGTTTATCAAATTCGCTACGATGATGGACGTATAGTAGTTGAAAAGGATAAACACCATCACCATTAGGATAAAGTATACAAGACGTCCTGCAGCTTTTGGTGGATATAAGGGTACTTCTGTAACAAATCGAATTAGAATTTTTTATTGTCAAGAAGAAGGGTGACTCTATAATACCTTGTTGCATAAAAGCCGATATGGTCACAAGCAGTGCAGTAACCCACTCATAGTTTGCCGTAGATTTCAAAAAATATTTCTCGGTCCAATTAATAATTTTAAAAATCAAAGTGACCAATCCGACCAGAAACAGGCAACAGTACCAAACGCTATCAGTAAATGGTGTCAGAAATTCATTCTTTAACAATGCGTGGTGTCCCAAGTTGCGGAAGAAAACAATTGTTCTAAAAATAGAAAAAAAATTCTAGTCGGCATATTTTATGGTATAGGTTTAAGTACCTACCTGATAGGAAACAGAGGGCATAAAATTCCAACGGCATCCAATCGTCGTTCTTTTAAAAACATTCCTGAACAGCTCAGATCAATTTTGTCTTCATAGGTTAGCTGTGACATTCCGCTATCGGTTCCATTGCCGTATTCGCCAAACCACTTATTACCCAGTGTAAAATTGTTTCTGAAATGCTTGTGGAAATAAGTTTCTCTTATTAAAAAAGGCTCAGAATTTTCGTTTTTTGTCAAGTGAATTGACTCGACTCACCTGAATCCATGAGTTTGCTTTAAATACCTGCACACGGTGTAGGCAAACTTTGTATGAGAAATTAATTCTTTCCTTTTTAAGTCGTTCATATATTCCTCTAAAGTTTCGTTTTCTCGTTTAGAATGCGTCTGAAATGTTTCTGAATGTTACTTCAAAGATCATAAAGCACGCGGTGATTATTAAAAAAGGTGCCAAAAAAGTACCAATAATTTTCTAATGCACGATGGTTTTAAATCTTAGATTTTTTCTATCTGTGGATTTCAGCGCTCAAAGTTTTGTCAATTACATTTTCCTGATAATAAATTAATTTTTTTCCGTCGAGGGACCACCTGATTCAAGATCCCTGCATGTTTCGTTCCATCTTTCTAATTAATAGGGATTCCTCTATAAGCAGGTTATTCCCTTACATGTCCCTTCCAATCACTTCCACTTAGAAATGTACGGCTCTTGTGGCAAATGAAATGAAAGACGATGGGTTGTATACCGTTAATACCTACGGGCAACCAAATCCGAGTTGGGGGCAGACAGCGCCAAGGGTGAAGGGAGAGCCTACCCAACGCCCAACAAAGGTTGACCGTGAGAGATCGTACGACGAAGTCGATTGACAACTATACTGAGCTTATACGAACTAAGGAGATTGAAATTGATCTCTTCCATTAATTACTTGTGCAGTGCAGCATCTGGATGAATCGTAAGTACATAGTTTCTCCATGCTCCTGTTATCCGAATTTATCATACTTATAATTAATAATCTTTATCCTATCATTAAGATACGCCGCGCGTAATTTACGCACCAATTATTATAATTTTTAATCGCCTACACGCAAGCCGGTCATTTTGGGACCGCACACCGCCTTCGCTTTCAGTCACCCATTCTGTCAGGCTGGTCCCCTGTACTGTTACGTACAGCCCCATCATTGGATCCGGACTCATTTTTGACCGTCCGTATATTTCCTCGCGCATGCACTTATTTGTGTTTTGTGGCGCCTTCTTCGCCAATTGATGTAAAGCCGATTCCGTTGATTTTTCTGTTCTTGATGGTCTCGATGGTCTTCATGAAGTGGTCTATTCGCTAGATCCCTTATGTTCGTATCGAGCAGTTTTTTAAAGTCTTCAGTAAAAAGGACAATACATGAGACTCTTTAACATGCAGTACTTTTTTGGCACCGATTAAAAGTAAAAATTGTTACCACGACTCCCATTCTTATAAATAGACTAGTTAAGTTTTTTCTCTGTTCATATAAAGAAAAAGAATCAATTGACAGTTCTCTGGTGGACTCGCTGTAATTCCCGATTTTCGTGATGACGGTTTTACCGCCGTGCCTAAACCCAGGATTGTATAAATCGTATATCAAAAAATACTCATTTATTTCATCGTAAGTTACGGCTCTGACATTGGCGTCCGTTCGAAATCTGATATCGTTGAAAGAATTCATGAAAATGTTTTCATCTGCGTTGGTGAAATCGGTAAGAATCAGCCACTTTTGCCAGTTGGTGAATTGAATAAATTTGCCACTCTGTAAAATAAATGATGTATTTTTGTACAAAAACTTTGCTGCAATAACTTACTTCCAATAGCACTTCGTAAGACTTCTCGCAAGAGAAGTCCAATAAGAAAGAAGAGTTATATTTCTGGCCGCTGTTCAAATTTTCAATGTACTTTTTGGGACGAACTAATGATATTTTATAATTGTTCCCACTTTCTAGATACTTCACGAACCTTACTACATCTACAATGAGTAGGTGTATTAAAAATTTTTGCTAGATTAATGGGAAAAAGTTTGTAAGTGTACTCAGCTATTTCTCAATTTAACACTAACACGAGTAATAACCCAGGTAGCAGAGCTACGTCAATATGACGTCATTTTTTGGTGATCTCCGATGTCGAATGACGAATTTGGTGACGTGAAAATGATGTCTTAATGATGAAGAAATAAGATCAAAGACGTCATTTATTCACGTAAAGATCACGTCAAAACGACTAAAAAACTACCAAATTTTTTCGTTCCAGCTTCTCAACTTGACTTGTTTCAAGTTATTTAAAAAAAATTTCCTTAATTTCGTATCTGTAGTAAAAACAAGTTCTTACGACGACGTTATAAAATGGAGGTCAGATGACGTCTTTTTGACGTCTCCTATTGATTATCTTTAATCACGTCAGATATCGGGACTTGAACGACGTGTTTTCGACGTCACTTATAGGCTGCTGACGTCAGCGACCAATTATCACCAAAACATGACGCTATAATCACGTGTCATCACCTGCCTCTGCTACCTGGGACTACAATCAGTTCCTGTTTCGTTACAATTATTATTATACAAAGCGATTCACAACAACTAAAGAGTTCCACCTTACAAAGACAAAATATAAGTTCCCTTCAAAGTTGGCGACTAAAATTTGCTCTTTCCTAAAAATTTGGATAAAATAAATTTGACAGAGACTAACTCATCCGGCGCCTTTTAGGTCGCTTCCTGCTCTATTTACAGAACTCATTCCCCCTCCCCCTAATTCTCATCCCTAATTAAAGTAACATTCTTTTAGAGAGTATTTTTTTGACTTCATGCAACAAATATAAATGCTACGATAATTTGTTATTATAATCTTACCAGAGTTTTTCCAACAATTTATAATTATCAATGAATTTGTGTGGATTAGTTTCAAATAGGATTCTACCATTTCAGAAACTGGAGTATTTATATAATTATGAAAAGAACACACAAATACCGGCAGTAAAAAGAAAAATAATACCACGCGGGGATACATGTTTTGTACATATATGAAGAACGCTCTGGTTCTGATGCATATGACGCTGTAGACATCGATTCGGTAATAATTTTGATGGTCTATATGTACCAGACTATTATTCCTTTATTCCATATGCAAATTTCTATTCCTTATTTAAGAATTTAAGAGAGGAAAATGATCTAATTGAAATTGCTGTATCATGTCTAATAAGACTAGAGAGTAGTTATAATAGCGGAAGAAAACTTCGATTCGACATACCTATCATGAATGGAAACTCAACCGGAGGGGAAATTCTTATTTCCGGTTCTGCTACTGTGCGTTCTCGAGATATGGCCGTTCAAAGTTGAAAATTAGCCATCTTTTCAGAATTTTTGTTCTCGTTTTGTCATGAAACTGAAGACTTTACGGTCCAGCTGAATTGTTTAACCGACTCGTATGAATGGCAGTCGACTCTGCTCACAAAAAATTACGTCCTATTCTGATGACAACCATTTTTTATGAAAATTTCAACCTGCTGGGGTAGGTATGCAAATTTTTCGATTTTATTAAAAATCTCCCCAGACGATAGAAATTGCGAGAATCTCAGAACTGTAAGAGGTTCTTCTGTAGCTTTCCCCCTCTTCTATATACAGCAGAAATGTCATTTTTCGATCGGACAGTTTCTTTATGAGTCGATTTTTGCAAAGTTCTTACACGCCAGTCAACTTGAACCCTATTTTGCTTTATTTTTCACCGTTTTGGTGTCAAATGCCATACAAATAAAACTGACGATGAAGAACGATGAACGATTTAAAATGCCCAAGCAAATAGTAATTATTCCACAAAATGCAGCACCGAAGCTCGTGATAACAAGATTTTTTTGGTATTGAAAGCTGCATCAACCCTGCAGAGGGATTGATAACTTTTGGAAGATATGAGGGAATAGTTGAAACAATTGGGATTTGCGGATATGTTGGAGGAGGAAGGGGTAAAAAGACCACAGCAGTGATGCAGAAAGCGCCAGTAACGATACGCAATCGATTGTACGACTTTGATAGTCTGTGACGACCCATCGGCGTTAGAAGCTGATATTAAATAATAATAGATTGAAACAGTAAGCGACTTCTATTTTCCAGCGACCGTACCTAGAACATCGAGTTCTGTTCACAGTCCTATAAATCCGTAAATCCCGTTTAACAAACAAACAGTGACCTTAAACGTGTGCAAATGAATTTTTTAAATTCATTAAATGAATAAGGACAGGAGACGCGAATTCCTGATATGTTCAGGAGTGTCACCTGAGATGGAGAGGATACGGTTATTTGCGGAAAATGGCGTAATGAGAGATACTGTTATGAAAAATTGGGTTCACCTAAAGAATACCAGTGATTTCAAGTTTGGATCCATTTGAATATTGTGACAATTAAATTTATGACTTGCAACAAATAAAAATTGTTAGTGATTAGTAATTTTGTAAACGTCAAAAGGGAATTGTTTGGATCGTTTTAAAAAAATTAGTGCATGAAAAAATGAAGGGGGAAGAATGTTTAGATAGCAACGGGAAGAATAATGATGTAGAAGAAATTTAAAAAGTAACTGTCGGAAAAATTAATTAGTTAGAGAGGAGAATTGGAAGAGTAAAGGTCATAAAAAGTAAGAAAGGTGAAAAATGATCTTTTGAAGAACTAAGGAGAATAACAAGAGATAACAACGAAAAATGAATGAATGAGATTGGAATTTAGAGGTGATTGGGAGAAAATAGAAAGAAAAAAGGTGAAAATAATCATTTGTAAGGGGAACGAGAAGCAGCAAGAGTCAGACATTGCCAAAACTTAAAAAGAATGCAGCTAGAACCGTCCAGTATCAACGCGATAGTAAATCCAATTTTTATCTCGACGCGCATCGCCTCGCTTGTCTCGGCGCTTAGTACTGCGTGACCTCTTCACTATGTTTGGCTTCATTACCATACACGATGAAATAAAAGCCGCGTCGCTTACCTCGTCGCTGTGCCTCTAGCCTCGTCGTTCTACTATGTTTTTACCCTTATACTGTGAGAGTTTAATTTATTATGTAATAGTTAATTTTAATTAATATAATAGCATAGTTTTAAATTTTGGGGATCAGAGAGCTTGGAGGTAGGTTTTTTTTTGGAAAATTTTGTGTAAATAAACATTCTGTCAAGTTGTTACAAGTTATAAATTTTACGATTTGTTCAAAATGATTTCAAATTTGGATTCAGGATAAATTTAGAGCAAGATTTTTTTCTATCTGATCTGAACCCACCTGGGAAGAGAGTGCCCTCAAAGAATTATTCAAAATTTTATTTTGTTTATGGTATAAAGCTTTTTTTTTAATAAAAGTAATAATAATAAATTTAGAGAAAGGGGGGAAGACGGAATACCATAACAATAGCTACGCAGGAACGGCAAAGAGAGGAGTGATGAGTAAAGGGACTACTATGGAAACCGCGAAGAGAGAAGAATCTTTGATCGCCTCTCCGCGAATTTTCTCCAAGAGCAAATAAGGATCTTACCTTCCCTCTTGAAATACACCTACCTAAGTACCGTATATCTTTTTTCTTATCTAATCGTGCTTTATTTAACGAGCCCGAGTTATCTGTGCAAGTATAACGCGACGTAGCAGAATTATATAAAAATCGCGACATCGGCCATTTTGGACACTCCTTACCTACACCTATAAGGTCTTCGGATTTTACACGATTCATTTCTTAAAGTGAAAAGCCTCTTTGATTAAAGCGGTTTGAATTACCTCAAACCTAGACAGCAGCTGTGTTTTTAAAATAATCATAATAATAAATTATAATATAATAGTTATTTATTATACAAGAGAAAAAAGTGATAGATTTTAAGCGGAGGGGACAAACACATCGAGAGCTAACATCGCACTTTTTTCTTGTGTGTAATATACAATTTTTTTATACAAAACTGTCTTATTGTACAAAACATACAAAACTGCTAATTCATTTTTTTCCCCCGATAAGATGCAGCGCATATAAAAATATAATTTTTTATTGAATTCAAGGCTTTTTCAACATAGGGATAACCTCGACTAAAATAGTCTAGAAAAGTAGAAACAAGTAAAATAAAGCATCTGGCATCCCACTATATTATATTTAAATTACCACCCTTTTTGTAGGAGAGAGTTTCAGATTAGTTCAGGAATTTGATACCTAATTTGAGCTCTCTATTTTGATGTGTGTGTGAGAAAGATAAGAATCGTGTCTTTTTAAAATTTTATTACCCCGTATCTTGCACCGATATCTTGTCGTTTCTCTTACCTAAAAAACTTTTAACGAAAATAAAATATCATTTTCTTTCTCGCAGCTCCCCCCCACTCTACAAATCTTTAGATAGGAAATCCTGGAGGAGTAAGGAGTAACTCGACAAGGCACTCATGAGGTTGAGGCCGCTAATGCGCCCTTACTTGATCTGATCTACATGCTGCTTCCGCAAGTGAGCTTTCTGTCCCCCAGAAGACAACCCCCAGGTATTTAAGTTGTTAAATCAAGTTGTTAAATTCATTGCTTTTACCTAGGACCTTGAGAAGTGGGGCTGGGGACTCTGTAACTCTTCCCTTCTTTTTAGCGGCAGAAAACTTGAAACTTTTTTGCACGAGGTTGGAATTTTTGCCTGTAAAGTAAACGAGGAGATAATCTGCATACAGACAATAACCCGAATCGGCGACTATCGACAGAGTTGTTGTTATAGCGATAAGGAACAGTGTTGTGCTAATAGTGGAATTCTGAGGGATGAAATTATCTCTGTGTGAAGGCTAGTAAATTTCCAGATCGACCCCATTTCTGTAAGGGAGGTATGACGGACCTCCCTTCAAATATTCCAAAGTTTAACCATTAAACCTGTTTCGTCTTTGTCGAATAATTTGATTCGTATCCTCGAAGACCCGACCGTTTCCTACCCCTTCCTATCATTGTACACATCGGGAAGAAGAAGGAAGAGGACACCTGACCGGAGAGACCACACAGAGAGTCGAGTTGTAACATTGAGACGGAGTAGAGCTCGACAGAGTGCCGTTCGTGCCAGATTCGTTGATGCTGGTGATACCTAGTTCTTTTAATCGAAAAGAAGCGGTATAATAATTAGTGGAACAATCGTAGGTACCTACACAGTGAAGTGAAAAGTAATAATAATTATTAACATCTCGCGATTCAAACAAGTGCTCTGTCTCGTCGGACAAAACACAAGCACAAGGTCAGTAATCTGATAACTGTTAATTAATAAAGTTTGTGTTCCTGTCAAACTTGGCATTAGCCTGGTCCTTCGATTCCCCCCTAAAGTTTAATCTTTGTTGGTGCCCCTGTCTTCACGTGGCGCTTCGTCGTTACCATCTTGGCTTAGAGCCGCATTAATTTAGCCCTTCGACAGGATCATACGTCGTCGTTAGCAAAACCGATGTATTTATAAAACAACAATAATTAGTGGTTGATAAACAGGACACTGCAAGTATAATAATAATAATAATAATGCAAAATAATATTCGAAAAAAGTTTTTCTATTCTGTTTCAAATAACAAAGTTAAGAAAATTGTTTTTATAAATGTAACAGAAATATGCAAAAAATATGAGTCTTTCAAGCAATGTTATTAAAGATTAACAAAAAGTAACAATACTAACTAACGCAAACATTGCAGTTAAAGCTTAATAATGATTATTTTGACCAATACGAAAGTGTTCTCTCCTCCTGTCCTCACAGTACGTTCCATTTTTTCCATTTTGCAATTCATTCATTCCGAACAAGTAAACAAATGAGCACATGATAATATGAATAAAAGCAAAACAAGGTTGGAAATTCCTCCAGCGAGTTTCAATCACGATTGTACGAAATTTTCTTTTTCATTCATTCTTGTACAAATATGTGGAAAAATTAAAACTTTATTCCTTCCGCTATGTGTTCTTTGTTTGTTATATTTGTTTGTTTGCTCTTATGTTTTTTATTTCTACCCATTTAGTTTGATTTGTTTTTTATTCTGACTTTCCTTTACTAATATTATTTTTTGTTTTTCAGTTCTCCTTTTTTCAACAGCACTGTACACTATTTCAGCTAACAAAATTAGAACAGAAAATATAATCAGAATAAAGTACGTAAGAAAAGCCATGAAGATTGGTTCAATACCAACAGGTATAAATTTCATTCCCGAGAAACAAATCGGTTTTCGAGGTTTCCAATACGCAATTTCTTTTCTTATTATCCCCGCAGTTTCCATTTTTCTCAAACTGGAAAAGAAATAAATGCACACAACGCATACAATAATTGAAAAAGAGTTTTTACCTGACTTTAAACATTTTCGTGTACTGAGAGTGTCTTTGTATGACCAAGGGTATGAAGTCAGGGCCTAACAACGTTATCTCCTCCAACTGGCAAATTTGTTCCTGTTCAAATGTTTTCTCAATTAGACTATACGCGGCGGTGTCCTCAGTGTGATAAGCGTATCCTCCTTTCTTTACATTTGCAATTCCAGCAGGAATAGTTTCGAAGTGAGGATTATCTGTTCCCAACTTCACTTTCTTTTCAAAAAATTTTACTGATCCTTGGTTTTGAAGATCCCTCACCACATAATTTATGTACGGAGTCTTTTCGACATAGCAGGCGTATTTAGTTTCGGCCAAGTCTTCAAAGGTTTTGATAGGTTCAGACTTGGTGTTGATCAAAGACGCCACTATCTCTGATGTGTAAAAGTTGTACAAGATGAAGACTAGAGTCATTAGAGTGAAATTTACAATACGTCCGGCTGTTTTTGTCGGATAGCGATGCATTTCTGAAATAAATGGTTACAAATAAGGAAAAAGTTGTTTTATCACTTAATTAATGTTACCTTTTTGCATGAACGCTGTGACTGTGATCAAAAAAGCTGTAACCCACGAGCATTCGGCCGAAGAATTCATGAAAACTCTTTCAAACCAATTGTTGGCTTTAAGGGACACAGAAATAATGAATATGCAAAACAGGCAACTTATCCAAACGGCGTCACTGAAAGGCTTCAAAAATTCATTCTTCAATAAAGCATGGTGCCCCATATTTCGAAAAACGAACATTGACCTGAAAATGTCTCCATGTTTTAATAATATTATCTAAAGCGTATATATAATTAATATTATCCTCATCCAGATTTCTTAATAAAGCCTTCAAAAAGTTGTTTAAGTTGTTTAAAAATAAATAATTGACCAATTATAACTGAGAAGCTGTCTTCAATTTCATCGATCTATAGAGTACCTAGGTCAGTGTCGGTAAAACAGGTACTCTAGCCCTAATGCAGCGCGCCAAGCAGCGCCGTGACATCAGCGACTCTAATGGAAACATTTCGACCAAACAAAGCACGCGGAATTTTCAGCAGTAATTGAGAAAAATGCCTGAATAATAAATAACCTTCGATTAGGCCAATTTTGACACTAATTTAAAAAAAAATTTGAAAGAGAAAGACAATCTAGACTAGAAAGAGAAAGATTTTTTTTTATAATTTCCTACCGTAACGGATAATGTGGTATCAAAATTCCAATGATGTGGAATCTTTCTCCTTTCATCAAGGTACAACTGCAACTAAGATCCACTACATCTTCATAGATAAGCTTGGATACCCCACCGTCTGTACCGTTGGGTAGATTGCCAAAAAAACTGTCAGTTAAAACGAATTTGTTACTGGAAATTTTGAAATAATCGTCAGAATGATTCAAATTGGGAGATACTTACATGATAGGTACTTACGAAAATCCGTGCATTTGCTTTAAATATTTACACATTCGATAAGCAAACTTTGAATGCGAATATAACCTTCTTTCGGCTGGATTTTCCATATAGTCGTCTAAAGATTGATTTTCTGGCTTATGAATCGGCTAAAAAATCAGAATTTTCTAACAATTATTGTATACTGAGATTATAGTATAAAAAATCCAGTGCAAGATCTGCCGTTTTGAAAGAAATTGATTTACCTCGATTCCTATTAGTCAGCGAGGAAAAAATTGTAAGAAAATAAAATGTAGAACTCGAAATTTGCGAAATCTAGAACTCCCCGTAGTTCGTTCCATCCAAAAATAGAGGGTATCGAAGTTGCTAAAAAAAGGAGACCTAAACGAGGGGGGTGAATATCGACTTTATTCCCGCGGAGGCGAGTTTTCAGAGAAGAGTCCTCTCCCCTTTGCTCTGGTCTCTTCTCGTCGATGACCATTGCCTCAATAGGGAGTGTCGACGTCTAGTCGACTTGGTCATTCTGATCAAAGGAAGATCTGAAGCGATCATTTCTAGGGTCCGTTAGAAAGTACTGGAGGTGACTACTTATCAGTGGTGCGAGGATGTAGCATGCCCGGCTTGCTACTATTTTAAAAAAGGATTAATTACCATTTTGTAGGGAAATCTTTATAAGTCTTGAGAATGAGGTATTCGATTGTACAATTTTTAAACATCTCGTCAACAATTGACTGTACAAGAGGAATGAAATCAATACTCGAGTGTAGGAAAAAAATCCAAGCGAGACGAACTATTAAATTGTGCGTAGTTTGAAACTTTTCTTATTCTCGCTTTTTAAATTGTATTTCAGACATAGTAAAAGGTACCTACAGATCTCAAAAAGTTTTCTGAGTATTTTGATATGTAGTTTAGTTAGCTTCGTCCCATATTTAATTTATGGCATCGATAAATAAGAAGAATTAATAAGCGAATTTTAACTATACTAAGGAAGTTCTTAAAATTTTTGTCGGTTATAAATCATACTTAATGGTTTTCTGTTAGAGGTAGAAGCTGTTGGCAGAAGGTGCAATTTTCCCTAAAATAGATTCGAGTCGTAGGACGAACTGGCATGAAAATAGCGGGTAAAGGTGAATCTGAATTAAAATCGTCAATAATGGCGATTGATGGAAATCCTCGGAGAAGAAAGAGATAGAGAAAGGACGCTCATGCAGAGTTTACAGTCAGATCCACAGCGATGGGGCACTTCTGTTTGAACACGGAGATGTGAACATCATGTAGTCGTGTTAGTTTCTACTTATACTTTTATAATTCATAATAAATAATGTAGTTGTCGAGAAGAAAAAAACCCTGGTGAAATGATGTGTCCGTTATAAATTGAGGAATAAATTTTCACGAGTAAGTAGTTCGCTATTTCTATTGGCCGAATTATTTAATAAAACTTTTTTTTTCCATTAAAGGTAGGGTTAGAAGTTCCGGAGTAGAGTAGAAGTTCCAGATTAAGTCCCCAGGATATGTTTTCCTCTCTCCTTTAGGCCCTTTTCTCACTCTCGGTCCAAGTACAGGTGTTGTGGTTGTACAACCCGACGGACATCCGAAGTGCTTTGACAGTGGTCTGCACTCAAAGGACGGAAGATTGCGGGAGGGAGGATTGAATGGAAGTAAAAAATGTAAAGTGAAAAAATGGGACGCAACAGGGTTTGTTTGTTTTTAACCTCGAAATCAACAAGAAGCGTTGAAACTTGAAATATATAAAAAAAAGAAACAATATTGACGCTTACCACTGCAGCCATCCTAAGTAAAACATCTGACAAATTTTTCCGATTTTCATACGAGACACCTTCGAAATCAAGCTCTAGTTTGCTGTCTGTTACTCTGTATTTTCCTGCTACAGAAAGTTTCAACTGTCCACCTCCATCGAATCCCGCGTTAAACATATCATAAAGCAGCAAATCGCCTTTTATATTTTCTTTGACAATAAATTTTACGTCCGAATCGAGACGAAGCTTTACGTTCTTGTAAAGATCTGTCAGCGTTTCAACTTCCTCAACAGACTTGTTGGTAATGATGAGCCACTTTTTCAAGTTGGTGAACTGTGACTGATTTCCTGCCTAAAATTAAGAAATGCAATTTTTGTGGTTGGTAACTTTTTCAAACAAACCATTAGAAGTGCTTCATAAGCATTTTCACAGTTGAAGTCCATCACAAATAATGTGTTTAACCATTGTACTTTTTCAATGTTTCTCATAAAATTTTCAGGACCCATAGTAGAGATTTGATAACGCTTTTCCTTGTTGAGCTGTGCTACTAATTCAATCGAATCTATAATTTTGTTTAATTTTTACATTAAGCAATAAATATTTTATCTGAAATGTCTAATAACAATAACAAACTTTACCTCTACGTGTCCAGCAGGTGACGCACACAATGGCCCTTGCATGAATGCGTTCTAAATATAAAATTATTAAGTTAGATAATGAATTTTCGATATTATGTGAAAATGCGGACATGTGCAATAAAATCATAAATGAGAGTATTTTGTTGCACATTTTCGGGGAATATTCAGGCGAAGTTCGATTTAAAACAAAAACGCGGATAATGCGTGCTACACATGTGAAGAGTGTTTGGATATAATAATTTATTCATGATGATCAGATAAGAAAAAATGCTTTGGTTAATCACAGAAGTTGGATAATCATATTAGGTATTTATATAGCATTAACCTAATTCAAAAAATAGTCACGATAGACGGCATATTAATTTATAATTTGATTACAATTTCTGTTTTTTTTTATACATTCTGATCAACGTTCCAAGGACTACCTAAAGAAGTCATCAGATCGCTTTCGAAAAATGCTTTTTTTGGAAAAAAAAAATCCCCCCTTTGAATTAGGTATTTTTTTTAGTTTGGACGTGGTTTTTGAACGAAATCCTAGCCTCTCAATACTTTTAGCTGCGGCGAATCTGAAAACAAAGTCCGTTTTTGAATTATTAGAGCCATCGTTTCGGGGATATGACTTTTTTAAATTCGTATAACTTTCGATTTTTGTTTTTTTTTTTGGCTCGATTTAGAACACTTCCAGGCTTCGGCGACCCCTAATACCTTATATACAGGCTGTCCGGAAATTATGCGCAAAATATTAAGGGGGTGATTCTACTTGATAAAATATTGCCAAAAGTATCTATAATTTTTTTTTTCGAAAACTCACAAATAAGAAAGTCATAAGCCTTCAAAGTTGTTTTTTTTAAATCAATATTTTTTTATAACTTTTTTTCTAGTGTACAAATTTTCTTCTAATTTGACACACTTGCCACTGATGTTGCATTGCATCCTTGGTCCAAATTACACTTGAATCCCTTGAAATCAAGAGGCCTTAGCTGTCCTTGACCTTCAAAAAAGGCCTATAATTTTTTTCGTAATATTTTTTTCTGAGTTTTGAAGACGCACAATAATTGAAGAACATGTGAACATGAAGAAATATTCGGAAAATGTCTTCTTTGTCTATCACGATAAAATGGCCTGTTTCTGAGTAAAACTGTTTTAAAAATTTGCTTGCACTAAAATTGATCATCATATACTTTATTTTTTATTTAGATGGATTCCACCAAGTCAAAATTCTAGGGGAACGATTGGCAACAAGACTGATTAGGTTGGTTATGGTGATAGTTGTTACTAAAATAGTCACTGGAATAGTTACTAAATTAATTTAGGTTATGTCCATTAGTTGAAATGTCATTTTATTTCAAAATTTCAATCCAAAAAAAAAACTATAAACTCAATTTTTAGAGGTAAATTGGAAAATTTTAGAGACTTGTAGGTGTAAGTACCTTAGCTATTTACTCTTATAAATCTTATGTATGTAGGATTAGACCGATTCCTTCTTAGTTTTATGTAAAAATGTTGAAAATAGAAGAAAATCTATTATTGATAAATAGAAGAGGTACCTACTTACATTATTTAATCATTTTTTAAGAATTTTTCAAGGAATCTGATTAAACAGTATTTTTGCTTAATCTGGAGAAACATCTTTCAATCGCTATTGTTTATAGCATTTGATGATTCCTTCTTTTCTTTCTTTTGAAATAAATTTACTTGCCTGAGCATTTTAATAATTTTGAATTTGATAATTTGGTTTGTTAATTTGACAACTTCAACTTTTCAGTTCCTTCGCGTTTCGCTGTGACTAGAGTGCCGACTCAGGGAGTAGACCTAGTTTTCGCAAAACGTCATTGGATATAGTCAATCCAAGCAACAGTTAAATTTGTCCTCAAAAAACGAATAACTACGAAAAAAGGACTATTTTCAGAGAAAATAAAGTAATTTGAAGTTTTTAATTTGCGTTTTATAACAGTGGAACTTACAACAAGGAAACATGTTTTGCAGGTGACGTCATAGTCTATACCCGAATCGGGGAATGTTGCCGTTACTTTAGTCACAACGTAAATTTTTTTCCAAGGTCGAGAAAACAGGCTACCATCCGACAATATGAAAATTACTGTTTAAAGATTGCACAGGGTACCAACTTGACAGCTGTTTGACAAGTCCATCTAAATAAAAAATAGACTTTAAATTATGATCATTCTGCAACAATACCAAATAATGCTTTGGAAAAAGCTGCAGGGTTGCCTAGGAAACAACACGTTTGCTTTGGATTTAATTTTGACAGCAATTTGATTCCAGTATCTTGTTAAATTGATAAGACAAGATGAATATATTCTTTTAACCATAAAATGGTGCCCGCGTTTGCTTCTTTTTGCAAGTTTTTTGAAATTCATTTGAAATTGAATTTGACATCTTGTAAAAAAAAATTTAAAATTTTATAACTTACAAGTCAATTTATACATATACGAATGTCTCTGTTTTGTATATAACTAGGCAACCCTGCAGCTGTTTCCAAAGCATACTTTGGTTTTGTTGCAGAATGATCATAATTTATGGTGATCAATTTTAGTGCAAGTAAATTTTTAAAACAGTTTTACTCAGAAACAGGCCATTTTATCGTGATAGACAAAGAGGACCTTTTCCGAATATTTCTTCATGTTCTTCAATTGTGCATCTTCAAAACTCAGAAAAAAATATTATACGAAAAAAGTTATAGGCCTTTTTTGAAGGTCAAGGGTAGTTAAGGCCTCTTTATTTCAAGGGATTCAAGTGTAATTTGGACCAAGGATGCAAAGCAATACCAGTGGCAAGTGCGTCAAATTTCAAGAAAATCCGTACACTAGAAAAAAGTTATAAAAAATATTGATTTAAAAAAATCAACTTTGAAGGCTTATAACTTTCTTATTTGTAAGTTTTTGAAATAAATTTATAGACTTTTGGCAATATTTTATCAAGTAGAATCACTCCCTTAATTTTTCGCGCATAATTGCCGGACACCTGTATTACGAATTAGCGTTCCAAAAAGACTTCCAGAAAAAATCAACAGCTCGCTTTCGAAAAATGCTTTTTTGGAAAAAATAACAAAGGGTCCCATTACTCCCTTTGAAAATAAAGAGATCATATTTATTAACATCAAATTGCAGAATTTATCTGGTTCGATTTATTTAAAAATTCCCAAGTGCCGGATGTGAAAACTGACTTACGCTCATAACTCATCTTTTATCGGACTGTCTATCCAACACGGGTTGTCAGATTATGCATATTTTCTATCAAAATTTTTAAAAAGTTTAAGTTTCAAGTTTCGTAATCAAAACAAGAGATAACGTATAACAACGCTGACAGATCCTGTTCCGGAGTTCCTGATTGGTCCAGGGGAGATGTCCCTGGGAAGGACGCTCGAGATTTCCGATTGAAGTCTCTGGATCGGGCTTCCTTCTCAAGTTATCATCGAGGGTGAACATGACTTACAGATGGAAGGGGAGAAAATTATGAGTTTTTTTTTATTCCGGAATCTTGGATATTAAAAAAAAGTTCTCATTCTAACGACGAGAGTAGTAGAGGTCTAGGTCTAGTTGGAGAAGTAGTTTGAATTAGTTAGTAGAGGAATTTCCTGTTTTTTTTTTCCCACTCACCGGCTACAGTTAACGCTACGCAGGACCCCACCCTCGCTTCCTACCACACTAGCGTCACTACAACTGATCGTTCTGCTGTAGCTAAATCAATGACCATACCTAGGATCAATAATCAGTCTCGAAATCCAATTATTATCGGTACCGGGGAAGAAATTTCTGCTAGTACTAAAAATAGCGTCATGAATTTTAAAGCCGCACCACGCCGCCAGTGGTTATACATTGGAAGGGCAGCTCCAGGTTCTACTCCCGACGACGTACTAACATATGTTCGCGATAGATTAGGCATTGAGGACGTCAAATGTGAACAGCTATCAGATAGAGAGGACGTTTGTTCCTTCAAATTGGGCGTTAAAGAGGACATTTTGAAATCACTTCTTGTCCCCGGAAAGTGGCCCCCAAATATCGCAGTAAAAGAGTTTGTTCCAAGAAGGAGACCTAATATGGGAACTTTTCGCCAACGTAGTGAGAAACTGCCCTAGATCTGATGCATCATTGCAACCTAGTTTACCCCACCGTACCTCTTTTTTTTATCAGAACGTTAGAGGATTACGTACCAAGGTTTCCGAGTTTTCAAGGCAACTTCTAGCCACAAACTATGACTTTGTACTACTAACCGAAACATGGCTGAATGAAACTTTTTACAATACAGAACTCTTTGGTAACGGATACCATGTGTTCCGTCATGACCGTAACTACCAAATGCTGGATTGCTCCAGGGGGGGTGGTGCTCTTATTGCTTCACTCACCGAATTTCACAGTGCCGAACTTCCTCATTCGGATAATCCTGCATTTGAGGATGTTTGGGTTCGTGCTAAGGTGGACAAAACTGACCTGATATTATGTTCTGTTTACTTTCCTCCACAAAGTTCCAAATATGCATATGAGTCATTCATAGCGACCCTTGAGGGCTACAAGAGAAGATATACTAGCTCAGAATTTATATTGATGGGTGATTTTAACCTCCCCCATGTTAGGTGGACTGCTGAAGACATGTGCCTTATTCCAGAAAATCTGCCGGATGAAGCATCTGAAACTATTTTAGAAAACATGTGTTACATGGAATTTAACCAAATAAATAAATACTACAACCACCGTGAGAGTTTGTTAGACCTGGTATTCACTGATCATCTCAACACAGAATTAAATATATCAGATTACCCTCTTGGAAACGTCGACCCTTACCATCCTCCGTTGATGTTAACGTTGAATACAACTAGGACTCAAATGTTTGACGCCGCTACAAAAAGTGCATCTTATAACTTCTCGAAGACCGATTATCAAGGCTTGGTGGGATTCCTCAACTCTCAGGATTGGGATGAAGCTCTTAGCTCGAATGAGATCGATGAGGTCCTGCGTGCGTTCTATGATATTTTATGGCGTGGAATCGAGAAATTCACTCCGGTGAGCAGGTGTGTCTTCTCCGATAAGTATCCCTCTTGGTACAGCAAGGAGTGCAAAAAAATCATCAACTTAAAGAATAAATGGTACAGAAAGTTCCAGTCATCCGGCTCACAATCCGATTACGAGCTATACTCAGGCTTCAGAAGAGAATCGAAGCATCTGATTGATCTTTGCTATCTACTATTTATTAGTAAGTCGGAATCTCTTATATCTTCCAACGCAAAACATTTCTGGTCATACATAAGAAATTTGAAATGCGATTCTGGTTTGCCTAAAACTATGATATTTAACGACATGGCTGTAGATAGTGAAACAGATATAGCAAATGCTTTCGCAGATCACTTTGAGTCATGTTACTCCACGCATGTCAGCGTAGATGCCACCTCCGTGTCTGATTTCAGCGATTCATCAAATCATACTATCACTACCCACCACTTTACCACTGAAGAAGTTGAACAGAAGCTTTCTTCTCTGGACGTGAAGAAGGGAGCTGGTCCCGACGGAATACCTCCCCTTGTATTAAAAAGATGTAGCTCAGCATTGGCATATCCAATTCAACAACTATTTCAGATCTCCTTTGATAGTGGGATATTCCCAGATACTTGGAAACTTTCCTCTTTGAAACCAATCTATAAATCCGGTGATAAAGTCAACATCAAGAACTACCGAGGGATATCCAATCTTTCAAGCTTGCCCAAAGTGTTCGAATCCATCATCACCGATGAGCTTTTTTTCAAGTTTAAGCACGTTATTGCTCCTGAACAACATGGCTTTTTTCGGGGTCGTTCAACGGCAACAAATTTGGCAGTTTTTCAACATCACTTAACGGCTGCCTTGGAGCGTGGATGTCAAGTTGACACTGTCTACACCGACATTTCGAAGGCATTTGACAGTATTCCCCGTGAGTTAGTTGCCGCGAAGCTTGAGGCTCTGGGTGTGCACGGTGTTTATTTGAGGTGGATTGTGTCATACCTGTCTGATCGGGTGCAGTGCGTAAAGATCGGTTCCTGTGTCTCTCGGCTAATAAAAGTCACGAGCGGAGTACCGCAGGGCTCACATATTGGCCCGATTATTTTTACTCTATTTATTAATGATGTAGTAAAGTGTCTTAAATATTGTAAGTGTTTGTTGTATGCTGACGACCTTAAGTTATTTTGCAATGTATCCTCTATTCAGGACTGTCTGAATATTCAGGAAGATTTAGAAAGTCTCTCAATGTGGTGTCAGCGTAATTTGCTAAAACTCAATATTGATAAATGTAAGGTGTTGCGCTTCTCAAGAGGATCGAATCCTATAAACTTTATGTACAATCTCAATGGTGCAACTCTTGAAGTAGTTAGTCAATTTAACGATTTAGGTATCACTTTTGATCAGTCTCTGTCATTCATTCCACACATTGATAGCATTGTTTTGAAGGGTTTCCGGATGCTGGGCTTTGTGAGGCGTCATACAACACATGTGAACGACTGCAAAGCTATTGCCATGCTTTACAATTCTTACGTACGTAGTATCTTAGAGTACAATAGTGTAATTTGGTCACCACATTATCAATGTCATATAGATAAACTAGAACGCGTACAGAATAAATATGTCAGGTATTATCTGTGGAAATATAAATTTCCGTATGAGGAGATATCTTACAAAGTCCGGGTGCAACTTGTTGGTATCTCTACACTACAGTTACGAAGAAATCATTCCATGATTTTCTTCCTGCATAAAATTTTGAACAATCTTGTGGACTGTGAGGAGTTGTTGAACAGTCTTACCATACGTATACCGGCTAAACGTACGAGATCGACCAGGTTTTTTGAGATAGCTCATCACCGTACTAATTATGGAGCTAATGACATAATTAGTAGAATGTGCATATTGTATGACGATTCATACCAGCAATTCGATCCATTTAAATCTCCATTTCCCACATTTAAAAGAAACCTAATCACAAGTTACTTCTGACATTTGTTCTATAATACTTTCTTGTATTGACCGGTGTATACCTAATTTTAGTTAAATTTAAGTTTAGTTTAGTACTCATCAAGTTGTGATGTATATAAATGTAAATGTACCAATTGGAATTAATTTTCTGTAGAGTACTTACTTCCTAAATAAATAAATAAAATAAATAAAGTATGATTTATGCATTAGATACTCCAAAAATTAAATTGGAGAAGGATTAATAAATAAGGTGATGGACCCCCCTAAAAATTTATTATGTTACAATTTAAAATTTTCTATATTACAAGAAACCTTTTTTTATTGAGAATGATTTGAACTTTTAATTACTAAGATAGACCAACCCCTGATTTTTGTAGTTGTTAATTTACACCCTTTATAGTAATAAAATTCTCTGAGCCTCCTTTAGCGATATTTTTTTTATTTGCCTACCTAAGTTTCTTGTTTGAACTAAAAATCGATCAGATATTTTTTTATAATTTATTGATTCAGTATTATTGCCCTGATTGCTAACTACCACATTACATAATAGTAGTAGATATCTTATATAAGCAATTGAAATAATAGCTGAGCCATTATGTGAAATGAAAATGATAAGGGAAAATTGCGTAAATATACTTTCAATTATGTTACATTACGAAGATCAATACTTTAATAGTATCTAGTATCTCATGTGATTTTTTTCATTATCTAAGGAGATTATACAGGGTGGAAATTTGTAAAGTGGGTCCTAGGAGTTTAACATGCAAATTCAGTTTTATGCAAATAATTTATTTTTGTTGGATTGTGAAAGTAGCACATAACTTGCTCCTAAATAAGACAGCAGGACCGGTATTTCGTAAACAGACCGGGGATATCTATGTATTTTTATTTTTATTTTCAGTCGATGGAGTCGGACCTGTGTCTTAGGTTGGGTCGGGGTGGGGGGAGGGGGGACACGCTTTTAAAATTTACTGAAAATGAATTTTATCGGAAAAACGGGTATATCTGAGCCGGATTTGATCTGACAAAAAAATTATGGTATCGAAAATTGAAGAGCTTGACTAAACACGGAAGTTCGTTCCGACCTGAACCCTTTAGCTCAACTGGTTTGAGAAATATTGCGATATTAAGGGTGCAAAAATGAATAAAAATTTTACTGACTTTTGCTCGGCAGGTGGTGGAGTTAGGGCGTCATTTTTTGCGAGAGGAAGGGTGCCACTGAGTACTTTGACGGGCCGGAGGGAGGGGGTGGTGGGCCAATTAGGAGGGGAGATATGGGAGTGAGAAGAAAAATACGGAAACGCTCGTAAAAAGTTTATTTATTGACGTACAGAGACCAGGCACCGCTCATTTTCTTTGCTTTTTTATCTATACCCGGTAGTCATGGCAAAAAAAATTTATTTTTGCAAATGCGCGCTTGGCGCGCAGGCGCGAAATTAAAAAAGTCATTTTTTTCTCGCGTTTTTGGGGGTGAAGGAAGGGGGTGGGGAAAAATTTTTTTCACCACTGAACGGCATTTTTTTATCTTTAATTTGAGCCCCACTTGAACCCGATCCGACCATAAATAAAGGCACAACGAACCGGCAAAGTCTAGGCTTTATTGCGGGCGAACGAAGAGGGGTGGAGGGTTCTTGTTAGGCTCATTGAATAGAGAAAACATTTATTTATCTATTTATTTATTTTTTTTTTTTCGTGCGTATCTTGCCCGCGCGCGCGAGTTATACATGAAGATCTCTCTTTAAACCGGGCGAGAAAGATACCCGAGCAGACGTGGGCGGAGTTTACGCTCTCCGCTTGTCTATTATAGACAAAGACAATACTCCGGGCACAGTCACGATCGGCCGGGAACGTTCGCTCGGAATTTATTTTCGAATGCTTGTTCGTCGTACCTCGCTCAATTATATGGATCGATTTTGAAAATTCTAGCTTGCCTTTGATCGCTGAACGATCGGGAATGAAAAACACATCGAGTTACTGTTTTTTCATCTGCTGGCGGGTCGATTTTTCTTACCTTTGGGCCGTTGTTGGCCTTGTTTTTCATTCTCAGTCGCGCTCTCTTATCTTGCTAGCCTTCTATTGTTTTCCCGGGATGACGCGCCGGGTTCACGAAAACAATAGGCAGGTACACAATAGAAAGAGGTGCTACACAAAAGACTGCATCTCGATCTATTCATGGTCAAGCGAGTGCAGCACATGGCTGTTTCAGGTAAGAAAATTATTTCGAGAATGGATGAAAGAGTGTTTTCCAACTTTCTCTAGACTTTGCCGGTTCGTTGTGCTCTTATTTATGGTCGGATCGGGTTCAAGAGAGGCTCAAATTAAAGAAAAAAAATGCCGTTCAGTGGTTAAAAAAAATTTCCCCACCCCCTTCCTCCACTAGTGACATCTTGCAGAATTTTACCTATGCATATTTTTATATTTTTTTAATGTAATTTTAACAACAATCTTGTGACCATGTAGAGAAACAGATTTTTTAGGCGAAAACCGTGCATCGGACTGAAACAAAACAGGTAATCAAATTTGCTTCGAAATGAATGGGGACTTCAAAAATGATTTCTATTTGAACAGAAATCAATGGCGTACCATCAATGTCTACTAAAATATGCAGTTAAAGTTCTGCACGATCGTGCCATCTTCACTAGTGCAAATAAAATGAAACGTGGCACATGAAAAAATGCCCCTTGATGCGTAATACCTGTATACGAAATTTCTTTAAAATATCCAGAGCGGTATTACAGAAATTACGAAAAAATTATTTATTTTAATAAAATTTTACCACCCTGTATCTCAAAAGTTAAGACTTTTAGGACATACGTTCTTATGAACTTTTCTTCTTAAAATGGACCCAAAAATCACCCCCTTAAATATTGACATTCAATTACATAACACCCTGTATAAAAAAATATTAGAATCCCCTCAACTGAAGGCTATCTATAGGATCTTTGGTAACTAGCAGTAGAGCACTTCTATAACAGAATCACCTCAATACCACTAAGTCTGTTCTGGTTTAAAAAAAGTATTGGTTTTCAAGAAACTTCAGAAGCAAAAATAAAATATGATATAGGTATACAGGGTGTGAGAAACTGATAGAATTGGCAGGGTCGCCATGCTATATATAAACTCGGGAGGAGGGTTTAAAACACAGTTGAACGATAACACTTTATCTTTATTAGACCGATATATTACCGGTATTACATACAATTTATTACGGTTAGATATCGCAATATAATAGATGGGTATCTACTTTCTTGGGTAGTGCTTCAGATATTCACTTCTTCAAGCTTGAAGTAATATGTTTGGAATTCTGAAGATTCTCCACAAGTATTATTTTCTTTGCATCATTTTCTCTCTTTTTGAAAGCATTATAAATTATTTCTACCGTTAAAATTAATATCGAACATAAAATCATAATGAAATAGATGAAGAAAGCCATGAAAACAGGTTCTACTTCGACGGGAGAAAATTTCATTCCTGAGAAGCAAATCGGTTTTCTTGCTTTCCAATATGCAATTTCCTTTTTTATTATCCCAGCTGTTTCCATTTTTCTCAAACTGGAAAATAGAGTAAAAATATTATAAATCATGTAATAACGTAAGAGTCACGAGAACGTAAGCACTTAAGTGTTGAAAGTGAGATTGAAAGTCTTCCGAACAAGTGACATCGCATACACTATTTTTTCTACAAATACTGATAAAGGAATGGCGTTTCTAATACTACCAATAAACGGTACAAAGCCAACTTTTTGCATTATAACTCATTTCACTATTAAACATAAATATAAAGGCGAGTCACTTTAATTTGGGCCTCCATTGGGAACTCAGAAATAATTCTAGAAACATTAACTTTCTTACTAAAAAAAAAACTTTTAATCCAGTCAACGAATGGCCCAAAAGGAGGTG
Source organism: Malachius bipustulatus (assembly GCA_910589415.1). Classification (NCBI taxonomy): domain Eukaryota; kingdom Metazoa; phylum Arthropoda; class Insecta; order Coleoptera; family Melyridae; genus Malachius; species Malachius bipustulatus. The sequence goes on from OU342630.1 coordinate 59,979,112, forward strand.
TAGAGTGCGTGTAGAAGTGTATTAGCTATTCCTTCAGAAACTTGTTCAGGGTGATTATGATGTAAATATACCAAAAGTCCTGACGTCCAGGGGGTGAGTCAGTGGGAGAATGAGGAGGAAGGGAAAGGTTTTTGGGTTTCCGCTTATATCTCGAAAACGGTGCACCGCAGGGGAAATTTATCTCATAATAAATTAAAGCTCATTAAATTATCTAAAACTTTTATCTCATAAGCTTTTTCGAATTATCAACCGTTTTCGAGCTACACGTTCTTTCGCTAATGAATATTTTAGATGATATGAAGGAACGATTGATGGAAAATGATTTTTATCGAAAATATGTACTTTTGCGGGGCATGTAACTCAAAAACGGCTGGGAATTGAAAAATCACCGATAGAACAAAAGTTGTAGATAATTTTATTGGCTTTCATTTATTATAGGAAAAGTTTTCCTTACGACGCACCGTTTTTGAGATATAACCGGAAACTCCAAAAAAAGATTTTTGTTCAAAAATATCCACCTTTGTGGAGTGTGTAACTCAAAAACGGCTAAGAATTCAAAAATCACGTATTGAATAAAAGTTGTAGATGATTTTATGGGCTTTTATTTATTATCAGGAAATTTTATTTTACGACGCACCGTTTTTGAGATGTAACCGGAAACTCCAAAAAAATTATTTTTTTTCAAAAATATCCACCTTTGTGGAGCGTGTAACTCAAAAACGGTTAAGAATTCAAAAATCACGTATAGAATAAAAGTTGTAGATGATTTTATGGGCTTTTATTTATTATCAGGAAATTTTTCTTTACAACGCACCGTTTTTGAGATATAACCGGAAACTCCAAAAAAATGATTTTTTTTCAAAAATATCCACCTTTGTGGAGCGTGTAACTCAAAAACGGTTAAGAATTCAAAAATCACGTATAGAATAAAAGTTGTAGATAATTTTATGGGCTTTTATTTATTATCAGGAAATTTTTCTTTACGAAGCACCGTTTTTGAGATATATCCGGAAACTCCAAAAAAAATGATTTTTTTTCAAAAATATCCACCTTTGTGGAGCGTGTAACTCATAAACGGTTAAGAATTCAAAAATCACGTATAGAATAAAAGTTTTAGATAATTTTATGGGCTTTCATTTATTATCAGGAATTTTTTCCTGACGACGCACCGTTTTTGAGATATATCCGGAAACTCCAAAAGTGGGGAAACTGTAAGGTGAAATGATTTGTTTTTTCAAAAATATCCACCTTTGTGGCGCGTATCGTATAACTCAAAAACGGCTGAGAGTTCAAAAATCATGTACAGAATAAAAGTTGTAGATGATTTTGTGGGCTTTCATTTATTATCAGGAAATTTTTCTTTACGACGCACCGTTTTTGAGATATAACCGGAAACCACAAAAGTGGGACCTTAACCCCGCTTCCCCTGCCTCAGTACACCCACTTGGACGTCAGGACTTTTATTGGTACCTCCGTTTACTCACTAAACACCCTGAACAAGATTTTGAATGCTCACGCGCTCTGCAGCTTCTTATTTGAATTATTTGTAGAATGAAGTTGTGTACTTCTGTAAAAACACGCGCGACTCAACAGATCGAACACGCAAGTACTTAATTAAACGAACTAAATGAACACAAACAAACTGGGACATCCTGAAGAGCTGGCAACTGGCGTGTTGTTGCACGTGATGCTTGTTTGTGTTTGCTCGTGTGTGTTATAGCGTGAAAACGCAACTTAATGTTGGGATCGGTATAAACTGAATTGCGCTCTGTTTTCATCATTGTTTTATCTGTTTCTTATATTTTCCAAAAGAAAAATCATCGAAAAAAAATCCTTTATAAGTATAATAATTATTACAAATACAATATCAATCAATATGGAGAAGTAGTAAAGACTTATTTTTTACCTTACTCTAAACAATTTCATGTACTGAGAGCGTCTTTGTATGACCATGGGTACCCACTCCGGTCCTATTACCGTTATCTCCTCCAACTGGCAAATCTGATCCTGTTCAAACGTTTTCTCAATGAGAGGATACGCAGAGCTGTCTTCCGTGTGATAAGCGTACTCTCCTTTTTTCACATTCGCTATGCCGACGGGAATGGTCTCGAAGTGAGGATTGGAAGTTCCAAACATCACCTTCTCCCTAAAAAACTTTTCCGTCATTTCGTTGTTAATATCTTTTACCACGTACAGCATGTAAGGGATATTTTGAATGTAGCATTGCATCTTGGTTTTCCCCAAATTTTCGAAAGTTTTGATTGGTTCAGGTTTGGTATTAATCCCAAACAGCACAAAGTAGTCCTATGGACGTCCAATGGACATCCTTCTATGTACCAACGGACGTCCATAGGACGTCCGTTTTTGTCCTATGGACGTCCATGGGACGTCCACTCAGTGTCCATTTGTCACAACTTTGGACATCCGCAGGATGTCCGTTACCGGACGTCCATAGGATGTCCGTTATCGGACGTCCATAGGATGTCTGTTATCGGACGTCCATAGGGAGTCCGTTATCGGATGTCCACAAAGCATTTGCTGATAAATATCTTAGTGAGGAACAAAAGACAGAAAATATTCGATAAGTCTTGAAATTTAGAGTTTTGAAAAATCCAATAAATGTAGTGATAGGTATAGGGTATATACGGTAATTTTCTGTTTTGAAAACAACGTTGATAAGGGCTAAAGATACAGGAAAATGACTAGGTACTTACCTACTTACGTGTTTCTATCATTAAGTTTTACGTAAAATCTGGTAATTTTCATTGAAAAGTTGTTAATTATATTAGTTAATGATAATATTGATAAACTTAATGAAAATATTCGTTTTTGGATTTTTCACAAACTCTAAAAATTGAAGATTCATCGAATTTCTTTCTTTTGTTCACTGTATAATGCAGATATGTCTTCATCTTCACGCTAGCAGTCTTGAGTTTGATGGGAATGGCGGAAGTCTTTCCTTGGGACGAATTAATGTATAAGGTAGGAATGTGGATTGTATGATAGTGGAAGAATGGAAGATGGGGTGGTTAGCGCGTGCGTACGCACTTGTGCTGCTATTCTCTTCCTGTCTGCGACAGCACGTCATGCGCAATAGTCAAAAACAACTCGATGGACGTCCAATGGACGTACTTTTGTGGACGTACATAGGAAGTCCGTGCGGAGAAGTCCGTAGGACGTCCATTTATTGTCCATGGACCAATGGACGTATAATGGATACTCAACGGACGTCCATAGGACACTCGGTGCTATCTGGGATCAGGGAAGCCACAATGCTGGATGTGTAGTAGTTGTATAGGAGAAAGACGAGAGTCATTAGAGTGAAATAAACGATACGACCTGCTGTTTTTGCTGGATAAAGTGGTAAGTCTGGAAAAAAATATTATGCAATATCAGTGATTAATCGCCTAGAAACTGGTACTCACCTTTCTGGAAGAAGGCTGTAACGGTGACCAGGAAAGCTGTAAACCATGAGTATTCGGTAGTCGACTTCATAAAAATTCTATCGAACCAATTGATAGATTTGAAAGTTATGGTGATAATAACAATGCAGATAAGACAGCTGATCCAGACGGCATCAGTAAATGGCTTCAAGAATTCGTTCTTCAATAAAGCGTGATGGCCCATGTTCCGGAAAATGAACATTGACCTAAAAACTTATGACAATGTTGTATGTTTTTAGAGTAAGTAGTTAAGACTTCGTTGGTGCAATGAGTTTTTACGGCCAATAATTTAATAATTGTATTCTAACGAGAAGATTGAACTAATGCAAAGGCTTCGGATCTATGAAAATGGAATCGAAATGTCTTCTAAAAGTCCTGGCAGTTATTCAAGATGACGATAATTTCATTCTTCTTAATGGCAAAAATACTTATCATAGTGATGGTAATACCTACCTTAAAGGATAGTGGGGCAGCAAAATGCCTATAGTGTCGAATCGTTCCGGTTTCATCAAAGAACTGGTACAACTTAGGTCGGCTGTACCTTCATAGACAAGCTTAGATACTCCACTGTCAGTACCGTTCGGTAAGTCACCGAACCATTTATCAGACAAAATAAATTCATTTCTGGAAATTTTCGAGTTATACATGATTGCTTAAATTTAACAGATCCAGCACACTTACGAAAATCCGTGCATATTTTTCAAATATTTACACATCCTGTAATAAAATTTAGTGTGTGATATGAATTTTGTTTCGGCAGGATTTTCCATGAAATCGTCCAAAGACTGGTTTTCTGGTTTGTGAAGAGGCTGTAAAGTTTTCATTCTTTATTGCATAAAACACTCATTTTTATCGTGTCAGCTAAAGTGGCCATGACCTCACGAATGACATCATCTTTAAATTAACCGAATTTACACAAAACAGGTACAGCCTTGCAAATGATTCGAGGTGGTAAGCTTGAGCGATATAGTCGGATTAATTATTGTCAGTTGGATTTTTATTAATTTATTCCTGACCGCGACTCTAAAACTGGGTAATTGATCCTGTCTTGAAATCTAGCAGTCTCGCAGATGACGTCATTGAGCTGACACGGCCCATAAGAATTCAAGATAACAAATTACCTACCACTGTAGCCATACGTATTAAGACCTCAGTCAGATTTTTCCGTTTCTCATACGATCCCATTGTTAAATCAAGTTCGAGATTGCCATCAGTCGTGTTATATTTTCCCGATATAGAAAATTCCGGTTGTCCTCCTCCGGTGAATCCCGGATTAAATATATCGTACAGTAAATAAAAGGATTTTTTCTTCTCTTTTACAACCATCTTTACGTCAGAGTCTAAACGAAATTTTATGTTTTTGAATAAATCTTTCAAAGTTGCAACTTCATCAGTAGATTTGTCAGTTATGATGAGCCACTTTTTCATGTTTGTGAATTGAGATTGGTTTCCTGCCTAAAAAAAATCATAAACCCATCATAAGATTTAATTGTACTGTATTGGAATCTTTCTACAGACCATTAGAAGGACATTATAAGCTTTTTCACAGCTAAAGTCCAACACAAATAACGTGGTATACCATTGACCTTCTGGTATGTTCATCATGTAATGTTCAGGATCTATTACAGAGATTTGATAAAGTTTCTCATTGTTCAAACGCTTTATTAACTCTGCAGAATCTGCAACATCGCACTTAATATAAAAAATGTATTTTATTTTTTTCATCAACATGTTTTGATAAAAAAATTGAGTAAGAGTCTAGTTCACTCATCCCCGCAAAGTCTAATTCATCACTATGCACTTTCAATCTACGAATTGTTAATTTTTAATGTAATTTTTGTAACTGTGTTTAATTTTATTTTTAGTTGCCAAGTTCTTTAATTTTGTCGTCTTTAACAATTTAAAATTTTAATTTTTCTCCATGAAAATTTCTGCACACCGGGAAGGTGAATAAACAACAGAGGCCCATATGTGGAATTTGAAATACAATAACTTGGGCTTAGTCCCGGAACTTTTATGTGACTCAGTTTTAAAGTTTATTCTGACAAATACAAAGATTCCGCCTTTTTTGCGGAAATAAACATAAAAATATGGTAAGTTTAAAAAAAAAATGATTACCTGACATAGTCCAGCAGATGATACACACGACTGACCTTGCGTAAATTTTTTGCAGGTACAATTCAATCAAGTTAGACAATGAATTTTCAATATTGTATGAAAATGTACTCATGTAATACAGAGAGATAAAAAAGGACAATTTATAGAACATTTTCACAAAAATGTAAATTTGGCTTAGTACCTATCCACTTCAGGAAAATCATAATCAGAGATTGAGCTTATGAATGTGTTAGCCTATATACAAATCTACGAAGGAAAAGCATGAGTTAGTGATGATTTATGCAAAAGGGTAAGTGTACAAACAAAAAAAAAATTGGTTATAATACATAAGGAAATTGATTTAATTCTAAATAATGGTACCTATTTAACTTTAGGTAGGTAATATTTGGACGAATCGAAGGCCATTTATTGAATTATTAAGAAAGGTATCAACCTAAAACTGGTAGAACCCTAGACTACTCCAAAACTTCCGAAACTCAAAAAGCAGCTCAAACAATTAATTACACCCTTTCAGAGTGAAAGGGTGGAGTTATTGAATATAAAATGCGATTATTAAAAAAAATTACCTGTTATTTACTAGAACAAGTTAAGCGATGAACCGCGGATTCCCGGTAAATGATGTATAGGTAAATGATAAACCGTCGAAATGTATTGTTGAGTCTATGGCTAATTTTACGGATATTCTTATAAATGTTGTATGTCTATGATGCCTGCTCTCCTAAATAACTCAGCCAACAGTGAGGTGGTACAAAAAAACAGACACGGCCCTGAACGGGGGACCTCAAAATTCTCGGATCCGGCCTATTTTTAAGTATTTGAGAGGGGAGGGGGCAGCTACTCCCCTGTGAAATTGCAAACCAATCGATGCAACTTTCAGACACAGTGTATTTTCTATAGGCTACTCCCGAAAAATCCCGAAAAAATAACATTTTCCGGAAACGGTTCCCCCTCATTTTCAACAGGCTTTGTGTGGGACCGTGACTGTTTTAATCGAGCTAAATTTCGACTCCCCACGATTTTATCACCTTGATTTTATTCGTCACCTGGTCAGTATACTTGTGCGCGACGTTCTTTTGAAAATGATCGGGATCCTTTCCAGGGAAGTGTTATTTTTTCGTCAATTTCGGGCTTTTTCGGGAACAGACTTGGAAACACTATCACTAACATGTTTGTGTCTGAAAGTTGCATCGATCGAATTGAAATTTCCCAGTGGGGTACCTCGCCCCCCCCCCCCCCCAATTGGTAAATAGTCTTTAAAGACTATACAGTATGTCCCCGGATCGACTTTAAAGAGGAAAAACTTTTTTGTTTTTGATTTCTCAGAAAATTTCACTCCTGATGAACTGGCCTGCTTGATTTCAAATCCCCAAAACAAAAGTTACTTTTTAGGTAACTCAAACGGTTCTTGAGATAATATAATTTTTCTTCAATAATTGGACTTAAATTTTTTTTGGTAATTTTTAAACATAAGCTTGGTACGATGATTTCATTGAAAAACAACACTGACAGCAGTTGTCAAATCTAACAAATCACTTGAACTGCAAATTAATCTACTGTATATGCTATAATGTTGACTTTACAACATTATAGCATTATTATTATTATTATTATTATTATATTATTATCAACATTATAGCATACAGTAGATTTAATTTGCAGTTCAAGTGATTTGTTGGATTTGACAACTGCTGTCAGTGTTGTTTTTCAATGAAATCATCTTACCAAGCTTACGTCTAAAAATTACAAAAAATAATTAAAGTCTAATTATTGAAGAAAAATTACATTATCTCAAGAACCGTTTGAGCTACCTAAAAAGTAACTTTTGTTTTGGGGATTTGAAATCAAGCAGGCCAGATCATCAAGAGTGAAATTTTCTGAGAAATCAAAAACAAAAAAGTTTTTCCTCTTTTAAAGTCGATCCGAGGACATACAGTATATTGAAAAGGGGCAAGATCCCATAATTTTGCCCCCGTTCAGGGCCGTTTTTTTTTGCACTGGGCAAAATTCTGTTGGCATAGGTATTTTGAAGAAGCGTATACGTGCAAAATTTATAGGAACACAGCTTTGCGAAAATAAGCTGAAAAGAGGCTATCCGCCAAAAATATCTTAACAATGAACATCATATTTTCCAGGGGAATTTGCCCTCTTAACAAATGGCCGCCACTAGAGGCATAGAGACCTCACTTTTGTCGCGACTCATTTAGGCAGAGTAATAAGTTCGTCATCTAGTCATAGTGTAAATAAATATCATCTCTGGTTTTTGTACATATTACGGGTACTATTTCGTTGTAGTATTGTCAAAAAATACATTACATTATTTACATTTATTGTATTTTACAGCCTGTTAATAAACATATGACTAAATGTTTAGAACTGGTAACCCTAAAATAATTGCAGTATGAAGAAGAACACTTGGAGTGAGAAACAAGCGTCTGTCACCCGTCAACCGTCAGTTCATTTGTAATGAATGACACATATCAAACTCGTGACACATAACATCTGTTACTGTCATGTTTTTATTATTTGATTTAGTAGTTTCGGGTTTCGGAGAATTGTGTTCGGGTGTTATGATGTTAGTGGCTTTGGCTTATCTAAATTATTACAACTATTGGGTTATTTACAATTTAATTTTATTTTTGTTTTGAATTTCCATTAATTCGAGAACTTGGGTGTGCTAATGACGTTTGTATTATAATTTCATTGCCGTTCACCGCAATAATAAAAACAGATTGTTAAAAATGTTGCACTGATGATACCAAGCAGTTATCAGCAATGCAGACTAGCCAGAGTTTTACGTTTCTGCTTGTTTTGCTTGGACACCTCGGTAAGTCGCAGTAGCTTCTTGCGCTTGTTTACGTTTTGTTACTTGAACGCTTCTTATTTTTTCCAGTCATAGCGAATTGCGAGCATGTAATCATAACTAGCAACACTCCCATTGTGAAGGGATCGACTGCAACATTTGTCGCCACTCTGTACGACGATGACGACCGCCTCGCAACAGACACCTACACTTATAAATGGAAAGACAACGGAATGCCCCCTCATACCCGATCGGTGAGTTCCGTAGCCCTCTTGACCAATTCATGACAACCCTGTTGAGTAAAGACGCTCGGTTAACAGTTTATCGCTTCAGAGTGTTGCCAGGTTTCTAGCTTCTATGGAACTTGGGAGCTCGAAATCCTTGGCTGACTGGGCAGTAGAATGAAATCCGTCAAGGTCCTATCAGAGCTATTGTCTTTGTGCTTGACAGGAATGACAGATTCCCAGTGACAGGTAGTCTCTGAGTACTGTGGTGGTGGTGACACCGTTCGCTCCCACAGAGAGAGACAGAGACAAGATCTCACTGACTAATAATAATTGTAGGAAGCCGGTAGCTCAGAGGGTTGTCCGATTCCTCGTTGGGGCGCTTCCACTTTTATTGAGTCAGATAAATGTGTCTGTCTGATAAAGATAAGAGCTGTCTGTCAAGGAGAAAAAAGAAATACAGATATTTTGGGTCATTATTGAATAGAGCTCTTCAAAATGTGTTTCAATTTCAAAGTAGACACATAATGTTTAAGGTAATTTTTTTTACATTCCAGGCTGACGTAAGCGGTGGTATAGACACCTGGACGGTTCAGTACGATGCGGTTACTTACCCTCAAGGCCCCTACGAAGTACAAGTTGAGGTCATTAAAAATTATTTGATTGTCCATTTCACGGTTGCTTCGTATCGTCTGTACTTCGAAATTACAGGTAAGCTAGAAGCTTTGTTTCCTGGAATTCGTGTATCCCACTCCTGATACCAATGCTATGTAATGCATCATCAATTTTCGCTCTACTGTAATGTAAATAATGAATAGAGAGAGACTGAAAATAATAATTTATTGTCTCATCGTTAGTTGAATAAACTGAAATTTTTTATTTCCCAGAAACCCTAAACGGAGATCTGCAGATGATACAGAAAAACGAAACGAGAAAATCCCACTACGTGTCCAGCAAAGATCCGTTAACCAACGCCGTCGTTCTCAAGGCCACAGACGCCGCTTACATAAAGAACGCCACCACCGTTTTCACGTATTGGTTCATCGATTGCACTTATTACGGTTACACTGACAACATGACATTCGTTAGTAATTTCCCTCTAGCCGGGAAGAAACACGTCATAGAGGCGTTAGTCGTCGCCGATTTTAATCCTCCGCCGCCCACTACAACTGTCGCTCCCACCACAACCACCACCAAGGCCACCACTACTGTAAAACCGAATGTCACTACCACGACCACTGCCACTACTGCAGCCCCTACTAGTAAAACAACACCTAAAATTATCACTAGTACCAGTAGTATACCTCCTATTACTATAAAACCAGGAAATTCAACCCCTGGTGGACTCAAACAAAGGAGTAAAAGAGAGGCGACCATAATCCATGGGAATAATACGACTACTCTGAGTAATTCAACAAAATTGAAAATGATGGTTAATGGATCAATCCTCTCTTATGATGGAAGATTCGGTGCTTTCCCTTTCATCTGCAACAGTTCAAAAGTAGCGTTAGATGTCAATAAAACGTACGGATATTTCTCCAGAAGTGTAATTGTCAAAGGTAAGTGGTTCAACCGAGTCCTGAAGGAATACACCACTTTTTTAATTCCGTTCTTCAGATCCAATAGCCAGTGTGAACGTTAGTGGCAACAACTGGTTACAACACGGCGACATACTGTCTCTGAGCGTTCGTTGTCAGGGCTCGCAAGATTACAAGTATTGCGTGCGGTACCTGGACGGTGATTACAATGTCACCTACAACGAGACCTGCCCTTACTGGGAGGAGCTGGACACCTGCTATTTCCTCATACAGAGGTACTTCATCCAGCCGACCGGGCACACGGTCCTCATTATTATCAAGAATCAAGTTAACAAAGTGGTGACACCAGTTAAAGTCACTGTGTATAATGGTAAGTGATGATTTATAGTTGTTGTTTTTTGTATTAAGTGTTGAGGTACATTTGCCATTTTTTGTCTCCTGTATGCCTTTCAATTTGACTGATAGAACATTCTCGGACATTCTGAAACATTCTAGAACCATTTTAGAAAATACCGAAACATTTTGGAACATGAGGGAACATTCAGGAACATTCTAGAACATCCTCAACTATTCTAAACTATTTTTTAACATTGGGGGAAAAAATTTAGACTCCGAAGAAGGAGAAATACAATCTGCAATTTATCAATCAATACAAAAAGCTCACACTGTTTCAATTGTTGAAACTTTTGAAGTGACCAATTACCCTTGATTGTATCCAACTACTAAATTTTCCTATGGTTATTTAAAAAGGAAATCACTTTAATAACTATTACAATAGAGGTTTCACTATTATATATATAAAAAAAACTGGAACATGCTAGAACATTCTACTACTTTCAAAAGTATTCCAAAACAATCTGAAACATCTGAGACAGCAATCTAGAACATTATCAGATATTCTAGAACATTCTAGAACTATTTTAAAACGTTCAACAGCATTCTTGGACGCTCTAGAACATTCTGAAACATGTCAAAACAAACATTTTTTTAATATTCTTGAATTGAACATTCTAGAACATTCACAACTATTTTAAAGTATTCTTAAACATTCCTAGAACATTCTATAACATTATGGAACAGTCAAAAGCATTTTTGAAAATTTCAAAGTATTTTTTTATCATTCTCGAATATTCTAAAACCTTATGGAACATTCTAGAACATTTGAGAGCATTTTGAATATTCTGATCACATTCTGGAACATTTTATTACATTCACAAGTATTCCAGAACATTCTAGATGATAAGAGACAGCATTCTAGAACATTCTCAAACATTCTGAAATATCCTAGAACGTACCAATACTTTCTGGAACATGCCAAAACATTCTTTGACGTTCTAGACATTTTCTAACATTCTGCACTATTCAAGAACATTCTCGAATGAACATTCCAGAACATACTCAAATCGAACATTCTGAAACATCATAGGATATTTTAAACGATTACATATAGACATCATTCTAGACATTTTTGAATATTCTAGAATATTCTCGAATCAAACATTTTAGAATATCTGAACAAGTTTAGGTAATCCTGTTGTTTAGTCTTCCAAAACACTCCTCACATGCCCATTCCACTTTTTCCACTCGCGTCGCTCACAGCGTTGCTGCATTAAATCAGGTCTTTGGTCAGGGTAGGGTTTTTTTTCCTTTAAATGTCCCTAAAATAAAAAAAAAACCTACCCTGACCAAAGACCTGATTTAATGCAGCAACACTGTGACTGCTGTGAGCGACGCGAGTGGAAAAAGTGGAATGGGCATGTGAGGGGTGTTTTGGAAGACTAAACAACGGTATTACCCAATTTTAAAGTGTTCTTTTACATTTCTAGAACATTCTATTATAGAACATTCTAAACCATTTTTAAAATTTTGAAATATTTTTCAATAGTCTAGAACAGCGGTTCCTAACCTGTGGTCCGCGGACCCCTGGGGGTCCGCGAGCATATGTTTGGAGGTCCGCGGTCCCATACGCATCTATCTTACTTAACTTAAAGCATTAACAAAAATAAATAAATTACCTACGAACCAACCTTCTCATTAATGTTTTTCTACGAAAAAGTTTGTGTTTTTGTTTTTTAATTTAATGAAGGAATACTAAAATATAATACTGTGTCCGAAAATTGCACCTTTTTTTCACTCAGGGGTCCTTGGCATTATGCTTGATTTCCTTGGGGGTCCGCGGCTGAAAAAGATTAGGAACCGCTGGTCTAGAACATTCTTTAATCAAACATTCTGGAACATTCTCAGCATTGGAGAGTATTTTGTAACATTCTGGAACATTCTATAAGGTTAGAGACATCATTGACAGTTTGTACAATGCTCTAGACATTCTCGAACATTCTAGAACGTACTCGAATCGAACATTTTAGAACATCTTAACTATTCTTAAGTATTTTTTTTACATTTCTATGACATTCTATTTTATGAAACAATCTTTTTTTTCAAAATTTCTAAATATTTGATAGCATTCTAAAACATTCTAACATTCTGGAACTTTCTAGAACATTCTCCAACACTCTGGAACTTTCTGAATCTACTAAATTACAGTTAATACCGCTTTTCTTTATTTTTTTTGTTTAAACAATTCAGAAGAGTATTGCTGGTTTAATCTGATTGTAGGTTACTGTGTGAAACCCCCAGACAAACAATTTACCATAGAACAATGTTAATGATTACGTCCCAATTTATTTTTTCTTTCTTTCAGTGAAAAAACAAGCTCAACTATCAGTAATCGTAGTTCCTGTCTCCTTTAGTTTAGCGGCAGTCGTTCTAATTGTATTTGGAGTGGCTTATTACATTCAAAATAGGTCTCGGTAAGTCTCTAAGAAACTAGAGAATATTCTTCACTTTTATGAATAAAACGTTATCTAAAATGGTTTCTATTACAGGTTTATAGTGGAGGTGGCAGATTTCAATTTCGGGCAGACCTACAACGAGCTGGAGTACAAGACGTTCAGGGAGAGATTGCGCGATTCGATCGCGAACGCGTTTACCAGGGCTCCGAGTCCGACGAATTCGGAAGCTCCTGTGTGGCCGCCCGGCCGTAAGTACGGAAGTATGACATGAAGTTGCGTGTGATGGAGACGAACGGGCCAGGTTCGGGGTCGTGTTTCATCGAGAAATGCTGTAATTTTTGTTATGATCACCCGAACCTGGCCTGTTTTTCGTTTTTCATGTGTGGATGGTATTGGTGAGTGATATTATTAATTATTGTATGCCGAAGATAATCTAATCTGTTGTTGTTAGAACTGATATAGTTGGAATATTATTATTTGTTACTCTCACTTTATTGATATATTTAATACAATGACTTATTAATTTATTCGAGAATTTAGTTTTGTAGAGTGTTGTTGGAAATTAGGCCAAAATTTTGCACAAACTGAAAGTTGCAATCGAAAAGAGTAAAGGTAATTTTTTTAGTTTTAGAAATTAGTGCATGGCTTGATCTTTTGCCACTCTGAATGAATACTCTGTTTACTAAATTTTAACATATCTGTAAAGTTGCGATATATTTTTGTGGATAATAATATTGGAACTGGTTTCATACCTATAGTTACTTTAAAAATTTAAGATCTTTTTATCAAGTGGTACTGAGGTTTAAAAGAAATGAAAGTGTGGGGTGGGGGTTGAAATAATAACTAAGAAGTACGTTGATTTTTTTTTTTTGAAAATAGAGTTATGCCGATTCCAAGGTGTAGATCTAATTATATGGTAAAGAAAGTATTACTTTGATTTTCCTATAATTGAAATAACAATAAAAAAAGAAAATGCAAACTAAATTCAACTTTTCTTTATTTTTAAGTCTTGTTTTGTTTAGTTTTGAAGCTTCTTAAAACCACAAATAATTTTCAAGGGTATTATTCCCTGTAGAAAAATTATTATTTTCCAAGTTGGTATGTTAATTTTGTAAATTATTGCTGTCTACCATTTTAAATTCAAAGAACATGTCAATAACATACGATTTACAATAAGTACTAGAGGTAATATTAATATTTCACGTTAATTTTAACAATTATGACAATTATTGTGAGAGTGGAGTATGAATTTTATCGATATCAATGCAAGAAATTGAATAAATCAGGGCATAATACTCGAATTCAGAATTTTCAATTATTTTTTTATCGAATTTGGAACTCGATATCTTTTCATATTATAATCATGCGATTCACTGAAATGCTCTTATACCACAAATGGGCAGTGTACTACCTCTGCATTCAGCGAATTTTGCTCAAAATTATCTCAAAAACTTATCACTTGCAGTTCAAAATTTTTATGATTAGCATTTAGTGTATTTTTTACCTAATATTGGATGTTTTTTGAGTCATTGAGACTGTTTTACATTTTTCTCATCATGTTGCTTTGGATTATTGTTTGTGATAAAAAAAATTGTTCACCAAAATTGTACACAGTGATATTGAACCGGTCAAGTAGATTATGACAAATATTTCTTGAAGTACGAGTACTAACTCTACTCTGACATTTTTGATATTACTGCTCCCCCTATATACATTAATTATTTTTATTGTTTATATACGTTCAGTTTATATTTGCATCATTTAAATCTATGGATACAGTAAATATGTTATTTTTATGTAAAAAGCTTATATGTTCAATATAATTTTATGAATATATTATGTGTTTTTTTTTAATCAACACATCTATCTATTACTGTTGAGGGGGTGGTTGAAATATATTTATTTATTTATTTGTTACTCAAAGCACAAAACAGGATTAGGCATTTATATCCCTTTTTCAGAGCTTATATAAATCGTAAAAATAAAAATAATTCATATGAATAGATGCAAGATTGTCATTTTTCAGGATGCCATTGTATAACCTGTATAACAACTAGCAGGTATCACTTAACCTTTACATCGAAATTCTCAATTTTGTCTAAATATGGAGTGAGATTACCTTATAAATTAGGTTTCAGTATAATTTGACAGTAATTTTCAGTGGTCATAAATAAATATAGGCCATTTTTATATACAGTGTCCGGAAATTACCTATGCGCAAAAAATTAAGGGGGTGATTCTACTTGATGAAATATTACAATTATATTCGTTACAATATTACAATCGATTCGTACAATTTATAATAATTAGTAATTAATACAAATTAAATAGCATTTAATCTAATCGTTTATAGTCAGGATCAGTGTGGCATCTCACCGGACACCACTCACTGGACAAGCCATAGATGGGTTTCACCAAGTCAAAATTCTAGGGGAACACTGAACAATTATTGGCTACAAGACTGATTTATGTTGGTTATGGTGATTCCTATTATTAGAATAGTCACTATATTGATTTAAAGTTTGAAAAAGAGTGTAATAAATAATAAAAATAAATAAAATAAAAAATATATAATGAAACTATAAGTAAATGAACTAAAAATAAGGTAAAATTTTTGAAATATTAAACTACGTTTATTGTTCATAAGGAAATACAACCTGCTGTGATATTATGTAATACAATAAAATTTTGCTGCATTAGTGTATGTCAAACTGAGAAGTCAAATAATTGTGGTTGCAATCCAGGAGATTGTTTCTTTACTTTCACCTATGCCTATGAGAATTTACCAATGAAGCAAAAAAGCTCTGAGTTTTCTTATATGAACAAGAACAACCTACTCTGCAACAATAATTTGCCATTATAACAAATGGCCGCCATTAGAGGCACAAGCTTCACTTTTGTCATCAATGGCTCATGGATGGTCATGAATGAGTGTAGCAGAGTAGAAAGTTCAGCATAGACCCATAGACTCCAACTGCAACCATAGAATATTAAAAAGAGATGAAAATTCAATGCAATGTTGCCATACTTTAAATTTGAAATTATTGCGATTTTACACCATAAAATAGTATTGTTGATTTTTCCAAGTTGTCGCTTATTGTCAAAATATTCATTTCAGGTATTCATGTGTTACGTTTTCTATGAAACTTGGTCTATAAAAAAACTTTTGAAAGTGATTTCACTTATTTAATAAAAGGATTTCTATTCCTCAAAATATCATCTTCAAGGACAAGTTTTATTTTAATGGGAAATTTATTTTCTCACCTGCATATTTGATGAAATCAATTTTGTATACAGGATGTTACTTCAAGGTATGTACTAAATTTAAGAGCATATTCCTGAACAAATTCAAATTTAAGAATTCAGGTTTTCAAGAAACAGGGTGTTATTTTTTAATCAGTTTTTTATTAATTAATATCTCAAACATTATTTTGCTGATATTGTGGAAATTTGGCAGTATTATCGCAAAGAAAAATGTACATTTTAGGATACATGTTTATAATATGGACTACTCTACTTAAAATTGGTCCAGGGAAAGGGCCTTAAATTTAGTAACTCTTTTAGTTTAAGGAATACCTGTAACTAAAATGGGTTACATTACATCTAAATATATGTCACATTTTACTACAAAAATTATTAAAAACATTGCATTGCTTTGAAACTATATTTCAACAGACTATTTCTTACATTATTATATACATAACATGTAACATAGGTTCGCTCTAGTACATACATAATTTAAAATTTGACAAATCAAACAACCAAACACATAATTACATCATAAGGTACAGTAACCAAAAACAATTTGTACCAAATGAAGAACTAGAAAAGACCAACTAATGAAGCTACGCATTCCTCAGCCTTCGCTATGTAACGTTAACACGATGAGCAGTCTTGGGTAGCCTCAAAACTTCGTTGTCTTGAATCGTGACTTCGTGAGGCTGCTGGTGGTAATTATAAACGACGTGCAATAATTTTTCCTCGCCCATGGCCGGATCGTAAAACCCGGGGACCTGACTTTTAGAGCTGGCGTGCATCGTCAGTTTACTATCCTTCACTAAACATTGCAAAGGAATCGTTACATCAATCACTTCGGCCGACTGGTCCGTCTCGTCCTGATTGTTCTGATCGGCCACCGACACCAGCTTTCCATAGAGCGCTTTAACGATAACGAGGCCTCTCTTCGCTTCCTCCTCTTCCTTAATCCGAGAGTAAGTGGCGGTCATCAGTTCCTGGGCCGCTAGCGCCTCTTTGCGCCTCTCTAATAATTTATTGTAGTTGTTCTGTTTCTGTTTCTCGAGCGACTGCGCCTTTTGTTCTTTAAGGAAAGGTTCCACGAAACCCTTTTTAACAACCACGTACACGGCTAATGGTACAACTGTTGCATAAAATATGGGAGCAATCATTAATTCTTCGCACAGATGAATGGGGAAATTGTAAGTTTGATTGACTCGAGTTAACTTAATTTTCAGTTTTACTCCTGTTGGGACACCGCAAGCTACAGAAAACGATAAATTACTATGTTTAGATACTTTTTTCTCTAGACCATACTCCAGGTAACCCCCGAACGTACCCACTTTAACCGATACCCTAAATTTCAGTTCTTGATTCAGCATTTTCCTGGTGTAATTGACCGATAAATATGAGTGAGGGACTCCTACTTGTAGTGAAATATTGTAATGGTTCTTTTCTGTGTCACGTACAATGGACGTTGACACGATCGATCGAATTCCGCCCTGGTACGTCAAATAACCGACTGAGTGTTTGTCGATTTGCACAGCCAACGTCGAGAGCAGTCCAGGTCTGATTCCCTCATCGGTGTACTGAAGGATCACTCCGCCGTTCCAGAAAAACCTTTTGGTGAGCGTTCGGAACCCTTTGAAAGACAGAGCGGGACCGTTGCCGGCTGCGATTTCGACTTCCGTCCAGCTTTTATGCGAGTAAATATGTCTCCAGCTTAGATTCACGCCTCCACCTCCGTTGCCGTTTTGCGTGCGCAACTGACCGGCCAGAGTGCACGTGTCTTTCTGGGTGAGCGGAAAATCCACGGATTGGGAAAACTGCATTGAGGATATCTCGATGTTTGGAAGAGTCGACAGCAAGTCGGGTTCGAAATCTTCAAGAAGATCGTCATCGTAGGGACTGAACAGGTCTGTGGCATTGACGGCTATCGTTATATTGCCACTGGGATTCGTTCTTTGCTGTTTTTTGCGCTCGGCCCTCTCCTCGGCCAGCTGCTCGTATTCGGCGCGGATTTCCGCCGGTGTTTTAGTTCTTTGCACGATTTCCCAGCCCTCAGTTTCCAGCCCTTTTATCCCCAACGAGTCGTATATCGCTCTGCGATGGGGGTCCGATAAGACTTCGTATGCCTTCTTCAGTCGATTGAAGAGTAATTCCGCTTTAGTTTTCAATTCAGGATCTACATGTTTATCGGGATGGTACACTTTGCTGAGCTTTCGGTAAGCGTTATTTATTTCATCTTTGCTCGCATCTTTTGGAACGTTCAAAAAGGAATAAAAATCCTCTTCAATCACATGCTCGTCATCGGAATCGAGATCCATTATTTCTTCAAATTATCACATAAAAAAAGGTATCAATGGATGAAAATTATTAAAACTAGCTTAGAATTTAAGTTTTAAGTTGCGAAGTGAAGTTGGAGTAGAAGTAGAACCCAAATTACAACGGAATTGAAGTAACCGAAAAAAAAAAAGTTAGGTTATTAACAGCAATTGCATTTGATGAATGACATTTCATGACAGAGAACATGTAACATTTTGACAGTAACCAACAATGAACTCTATCTAGTCAATAAAAGGTCATACTAGAGAGGCCAAGCAAAATTCACCAAAATTTTTCATCAACTAATCAACTATTATTGCCTTGAATAAAATGAAGCATGTCGCATGTCTGCCAGAGGTGTGTAAGTGAACTACTCCAGACTCCAATCAATGATCTACAAATCACAGAACAATAAACAAAAACATGACACCTTGCATAATGAACTTTGTTAGAGTAAAGAAACTAACCTGGAACAATAACGCTGCTGAGTACATCGCGTGTGGTGCTGAGTTTCTTACTAATTGCAGTTTGCAGTTTGGCATTGGTTGTATTTCAAGGAGGATGAACAACTCGAGGGATTGTAGGGTATCTGTATTACCGACACTGACCCTTACGAAATTTTACGTTTCGTTCGAGTTTAGGTTTTTGAATGTTCCAATTATCATTTACCATTTTATAATTTCACTTCCAATTAAAGCACAAAAAATAACAAAATTTATGAAGAATGGTGGTCAAAAATGTCATGAATCATAAAAAAGTGATAACTAAGGTAGGTGTTTATAGTAACATACCAGTAATTTCATCACGTTCTTAAATTATTATAGTCATAAATTATTGTTTTTCGCAATATCTTTAATATTTTAATGAAAGTGACAGGAATTGAAATTAAATAATATGACACATGAGAATTTGAACTACAAAAGTTATTTCAGAATTATTTTAGTAAAATGAGCTCAGACATGACTGCAATAGCCATCTCTCTCTTCCAAGGCACTAGTTGATGAAAAATGTTGTGGATTACACGATACAATAAACTTTAAAAGGTAAAATATTACGTAGTTCCTCTCCAAACGTTACGTTGATTAAGATTTAATTTAGGTCACCGGATCTCTAACTGTCACTTTGCACTTTCCCATTTTAGTATGAATAGCATTGAATTTACGAAGTATGGTGTTCTAATTAGTTTATATACTGCGTTTTTATTACCTATATACAAAAAAAACTGTTGAACAATGCGGTGTGCTGTGTACAATTACTATTGTAATAGCGATAAAATACGTATATACAGCAAATGCCAGAGTGTGTTCAAAACATTTTTCAAGCAAGCGATTATGTTCATAATCTAGCTCCGACTACTGTTAGGAATTAGTATATAAAGTGAAGAGATGTCGGCAGATTAAATCTGGAACAATTCTAAAAGAAAATCTTCAGAAAAAATCTCACGCAATGAAAACGAAACTCAAGGAGATATCTTTTATATTAGTTTGCTAGAATAGGCAATTATGTATATGATATTACAAAATATCATATACTAGTAAGCATGCAGTTAAGTACGTTTCATTTTAACCTAAAAACATTGACTTCCGCCTTAAAATACAGGGTGTCTTGCTAAGGTTGGCCATCGGCCATATCTCGGAAACTAATGGGCCTATAACCTCAAAATAAAAAATTTCCAGACATAAGTGATCACGAGAAATTCAATGAAAATATTTTCAAGATGGTCGCACTTCCGGAAATACCGGAAGTTGACACCTACTTCGTTATTTTAACGGAAACACCCTGTAAAATATTATATTTTTTAAATGTCTGAAGAAATCGAATACAGGTGGTTTTCACCATTGGAATTTAGATTGAACAGTTTAGGAGTTATAAAACAAGCGAAAATCGAAAATTTTCAACTTTAAAGCAGTGTAGAACTAGAACGGCTTAAAATATCTAAAAACGGTTTACATGTCCCTATCCTAACTTTTCATGTTTTATCCCACTATGTGGAGTAAATTTTAATACAGGGTGATGAAAATTATCCGATTTTTCATCACCCTGTATTAAAATTTAAACCACATAGTAAGATACTATGTGAAAAGTTAGGATAGGGACATGTAAACCGTTTTTAGATATCTTAAGCCGTTCTAGTTCTACACTGCTTTAAAGTTGAAAATTTTCGATTTTCACTTGTTTATAACTCCTAAACTGCTCAATCTAAATTCCAATGGTGAAAACCACCTGTATTCGATTTCTTCAGACATTTAAAAAATATAATATTTTACAGGGTGTTTCCGTTAAAATAACGAAGTAGGTGTCAACTTCCGGTATTTCCGGAAGTGCGACCATCTTGAAAATATTTTCATTGAATTTCTCGTGATCACTTATGTCTGGAAATTTTTTATTTTGAGGTTATAGGCCCATTAGTTTCCGAGATATGGCCGGTGGCCAGCCTTAAGCAGACACCCTGTATATTCAATGCTTCCGTTAGCGCTTGGATTGCAATCACCATACTGACGTCATGCGCAGCGCGGTCGAGTTTTTAATCTTCTGCACATTCTGACCTTTTTAGTTCTTTAGTCAAAACGAAAATAGAACGATTCTTTTGAGAATCGATAAAATGTATTTCACGTTTCGGTTTCACAGTTTCACGTTAATCACGTTACACAGTTGCCAGTTGCACTGCTGGCGCTGGCACATCCGCATTCCCGCACATCCGGCACATCCCTCCCTATTCATTCGTTCCGTACCGTATCCGTAAAGCGTAAAAAATCTAATAAGTTGAATTGGTTGAAGGTATGAAAAAATAATGAAGTTATTTAATTTTTATCTAATAATTAATTTATTAATAAGTTTTAAACACTAATAAAGCAGAAAACATGAGAAGTTGTGCCCAGCATGAAGAAAACCTTATCAAAACCGAAACAGTTGAAGGTTACAATTTTGATTACTCAAAGGTGAAGTTCGAAAATGAAGAAATTGATCCCAATTGCCACCAGTTGCTCGATCTTAACAATTATCATGGAGAAAGTTTCGCTTCTGTCTCCATTAAAAAGGGACCAGAACCAGAAGACTCCGAATGTGACTTGCAAATCCGAGCACCAGGTGTGCCCTTCAAAGAAGAAGAAATTGATATCGAAGAGCATAAGCCAGGGAGGAAACTGTTGGGAGGGACAATAAGCAGTGCTGGAATGTTTAAAGAGGCATCTGGCTCTTTTGTTGAAATAAATGATGACCAGGCAAAGTATCACTGTGCCCATTGTCCTTATAAAACGAACAGGAGAGATAATTTTATCCCGCATTTTAAACGTAAACACAAACAATGTGCAGAAGTGTTTTGCTGTAATGAGTGCTCGTACAAGACTGGAATGAGGAGAGATTTTGTCCAGCATTTTAAATACAAACATTCGAAAGAAACTGAGCAGGTGTATTTTAAATGTGAGGAATGTTTTTACAAGACAAAAAATTCGAGATATTTGGCTAGACATAGAATAATTAAACATTGTGATGAAGATGCTGCAATGTATAAATGTGAGGAATGTCCTTATGAAAATAGAATTGAGGGCAACTTAGCAAAACATCATCGAAATAAGCATGAAAAAGAAGTTGCCATATATAAATGTGAGGAATGTTCCTTTGAAACGAGATATAAATATGTTTTGCCTCAACACCATAGACTCAAACATGCAAAAGAAGGTAAAGTGTATAAATGTGAGGAATGTTCATTTGAAACAAAACTTAAAAGTTATGTGACCCAACATTATAAAATTAAACATTCTGAAGATACTGCATCAGTGTATAAATGTGAAGAGTGTTCTTATGAAACCAGAATTAAAGGTAATTTCACCACACATCATAGAAATATACATTCAAAAGAAGGTGCTGAAGCGTATAAATGTAAGGAGTGTTCTTACAAAACAAAATATAAACATCATTTGTCTCAACATTATAAAAGTAAACATGCAAAAGAAGCTGAAGTGTATAAATGTAAGGAATGTTCATTTGAAACAAGATATAAATATGTTTTGCCTCGTCATTATAAAAATAAACATTGTGAAGAAACTGAGGTGTATAAATGTGAGGAATGTTCTTTTGAAACAAGATATAAACATGTTTTGCTTCAACATTATAAAGTTAAACATTCTGAAGATGCTTCAGTGTACAAATGTGATGAATGTCCTTATAAAACCAGAATTAGAGCCAAACTTATCGGTCATCACAAAAATAAACATTCTGAAGAAACCGAGGTGTATAAATGTGAAGGATGTTCCTTTGAAACAAGAAGGAAAGATAATTTGACTCAACATTGTAGAAATAAACATTCAGATGATTGTGAAGTGTATAAATGTGAGGAATGTTCCTTTGAATCAAAATATAAATGTTCCTTGACCCGACATTATAAAAATGAACATTCAACAAAATAAGGTGTAAAAATGTTCTTATAAATATAAACTAAACATCAGATTAGAACAAATTTCATTAGGCATTTTAAAGGCACACATAAATAATCTGAAATAATATCTGTGTAAAATAAATGTCCGTAAGATATTATTTAATTTAGGTACATTAAATAAATGAATAAATGTATTTGGTTTTTCTGGTATGGATTTAGATAAATTTGGTCAGGTGATTGGGGTGCCTCTAAAGGACAGATGAATCAGATGAAGGGAATTGAGTAACAGCAAAGCTCAGCCTGAGATCTGTTTTTTGTAATTGTATTCATTGTTCATCGTATCGTGCGATTATACCGTGAAGATCGATTCAAATCGAGGGAGAAAATCGATTTAACAAAAAATATCTAGATCTTCACCAAAGCCCATTATTTTGATTTCAATAACCAAAAAATATAAAGTTTTTCCGTTTTTGGGCGAAATGAAGTATTTGGCGAGTAATATACCTCTGGTTTATGGTATTATAAGTAGTGCTGTATTGTATAATAGTCTGAAGAAGGAGGTACTCAGACAAATAGTGAAATTTGTTTTTTTTTTTAAGTATAGCTGTCAGGAAGAAGGACTAACCAGATTTGTTGTCGATCAAGATAATGATTAACTGATTCAAAAATGTTTCAAATTTTGTAATTTTTGTTAATAATTTTAAATATAAAATTATTAATAAAAGACTTGTAAATTACTTGGAAAAATCTAAATTTTTGTATGAAAATCAATATGGATTCAGGCAAAATAGCGATACAGAACAGAATAAGTATTAGATATTGTTTCAAACATTCAAATTCAATTAGATAATGGCTAATGTGGGGTTCTATCATTAGATTTATGTAAAGCTTTTGATACAATTAATCACGAAATATTAATCACAAAATTAACAAATTTAGGAATAAGAGGCACTGCATTAGCGTGGTTTCAAAATTATCTTTCAGAAAGACAACAATATGTTTATAATAATACTATTTCCTCTAATTATAACAAAATTTTATGTGGAGTGCCACAAGGATCAGTTTTGGGACCAACACTATTTTTAATATACATCAATTCAATATCAAAAATAAAACTGAAGGGATCTCTAAAATTATATGCTGATGACACTACTATATTTTATTTTGGTAAAAAATTTCAAGATATTCGTGAAAGTATGATATATCTGATTTGAATATTTTATTTGAATGGTTAAAATTTAATAAATTATCGTTAAATGTTTCAAAATCAAATTTTATGTACATTGATAAAGGAAATTTACCAAATGATCCAGATCCACTCATCCTAAACAATAACAATATAATAAACTATAAAAAGGTTATAACATTTTTCTGTCTCCATATTGACGAAACCTTAAGCTGGAAATTTCATATCGAAAAATTAAAAGTAAAAATTTCACCGTTTGTGGCAATTTTATTTAAAATAAGATATTATTTAGACACAAAAATATTGAAAATAATGTATTTTGCATTCATTTACTCAAACTTACAATACTTAGCATCTGTTTGGGGAACTGCTTGTGATGTAAATCTTAAACGACTAAAAACACTTCAAAATAAAGCAATAAAATGTATTTACAATTTACCATACTGGAACCAACAACTAATCTATATAAACCAAAAAAATTATTTGATTTAAACCACATTTATAAATACAAAATTTGCTGCTTTATTTTTAACTTATTAAGGAAAAATAAACATACAAATATTATTTTCAATCAAAATTCACAAAATTATAATTATAACACAAGACAGCGAGATCATTTATCATTAATAAATATAAAATCTAATTTTGGCAAAAAATCGATTTATTTTCAAGGATTTCAAATTTATAATAATTTACCACAAACTATAAAAAAAGTGCAATCATTAAAAAATTTTAAAGTAAAAACTAAAGAAAATTTTTGGGTTCAGCAAATTAAAACATAGAAAATAAACCATTTCTTTGTTTTGTTATAGTGTTATGATGCTTATTCTTATTAGTGTTTTCTTATTTTTTGTTATTATTATTGATCTTGTGTTACTTACTGTTAATTTTATTAGAAAATTATTTCATAGGTTCCTGATATAAACTTTATGTTTCTAAGGACCACAAATAAAAAAATAAAAAAAAAATAATAATAATAAAATAATAATTAATCGTAAATTCCATTATATTGTTCCATTTATTGCCCTTTTTCCTTTTTCATATATATATATATATATAATCAATAACACAATTACCATTAAGTACATGGTGTAGTGCGTAACATAAATACATTTCATTCTTAACAAATAAATAAAATAAAATATACAAAATCCATAAATACTAGGTAGGTACAAATATCTTCAACCCAATAAACACATTAATAAACTAAATAAACATCCACTTATTCTTCACTCCTATTGTTCCTTCTATTTCTCCTTCTATTTCTATTTCATGTGTACAAATTCTGCCCATTCCCTCTTATTCTCTACCATTTTGCACGCTTCTCTCCAAGTTTTTCCCTTCTTTAATAATATCTCTCCTATAACTCCATTCCACTTTAATTTAGGTCTTCCTCTCTTCTGTTTTCCTACAGTCTTCGCTTCCCACACTCTTTTCACTGGTCTTCCTTCGTTCATTCTCCTCAGATGACCCCACCAGCTCAGCTGTCTCTTTTCTATAAATTCAATAGTTGATACTATCTCCAGTTCTTCTCTTATTCTTGTGTTCTTCATCTTGTCTAATTTCGTTACTCCTCTGACTCTTAGGTATTTCATTTCAACTGCTTGTATCTTGCTCTTCTGTTTTGTATTCAGCACCCATGACTCGCATCCGAACGTCAAAATTGGTCTGTATATCGTCTTGAAAACCTTCATTTTTGTCTTTCTGTCTATTTCTCTTTTGCCAATAAATGCTTTGTTCATTGTGTAATACAGTCTCATGGTTTTCTCTTTCCTTTTTCATTATAAATATAAATGTTAAGCGGTAAGAAGCAAGCACAGCAGAGTTAAAGAGCTTTAAAAAAGTGACCTTGTATAAATGTTGCCAAAAGAAGTTTTATAAATATGTATGAATATTTAAATTTTCCCGCGACTCAATCATATAAAGTAACAAGCAACGTTTGGCAACATCGCGGTATGGGCTTATACATTTAACATTTAGCCACTCAGCTCCTCAAATCACCGGTCAAAACATAAGAAATCGGTTCTTTTGAGAATCGATTTAAGATTTAGTTCGCAGTTCCGCGATTCGTTGCTGTTGACTAGTTGTTGACTACTTCACTACTTTTGACCGTTGCTTGTTGCTAGTCTTCTGTGGTGTTGCTAGTTGCTACTGTCATTGTTGCAGTGATGACCGTTGTACATTAACATTCCTATTCATTCATGCCCTAACTAAATCTATGAATAATTGAATAATTAGTTGAAGTTATAAAATGAAGAATGAAGTTATTTAATTTATATCTAATACCTAGTTATTTTATTAACGAATATTATTACTTTTAAACACTAATAAAGCAGGCAACATGAGTTCGGAAGAAGCGAACTGTTGTGCTCAACATGAAGAAAGCCTTATCAAAACCGAAACAGTTGAAGGTTACAATTTGGATTGCTCAAAGTTGAAGTGGGAAAATGAACAAATTGATCTCAATTGCCACCAGTTGCCACCAGATCTCAACAATTATCAAGGAGACAGTTTCGCTTCTGTCTCGATTAAAAAGGAACCAGAACCAGAAGACTCCAAATGTGACTTGCACATGAGAGCAGAAGGTGTGCCTAATAAAGAAGAAGAAATTGACATGGAAGAGCATAAGCCAGGATGGAAACTGTTGAGAGGGACAAGCAGTGCTGGAATGTTTAAAGAGGGACCTGGCTCTTTTGTTGAAAATAATGATGACCAGGCAAAGTATAACTGTGCCCATTGCCCTTATAAAACGAACTCTCGATTTAATTTCTCTTCACATTATAATCGTAAACACAGAGAATGTACAGAAGTGTATCGCTGTAATCATTGTCTGTTCAAGACTAGAATGAGGGGAGACTTTGTCCAGCATTTTAAATGCAAACATTCAAAAGAAGCTGAGGTGTATAAATGTGAGGAATGTTCATATGAAACGAGACACAAATGGTATTTGACCAAACATTTTAAATGGAAACATACAAAAGCAGCTGAAGTCTTTAAATGTGAGGAGTGTTCGTATGAAACCAGATTTAAAGGCAATTTGACCACTCATCATACAAATAAGCATGAAAAAGAAGTTGCAATGTATAAATGTGAGGAATGTTCATTTGAAACGAAACTTAAAAATCCTTTGATCCGACATTATAAAATTAAACATTCTGATGAATCAGAAGTGTATAAATGTGAGGAATGTTCTTATCAAACAAGATATAAGCATGTTTTGACTCGACATCATAAAAGTAAACATTCTGAAGAAGCAGAAGTGTATAAATGTGAGGAATGTTCCTTTGAAT
Source organism: Malachius bipustulatus (assembly GCA_910589415.1). Classification (NCBI taxonomy): domain Eukaryota; kingdom Metazoa; phylum Arthropoda; class Insecta; order Coleoptera; family Melyridae; genus Malachius; species Malachius bipustulatus. The sequence goes on from OU342630.1 coordinate 60,006,437, forward strand.
CAAAATATAAATGTTCCTTGACACGACATTATAAAAATGAACATTCAACAAAATAAGAAGCTAAGGTGTAAATGTTCTTTCTTATAAACTAAACATAAGAAGTAATTTCATTAGGCCTTATAAAGGCAATCACAAATAATCTGTGTGAAGTAAATGTCTGTAAGAAATTATTTTAAATGTATAGGTATTTGGTTTTCCTGGTATGGATTTAGATAAATTTGGCCAAAACCTCCATTGAATTCTACACCGAATTTTACAATAATTATTATTATTAGTGAAAATAAAATTAATTTATTAATTTCATGTTGCTATTAAATAAACCCATTATCTTGACACTTTATCTCATTTTTGTAGAGTTTGCAGTTTGCACATAATATTTTCCCCCACTTTCACGCTTGCGGCAAAATCATAATTATGTAGTCTTTTTTTCATAATTTTTTGATTCTGAAAAGCATTCGATTCTGTCGACCCGATTCATCTACTCTGTCGATTCGATTGCGTTAGAACAGAATCGATTCGGCATCAAATCACCTACCCCACCGGTCAAAACAAATATCGAGAGTCAAAACGTCGGACTCGGAATTCTCAACTGACTTCGAATCGATTTAAGATTTAATTCGCAGTTGGGCAGTTGCACATGCCCATTCATTCGTTCCGTAAATAAGTTGAAGGTTGAAGTTATGAAAGGAAGAATGAAGTCAAGTCAGAGCTAGGGGGGCACGAGTATTGCAAAGGATACTCGTAAATAATTGGAGTACGAATACCTACTCGAGAAATGTACTCGTAAGCACGATACACATATACACGGTATGCCGATTGCTGTTACTATTTTTTGGTCATTACTGCGCAATGACGTCATGTGGACGGATTTTGACTTAAAAACATTAATTGCGGCGAGGCTGCTTATAAAATAAATGTCAAATTATATCGCTTCCATCCTTTCTTGTTTGTGTTTTTCTTTGTGCTAGCTCTATTACAGAAAAATCTTTATTTTTTTTTTCGAAAAAGTAGAATGAAATTTTTACAATTTTTTTTTTAATGTTATTGATATTTGATTTTCATGATTTTTTTGTACGAAACGACATAGAAAACCAATATGGCTCCTATAAGAAAAACAAAAGTTGACTATGAAAACTCTGAGATTTAGTTGGCCGTGAAAATTTTTAAAACGTTAAATGGATAGCTGTTGCCGACTTATGCAAGCTTACAAAGAATTATTTATTTATTCCTGACAATAAAAAAGATATGAGCAATCTCATGTGTAGTCTTCCAGCCGCATGACGTCAGAAGACCGGTACGCAGCCTGCATAGACATAATCTTTTGTCTGGTTTGGCACAGCCACAGGTCCACGACTATATACCCGTGAAAACATGAGTAACATTACAAGTAGTGTTAGTGTTACTCATGATAAAAATTCACAAGAAACAAGGTCTCGTTCCTCGACCTTGGCCTGCCGGCGGCGTCGGGCCTTCGGCCCTCCATGACGGGCCTTCGGCCCGGTTTGTCAGTAGATCCCCGTCAAAGTTAGAATTTTTGATGTTTTTTTCGTGTTACCTTTTTTTCTATGTCGCTACACGGCACTGTGATCAGTAGATTCCGCGTCGTAGTTAAAATCTGCCATTCATCTCTTTTTGTGTTATTTTTTTCTATATCGCTCCTGAAGGACCAATATGGGAAGTTCCGAGCCCGCGCGTAGAAGTTAGATTCGCGTCAAAGTTAATCACGCATTAGTTTGACAGTTCAAGTTGGTCGTAAAAGAGAGAACAGGTCGCGAGAAGAGTTTTTTTGACAGCTGTCAAATATGTCAATGCGGTCTGTGGAATCAACAAAATGCCGAAATGAGTTTTGTTGAAAAGAGAAACAATTTTTTTAAATGCTCTTGATTTTGACATTTAAAAAATGACAGTTTTAATTTTAATTTCGCAATTTTCTCAAATGAGAGTCGTAACCTGAAGTCTCTTCTTTACGTCAAAATTAATAAATGGTCGACATTTTGATTTTAAAAATTGAAAAAAATTATTTCGTGTGTTCGAAACACCCGTTTTCCCCTATATTACTATGTAATTTGATATTTGAACGCCATTTTCTCCGAAACTATGCAAGAAAACGAAAAAGGCTCTTCGGTTCTAGATTTGCAATCACTTCATGATGCCCTTTTGTGAATTTCAGCCGTTTTTATTTTTATTTTATTTTTTTTTTAAATCGAGGGGTGTGGGCCTATCGATTTGCTTCATCGCAGATTGTTTCGTCTTTTTCTCTGAAACGCTGCAACTTTTTGACGGACGGTATTTTCCGATCGACAGAGTTCGTCGATAAGAAGCGTAACGTGAAATTGCGATCGCGAAATTTTTTTAAATGGCCGCTGCAGACGCTTTTGAAAATGTTCAGAAAAACAAATTTTTAATCTACTTTGGCGGCTTACAGCTGACAGACGGTTGTCTCGATTGCAGCAAAACGTTGCATTTTGGAAGAGCAATTTCTTAGCTACACGCCGATACTTTTGCGATGTTCCCCCGACCCAAGCAGCCAAAGTTACGTTACAAAATGTGCGAGCGGAACAATTTTCCGTTTAAAATCTCGACCATTTCAATGAAAATCAAAGCAAAATCAATGAAAATCATCTATAGTTCGGAATTTTTTTTCTCGGCAATTTTCGTACATCGGGATTCGGGGATCATTTTTGCGGGGTTGTGGAAGAGTTGCTCTGTCGGAATTTTCAATTTTCGTTGCTTAAATTTTCAAAATGGCGGCGCTGTGATTTTTAGAAAATGGCCGATTTTTGATGGTGATATCTCAACTTTGGCTGTTAAAAAGTCCCAGTTTAGATTTTTTTTCGAGTTTTTTTCAAAACCACGTACTAAATAATGGTAATGCCTTTATTTTGAAATTTCAAAAAAAAAAATTGGATCGAGACTTTTAACGTCACTACGATTTTTGTTGTTGGAAAAAATTACTCTTATTCGGAGTTTTCAAGTTTGACATTTTTTAAGTGACATTTTCGAATTCGCTGTTATTTTTTCACCATAGCCAGAAGAGAATCGCATGTAATGCCTTTATTTTGATACCGCCAAAAATAGTTCAATCACGATTTATACCGTCACTATAATGACATTTGGTAAAAAGAAAAACAATTTTTCTCAATATTCATGAATTTGACGTTTTAAAAAAATGACAGTTGCAGTTATCCGGGATAGCTCTTGCACCAATATGTTATTGCTGCACATTTCACCTTTACGACGATACCAAAATCTGGCCGCCATCTTGATCCTTCGATTTTAATTAAGTTTTTTCGTGTGCAAAAACTCACGTTTTTTCAACTTTTAGATTTTGACGTTTCAAATGTGACAGTTCGATTTGGTTTTTCGAAAATATTTCAGCGGATTGTAGTGACCGGGAGTCTTTTCGTTACGTTAAAAATACAAAATGGCCGCCATCTTGATTCTTCGAATCGGAAAAAATTATTTCCTTCGGTGGCGTTTACGAAATTTCCGCATACGTAATATGACATTACGTTCTTTACTCTATTTTTCACGGTGAATTTTTCAAATTTTGAAAATAATTATCAGTCCAAATTATTAGTGAAAGACTAATTGTACATCGTAATTATCATTGTAAAAACAATTATTTACAAAATGCATAAGAAAAAACAGAAATTAATGCATTTTCCGAACAGGAACCGCGCATTCATCATGATTACCTATTTATACCTACCGGACCATTATAATTATTATACTAGCGGGGGAACGAACGACCGAGCCAGCGCTCCGGCAGGTCAAGACACGCGCCGTGCCCGGTGAATCGCCGGAACGTATTATCGAAAATTTAAAAAAAAATTCATATCTTCGTTATTAAATGACCAATGTGGATAATTTTTTCACAATCATTTACGTTAATTAATTGTCGTTGCGACTGTCCTTTTAATTTTTCCAATCGTGCATGAAGAAGAAGACAAAAAAAATAACAAAGAATTAATTTTTCGATTTTTTAATAAAAATAAAAGTGGTAGGTAATTTTCGAGCAGCGAGGAAAATTTTTATTTTTCGTTTAAAGTACCAACATAATCGAGATCAAATGAAGCCGAAACTTCAAATTATGTGTTGAAGAAAAAAAAATTAAAAAAGAATTCACGATTAACAAAATACAGGAAGATCCAAATGACCGGGCGGTAAATAGTCGAAATGACCCACCGAAGTTTTTCCTGATTTTGACAATTTTCCAACAGTTTAGGAAAAAAACTATATCTATTTTTTTTGTAGATAAAGGACGTCTCTATCATAGAGCTTTGTTATTTTTTCGATCGGTCGACAATATTTCGAAAAAAATTCAAAAGCATGCGTTAAATAGTAGCATTTGATCAATTGTTGTTTTAAAGAAACGATTCCCGCTCAAAAACCGGGAATTTTTCGGGAAAATGTTTCATATAATAAAATAGCATTTAAAGAACTATTCAAAAAAGGTCTGATTCGATTTTTCTCTAGGATGCACCGTTTTTGAATAAAAATTTTTTTTGTAATTTTTTGAAAAAATGACAGACTTTTTTGTTTTTTTGAATAAGTCGGTTTTGGTAACATTTCACGTAAAAATAATGATTATCTTTTTTGTAGGCAATGAACGACTCTATCTCACTGTTTTGCTGTTTTTTCGATTGGTCGAATAAATTTTGAAAAAAATTCGAAAAAATCGAAAAATCATGCGAAAAAAGTATGTTCCATTTTTTGATGGCCGATTACCGCTCACCTAATTATTTTTTCGAAAAATGATTTCTACAAAGTTTGTACGTCCATTCTTTCCCTAAGTAACTGCAGTAGCAGAATCTCTCCGCGATGTACCGTTACCGAGAAAAAGTCCTATATGTGGGACGTTACAAAAAAAAGTACGGCCCTGAAAGAGGGCCTTAAAATTCTCGAATCCGGCCCATTTTCAATAGGTCGTATTTGGGGTTCCCGAGCTTCGTCCCTACCAAGTTTCATCCCGATCGGTGCAACTTTCGGACACTTAGAGTGTTTCCTAGGTCGTTCCCGAAAAAACCCGAAATTCCCGAAAAAAATACTCTTCCCGATAACGGATCCCGCTCATTTTCAATAGGCATCGTGGGACCGTGCGCCTCTTCAATCGAGCCAAATTTCAACTTTCTACGACGAAAAATGGCGCCTCTAGAGTGTTTCCTAGCAAAACGCACAGATACACAGACAGACATTTTTCCACTGCAGGGGCGCGTATAGTTCCTCGAACATCGGCTACGCCGGTCTCGGAACAACAAGGTCTCGCTTCCTCGACCTTGGCCTGCCGGCGGCGTCGGGCCTTCGGCCCTCCATGACGGGCCTTCGGCCCGGTTTGTCAGTAGATCCCCGTCAAAGTTAGAATTTTTCATGTTTTTTTTTCGTGTTACCTTTTTTTCTATGTCGCTACACGGCACTGTGATCAGTAGATTCCGCGTCGTAGTTAAAATCTGCCATTCATCTCTTTTTGTGTTATTTTTTTCTATATCGCTCCTGAAGGACCAATATGGGAACTTCCGAGATCGCGCGTAAAAGTTAGATTCGCGTCAAAGTTAGTCACGCGTTAGTTTGACAGTTCAAGTTGGTCGTGAAAGAGAGAACAGGTCGCGAGAAGCACGGAATTTTCTTCGACAGCTGTCAAATATGTCAATTCGGTCTGTGGAATCAACAAAATGCCGAAATGAGTTTTGTTGAAAAGAGAAACAATTCTTTTAAATGCTCTTGATTTTGACATTTAAAAAATGACAGTTTTAATTTTAATTTCGCAATTTTCTCAAATGAGAGTCGTAACCTGAAGTCTCTTCTTTACGTCAAAATTAAAAAAGGCCGCCATTTTGATTCTCAAAATTCAAAAAAAATTATTTCGTGTGTTCGAAACACCCATTTTCCACTATATTACTATGTAATTTGATATTTGAACGCCATTTTCTCCGAAACTATGCAAGAAAACGAAAAAGGCTCTTCGGTTCTAGATTTGCAATCACCTCATGATGCCCTTTTGTGAATTTCAGCCGTTTTTATTTTTTTTTTATTTTTTTTTTAAATCGAGCCTATCGATTTGCTTGATCGCAGATTGTTTCGTCGTTTTCTCTGAAACGCTGCAACTTTTTGACGGACGGTATTTTCCGATCGACAGAGTTCGTCGATAAGAAGCGTAACGTGAAATGGCGATCGCGAATTTTTTTTAAATAGCCGCTATAGACGCTTTTGAAAATTTTCAAAAAAAAAAAATTTAAATCTACTTTGGCGGCTTACAGCTGACAGACGGTTGTCTCGATTGCAGCAAAACTTTGCATTTTGGAAGAGCAATTTCTTAGCTACACGCCGATACTTTTGCGATGTTCCGCCGACCCAAGCAGCCAAAGTTACGGTAAAAAATGTGCGAGCGGAACAATTTTCCGTTCAAAATTTCGACAATTTCCGAGCAAAAGTAAGAAAAACAGCTATAGTTCGGAATTTTTTTTCTCGTCAATTTTCGTACATCAGGATTCGAGGATCATTTTTGCGGGATTGTGGAAGAGTTGCTCTGTTGGAATATTCAATTTTTGTCGCCTAAATTTCCAAAATGGCGGCACTGTGAATTTTGGAAAATGGCCGATTTTTGCTCGCGATTTCTCGACTTTGGCGTTTGAAAAATTGCGTTTACGATTTTTTCTTCGCGCTTTTTTCGAGAATACGTTCGAGCTAAGGTTATTTCCTTTCTTTTGACTGTTTAAAAGAAAATGTATCGGTAATTTCAAAGTCGCCGCGAATTTTTTTGTCAAAAAAAATGACTCATATTGAGGTTTTTCAAATTTGACAATTTTTTAGTGACTTTTTCGATTTCGCCGTCATTTTTTCAGAATAGCCAAATGAGACTCGCGAGTAATGTCTTTATATTGACAGCGTCGAAAACATTTCAACGGCGACTCACGCCATCATTATGATTTTTTTTATTAAAAACAATAAGGAGTTTTTTCATTACTTTTCAATTTAACGTTTCAAAAATGACAGTTCAAATTTTAAATACGAAATTTTCCAAAAAGAAAATCGTAGCCGAGAGTCTCTTCGTTACGTCAAAATTAATAGCAGGTCGACATTTCGATTTTAAAAATTCAAAAAAATTATTTCGTGTGTTCGAAACACCCATTTTCCACGAAAATGGCCAATTTTTGATCTCGATTTCTCAACTTTGACGTTTAAAAAGTCCCAGTTTGAAATTTTTTTCGAGTTTTTTTTTCAAAACCACGTACTAGCTAATAGTATTGCCGTTATTCTGACATTAAAAAAAAAATTGTATCGCGAGTTTCAAGGTCGAGATTTTTTTTGTTGAAAAAATAAATTACTTTTTTTCGGGTTTTTCAAGTTTGACATTTATTAAGTGACATTTTCGAATTCGCTGTCATTTTTTCTGCATAGCCAGATGAGAGTCGCAAGTAATGTCTTTATTTTGACACCGCCAAAAATAATTCAATCACGATTTATACCGTCACTATAATGACATTTGATAAAAAGAAAAACAATTTTTCTCAATATTCATGAATTTGACGTTTAAAAAAAATGACAGTTGCAGTTATCCGGGATAGCTCTTGCACCAATATGTTATTGCTGCACATTTCACCTTTACGAGGATACCAAAATCTGGCCGCCATCTTGATCCTTCGATTTTAATTAAATGTTTTCGTGTGAAAGAACACGTGTTTTTTTCCACTTTTCGATTTTGACGTTTCAAAAGTGCCAGTTCGGATTAGTTTTTCGAAAATATTTCACAGGGGTGTAGTAGCCGGGAGTCTCTTCGTTAAGCTAAAATTACAAAATAGCCGCCATCTTGATTCTTCGAATCGAAAAAAAATATTTCCTTCGGTCGCGTTCACGGAATTTCCGCATGCGTAATATGACATTAAGTTCTTTACTCTATTTTTCACGGCTCATTTTTCAAATTTTGCAAATAATAATCACTCCAAATTATTAGTGAAAGACCAATAGAACATCGCAATTAATTGAAAAAATAATTATTAAAAAAATGCATAAGAAAAAACAGAAATTAGCCCGAACAGGATCGGCGCATGCATAACTATCATTATAATAATTAATTAATGAAAGCGGGGCAACAAACGACCGAGCCGGCGCTCCGGCAGGTCAAAACTTCATTAATAGTTTCCCGACGACGGCGAAATGCCGAAACGTATTATTAACAATTTCATATAAATTGTCATATCTTCGTTGTTAAATGACCAATGTGGATAATTTTTTCACCATCATTTACGTTAATTAATTGTCGTTGCGACTGTCCTTTTGATTTTCCCAATCGTGCATAAAGAAGAAGACAAAAAAAATAATAAAAAATTAATTTATCGATTTTTTAATAAAAATAAAAGTGTAAGCTAATTTTCGAGCAGCGAGGAAATTTTTTATTTTTCGTTTAAAGTACCTACATAATCGAGATGAATTGAAGCCAAAACTTCAAATTTAGTGTTGAAGAAAAAAAATCTGACAAAAATTCAACTGTGTCATCGATGGGGGAAGATATATGTGAAACACGTCTGAACCGTTTCAATGACCTGCCGAAGTTTTTCCGAATTTCGACAGTTTCTCCAAAGGTTTAGGAAAAAAACTATATCTATATTTTTTGTAGGTAAAGAACATCTCTATCATACAGTTTAATTCATTTTTCGATAGGTCGACAATATTTCGAAAAAAATTCGAAAGCATGCGATAAAGAGTAGCATTTGGTCAATTTGTTCAATTGAAGAAACAATTGCCGCTCCCAAACAGGGAATTTTTCTGGAAAATGTTTCGAATAAAAAAATAGCACTTGAAGAATTGTTCAAAAAAGGTCTGATTTGATTTTTCGCTAGGATGAACCGTTTTCGAAAAAAAAAATTTTTTGTGGGTTTTTATTTTATTTTAAACCAAAGCTGTTTTTTTGTTTTTTTTTCGAATAAGTCACTTTTGCCGACTTGTTACGTAAAAATCTTCATTATCTTTTTGGTAGGTAACGAACGGCTCTATCTCGCTGTTTTGTTATTTTTTTGATCTGTCAAATAAATTTTGAAAAAAAATCCGAATTAGTCGCAAAATCATGCGAATACGGTGTCCTCAATTTTTGAGAGCCGATTACCGCTCACCTAATTATTTTTTCGAAAAACGATCTTTACAAAGTTTGTACGTCTATCCTTTCCCTAAGTAACTGTACTTGCAGAATCTGTCCGCGACGTACCGTTACCGAGAAACAAATCCTTATGTCGGGACGTTTTAAAAAAAGTACGGCCCTGAAAGGGGGCCTTAAAATTCTCGGATCCGGCCCATTTTCAATAGGTCGTATTTGGGGGTCCCGAGCTTTGTCCCTACCGACTTTCATCCCGATCGGTGCAACTTTCAGACACTTAGAGTGTTTCCTAGCAGATTCCCGAAAAATCCCGAAATTCCCGAAAAAAAGACACTTCCCGGTAACGGATCCCGCTCATTTTCAATAGGCATCGTGGCATGGTGCGAAATTTAAACGGAGCAAAATTTCAAGTCTCTACGACGAAAAATGGCGCCTCTAGAGTGTTTCCTAGCAAAAGTCACAGAACTTGCGACCGACTGACGGACAAAAATCGGGTGGTAGGCTTATGCCCGTATTCACAAACGATAATTTCCTAAATAATTACGTAATCAATTATCCCCATCTCATTCTATTGCAAAAAAACTGCATATCTCCATCTCACTCATTTAAATAATTACGTAATTATTTAGGAAATTATCGTTTGTGAATACGGGCATTAGTATACTTCCGAGATTTACGATTACATCGATCTCGGAAGAACAAGGTCTCGCTTCCTCGACCTTGGCCTGCCGGCGGCTTCGGGCCTTCGGCCCTCAATGGCGGGCCTTCGGCCCGTTTTGTCAGTAGATCCCCGTCAAAGTTAGAATTTTTCATGTTTTTTTCGTGTTACCTTTTTTTCTATGTCGCTACACGGCACTGTGATCAGTAGATTCCGCGTCGTAGTTAAAATCTACCATTCATCTCTTTTTGTGTTATTTTTTTCTATATCGCTCCTGAAGGACCAATATGGGAACTTCCGAGATCGCGCGTAAAAGTTAGATTCGCGTCAAAGTTAGTCACGCGTTAGCTAACACGGCGGGCTAGAAAGAGAGAGGAGAGAGAGAGAGAAGAGAAGGAGGGGAGCGGTGCGACTAAAAAAGAGTGAACGAACGTGGTGTTGCGGAGCATGGGCCGTTTGTCAGTTTGTCTTTTTCGCTTTTATTTTACGAGAAAATGGCGTCCAAATATCAGATTATATGGTAAAATATTGGAAAACGGGCGTTTCGAACAAAGGAAATAATTTTTTTTAACTCTTAAAATCAAAATGGCGGTCAACTTGTAATTTTGACGTAACAAAGAAACTCAAAATTACGATCCTATTGTGAGAAAAAAACAAAAAGAAAATTTAAAGTGTCACTTCTCAAACGTCAAAATCGAAAGTAATTGAAAAACATCATTTTTTCTATGTAACAAAATTCATTTTGGTAGCGGTGTAATTTGTGGTTGAAATAATTTTTGCCGTTTTCAAATTGAAGAGAATACCCGCGATTCGACCCTGGCCGTGATAAAAGAATGACAAAACAATCGAAAGTGTCAAATAAAAAATGCCAAATGCGAAAAATCTTGACCGAACTCCTTTGTTTTTCAGCAAAACAAATCGCTGTGACGTTAAAAGTCGCGATACAATTTTTTTTTGAAATTCAATAAGAAAGGCATTACCCTTAACTTGAACGTGGTTGTAAAAAAAACTCGAAAAAAAACGAAAATGCGACTTTTTAAACGTCAAGTCCAAAAATTGGGAGCCAAAATCGGCCATTTTCGAAAATTCACAGCGTCGCCATTTTGGATATTTATGCGGCAAAAATTGAAAATTCCGACACAGCAACTCTTCTACTAAACTGCGAAAATGATCCTCGATTCCTGATGTACGGAAATTACCGAGAAAAAAAATTTCGAAATATAGCTGATTTTCATTGATTTGGCTCGGAAATGTGGAAATTTTGAACGGCAAATTGTACTGCTCGAACGTTTTTGACTGTAACTTTGACCATGTCGGTCGGGGGATGACCGAAAAGGTATCAACTTGTAGCTGAGAAACGGTTTTTGAAGACTGAAAAATTTCATCGTAATTGACGTTACCGTCTTTCACTTATAAGCTGTCAAAGTCGATTTTTTAAAATTTTTTTTGCGAATTTTCAAAAGCGTCTATAGCGGCCATTTTGGAAAATTTTGCGATCGCAATTTCACGTTACGCTTCTTATCGACGAACTCTGTCGACCGAAAAAAAAAATTCCCAGAAAATCACACCGTTTCGGAGAAAACGACGAAACAAATTGTGATCAAAAAAATCATAGCCCTATCCCTTTCGATTTTTTGAGTATAAAAGGAAAAAATAGAATCGGCTGAAATTCGCAGCTTGGCACGTCGTGAGCGCCGTGAATTCCGATCCGAAATCCGTTTTTCGTTTGCGTGCATATTTCCGGAGAAAATGGCGTCCAAATATCAGGTTTTGCTGAAATTTGGCGAACACGACCGAGGAAATAATTTTTGCCGATTCGGAAAATCAAGATGGCGGAATTTTTGTAATTTTACCGGAACGAAAAAACTCCGATCTACAACACCCTCACGAAATGTTTTTGGAAAAAGAATTGAAACTGTCATTTAAAAAATGTCAAAATTGAAAAGTTGGAAGAAATCGGAAAAAGACACGTGTTTTTGCACACAAAAAAAATTAGATAAAATCGAAGAATCAAGATGGCGGCCAGATTCTGGTTTCGTCGTACAGGCAAAATGTTCGGCAATGACATATTGATGCAAGAGCCGAAGAAAAAAATCGCAACTGTCATTTTTCAAACGTCAAATTCAAAATTTTTGATCTCGATTTCTCAACTTTGACGTTTAAAAAGTCCCAGTTTGAATTTTTTTTCGAGTTTTTTTTCAAAACCACGTACTAGCTAATAGTATTGCCGTTATTCTGACATTTAAAAAAAAATTGTATCGCGAGTTTCAAGGTCGCCGAGATTTTTTTTGTTGAAAAAAAAAATTAATTTTTTTTCGGGTTTTTCAAGTTTGACATTTATTAAGTGACATTTTCGAATTAGCTGTCATTTTTTCTGCATAGCCAGATGAGAGTCGCAAGTAATGTCTTTATTTTGACACCACCAAAAATAATTCAATCACAATTTATACCGTCACTATAATGACATTTGGTAAAAAGAAAAACAATTTTTCTCAATATTCATGAATTTGACGTTTAAAAAAATGACAGTTGCAGTTATCCGGGATAGCTCTTGCACCAATATATTATTGCTGCACATTTCACCTTTACGAGGATACCAAAATCTGGCCGCCATCTTGATCCTTCGATTTTAATTAAATGTTTTCGTGTGAAAGAACACGTGTTTTTTTCCACTTTTCGATTTTAACGTTTCAAAAGTGCCAGTTCGGATTAGTTTTTCGAAAATATTTCACCGGGGTGTAGTAGCCGGGAGTCTCTTAGTTACGCTAAAATTACAAAATGGCCGCCATCTTGATTCTTCGAATCGAAAAAAATTATTTCCTTCGGTCGCGTTCACGGAATTTCCGCATACGTAATATGACATTAAGTTCTTTACTCTATTTTTCACGGCTCATTTTTCAAATTTTGCAAATATTAATCACTCCAAATTATTAGTGAAAGACCAATAGTACATCGCAATTAATTGTCAAAACAATTATTTAAAAAATGCATAAGAAAAAACAGAAATTAGCCCGAACAGGATCGGCGCATGCATAACCATCATTATAATAATTAATTAATGAGAGCGGGGCAACAAACGACCGAGCCCGCCGTCCGGCACGTCAAAACTTCATTATTTTTTCCCGACGACGGCGAAATGCCGCAAACGTATTATTAACAATTTCATATAAATTTTCATATCTTCGTTATTAAATGACCAATGTGGATAATTTTTTCACCATCATTTACGTTAATTAATTGTCGTTGCGACTGTCTTTTTAATTTTCCCAATCGCGCATAAAGAAGAAGACAAAAAAAATAATAAAAAATTGATTTATCGATTTTTTAATAAAAATAAAAGTGTAAGCTAATTTTCGAGCAGCGATGAAATTTTTTATTTTTCGTTTAAAGTACCAACATAATCGAGATGAAATGAAGCCAAAACTTCAAATTTAGTGTTGGAGAAAAAAAATCTGACAAAAGTTCAACTGTGTCATCGATGGGGGAAGATATATGTGAAACACGTCTGAACCGTTTCAATGACCTGCCGAAGTTTTTCCGAATTTTGACAGTTTCTCCAAAGGTTTAGGAAAAAAACTATATCTATATTTTTTGTAGGTAAAGAACGTCTCTATCATACAGTTTAATTTATTTTTCGATAGGTCGACAATATTTCGAAAAAAATTCGAAAGCATGCGATAAAGAGTAGCATTTGGTCAATTTGTTCAATTGAAGAAACAATTGCCGCTCCCAAACAGGGAATTTTTCTAGAAAATGTTTCAAATAAAAAAATAGCACTTGAAGAATTGTTCAAAAAAGGTCTGATTTTATTTTTCGCTAGGATGAACCGTTTTCGAAAAAAAAAATTTTTGTGGGTTTTTATTTCATTTTAAACCAAAGCTGATTTTTTTGTTTTTTTTTCGAATAAGTCACTTTTGCCGACTTGTCACGTAAAAATCATCCAAATCTTTTTAGTAGGTAACTAACGGCTCTATCTCGCTGTTTTGTTATTTTTTCGATCTGTCAAATAAATTTTGAAAAAAAATCCGAATTAGTCGAAAAATCATGCGGATACGGTGTTCTCAATTTTTGAGAGCCGATTACCGCTCACCTAATTATTTTTTCGAAAAACGATTTATACAAAGTTTGTACGTCCATTCTTTCCCTAAGTAACTGCAGTAGCGGAATCTCTCCGCCATGTACCGTTACCGTGAAAAAGTCCTATATGTGGGACGTTGCAAAAAAAAAATACGGCCCTGAACGGGGGCCTTAAAATTCTCGGATCCGGCCCATTTTCAATAGGTCGTATTTGGGGCTCCCGAGCTTCGTCCTTACCAAGTTTCATCCCGATCGGTACAACTTTCGGACACTTAGAGTGTTTCCTAGGTCGTTCCCGAAAAAACCCGAAATTCCCGAAAAAAAGACTCTTCCCGATAACGGATCTCGCTCATTTTCAATAGGCATCGTGGGACCGTGCGCCTCTTCAATCGATCAAAATTTCAACTTTCTACGACGAAAAATGGCGCCTCTAGAGTGTTTCCTAGCAAAACGCACAGACACACAGACAGGACAGACAAAAATCGGGCACAAGGCTTAGTATACTTCCGAGATTTACGATTACATCGATCTCGGAAGAACAAGGAATGTCAGCGCGCAACCTATGACGTCATGCTTGTGGTGAAAGCTACATACGACACTGCAGTAATAATTGATAGATTTTTACTTTTACTGGAATATTGTACCTATCTCGAGTTTTACTTTTAACCTGTACCTGCTTTACATGACACCACACTTGTTCCAATTATAATAACAACAACAATTAACTTTCTATTCATTATTTATTAAAACATTTATAAAACTCACGTTACATGTTATTTTTTAACATCCACCATACACGAGGACACGGAACATAGCTATCGTTAGCTATGTTCCGTGCACGAGGAAATTATTATTCTTCTTCTTCTTTTATTAACATGTTTCCGTAAATAACAATATGACATTTACGCTACACAGAGAACTTACCAATTATTATACCGCAAACGCTCTTTTACATAATACATTTCTTCATTTCTAACAATAATAATAAAGTGAATTAGTGGTTTATCTTGATGTTTAAACCATAAACTAGTAGTTTAGGCGCTCTTGGAGGCTTCTTATAATAACTTAGGGCCGGTTGTTCAATCGTGAGCTAAGCCGAGGCTTAGTTGAACCGAAGCTTAACTAAACTCGGGCTTATCTTCGAACCGCGTTGTTCAAGTGCAATTGGTGCTAAGCTTAGCTTAGCTAAGCCAGAGACAACAACGTTTTTAACGAAGTAGTAGTAGAGCTTAGCACACGCACATGCTCAGAGCGTCGACAAGCTGACATTTGATACTTTATACAGCCTCAAAATTTTAAATTCGCGTTCGCGAATTCCTCATTTTCATATCGTATATAAGATATCTTAGTTCGTAACGTTCGAAACTGAGTAAACTGACCTAATATGGATATTAAGAGAGCATGATGAGGATCGTGCTATTGGCTGATAATATAAAATAATAAATTAAATAAATAAAAAAATAATGAACTAGAAAAGGATCAAAGCCGTGATAATCAACATGCGTGAACTGAATAGTGAAACTGAAATCGCATGTGTCGCAACGCAAGCCAAGACTCACAATGTCTCACATACAGGTTATGTTGACGTTGAGCTCGGCTTCCGCTTAAGCGCCGGATATTGACGGTTTAACTTGAATCGTCCTTAAACCACGTACTGACAGTTAAACTTCTATATTGTACAACCCAAATTTGAGGTCAAACCAGGTTTAACACGAGCTCAGAGTTAAGCCGTTGCTGAACCCCGAATGTACAATAATGATGATTTTCAAACTGAATTTCAGGTTAAATAAAAACCTTAGACCATTTACACAGATAGACACGCCCTGCGCCCGTCTCAGTCCGCACCACTCAGTGAAGCCAACATCTGCCAGCTCCGGCAGCGAGTGCGTGACGTCAGAGTGGGGCATTTCCTTGGCATTTCACGCGCTTTTCACGTATGTCAAGTACCAAACAGCTATAAACATTTTGAGATTATAGTGTTAACAGCAATAAATAAATAAATATAGTTCGTTCCTGTTGTGCGTATAACTGTACTGAGCGATATAAAAAGGATATGACACATTCAAAGATTCAAAATTTTTCATTCGGATATTGATGAAAAAATTTAATTATTTTTTACGGTTTACTAAAAACAATTTTTACAAGATAATATTTATAGACACGAATCTAACAGAAGTTTCACTTTATATAATAACAATTTGCCTAATAATATCTATCTATTTGAATAATGTTGTGTCGAACATGTAAACATTTTTGTCTACAATAAATAGCTTGATCAGTAAATTATGTCTTTAAATTAACTGAATTGAAACATAAGTTATAGAACGCCGCTGCGCGCTCTTAGCAGACGATGCCACACTCTGACGTCACAGCACACGTACATGTTTGCTTCAGCATGGTCTAAGATAAAAACGCAGTAAAGTATGACAATGACATCATAGTGAAAGTGACAGCGTAAGTGCGCAGGACGGTGAACTTGTTGTCAGTTCACAGTTTCACTCATCCTTTCACTACAGAATCTATTCTGTGGTTTCACACCCACACTTCCATGTCACAGTGTCGTTCCTTGATGACGGAAGACATGATGTCAATTATTGTACTGTAAAACTACCCGTAAATCACGACCTAGTGTGAACGAGTAATCAATAATAGGTTTGTTCCAACATACGAGAAAACCGTACATTGTACCGTCCAGATCATGCGCAGAAAGAGAAAAGCGTTCCAACGAACTCGTGACGATTTACTGGACGATCCCTGTTGGCGTTCCAACAGAGTTAGGGACCATTCGCGGATCGATTTTCGTACGGTCATATCGATACTCGCTTCAAGCTTCGTACGCTATGGACTGACTTGCGCATTAGTCCGTTTGTTAGATTTTGGGATTTGTTTTAGGTTAGTTCTCTGTTTCTGTCATAGATTTTATAGTAGTACCACTGGATAAAACCTCGCTACACTAAATTGTGCTTTCAAGTGGTGACAACATTAAAGAGAGATGGCGAAATTGAGAAGCCAAAGCAAATGACAGAGATAGCTACCATTGTAGGCAAAAAGCTGAAATTTAACACGGGCAGCATAGGGAAATGAATGGTTTTTTATTAATAAAAAATATATAAACGCAATTTCTTTTTTTAAAGGTAGGTATTGTAAAAACGAAATATAAGATAAAAGAAGATATATTTAGGTAGGTGTGCTTACATTTAAAATTGGTCTTTGTTATTAGTTGATAATCAGGAGAATATGATGCAGGTATCACTAAGGTAATTTTTAGACATTTTGTAATTTCAAAATTACAGTTTTATAAGCAAAATACCATAAAAATTGATGTTTTTGACAAAATAACAATGTATTTGTGACATTATTTTAATTTATAAAACAGTAAATTTTGAGATTACAGAGTGTGTAAAAATACATTTGATACATTTATGCCCGTATTCACAAACGATAATTTCCTAAATAATTACGTAATTAATTAAATGAGTGAGTTGGAGATATGCAGTTTTTTTTGCAATAGAATGAGATGGGGATAATTGATTACGTAATTATTTAGGAAATTATCGTTTGTGAATACGGGCGTTATTGTACCTACCTAATCTCAAACTTTTACTGTTTTATAAAATTTTACTGTTTATAAATGATGTTAAAAATACATTGTTTTGTCAAAAACATCAATTTTTATGGCATTTTGCTTATAAAACAGTATAATTATGAGATTATAAAAAGTGTAAAAGTTACCTTAGTGATACCTGCATCATATATTCTCCTCTGATTATCAACTAATAATAAAGACCAATTTTAAATGTAAGCATACCTATATCTTCTTCCATTTCAAATTGATTGTAGAAGAATTGTTTTTAGTTTGGTGTTTGGTAGAAAGCAACAAAAATGAAAAACAATAACAAACGCAAATTAAAAAGTAAGGTTAGTTTCAAGATGATGATCTCTCAGATGCGTTCACAAAAACCGTTCCAACGCGTGCCTACCTTGGCACGGTTACGAAACCGTGCAATATTAGCGCTTGCGCACAAAATCGATCTAACCGGTTCTGTGACGGTTCCGGAACCGTACAAAAATAGCGTGTTGGAACAAACCTTATATAGTAACCTAACCTATTCCTCGAGTAGTTCAAATTTTACATTTTAGCTTAGCATTTTACTACTTACTCGTAGGAGTAATAAATAATATAAAGTTGAATGTAAAGTATTTCAAGAGTAAAAAATTACGAGTATTTTAATTTTTAATTGGTAACAAAAATTGGAGTAAAGTACTCGAGTATCGAGTACATTACCAACTCTGAGTGAAGTTATTTAATTTACCTATATCTAATCTAAGTTATAGTTAATTTATTAATAAGTTTTAAACACTAATAAAGCAGGCAACATGAGTTCCGAAGAAGCAAAATGTTGTGCTCAACATGAAGAAAATAATGTAATCAAAACCGAGACAGTTGAAGGTTATAATTTGGTTGACAAAGTTGAAACAAAATTGAAGAGTGAAAATGTAGAAATTGATCCCAATTGCTACCAGTTGCCACCAACTCTTAACAATTATCATGGAGAAAATTTCGCTTCTGTCTCAGTTAAAAAGGAACCGAAACCGGAAGACTTCCAATGTGACTTGCAAATGCAAGGTGTGTCCTTTAAAAAAGAAGAAATTGAGGTCGAAGAGCATAAACTAGGATGGGAAGTGTTGAGAGGGACAAGCAGTGCTGGCATATTTAAAGAGGGCACTGATATTGTCAAAGAGAATGATGACCAGGCAAAGTATAACTGTGCTCATTGTTCTTATAAAACAAACATTAAATGTAATTTCCTTATGCATTATAAACGTAAACACAAGCAATGTACAGAAGTGTATCGCTGTAATCAGTGCCTATACAAGACTAACTTTAGGGAAGACTTTATCCAGCATTTTAAATGCAAACATTCAAAAGCAGTCGAAGTCTTTAAGTGTGATGAGTGTTCTTATGAAACTAGAATTAAACACAGTTTGACCCGACATCACATAAATAAACATTTAAAACAAGTCTTCAAAGGCGAAGTGTATAAATGCGAGGAATGTTCTTACGAAACAAGAAGGAAAGATCATTTGACCCAACATGGTAGAAATAAACATTCAGATGAATGTGAACTGTATAAATGTGAGGAATGTTCTTACGAAACAAGATATAAATGTGCTTTGATCAAACACAAAATTCAACATGCAGAAGAAGCAGAAGTGTACAAATGCGAGGAATGCCCTTATGAAACCAGAATTAGATCCAATCTTATTGTTCATCATAAGAATAAGCATTCAAAAGAAATTGAAGTGTGTAAATATAAATGTGATGAATGTTTTTACGAAACAAAACATAAACATGCTTTGATCCAACATCATAAAGTTAAACATTCTTCTGAAGAAGCGTATAAATGTGAGGAATGTTCTTACGAAACAAGATATAAACATAGTTTGTCTCAACATTATAAAAGTAAACATTCTGAAGAAGTTGAGGTGTATAAGTGTGAAGAGTGTTCCTATGAAACCCCAAGCAAAGGCTATCTTACCAAACATTGTAAAATTAAACATTCAACACAAGTTTTCAAAGGCAAAGTGTATAAATGTGAAGAATGTTCATTTGAAACAAAAAGTAAATTTAATTTAACTACACACCATAGACTTAAACATACAAAACAAGGTAAAGTGTTTAAATGTGAGGAATGTTCTTATGAAACCAGAGTTAAAGGAACTTTGACCCACCATTTTAGAAATAAACATTCAAAAGAATGTGAAGTGTATAAGTGTGAGAAATGTTCCTTTGAAACAAAATACAAATTCTCTTTGACCCGACATTATAAAAATGAACATTCATTAGAAGCTTAAAGTGTATCAAAAATGTTCCAATTTTCTTATGAAGTAAATATTATAAGTAATTTCATCAGACATTATAAAGGTAAACATGCAAAATAATCTGAAATGATAGGGGAGAGCGGGGACGGTTTGGACAGTTTTTAGAAAAAAAATCGCTTATACTAAAAGAAAAATAATCGCCTTTGTCACTGTGTAATATCTTCATCTTAATTATAAAACAACCATGAGAACATTTTTTTTAATCAGAGTGGAAGTTTATATTTTTTACAAATACTTGTAAAGGACGTCACAAAACAGGATAAAAAATCCTCTTGCATCTTGTACCAGGAATGTGGAAGAGTTAGAATAATTATTCATGAATGAACCAATCCAAGAGCACCACTTTCTAACAATTTCAGGAATTCTCAGAAGTCATCCATCCAGATGAATGAACCAAACGAAGAGCACCACTTTCTACTGCTTTTGCAGCACAACTTGTTTGTTTATGTTTCGGCATCTCTCACTTTGCCTCTCGGGTTCCATATTCATTGAAGAACCTGCATCTGAATCCACATATGATTTTCCCTGCACACAGTCTTGCACCTAAAGAACATCACACATTTATATAGATATTGTATACTCTAATGTGTTAGAAATTAAAAAGAAAGAACAAATGGTTCGAAAATAACAAGAAGTTTATTTAAACAATACCAAATGATAGCAAGTAAGTAAACAGTGACTGAGTATACTACAAGAAGTAACGACTCTTGCTACTGATGCCGAAGTGCCCCCAAATTGATCGGGAGCCGTTTTATAGATTCTGCTTCCCCCATGCCGTCTTGCCGGTCCCGCTCCTCCTTTCGAGGCATGTGTTCTTACTGCCTCACGTGAAAATCCTCGAGAGCCGGAAATTGGACTCGTGACCGACTCATTCTTGATGAGCAGCAGCTCCCGTGGACGGAAGTGCATTTCCTTGCAGAGGATGGACCGAAGAATGGTTTTCCGTTCCGTTCTTAACAAATGTATTACATAAAAATAAAGTATCATTACCTTTTCTGGATTTAATAGCCTTCTTGGGGCACTAGTAGCTTCATCTTCAATCAAATGTTTCGGAAATAAAAAAATAATAGGTACAGCATCTGGTTTTAGAAGTTTTTTTTACTCGATCCACGTTTTATTTTATGATCGGTTTCTAAAAATGAGTTACACAAATCCGGCTCGTGGTTATCCTGTTGTTTAGTCTGCCAAAATACCCCTCACATGCCCATTCCACTTTTTCCACTCGCGTCGCTCACAGGGTTGCTGCATTAAATCAGGTCTTTGGTCAGGGTAGGTTTTTTTTCCTTTAAATGTCCCTAAAATTTAAAAAAAAACTACCCTGACCAAAGACCTGATTTAATGCAGCAACACTGACTGCTGTGAGCGACGCGAGTGGAAAAAGTGGAATGGGCATGTGAGGGGTGTTTTGGAAGACTAAACAACAGGATAACCCGGCTCGTTTTACTTAGTTTCCAATAAATTAAAATTATAAACTAAAAGGCCCAAAAAGACACAAATGAAAATGTAGACGTAGAACGTATATTAAAGGAAAAATGAACAATTGTAAATAAAATGAAGGTAATTGTATACATCCGCGGTTCCTACGTTTCATCAATTTTTTCGGGACCGAGGAGCGAAATAGGGGTGCTGGGTGGGTAAGAAGCTAAAAACAGCAATTGCAAACTAATATCAAGGTCACCACTAAGACCTCTGTGGCACTATACGGTCGAATTTCTATTTTTTTTTTCACTTTCAGGGCAAGGAATATCTTCGAGATTAACAATAGCACAGTTTTTATTTTGAATTTTGCATTTTTATTCCAAAATACGCGACATCGCTCGCTATTATGGTCCGACTACGTTTGAATGCGGTTCGCATGTAGCGTATGTTACCACAGACCGGCTCTGATGTTAATATTACGAGTTTCCGCCGTCCACTCGACACTCTGACCTTGCATGTTTATTGTGATTTTCGCTGTTCTAAACAGGCCCGCACTCAGGAAGACCTTCTTTTGATGCTCTTTTGTTCGCTTATCTTTCATTTGCAAAGCAAATGAATACCTTCCTGGTGTTACTATAGGTATGTCCTCCACCCCTATATAGGTGCCATAGTGAAACTGTAGGAGCCGCGGATGTAAATAATGACCAAAATGAATATAAAATAATCCGTCCTCCGGCGTGAGCTAGATCAGAGTGCCAGTCCTTTCCTCCGTGATTGACTCGTCAGCAGCGCAGCAAGCGACGTTCCCCACCTCCGCCGGCTGTACCGCGGGAAAGTCCCTGCCTGCGAGCGTTCACGTCGGTCAATGACCCAGGAAATCCGGTTGACCTATTAGCGCTTACAAAACAATCAATTAAAACTCACAATACTTATTAGGTAGGTATTCTAAGGACCGTCCTATGGCATGGTAATTTTATACTAAGCTATATAAAATAAATGGGGTTCCCGTAAAGTTCAACCCACGGGGGGGGGGGGGGGGGGAGGTAATCGACTATTCCCTATATAGATATAGAGTTGACCAGGATTCAAGTAAAGTGAAAATTCTACTTCTCAAACCTTCAAAAATAGCGAAACTCGTTTAACATTTTTTTTACAGAATTTCAAATCTAGAAAACTAAAACTAGTTTTTTATCATCAATATAGGAGAGATTCTTAATTCATTCAAGGACCGGGAACATACCTAAATTTTACATTGCAATCTACAAAATTGTAGTTTACTTACGTATGAAATGGTATTGCATTCTGGGAATCTTGCAAATTTTTACATCCGAAAGCAACACATGTTTTTTTTAATTCAATAATTTCCAATCAGCTTCACGGATTAAATACACAATATTAAACAATAATTTCACAACACGTGCACTCTGCAAACTATCTTGAACGATCTCCTGTAACTCACTTTCCTGTAGCACTCTTTAGGTAAAAGGTAAACTGAATAATAAAATCAGTGGAGTACCTGGTTTTCTTCTCTTCATTAGGTGCTATGATGCCCGTATTCACAAACGGTAATTACCAAATAATTACGTAATCAGTTATGTTCATCTCTTTCTAATGCAAATAAACTATATATCTCCATCTCATTAATTTAATTATTTTCGAGATAATTATTACAGAACCAGAACGCTTTGTGTTGTGAATACGGACATGAGTGTGACAAGGCCAGGGATACGTCGATGCTCAACTCTTTCCCATCCCTTCTTACACGACACGATATCCGGCACGAAATCGACAGGTCACAGGTCGCCTTTCCAGTTAAGATTTGAGTTCACTGATTCCCAAAAAAAATAATACCAAAAACCAAAATTAGATAGTTATTTTTTATGATATTTTTATTAATGTATTAGAATTATTACTTTGTAGATCCACCAGATCGAAAAAAAAGTAAAATAGAGGCAACATGAGTTCTGAAGAAGCAAATTGTTGTGCTCAACATGAAGAAAACGTTATCAAAACCGAAATAGTTGACGGTTATAATTTGGATTACTCAAAGATCAAATGTGAAAATGAAGAAATTGATCTCAATTGCAACAAGTTGCTCGATCTTCAAAATTATCATGGAGAAAGTTTTGCTTGCGTCCCTGTTGAAAAGGAACCAGAACCAGAAGACTCCGAATGTGACTTGCACATGCGAGCAAAAGCTGTGCCTTTTAAAGAGGAAGAAATTGACATCGAAGAGCATAAGCCAAGATGGGAACTGATGGGAGGGGCAAGCAGTGCTGGAATGTTTAAAGATGGACCTGATCAATGCAATTTTGTTGTAGAGAATGAGGAACAAGCAAAATATAACTGTGCCCATTGTCTTTATAAAACAAACATTCGATGTAATTTCGTTATGCATTATAATCGTAAACACAAACAATATACAGAAGTGTATCGCTGTAATTTGTGTCCGTACAAGACTAGAATGAGGGAAGACTTTGTCTTACACTTTAAATCGAAACATTCAAAAGAAGGTGAGGTGTACAAATGTGAGGAATGTTCATATTATGAAACCAGAGTGAAAGGAAGGTTGACCCAACATTATAAAAATAAACATTCTCAGGATGCTGCTGTGTACAAATGTAAGGAGTGTTCTTATAAAACCAGCGTAAAAGGAAGGTTGACCCAACATCATACAAATAAACATTTACAGGATGCTGCTGTGAACAAATGTGAGGAATGTTCTTATGAAACCAGAGTAAAAGGAAGGTTGACCCAACATAATAAAAATAAACATTCTCAGGGTTCTGCTGTGTACAAATGTGAGAAATGTTCTTATGAAACCAGAGTAAAAGGAAGGTTGACCCAACATAATAAAAATAAACATTCTCAGGGTTCTGCTGTGTACAAATGTGAGAAATGTTCTTATGAAACCAGAGTAAAAGGAAGGTTGACCCAACATAATAAAAATAAACATTCTCAGGATGCTGTTGTGTACAAATGTGAGGAATAAGGGATACTCTTATGAAACCAGAGTTTAAAGAAATTAGACCCAGCATTGTAGAAATAATCATTCGAAATAATGTGAAGTGTATATGGTCATTATTTACATCCGCGGCTCCTACAGTTTCACTATGGAACTTATATAGGGGTGGAGAACATACCTATAGCAACACCAGGAAGGTATTCATTTGCTGGGCAAATGAAAGGGAAAGCCACAAAACGGTGTAAAAAAATGGTTTTGAGAGTGCGGAGGGAGTGCGGTCCTGACAAGAGGCACCGATTAGATGCCGCGATCCCGGATAAAACCACTTCACCATAATTGCCAAGTATTCTATTCTGTGTTAGAGGCTCACAGAGCCGGACTGAGCGATATATCCGCTTTCATTACGTGTTCAGTCCGCACAGGGATTGATGCAACGATTTTCGGATTATAAATTCAAAATAAATGCAAAATTCAAAATAAAAATCGTGGTACTGTTATTTTCGAAGATTTTCCTTGCCCTGAAAGTGAAAAAAAATAGAAATTCGACCGTAGTGCCAAAGAGGCCTTAGTTGTGACCTTAATATTAGTTTGCCATGGCTGTTTTTACTTTCTTACCCACCCAGCACCCCTATTTCGCTCCTCGGTCCCGAAAAAATTGATGAAACTTAGGAGCCGCGGATGTAAACAATTACCGTGTATATAAATGTGAGGAATGTTCTGAGGAAATAAATATTAATATCTATTCAGTATATTGACAATAAAGTTTGCATACAATCATTAGAAAAATTTATCTGGTTTAGTAATGTATGGTTTTTTTAAGGTAAAACTTTTTTTACTGATGGTCTTTTTAGTAAGATCTAATAATCATATGGAGATTAATAATAATCTCCATTGAATTTGATAATTATTGTACAGGTGGTAAAGTACCTCCTAATTTCTCAGGAGCATATAGGGGAGGTCAAAATAAACCTAGTCTGTCATAAAAAATGTTTCCTAAAGTGTCCCTAAACGGAGATACAAGCCCAAAAGGTTACCCAACGATTTACTTTTTTGACTTATGAAATTTCAATATTTTATAGAGACCATAAGACGTCATTAAGCCATATCAGAGTGGATGTTTGACGTCGTCAGGGAAATCAGGAACGGACTTACCACCACACTCATTGGGTCAAAGTTTTGACGGGTGTCATTTTACAGAGCTGAAAACTAAATTTTTGAATTCATCTTTAAAATAGTACCTTTCCTTTATTTCATTAAAACTGGCGGTTTTCGAGATAAATCAATTTTTATACACTCACTCAAATTTGTTGTTTTGAAGCACTCACTTACATAAAGGATTTCCATTGACAGAAGTTGGTCAAAATTCATATGAATAAAAGTCGATTTATCTCGAAAACCGCTAGTTTTTCGAAATCAGCCTTTTTTGAAGACGAATGACCAGAGTATTGAAAAAATAAGTTTCAGTAGTTCCCCTCACGGAATTTGAAGAGATTTTTCAGCTTTTTTTATTCAAAAACTTTGAAACCGTTCCCCTGCATTATGTGCCAACACCTGGGGGGAGCTATTCTCGAGTTCATGGGAATTGACTCCCACATAAGAGTTCACATGAAAAGCGGCCAACCTAGGGTATCTGCATTTATTTATTTTATTTATTTATTTATTTATTCTAATTTCAACAGGGCAAGCCCCATACAATGAAATAATAACAAGTGCTTACAAATTCATGACTTGTTCAAATCGAATACAGGTGTTTTGCAATTTAATTATTCATATTTTAACATTAACTTTGAGAGTTTTTTAATACAATATAAACAAGAGTTATGCAAATCAAACCAAACAGTATTTTCGTTACAAAGCTCAGACAACCTATAGACAATCGACTTCCCCTGTCCCATTCTTAGTGTTGGAATTAAAAAATAGTAACTGTTATGCCTTAAAGTTCTAGGAGGACAGTAAAAGTCGAAATGCCCAAGTACATCTGGACAATAAATGAGATTGTTATGTAATTTGAATGCAAATATAATATCGGCTCTATTTCTGGCAGACTCTAAAGTAGAAATTTGGAATAATTTATAAGTTGAAGAAAAATCGTGATCAGTAAAATGAAGTGCATTTCCAGTTTTGAATGCCGCATAACGTAAAAACAAAGTATTTAAAGATTCTAACTTTTTTATGTCACCTCTCTCACTTGGTCTCCAGATCGTCGAGGCGTACATCAGTTTTGAGTAAATATAAGCAAAATATATACTGCGGAAAGTACTTATAGATCTAAATTTAAAAGAAAACCTCTTAACAAAGTAGATTTTTTTACGAACGTTAATATCCAGGTAGTCTAAACTGCTCAACAAATGAAACGTTACATGACCAAATTTGGCCTAACTTTGGCACTGATAAAATTTTGATTGTTTCGAGCAATTCAATTTTTGTTTCGAGGGTTCACTAGTTCAATCCCTTGTTTATCAGTCCGTATGTTTGCAAGAAATTCGTACTTCACACAAAGTTTATATAGGGTGGTAAATAAAACTGTTCAAAATCTCAGAAAGTTCAGCTTGCTCCCATTTGATCAAAGATTTTTCTTTTTGAATTTCAACACAAAGATCATGAAGATGGACCTCATATCTCGAAACGGTTTTCGAATTTTCCGATTATTTCTTTTATTTACAGGGTGATTTCAAAATAACTACTTTTTGGTGTGGCAATGATAACTTTGTTACCCGTGACCCGATTTTCAAAATGTAGGGCTCATTTTAAAGCTAAAGCTTCAAGCAAGAACACGCAAGGTTGATAATCGACTAAGGACAAAAATTGAAAATACAGGGTTGTATTAAAACTAACCCAAATCTGAATGACTTCAGAAATTTGGTATTAAGGAAAATTTTAAAATAAGTTAATTTGCTTTCAAACGAACCATTCATTCTGAATACTTCAAGATGTTCTTCGCTTGCATGAGTTAAGAATTGTTGACATAAGAACAAAATTACAACTTCGTGTTTTCGAATGAGGTAGCCGCTTTGTTATTATTAGGCTTATTGTTTATCATAATGGATGTCACTATTATTGATTGTTGTTTGACGGCTGATAAA
Source organism: Malachius bipustulatus (assembly GCA_910589415.1). Lineage (NCBI taxonomy): Eukaryota > Metazoa > Arthropoda > Insecta > Coleoptera > Melyridae > Malachius > Malachius bipustulatus. The sequence goes on from OU342630.1 coordinate 60,033,610, forward strand.
ATTGTTTTATATTGTCGGTTGAGCTGAGATTTCTTTGCATGACTTCCATTAATACTTACCGTGATGGCTTGTTAATTCACTCAGCAATAATTGAGCCTGTCATATCGTAAAGAAAGTTCAGTTAAAAAAAGGTCAAGAGGTGTCCATTAAAATGTTTTATTATTTATGTACAAAAAACTATGTAATTCCAAAAAAAGGGGAGTATCCAAATACCAATATTTTGTCGGACCTCCCCTGCCTCTTTTATAACTGCCGTAACTCTTCTTTGCATTCCCTCCACCAGGTGATGTAAAAACTACTGGGGAGTAGCTTCCCATTCTTCCTGTATAGCTATCACCAAATTATCCAAATTATCCATTTGTCCTTCCCTTTCTTTAGGATTTTTTTTCATTCTGCTCCAAATATGCTCAAGCGGATTTCAAAACTTTATTTCAAATTTTCCTTAATACCAGATTTCGGAAGCCATTCAGATTTGGGTTAGTTTTAATACAACCCTGTATTTTCAATTTTTGTCCTTAGTCGATTATCAATCTTGCGCGTTCTTGCTTGAAGCTTTAGCTTTAAAATGAGCCCTACATTTTGAAAATCGGGTCACGAATAACAAAGTTATTGTTGCCACACCAAAAAGTAGTTTTTTTGAGATCACCCTGTAAATAAAAGAAGTAATCGGAAAATTCGAAAACCGTTTCGAGATATGAGGTCCATCTTCATGATCTTTGTGTTGAAATTTAAAAAGAAAAATCTTTGATCAAATGGGAGCAAGCTGAACTTTCTGAGATTTTGAACAGTTTTATTTACCACCCTATATAAACTTTGTGTGAAGTACCAAGTTCTTGCAAACATACGGACTGATAAACAAGGGATTGAACTAGTGAACCCTCGAAACAAAAATTGAATTGCTCGAAACAATCAAAATTTTATCAGTGCCAAAGTTAGGCCAAATTTGGTCATGTAACGTTTCATTTGTTGAGCAGTTTATATGAAACTTAAAAGAAAGCTTAGAATCAAAGACAACTCCCAAGTCCCTAATATGATCAACTCTCTCCAATATATTCCCTCCAAGAAAATAATCGTAAATAGGCTGATGGGATTTACCAAATCTAATGGTGAAGCACTTTTTTGTATTACACTGAAGTCCATTAAGATTGCACCACCTTTCAAAGGAGTTAATATCTAATTGAAGGTTCATAGCATCGGTTGATGACTCGATAGACTTAAAAATTTTTGTATCATCTGCAAAAAGAGAGATCTCACAATATTTGATGCAATATACTATATCATTAATGAAAATTAAAAATAATAAAGGGCCCATATGTGTTCCTTGGCCAACTCCTGAAAGAACTTCAATAGCAGTTGATATGTAGTTTTTTATTTTAACCATTTGTTGGCGTCCATTTAAGAAGGATTCAAACCAAACTAAGAGATTGCCAAAAACACCAAAAGCCTCCAATTTTTTTAGCAATAAATTAAAATTGACGAGATCAAATGCTCTTGTAAAGTCTATATATATATATATATATATATAGAATCAACAACTTTGCCACAATTCAACTGGGATGTAATGTACTCGGAATAAACTGATAGGTTTGTAACTGTAGATCTAGACTCAAGGAATCCATGTTGATGAGGAACTATATATTTACGAAAATACGGAAGTAACTTAGTGTACATAAGAAAGTCCAACATCTTCGCAAAAACTTTATATTTATTAATAGGTCTATAATTGTTCACATCGAACGGATCCCCTCCCTTGAAAAATGGTGAAAGGTAAGATAATTTCCATGTTTGCGGGAAAATACCCAGTTTAACTGAAAGATTGAATAATTTCAGTAACCAATGTTTGATGGCTTCACTGCAATTATTAATTATAATTGGATGAATTTTATCTGGACCAGGACTTTGGCCAGAATTCAAATTATTTATGCACGTTTCAATATCCTCCAAGGTGAACACAATACTGCCGATAGAGTCATTAAACTCGAAAGGTACAGCTGTTTTGCTAAGATCAACATTACGATAAATGCTTCTAAATTTACCAGCAAAAAGATTGACAATATCTTGACCGTTATCAGCCGTTTGATCATTTAGGTGAAGGGTTGACGGTATCGAATTATTAGAACTGAGATTGTTAACATACTTAAAAAAAATTTTAGAGTTACATTTTATTGATTCTTCCGTAGATTCAAGATATAATCTTTCATCTCTATGAGCTAATAGTTTAGAATAAGCTCTATCCCTTTTAAATCTATTAAAGAAAAACCTGGACTTGTACCTTTTGTATAGTTTGTGAGAGATTTTCTTATTAATAATTGCCGCTTTCAGATCATTTGAGTACCAGTGAGGAAAAGTTCTAGATTTAGTCTTTAATGTAGGTACAAAATCATCAATTAACGTCTGAAAAATTAACTCAATATTAGTAACACATTCATTAAACTGAATCTCACCTGAAATGCCATCAGGAATAGCGATATCATTCAACTTCTCAGAATTACCGACTGCATTACCGACTCAAATGAACTTATAAAAACGTCATTTATTTCACGAGCGTACAACCGTGTAAAAATTCACACAATTTATTATTAGGTCAGCTTATTTGAAACTTATTATAGTCCTCTATTCCTGGTATATTCTGGCTAAAAAAACCACTCAGCAGGCAGTTATGGTTGCAGAAGATAGGGCGTACAGAATTGTTACACAAGAAAGTTTGTCAGGATGTCAGGTAGGTTTTATTACAGCTTGATGAACCATATTTTCAAGAGGATCGGAAGGGAAGTTCTTATTTAGATTACTCCGTTGTCCGTGTGTCTGTCAAGCGACACATTATCTCAGTAACCGTTTTAGATATCCAGTTAAAAATGATACCAAATATTAAAATCTGCAGTTTCTTAGATCCGTAATATGTTTTTAGTACCCACTGAAATAAGATTCCTCGTTCTCTAGTCGTGTTAGTGTTAATATTTTGTTTCTTTTTTCAAAATTTGTTTTTTCCACTTGATACCTACGCCTGTGACCAAATGTGTCAAAAATATGACATCCAGCATGACAAACATCATGTCAAGGTTGCAATTTAAGTGGGAACGGTCTCCGGTGATCATTCCATTCCCACGAACTCCAGAATAACCACCCTGGCGTACTGACTGTTTAGTGGCTTTCTATGGCTAAAACACATTCTGATCTGGAAAATTCTTGCACTTTTTTTCTAGCTCTCTGTCTAATAGAAGTATGCGGAAAATGAACGAATGGATGAATAAAAATGGAAAAATAATGGCTTATTCCACAAAAAATATTCTTCTAAAAACTTGTCTTCCTTCTTCGAGTTCCTACTTGATCTTGAATTCATTTACTCTCATCCTGTAATTCTTCTTGGCCACTTTAATGTACCCAACCTATTTCAAGCCACCCACCCTAATTTTAATGACTACAATCTTGTGCGAATCCGCAATTCCTTAGATATTCTCGATTTGGTTCAGCTGAATGATATTGAGAATGAGAACGGTAGAACTTTGGATTTTGTTCTAAGTGGTATACCGGTTAAAGTGTTTTTGTCGTGTGTTAGTCTCGTTCTCGTGGACAAACACCATCCACCATTATCGCTTGATTTTGTCTTACCTCGTAACACTCGAATTGCTCACTCACATCTCGACTCATCTACTTTCAACTTTAGAAAAGCTGATTTCCCAAGTCTATATGATCATCTCTCGCGCGCCGATTGGGACAGTGTTAATACATGCTCCGATGTTAACGATGCATGCTCAATCCTGTATGATATTCTTTATACAGCCTTTGATCAACACGTCCCTAAAACTACTCGTCATAATAACTCATACCCCCCCTTGGTTCACTCATAGCATTAGAGCCGGTCTGAGGCGCAAGGCTGTCTCCTTGAGCAGGTATAGACGCTTTGGAGATTCTAAATCTCTTCGGGAATTTAAGAATCTTCGGTCGTCTCTCAAAAGTGAGATCAGAATTTCTTATAACAAATTTATCTTGAATATGGAATCTGAGCTTGCCAGCTCACCTGCCAAATTTTGGTCCTACGTTAATTCTAAACGTAACTCCACTGGTCTTCCTCGAACTATGACCTACAACAATGCTACCCTGAGAGGCGCAGCTGATATTCTTGATGCCTTTCGCGACTTCTTTGGCCTCTCATTTTCCCCGCGTTCTGGCGCTTACCGCATGCCACCATCTGACCAAAACCCTTTCACCTTGCCGCTTTGTATTCCCGGTATTGATGTTAAGGTGGTGTTGTCTGCTCTTAAATCGTGTAAAAGTTCCAACACTGCTGGTCCTGATAGCATTCCTTCATTTCTCTTAAGAGATTGTGCATCTATTCTCTCCAATCCACTGACTACAATCTTTAATTTATCTCTTTCCTCTAACGCATTCCCCTCCACCTGGAAGATCTCAAAGGTATGTCCTGTTTTTATGAAGGGGACTAAGAATGAGATCAGATTTGCATAGTGAACAATTTTGCTAAGGTTTTTGAGGAGGCTTTGTATCGTATTATATACCCGCATGTTCAGAATTATATCTCCCCCTGGCAACATGGCTTTGTTGAGGGACGTTCGACAGTCACAAATCTCTTTAGCTTTGTTCAGTATTCCTCTCGATGCCTTGACAGACGATCCCAGGTTGATGTTGTCTTCACCGACTTCTCTAAAGCGTTTGAGTTGACCACGGTCTTTTACTCTCAAAACTCCATTGCTATGGCTTCTCTGAAGCCTTGATTAGCTTCTTCACGGACTACTTTTCTGATCGTACATCTTATGTTTTCTCATCTGGTGTATTCCAAGGCTCTAAACTGCCTTTTTCTTCAACATGTTTATTAACGAGATTGTCTGCAATTTTAATAGTAACGTCAACTGTCTTCTTTATGCTGATGATCTCAAAATATTCACTGAGATCAGCTCAATTGATGATTGCTGTCTACTTCAGACCACTCTGAATCATCTTCGCTTTTGGTGTGATGATAATCTTTTTCCACTCAATCTGTCCAAATGTCATGCTATGTCACTCTCTCTGAAAAATAAACCCCTTCAATTTCCTTATTCTTTAAACGACAAAACGCTTGATCGAATTGAGGAGTTCAGGGATCTTGGTGTACTCTACGACTCTAAACTTTCATTTAATGAACATTTTACCTCTTCTGTCTCATCGGCAGTTAGGTCTTTGGGCTTCTTAATACCGCAACACTCGGGAGTTTCAGAGTGTCAATACCCTTGTTATATTGTACAACTCCCTGGTCAGGTCTAAGCTCGAGTATGCCTCCATTATATGGTCTCCAATAGGCTTCCCTCAGCATCAGCTGCTAAATCAATTCAATGTTGACAGCTTACTGAATTGTGAAATGTTCTCAATTGCACTTAGAACTGTCCTGATATTCTCAGTCAGTTTACGCTCAACGTCCCTCAACATCATAATATTCTACACACATATATCTCCGGCACTAATCTGCATCATTTCTCCCCACTGAGTCGAATCTGCGACACTTATAATCAGATCTCCCACGATCTGGACATCTTCTGCTGTTCAGTCAACGACATACGACTGCAATTCCTCGGCACATGACCTGCAGCTCCTCTGCGTGCTTCACAATCTATATTCTTTACCTACTGTGTATTTTTGCTTACTTACTGTGCAATTGTTTTTAATTCTGCACTACTGTGTTTTTGTTATTTAATGTTCTGTAATTGGACTTTTGTCTGTGTGAACATATTCGAAATAAATAAATAAATAAATAAAAAACTTTGCAACTCTGCACATTTTGTTTTGAAAATTTTAAGTTTATTTAGCATTTTGCTGTTCACTCTAAAACTGCAAAGACTTTGCAAATTTTTGACACCAGTTTAAGACAATGCAAAGTTTTTATTGTGGAATAGGCACTAGTTGAACAAAAAAATAAATAATAAGTATAAATATAATAATAATAATAAAGTCCTGGTACATAATATAAAAACTAATAGTTAGGTAGGTATAATAATATTTTTAATCAAAATTAAAACTCGATAACTTTAAAGCTTTGCAAAAATAGCACAATAATTGAAGCATTGGCCGGAGTAGCGTTGTAACTTTTATTTTTACACGAGACTCGAAAAAGGTACCCTGCAACATTATTGAATGGAAAGTTTTCATTTTGCCACTCTTAAAATGAGCGAAAAACAGTTCAAAAAATTATGTAAGTTACAACGTTACTCAGGCTAACGCTACAATAATGAATAACTATATTTAAAATTCAGTTACTATACAACAGCAACAACAATAATACATATGAACAATATAACTATTATAACCCAGTAGATACAGGTTTTATCTTTTCTATCTACTACACCGATATGTGTGGTTTCTGTTCTAACTCGTTGATCTGTTCTGTCTATATGAGTCCCCAAATCATCCAATATTTCTGGAAAAGGTAAGTTTAGTCAGATAAATGTCGCAAAACTTAATGTCGTTGTTATACCATTATGTAAATCCACTTCCGTTGATATTGTCTGAGCAATTGTTTTCTGCCTGGATATTATTTGCGATAAGTTTTCAAGACCTCGTTCTTGTTCTAGAAACAAATGTTTTATTATTAATTACTACTTATATAGGGCTTATTAAAATGTTATACGGGTTTCGTTCATTTTAAAGTAACACCTTCAGATATATTCAGCTTGAGTGAGTTTAAAAGTATTGATACCACAGTAGGTATGGTAAATTAAAAATTAGAACAAATTATGAATTTCACAATAGATTAGTCCCCCCTGAATTCACTCTCTAACCTAATTAAAATATTATAACGAGACCACTCTGGAAGAAGATTCTATTAGATGTTTTCTTGAAAATTCTAGTCCACCATTTGCTTGTTTACATTACATTCCTTTTTTTTTATACTGATTTAGTATTCCAGTCGCGACAATTCCAGTCACATCACATGTCATATGATACATTGACAGACAGTTGTTAGTTCTATGGATTACTGGAGTGGTCCTGCCGAACAATCTGACATTTCCAGAATCCACGGCCGGTGTGAATTCTGCAGCCTACTAGAATGTGCCTACTGTTTCGATGACACGTCAGGGGACTATATAAGGGCCGCCGTATGGCTGCGTGAAGTAGTAGTATCCCTGGACGTGAAGGGGAAAGCTGAAGTATAGACAGAGGAGTAGTGAAGTGAAGTGTGAAGTAAGGAAGCCAGTAGTGACAGTACAGCGAATTATAAAGAATAGACAAGTAGTGTAGTATCTCTGAGTGGAGATAAGAGAACAGCTGTGTTTGATTATTTAGAATTAGAGGTTATATAACTTGTGTTAGTCAATAAGACAATAAAGGAATTTGCAGACTTTTAGTGGTGGATTTATTATTGTGAGACCCGTAACAATATTCTTTTGAATTTGGGTCCAGTTCGGGTCCAGGTACGCTTTGGCGATGATAATTCCCCTCCACTAAGTCAGGTAATTGATCAGGTTAGGTTTTTTCCCCTGATATTTCACGAAAATGAAAGAAGAAAAGTAAAATATAGAAGATTAAGAAAAAGCTGGGTTAACCTGCTGTTTAGCGACGGTTTTACCCCTACGCTGGCCCCCCTCCACTCTCTCTGCTTGCTAGGCTCCGACACGTTCTCAGCGTTGCCATATGCAAGCCCTTCTCCTACGTTCTGCAGACAATCCTGCGTGCTTCCTGCCCGCTTCCGCACGAGACCGTAATAACTAATAAGTAGCTACCGGTTCCGTCAGGTATTTGGTCAGGGTAGGTTTTTTTTTTCATTTTACGAATATTTGAAGGAAAAAAAACCTACCCTGACCAAAGACCTGACTTACTGCAGCAAATAAGTGTTTTAATATTATTTGTAATCAAAAATGACACTTTAAGGGCCGTAGGAGAACGGAGACACGGATTTCATGTGGCAACGCTGAGAGCCTGTCGACTCAGAGCTAGCAGCACGCTAGCAGAGAGAGTGGAGGGGGGCCAGCGTAGGGGTAAAACCGTCGCTAATCAGCAGGTTAACCAAAAGCTGTATGGGTGGTAAATAATCAGGGAAAAAATCCAACCTGATGAGCAACAAAGGTGTTTGATAATTTCAATATGTACCTTGCTGCAGAGTCCTCGAATCAGCTCTGATTTCAGAAGTGGACCGAGCGGTAAGATCAGGTTTGAGGCGTTCATTAGTGTCGCCCCATACAGAGGCTCCAGGCCTGCCCATCAGGCTTGCCCTGTCTTCCAACATTTTGCTGGTCACTTGATCGTCAAACAATTTTTGCATTTGGACACCTCTAGAGTGGAGCAGTTCAATTTGACGAGTACGCCTTTCAGACTCCTCCGGTGTACTATAATAATATAATAACAAATTTTATTAAATTTAAAAGTTGTTTAGTTTCATAAAACTTGAAAGTTTATTCAATTACATTGAGTAGGATCTGGTAGCGGTGCCTAATTTTTGGTTCAGCTGGTTCAGTTCGTTATTGAACTGCTTCAATCGTAGACGGATATTGGCTGATAACTGAGAGTACTTATCGGAGCTCCGCTGTTGTTGTTGGCGTTGCGAGAGAAGCTCCATGATATCTCGGTGTAGTTTCTCACAGGATTCATATTCCAGCAGCCTGCAATAGCATTGTCTCAAAATATCAGTCAGAAGTGATAAAAACGTTTATTTTTACCAGGGGTCGTCACCTAAATTCAACAACGCCATTTTATCAATAAATGCTTTTTTAGTAGGTAAGGTTTTATCATAAACAACTTGTCTTCAATATTTGGGTTCTTCAACCTTTGTTCCTTATCATCACTGCTTATGCTCGCTTACATCAAAAATGATTGGGCGTATTTTTATCTTTCATTACTGGAAATAATCAATTAATATTAATTATTGGTACAATTAACGATAAAAGATGATTATTGACAAACCGGTAACGTAAATTACTACGAATATTATGAAAACATAAATAAAAATAATGATAAATCAAAATTATTGCTTTTATTAATTTTTAATAAAATAAAAAGATGAATTAAATAAAAAAATCTCGAATCTAACCTAACTTTTACAATGTTGTGTTAATTGATTGGTTGCGGTTAACAAAAGCTGACAGAGTGACAGATAATAACCTCAGCAGAAATTGTTAACAAAACGCAGCTAACTTTTGAGTTAAAAACATCCGGAAACACATAATTGTATTTTTGATTGTCCGGCATCCTACAGGCGCAACGCGATGGGAAGAACTGGAAAACCGGACTAATCTACATTCTTTGAATTTTAATTTTAATTAATTGTTACTTGTGGTAGCATTATTTGTGGTAGAGGTGCAGAGGTGTGTTCATACATACTTTGAATTGATCTATATCAAATTAAAATTTTATTTTTATAAATATTCATTATATTTAATGATCAGTAGGTAAGTACTGTTTTAATTGTGGTCATCCAAATTTGATGCTAATATGTACCTGTTAATTTGAACAATCGCACAAGCGGCCCTAAAGTTATGCCCGGAATTCGATTTTTATACTTCTACTTTGACAACTTTTGACCTCCGTTATTATTGTCTTCCTGAAAAATATTTTATGAGGAAAGTCCACTTATTTTGCGATTTTCTAGCATCTCCTAAAATGACACTGGTAAAAAATGAAACACTCTGTATACTATTATTGAAAATTTGAAACGACTTCTAAGTTGAAACGCAAGTGAACTTTTAAGCGACCTTTTAATATGAAATTACTTATGACAACACTTAAAAAAAATGCATTATGCATATTAATAGTACTCAAACTGGTAAAAAATGAAACACGACTCGTCTGTTATATTTGTATTCTTCTACTTCGCTATACAGCTTGTCAGAAACACCGGACTTTGTTTAATTAAGTTATATAGGGTCGTAACTGTTTTATTGTGGCTCAGTACAGGGTTATCAGATATCATAAATCGTTGCAAATTACGCTACAAATTATGAAAATTTATCATAGATTGTTTGAGTTTTTTTTAATAGATTTTATTCCTCTTTTTACGCAAATATTTTTTCAAACTATAGTTTGCCTAATAGTTTTTTATATTAATTTGGCGAATATAAAATATATTTTATATTTTATAATAAAATATATTAAATTAAATAATTTTTTTTTTGAAGATGGTAGATTTTTCGTTTCCTTAATTTTTATTTAGACCGAATGATACAGGAAAAACAATATCGCAGCTATAATGAGTTGAATAAAGAATCTCTAGAATCTAGTCGGCTTTGAAAATTTAAAAAATATCAACTTGTTGGTAATTTACTTGAAGCACTTAATTGTCCAGTTTTGAAAATAGAATAACTCACTTGAAATTATAAACCATATTTTATTCTAAACTAATGAAATAACAGAACATAAACTCGGTACAGTTTACGTCTTAATAAAAATAATCTTAACAATCTCACCAAGCAAGATGCTTAACCCATCTTATTGTTATTCGTCTTATTCTTCGCAAAATATTAATGATATGACATATTCAACTGACACTGACATACTAAACCATAGAATCTAAAAATTATTCGTTGCCTTGTTGCTATTCCACACACAAATGATAAATGAATAGTTGAATAGTTAATGACGATTTGTGTGAACTACAAAACTAAATACAATAGGTATATTCGCAGATCGCAGCGGCCTCTATGTCCTTCCGGATATTCTATATTCTAGATCTATAACAACATTTCCCAACAAAATTTACATTGCAATTGTCAACGTCAAGTCAACGTCAGTCGCAGTTTTGATTAGACGTTTGAGTTTGATTTTTTTGACTAGTGTTGTGTATTGTGTTTTGTGTTGAGTTGAGTTGAGTTGAGCTACAGCGAGCGACAAGGCGACGATAGAAAATAGAATAGTGTCTTTTGTCTTTCTCTGTTTCTGTTTTTTTGTGTGTAGGCTAGGCGAAGAAGTGTCAGTGTCAGTGGTTACTGGTTGTGGTCGTTTTACGTTTACTACGTTAATCAGTGCCCTTTTGAGGGCCCAAATTTGACAAAATGTTTATTTATTCGAGTTTATAGTGAACGTTATTTATTACATTACTGAAAAAGGTGTATGTCAGTTCTCTGGGATTTCCGACGTTAGACACCAAAAGAGAGGAAACTCAGGTGAGAGGCCATATGCTAAAATGTATTACCCAGTTATTATCCAATGTTTCTCATCAAATTCTAATTTGTTGCATAATGTTGTTGATGGAAGTAAGGGGAAAATATGAAAGGTGTATTTGTATGTTATGTCTGCATGATCTACGTATCGAATTAGTGATTTCTCGCAGTTTTTTCGCACGATTCTATTATTGGAAACACTGACAGGACCTGAATGTTTTTGCACCTTTTAGGTAAATTTATTGTCTCTGTCAGGAAGATTTATGTTATGTCGCAGATAGCAGGAATAATGTGAACTCCCAAAAACTCGGTTTACCTGCTATCTCGGAATTAGGTACTAATCCTGGGATGATAATAATTATGAACCTGCTGATTATTGTTAATAATAATTATTGTTAGTGAATATGGCAGCTCATGGTAGGTGATCTACATCAAGATTAGAAGTCTTATTATTTTATATTGAGATACAGAACAGTTCCATCTTACTCCATGGTCAACAGAACAGTTCCATCCTACTCCATAGCTTATAATCATAATCATAACATTGAAGAAAAAAAGCTCACCTTTATCTATACTCAATATAGGTTTTACCTATGGGTATTTAGGTATCCTATACCCATAGGTACTTGTCTGCTATGGTACCTACCTAGTAAAACAAAAAACATGATCGACCATATTTTCAATTCAGATTTTAATCAATAGTTTGAGAAACATGACAGGTTAGATAGGTATATTTACTGGTTTTAAATCTAATATTGACATATTGACTCCAATATTGACTGTTTATTGAGTTATCTCACTGTAAATAGGTATACCTATCTCCTATACAGGATGTTCCAGAAAAAGGGGACAAATTTCAATAGAAAACAAACAAATTTCGGTAGAAAACTTCATTGATTTCAAAACAAAATTCAATCCTCTAAAATTGGTACTAAGGAAGTTACAGGTTACAGGGTGTCCAAAGTTCCAAAAATATTACATTTTTTTGGATAACTCAAAAAGCTTTTCATGATTTTGTTTGTGTCGTTTTTCTATTAATTTACTTAATAATATTACAGCAATAATTATTATTACCTGTGTGTAGCAGGAACCAGGGAACCAGGGTAGATAGGGCCCCACTTTTATACCTCCCATTTTTTACGCCACTGGATTGGTTTTGACATATTTTTCCAAACGCTAGATATTTCTGGTATAAAAAAGGCATAAGGCTTGGTAGGTAAATTTCAAACAGTTTTTGAGATATCTGCAATTGAAGATATTCGAGAGGGACTTTTGGAAAAATTGACAGATTTGACTTGGGGCTTCTTCCCCAGACCTCCAACCACGATAAATTCGAGCAAATTTTTGTGAGCGCTATGAACTTTAAGAGGATTTCCATGAGATGGCTTCGCCAGCGAATAGTTTGCATACATATGTAAATGTTACTGAACTTTCACCTGTTCAATTGTAGATACCTCAAAACTGTTGAGAATTTACCTACCAAACCTTATCCATTTTTTGTCTCAGAAATGTCTAGCTTTTGGAAAAATATGTCAAAACTGTAACATTTATGCAGTGGCTTAAAAATTTGGGGGGGATAAACCGATAAACGTACAAGTTGGACCCCTATCTACCATAAATGTACGTCCTTGGTTCAAGTTACACAGGTAATTATCGCTGTGAAATTAGACTAATTAAACACTAAACAGAAAATGAAAATTTAATAAAATATTCAGCCGTTTTGGAGTTATACAAAAAAATAGTAATTTAGGTACCCATGTTAGAAAATGGGTTCTTTTTGTCTTTCATTCGTTTATTCATATATTCATTCAATAAATCATGACCAGAGCTAAAATAGATAAGTAAGTAATCAATTTCTAAATATATATGTATGTATAACGATAATTATGTGTAGGTATAATACTTCCTCTTATATTACATAGATATGTGTATATCCGGAGATGTCCTCACTACTACTTATGTTGTATCTTGTTGAGTCATATGCATAATAATAGTTCATGTCACTTTCATTGTAATAAACTTTTCAAGATTAGTTTTATATTGTACAATGAGTTGCCGATCAGTACAGGCCATAATAATTAGATACACTTAATCAATGTTGTAAAATTTGGATGCACCATTAATTAAAGTGATAAGCTGATAAATGATAATTAATATCCATAACTATCATAATAAGGATATACCTACCTATGCAAAATTCACTGATTTAACTCAGATTTTTTTAATAGAAATAGATAAAATACCTCTAATAGTTTAAACTTCGACAGGCTGGAATACTGACAGGTGACAAAACTGTTGTAGCAGTTTAAAATAATGCATCATTAAACTAACGTGACATCAGTAATAGGAGCCAATATCTGCTATAGTCTGCACACTGAGTGTTGTCTGCTGTGATAACTAAGGATACATCATCTCGTTATGTTTCTTACTCCTTCTATTTATTTACTATATAGTCAATCGAGTTAAATTGGGACGTATTGTCAGAAATACGTTTGAATCATCAGCAATTCTAAAAAGATGAGCGAGAGTGAGACGGAAGTACGACTCGCACCTTGATAAGCTTAGATTGATACGATACGATTGTCGTACAGCTGATCGGCTACTGTCAGTTGACAGTGACAGCCCTAAATATACTAATGAGGTTTGTTATTTGAAACGTTTTTAATACGAAATTAGCAGAATTACCTGTGATTTTGTACGATGTGATAAACTACGAGTAACTTATTAATTGCGTGAATGCCTAAAAATCTATTGCCTTGTTTTTCTAACGTTTAAAAGAAACGGACTGGGTATATTCTCGCAACGAACTACAAAAAATTACACAAACTGCCTGGGAAACGATTGAACTCCCTAGGACGTGGTCTTGTGTGGTTAAATTGCTAGGATATTTTACTGCAGAAAAAGAAAACGGAGGTGTTATGCTTTCTTTTAAACGCCAACCAGCAGGTAGGTGACATGCTATTTCTAATCATAATTATAACAATTCACACGCCACTGACATGAACTGCGATACCACATCTGGTTCGACTTAGAAATAAGTGTATGAATCAAATCAAATTAAATGAAATTGTTTATCCAGAATCAGTGTGGCATGACAACGGACGTGGACAGAGCATAGGAGTATCTGTTTGTGCAATAAAAAAGTGTAAGGTTGTATTGTATTACCCAAGTTAAGTTTGGAACTTGACATGAAGCATAAAAAAAATGTGTTTATTTAAAAAAATAAATATTACTACTTCTTGTTGGTGAATAAATGATATGGCGATAAGCTTTCAAGTGTAAATAAATAATTTGACTAGTATAGTGTATAAAAACTCCAAAAGCATTCAGCGGCGTAGATATTGGGTGCTTGCCCCCACTTTTCTGCTCCTGTTCCATCTTCTAAATGACATTTTCGCGACAATTTTAGTTATATGATAGGAGACAGGAATGATACATTGCCGGCCAATGTGACCAGTTGTACTAAATACCAGAATGGTTCCGCATTCTACGCATGTTCGAGAACGTGTCTACAGACCGGCCAGAGGCTTCGACTGTGCCTCAGGGAACTATGTAAAAACCGTTGTGGCTGGAGACTGAGTCCAGAGTCAGTCATATCCTGAATGCGAAAGCACAAGTATCATAGAGTAACAGTAGCCAGTAGTAGTAGTGAATTGTGAAGTGTGAAGTAGAAAACAGAAGTGAAGTATAGACAGCGCCGGATTAGAGGTTTGCAGCGCCCTAGGCTAATTAAATCTCAGCGCCCCTTTTTAGTTGAAGTTTAATCAAAGAATGGTGCTAAATAGGAATTAAATACCAGTTATAGGGCCATTAGTAGGTATTTTTAACTTATTATGATCTTAGGGCTCATCTTAGGCTCGGCAGTTGCCCTTGCCCACTTCGCCTTTAGCCTTTAGCTTCCTGCCTTGACTGAACTCGAAGAAAAAACTTTTAAATGTAAAATAAAAATATAAAAAAAACAATAGGTATAATGAAAAATAAGCACAAATACAATTATTTATTTAATGTTTTAAATTATAACAATTAAAACACTAAAAAACGACAACTACATTGATGACCTCACAGCCAAAAACCAGACAATTCATAACTCACAATCTCCAAAAATATATGCACTAATCAAAACACACAAACAAGGCCACTATATAAACTCCCCAAATACCTATCCAACATCATACAAAACATAACATGTAAAAATAACTATTACGTAAAAGATTCCTTCAATTTTTTAAAATTCGTTGACTCCATTAACATACCACAAAATCACATACTAATTTCACTCGACGTAAAATTATTATACACTAACATACTCCTTGACTTGGCAATTCAAATAATTGAAGAAAAATGGACACTAATCGAAACTTTCACCAACATACCTAAGAAACAATTCACAGACTTACTAACACTAACTTTAACATCAGGATACTTCCAATACAAAGACCAATTTTATAAACAAATAGAAAGAGTAGCAATGGGAAGTCCCATATCAAGTGTCATCGCCCAAATAGTCATGGAACACTTGGAAAATAAAATAATGGTAAAACTAAAAAATAAAATAGGTTCCTATAAAGATACGTAGGCGACTGCATACTAACAATTTTACCAAAAAAACAAAGAATTAGTACTAGACATCTTCAACTTTTTCCACCCTAAACTCCAATTCACAATAGAACTAGAAAAAGAAAATCAAATCCATTTTCTAGACATGACGTATATTATACAATAATACAACAATAAATATTATCTATTAAAAAATAATAATAATAAAAAATAATAAAAATTAACCTGAAGTTTACTCCCAACAATTCATAAATAACACCATCATAAATAACACCACTTCCCAAACAATATTATTCACAGTTATTATAAACAATATTCACATACAAACAAACAAAAAATAAACATACAAAATAACAAAAACAAAAATAAAAAAACAATAGTAAAATAACAATTACTTCAAATAAATAATTATCTATAAAGCCAAAGCAAGAAGAAAGTTTTTTGTAGGGATTTTTAAGATGATGGGTCCAATTCCACAGAATAAAGAACAATCTGGACAGCATAAAATATGTATTTTTACAATGCATGAACAAGGATCTTGTCCTATTCCTATTTTATGACCAATATCACGTCAGCTCCAGCGATTTATTTATTGCTTTTCTGTCTTGAGTATAGTAAAGTGGGATACATTTGTTTAGTGTTTTATAGTTTGTTGAGTTATAGGTTTAAACTGCGCCCTCAGATTTGTTTCGGAATATTATTGTAAGAAATAAAAATTAAAAAAATAAGCAGTCAACTTCTAAATTTATATAATTTTATTTTTACGTAACATTTTTTATACACGGTGCTTCCTTACAAGCGTGATAAAAAAATCAATTTTTATTTTTATGTGACATCTTTAAAGAAATTTTAAATAATTATGTATCTACTGCAGTCTGCTCTCCCTGCCTTGACCTGCACATTCTCAAATCGAGATACTAAATTTTTATGCTTCAAAAGGAGGATTGAGGGTTGGCGCTGGCCTGCCTCGTAAACACCAAGAGATGACATAATAAATTATAAATAATAGCCAAAATAGGTATTCTGAATGATACAACTGTTATGGTTTGCTCACAGCTCTAATATGATTAATTTGAGACGCCGGGACACAACATATGCAGGGAGTGGAGCCTATATAATAAATAAAAATAATGAAGTAGAGGTAGGTATTATATTATCCTAACTCGAAAATTTAATTTCATTATTTTTAGTAGGTGCCTAAGTATTTACGCATTTACACATTTAAAAATTTTAGGGGCGCCTCAGGCGCCCCACCGAGCTTTGCGCCCCTAGGCTACAGCCTAGTTAGCCTTGTGGGTAATCCGGCGCTGAGTATAGACAAGTGGTGTAATATCTGTGTGTGGAAACAAGAGCACAGCTGATTATTTAGATTTAGAGGTTATAAGTTTGTAAGTTGTATTTGTGTTAGAGAATAAAGACATTTGCAGACTTTAAATTCGATTTTATAAGTGTGAGATCCGTAACAATATTTTTAGATTATAGTACGTTCTAATTTGAAAAAAGCTACTCTTTCGAAATTTTGATATTAGGTATCGTTTCAGAACTATTTTAGGCTTAACATTTTTCTGTAATAGTTTTTATTGTTCCAATTTTATTTTGGCTTTCCGAAAAGCCGAAAACAAAATTCTGCGATTCTCTATCACCTCCTAAAATTACACCGGTAAAAAATGAAAAATGAAACATCCTGTATACTAAGTCTGGCTAGAATCCTGAAAGGTGACAGAACTGTAGTTGTCTGAACGCACCATTAAACAAAGGTGACATCAGTAATAAAAGACCATGTGATTATAATAGGGGAATTATTCACTGGGGAAATACATACACAAGGTTCCTCTTCATACTTCTGATAACCAATCATATTGTTGTATCATTTTGTATAAAACTAGGTATGTGTTTGTGCAATATTAAAAAGTAACTTGACTTGACGTATCATAAAAAATTGATTTTTGATACGTTTGATACTAAAAATATTTATTTGATAAATATTAGGTACTGTGTAGGTATTTCTTGTTAGTAAATAATGGCGCTAAGCGTTTAACAGCCAATATTATAAAGGCTCATTAGGCTAACGGGCAGATTTCTGTGCTCGTTTTTGAAGCTAATATCGACGTCAAATAACTTTTATTAACATTTTCATAATTACTTGCATGTCAAGAATAGATAAATTTAAAAAATTTCCACTTAGACTCGATACCTTCTTCAGAAATGGCCACAGAAATCTGCCCGTTAACTTAATGAGCCTTTATAATACCCGCTGTAATAAGAGTTTCAAGTATAAATAAATAATTAGACTAGTGCATAGTGTATAAAATACCTGTAAATAAACAATTAATTGAGTCTGAATCTAGTTTTAGATGAACCTTTTAACAGAAAATCCGTTCCGTTAAACTATTATGATTGTTAGAAATTTCAACTTAAAATAATTATTATTGTTATAATAATACTTATACTTCTTATACCTCGACTCCTGAGTAAACCACTGCAAGTTATGTAGCTAAAACATAGTAATATGAAGCATTACTTAATGCAATACGCATAACATAATATCATATTACATTTGCAAGTTTTCATTTGACTTGTTACTTGCATCGTTCGGACTGCTCCTGTGCATATCTTAATAAATTGAAATTGTAACACACTTGTAATGGTTATTAGTATGTAAAGCATTAGCCTAAAGTGCAATAAAGGTGTAAAAAGCTTTTGTTTTTTCATTTAAAAAGATAATTTCAAACCTGCACTTTATAATTATTTGTTGAAACATTTTATGAGCTGCTAAAAATAAGTACATACAAAGGTTATTAGTTATAGTTATAAGGCCATTATTTAATCTAAATTTAGTATCATGGCATTTTTATGTTTTTTCATATTTGTAATAATGCGAATGAAATTAAACGTGTTGAGCCATGCATCAATGTTGATGTACCCGAGCGATATATCCGAGCCGAGCCGTGCATTTAATGTCATCGAATGACGTACGCAACTCAATGCGATCATTAATAGCGTCAGTCTATAGAACACACTGGAAACTTTCCTTATAGAGTGTCATTCTGCCTCTTAGGTATTAAAGAAAGTAACAGTTTGGTGTTTTATTACACCAATAGTGCTTTTCTCTGTCTCGCTACCAGGTTATAGGATTTTATTACTACATACTACATGTACTTTTCTTTGTTTATTGTTTCAAGGCGTCTTAACATCCCTTTTCGGCGTCTTTTGCCGGTATGCCGATGCCATTGTGGGCCTAACTCACCTTAATGTTTCAATAATAATTACCTGTTCTACTAAATTTTTACTTCTTTTTTATACCATAGCCTTAATAAATCCTTGTGTGTACCTCACTTACTACCCTTGATTGATGTTTGATAACCACGAATTAGTGCTTGTAATATGTAAATAAAAATAAAACATTAAATTTAATAAAACTTTTATCACGTGCATTAATCCGAATTAAATCATGAATTGAAACAGACAAAAAATTCTGCCAGCTATAAGAAAATTAACCACAACCACAAAAATTGTTGTGTCATGTACTTACCTACCTATTTATAATAAATCATTTATTATTATTTAATATTATTACTTTAATAAATTGTTATTTTTATTATACAAGTGAAATAAATAATAGATTTTATGTGATTTCGTTAGCGGAGGGGAGCTAAAATCGTACTTTTTTCTTTTGTATAATTTACAATTTTTTTTTCTGTGAGAAGAAAATCCAGGTGCTAAAAGATTGAAAAACGTAATTATGTACCTGAAAATAATTTCGGAACGTTGATCCATGTTGAATTTGAATTTTCAAAAAAAAAAGCTAGTAGACTTTTGTTGTAATCGACGTTGCCTGGTAACGAAACGATTTAATTTTGCGTTCGTGTTGGATATAAATTTGATGATACCTGAATGTTGATAGTAGCTACTAGCTACACCTAAGCGGCCATATCCGAGAAAAAAGTACTTATTTTTTCCCTGCTAATTTGCTTTTTCCCGGTAAAAAGCAATTTCTATAACGTGGCATTTTTATACCTGCCAAAGGGGATAAAATGTTTTACTTTTTTTCCTTCGCGAAAAAAAAATTATGTACAAATTATAGAATTTAGCTCAAATTGTATTTATTATTATTGCAGCATATATTTTTTTAAACATGGATTTGCAAAAGCTTCTCGGGCTCTATTTGAGGGTTGCTATATTTTTACAAATAATATTTTCTGGTCTGTTTTATATTTTCTGTTTCTCTCATGATCAGGTTTTAATTTCTCAACAAAGATCTTAGAAATTTCCTTCTCAAGATGACAATACAGGGTGTTTACTGTAAGGCTGGCCAAACTTCACAGGCTGATTCTTCAGACTAAAATAAACAATAAATTCCCATTAACAAGTAGTGTCCGGAAATGAGATACAGTTTTTGAGATACAGGGTGTCGGAGAAATATTATTTTTCCAGTTTTTTGACGATATCTCGGGAACCGTATGAGATACAATGTTCAGCTCTTATACACACTAAGTGCTCACTGATCCCCTTATTTTCGCCGTAAAATAAAGGTTTTTAAAAAATTCAGTGGCGTAGATTTAGGGTATTTTGAGGGTTTCGACCCCCCTAATTTCTACGCCACTGGAATAAATGCGATTTTAAGCAGCGCCTTTCAACCGCCCATGTTTTCTATACCAAAAAGGTGCTCTTGGTTAACGGCTCAAAAATGAACCGTTCCCGAGAGAAAAGGCATATTATGAGAGAAAACATCACTTTTTTAACGATTTTTCAACAGCATTTTGTAAAAATGAAAGTAAGTGAAAACTTGTCCTATAATTAATGTTTTCTCTCATAAAATGACATTTTTCTCGGAAACGGTTCACTTTAGAGCCGTTAACCAAGAGTATCTTTTTGGTATAGAAAACATGAACAGTTCAAAGGCGCTGCTTAAAATCGCATTTATTCCAGTGGAGTAGAAATTAGAGGCTCGAAACTCTCAAAATACCCTAAGTCTACGCCACTGAATTTTTTAAAACCTTTATTTTACGGCGGAAATAAGGGGATCAGTGAGCACATAGTGTGTAGGTATAAGAGCTGAACATTGTATCTCATACGGTTCCCGAGATATCGTCAAAAAACTGTAAAAATAATATTTATTCGACAGCCTGTATCTTAAAAACGGTGCATTTCCGGACACACGTTAATGGGAAAATTTTTGTTTATTTTAGTCTGAAGAATCCTCGGAAGAATCAGCCTGTGAAGTTTGGTCAACCTTACAGTAAACACCCTGTATAGTTAATGAAATATGATTGTTTAATATTATTTATTATTCGTGTGGCAGAATAATTAAGAATATCCATCAGCAGTAGCCAGCGCAGCAGTCAAATAAGGCAAAAACAAACAATTTGAGCCTACATATTTAGCAATCACGAAAATTCTTAAACATAGAACAAAAACCAAGAATGCAGAGTAAGTACCTACGCGTCAAACCGACTGTCGTGAGAAAGGTATACGAATAAAAAATAGAAAGTGTATTATAGAAAACCGCTACTTGGAGCGGTTCTTTAAAGTTATTTACAATAATTAACCACAGAACCGCAAGAGAGTTAGCAGTACAGTCACGAATGTGAACAGAGATGTAATGGTTAGTCTTTATTGTCATAAACCTTCTTACCTGCTGCTATAAAATTCTTCATGCCATTCCAGCAGACATAGATATTCAGGTTTTTTTTTTTTGACGTGACAAGATTCTAAAGTTTTCATAGTCAACTTTTATTTTTCTTATGACCACCATTTTGTTTTTTTTAGACAGAATGGCAACCTTCTTGCCATTCTGTCTAAAAAAACAAGAAGAAAACCAAAAATCTGCAAGTTTTTTCTTGCCATTCTGTCTGAAAAAAAACAAGAAGAAAACCAAAAATCTTCAAGTTAAAAAAAATCTTAATTTTTCTTTTCTTGAATTTTTTTTAGTGTCAAACAAGTTTATATTCATAATGCATTGTCGCATTCATGTTGCATTCATAGTGACGTCATTGGGTAAAAAATATTTTTTCAATGTGATATTGTTTTGTTTTTTTTGTTTTATTTGTACTCCCATCTCCCATACTTACCTCCTTAATAAAATCTCTCATCAGTCCGTCTCTGGATGGAGATATTTCATTACCTATAATAGTACCTGTTAGGCTAGGCAAATTAGAATTCTCAGAGGAAAGTTGTGCTGTAAAGTTTTGATTTTCTCACTCTGTTTGTTTTTTGGGGTCGCTGAACATGAATTTGAAGTTTGCTGGCAAAAATTTAGTCCGGAATTTTTTTTTTTTGTTTATTTTTTCCTCAAATTTTGGCACTTTTTTACTTTTTGTCTATATCTCAGTAAGGAAGCGTTTTTTCGACAAGTCCATTCCATACAAAATTAATTAAAGTAGACAAAATTTCCTACATTTCTCATTAAAAAAACGTAGTTCTTAAATTATGTACCTATCATAGCATGGGGTGATTAACGCGAAAACGGTGAATTTCGCGTGAAACGCCATTCTTCCAAAAAAGAAACGGTTTTTATGAGAATTGTAGGAAAACTTTTCGAGAAAAACGGTTCCTTTCTGAGATTTAGACCAAAAACTGAAAAATGCAGAATTCTGTGCGAAAAGTGAAAAAAAACAAAAATCCGGGACAAATTTTTGCCAGCAAACTTCAAATTCGTAAAGCGACCTATAAAACCTACAGGATGAGAAAAAAACTACAAACAAAACTTTTGAAAACCCCACTCAATAGGAATAAGTTTTTTTGGCTTTCTACCGGCGGAACAGTTGGTCTTCCAAAAAACGTTATTTATGAGAAATGTAGGAAATTTTGTCTACTTTAATTTTGTATAGAATGGACTTGTCAAAAAAACGCTCCCTTTCTGAGATTTAGACCAAGAACTGAAACAGTTCAAAAATTCGAGCAAAAGGTGCAAAAAAAAACTCCGGGTAAAATTTTCGCCAGGAAACTTCAAATTCGTGTTCAGCGACCCAAAAAACATGGACGATGATAAAATCAAAACTATGGCAGAACTTTCCCCTGAACCTCCATTTTATTCCCAATATACTCCTACTTTAGCCTATACAGTGTGTCCAAGATAAGGAAGGGATAACATTGGCGTATTGGAAGCGGTAAGAGATATGAGGTCGGTTAAATGGGGAAAAAGTTGAGCAACCAAAAGGACATTTGAATAGCAGAACGAGATTTCAAAAAATATTTTTGATTTTATAATTATTTTGAAAAAATCAAAATTTTCGTTTTTCTCGAGGTTTTTCTGATTGATTGACGGTATTATTGAAGATGGAGAGAAACTGAAACCACATTTTCATTGCATGTTTAACCAGCTTTATTTTTGCAATATCAGGTTTTTAATCCGACAATGCGACAATTCATATTTGCAGGGCCGAACTGAACTTATATTTTTTAGATACGGATCTGGATTTTTTTATTGCAAAAATTGCAAGAAGTTTTAATTCTGAATTTAATGATAATACGGATCTCTGCTCTTATTAAACTGATTGGACTTGTACATCGTCATAACAATCCAGCAAGACCAAAAAGTTTAATAAGCGCACAGATCCGTATTGAGTTGAAATTAAACTGATGATGTCAATAGCTATAGTCCGAAACACGTTTGAACCACCATGTGTGACATATGATTGAATTCAGAATTAAAATATCGGCACATTTTTGCAATAAAAAATCCAGGTCCGTGTTTAAAAAATCATAATCTGCAAATATGAATCATCAGATAAAAAAAAAAACTGACATTGCAAAAATAAATCTGGGCAATAACTACAATGAAAATATGGTTTCAGTTTTTCTCCATCTTCAATAATAACGTCAATATATCAGAAAAACGAAAATTAAAAATTTCTTTTTTTTTCAAAATAATAAAAATCAAAAATAATTTTTGAAATCTTTCTCTGCCATTGCATTGTCGTTCTAGTTGCCCAACTTTTTTCCCATTTAACCAACCTCGTATCTCTTACCATTTCCAATATGCCATAAAGTTATCCCTTCCTTATCTTGGACACCCTATAAAACCTATTTAGGCTTTATAAAATTCGTTTGGGAATATGTTTTTATTTAAGAGGTAGATAATTCCTTCTGCAAAAAAAATACTGATCGGTGTAAAACTTCTTTACCTGCGGGAATATACTGAAAAAAAATTTCTCCTTTCAGGATGTCATCAACGAGTAGTAGTTCCCTAAGCAACATTGCCACATCGGCGGCCAACTTAGTGCTCAATGTAACTGAGACGTCCAGTGCTACACCGGTGGGAAGTGTGCACTCCCAGCCCTCGGAACCAATTTTCCTGCAGACCAAAGCAGCTCAAGGGATAGCCGGAGCCTTCGTATGGGTTGCCCTCTTCCTCACCTGCACTCAGGTAACATTTTTTTTTTTTTCTAAATGTTCATCAGTTCAAAATAATTATTAATAAAATTATTATTCATCTAAGAATTCTATAAAATTGGTGTAAATATCTTTTTTGCCTCGGTTTTTACCTATGAAACTATAAAACATTAATAAGACGGGTTACTTGAAAAAAAAAATGGCAAGTTATTGGCGATTAGATAAAGTTGGCGATTAGAAGTAGAACACACGCCAGAGTGTTATGTTATTTGGTCTCATCCCAGGTTCTCCGGGAAAACTCTTAAATCCCGAACGGACGCAGCAGTGAATCTTAATTTGCTCCGGCCCTGGTTTATTATTTAGGAGGGTTTTATGTTATGTCCCGCCCGGACCCGGACCCAGCGGGAAATGGGAATTCTTAGGATACGATTCCTCGGTTCCCCAACGAGAGTGAAGGCGGTCGTAGAATGTTCAAGTGACCATTTCGACTTACTACTTTTTGTAGTACCCACATAACATACCACATGTTGGTATGTATTCTAGAATTATTACAGGAGCTGTAGAAGAGGGGAAGTTAACTGCTGTCCAGAATTTGTAAGTACATACGTACATTTAGGCGTGTGTGTTTACATGCATTACATTCATGTGCCTTACTTTTATTGAGCGTTTTTCTCATTGTAGCCTTAATTGAATAGTAATTAACAGCGAATGTAATTGAGACAATTAATTGACCAAATACATTTTTTTTTTACAGATCCATAAGTATTTTTACGGTCTTTTCAAAGATGATAGGTATTCGTTACGATATTTTTTGATCGATTATTTTCATCGTAAAGGAGATGGACGCTCCAAGAAGTTTAATTAATCGAGAGAAGCATCTGGAATTTGAATCGATTTTATCTTGTATATTTTCGTTTTATTTATCAAAAGGTGGATAGGGATGCTGAAACTTAGTAGAGGTCGTTTCTGTAAGAAGTACATGTCGTAAAAATGCGCGGTAGATAGAATTCGGTACCTGTTAAGGCGGTCCCGCTCCACCAGGCGTGTTTACTAGCCCTCGACTCCCGTCAGTGGCGTACCGAAAATAATAGTTTCACTCAACCACTCATTGAGTTAAGAGCTTTCAGTGCATTCGAGCTCCGCGCCACTGATTTACGGTAGCCGACAGGTATCGTAAACACCCTTCCATCCCCTACACGTAGTTGACGCAGCATTGAAAGACCGCCTATGTACTTCTTACAGAAACGACCTCTAGCAGTGTATGGAGTGTCGGGTGCTGTGGACTAATGTAGGTCGTAAATAAAGCTTCAAATATTTGACTTTGCTATGTTTCCCTCTTCCTTATCTTGGAAAATGGAGAAGAATATTTTATTTCAAATGATGCAAGCATGTTCTTGGGCGTTTAAAAATGTTAAATTAGATTGATCTAACGTCATTATGTTTAGACAAAAATTAAAAGTCTCAAAAAGTCCAGTTAGTTGTTCTTCCTGAACGGTTCAAGGGATAATAACGAGGATAATAATTTTAAGAATCGATTTTCGTGTTTTTTTTTTGTGAGTGACGATTCTTGAAGCAAGACACCTAATTCCGAAAATCTCGTTCATAACAACGTTGTATTTTCGAAAAACAAACTTTGCTGTTATGTATAGACCACTCCAAATAAATAGAGGTTTTTCTAGACAAAAATAGTATCGGAATTTCGGAATACCCCCGGTGCCATCACACACGACCCATGTGTGATGGTTCACCCATGGTCACCCATGTTTCTACTCACTGCACAGTTTCTACTCCAGTTTTAGTACCATTTTCTTTTTTCAATTTGGTGCAAAAATCGCATTTTTTTTGTTTTTTTTGCTCATAAAAGAAAAACTGATGGAACAATGTAAATGCTCCCAATGTAGGAATTGTAGAGAATTAAAATACGAAGAAAGTGAGAGCTGAAAAAACCCGATTGGTTCATTATTAAGGGAGGAACACCCCCCCCCCCCCCCCAAAAAAAAACAACGAAAAAATAGCGTTTTTTTTTTTAAATTCGTATAACGACGCCGTTTTTTGAGTTGTAGTGCAGGGCTCTTTAGGAGATGGTGCAAAACTTTAAAAAAAACAAAGCTTTATGCAAAACCCAGACGTTGTCGGATAATTAGTTTCCGCGTAATTGTAATCAGAAGTTCTTCATACCATATTTTGATATTTTGCAGCGAGGCTGGAAGCTCTGGGGGTTCGGAACCGGATTTGGAAAGCAGAAGTGTTCAGCTATAAAACGTCGCCAATCTTCATTTTCCATTTAAATGCTGTAAAAAGGGTAAAAATTGCGGGCAAACGTGAGGGAAAACGGCCGAGCGCTCCTCGCATCTATCTGCTGTTCTTCCCACACTCACGATCACTGACGCGCGTTCGGGCGTTTTTGCTCATTTTTGCCCGTATTTTTACCATTTTTTCCATCATTTAAACTGAGATTGACGTTTTATAGCTGAACACTTCTACTTTCGAAATCCGTTTGATAAATTCGAATCGGGCGACCTCCAGAGCATTTAGCCTAGCTGCAAAATATGTTATCGGTTTTGCACACAGGAAGTCAATATCGTCCTCGCAAAGAGTCTGCACTACAAAACAATAAATGGCGACCTTACGAATTTTTGAAAAACCGACATTTTTTCGTTTTTTTGGGTTTTCTCTCTTAATAATGAACCAATCGGGTTGTTTCAGCTCTCATTTTTTTCGTATTTTAATTCTTCACAATTCGTCCATCAAGACGGGACCTGTATACTTTTCCTGGAAAGAATTTTAAATTTTGCAGATAATTTGTAGCTCCTTTCCAAATTTCTTTCTGCAAATTCTTTGTAAAAATTCTGTTTTCGAGGTTTTTTGTTTCAGAAACATTGAAAAATGGAGCCTTTTGGCCCCCATCCCTTGAAATTTAGAAGGCGTTATTCAGGCAATATCTCCACCCATCATTACTGAAACTTTTACGACTAGATAAGTCATTTGTTGCAGCCGAGATTATAGCAAAAAATCTTAATTTTACTGGATTTTTGAATTATTAAAAAAAAAACTAAACAAAAAAAGTCATGTTTATCTGCATTATATAATGTTATTAATGCAGTATTTAATTATTATTATTATTAATATTGTTGTAGGTAGGTAATTTAAAACAAGATATTTTATTGAGCGTCATCAATAACGTAATAGCTGTAACATTTTTGACCAGATCAACACATTTGAAAACTCCATATCCTTTATTATTGTACCTGTTCTCCTTGAAGTACCTAAAACAAGCAATACAAACCACGGTCGGTGTGTTACGGTGTTATTGTTTCGGTCAACCTCTAGTTTTTCTACACCTAGCCTTACTTTTCGATTATAAAACGTGATATATGAAATCTAACATGATGGTTTATCTGATACTGAAACCATGCAGTGGATAACTGGATACTATTATTGTCGATATTTTTTAGAGCCAAGAGTCTTCTTATGTTGAATGGAAAAAAACCTAAAAGTATATTCAGTCAACATGGCTGGCAGAGTGTGGAATCAAATCTGTCAAACTGGAAAATAAAAGATTTCTGATTGTTTAAGAGTTTCACAAATTTATCTCATACGTGATATTTTTCAAAAGCCTGCCTTAATTATGTTTTCATTTCCTCACGTTTGTTTAAATTAATGAAAGTAAATGGTAAAAAGTGTAAATAAATAATCACACTAGTGTGGAGTGTGTAAAAATAACTATAATCCCTGTAAGAAATTATTAATAGAGTCTGAATTTACTTAATAGACGAACCTTTCTACGGAAAATCCGCTACAGGATCGATGAATATGGGGCGCAGTGATTACAAACTTTTAGTGAAATTTGATTATCTTTCTTCTTTCTTCACAAATAAGTTTAACATAGTTTTATCACCTACTAACTTTTATGCTCGTATTTTATTGCGCAGCCTGATAAAACAGCACTTTTTACTCAATTTTTATTCACGTTTTAATACATTTCTTCCACTGATGATAGGAATTCGGCGTGCTTTAAAAATAGTAAGCAATGCCAAGGAATAATTTGATGCATCATTGAACTTATTAGGTTGTTTAATTACTTCATGCTTGAGTAAAAACCGTGTTAAATCTACAAAATGCTCTTTCCGGACTTATGATTTTTTTAATAACTTCTAGAAAAACTTCGTATATTACTGGAAATTATATTTATGTATAACAAAAACTCCGTCAATAATACAGATATTTTTATTTGAACCTTATTTAAACGGAAGCCGGACATTTTAGCCCCCACAATATATTTTAGTTTTTAATTGTAATACAAGAGTTAATCGGCGCCTTTATTTTAGAAATATCTGGGTTAGAACGGACTTGGAATAATAAAGCCATTAAATAATACAGTTGAAATCTTGGTTGGACGTGCAACGTTTGAACTCCGTCTGGTCTTCTTGTAGCATACCGATTTTTTAAAATTATCCAAGATTTTTTTCAAGATATTTGTTAACTACGCCATTCAAATACCTGTTTTTTTGATAAGTTGGATTCGCCATATTGTGCTTCAATACTTAGTTTATTTCCCCCCATGTTGAGTCTATTTCCCCCGTGCTGAGTCTATTTCCCCCCGCATTGAGTCTATTTTCCCCCATGTTGAATAAATTTTTCCCCATATTGAGTCCGTTTCCCATTATTGAGTCTATTTCCCCCATTATTGAGTGTGAATTATATAATGTGAAACCCCTCAAAAATATGAAACTACAAAGTTGCGTGTTTTTTTTAATGGAATGCTCTTATGTTATTGCATTTTGAGATTGTCTGAGAATAAAAAAGAAGAATGCTTCTTACAGTTGGAGTTTAAATTTGGAGGTTCAGGAGTTGTAAAAAAGTGTGAATCGCGATTTTCAAAGTTCATGGCCGTGTATGTAAGTACAGTGAAAACGGCTCAAGATGGAGGAAAACGGCTTTCATGTCCCTCTTTTGACTTTTTATGTAGGTACTACCCTGTGATGTAGATGAAGTGTTTTATAGAGGGCGATAAATAAATAATTTGAAAAAATCTTACATTTCTCAGCGCGTCGCTAAATAATAATAAAAAAAATAGTACCAATTTTTCTGTACCATGGAATAGAACATAAAAAGTTAAAATGGGAACATGTAAGCCGTTTGCCTCTATTTTGAGCCGTTTTCACTGCAACAAACTTTGAAAATTGTGCGATTTTCACTTCTTTACAACTCCTAAATCTCCCAATTTAAACTCTCAACTCTAAAAAGCATTCTTCTTTTTTGTTCTCAATCAAAAAATGCAATTACATAGGAGCATCCATTAAACAAAAAACACAACTTTGATATGTTTTATATTTTTGGAACCCTCTGTTCTACATTATCAATATATGATTTAAAAATGTACCTTCAACGGGTTCTGTCCAATAAAAAAATTCTTAAAATCAAATGACATACCTATAATCTTCCGTGGCTTATTATTACCGTGAATAACCTTGTATTTTGTCCCGTATTGAGTCCATTTCCTCCCGTATTGAGTATTTCCCCCCACATTGAGTAAGTTTTATCCCATATTGAGTCATTTCCCCCCATATTGAGTATTTCCATCCATATTGAGTTTTTGAAAAATTCTATTAGGTTGTCCAAGATGCTGTCAAAATGGATTCAATATGGCCGCCTGTAGAACTGAACAGCTCTTATTGAAAGTGGTGTGGATTATTAAGATAACATTATTTGTTTATTTCTTTTTTATATACTTAAAAGTTGAAGCCTTTTAAAAGGTCATATACAATCTCTTATTCCCTATTAAATTGGTTTTGGGTTAAAAATGCCTACCGCCTGCTGTTGCGTTGTAATAAAGTGTGGAATCAGTGGAAATCGCGATTTTGAACATCGCAAAGATCTCAATGAACTTTCTAAAAAAGACGTGTGAAATGGCTTCAAGCAATTAGAAGATCTGATTTATCAGAAACAACCTAATATGCCAGGGTTTGCAGCAAACATTTTTTGTCTGGTAAGCTGATACTGATACGCATTTATGTAATAATATGTACCTACCTACCTACCTAATCGGATATTTTTTCCTGTAGATGTAAATGGACCCCGTTATGCAATAGGGAACCAACTGACATTCTGCGAAAAAATGAGATAATTTGTATTTCTAGCACAACTAGGGTTCTAAACGTTTTGCAATAGAGGAGCCAAGTGTTGGAGCTCTGCTTACACCATCTATTGATCACATGCACCAACTGAAAAATTTAGAAGGCATGTAGGTACTACATTTTTACTACATCAGTAATTTCTCATTTAACTCAGTTGTATTTCTGTTGGTTGGTTCCCTATTGCAAAAGGGGGTCCAAATGCAATGTTATAACGATGATAAAAAATACTCTGTTCACTTCAAATTCTTGATTTCGATATTTAAATTTTAGGAAAACCATCAGCATTAGTTGATGAAAATTGAAAACGATCCTGACAGGTTTCCTTCTTTGGCCATGGGATATAATAACTCAGATGTTGCTTTAAAAAGGGCTAAAGATGATCTGCTCAGAAAGAATACAATACAGAGTTGAGAAAAGAAGAAAAAGTTCAAAATGAGAGTATTTCGGAGGTACTTAATTTGTGATATTTTTTGAGTTTATTTATTTATTAATTTCGTTAACTTGAGAGTTTTTATGTACCTAGGTGACAAATCATGGAGAGTCCTCCAGTAGTGCTGTACAGTAGTCCAGTATCTCTGTTCTGTACCGGGTGGGCAGATAAGAATGCAAAGTGCTGTATCTCGGGAAATATTGATCCTACAGTTTCAAAATGAAAATTTTCCAGACATAAGTGACTATGCGAAATGCAATGAAAATATTTTCAAGATGGTCGCACTTCCGGAAATACCGGAAGTTGACACCTACTTCGTTATTTTAACGGGGACACCCTTTATATTATTGTATTTTTAAATTACCTGGCAAAATCGAATACAGGTGGTTTTCACAATTGGAATTTTGGTTGAGTAGTTTATGAGTTATAAACAAGTGAAAATCGCAATTTTCAATTTTCAAAGCATATCACATTGAAAACGGCTCAAGATATTTAAAAACGGCTTACATGTCCCTATCTTAACTTTTTACAAGGTATTCTATTATATAGTTTAGATTTTTCTACAGGGTGATGAAAAATCTGTTAAGTTTCGTCACTCTGTATAAAAATTTAAACCACATGGTAGGATACCTTGTAAAAAGTTAAGATAGGGACATGTAAGCTGTTTTTAAATATCTTGAGCCGTTTTCAATGTGAGATGCTTTGAAAATTGAAAATTGCGATTTTCACTTGTTTATAACTCATAAACTGCTCAACCTAAATTTCAATTGTGAAAACCACCTGTATTCGATTTTGCCAGGCAATTTAAAAATACAATAATATAAAGGGTGTCCCCGTTAAAATAACGAAGTAGGTGTCAACTTCCGGTATTTCCGGAAGTGCGACCATCTTGAAAATATTTTCATTGCATTTCGCATAGTCACTTATGTCTGGAAAATTTTCATTTTGAAACTGTAGGATCAATATTTCCCGAGATACAGCACTTTGCATTCTTATCTGCCCACCCGGTACAGGAGATGACATAACACAAATGTTACCTACTGTCTTCTAGTGGCCTAGATATTCAGGGTTGGTGCTCTTTTCTTTTTACGAAAGTTTTTTTTAAATTGTTAAATATTTATCTGTTATTTTATTCCAACTTAATTTAATTATGACTTGAAGTTGCGTTAAAAACCTTTCGCACATCAATCTCATAAATACAGTATTCTTATGCGTTCATTCAATTTTGAATACTTTCACCGTTTTTTAAATTGGCTTTCTGAATTTTTTAGTGACACAATCATATTAGTACTATAGTATTATTAAAGTTACCTACTGTAAAAATTTCAGTCTCCAATAAATTAATATATAAAATAATAATTGTGTTTTTATAAAACTGTAATTTTATTGACAACTTTGTAATGAGCACCAGCTTATGTTACAATAAAGTATATTATGTTCATTATAATAAATAAAATGTATGTTTCTGAAGTTGTTGATTTTTTCTACAATTGATATGTTATCCCCATGCTGAAGCTATTATGAAGTTTCATAAACTCAAAATAATTCTTAAAAACATTTATCAAGATTATAATAAAGGTTTAAAAACACAAGTATAAAAGATATACCTATAAAATTTATAATAGTACATTAATAAAATTAGTTGATAATGTAAGGGATTATGGTAGGAGTGATAATGGTGATTGACCTTCAATGGCAGGAATTTCGTCAACAGAATAAGACGGCGCTTTTCTACATTGGATTTTTTATTTAATTCCATTTCACTAAGTCGAACAATTGGAACTTCTGATATTTTTGGAACGTTCCATGCTGCCACAGCATCTGTATACGATGAGATGGTTTTTGTTCTGTGATTATGCTCCACTGTGAACAGCAAAGCAGCAACATGACTACAAACTTCAGAGAGCCCAGCCATGCAGGTGCAATGGCCACAATTTATGGCACCGTCTTCTTCACAGATAATTCAAGCAAGCAAGGCGGTTTGTTCATTCGTTGAGAATGCTTTACCCTAAACAAAAAACAATACATTAATAAAAACAAGTTAATGATCAAGATATTTTATTGCTATGGGTCATAGGATAGTATTTTCATTTTACCTTTCCAATGAAGATCACACATGATTAGCAATTTGCTTCAATCCCATTAAATGCAAAAGCCTGCACTTGTAGCCGCTTAAACTTTTATAAGCCTTCGTTTTCTTTTGTATAAAAACTGTGTGGCTCAACACTAAATACGACACGATGTCTGGTGCAGAAACAGGTGGTCCAGGATCCTCTGGAGTTAAGAAAAATGGATCAACGCCGTTCAAGATCCTAATTTTTTCTTTATAGCGAACCATAATGTCGGAAGCACCACTTTCTAAAGATAACAGGTAATCATACTTTTCTTAGTAACATCACTGTTATTGTAACTGACAAAGCACACACACTGAATAACAGTAAACTTAAGATATAGCTCGATGTTCGAATTGATTATTTCGAAATGTTATAAATAAAATAAAACTTCTCTAATTGCCGCGTGCTGACTGTTCTGGTTCGATGATTTGCGTTTGTGTTTCTACAGGCCGCCATTTTGACAGTTGAAAGGTCACGTGTTCTGGACAACCTAATTTGATTTGACACTACGAACTTGCTCTGTCATTTTGACAAGTATTTACTAAAAAAAATAATTGAAGTGACTTTATTCTGCACGCTTCCTAAATACCCCGTTGTAAGAAGAAATTGCATACCGTGAGATGTATTTATACCGTAATGCACAACACGACAAAGAGACGTCTTCATTATTAGAAAATTAATATTGAGCATGCAATTAGGAATAGAATTAAATTAACTTCTGAGAAACGTGCATCTACCTACCTACTTGGGAGAAATACGAAACTTTCACCTTTTTTGTAGTTAAAAACAAGTCATTAGGGCTATCTCAACGCATTTATTTTTGTTAACGATGTTTTTATGTTACCAGGCATGCACAAGTTAATTAATGAAATTGTAATTATTCCTAATAGCACGAATCTCTATGGTGAATGAATGACATTGGCGAAAACTCGTTCTAATTTTATGGGGACGGCAAGGCAAGGCGAGCCTTTTCCCGAGTTTTGTCCGGCGATTCCACGATAATATGAAACGCATAATTTTGTTCGCTTGTAATTTTTAGAATTACATAATAATTGATTTTACTCGGCCTTTCACCTTCACATTAATAAAACGTATCAATTTGATGTGTTGCTGCTGGTCTAAAAATCAAGTTAGAAATTTCTCTTAAAACTTGCGTTAGATAATATTTATATTTTTATAGGAACAGATGACCAAATAATTTTATGTAATAATAACTCTTTAAAGTCTTCAGTGTTTCAGTTTGTTTCTTTTTCACACTTCTTCACGTAACATAATAAAATTCAGGGTTTACGATGCTTTCATAGTTTTTGTAAAATTGACGCCTAATACCAATTAAAATAAATTTGCCTCATTCAGCAGGAGAAAAATTCATTTCAATGGAAATGGGAAAAATTCTAAAAATAGTGAGTTCAATTTGTTAAGTGCTGGGATCAAGATAATATTATGTCGATGTCTTTCATTGTGATAATTCTCATTGTTGTTCGGTATTATGTCTCGGAGCACATCGGCAAATTGATGTTTCAATTAATATCGAACCGCATTGATATCTCGTAACGACGAGGCGCTGAAGGTTTGCCCATCAAGATCAAGTAGACACGGTTTTCGATAAATAAATGGCCATTAACTTAATTAACAAAATTCTATTCGACGTAATAAACTCTATGGCTGGCTAGTTAGTGACCCATAATGTCTGAACTCCATTGCAAGGTGAATAAGAGGACAGCGAACAAACAATTATTAATTATGCTCCCATTTGATTGATCTTTTTGCTTTTTTGTTCAAATAAAACTAGCATTGTTTATTTTTTTTTTTAATATTTTCGTGCATAATAGTTATTTATTTGAAGTCGTCATGAAAAGCAAACTTCAAGACTCTTTCACATTAGAAGTTGCACACTTTGCAGTATAAGTACATGCTATAAAAATCATTGCAATATTATTACAACAATGATCAATTGCCAATTAAGATATTTTGTCAGGTCATAATATTCATAGATTGTGATTTTGACACATGTTTAAAAGTAGGTTTTTCCAATACCTCCCTTAGAGGCGCTTTTGAGTTTTCTTTAATCCTTTTGACAAATTTAGTAGCATTTTCCCCCTTAGAGGCGCTTTTGCGTTTTCTTCTTTTCCGTTTTTACAAATTGGGTAGCCTTGTAGAGGCGCTTTTGCGTTTTCTTCTTTTCCCTTTCGGTAAATTAAGTAAGCTTTTCCCCTTAGAATGCTTTCGCGGTTTCTTCTTTTCTCTTTTGTCAAATTAGGTAAGTTTTCCCCCTTTGACGATTTTGCGGTTTATTTTCTCCCTTTTGACAAATTAATCAGTAGCCTTTTCCCAAAATACCTCCATTAGTGGCGTTTTTCCGGTTTCTTTTCCCTTTTGACAAATTAATAAATAGCCTTTCTCCAATAATTAGAGACACTTTTGTGTTTTCTTCTTTTCCTTTTAATTAAGATAAATTAAGTCAGCTTTTCCCACTTAGACACGATTTTGCGGTTTATTTATGCCCTTTTGAGAAATTAATCAGTAGCCTTTTCAAAAATACTTCCATTAGTGGCGTTTTTGCGGTTTCTTCTTTTCCCTTTCGACAAATTAAGTAGCCTTTTTTCCCTTAGCGGCACTTTTTCGTTTTCTTCTTGCCCCTTTGACAAATTACGTGACATTTTCCCCCTTAGACACGATTTTGCGGTTTCTTCTTTTCCCTTTTGACAGATTAAGTAAGCTGTTCCCCCTTAGAAGCGCATTAGCTCTCTTCTTTTCCCTTTTGACAAATTAATCAGTAGCCTTTCCAAAAATACTCCCATAGTGGCGTTTTTGCGGTTCCTTCTTTCCCTTTGACAAATTAAAGTAGCCTTTTTCCCCTTAGAGGCGATTTTGCGTTTTCTTGTTGCCCCTTTTGACAAATTAAGTAAGTTTTTCCCCCTTAGAGTCTTTTCCGTTTTTACAAATTGAGTAGCCTTTTAGAGGCGCTTTTGCGTTTTCTTCTTTTCACTTTCGGTAAATTAAGTAAGCTTTTCACCCTTAGAATGCTTTCGCGGTTTCTTCTTTTATTTTTTCACAAATTCTTCAGTAGCCTTTTCAAAAATACCCCCATTAGTGGCGTTTTGCGGTTTCTTCTTTTCCGTTTTGACAAATTAAGTAGCCTTTTTCCCTTTAGATGCGATTTTGCGTTTTCTTCTGGCCTCTTTTGACTAATTAAGTAAGCTTTTCCCCCTTAGAGGCGCTTTTGCGTTTTATTCTTGCATCTTTTGATAAATTAGGTAGCCTTTTCCTCTTTAGGCGCTGCGTTTACCTTCTTTTTCCTCTTGACAATATTATTAGCCTTTTCCCCTTTGGAGGCGTTTTTGCGTTTTCTTCTTTTACATTTTGAGAAATTAACTAGTCTTTAGCCCCTTAGAGTCGCTCTTGCGTTTTCTTCGTTTCCCTTTTTGACAAATTAAGTAGCCCTTTCCAATATACCCCCATAAGAGGCGCTTTTGCTTTTTCGTCACATATTTCTTGAAGTACAATCATCATTCAAGTGCAAAGTAATATACAGGGTTATTCACGGTATACGCCACGGAAGATTATGGCCGTGTCTCTGGATTTTAAGATCTTTTTATTTTTGGAGTGGATTGAGACCCGGCAGAGGTACGTTTTAAAATTATATTCATAATGTACAGTATGTCCCAAAAGCATGAAACATATCAAAGTTATGTTTTTTTTAAATGGATTGCTCCTATGTTATTGCATTTTTAGATTGCCTGGGAAGAAAAAAGAAGATTGGCTTTTACAGTTGGTGTTTAAATTCAGAAGTTTTTGAGTTATAAGCAAGTGAAAATCGTCATTTTTCAAGTTCAAGGCCCTGTACAAGGAAAACGGCTTAAGATAGAGAAAAACGGCTTACGTGTCCCTATTGTAACTTTTCATGCACTATCCAATGATGTAGAAGAAATGTTTATACAGGGTGATAAAAAATTTGAAAAATTTTGAGATTTCTCCACGCGTCGACAAATAAAAAAATCAAAGAAAGTACAAATGTTTCTATACCATAGGATAGTACATGAAAAGTTAAAATAGGGACATGTAAGCCGTTTTTCTCTATCTTAAGCCGTTTTCCTTGTACAGGGCCTTGAACTTGAAAAATGACGATTTTCACTTGCTTATAACTCAAAAACTTCTGAGTTTAAACACCAACTGTAAAAACCAATCTTATTTTTTCTTCTCAGACAATCTAAAAATGCAATAACATAGGAGCATTCCATTTAAAAAAACATAACTTTGATATGTTTCATGCTTTTGGGACACCCTGTACATTATGAATATAATTTTAAAACGTACCTCTGCCGGGTCTCTATCCACTCCAAAAATAAAAAAACCTTCTTGCGCATCAATCGCAGAAATAGTGTATTTTTATGCGATTCAATTCTGATTTTCACCGCTTGTTAAATTGGCTTTCTGAAATTTTACATAGTCAGGTGATATTCGCGTAGTGGCTTACTGACAATTGCATTTCATTTCGTTTTAAACCGTGCATGCCTTAGAATGAATTTTTAAATTTAACAAAACAAAAAAAATCATTGGCAAAATTGAACAATTTTGGCCCATTTCCTATGCCCGCCACTGGCTAACTTTACTTAAAAAATACTATTTTTTAGACTACCTTTTATAGAACGGAAAAAGTGAAAGGGGAGCTTTGAAAACCGAAAATTTTAAATTTTAGAGGAATAAACATAATATGTAAAAATATTCTAATATCTCCGCCATTTTTATTATTTCCTTCTTGAAATCTTTGAATTTTGAAGTTTATTAGTATACATAGTTGTCTACTGGAAAAATTTTCGTTCAATTCCTTCAAAAATATGTTCATAAACAGTTATAGAAATTTAGCCCTTTTTCCCTTTTCCTACCCACGCCACTGGCTTAATAATAAAAATATTGCAAATTTTATTGCAATATTTTAACTCAATATTTTATAACTCAAACTTCAAATAATTTTCTTCCAGTAATGTTAATTTCGTTTAAAAGTTTTTGTTTCTAACTGGCTTATTTAGAGGTTCAAAATCTATCAATTTTTCCTAAAATTGAAAAGGCCGCCATTTTGGAACGGCTCTTCTGATTTAACTCAAATGCAGTACCATACGACTACTTGCAGTTATCTTACTACCAAAAAAATTTCAGCCCCCTAGATTGAAAACAGCGACCAGAAACCGTGCCTCATACCCGTTTTTTTTTTTTTTTGAAATTTGGAGAGACGTGTTGTAAAAGTAGCGCAATTTTAGGTAAATGTTTTTTTGTGAAAATCAAACGTCATCCCTAAGTTTCACAAAAGTAAAATAGTGTAATGAGTGCAAACTAAGTTTTGGAGTGTAAATAATGTTTATTATATAATATATTTTTTAATTTAAAAATGCAATTTTTTTACACTATCTTGAAATTTGAAACAAATTACAAGCTATGTAAAAATATTCTAATATCTCCGCCATTTTTCTTATTTGCTTCTTGAAATTTTTCATAGTTAAGGGTTATTAGAATATAGTTGTCTAGTGGAAAAATTTTCGTTCAATTCCTTCAAAAATATGTTCATAACCGGTTACAGAAATTTTTTTTCCTACCCACGTCACTGGCTTTAATAATAAAAATATTGCAAATTTTATTGCAATATTTTAACTCAATATTTTATAACTCAAATTTCAAATAATTTTCTTCCAATAATGTTAATTTCGTTTAAAAGATTTTTTCTAACTGGCTTATTTATTAGGGGTTCAAAATCCATCAATTTTTCCTAAAATTGAAAAGGCCGCCATTTTGGAACGGCTCTTCTGATTTTACTCAAATGCAGTACCAGACGACTACTTGCAGTTATCTTACTACCAAAAAAATTTCAGCCTCCAGGATTGAAAACTGCGACCAGAAACCGTGCCTCATACCCGTTTTTTTTTTTTGAAATTTGGAGAGACAATTTTAGAAAAATGTTTTTTTTTTTTAATCAAACGTCATCCCTAAGTTTCACAAAAGTAAAAAATTTCGTTCATTGATCTTGAAAAATTAACCTACAGGAGCATTTTTAAAATTTTAGAGAAATAAACATCATGTAAAAATAATAAATATTTTCTTCCTATTTTTTTTTATAATGAATATAATGGAAAAATAATCCGATTTTTTTTGGGGGAAAATCACCTACCTACCAAAAAAAAAAAGAATGACCCTCTCGTGGTTTCGAACCAGCACCAACAGTTTTCTAGGACCCTTGCCTAACTAACTTCGCCAAGGTGGGTTTCAAGTTTGTAGCGATGATCGTGTAGATATAATTATGTAGTACGTCAGGTACCTACACCTCACTTTTAAACTGGTCGTATCTTTGTTATTAAAAAACCAATTTGAATACTTTTTTCACCTGCATGTAGGTGATTTAATTGTTGTTGCGTTTGCTCTTCTAATTTTCAGAACCATTCATAATTGAATGTGGAAAAAAATAAAAAAGAAATTGCGAACCATTTCATCGATTTAATAAGTGCAAGCTAATTTTGCACAAGCGAAAAACTTTTTTGTTTTTCGTTTAAAGTGCTACATTAATCGAGGCGAATTGAAGCTAAGACATCAAATTATATGTTAAAGCAAAAAAAAATTGAAAATTTCGGTTCAACTTCTTCAAAAATGGACTCATAAACGGTTATAGAATTGACACATTTTCACCCTTTTTCCTACCCACGACACTGGCTTATTAATGGAAAATATGCTAATTTTATTGCATTAACTCAAATTTCCAATAATTTTCTTCAAATCCTGTTAATTTTATTTCAAAGTTTTTTTGCCATCTTGCTCATACAGGGATTCAAAAATAGTCAATTTTCCAAAAAATTAAAATAGCCGCCATTTTGAAACGGCTCGGCCGATTTTGCTCAAGTGCAATACCAGACCACTCCTTGTGGATATCTTACTCCCACAAAAATTTCAGCCTCCTAGATTCAAAACTGCGACCTGAAATGAGATGACAAAAACCGGGTTCATGGAATTTTGAAGGGACACCCTGTAGAAGTGATGGGACTTTTGGAAAGTTTTTCAACGAAAATCTAAAGTCATTCCTCAGCTTTACAAGAATCCAAAATTTCATTCACTAATCTTGAAAGATAAAGCTACAGGAGCGTTTTGAAAATCGAAATTTCGCGATTTTGGAGAAATATATATAATATATAAATATATAAATATATATATAAATATATAGTCAACTTGAATTAACTTCGTACTCGTAATACAACGGTTTAATGTTCGTGGGTTGTACGACACAAAAAAGAAAATCCTTGGCCAATTAGATAGT
Organism: Malachius bipustulatus; assembly: GCA_910589415.1. Lineage (NCBI taxonomy): Eukaryota > Metazoa > Arthropoda > Insecta > Coleoptera > Melyridae > Malachius > Malachius bipustulatus. Next base: position 60,073,551 of record OU342630.1, read on the forward strand.
TACTCTTTTATTTAATGTCTACGTTTCGGTATTCTCCACACCTTCATCAGGACAACTGTAATAACAATATTAGTACCTATTAATTACAAACACTTTTTTTAATTGTCTGGACTTACAAAACTTTGAGGTTTATGTTAAAAACCAACATCATATAAAAAAACCAAGAGGATCCAGTCTTTCTCGCAAAAACACCAACCATATTTATGTAAATTACCTAATAAAACACTCACTGTCACATTTAACATTTTACATCATACTTCACAGGATTAAAATCTAAATTAAAATCTATTTTGTTACACAATTTCATATTTTAAAATAAAAAACCACATGGTCTTGGAGGTGTTTTCTGTGGTTATGTTTGCCATAAGAGAAATCAAAACAAACGGTAGGGATATTCGACTCGAAAATTAATCTTTTTTTCTTTTTTATTCCGTCATGTGTCATTTGACATGACACAATAAATTGATTAATGACATTTATTACAGCCCTTCATTGAGATGACATTGTTTACACTATTATTCTTATTTTTAATTTTTTAGTCTTACGGAAATCGAAATTTATTATTGTTTTCATTGAGGCTGGTAGCTGACTAGTACAACCATTATTTACTATTCCTAATCAATTGCCACTCTTGGTTCATTGTCACCCCTGTTATGCTGATAATTTATTAAAAAGGAATATATGTTGCTGATATTTTGTATGTCAGTTTTTGAATTTAATGAATTACTTGTTCTTTTTATGTGATACATTTCCAGAAAACAACGTTTCCCTGTAACCCTTTCCATGTCCAGTATTTTTGTCTGATCAAAATTCATTATATGTCCTGTCTTTCTGCAATGATCTGCCAATGCACACTTTTTGGCTGGATTTTTTATGTCGCTTTTGTGCTGAATATATATATATATATCTATATATATAAATATATATCTATTTATATATATATATATATATAAATGTATAAATATATATATATATATACCGGGTGTCCCAGACTTAATTGACCAGACCATATCTCATATACAGCTTGATATAATCGAGCCGAATAAAAGGCATATTATTATCATTTTTCAAGCTGTATAACATGACAGCATGAAAACAACCCCCACTCCAACATCCCCTAAGTTACAGCATCCACCCTTAAAAAAATGAATAGCACCCTGTATATATTTTTGTATATTCAAAACCAGTATTCGATTCTCTATTCAGATGATTTTTCAGATTCAAAATTGGTTGAGAAATAACCAAGAAAGGTTCATCAAGGTGGTCATGACTTTTTATCTGAACTTTCTCTGAATGACTTTAGCTGTCAAAATTTATCAATATTTTGGTCATAGTTTTTAATTAGCAGGTCATAGTCATCATAATGATGACTGTGATACTATTAAGATTCATGATAAAGTGCTTTGTCTCTTGTTTTATTTTAAAAAATTTCCCAATAAATCAGAATTATTAAATAAATTGTTAAAAACTATGAATAAATATTGATAAATTTTGACAGCAAAAGTCATCCAGAGAAAGTTAAGATAAAAAGTCATGACCACCTTGATGAACCTTTCTTGGTTATTTCTCAACCAATTTTGAATCTGAAAAATCATCTGAATAGACAATCGAATACTGGTTTTGAATATACAAAAATATATACAGGGTGCTATTCATTTTTTTAAGGGTGGGGGCTGTAACTTAGGGGATGTTTAAGTGGGGGTTGTTTTCATGCTGTCATGTTATACAGCTTGAAAAATTATAATAATATGCCTTTTATTCAGCTCGATTATCTCAACCTGTATATGAAATATGACCTGGTCAATTAAGTCTGGGACACCCGGTATATCGTGGGCAGGTGAATTTTAGAAAACCACTTTTTCGTGATCTGGGGGTCAGGATCGGTGGACATTTGATGAGTTTGGGTGATTTTCGAAAAGTGATGTCGTCCTCAATAGTGTATTTTTTTATTAAAAAATACACTAATATCCTAAAATCCAGAGACACAGCCATAATCTTCCGTGGCGTATACCGTGAATAACCCTGTAGATCGTGTTGTCGTACCTCGTACGTATTATAATACAAATCTTCATTTGCATGTTTTCACATTATTGTGATGGTGATAGCGTCTAAGTACCTAGACATACTTTTACCATTAGGAACACTATCATCGTATTTTATTTATCCATCTCTCCTTCTCTCTCTTTCTAAATAACGGCACTTATTAATCTACATTTTTTGTACCACGACCAATAACCGCAAAAATACGTTTGATCATTATAATTTTCTTGCTCTAAAGTCATGGCACGTAATTTTGTAATGGCAATTTTTATGGGTATGTGTGTTCGTGAACCCGTGACCTTGGCGTGGTTTAATAACAGCGGCAATAATTATTATTGTTATAAACACAACTTCCCTGTGTGCTGTTAAACAGAGCATTGTTTTTTTGGTAACTTTTTAATTTTTATGAGAGTAAAATTAATTTATGTAATACTCGTGCATGGGATATTATTGTTGCTAGAGTGATGCAACTTATTAATAGGTGGGCTATTTTTGCTGCAAAAAGACAACACGAACGAGAAGTACCGTTCCAAGGTTGCATTATAATAAGAGAGCGACGTGACCAGGGAACGCACTATTTTTTTTTGCATAATCATAACACTTGAAGAAAGTCCCACGACCAAATTTGCGCCAACTTTGGTGCTGGTAAATTTTAAATAACTTGGAGGAATTCAATTTCTGTTTAGAGTGTTTGCTATTTATAGTTCAATCCCTTGTTTATCAGTCCGTCTTTTTTAAAAAAAAATTAGTAATAGGTGTTTACTTCACACAGAGTTTCTATAGGGAAGTAATTAAAATATTGCGAAATTTTTGAAATTATGCATGCTCCGTTTAGAATAAAATATCTTTATTTCAACACAGAGAGCGTGAAGATAGACCTCACATTTCCAAACGGTATTTGGATCTTTCGCTCATTTCCTTTATTTATTTAATCTCAAAAAATAATTTTTTCCTTGTAGTATTTACTTATTTACCTATGAACCATTTTTCAAAATCCTCGTCAAAATCTAGGGCGTATGTTGAAGGTAAAAAAGACCCGAGAACGATGAGCTCAAAATACAGGGTTGTATCAAAGTAACCTAAAAAAAGAGAGACCGGTCGAGAAGTTATTTACTTTCTGGAGCGGGTACTGTAATCAGCCATTCCCCGGATTTTAACGAATCTGGAAAACTACATTACTATTACAGTGGAGAATTAAATAAAAAAAAAAAAATAATAAGGAAAGTATAAATAAAAATTGAATGGGACAATAATTATTATTAATATTGTCTATAAATAATAAAAACTGTTCTTCAAATCTAAAACTTCACGGTGCATCGGTGTGCACGCTCCGTTTGGCATGTCCAGCGATATAATATATCGCTGGACATGTCACTGTTGACAAATGTCACTGTTGACAAACTTGGAGTTCCCATTTGAGATTAACAGTCACTGTAAAAGCAATAAAATAATAATGAAAGTAATAATAATAATAATACAAATTTATACCTCTCTATAGATCGAATGAATAAATCAATAAAAAGGGTGTTTTTTTAAAGTTCACTACTATTGTTATCTCGTAATTGCTAAGAGATACAGGCTCGATTGAATTAGAGAAAAGATGCATTTTGTGGCCATCTCGAATCCGCCAAGAAAGGCAAAATATCTCTTTTCGTTTTTTTCTCAATTTTTTTTATTTTCTCAATAACTCATTTATTATTTGAAGTTTCAATTTGAAAGTTGGCGTATTGACATTGTTTGACATTCTGCATTTATTGGTGTCATTACTGTCATTTGATTATTTCTACGCCTACTAGTTTTGAAGAGATAGTTAAGTTTTGTTTTCCTTTAGGGCGCCATATTCGATTTTTCTATGAAAAAGTGCAGAATTTTTTTCTGTTTACAACCATATACCTAATGATAATTTTTTCAAATAATATTATTCAGTGATAAACATGACAAAAAATCAGTTTTCATTTTAAGCAACTTTCATTTTAATGACATTGGTATATATTATGGAAGGAAAGCATAGAATGTGCAAATAACCTAGATCGTATTGTCGTACCTCGTATACGTATTATTATAATACAAATACAAACGATTTTTTAAATTGTTATGGTCACTTATTTTTTGCCACGTTTACTTTCTGACATAAAATTATTATTAGAAAAAAATATATTTCCTGTATTTCTTCAAAGATAAATCCAATACGGCGTCCACAAGGAAAACAAAAGTTGACTATCATATCTTCGAAACTATTGGGCGTAGAAATAATCAAGTGACACCAATAAATGCAGAATGTCAATAAGCAATGTCAATACATCAACTTTCATATTGAACTTCAAACGATAATCGGGTTATTGAGAGAAAAAAAAGTTTTTCAGTTTTTTTCAGAATATTTCAGGAACTGTCACAGATATCTTGTCTTCCGGGATTCGAGATGGCCACAGCGCATTTTTTGTCTAATTTAACAGCCTGTATCTCTTTAGCGTTTACGATATATCCATGGTGAACTCTGAGATAAGGGACATCTGTAGTATGAAAAACTCGACATAAGAAAAAAATTCCTTGATGCTAAGCGGACCTTTACTACTGTCTATCGCGTGGTGTCCTAAACTTTTTATTTAGTTTTTTTTTCACTTTGTCTTAAGATAAGAATGACCAGCATGAATGAACAGCATCTCGAATACCGTGGGGTGGGAGATACTGGGTCGCTTAAATGGTGAAAAAGTTGATCCACAAGGACAATACAATGTTGAAAAGAGATTTCAAAAATTATTTTTGATTTCGAATTATTTTGAAAAAATCAACAAAAAATTTCAATTTAAGTTTTTCTTAACCAAAACCACATTTTCATTGCAGTTATTGACCAGATTTATTTTTGTGATGTCAGTTGTTTTTTAATCTGACGATTTATATTTCCAGGGCCGGACTGGAAATATGGAAATAGATATATGGAAAAAAAACTTCGCTTTTTTAAATACGGCCCTGGATTTTTTATTGCAGGTATTTTAATTCTGAATTTCATGATATTTCACACATAATAGTGGTTCAAACTTTTTTCGGAATATAGCTGTTGACATTATACAGGTGTTAACTCCGCGTCAAAGAGCAACACGAAATATTAACGACGCGATTCGATCCTGAAAGGGGCTAAATTAATGCGGCTCGATGCCGCGATGGTAATACCGAATCGCCACGGATGACAGGATCAAAATTTAGGGAAGGACCAGGCTGTAATTGCCAATGATTGACAGGAACACAATTAATTAATAATAATTATCGAAATTACTGACCTTGTGTCTTGTCCGACTAAAGGGGCACTTGTTTTAATTTGCGAGATGTTGTAACTATTATTATTGTTCACTCTGCTTCACTATGTAGGTACCCACGATTGTTCCACTACTTTATACCGCTTCCTTATTTAATTAAAGAACTAGGTATCCCGTTTCCGTAACACCAGCATCGACGAGTCTGGTACGAACGGCACTCTTGGTCGAGCTCTCTCCTCTATCGATGTTAAACCTCGACTCTTCTCTCTATGTGTGGTCCTGTCCGGTCAGGTGTCCTTTTCCTTCGTCCCGATGTGTAAAGGGATAGGAAGGGGTAGGAAACGGTGGTGTCTTAGAGAATACGAATCGATTATTCACCAAGGACGTAACATACCGCCCACCAAAATTACCGGAGGAATTTTCCGCTATCAGAAAATTGAACCAAAAGCGAAACTAACGAAAACGAAACTAACGACAATAACAAAAACGAAACGAAACGAAACGACAAGTCAGGGACGAAATTCCCTGAGTCCGTTACTGGTTAGGTAACGGGCAAAGTTTGACCAGAGGTCGTTTACAAAGACCTCTGGTCGTACGAACCGAGGCAACCCTGGCGACACCATCCGCACCAGGGTGCAGAGAAACAATTCTTCCTAGAGCCCATTTCAAAGGAGACAACAATTCATCCTTTATCAACACCAACGAACCGATATCCGTTGACTCAAACAAATGGGTTTTCGACCATTTACTCCTCTGGTGGAAATTATGAAGATATTCAGCCCTCCAACGTGTCCAAAAATCACGTTGCATCCGTTGCACCAATTGCCAACGAGAAAGACGAGAAATCTTCAGATGTGACAAGTTCACATCCGGCACCGACGACAGAGGTTCCAAGGTCAGAAAATGACCAGGGGTCAACGCGGATAGATCGTTGGGGTCGCTACTAATGGGGCAAAGGGGGCGCGAATTCAAGACGGCCTCGATCTGAACGATGAAGGTGTTCAGCTCCTCATAAGTCAAAATTTGACCACCAATAACACGGGCCATGTGTGTTTTGACGGACTTAACACCGCTCTCCCACAGTCCACCGAAGTGTGGAGCTGAGGGTGGATTGAAGTGCCATCGAATACCTTCCCCTTCTGCGGCGATTTTCAAATTTGAGTTGAGCTCCTTGTTAGCTCCGACGAAATTGGTTCCACAGTCACTGTAGATGTCACTACAGCGACCGCGGCGAGCGACAAACCTCCTAAGAGCTGCCAGGAAAGTCTCTGACGATAAATCAGAAGCGATTTCGAGATGAATCGCGCGAGTCGCGAAACATACGAACAAACATAAATAGGCTTTAGAAGTTTTGACACCCCTATACCTCGACAAGACAATAGGAAAGGGTCCCCCATAATCGACCCCGACACAACTAAAAGGCTTCAATTGGGAGACACGAGCGACAGGTAAATTCCCCATGGGAGGCTCCAACGAGAGGGGACGAGTGCGAAAGCAACGATTGCATTTCGACAAATAACTACGAATGACCCTACGAGCAGACAGGATCCAAAAATTTTGTTGAAGGAGATAATGAGTAGTGTTCACTCCTGGGTGCAAATTACCTCGATGTATCTGATCAATCAAAAGTTCAACCAACCTATGCCTTCCTGGCAACAATGCGGGATATTTAGCGTCGAATGCTAAACCCGAATGCAACAGTCGACCCCCGACTCGCAAAATACCGAAATCATCAATAAAGGGCGACAATGACTGCAAGTACTTGGCACATGGTTTACCAGAGCGAATTTTCTCCAATTCCGAAGAGAAGACCGAAGATTGAACAATTCTAACAATGTGCATGAGAGCAGCATGCAACTCAGAGACACTCAATGCACCAGTGGTCCTATTGACAGCACGACAATTGTTAGTGAAACGAAAACAACGAGCGATAATACCCTGAATTTTCCTCAAAGAAGAAAATCTTTTCAACAAAACATCGACATCCGAAATCTCTATCGTAGCGAACAAAACAATATTCCTTTTCTCCAGTTCAACATCAGAAGTGGGAGCAATGGGAAAGAGTGCTGGCCAAGATTCCAGCGGCAATCTGAGGAATTCAGGCCCCGCCCACCATGCGGAAGCCCCGACTAACTCCTCTGGTAACAAGCCCCGAGACGCGACGTCCGCTGGGTTGTCACCTGAACGTACATGATTCCAACAATCCGGAGGAATTCGATCCTGAATGTGGACGACACGATTCGAAACAAAAGTCTTCCACCGATGTGGAGACGACTTGATCCAGGATAGAGCGACCGAAGAGTCACTCCAAGCGAAAACCTTATCAACAACAATGGATTGAGGACCTTGTTCAAGGACGAACGAAACGAGATCTGATAGTAAGACTGCGGCACACAATTCCAGCCGTGGAACGGAGAGTGGTTTGAGCGGAGCAACACGAGACTTGGCAGTAACGAAACGAACCTGCACATTGCCATCGGCGTCCTCGAAACGATAATACACCACACCCGCATAACCTGCAGTCGACGCATCACAAAATGCGTGCAGTTGACACGACACGAAAGATCCTTCGGGAACCAAGCACCTAGGGATTGTCAACTTGGATAAAACATGAAGAGTGGACTTATATCGATTCCACTTTTCGACAACATCAGCTGGTGGATCTTCATCCCAATCCAGCCCGAGATACCACAAATGTTGAATGACTCGTTTTGCCATAAAGGTCAATGGGCACAAGAAACCCAACGGGTCATAGATCTTAGCGACTTCTGAGAGAATGCTTCTCTTAGTACAAGGTGAATCTATGGACTTAACCATGAACGAAAACGAATCAGTAGCCGATTGCCACTGAAGGCCAAGAATTTTCACCGAAAAGTCCGATTCCGAATCAAAGTTGGATGACTGCTGTTGACAATGTTCAACCGGCAGATCCTGAAGCAATTGTGGATTGTTAGCAGACCATTTCCGCAACTCAAATTGTCCCAATTGCAATAGCGAAATGAGCTGATTTCTCAACTCCAAGGTTTCCTCGATTTGATTTGCCCCAATGGCAAAATCATCGACATAAAGCCCGAGACGAATGGCTTTCGAAGCGAGAGGAAACTTCTCAGAATTTTCTTGAGCTAATTGTAACAAGCACCTAATGGCCAAATATGGCGAGGACGAAACACCATAAGTTACAGTGTTCAATTTGTAACTTCGAATAGGATCCTTTTCTGAAAAACGCCAACGAATTAATTGATACTGTCGATGTGAATCTCCAACTAAAATTTGCCGATACATCTGCCTAATGTCACAAGTGAACACGAATTTGTTCTCTCGAAAACGAAGCAAAACACTAGTGATGTCATTTTGCAACTTCGGACCAATCAACAAGGTATCATTTAACGAAAGATTGTTCGATGCTTTGGCCGAGGCGTCGAACACGACACGAATTTTCGACGATACTGGGGCGAGCGAAGACACATCAGAAGACATCGAAACACCAGGGTCTTTAAAAACGCAATGATGCGGAATGTAATAAGAGTTTGCAGATTCCGACTCCAATGGCACCAACGACATGTGCCCAGCCTCCAAATAATCTTTCATAAACTCTACATACATGTCTCTAATGTGAGGCAACCTCGACAATCGTCTCTCCAAAGCGAGCAAACGACGATCTGCGACATTCAACGAATCATTAAAGATAGGCAACTCTTTGCTATCCTTAAATGGCAACAATACCCCAAAACGACCTGATTCTTCTCGATAATGAGACTCAACGAACAACGACTCAGCCTCTTGTTCCTCATTAGAGCAAACCTCAACTGAAGGCACCTCCTCAACTCTCCAAAATGCCTTAAGAGTCTCTTCAAGGGTCGAATCTACCGACGCAAAACAAGCTTGAACCTCGCCCGCAACCTTCGACGAAATGGTTCCCAAAAGAACCCAACCAAACGTCGTGTTCATTGCGGCTGGACAGTTATCACTGCCCGACAAATAACCACCATGAACAATATTGGGAAAGATGTCAGCTCCTAGCAAAACATCGACAGAACCAGGCGTGTACCAATTAGGATCCGCTAACTTCAAATTATCAAGCGCCTTCGATGGCGAAATGTCAACACTGGGAAGTTTTCCACAAATATTGGGCAAGACCAAAGTACTTACTTTAAAAGTAGGTGATGGTACCCCAACGGGACGAATAATGCAATCAGATGATCCCTGGGCCGATCCCAAGGTCACGTGACCCAAACAAGAAATAGGTGTTGATGATCGATTCAAGTGCAAGCCCAAACGCTTGCGGCACCGATCAGTAATAAAAGACGACTGACTGCCAGAGTCAATTAAAGAACGAACCACTTGATAGTTGCCCCACTTGTCTTGAACTTCAATACATGCGGTTGCTAAAAGAACCGTAGTATTGCTACGAGAACGAGAACGAACATCCTTAAAGGATGGGAGAGAAGACATGGCAACCGTGGATGCGACTGGAGGCGGCTCAACTCGATGAGAAGCTGCTCCATCCGAATTACTAAGTTTAACGAAATGTAATAAAGAGTGGTGCCGACCTGCACACTCCTTACACGAATGAGAAGAGGGGCACTGCTTCACCAAGTGTGAAGGGCCAAAACAATTTAGGCACAAGCGCGCTGCCTTCACAGCCTTAAAACGCTTGCGCGGGTCCAACTTCAAAAAAGAACGACAATTCGAGATCGGGTGTTCTCCATTACAATGGAAGCACGACTGCTTCGATGAAGACGCACTCGACGTTGACAAAAATGCATGTGAATTCCTCGATTCCACTTTTCCACCAGACTTGACGCTACTCCGCTTACCAACGACTGCAGACGGAGATAGGTCATTCCCCAAAGATGATTCTAATGCACGACACTGTGACGACAAAAACTTGTGCAAATCCTGATATGATGGAAACTCTTCAGATGCAAATTGGAGTTCGAAACGCTTTCGAGTAGCGTTATCCAATTTCTGTAGCAACCAGTTGAACAAAGTGAAATCCCAGAGAGAGACGCCTGAGACCTGACCCAAAGCTGTAATATTTTCTGAAAAGGTATTCAACAATTCACGAAGCGATTGTGAGGAATCAGAATCCGTTATTTTGGGAGCATTACAATTCGACTGCCAATAACACGTCGCAAGTACTCGCTCATTCTGATACCTTTGGACAAGAGTATCGAAAGCTATCGAATAATTGTCATCTGTCAGTGGTAAATGTTTGACAAGGGTAAGAGGTTCCTTTGACAAAGTCGAAACTAAATACTGGAACTTCTCAATTGGAGCTAACGAATCATTCGAATGAATCAAAGTCCTAAACAAATCATAATAAACCGACCACATCCTCAACGAACCATCAAAAGTAGGTATACCGATACGAGGCAATTTCACATGTGAACTTGCAGAGGGGGGTAGCGCGGGAGCACCAGACTGTCGACTATTTAACGATTCACTCGAACCATGACGTGATTTCACCACCGTATCCTGAGTCGATTCCAACGACAATTGAACCGCTCTAATCTGAAAATAAACCGAATCAACTTCGATAAGTAGTCCCGAGTATGATTTCCAAATCTCCGATGACACATCTACGACCAAAGCACTCTTATCTGCCGACTCAACCGTAATCAGGATATTTCTATCAACCTCCTGCACCTGATTGTACAAATCTGAAGCGCTGTCGCATGCAGCCAGGACAATAAAACGCGACTTTTCATCAATGGGTGCTGAAACTACTGTCAGAATCGAGTTCAAACGAGTCAAAAACTTCGAAACAGAAGCGTTTGCTCCGACCAAAGTGTTGGACATTTTGCTAAAGAGTATCAACAAAACACTAAAGCAATAAACGAATAAGGGTTATTTTTTACACCTGTAAAAAATACAACGACAACGAAATACGAACAATAACTAAAAATAAGTACCTAACCAAGTGAAGGTTACTTATTTAAAAACGAGTTGAAAATAAATTGACTTTGAAATTCACCAAAAAACAATACTTGAGATACCGAGTGTACCCAGTAGGTATACCGTGAATACAAAAATCAATATTTTCCCTGTAACAACGAAAAAGGGTTATTCGTTAAAAACCTGTAAAAATACAACAACAACGAACGATGAGCAATACCAAAAATAAGTACCTAACCAAGTGAAAGTTACTTATTTAATATCGAGTTGAAAATAAATTATTGAATTCGAATTCACCAAAAACAATACTTAAGATACCGAGTGTACCCAGTATACCGTGAATGCAAAAATCAATATTCTGCCCTGCGAATTCAGAGAGAAAATATTTCAACTATTACAGAGGTTTTTAAAACGAACACCTGCAACGAACGAAGAAGTGGAGTGAGGTGAGAATGGAGTAAAATTAGTGGAATGGGTGAAAATGCCGTCTGGCGTCCTTTGGATCGACTATTTCGAATCCTTTGACCTACAAACAGGCTACCTTAACACAGTGAGTGAGAAACTAATTTCAAACAAATGATGCAACCAATTAATGAACTATATTTCCACGAGCTTTCCTATCCGACTACGGAGGGACCAAAAAATGTTAACTCCGCGTCAAAGAGCAACACGAAATATTAACGACGCGATTCGATCCTGAAAGGGGCTAAATTAATGCGGCTCGATGCCGCGATGGTAATACCGAATCGCCACGGATGACAGGATCAAAATTTAGGGAAGGACCAGGCTGTAATTGCCAATGATTGACAGGAACACAATTAATTAATAATAATTATCGAAATTACTGACCTTGTGTCTTGTCCGACTAAAGGGGCACTTGTTTTAATTTGCGAGATGTTGTAACTATTATTATTGTTCACTCTGCTTCACTATGTAGGTACCCACGATTGTTCCACTACTTTATACCGCTTCCTTATTTAATTAAAGAACTAGGTATCCCGTTTCCGTAACACCAGCATCGACGAGTCTGGTACGAACGGCACTCTTGGTCGAGCTCTCTCCTCTATCGATGTTAAACCTCGACTCTTCTCTCTATGTGTGGTCCTGTCCGGTCAGGTGTCCTTTTCCTTCGTCCCGATGTGTAAAGGGATAGGAAGGGGTAGGAAACGGTGGTGTCTTAGAGAATACGAATCGATTATTCACCAAGGACGTAACAACAGGTGTCCGGAAATTATGCGCAAAGAATTAATGGGGTGATTCTACTTGATAAAATATTGCCAAAAGTACTTACATATCTATAAATTTTTTTCGAAAACTCACAAATAAGAAAGTTATAAGCCTTCGAAGTTGATTTTTTTAAATCAATATTTTTTTATAACTTTTTTTCTAGTGTATGGATTTTCTTAAAATTTGACACACTTGCCACTGGTGTTGCTTTGCATTCTTGGTCCAAATTAGACTTGAATCCCTCGAAATTAAGAGGCCTTAACTGCCGTTGCCCTTCAAAAAAGGCCTATAACTTTTTCGTAATATTTTTTTCTGAGTCTTGAAGACGCACAATTAAAGAACATGAAGAAATATTCGGAAAAGGCCCCTTTGTCTGTCACGATAAAATGACCTGTTTCCGAGTAAAACTGTTTTAAACATTTGCTTGCTCTAAAATTGATCACCATAAATTATGATCATTCTGCAACAATACCAAAGCATGCTTTGGAAACAGCTGCAGGGTTGCCTATAGCTACCCTACAGCTACGCTACAACAGATCTTTAATTAATGTTTGTGTAACCGGACCATCGTCATCACAATCCGACAAGTCCAAAAAGTTTAACAAGAGCACAGATCCGTATTAATTAAATTGATGATAATTATGTCAATAGCTATAGTCAGAAACATTTTTGAACCACTGTATAATATATCCGTGGCATATCATTAAATTTAGAATTAAAATATCTTTCAATATGTGCAATAAAAATCCATTTCCTTATTTAAAAAATGGAAGTTCAGTCCGATCCTGCAAATATTATGAACTGTTAAATAAAAAAATTAAAAACTGACATTGCAAAATACAGTTAGTTAAAAGTTGTAATGAAAATGTGGATTCAGTTTTCCCCAATCTCCAATAATAACGTCAAAAAATAAGAAAAACTAAAACGGAAAAAAAACTATTCGAAAATTAAAAATAATTTTTGAAATCTCTTTTTGCGATTGCATTGTTCGTTTGGTTGCCCAACTTTTTCCCCACTTAACCAACTCTGTATCTCCCACGGTTTCCGAGATCTCCTTGCTTTTCATTCTTACCTTGAACACAGTGTATATTTTTTCCACAATGATTCTACGCACACTTCTTCGCCCAGAAATATTTTTTGCATTTTTTTTTAATCTAAAAATCTTCTTTGTTAGTAATACCTTGTTAGAATAATAAAAAAAAATAAAACTATTAATTCATGCGGCTTTTTGTAAAGGTTTTTGCAAAACTTTTTGAAAAAAAAAGTATATTTAAGAGCCAGTGGCGCATATATGAGAAATTATTTAAAAGGTAAAAAATATATCATTTTGTGGTTTTTATATTTATAATAAAACTAATGAATAACACTATACAGTGTGTCCAGTGTAAGTGATATTACATGGGGATATTAGAAACGGCAAGAGATACAGGGTCGGTTAAATTAGAGAAAAGTTCCAACATTTAATGCTTATTGCGAATCTGAATTTTTCTTTGAATATTTCCAGTCGTTGCTGAAATATCCTGAAAAAATTGAAAAATCAAAATTTCTTATTTTAGCCATATCTTTTTTATTATTGGGAAATAATGAATTGTTTTTTGTAGGCTTACATAAGTCGTCAAAAGCTATCCATTTGACATTACAAAAATTTTCAAAGCCGACTAATCTCAGAGTTTTCATAGCCAACTTTTGGTTTTCTTATGGCCGCCATATTGGTTTTTTATGTAGTTCGGTAGAAAATAAATCAAGGAAACTAAAAATTAATAACATTCAAAAAAAAAAATTCAAAAATTGTATTCTTTTTTCGGAAAAGAAACAAAAAAATTTTTCACCCAATTACATTAATATGACGTCATATTATTTGTTTTATGGTTTTTTACTTTTCATAATAAATTATGATAGTATGAAAAGTTATTTTTATTTCGAAAAAAGAATAACATTTTTGAATTTTTTTTAATGTTATTAATTTTTGGTTTCCTTGATTTATTTTATACCGAACAACATAAAAAACCAATATGGCGGCCATAAGAAAACAAAAGTTGACTATGAAAACTCTGAGATCTAGTCGACTTTGAAAACTTTTGTAATGTCAAATGGATAGCTTTTGACGACTTATGTAAACCTACAAAAAATAATTCATTGTTTCTCAATAATAAAAAAGATATGGCTAAAATAAGAAATTTTAATTTTTCAGTTTTTTCAGCAACGACTGAAAATATTCAAATAAAAAATTCAGATTCTCATTAAGCATTAAATTGTGCAACTTTTCTCTAATTTAACCGACCCTGTATCTCTTGCCGTTTACAAGATCCCCTTGTAATGCCACTTACACTGGACACACTATTATAAGAAATGTTTATTCAACAGGTAGTGGTGTATGAAAAAAGGGTAAAAAAAGATTTAACAACAATATTTTTTCTAAATTTAAATAAATTTTTTATGTAAATTTCCTTGAATCAAAGTATGAATGAACTCACCTTTTAAAAACTTGCAGAAATCATTTTATATAGCCTTGACCTCCTTTTTCTTGAAGGCCAGAATTATTAATGTACTTGCTTTCATGTGTTGGTCAGATGAATTTAAAAAATTGCTTCTTTCATAATATTTTATCAGAATAAAACACAATAATTCCATTCAATAATCAATCATAGTTATTTTCTGTACCGATCTAGCATCTTATAACAAGGAATTACATAGCTGAATGTAGAATAAAAGGCACAAATATTGCAGGGCTTACAACCCCACTGAAAGGAATACATTTTATCAATTTCTGAAGATCTCTTATTTCCAATTCAAACCATTTTTTACCAGAAGATTGAGAAAAAAAATTACTGCTTAATTGTTTTAATAGAAACGAAATTATGTAGGACAATTATTATTTGCGTCAATGGGCGCGCTCGCCGTGGAAGGGGTTAATAATAATGCGTTAATAATCGGTTCATAACGCGTATAATTATTTTTTTTTTTTTTAATTACAGATTTATCATCATCTTCGATGGTACACAAATCCGGCAGAGCAAAGATGGATAGTGCGAATCCTTTTCATCGTTCCAATCTATGCCACCTATTCATGGATAAGCCTGCTGTTCTTCAACTCTGAAAGTTATTATGTCTACTTTTTCACTGTTAGAGATTGTTATGAAGGTATTTATTAACAATAATTATACTATTGGTCATTTATACAATATACAGTGTGCGCCAAAAAGTTCGCACCATTTATTGGAATTTTTTTTTGTTTTTATTGGTTTTTAAATTTTTTTGTTACAAGTGTTTCAAAAAATTGAATTTGTGTTTGAATGGTGTGAATTTTACTCTTAGAATTGATCCAAACTTCATAAATAAAAAAAGCACAATATTAAATTATTTTGGGGGAAATTTGGACAAAGTTCCTTAGATATTCATCAAAGTGAGAAAAAAATGGTAACTTTTTAAATTTCCACGTTTTGATCTTTTTTCTCAGTGTAATTTTCAATTCGAAGTATTTTCACTGTAGGTAATATTAGTTCTTAATATTGGTTATATTATTAATTAGAGAAATTAACAGGGGTAATGAAAACTAATACCAGGAAATATAATTTTGAATCTAATAAAATTTTCAATGTTTTTAGTGCAAAGCGCGTTGACACAAAGAAACGCAAGTTCAGAAGTTCAAGTTTATTTCCAGTTCCATAAAAAATTAACTTTAAGGTGGGCAATATGAAATTATCACCACCAAACTTCTCCCAAACTATATTTCACCTTACATTTTGTTCTCTTCTAAAAATGTTCTGCCATAATTTTTCTCTTTGGAGAACGTTCAGTTTTCTTGAAAAAATTAGCTAAAGAGTGGCCTAGGAATAATTGAAATTCAAAGAGTTTTCAATTTTCATTCATTAAAGCTGATTCAAAAATTATTCCATTATTTTTTACTATAAAACATGATAATTGGTGACACTTCAATAATTATTATTACAAAAAGAAAAAGTATCATTATGATTTATGAAGTTTTTTTCTTTTCAAAGTTGGGTACATTAGTCACAGAGTGACCTAAATTATTAACTGTTACAACTAATTTTCCTTTTCCAGCATTTGTGATCTACAATTTCTTATCGTTGTGTTACGAATATCTGGGAGGCGAAGGGAACATAATGTCCGAGATCCGTGGCAAGCCGATTCGTTCGAGCTGCTTATATGGCACCTGTTGCCTCAACGGCAAAACCTACACCATCGGCTTTCTAAGATTCTGCAAGCAAGCCACCCTGCAGTTCTGCCTGGTCAAGCCCGTGATGGCTTTCGTTATTATTATCTTGCAAGTATTTGGTCACTATCGCGACGGAGATTGGAGGTACGGATAAAAATACATCAAACAAACCCGACTTAATAACTCTTTTCGTTTTCATTTTTCAGTCCCGATGGTGGTTACATCTACATTACAATAATTTATAATATATCTGTCTCTCTTGCCTTGTACGGATTGTTTCTGTTCTATTTTGCCATTCGTGACCTCTTGACTCCCTTCGAGCCCGTTCTGAAGTTCTGCACCGTCAAATCTGTGATTTTTCTATCATTCTGGCAAGGTAAGTTGTTTTTTTTTATCACGAAAGTATGAGATTTTATGATTCATAAAATGATAAAATCACTTTCACTCATCGCAGGAGTGGGCCTGGCTATCCTGGAAAAGGCGGAGGTGATATCGCCGATAATCGATAGTAACGGAACGAGGACTTCGACCGGTACGGTGTCCGCCGGATACCAGAACTTCCTCATTTGCATCGAGATGTTCTTCGCCGCCGTGGCCCTGCGTTACGCTTTCCCGTACCGGGTTTACGAGCACGGGTGCGTCACCGATTCTAGAGGACGTTCCGTCACCATGCAGAGCATCTCCAGCAGCCTGAAAGTAAGTCGTGGAGCAAATTTGATGCGTTTTGGTTCTGGAGGATCAGCAGTCCTCCATAATGTTTCCCAAATTTCCTTAATTTTTTCTTCCTGGTAAACAAAATTATTATTACAGGAAACGATGAATCCAAAGGATATAATGACGGATGCGATACACAACTTTCATCCTCAGTATCAGCAGTACACTCAGTACAGTTCAGGTCAGTTGCATTTATTATATTTTATATCGATGGTTTGCTTGCACAATAAATGTTGCACGTTATAAATATAATGTTATTAGGTTGAGCATTTTAATTTATTTTATTGTATCAATGTTATTATTTTATTTTATTATATTAGTCCAGACTGTCTAGAATTATTTATTTATTTTTTGTTATTAGAAAGAGGCTGTTCTTTGTTCTTTGTTGAACTGGAATGCTCTCTCTTTGTTTTAAAAAAAATTGGATGGGAATGAGTCGATTGATTGAATTGGTAGTTGGTTTTTTTTGTTAGGGTTCTTCCAGCATCCCTCAGTGACTTTTATTTGATTGTTTTTATTTATTTATCCTGTCATTTGTCACTTTCAACTTCAGGTTTATTTTTTGCTATTAAATGAAAAAAGTTATCTAATCAAATTGGTTTCGTGTTAAAATTAAAATGAAAATATATTGCATATATTTTAGATAAATTGCAAATGTTTCGTTTATACAGGGTGTATTAATAATATACCGACAAACTTTTAGGGGTAGTAGTAGGGGGCGTCAAAAGATTTTTTTTTTCAATAAACATTGTCCAAAAACACTTCGTTTTTGAGATGCAGGAGGGTGTTGCAATAAAAAAACAACAATCTCTAATTAGGAAATTTCAGGTTCTGTAGATGTATTCCAGTAGCGTGGATATTCAGGTTTCTTTATTTTTCACCTTTTCCCTCGCATATTTTACACCGTTGACTTTATTAAATAAAAAATATTATTGTTTTGATTTAAGACTTAGAACAAGAAGTAATCAATTGTCAACTGTCAAACAATGACAGAAGAATTTCATCATAGGAACCAATCAAATTTATGAAAATTTAGAGAGCTCTCGTTGTCAAAAAAGAACAAACATTTTAGTCAATTATGTCCGACTTAGTGGTAGGTATATTTTTGAATGAATTGAGAATATTTACAATAGTTTTGCATATTCGCGAGAAGAAGAATTTGTAGAATCAGAAAAAACAAATAAAAAACCATATAGTTCCTATAAAAAAAGAGTAATTATTGACAATCTTTACTCTTTACTTTTGATAATTTAACTCATATATTAAAAATGACATAAGGAATAGTGTTTTTGTCACTTTGACATCGGATAAAGTTAGCCCTAACTTTGCATCTGGATAAAATGTAAGCTAGCTTTTTAGACGCAAAATCAAGTAAGTAGTTACCAAGGTGATATTAATTAAATATAATTAATTATATTCGTTAAATTATCTCCCTAAATTACACACGAGCTTATATTTTTTATCCGGATAAAGATGCACTTTTAAACTCAAATTTGTTTTTTCTTTGGTAGTTCAACTCGTCAAATTGTCAGATAAAATGACTCGTCCTTCGGACTCGTCGTTTTATCAGACAATTTGACTCGTTAAATTGCCAATAAAAAACAAATTTTCGTTAAAACTGCATCTTTATCCGGATAAAAAATAAGCTCTCGTGTAATTACCCCCGATAAAAAAAATGACATTTACAGCCAGTTTGTAGCCCATTACTTTATGTACGTTTTGACTGGTTGAAGTAGATGAAATAGAATATTCATTAAATTTAGATTTGTCCTTCTATAAGAAAGTGTTGATATTATAAAATATATAAAATTCCCACAGAATAACAATTCCTAAACGGATCGTTACACATAATTATATCAATGAAATATTGACTCGAAATCCTTTAATATACAGGGTGAGTCATATCTTCTTCTATGTATTAGTTACAGGTTTGAGTTGGGTAAAAGTTCTGCTTTTTATAGGGCACTAAAATGCTGCTTTCTGATTTAAAATTTTTTCTTTTAGTCACCATTTAGTCACCATACAAGGGAAAAACTAAAGTTTTTAATTTTTTCTTGATATAATTGAAGCTTGTTCCTTATTTTTACGAAAAGCAGTGGTTATTGAATAATTAATGGGCAAAAATTTCCTTACACTTGATCAAAATCGTCCACATTGAGCCATTTTTGAGAAAAATGTCTTTTTTTCTGTTTAGAGTTTCCGGTTACGATGAGTCATAGGACTTACACGTTTCCGCCAAATTTTAACGAAATCTGTTCAGTTGTTTTGGTCTACCGGCCCACTAGTGACAGACCAACCAGTTTGTTTTTCATTAGTCAGAGAGATGAAAGTCTGTACTGTAATTCCTTGAAACCTCAAAATTATTTTTTGCCAGGTTACATTGCTGCCCTTTATTCTATTATACTTACAATAGTCCAGTAAAAAAAGAGGGAGAGGAGGGAATGCTGAAAAAAATTAACAGATTCTTCAGACGGCCACTTGAAAAGTGTAAAAGTCCAGTTAACATGATCATTCATTTCCAGATGAAAAGCGATAAACATCAGGAAATTTGAACAGGTTTTAATAATAATTGAATCATTTCAACAACAGAATAGCTCCTATTCCAGTTTCTTTTATTTCTTGAGTAGCTTATGAAATACCACACTAACTTTAACCCAAACCTCTGCAATAATTACCATTGAGTGCTATAAAACTTCAAGTGTTAAAGTGACAGTGTAACCTTTGACATTTAGTAATGTATTTTACTTACTACATTTATATCAATTCGCTTTCTTGTTTGTCTGTCTGCCGTTCAAATCTTACAATCGATTTTAAACTAACTTTCCCAAAAAGTTAGTGACTTGCAACTTTCAATATGGCTCAGAACTGGATAGTGACACTATGATATTAACTCGATTTCTTGTCTGTCTGTCTATGGTAAAAATTTTCCTAAAACAAAAATCCATCATGATGAATATGGCGCAGTAGAGTAAAAAAAATCTGATAGGTATATCTTAACGATTGAATTGTTAAGGTGTTTGAAATTGTTCAATAAGTAGGTAATTCTGAGACAGTTCTTGAAAAAAAAAAATTGCATCCTAACCTGAACCGGTATGTTACTTGCTTGATTTGCAGACGTGGTCTCCAGTCAGCCTTACGAGAGGCTGTAACGTAGCTAGCCGTCGCCGTAGCATGCTCTCGCATGACCGCTCGCAGTGCTAGCGTAGCTTTCATCATTTCACCCGCCCTACTCTCTATCTGTCGGCCGTCACGCTGCTGTTTAGGGTACACGCTCTAGGGGGTGATCCGAGCTGAACCGCCACGATCTTGTTCATTTAATTCACACCGTGGTTTATCCAACGTTTGTTTTGTTTCATATCTTGAGTGGAAGATAAAATTGAAGTAGGTACAGTAGTAGAGTCTCGATTGTCTAGTCTAGTTTGGACATCTTGCGGGTAATTTTGGATTGTTAATTAATAAATAATAATAAATAAGAGAAATTTTTATTTAATAAAAAAATAGTAATTTAATACCTAACTATTAAAATTGTTCAGTTTTCACTTTTTTTTTAGAAAAAATGTAATAATGGTTCAAATTCAGTTAGGGAACATGTTCCAGATTTATTTGAAAAAAGTAGTTTTGATAAATTATTTCAATTGAGGTTGCTTGCCAGACATAAAAGAACCTACTGTATCCTTCTCTCAGATAAGGTTTATTCAAGCAATTTGTGCTTGTTTTAGTTTTCTCAAACGATGGATAACCATTTTTTCAAACCCTAGCACAGAAAGTAATACTAACTGGTTTTAACTTACTTTGTAAATTTGTACAAATTTTAACATTAGACTAGGATAAGGTAATTATTGTGTACTTAATTTAAATCATACACATACTTAATTTTTTTAAACGATCAAAAAGAGCTTTTATTAGAGTTTTCTTCTTGTGTTTGTAATTTTATTTAATTACTTTTTGTGATATATTGTTGTATAATAGTATTATAATATTTTAAAGCATTTATTTGTATATGATACCTAATATATTATTAATATACTTTTAACAAGAAAAGACATATCAAAGGATAGACATAATAATTTAAAGTGGGACAAATAGTATTGGCACTGATACCAGTACTAGTACTAGTTGTAGATTTTTTTAATGCCTGCTACATCTTCATCGTGGGTAAAAAAATATTACTTTTATTTTTTTCTACTCATAAAATACATAAGAATGCTTGGCAGTGTAATTGATCGGAATGGAGCATGTTATGTATTATTGCCTTGCTAATTAAATTAAATAAACTTGTATGTATGTATTTAGGTCTATTGTAATAATGTTTACATCATTGGTCTTAGGCCCGTATTCGTCAAAGTTCAAAAATAAAATAACTCCGGGGTTATATTTTGGAATTCCTGACCTTTGATTGGTCAAATGCTGTAAATTTTCAAACGATCACTGCTTCATTATAATATAACCCCGAGGGTTACATTTTATTGATGAACGCGGACATAAAAAATGTATTCTCTACTAGTTTCTAGGTTATTTTTTATTATCGAATAAAGGCTTGGTTTCCAGCATTTTTGATTTTTAAACTTCTCAATAGCTCAGTTGATGTTTTCTTTTTGGAATGTTTTTATGATTTTAATTTTAGTAAATATTTAATGAAGGTGAGTGGTTTTGGGCAAAAATTTGTGTAAGTATATTACTTTTGTCCAGTTATTTTAAACGATTGAGATGAGGGCGCATAGTGAAGATAGATGAACGTGAATTTTCTGATGTTCATCAGGTTTTGGAAAAAAAATGGACTTTACATGTCAAGTTTCCAAACTTCACACATTATTTTAGTTATTACCTGGAGGTAAATTGAATGTTTGATAATAAAGTAACTCTCATGAAGTTACTTTCAGTACAAGCTTATTTTGGTTGAAATTTCATGGAGTTGGAATTAACTGTTTTAAATTTAATTTTTCAATTTTAAATCTTAAAAAATATTGACCAAATTATATCCTTTTCGAAGAGAAGTCAACAAGTTTTGAAATCAGTTTTGAAATTTTGAATTTAAAAGTTTAGGTGAAACTCAGCATACCTAAAAGGTTGAAGTGATGACGAACAAAATGGATTTTTGTGAAACAGTAGTTTTTCACAAAATCTGATTTACAGCAGAAAATTTATCTTGTCTCATTTGCTTTGGTCACTCTTTATGCTACTACATTGAATTAGTGGTTTATTTTTACAAAAAAATTATTGAAAATTGGGTTTCTTACATAAAAAAAGATTTTATGACAATTATTACAAATCGAATTGTCATACAGGTATTATCATCTTCCAAAATACCGCCTAAAAACTGCCAAAAAATTTGATTATAATTTTTTTTCGTTCTCTCTTTTTGTTTTGGTTGATTGCTATTTAGAGTTACCAAGGGAAAAATTGACTTACCAAGTGAAAAAATGACTTACCATGAGAAAAATTGTGACATAAGGTGAAAAATTAAGTTACCAAGCGAAAAATTGAATGAGCTTCAGAGAAATTTAGTTACCATGGGAAAAATTCAGAAAACCAGACCAAAAATTGAATTAGCATAGCAAATTTTTTGTTACCATGGGAAAAAATTGAATTTAAAGTGAAAAGTTGAGTTATAAAATGAAAAATTAAATTACCAAGGGAAAACTGGTTACCATGGGAAAAATTGTGATACCAGGGTAAAATTTGAATTCCCAAGGAGAAGAATAATTGAGTTACCAAGTAAAAACTTGAATTAGCATAGGAAAAATTTTGTCAACATGGGAAAAATCGAGTTGTTAAGTAAAAAAACGAATTTCCAAGAGAAATATGAATTTCCATACAAAAAAATTGTGTTACGATGGGAAAATTTGAATTGCCAAGGAAAAAATAATTTTCAAAGGAAAAATTGAATTGTCAAGGAAAAATTTAGTTACAAAGGGCAAAAATTTAATTACCAAGCTCAAAAATTGAATTTGTATAGGAAAAAATTTGTTGCCATGGGAAAAAATTGAATTACCAAGGGAAAAATCGAATTACCAAATAAAAAATTTTGTTACCAAGGGAAAACTTAACTACCGTGGGAAAAACTATGATACCAGGAGAAAATTTGAGTTCCCAAGGGAAAGAATTGAGTTACTAAGTAAAAGCTTGAATTAGAATAGGAAAAACTTAGTTACCACGATAAAAAATTGAGTTAGTAAATGAAAAAATTGAATTGCGAAGGAAAAAAGTTGAGTTGTCAAATGAAAAAATGAATTGCCAACGGAAATCTGAATTTCCATGGAATAAAATTGTGTTACAGTGGGAAAATTGAATTACCAAGGGAAAATTTTAATTATCAAGGGAGAAATTGAATTACCAAGGAAAAATTGAGTTACCAAGGGCAAAAATTTAATTACTGAGGACAAAAAGTTAGTTACCAAGTGCAAAAATTTAGTTAGCATAGGACAAATTTTGTTACCAAGGAAAAAAATTGGGTTAGTAAACGAAAAAATTGAATTTGAAGGGAAAAAGTTGAGTTGTCAAGTGAAAAAATGAATTGCCAAGGGAAATCGGAATTTCCATGGAAAAAAATTGTGTTATGATGGGGAAAATTGAACTACCAAAGGGAAAAAATTTAATTATAAGGAAGAACTTGAATCACCAAGGAAAACATTGATTTACCAAGGGCAAAAATTGAATTATTGAAGGCAAAACTTGAATTACCAAGGGCAAAGAGTTACCAAGCAATAAATTGAGTTACAAGAAACAAATTGAGTTACCAAGGGAAAAAATTGGATTACCTACCATGTGAAAAATTCAGTTACCAAGGTTAATTTAGTTATCAAAAAATTGAATTACCATAGGAAAAAATTGAGTTGCCATGGGAAGAAATCGAGTTACCATTGGAAAAAATTGAGTTGTCAAGTGAAAAATTGGATATCAATGGAAATCTGAGTTAGCATGGAAAAAATTGAATTACCATGGGAAAGAGTACATCTTTCTGTACATACGGTACTTGGTACTTGGCTATGGTTCAATTTTATTATACTGAACCCTAAAATTATATTTACAATATCCCAATAAAGTAAAAAAATATTGTAAGCAATCAAATTTCGTTCATTCATTTAAAATAGACATTTTTGTGAATAATAACACTGTTTTTAACTCTAAGTATGATTTAAATCAACAGGTGGAAAAAATGCGAGAGGCATTCGTCTCTCACAGTACGATCCTGACGATCCTATGAGTCCCAGTGGAGGAGGTACAGTGCCGCAGACTTACAACAGCCTCGATAACACCTCCAGACCTCCGGTTGCTGCTGGCCATCGCGTGTCGACTATATCCAATAGCTACACCGAAAAAACGATGCTTTTGAGCTCGGATGAAGAAAATTAACTCGTCGTCTGATTCAACTGTTGAACAAAATTTTATTAAGTTATCGTAATTAATGATTATTATTACTGAAAGGAAATAAATTTCATTTTGAGTCATTCCATAAACTGTTCAAAAATGTTATTTACACAAAATCTATTAATCACTCTTTATTAGTGTAACACAGCAGTTTCCTGAATTATTTATGGATAGTGAGTATTGTCCCATTTTATTCTTTTATCTTGCCATTTTGCAGTACAAAAGTCAGTACACCAAACTTTCCTTCATTCAATCCCAAGTCAAGAAGTATCATTGTTCCAGAAAAAGCTGTTGTGTTACACTTTTATATTTGTCTTCTAAGAATTTCAATCTATTCTTGCCTAGAAATCATTCAAAAAAAAATCTAATCGAAATGCATTGTTGCCAGATTGACGTGTCAAAGTTAACCAGTTATGGTAATTATGTTAGAATCTTTTTTCTTTTTGTTCTTTTTTTAGTATTATATTTTTGTAAATTTTGGTTTAAGTAGCTGGAAATAAGATATTTTTGTACTTGTAAATATTAATACATACATAATATGTTATAGTGTAGAAAATTGTGATCAGTACCTCTCAGTTATATCATTCATTATAGATAGACCAGTGGCGGCTTGTGCTATTGGAAGATGTTTGCTACATTTAAAGGTACCTACCAATTATTATTATTTAGATTTTTAGATTAGATATAGATTTTTGGTTAATAAGATTGGGAACTTGAACTGGAGTTCAAGTAATCGTATTCAACCAGAGAAGTTTCCTAGAAGAAATTTAGTTTAAGTAAGAGGAAATTATTTACAAAAGTTAAAGATCGTTATGGTTCTTCATATTACCTTCCAGTTTATCAATATAGACACTTTGGAAACTGGCCCCCATTAGATGATGCATTTAATACAAAGGAATTTCCGTATTGCTGCTTCTCATTCTAAGTAACCAAAAATTCCAATTTTTCTGTCTGCCTGTATTATATTTTCCTTATTTTATTTTTTAGGGATATTGGTTAACTTCAAACAATAGGAAAAGCCGCCACTGCTATAGATGATGGTGTGATAGTATAAATTGGCACAGAATATGAATTCAGATAAAATTGCCTTCCAATGAAGGTCGGTTTGGATTTAAAATTTATTAAACTTGTTGCAGAGCGATATAAAATAGCAGGGCTAATCTGATTATTTTTTATTTATTTTCATTTTTTGCACCAAAATATTACACTTTAATGGTAGTTATGGACAAAGTACAGTATTATACTATACTATTATTATAAACAGACTGAATAAAGAACAGCATCCATCATATCCGCAAGTTTTTAACAAAAACTTCACAAATTTTTGATGCTATGTCAATTTATATTGTCATTTCATTTTAGTTGTCATTTAATCAGAAGTGTTATTTCTATGACTGTGTAGGTAGTACAAAAACAAACAAAAAAAACTTAAAGATTCATTAATACAAACAAAGGAAATACTCAATTCGACTGCTTTGGGAAAATATATTTTGTTAGCTTTTGCTACATCGCTACATAATAGGGAACTCGCATAAAAATAATACTGCAACTGCGGGCCTCAAAAAGCCAGCAGTCCCCTAGACGTTTGCCTTGAAACGGGCTGTTTGGTTACACTGCCCTTATTTTCAGGCGTGTTTGAAATGATTCATTGGCACATGGAAGTTTGATAATTTATGGTAAATTATTTTTTGATATTTGGGTATATTAAATATTTCTATGCAGTTAAAAAATGCAAGTTTCCTATTGTCACGACAAAATCTTAGTGAAATTTAGATATCTACCTACCAATTTTTGCATATTTATGATTGATTGATTCTACAGGGCGGTTTTACTAAGTTATTTTGACAATGAGCTATCATTCAGCTTGATTACCCAAGCGATCTAATTATAATAGGCCTCTAGATCCTCTTTGTTGAAAAAAAAAACCTGAAAGTGACATGGAAAAGGTATACATACCGGATAAGAACAGGAAAAAAAAATTTGATATTCAATTCACACCGGCCAAACAAATAATAATATAACCTGGCTCCTGTAGGATCAATCTCGCTCAATCTTTAATAAAATTTTCGATGTTATTACAATTTATTTTCGAAGTTTGATGCTACAATTTAAAAATGATAGGCTTCAAATTCTGCATTTGTATGAGTAGCGAAAAAGAAGTGTAATTAAATAGACATGTTTAATCAATACTGAAACTGAAACCTTTAAAATTAAATTATAAAGTGTAAATATTTATTATAAAAGACTTCACCATCTAATCTGACAACTTCCTGCAAAACAAAAAAGATTTGAAAGGGCTTTTAAATTAATTTTCGAGTGATTTTTGAAAGTCTTACTGCTTAAAATAGAACAAATAAAAATCTCTGACCTCTTACTCAATATCACTGCCACTATAATATTTAATTTTGAAAATCTTTAGACTGTGATTGTTTTTCATTTTTTAACTTAAATTACTTCTGTTTATATTTATAAGACATACCTATTATATTACATTCCTTTTTCTGTCTCTCTTTATGTTTTTTTTCACTTTAAAATCAATTAACTTTAATTTTTTCATTATTAATTATTATGATTTACCATCAAAGTATATAAAACATACTAAAAAAATGTCTCACAGGATAGGTAAGACCAAAGTTAGAAATGGTGTTGACAAAACACACCCTAAGTTTGCCCTTATTTAATAGAATTAAGCTGTTTTGTACTTAACGTACCCACTTACTTTTCTCAGTATCATATTTATGAACAAGCTAATGATAAGTGTGATAACTACTTACTCTACAAAATAGGATATATCAATATTTTATTTTATTTCATTCATGGTTCATGATTATTCCGATAAAAAGTATTCTCAGAGTTAGACCCCCTTTCTAAACCAATTTTTCAACTTTTTTAATCAACAATCTCTATCTCGTGTTAATACATGTAAACTATATATCTCCATCCTATTTGTTTATTTATTTTTGAGCTATTATAACTGGAGAAGTACAAAGATATGGGCATTAAGGATTTATCATGTATATGCGTTTAACTACAAGCCTATTTTATTTTGCTTACACTTTTTTTTAATACTAATACCCAACAAAGAAAACTTGGGAAATTTGAACATCTATTTGTACAGAATTACATTTTTGTACCTTTTGCTGTAGAAGCTTTAGGACCATGAAGCGTGGAAGCTAGAAAATGCATTATTAATAGAAAAATTTGAAATTTAATTGCAAAAAAGAGATCAAATCTTGAGAAAAGATGAAGTGTAGAGCATAATGGGCGTTTAGTAAGAGCTTTATTGGGATGAAAGTAATTTGTTTTATTTTCTTAAAACCAGGAAATAAACAAATTCTCTTACAAGCTCAAAACGTGGTGTATTTGATTCGATGTCGTGGTCCCTCTCATTTACTTGGAGAGAAGAGCTTTCCTTCATTTTTATCATGCAAAAATCGTATCGAAAGTCTTGGAGGTTTTTCTCCTAACCATAATATAGAACAGGAAGATATCAAATGCGCGAAATCAGGAGAAATCAAATTTCTCCTGAAGATGTTGATTGTTGATTACTTAAGTTGCCTAAATCCGTTTGGGAGTACTCGGGTATGGAAATAAAAGGTACAATATATTTATAAACCAAAGAAGTATATTATAACATTACTAATATTAATAGCTAACAAACATTGTGCAATATAAAATCAAAATATAACTTTTTTGTTGTCTGTTATTGTCTCATTATTATGTAAGTTAAATGTTGTATTATGTACCCACCTATTATTTATTTATTATTGATTATTATTGATCAGTATTTTATCCAAAATAAATTTATGTTTGATAATTTAAGAAATAGTTTTATTAAGAAGACATTTACTATTTTATTTTGTGAAATAGAATATACTGGTGGAAACTGCAATGAGAAAAGGACATGAAAATACAAGTTTGAATCCACCAGACTAGTAGAAACAAACAATAGACAACTAGAGGAGGGGGTGAATTAGGAGGTGACAAAATGCAGAGATGAAATTTACAGGGAACCGAAATACATAAACAACAAACAGGGAACTGCAAAATTTGAGCGAAAATGTGGCCAGGCTCGTAACTTATTTTCTGAATGAGCTATCGTCGAGTGGTCAACGGATTCGCAATCTACACCCTCGAAATAGTAGAAAACCACACCACATGTGATCACATTGAAAAAAACATATTTTTACTCAAACAAAATTCATGAGAACTCGAAAAAATCAAAGTGTCCAAAGTCTCGGTCAGATTCGAGGTCGTGGATTGCGAATAAAAGAATGAAAATATTCTGTCAAGTCCGAAAATCGATATTCCTTGAGCCGGAAAAACATAAAATTCAGACCTTAATAATTCAAAACTCTGTAGAAAATTTTCAGTGCTGGGTGTCATCATAAAACCGTACTCTCGTTGTGTAGAAGAGAGATGCAGCTATCGAACTGTGATGGATTCAATTTGACGGCCGTTGCCATTCGAGAATCATTTAAAACTGGGGAACTGCAATATTTGACAGAAAAAGTCGCCGGAAGCGTGTAACTTTTTTTCTCAAAAAGCTATCGTTGAACGGGTAACGCATTCTTAATCAAAGACCTCGAATTAATAGAAAAAATCAGAGTAGGTATCCAAAGTTTTGATAAAATTTGGACACTTTTGATTCTTGTCAATTTTAGATCGTAGATTGCAGAAAAACCGATGAAAAAATTCTGTAACATTGGAAAAATCAATTTTCTCGAGTCGGAAAAACATAAAAAGCACATCTTCATTTCTCTGTAGAAAATTTTCGGTGCTGGGTGTCATCATGAAACCCCAGTTTTGTAGAGGAGAGATGCAGCTATCGAACTTCGATGGATTCAACGCGATGCCTGTCATCGTTTTTGAGAATCATTTGAAACCGGAAAACTGCAATATTTGATCGAAAGTGTCGCCTGAAGCTCGTAACTTTTTTCTGAACGCGCTATCTTCGAACGGTTAACTGATTCGTAATCTGCGACCTCGAATTAGTAGAAAACCACACAACTAGCAATCACATTGAAGAAAGAATATTTTCATCTCTCAACGAAATTCACGAAAACTCAAAAAAACAAACTATCGAGTCTCGATAAAATTTTGTAACTTTGAATTCTTACCAATAATAATAATAATAATAATAAACTTTATTAAGCCAATAATTACACAGCCAAGTCATCAATACAATTAGACACATGTATCGTATAAACAACAATAATAATTCAAGCTAACGCAACAAGGGAAAAAATTCTTCGACACTATACAAAGTGTTCCGCAGCAGCAAAGTCCTAACGGCCCCTCAGAACTTGGCCAAGGGGTATGAGTGAAGGTACTCTGGTAGTCCTACAGCTTGATGAACCAATAGTTTGTCGAGTGTTGCGACACCATGAAAAGGGATACTCAATTTGTCACAGCTTCTCGTGTCATAGTGATGGAAATGCCCATTCAAAGAAAACTTGCCCCTATTTCCATGCACATACATCACACAATTCATAATGTACACCGAAGGTGCGGTCAGTGCGTAGCCTCTTGAATATTTCTCTACAACTGTCCGTGTAGCCCGCCGAGGCCAGAAGACGAACCACCCTTTTTTGTATCAGCAGCACTTCTCTAATCATTGCCGAGCTGCCCCAGATCAATATCCCATAGTTGATAATACTATGAAAGTGAGCATAGTAAGTCGTCAAAGCAGCCTGGAATGAGGTCACAGTCATGAACTGCCTGATCAAGTACGCAGCCCTGGACAACCGCCCGCAAACATATCCCACATGTGCATCCCATTTAATGTTGCTCTGGAAGTAGACCCCCAAAAATTTCACTGGTTTTCCTATTTGGCGTAAATTGGAGGTAAGTAGTTTGGTCTTAGCAGTATTTAATTTCAGACCATTTGCAGCAAACCATCAATCAACTTGGCACAGAGATGTCTGAGTTTTCTCTTCTACCTGTGTGTGACTGGCGGCCGCATTCAGGAATGCGGTGTCGTCTGCGTACAAGTAGCAACCATCACACCCCATGTTGACCGGCAAATAGTTCACATATGTACTATAAATAAAAGTGGTCCAAGTATGGATCCCTGAGGAATACCAGCATAGATGGTCGTATAACCAGAAGTTTTCACCCCAACACGCACCCTATGTTGTCTGTTCTCCAGGTATGATTCTATTAGTTTCAAAGGTATTCCTCTGACGCCATAGTATTCAAGCTTCTCCAGGATGATCCTGTGTGACATTGTATCAAAAGCCTTGCTGAGATCACAGAAGGCTATTTGTGCCACATTTTTTTCATCAATACTTTGTAACGGGATTTGCCTGTGGGTAAAGGTGAGTTCACAGGGATGGATATTTGCCCCTTTGTACCCGTGACAAGTCGATTTAAAAATGATAAGTTTTATTTACAAGCAATCATATTTACAACACATCGTGGTTATATTATTATCGATCAAACAACCTGTCCTGGAATCTTGGTTTCGCCCTGACCGGTGCGTGCTAGAATGGGTCGGTCATCGTTCTATACCGTGGCCCTACTGGCTGGAGATAGTCGCGCCGAGGGCGGCGACAGTTACCATTGGCTGCTCCACTGCTACAGCCGTTGATGCTTTCACCTTCCGTCGGCCACCGGGCCACCGCCAGTAAGCTTGTTCGCAGTCGGGGGGTCTGTACTGGCGTCTGCCGTCTCCGGTACACGCGTCGGGGAGCCGCTCGGGGAATGTCCTCTGTCGGCAGGATCTCTGAAACAAAAGCCTTGTTCTGGCTTTTAAAATTCTTAATAGTATTATTCGATCACCAGTGCTTCTGGGTTCATTTAGATTTTATGTACCAGTCATAAGTCTAAGGATGAATAGATACTTTGTTGTTGAAATAGTACCTGGAGGTAGTAGGGGGTCGATTGTGAATAGATTGGCCATGTTATGTAATGTAAATATGGGTTGGTTTGAGTTTCGGGACTGCTCTTTGTTCTCTGTAAAAAAGAAATCAAAGTTATTGTTGTTGTTTGGGTGAATCTGGATGCACTTTTTGTTTAGCTTTTATCTGTGATTTGTGGTTAATAATGATTGTAAACATATTATGTATGGGGTCTCCCCGTTGAAATAAATAAATAAATAAATAAATAAAAGCCGTTCCCGATGTTTCACTGCGACCTCGGGACGGCTGTTACTGGATCCGGGCCCTCAATACAGGTCGGGTGGGGAATAAAGGGGGCCGCCGGCACCTCAGTACAGCGCCGGCTGATTGCCTGTTATGATCGGTCGCCTGCCAGAGCTCAATGCACCCTGGCCATTATTCCGATGTCGGATTACAGTTCGGTTGACTCAATTCATCAACCTCGCCTATCCAGGGGGGTAGGGGCACTCACTACATGCCCCGGCTGATCTCCAGGCTCAGTTCACCTAGGAGAGAGAGTTGCTTGCCAGTCAATACCTAGCAATACTCTGTCTGATTCTTCAGCTGGCGCTCTTTATATAGCCGGTGCTGGTGGAGATAACATGCTAATCACTGTCGTAAAAACTGTATCAATCGAGATAAATGCCTCTAAGAATGAAATAAATAATAATTAACAACGAAAGCCTCGGATTTCGTTACAACTTTCACACATTTTTGTCACCAAGTCAATCATTGCTGTTATAGTAGACTTATCTGTCTTGAATCCATGTTGTATGTTGTCCAAAATCGTCCAAAACACTCTTCGTTAAATAATCCACCAGACGTCTCTAACGTGGGACTCGAAGACTTTTGACAAGGCTGGCAGGACCGATATCGGGCGATAACTAGAAGGATCAGACCTATTTCCACCCTTGTATACTGGTGTTATCATCGCCAGTTTCAATTCTTTCAGAAAACGTCCTTTGTTTAAACACTTATTCATAACCAAAACAAAAGGCTTGACAATATACGGCATAATCTCCTTTAAAAGCTTTACCGTGACACAGCTACTGCAATCATTAGAGACAGTATTTTTAAGAGTCCGCGTTATAAGTAAGATGTCTTCTACACTGGCCACTCTAAGATAAAAGGTTCAAGGTCCAAGGTCGTAGATTGCGGAAAAAATAATTCAAAAATTCTGTTATGTTGGAAAGTCGATTTTTCGAGCCTCAAAAAAATCTTTTCGCATTTTTTCGCAATGAATTGAAACACATTTTCGGAAAACAAAGCATTTTATTAAAATCCTTAATTAGCAGAGGAAATAAACAACATATAAAATATGTTTATATCAAGTAGTACAACATGTAATGAAAGACATTATGTTGAATTTTACCATTAAATAACAGATTTATTAGAATAGTATAATAATAGTAGTAGTAGTAGTAGTAAGTGCAGAATACTACAATACAATAATTGCTTATTTGTGCCGAAAGATTTTGTTCCCTCTTCAATATTGCTGTAGAAGTCACACATTAGATAGAAAATAGTCTGAAAGCTTTTCTTTTTTTTACATTAGTCACATACCTGTTTATTTTGTTATGATTTAAGATGCTTGTATAATAATATATTTGATAAAATTATACTCGAGACTTTCAGACGGAACATACCAAGATATAGAGGTCAGAATTCATATCACAATGATGGTATCTTTTTTTTTTTTTTATTTTTTTATTTTTTTTTTTTTTTAAAAAGAGGGAGCATCGGTCTTAACTGTGTAGGTAAGACATAGTCGCTCCACTCTGGTAATTTGGCTTTGAGACGAACTCTTTATAGCCACACACACTTTATATTATAATATTTGCCATTTAAACGTTCGATCGCTTGTTTTACTTTTCACAGACATTCGAAAATGAATCTGAAAAGTAAAGCGGGCCGAGGTGAGTTTCGAACCCGCGATCTATGGCTTCGTGAGCCAGCGGAGAACCACTAGGCCACGGAAGTCACTGAATGATGGTATCTACTTAATTGAATACCCGTATGACATTCACTTAGACATATGGGGACTCATTATTGTGAGGATGACCGTGCTCCGACATTTAAAGTGCAAGTAATATATTTGAAATATTCTATAACAAGAAAGCTAATATTTAAATATATTTTTAAGTATATAGTATAAAATCAGTCTCATTAATACAAGCTTTCAACCGAAAATCTCTTTTCGAAGTATTTTTTTTATCAGTAGCTTGCATGTAGAATGTTTATTACTCGATGTAGAGTTTTAACCTATTTAAATTTAAATACCTCATGAAGGAGTAACAATTATTTTTATGGACGATGTATCTACAAGTAATTTTTTATTATTTTAAATTTATCATTTTTTTTATATGTACGCACATGAGTTAACAGAGTGAGAAGAAGTCATATAAAATTTTAATTTATTTTTGCTGCAAACACTGCATTTTCCCATTTTTTGGCCCTTCGCTGCTTTCAGGGGCTTGTATCCATTATAAAAGGAAGAATTTAATAACAATTACCACTAATGGATTTAAAGACTTTTTTTTGTAATTTTTAAGATTTTTCTGGTACACAAAAATTCATTTAAGCAGTACTGTAAAATCTGGTAAAATTTTATAAGACTTCATTTCATTGGCTTTTTGAAATAGCAAACCAGATATTCAGATTTATCATCCCTTATCGATGTGCTAGCACGCATCACTTTTTGAGCAATAATAAAAATAACTAGACGAAAAAGTCACACATAAAAAAGCATTTTAAAATTAATAAAAATATTGCGTTTCAAGTCGAAAATTACATTAGATGATTGTTCGATGTTTAGAATATTATAATATTATCATATGTAATAATATTCCCTATCGATTTAAGTATATTACAATTGTTGATTATTTATTTAACTATTTACAACTATATCAAGTTTTTTTATAAGTAAATAGGTACAACTTCAGTTTTTTATTTTTTTATTCAACACACTCCAATAGTTCAGTGTTTCTGAAAATGTGAAATTAAATCACTTGACTTGAAAGAGCAAAATCCAGAATAAAAAAAATATATTTGAACCATTGTGAGAAATTCAGTTTGAAAAATTGTTTTTTTTTTCTTCTTCAATCATAATGATGAGGAATGGTCTATTTTTACAATTTACAAAAAAGATTATTCTAGCAACAAGATATTTAAAAAATTATTTTTTTTATTCAAACACTCAGTCTGCATAGTGTGTTGTTATAATATTGTCAATCATTATTGGTCGTTGCTTGCTAGCTACTTCATGGGCTTAACCCATTAATGCCTACAGTATGATTTAACATACGTAGGTTATGTGACACTTTAAGTTCACGTGTTTGCTGAAAGCTTGACATATAAACATTTCTATTGTCCGGTCTTTGTTGAATTAAAATTGATTTATATAATAAAAGTGCATATGGTAGTATTTAGTTAACTATACGCCTTGTGTAGTGAACATTTTTTTGACCTGTGTCTTCTAAATTGAAAATAATGAGTCTTAGGTAAGGTTATGTATATTATATTGTAATGAAGTCGTGTTACCCCGACTCCATCTAGTTTATTTTTTTCCTATTTTTCTATTCTTTTCAATAAATAAAGATCATTCCAACGACATAGGTAGATAGGTAGGACCACCCCGTTTAAGTTATTATTAATTCAGTTAAGTTTTTACGAATAGTGCAGAAATAGGGTTTGGTAGGTAGGTACCTTGAATCAGCAAAGTACTAATAATTTTCATGATTTCATTTAATTCCATTAATTTTTTATGCACAGGCTGATTTTTAAAGTAACTAAATCGAGGCAGTTGGCTTCAAATTCAAGCAAGTTATCGACCACTATCGCATTATAAAAACGCCGAAATGCACCGGGCCGCAGATAGCAGTTTAAATTATACTTTTTTACAGAGAAAATGTTCTCGAAAATTTCTATCTCACCAGGAACCGATAGTGGTCGCTATATAAACCGGGGCCGTGATTTGAAAAATGAATTCCGAATTCTGATCTCCTACCGAGAAGAAGTGCGTTAAATAGTCAGCCGCCTGAGTTTAGATACCTACCGGGAAGCCCGAGTGCAATAATTATAGTTATTTTGAGTTGTACCCTTCGTTGTTAGTAGTGCACCTGCGTTAATAGAAGATAGAGAGCCTAGACCAGTTGCCGAATAATAGTAAAAGGTAGGTGCTGTTGCAATTAACGTATTACTGCTGCGGTCAATATTTTTCTTCCCCTCACTCCCATCGCTCCGGCCCTCATCAAACCGCCTCCTCCTTCCGTTGTTGGTAACAAAGGCTTCGCTCCTAGTTCACGGTCCATCGCCTGGCATAGCAAGGGTGGATCAGTGCGCCGGGAGTGGTGTCTGGTGCCAGCGGAACAACGGGTTCCTCCGATAAACCCCTACCTTCTCCGTTGTGGGTAACAAAGGCCTCGCTCCTAGTTCACGGTCCATCGCCTGGCATAGCAAGGGTGGATCAGTGCGCCGGGAGTGGTGTCTGGTACCCGCGGAACAACGGGCTCCCTCAATAACCCCTTCACTTCCACGTTGTGAGCAACAAGGATTTCGCTCCTGGTCCACGGTCCATCGCCTGGCATAGCAAGGGTGGATCAGTGTGCTGGGGGTGGCGTCTGGTGCTCGGGGAGCAGCGTCCCGCCAAAACCGTGCCGATTCCCCTCAGAATGCGTAGTTGAGATCACCGTGGCCGCACTACTCACATAACCGCCGAGATCAGCCCGCCTAGTTATTCTTTTTTTTGTCTAAACCAATCCAGGCCGTTTTTGACCGCCCGTCCGTCATTCCGACGTGTATACCTACCTACTTATTAGTCGCAACCGCCCCTCACGTACCGCTGTGCCCCGTGACCGATTTGTTATTATTTATTTATTCATACCGATTCATTATTATTGCTCATTGTGTACCTACTCCGATAAATTAATAATAAAAATTGTTAAGTTGAATCCTGTGGTGTTAATGTTCATCCGTTCTGCATTAATTAATTAGGTATCCGTTAAACTGACAATCACTCGCTACAGCTTGGCTCCTCGGGAGGTGCCAATGCTTTCGGAAAGCGATTAAAGCCCGCTTTGCCGAACACAATTATTTTAGGGTGGTAACCTCAACCGACCCCTGGCACTTTCCGTTTCTCCACAGAGCTACCCCTGGGACAAGGGTACTATAGCAGTACCATTGTAATTACGACTCAGGTAAGTGGGAAGATTTGGCGAGAACATCTTCCCAAGGGAGTAAACCCTCAGTAAAAATCTGGCGCCCGAGGAATCCGTCCGATCTCCAGGCGATTCCGGACCAGCGAAACGCCACGGACGACTCTCAGGCGGAGTCGTAGTTACAAAAGTGGCGCCCGAGCAGGGACCCTATTGAAGTTCCATTCTTCCCGCTGTAGATAGAAAATAATAGACATTCCCGAAAGAAGCACTCACGACCGCCGCAGCGTTGCCAAGTGTCGACAAAAATCCGTACCAGGACCGAAATCCGAAACCGACCCGACCGTAACCTAAAAGTGCGACTTTGAGGCACTTCGCGGCGTCTGACGTCAAAAAGGACGAAATTTTTAAAAAGGCCGAAACCAAAGGGAAAGCATATCCGAGGAATCCGAACCATCGAAAATTTTGGGCGGTCATTTGGAGTTTTTGGCCTTTGGTTTGCTAGGTCAGATTTTCTTTCGCTATTGCATCCAGAGGGACCCAGCCGACCGTTTGAACCCCGCAGAACTACCAAGACTCCATTGCAAGAGTCCCAAAATCGGCCAAAACCCCGCAGAAGTCGAACCGTTGGTCCGATCCGACTGGAATTTTTTGCTCTCCCCTGGGGACCTCACCGCCGACCTTTGCAGTGCCGTCAGTAACCTCCCCCCCCCGACCACCGCGCATGCTCGGTGCTGACTGGTTCAAAATGGCCGCTGACGATCTCGAAGAGGGAGCAGCGGCGTCCGGGTCTACAGGACCGTCTACGGACCACTTCGCCGCCCCCTTCGGTGGCCTACCTCCGCAAGACGAACCCCGCACGTCCTGGATCTACAAATTAAAGAAGGACGAGTTGGACGCCGAACTGGCCAGACTAGGACTATCATGCCCATCGACAGTGGAGGAGAAGCGAAGAATATTGTCGGCCAGGATCAAGTCCCTCCCTGGGTTGACGCTCGACAACAAGGCGATGAGCAACACCGTCACGACGCTCGCCGCGTCGACCGCCACGACGCTCGCCGCATCGACCGTTACGACGACAACAGTGGTGTCTCCCGCTCCACCCGCATACACCACTGCGACTACATGGACGTCCCGCCCCCCGACCGCTACAACCGTCCAGACACCGACGCCTCAGACCGCACCGCCACCGTGGCATCTACCAACGCCAATGGCCCCGAGTTATATACCGTACGCCTTTCCCCCCCTCGTCCCGTCTAGACCGACCGAACCGATGGGACCGCCCGATGTATCCGCTTGGAATCTGCGGTACGACGGGCGAACCAGTGCAGTCGATTTCCTGGAGCGTCTGGAGGAGCTCCGGGAGATATATGGAGTGAGCCAGGAAAGGATGCTCCGCGCCATGCCACTCCTACTGGAAGGAGAGTGCCTAGCATGGTACCGCAATAATTCTGCCTACATGACGACGTGGCCCGACTTCCAGACGGCGTTCCGAAAATACTTCCTCCACGCTGATTATTTTTTCGACTTGGAGGCAGAGATCAGCCGGCGAGTGCAGGCGCCAGGCGAGGACGTGCTCCGGTATATCACCGCGATGCAGACGCTGTTCAGGCGTCACGGCGCGATACCGCCGCACCGACAGTTGGACTGGATGCAGAGAAACCTTCGACCCGAAATGAAGCAAATGCTCTGGAGCCGCAGCTACGGAGACGTAAACTCGTTTGTGGCTGACGCCAAGGCGGCCCAGGATGTGCTCGCCGAACTCCGTGCCGTCCGAAGATTTCCGGGACCCGAAGCAAGACCGCTCCGTCCGGCCACCATGCCTTCCGCACCCCCCAGTCCACTGCCACCGAGAAGAACAGAATGGCAGTCCCGTCAACAGCCGATCCGAAGTGCGTCGCCACCCCGGAGGGCGATCGAGGCTGGCGATACCATGACCGAACAGGCGGCGCCACAAACAGTCAGGTTCTCTCCACCTGCACGAGACAACGCCCGAGCCGTCTGTTGGCGTTGTGGGGAGACGGGACACCTCCGCAGCCAGTGTTCCGGGCAGCCGAAACTCTTTTGCTCGCGTTGCGAGCGTCCGGGAGTAATGTCGCGAGACTGCGACTGTCAGCGTCCGGGAAACGAGACGCGGGGCGGGTAAAGACGCCGGAAAACCGGATACCCGCCCCGAGCAACCGTAACCACCGCCTAGCCGACTTGGACCCAGACACACGACCCTTCCTCACCGTCACTATAGAGGGGAGGACGTTCGAGGCCCTCGTAGACACGGGGGCAACCCGTTCGTTTGTGGGCGCCGAAGTGGCCAGCCATTGCGAGAGCCAGGGCGTCCGGATTCGACGATATAAGGGGACGTCAGCGCGGATCGCCGATGGCACGACCGTACCGATCCGGACCACCTTCCTGCTCGACGTTTGCCTTGGCCCCGGCAAATTGAAGGCGGCCTGCCTGTCCTTGCCGAAGTTGCCCGTCGACCTGGTGCTGGGGATGGATTTCCTTGGAGAAGGTCATTTCTCATTAGACATGCACAGGCGGGAGGTGTGCATCAAGGGCCGAAGGTACCCTCTCCGAGCCCCGGTGTCAGAACCGGGACACACCGACGACCGAAGCGGTCAGTCTCGCACCCAGCGGCAGGAAAGCGACAGCGAGCGACCACGACAGGCCGAAACCGGTCTGGTGGAAGCGACTGGCGCCAAGGAACCCCCTCGTCAGCGCCGCCGACGCCCCAGGAAACGCCGCGCGCGCCCGAAACGGCGCCAGAGCCAACCGTTAGTGACATGCGATGCCCCGACAGCCCCGCCGCCCGCCGAAGGCGAAGTTTGCGCGACCGAAACCGCGGATCGCGAGAAACTTGACGCCTGGTACCGAGAGGAATGTAACACCGTCGAGAAGAACCCGGCCGCATGCCCCGATGTCCGTATTCGTGACGACCGCCCGCAGCGGCGGGTCCCGGATAGTAACCGTCCGTTCGAGAAGGGGACCAAAGAGCAGTGTAAGCTGTGCGTCCCGGCAGGTCCGCGTCACCGTATTCTAGAGGAGAACCGCGACGGAACTACCACAAACCGTAGCCCCGACATAATGTCCGGCGGCGAGTCCGAATTAGATTATGGGTTCAGCACACCTCCCTCCATAAGCTACACCTTTACCGACACCCCGTCACCGGAACCCGAGCCGCCTATACGCCACGCGACACCGGCGGAGACGCCCGCCGCAGAGGCGTCGGCCGCAGAGGTACAACGAAGACCACCGTCACTGAAGAAACCGATCTTCCATCGATTGGGACACCGCCCCACCACTCCCGGGCCTGCCAGAAGTCCCGTTTTGTGCTGGCGGTGTGGCGCGACCGGCCATTACCGGAGCCAGTGCAGGGGGGCGCCGCGGCTGTTCTGTTCACGCTGCAACCGACCGGAGATTTTGTCCCGGGACTGCCCATGCCGGGGCGGACCCCCGGGACCCAAGCGCCGGCGTCCCCAAGAAGATGACCGACGCGAGGAGCCGCCACGCCGAGAAGGCCGCGCCACCCAGCCAAGGACGACGGCGGAGAAGGCCGTCCAGTGCGATCTGCTGGTGGCGCCACTCGCAACCACCCGCTCGCCGGACGCCCAGGCCCGGAGGGAAGGACTACGACGCCGCCGGTTCTACATCCGGCAGCCTCGGCGAACGTCCAGGTCACGGAGGGAGTGACCGGACGGAGGGGCGACGGTGGACCATGACGCTCGATCGTGGTGAGTGGTGAGTTCTTGTGCCGCGGTCAGTGAAACCCTCCGTTAGGACCATACTATGGATAAGTGTTGGTTTCATTTTTTTGGACTTGTCGTGAGTTATTTTTAGGCCAGGGTTATAGGATTTTGTAAATAGGTGGGGATTTGTCATTATGGACTTGTATTATTTTTATTTAAGACCAATGAATTGTAAATATCATGTAAATAGATAGGGAAATTAATTTTTTCTTCAAACGTCAGTAAATCAGACATTACTCGACTCAGTAGCCGGTCTCAAAGTTTCACTTTTCCTCCGCCGGAGCTAAAGTGTTGCCAAGCAACACTTTACCTCCGCCGGAGCTAAAGTGGTGCCATAGCAACATCAACATACAAACACATAGCTACCTGTATTAAGAATCAACTATTGAAATTTTATTAATGTAGGCCCGTATATTCATCAATAAAATTCAACCTAAGATATGAAAACTCTCTAGTTTATTATTATCTAATAAGGTTAAAAGGAATTCGGTATTAATCAAACATAATCTTTGGAAAATCTACACCGAAACGAAGTAATTCTGTGAAACGTCATAATTATTATACTCGAAGCCGGACGGTCGACAGTCGACTTTAGTCGAGTCGAGCTCGTGCTCGGCTCAGTCGGCCACAGTCGGCTCAAACGTCAGAAAAAAAGTTGGGTTATTGCGAGGTAAACAAAAATAATAATTATTCCGTATTGAAATTTGAATATTGAACACAAGGATAATAATAATTATAACCATATAGGTACCTAGGTACATAAAGGAATCCAACATCTTATATTTTTATTATTAGGTAAGTATTAGTGCACAGTTATGACCTACATATTTAACATTCAACTTCTGACTGACTGGCATCATCATTAACAGAAAATGAAAAAAATGACCAAGCAGGGTCTAGCAAGAGGTAGGTAGATGTTATCATTAATTTTATAACTTACTTACAAACTTTTATAACGTTTTTAATTTTGATTTTGCGATGATTAGTAGTTTAGTTACATAATTATTATTTTATTATTTTTCTTTAATAATTTCAATAATAATTTCTCGATGTTCACTGACGTTGATGACAGTGTCAATTTGACAGCGCCGCGTTTCTATAGAAGCAGCCCATACTCCATCCATACTCACCTACTTATATACCAGTCCAAACCTTTTGAAAATTCGCTTTCCTTCAATTAAAAATGATGTTCTTGCTTAAATTTGCCCACGTTTGAAGAAAAAATAGTATATTTTATTTGGAGGAAAAGTGACTTTTCATGGCTTGCTCTCTATTATCAGCCTCACTTCGTTCGGCTGATAAACACGAGCGCGCCATGAAAAGTGTCACTTTCCCTCCGTATAAAATAATATACTATTTTTTTGTATACCAGGAATTTTTGATACCGGGAGTTTGTTTATTTCTTTTGTAAGCGAGGCACAGCGTACACGCGTTTCCATTTTATTGTTTGTTGCGAAGGAGTGGCGAACGAGGGCGTTCTTTTTCTGGGAGCCAGGGGGGACAAAAGCCGGGGCTTTTGTCTACCGAAGTAGGGGGGGTGTAATGAAGTCGTGTTACCCCGACTCCATCTAGTTTATTTTTTTCCTATTTTTCTATTCTTTTCAATAAATAAAGATCATTCCAACGACATAGGTAGATAGGTAGGACCACCCCGTTTAAGTTATTATTAATTCAGTTAAGTTTTTACGAATAGTGCAGAAATAGGGTTTGGTAGGTAGGTACCTTGAATCAGCAAAGTACTAATAATTTTCATGATTTCATTTAATTCCATTAATTTTTTATGCACAGGCTGATTTTTAAAGTAACTAAATCGAGGCAGTTGGCTTCAAATTCAAGCAAGTTATCGACCACTATCGCATTATAAAAACGCCGAAATGCACCGGGCCGCAGATAGCAGTTTAAATTATACTTTTTTACAGAGAAAATGTTCTCGAAAATTTCTATCTCACCAGGAACCGATAGTGGTCGCTATATAAACCGGGGCCGTGATTTGAAAAATGAATTCCGAATTCTGATCTCCTACCGAGAAGAAGTGCGTTAAATAGTCAGCCGCCTGAGTTTAGATACCTACCGGGAAGCCCGAGTGCAATAATTATAGTTATTTTGAGTTGTACCCTTCGTTGTTAGTAGTGCACCTGCGTTAATAGAAGATAGAGAGCCTAGACCAGTTGCCGAATAATAGTAAAAGGTAGGTGCTGTTGCAATTAACGTATTACTGCTGCGGTCAATATTTTTCTTCCCCTCACTCCCATCGCTCCGGCCCTCATCAAACCGCCTCCTCCTTCCGTTGTTGGTAACAAAGGCTTCGCTCCTAGTTCACGGTCCATCGCCTGGCATAGCAAGGGTGGATCAGTGCGCCGGGAGTGGTGTCTGGTGCCAGCGGAACAACGGGTTCCTCCGATAAACCCCTACCTTCTCCGTTGTGGGTAACAAAGGCCTCGCTCCTAGTTCACGGTCCATCGCCTGGCATAGCAAGGGTGGATCAGTGCGCCGGGAGTGGTGTCTGGTACCCGCGGAACAACGGGCTCCCTCAATAACCCCTTCACTTCCACGTTGTGAGCAACAAGGATTTCGCTCCTGGTCCACGGTCCATCGCCTGGCATAGCAAGGGTGGATCAGTGTGCTGGGGGTGGCGTCTGGTGCTCGGGGAGCAGCGTCCCGCCAAAACCGTGCCGATTCCCCTCAGAATGCGTAGTTGAGATCACCGTGGCCGCACTACTCACATAACCGCCGAGATCAGCCCGCCTAGTTATTCTTTTTTTTGTCTAAACCAATCCAGGCCGTTTTTGACCGCCCGTCCGTCATTCCGACGTGTATACCTACCTACTTATTAGTCGCAACCGCCCCTCACGTACCGCTGTGCCCCGTGACCGATTTGTTATTATTTATTTATTCATACCGATTCATTATTATTGCTCATTGTGTACCTACTCCGATAAATTAATAATAAAAATTGTTAAGTTGAATCCTGTGGTGTTAATGTTCATCCGTTCTGCATTAATTAATTAGGTATCCGTTAAACTGACAATCACTCGCTACAGCTTGGCTCCTCGGGAGGTGCCAATGCTTTCGGAAAGCGATTAAAGCCCGCTTTGCCGAACACAATTATTTTAGGGTGGTAACCTCAACCGACCCCTGGCACTTTCCGTTTCTCCACAGAGCTACCCCTGGGACAAGGGTACTATAGCAGTACCATTGTAATTACGACTCAGGTAAGTGGGAAGATTTGGCGAGAACATCTTCCCAAGGGAGTAAACCCTCAGTAAAAATCTGGCGCCCGAGGAATCCGTCCGATCTCCAGGCGATTCCGGACCAGCGAAACGCCACGGACGACTCTCAGGCGGAGTCGTAGTTACAATATTATTGTTTATTGAATTTTATTGCGTTTTTTTGCTGTATTATGTTTCAATGCATTCCAGTAGATGCAATTGATAACTCTCAAATAATTTTTATATTGTTTTGAAGTAATTAGAGCCATTAAAACATTGCGTATGAAGTATCATACGGTAGGCACCAATGAGTGTAAATACAAGATTTACTTTTTCAGAAAAAAAATGTATAATCCTTCGGACCCAAGAGATGCTGAAGAACTCTTACAATATTTGGACGAAATTAACTCAGATGATGAAGAATTTCATAAAATAAAAAAATGTGATCATATCGACTTGGTTCTATTACCACCACAAGATGGCGAGGATAGTGATATAGACGATGCGCCAAGTGACGATGACGGTACACATGGTATTCATGATATTGGAAAAGGGGTCTTGAAACAACCTTTGGAAGTTTTTGCCGTCAATGAAAAAGAAAAATCGCAATTGCTGTTGGAAAACCTCAGCACCGAAAATAAAGTCAACAATGAAGCAACTGATAGTGATGATGACGACGTACCTCTTGCAAAAAAATATAAAATAAAAATCCACCCTAAGCAAAGTAAAGCAACAACTTCCAAAATACAGAAGACAAAAAAGAAAAAAACAAGAAATTGGAGGGAAAAACAACTGCAACGTAGACATGAAAAAGTAACTATTATCAAAACTGCGGAACCTAACATCGTCAAAAAAATAAGAGAGGAAGATTTGAAACCAATAGACATATTCAAAATGTTTTTTACAGAAGAGTTTGTTGAATACATATGTAACGAAACACAGAAATACGCTATATTGAAAGGAAAACATGATTTCACAGTCTCTGCACCCGAAATGTATACGTACATGGGAATACTGCTTTT
The DNA here is from genome assembly GCA_910589415.1 of Malachius bipustulatus. Taxonomy (NCBI): domain Eukaryota; kingdom Metazoa; phylum Arthropoda; class Insecta; order Coleoptera; family Melyridae; genus Malachius; species Malachius bipustulatus. The sequence goes on from OU342630.1 coordinate 60,118,234, forward strand.
ATCAGGGTACTGTAAAGTTCCGTGTAGAAGAATGTTCTGGGAGACCAAAGCAGATACTTATAACACATTAGTGAGTAACAGCATGTCACGAGACAGATTTGAGAGTATCCATCGCTTTTTACATTTTAATGACAATAACAGAATAGAAACCAATAATAAAACCTACAAAGTGCAGCCTCTGATAAACCAAATAAATCGTGTATCTCAAGAATTAGCTGAAGTACTAGGATCTTCATTCTCACTTGATGAAGCCATGGAGCCATACTATGGACACCATCACATGAAGCAGTTTATAAGAGGTAAGCCTATAAGATACGGATTTAAATTTTGGTGTCTAACAACGGCTGAAGGCTACATACTAAAGTTCAACCCCTATTGTGGCGGTGGAGATAAGGTGGAAGGTAAAAGCTTAGGTTCAAGTGTGACCGAAAAACTCTGTCTTGAGTTCCTTCCAGGCGACTCTACAGTTTTTATAGACAATTTTTTCAATTCTTTGCAATTGCTGGAAGATCTAAAAGAAAAGAAAATATACTGTATTGGTACTATACGTTCAGATCGTGTGGAGAAAGCTCCTTTAAAGGAGAGAAAGAAAACCGAGGGACTGCACATGTCCTGCAAGACCTAGATAGTGGCCTAACACTTGTGAGATGGAACGATAATAATCAAGTAAATATTGGTACAAACTTGGACAACAATGATGTTTGTTTAACAAAAGGACTATGCAAAAGGTGGTCCAAACAACAAAAAAAATACATTGAGGTCGATCAACCTACATTAATTAACCTTTATAACCATGGCATGGGAGGAGTAGACTTATTTGACAAAATGAGAGGATTATATCGAATCAGAATTCGTTCTCGAAAGTGGTATTGGCCTTTCGTTAGATTTTGCATAAATGGTTCTGTTGTCAACATGTGGCTTTTATACAGATTTGTTTACCCAAAGATGCCACTTTTAAAATTTATTAGAAGTATTGTTTTGACACTTCTTAGTGCCCCTGAGCATTTGAATGGTCCTAAGCCTAAGCGTAGCAAAAATGTACTAAAAGAAGTAAGATACGACAGAACAGACCATTTTATAGACAGACAGGATACACAACGACGTTGTGCATACTGCGGTAAATGTGCAAAATTTACATGCCTCAAGTGTAATGTCGGACTACACCCAGCCACATGCTTTAGACAGTATCATCATACGGCACCACAGTAGAATATATATCATATCCACTTGTAATCTCACGTTATATGAATAAAGTTTTTTTGTGAAATATTTGTATTCTGTCAAATATTTGTATTCCTTACACATTCAATTATTCAGTTGAAAAAGTACCCACTATTGCCTATCGTATGATATATCATACGTCAAAAAAAAGTACCAAAGGGTCATGAAAAAAATAAAACATTGACTTTAGTAATGTTTAAATCCCTATGTTGATCACCTGTTAAAAAAATATGAAAATCTAAAAAAAAAAGTTACTCAGGCATTAATGGGTTAACAGGTTGAGCTCCAAGGCGAAATATTGAAAATATTACCCACAGACCAACGTCAGATTTTGCTGTCCCGAAAAATTCGCCAGCGGCACCCGTGACCGCTGTGGCCCCGGCGGCTAGTATAGACACGCGGGACCATAGCGGTCACTATTGGGGGTCATTCTGCTGCATCATGTGCAGATGTATGGACCACAGTGGTCACAATCGGCGGTCATTTCACCCCTTGAATGCAGACAGGCGGCGCAGCTCGGCGCCCCGTAGATGCTTCTTTCTTATCTTGTTCCCTGAACATCTTGCAGGATATGCTCAATCTGCATTTGCAGTATTTACACAGCTATCATTTTTTTCATACCAATTAGTCACTTTATTGAAAATAAATTTCGTGACCCAGGGGTAAAAACACAATCTGTGGGACCATAGCGGGTATGTCTCAATGTTATATTTACTGAAAGAACGGGCATCTTAGAATGATAGCTCTTGAAAATGTAGGCAAGCTGGCGGGCATAATGACCGCCGTTGTCCGTGAGGCTAGTAAAAATGGCGGTCATAATGCCCGCCATGGCGCTCAACCTAAAGAGCTAAACAAATGAATAAAGAGACTCAATTTGACACCATCAAGCAGGTTAATTATTATGAATTTAGGTACCCTATCTGTATTTTTTGCAGTAATTTACCCTACAAACACAAACACCTGAAATGATTATTAAATTATTGAATAACTTCTAATAGTCCTGCATAAAAAAAGAATAATTTAAAGTAATGTAATTTTTTCATTCTTTGCTTTCATAATATTGACTTCCCAAAAAAAAACTTTTGGCTAGGTATCCTAGAAATATTTAGAATCCTCAGAGGAAACTTTTGCTATAGTTTTGATTTTCTCACCTTCTATATTTTTGGGTCGCTAAATTTGAAGTTTTCTGGCAAAAATTTGGCCTGGACCTTTTTTTTTGCACTTTTTTCCCTAAATCTCATAAAGGAAGCGTTTTTTCGGTAAGTCCATTCCATTCTATTCAAAATTAGGGTAGACAAAATTTCCTACATTTCTCATATAAAACGTTTTTCTTGGAAGACACTAACCGTTCCAACGGTAGTCTGCGCCAAAAAAATACATTTCCATTGTTTGGGGTTTTGGAAAGTTTTTCTATGGTTTTGATCTTCTCACCCTCTATGTTTTTTGGGTGAGAACACTGAACACAAATTTGAAGTTTGCTGCCAAAAATTTTGCCCGGAACTTTTTTTTGCACTTTTTGCCCAAATTTTTGCACTTTTTGGCCTAAATCTCAGAAACGAAGCGTTTTTTCGACAAGTATATTCTATATAATATTAAATTAGACAAAATTTCCTACATTTTTCTTATGAAACGTTTTTCTTGGAAGACTAACCGTTCCATCGGTAGTCTGTGCAAAAAAAAATATTTTCATCGCATGGGGTTTTGGAAAGTTTTGATTTTCTTACCCTCAATGTTTCTTTGGGTGAGAACACTGAACACGAATTTGAAGTTTTCTGCCAAAAATTTAGCCCGGAACTTTTTTTGCACTTTTTGTCCGAATTATTTCACTTTTTGGCCTAAATCTCAGAAAGGAAGCGTTTTTCGACAAGTCCATTACATGTTCCATAAAAAAAAACGTTTTTTATTGGAAGACTTACAGTTCCGCCGGTAGAGTTTGCCAAAAAAAGCATATTTCAATATATCTAGTGAAAAGTGGCAAACAATAAAAAAAGGAAACTTTCGGGCGAAATTTGTGCCAGCAAACTTAAAATTCGCGTTCCGCTGAACCCAAAAAACATAGAAGGTGACAAATTCAAAACTATAGCAAAACTGTCCAGAACCCCACGCAACAGGAATCTGTTTTTGTTGGCACGCTTTACCGGTGGAACAGTTTGTGTTACAGAAAAAACGTTATTTATGAAAAGTATAGGGAATTTTGTATAAAATGGACTTGTTGAAAAAACACTTTCTTTCTGAAATTTAGACCAAAAACTGAAAAAAGTGCAAAATTTTGGGCCAAAAGGGCAAAAAAAAAACAAAGTTCTGGTCAAATTTTTGCTCGAAAACTACGAATTCGTGTTCAGGGACCTAAAAAACTTTGAAAATATCAAAATGGTTACTCTTTCCAAAAAAAAAAAATATGAGAAAGAGGGAAAATTTATTCTACTTTTAATTTGGTAAAGAATGGTCTTGTCGGAGAAACGCTTCTTTTCTGAGATTTCGACCAAAAAGTGCCAAAATTTGGGCAAAAAGCGCAAAAGAAAAACAAAGTTCCGGGCCAAATTTTTGCCCGAAAAATACAAATTACCTAGTGTTCAGGGACTCAAAAAACTAGGAGGACGAGAAAATCAAAACTATAGCAAAAGTTTCCAAAACCCCTCAATGGGAATAATATGTTTTTTTGGCATGCTTTACCAGCGGAACTGTTAGTCTTCCAAAACAATGTTACTTATGAAAAATGTAGGAAATCTTCTCTACTTTAATTTTGCATAGAATGGACTTGTCGAAAAACGCTTCCTTTCTGAGATTTAGACCAAAAACTGGAAAAAGTGCAAAAATTTGGGCAAAAAGTGCCAAAAAACAAAGTTTCGAACTAAATTTCTACCGGCAAACTTAAAATTCGTGTTCAATTTTTTATTCCTAATATGCCTAGGCAACTTTTCCTAAAGGATGGGACGTGAACAATATTGAGAACAACATAATTTCAAAATTCATTATTGAATTATTCCTGACATTTCAATAAGTGGATTGTCTGAAGGATTCAGTAAAAGAAGCAAGGCTGGCTAAGTACAAATTTAAGTAGAAGCCATAAAAGAAAAGGGAGATGAAGTGTGAATTTGTCAATTTTATAATTTTTTATTCTGGTTTTAAATCGATAGCAATGGGATAAAAACGAATTTAAATATTGAGGGAATTTTAGAAGCCCTTGACGAATTTTTGAAATTTCCAGATTTCAAAATTGCCAAATTGTTCAATTTTACTGTCCAAGTTTTCTCATTTCAACATTTTCTGAAACACTGTCTTCTATTAATTTTATTGCCTACCTATTGCTTTGGAATAGAAATTGACGCACCCATCTTCATTATTTACAATTTTTTGTTTTCAAGAAAAAAAAAGGTAATTTTTTTAACAAGTGCATCAATTTCTATCAAAAGCGAAATATGAGATGCTTTTGAATGACTTATCAGCTAAATTAATGCCATTACAGCAATATGAGGCCATGAGATTATAATAAGTAGTTTACTATTTTTTGTGAGTTCAACGAGATATTGTTTTTGATACAGCCCCTGTTCAGGTTTTAGTATTCAGGCCTAAAATCGCCCTTGAAAATAAAGATAGAAATAGCTGGGAAAAGCCACTTTCAAGAATGATGCATGGGGTAGAAAGAAATTAAAATATTTCTGCTTCTCATTCTAACTTAGAGGGATGAAAATGGTACCAAATGAAAAAAGAATTTCGTGTATCATGTGACTAATTTGGGCAGAATGATAAATTTGTTTATTTCCTTTCAATAAAACACAATAAATATGAAACCTGTAAGAAGATTATAAAGGAAATTCTTTAGTAGATAATATGAGGTACCTAATGAAGGATTTTACTTTTTAATTCCACAAGCCTATGAAACAGACAAGTTTTATTCTGGATAAAAAAGCCCTCTTTGTGAAAAAAAATAAATGACCTTTTAGAATTTTTAATATAATAAATTGAGGTAAAATGAGTTTAAAGTTCATTTTCTTCAGTTGATGTTGTCTTAATAAAATATTAACTTTAATCTCCTAACATTCGATAATTTTCATTCAAAAGCATCTTGGAAAAACTAACATCCCTTCTATCAGTCTAATCGGAATGGCCGGCGCTGCCCGTGATTATCACCCGTCTGTGTTGCTCATCTTGGGGAAGCAACGGTTCCCCCTTTTTGTATTTTCCGCGTCTCGTTTTCCCCGATTGCATGGATATTTGAGGGAGGCGACCGATGCTGCTGCTCTTGCGTATCTCCGGCCCGGGTCCGTAGGAACGCTGCAGGAGCGGCGAAGTGGCCCGCGGGGAGTCCTCGCCGCTCTCCACACTGTCCGAGGGCGAGATGGTGCGGTCGCGTCGCTTCAGACTCAGCTCCAGCCGCCGGAGAAACCTGTTTGATTTAATTAAAAAAAAAATTCAACAAATGACTTCTAGTTTAGCAGAACATGCTCACCTTATTTGATGACTTATAGCTCTTAACCTACTCAGTTTTTGATGCTTGGAAAAATCTTCTGTTTTTGGTAACATAGCAGCATTTATATCCTGAAAAATATATTTTTTATGAATAATTAAATAAAAAAAAAGATAAATACATACGTCACTAATAATTGTCTCCCTAGACTGTTGCGTCTGCATCGCCTCATTTTCCATCCATTCAACAGGTGACGACCACCTTATGGTATCGGGGCTAGGACTAGACGACGACATCTTCAGATTCCGGTTCGAAGTAATACTGTCGGAGCTCGACGAAGAGCTCACCACCTGAGACCTGGTCACTCTTCTCTTGGGACTCAGCTTCCTGGGCGGCGGCATCTTGTAGAAACACTCTTTATTCGGAATCTCTAGAAGAATGCTGGGATTCACTGTTTTCGTGGGACTCGGCGTTCTACAGTTTCTAAGCACTTTCTTCTCGCGTTTCTTCCCCGACTTCCTATGCGAAGCGGTTGACGCAATATTGACTTTATCCGAACTGGGAAAATCGTAAAGACCGTCGGAGTCCGTGAACGGTAACAGGTCCTTATTTCTTCCGTAAAACATGGGCGAAAACCTACCCAGCCCGGTTGTTCTGTCACTTAACGGGCTCTCACTACGTGAACTCACCGGACTAAAAGGTTTATCCAGTAACCGATCTACACTACTTGTTGAATCGCACTGAACTACTATCGAAGGCAGCTGAAGAGACTTCTTAGAACTACTTTGCGGTGGCAGTAAACGTTCCGTATTCTCCTCCAGAGTTGCACATTTTGTAGCAGCGCAGGGAGGTGGAATCAAAGGTATCACGTTCAGATCCAACACAATTTTACTAGTATCGACAAACACTTCAAGTTCTTTCGCACTTTTCAATTCCCCCTCTTCGATTTTCTCCTCTAGGTGGTCCGTTCCGATTCCTTCATCATTCGACTCGACCAACGGATCATCAGAGAGAGTCTCCGAATCGGATCTCCCTCTGTGCTGCCCCTCGTTATTATTATCCCCACTGTTACTGGAATTATTCGAGGATGTCCTCAAGAGAGGAGATGGTCTTCTATGCGACCCTCCAGACCCCGATGGTCCCTGATCTTCCATCTCGGATGGACACAACGGATTACTAGATCCGCACCTGGAGGGGCCTGGACTGGCCATAGAGCTGTACCCTGAGGAACTGAGGTTGGACTCTGAAGCCGTATGCTCGCCCCGGCTTCCCATCGAAAAGGGGCTCAAGTAGGACATGCCGGGACCGCTGGAAGGACGAAGTCCGGAAGCGGTGACTGCCGGAGAGACGGCCTCAGCATCGGATTCTGCTTCGCTCATGTTGCAGGTTATGGTAATGACGGGCGGGGCACAGGGGAGATCGAGAGATGTAGGCTTGTCGAATTCTTTGAGAGTTTTGCGAGACTGCTTGCCTGGAGAGGGATAACGGAAGCAGGACTCGTGTTTGGGAGGAGGAGAACCGGGAAGGACGATCTGAGGCATGCGGGGATGGGTGGGAGACGGAGTTTGGACCGTCAAGGTGGGGATAACTATAGTAGGAGGGGGTGTTGGCAAAGAAATGGTGATGTTTGGTTGTTGAACTGATAGGGTCGCAAATGTCTGTACTCCGAGCTGACCCAAGGGTGGCGGACGAGGCTGGAATAAAAAGAATTTCTCAGGTTTCATTTAATTTTTTTTTTCATCCCAATTATACTCACCTTGGCTTTGAATGCTGCCTGTTGCTGGTACATGGCAGCAGCCTCTTCCAGTATGAGCCCATCCTCGGCTTGAGGATCGATGGCGATATCTTGACCTCCATGACTCTCATCTTCACTACAGCTTCCTGATATCATTGGAATTTCCACTGAGATATGATCATCGCTGTCATTATCGTCCATCTGTGTCATTGGCATCGATCTCCTCTGCATTGCTGGGGTTAATGCAGGAGATGGAAGAGGTGTTGGTAGTTCCCTGGAAGAGAAGAAGGTTATGGCTCTGGATTTAACAACGAATTATAATTAATTACCTGATTGGCGAGAGACACTTGCTTATTGAACTTGGAATTTCAAGCAGGACCATCGGTGGGTGCAGAAGACCGGCCCCTTGGGGCGCTCTTTGGGCACTGAGGGTGTCCAGTACGGGTACCTCGATGGTCGTTTGTGCAGATGCGTTGCGTGGCGGCACTGGACTTTCAGGGCACCCGCTGCTAAAGGAGACCGGCGTCGGGACTGAGGAAGTGGAGGAGTCATCGTCTCCGGCGATTTCGTCAAGAGGGGATGACGCCGTCGGTGTGGTTGAAGGAGAAATCCGCAGCGAAGGGGAGAGATTTACTGCTGTGAGAAAAGTGTCAGTTAAGCTAAGTTTATGTGATTTCAAATGATATCCTCACCGGCAGAACTAGACGAGAAGTTCCTGAACATGGCCAATATAGAGTCGGCGCTAGTCGGTTTCTGTCTACCGTTGGGAAGCCGGGCGTGTCTTCTGTTGCCCAGCAGATCGGAGATACTAGCACTGAGTGCCGAAGGAATGGCCAGATCGGAGCTGGTGAGCGAGTCACTGCCTTGATTACTAGAGGTGCTGTGCGGGGACCGGGCGTCTACTCCCGGTGACGGAGGTGTGCTGGATGGTCGAGCGAATACACAGCTTAGTCTGTTGGTCTGCATGATGCCCAGTTCCATCTCTGAACCTGAGCTCATCTCTGCTGATACCTTCGTCGGTTAAAAGAAAACAATTTACAAAGGTGTACCGGTGAATTTTCAATACCTACCTTATTGAGGAGTCTGGCAAAGGTGACCTTCTTCTCGAGCTTCGGGTCTATTAGAGCTATATGAGCGGGATCGTTGTCGAAAAACTTGGTCTCTTTGGGTTCATTTGCACTGAGGCTTTGGTTTTCTGAATCTTTCGGGTTCCTTTCTGTCATCTGGATCAACTCTCCGAGACTGACTTTCCTGGACAATTGTTTATTGTTCGGTGCTATTAGCTGTTGGAGGATCTGTTTCTTTTCCGCTGCGTTTTTCTTGGTCGGAGTCGAGTTGTTGCGTTTCTTTTTAGGCGACGGTGTACCTAAGGGTTAGAATTAAAGTCGGGTTGAGTTTTTTTTTATGCGATCAGTTGGATGTCACACAAGCCACACACTATTGCATGAAGCTTCCTATTTATTTATTTATTTACAAGATTGGGGAAAATGTTGAGGATAACTTCTCTGAATTTTTAAGAAAGTAATGAAATGAGAGTGAGTTATCGGTTAACATTTTCTCGGGCACTACATTTTTTCGTGTATGTGCATAAAATTTTATAGAAAGTTTCCCTTTTCTTTTAAAGTAACAGGTAAAACTGAAAAGGGAAAGAATATTCTTCTGCGGATTTTGAAATACTTACAACGACTTATTGTGAGCTTTGCATAATTTCGAAGCTCATAATATTATGTCATTTTATTTCAATGCAAAAGATATATTCTGGTCCATCATGATAGAACAATAATTATTGCCAACTATTTTTATTTAAAAGGAAATATCCAGGCAAAGATTGCTAGCCAGTTGCAACTACATACATAGAAACTTTGGTTTCTGTGTACAGTTTTAAATATACAGTCACTGTATTCAACAGTACCTAATTTCATCCCAAAACTCCTTCTAAATGTACCATTCACTGTAGCAGAGTTTCCTCTTTGAATGGACACGCTTGATCTTTGCTTAAGAAACAGAGTCTAATCAAATTTCATCCATTTCATAAAGCGAAATGGTGAAACTTTTCAAAACTGCAAAAATTCAGTTCAACATATGCAATGGCTAAGTAGTACTACCACTTCAAGGTGGTTTTCGGATGTGGTTTAAAGTTCGGAACCATTTCCTTTCAAATAAAAAAAGAGACTTAAAATGAAACATAATTTACAATAGCTTTGGTTAGTGCGACCGAAGACACAGACGTAATAAGTGTGCAACCTACCAGCCACACGCAAGATAGTGAAGGAAAGGAGACATTCGGGACTCTACAAAAGAAAATAGTAAGTATAGAAAAGATTAGAGTACAGAGTTTGATGAACAGGTTCAGTTTTGTGATGTACCTTAAGATATTCGTGAACTATTTATTGTTTAAAAAGCTTAACAGTTTGGGTTTGAACAGATAAAGCTAAAAGTATTACAAGTATGCAGCAGGGGAGAATTTGAAAAATTACATTGTGCCTTCCAATTAAAGGAAAAAAAAATTCGTTGAGCCATTTGCGATCAAATTTCGTCGAGCTGCTCTTTTTTTGAATCGTCTCGGCGCGAGCGACAAGAATTGACATAAATACAACCAGCATGGTCTGTACCGCTGGCTCGTTTTTCCGCGAAGTCTACTCCGGGGAAAAAAATTTCCACGAAACACGCGCCAAAGATGGTTATAGGGGCTTCTAACCACTCCGGTGGTGGTGGTGGTGTAAGTCAAGGGCGGTCTAGGAGGGAAATTCTAGTTTCAGTATCGTCTACTGAAATATTGAGTTGATTTATCTTGAATAAATTTTCATATTGATCGCCCTTGAGTTTAAGACACAACCTGATTGGTCTATAAGCCCCCATAATAATCTACTGGCGCTGGATTCTCAACTAAGATTGTCACGAATTCTCAGTTACGACGGAATCTCATTTTTACCGGGCACCTCCTTTTTATGATAGCTTATCAGAGTGAAATAAAATATAAGAGTAGTTAATCTACAATACTGCATAGTGAAAAGAACTCTAAATTTACTGTGAGGACGAGAAAGGGCGGGCATTCTGTGTAAATAAGAGACAGAGACTAGTACTCCACACGTGATTGGAAGATAAAGAAATCAGTATACTGTGTGAAGGAGGCTCTAGTATACTGTGTGATAGACAGATCGAGAGAAAGGACCACGTTGGCACACTTAGGCCTTACGTCTCGCCACAGGCTTTAGCAAATCGTCGAGGCTAAAGGTCCTGGCCGTGGCGGCCTGCGTCGGCGGGTAGTGGGCGTGTGGGCTGGTCAGGCTGAGAATGGATGGCTTGCGGATACCGAGGCGGCCGAAGAGCGAACGCTGCGAGCTCCGATCTCCCGTCCTTCCTCCCTCGCTCGGTCCGCCCCCGATGCCGCCGGCTTGACCGGCCGATGCGTTGACCGAGACAGCACCTGATGCCGCCGCCAGCTGCTCCCTGACTGACGCGCTGCGCAGCGATGACACTGCAACAAGTTGACAAGTCAAAAGCTGGCGCTCAATATTTTTTCTGTTATAATTTTCGTTCAGAGTTCATAAAGTTCGCAATGATGAGAAGGAAGAAGCTTAATAAATATACCACATTTGCAATTTCTTAAATTTTGCAATATTAGCAGACTGATTATTGTTGAAATAAAGATGTAATTGATTGTATAATAGGTGATTCCCCTCCTTTAAAAAAAAATGACAGTGAATTGTTTGACATGGTACGGATTTGTGATGAACAAGGATGATTAACGATGATTATGACGAGGTTTGTCAAGCGTTGACTCTCCCTGAAAGCAAAAGAGATAGAAGACCCCCCCCCCCCCCAAAAATTGCCTAAAATAGCAACGATCAAAATATATAAATAGACAAAAAAATCACAATAATTGCTGTGGTATGTTTAATAACTTTTCTTCTACAGTGCACATATTTTCAGACTTACAAAAGTCTTATTTTTTTCATAAAGTCTTTCAAAAAGATTATTTTCTTAAATTATGTGGAAATAATGAAAATATATGCTCTGTTTGTTAGAGCTCGGGACATATAAAAATGGGAAGGAGGCAGGATACGCAGCAATGAGTTTTTGTTAGCTGCTTTTGATCAGGTAAAGTGTGTATGATTTCGGGAACCTCGCAATGAGTGCTATGATGTATGATCCTCTCCTGCGTGTCCCAATTTTATGTGTCCCGAACTCTAGTAATAAAATAATTGCCAAATGAGGATGAAATCTTTACATTCCCATAACTTTGCCTGCTATAGCGTTAGAGCATTCATCTAATTAAAACGGGGATGGAAGAATTTTAGATATAAGTATAGATACATGTTAAAAGTTACTACATAATATAATACACTAGTAGGTAGGTACATTATAATTAGGTATAGTAAGAATTAGAAACCAAGAAATTGCTACTTTTCGAGTATATTACCATGAATAATGATTTCTAACTAGTTTATGATAGAATTTAATATAGTACAAAAAATATGAGTCATTATAGAGATTCCGAGATGATGAATCAAAAGGTCTCTAAGAGTATCAGCTCTACTTTGTATTCCGTTCCAAATGCTTTAACGTTTGGAACGGAATACACCTACGTACAGTAGAACCTCCTATTATCTGAAAAAACACATTTACATTTCTTCTGTCCAGTGTTCAAACCCTAAAAGTCTAATAAAATTATTTTTTTATTTTAAAATTCTCTAATCTTCTTTTGTTTTAAATTGATTAAAATTTTTATATTCTACATATACATTATATACATTTTACCATTTCTATCCTTCATGCAGGTTTCAATTATTGCGTGGAGAGATTCTGTGATTTATCCTTATTATTATTTATTCAAAAATTTCTCATTATCATGATAATTAGACATTCTACTGTATGTAATTTGGGTATGAGGTATAGATAAATGCATTTTCAATGTATGCAAAAATCAAAAATGAATAAGTATCTATGTTACAATTAAGTCACCTACTTGCTTAAAAGAAGTAAGTAAACATTTTTTAGTTTCTGAATTTATATTATTACACGCAGTGTTTCATTTTTTAACAGTGTCATCTTAGGAGGTGATATAGAGAATCACAAAATATCCAGAGGCGTATAGCAGATGGGGTGAGTAAATGGGGGCCACCATGCACCCCACTATCCACGACACTGGAAAGTTTTGGAAAAAGTCATTACCAGTAAACAAAAGCGGCCCTAACGTTATTCCCAGAATTCGATTCTCATACTTCGACTTTGAAGACTTCTACCTCCATTATTTATGCCTTTCTGAAAAATGTTTTATGAGGAAAATAAGTCCACTTATTTTGCGATTCTTCAACTCTATCACCTCCTAAAATGACACCGGTATAAAATGAAACACACCCTGTATAAAATATTATTGTCAAATAGATATCACACAATATATTTAAATATTTTAGTTCCCTATTGATATCTAACGGGTTTTTTTAGATCAAGGCACAGCTCAACTAGCTTTATTCAAACCAAAGCTATCAAGGCGGTTACGCAAACTTCAGCAATAGAGTAGAAGGGATGAGAAAGAAAAACAAATGACTCACAGTAACGATTTCGGATTGTACCACGTAGATTAAAATAAAATGCTAAATAGGTTGTAATTGTATCGATACAGAGGCAATTTGGTTATCTGCAATAAAATAAACAAATTTACTACACAAAAAGCTTAAACTTCTCTAACTTTCTTTTTTTATCAGAAATTCATCATCAAAACCAATACTGACACTGGAAGTAACAATAATTCAAGAACCACAAAACCGAGACCTACTTGTGCTCCGGTTGCGGTCGCCTTCCTCGGCGAGCAGCTTCTCTATCTTCTCGGGGAAGTGACGCTTGGCGCACCAGACCAGTCCGATCACACCCATCACCACGAACACGGTCATCAGGCCCAACCAGAAGGGCTCGTGCAACATGCGTTCGCTCAGCGGCTTGTAGGGAATGCGCATCATGCGACGTTCGCACCTGTAACACGAATAATATTACTGAGATTACCAAAAATTCACTAACCACCATTATCACTCAGACCAATAATATCGACTTTTTTTAGTTTCTAATCGTTTACTTACTTGGGTCCCTCCCACCACGCATGACACCGGCAAATGTAGCTGTCATCACCACGCTCCACGCAGAGACCACGGCTTTCGCAGGGATTGCCTTCGCAGGGACGTCTCTTCTGGTCGCAGAGAGGACCCACGTATCCCGTCTTGCAGTGACACTGGTAAGCTTCTTCGGTCAGTTCACATGCACCAAAAACGCACGGTTCAAGGTCGCATTTCGTCACCGCACAGAATATTCCTACGAACAGGCAGATATTATTACTTAGCAGCCGTGAAAAATATTTGAATAGAACGATTAATTTAAAAAAATGCCCCAATAGAGGTCTTCAAAACAAATTGTCTACCTGTGAAATGTCCTATGCATCGACACATCTTCTTGCCATCCTTCTCTATGCACTTTCCGCCGTTAAGACAGGGATTGGGTGTGCACCCCTCCACGTTATCGTTCAGTTTCAGCAGCTTGTCGTAGTAACCGGGATCGGGAAGAACCCTCACTGAGCCGTTCATGGGTACACCCACCGTTGAAGCTCGCTGTCGTAAATTTAAAGTGTGCAGGTACGAGGTGACAGCGATCGGTGACACTGAAGTCAACACGTCCTCCATGTCCGATTCGTAGCAGAGCAGCCATCGGGTTGTATTGGCATCTGCATAATTGTCCGTTATCTGAAAGAAAATGACTTTAATTATTGCAAAATTTCTGGTTATGATCTCTCTCATGGCTTTAGTTATAATTATAAAAAAATTCATAAAGAGTCTTATTGAAAGCCAGTTTAGCTAAATATATGGCGGATTATCAAAAATTCACAAACCATCATTATCACTTAGACCAATAATATTTGTCACTAATGATTCAACTTACTTTACCTTCAACTGTCCTGTAAACAAATTTTTGGTGATCTGAAGTTTCCCCAATCTTTTCACATGATGCTTCGCTAGACTCTAATTTCCAAATCCAAAGTGACGATAGAACTTACTCTCAATGCTTCTCTAACTCACCTCAATAACACCATTTCCACCACAGTCCTGGTCTTCGCTAATTCTCATGTGGTAGAGTTGCAAGGAGATGATGTGGCCATGTGGTGCCACGAAATGTTGCTGGAAGTCGATGTTCCTAGCTGGCTGATCTGGATAGTTCAAGTGTAGGAGGACACCCACACTGCTATTTTGTAAGGAGATCAATCTCTCCTCTTTCACAGTGTTCACAATCCTGTATACCGCTTTGAAACCTACATAGAGTAATGAAAGAATTTTTGTTTTAATTTATAATGAGACCATAAGCCGCAAAAAGATCTTCCAGAAAAAGTAATTTACCTGCCCCTTTAGGATGATCACCGGTCTCCAACTTGACAATCAACTGTTCCCCTTCCGACACAAAGCTGCCCTCGCTCAGCAAATCACTAGTATCAAACGGTCTGACTGTCGGCGACGTCCGGCCCAGATTCAGTCTCAACGAGACCTCATCGTTTTGTCCATTCATACGTCCGTTGCCAGTTTTACCCAAATCGCAGTGTTCGAACGTGAGCCAGATGCGCTTGCCGGCCGGCGCCAGGATCGTCATCGTGCAGTTCAGGTGCGAAAGGAGAAAGTGGGGAAAATTTGGGGTAGTGACCACTCCCTCCTTCGCCGTGAGAGTTTGCATGGGACAGGCAGAGACGTCCACCGCGTGCCATGTCAGATGGAACCCGCTACCAGAGGTCGAATAATCCGAATGGAACCTGACTTCCAGTTCATTGCCCTCCGACACGAAGTTGAACCTGTGCATATCGCTATCATGAACCCCGCACCACTTGACCCCGTCCTCCAAACGACGTCGTCCTCGAAAGCTCTGCAGATGTACGTAGTCGTAGAGACACTCGATCTGTGGCTCGATATCGATGCGCTGGAACTGCACCACCAGTCGACTTCGTTCCGGACCAGTCAAGCGCACCAGGAAGTCCAGATCGTTGTAATAATTTCCCGGGTAGTTGGGGGTAGACAGGGAGCCAGAGGTGCCGTTAATTGTCTTGTTGAAGTTGATGCCTGCACCTAAGACGCTCATATTTTTGTAAACGCTCTTCATCAAATTTCTCTTAACCCTTACCTGCGATCAAATGCGCCTTTTTGCATACGTATCCTCCAGTGCCTTCGCATCTAGCTTCCTGCCAAAAAAAACCGCTGGAGGTCGCGGGTGTCGACGGTGAGTCCCATTGCACCCCCAGACACCTGTTGCCTTCTCCGCCGCTCTTCATCTCAGCATTACCTTGGTACTGGTGCTTCCAAACGCCCCGGTAACTCATGGCTCGTCCGTCAACCCAGCGCAACGGTTCTCCGGTACCGTCCGCACGCGCCCCCAACCAATAGCGAGTGCCCGTGCGATATTCCGGTCCCCTGCGAATGGCCGAAGTTACGAATTGTTGCTCCTCTGGGGAAAGAACGGAAGTCAGATGCGCCTTCATCCCCCGGCAGATCTGTTCGGCGGTCGGCCATGTCACTTCTGGATAGCCCACGATCAGGTAGCAAGAGGAGTTGAACATGTGCAGGCGGTCGTCTGAGCATTGCATCGCTGTGAAATGAAATGAAATATTATGATGGCAATATGTTAGGGGATGCCCCCTATATTAAGAATATCTTAGAATTCAAACAAATCAGATTGCATTTCTGATATAGGTAATAGTTATCGAGCCTAATGTTTGCCTTATTAGTCACTTACCGTTTTCCATGGAAACTCTGGCTTTGAATCCGCCGAAGTGATGAGAGTAATCCGACTTGAACCTGAGCTTGAGTTTGGATCCGCGGCTCACGTGTCGCAGCAATTTAAGTTTGGAACTCCAATCCCCGCAGATTTTAGGATTCTTCTGATTAGTTCCTGCGACGAGGTTTTCATTTCCCGAGTGCTCTATTATCTCCAAATAGTCGTAGGTGCAACTGAAGACAAAAATGTATACAGTGAGGGGTAAAAGGAATGCAACAATAAGTAATTTAAAAATGATTATTCATCAAATATTACCTATTATCACCCTGTATAAAAATTTCAACTACACAATAGGATACCACATGAAAAAATAAGATTGGGACATGTAAAGCCTAATGGTCCGACATTTTTAGCTGCTTTCAAGGTAAGTGCTTTCGCACCAGGGGCGTTAGTACATACGTCCATTAGAGCCGTTTGATTAAAAAATATTTTTCTAGGATTCCTCAATGAGATAGATTTGATAATTTCAATACATGCGTGAGGAATTTCATCAAAATCGATAGGAAGATATGGCGAAGATGTAAGGCGGCGTGGCATACGTAGAATATGATACGTTGAGTAGGTATATGGGCTTGAAAATAATTTGACTGTAAATATACAAACGCTCGGGGGTGTCTAGAACATTTCGAAATACTTTATGGCCCGTCGAAGTTTCTTAATTTTTCGTGTCATAAATTTCTAGATACATTTTGTGAAGGTATTCGTTCATCTTTATTGCGATGACACGCGACAGTGGCACGCACGAACAATATATTTTTAGTCCATACCTCGTATAAAAATTTCAAGACTGTTATGTTTTATGCCTGCTCTATCTCTCGGAAGAACACACGTCAAAAGATCATAAAATGAGAAAATGGCACCTAAAACTTCAGCGAAGCTAGCCATAATACTGACTATTATATCTATAAATATCCAGCCTGATTTCGCACTGACCTGAAGTTTTAGGTCAAGAACTTTCACAAACTTTAGTTATGTAGGTAAAAACACAAATATAGGCCAGCAAAATGGAGGAGCAAAAAATATTGCCACTTCCATTCAAGGTTTCCTCAGAGTTCCATAAATTCCTAATGAAATGAGATTATGCAAATGGCATGCAATCAGAAGAAAGGTAGAATATGGAAAAAAAGACATTCAATATGTTGCTAAAAAAATAATAGTTTTCTTACTTTTATTTATCTCCATTCTTTATCTCCTTCTTTATGTATTCTTTTGTACTTACTCTTTTTTAGATATGGTTCTCTTTATATTTTTATTTTAGAGCTTTGTAGTGTAAATAGCTGCATTCTGTTGGATCAAGACGTATAGGAGGGTTATCGCAAAATTACCACACAGACGGATTGATAAGGTATCTAGTCGATAATTGAAAGTGGTAAGGCTTATTGTGTTATCCATTTCTCATTCTATAAAAGTGAATTACGCTTTTAGAGTTATTGGTCTGAGGGGAAAACCGGCCTTGTAGGTTTTTGGTAGTCATATAGTCTTAGGAGGTCTTAGGAGCTTAGTCTTAGAATTCCCATGTGTTCAGTACCGGCCATTTTGGGGAGAGCCAATAACTTCAAAATTTTCCGCACCATCTTGCGTTACATCATTTCTTATAGATTTTAAGTCGCTGAATACGATGATAAAAACCGTTTGTCGATACGAAGAACCAATAAAAAAGTTATGATCATCGACATTGCCGACATATCCGAAAAGAAAGGGTTACGCGTAATCGTTTTTTTTTCTGGGAGCGCACGGTGTAACCAAAGCACTTATTATTTCGCAAAGATTGGTCCTTTGGCTAGCCAACTGTGTATCACACTTTGTGCCGCGCTAGATTTTTTGGACAGCTTTGGAACTCCCAAGCTAGGTCTGCATATGTCATCATGGCGAGCCGGAAAACCTAATTTTCCGAACATGTTGGATTTTTTGAGTATTTTTTTCGAATTCCTCGTACTCTAATTATTAATAAACATGAATAATTTCGTAATTTTTCGAAGAGTTTTCGATTTCCAAGTCTCTTTAGGCTATCCATGAATGTCTTATTCAATACCGGCCATGTTGGGGAAAGCCAAAATACAAAATTTTCCGCGCCATCTTGCGATACATCATTTCTTATAGATTTTGAGTCGCTGATTACGATGGTGAAAGACCATCGACGAAAAAGCATCGACATTGCCAAAGTCCGAAAAAAAGCTCATACGCTAATCATATTTTTTTCCTAAAAGCACCGTGGAATCAATACACATTATTTTGTAAAGCTCCATCCTTTCGCTATCCAACGGTGTGCCACACTTGAAACCACGGTCAAATTTTCGAAACCTGTGGGGCTTCAAACTTAGGTCTGCATATATGCAATCATGACAACCCGGAAAATGAAATTTTCCGAGCATGCTGAATTTTTTAAATATTTTTTTCGAGTTGCTTGAGCTCGATAATTGAAAGTGATAATTGAAAGGCTTGTGTGATCTATTTCTCATTCTATACAAGAGAAATACGCGTTTAGAATTATTGGTCTGAGAAGTAAACCTGCCTTGTGGAGTTTCGGCAGTCCGTAGAGCTTTGTAGTCATAATATCTACAATTCATGGCTCACTTGTATCGAGGCAGCATACCTTCCGGATTAAAGCGAGAGCCGGTCCTCAATAGATTGGTCAGAATTTAGACGCGCTGATTTATTGTCATAGTGACCAATCAATCCAATCGACCTCGCGTGTCAAATCCGCAGCTTCATGAGGACTTTAAGCACCTTATTAATATCGGAGGGCAACGGTGAGAACTCTCCTGATAATGATTTTTGGGCGATTTCTTATCTTTGCCGTGACAGAGCAAATGCAAACCTTAGGAAAAGATATATGGAGCAAGGACTCAGCCAGAAACTTGCTTGTTGAATCCTCTGGATGAAAGATAGCTATTAGAATTTTATTCTGACAAATTTTTATTTTATTTTAATAAAACCTTATCCTCGGTACCTAGTATGAAATTGTCGTCATGTGACATATGGAATGGCAGTTTGTATGATAGTTTAAGTAAAGATACGAATAATACTTGCACATCTGTTGTAGAAAGCAACTTTATTTAAAATGCGCTTTAGAAAGATCACAGAATCTACTCATCGTTTTCTCATTCATCCTAATTGGAACTGAATGTAAAATTTCACTGTTACTCTGAGAGCTTTCAGTTTGTTGTTTCCGACTCGAGATCTCTTTGTAGATAATAACAATGCAACTTCGGTATGAAATTCCTTTGGAGAGGAATCTTTTAATTTTGATCTTCAAAGCTAAATGGTCAAAGAGAAACTCTATAATATAAATATAAAAATATGCACATGTAAAAGGCCGTCTAATTAAGCCCAGGCTTTTCACCAGCTTGAACTAGTAATTTTTTAAAGACCTCTTGGGAACTTCTCTTGGGAAATTCTACATTATTAAATGATTCTATCGATTTTTAGAAAATCACCACGATACTTGCTGAACTACTGGCTCTTGTTTTTGTATTAGATACAACTATCGTGGATCAACATTAAAAATGGTTGTGGCTAAGGGATACTCACTTAGGTTCATTCTCCAGGATAAGTTCCTCGAAGTCCAATAGCAGCCGGTATCCAGGAGGCGCTGATACGTCGATCAGACAGTCCGCGTTATCTGGATAGTGCCGGGGAAACCCAGGGCTCGAGATCGTTAATCGAGGTTGTTGCCTTGAAAGTACCACCGTGCGATTGCAGTCCGGGGGCCATCCTTCTTCTAACGGCTCTAAAACCAAATCAGAATAAATCAAGATAGAAAACATAAGTATTGTAGAATTATTAACTATAATAAGAACACTCTGAGCCTCTGGAACATCTCTACTGTGCCAACGTTTACTTATTAGTTTTCCAGGATTATTCGACCATGGAGCTCTCAACACCTGTTGCATTAAGTTGGTTAATTTAACGAACGATTCGACCTATTGCTTAACTGTTAATAATCGATGTTACTTCTTCATTTCCATAGCTTTTATAGTTTCACTATTTAATCTATTTTCAATCTCAGCGATAGTTCATTTATTTATTCATAAGTTCATACTTATTTCTTTTTCTTTAAGAAATCATATTCAATATCTCTCTTCAAGCGATTTCAAGAGCGTATCACTCCACGAATGTCTAGTTTAAGTTCAATGATTGCGAGAGTACCTACGCGAGAATAAAGTGGAATATTTCATAATTTACAATACAACTTTATGTTAAAAAGCCTCTCAACAATGAGTAAATAATTTCCTTCCAGTTCCATTAGTGAGCCTTGTAGAGAAAGCTATTCTAAAAGTTTTGCTCAACTTTACCAACATCTCCAGATGATAAGACTTAAGTAATTTTCCCCATTACGCGAGGTATGCGGAACTCTAGAACAACATACTCACAGTAAACCATAAGAGAAGGAAAAAGAAAAAATTAGGGCACGAATGGTCCCCGAGAAATACTTTGCAGAATTAGCGGCAACAATGGCAAACATCTGAAAGGGTCAAGGATCAGCACTACTATCCATTAATCTATTATACGAGACGGAAACGGGAAATGGTTACGTGTTATTGCCTGAGAAATGCGGTGAACGGTGCTTTATGGATGTATTTGTAGGGGTAGGACGATATTTCTAACAAAGGGAGGGAGTAACTCTCTAACTCAGTATTCAGTAAGCTCTAGTCGGAGTCGCTTATTCTGCTTTACTGCTTTGTCTAAATCGGATCCAGATTATGTAACACTTCACATAGGTTGGAATTCAAGCTTGAAAAATTGATATTACGTTCTGAAAAGTTCAATTTTCATCAAGAAGTCCAGAAAGAAAAAAACCGAACCTCAAGTACTCCATCCATCATGCGGAAAACATATTTGGTATCCTTCAGTTTTTCATTGACTTGCACTAATGTACAATAAAAACGAATTTGAATATCTGGGAGCTCGATCGAACAATGAACGGGAGGCCTTGTACCTATTTACGTGATAATTTCCAAATGCATTTCTCGCTCGCTTAGTAAAATTATGATGGAAACTTTTCCCTGCAGGAGGATTACGCCAATTACGTGGAAAGCTGTTACGCTGAAAGCTCAATCGATGTATGCCATTAACGCAACAATAACACACCCTCTTCACTTTTTCGCCACTCATGATGATCCTGGAAAATTGGCATTAAACTGAGCGGAAATATTTGATTTTGTGTTCTCCATAGGATAGAGTGTCTGTACATGATTTACACTAGATTTACAATCATTATTCAAGTTTAATCATAAAGTTTAAAAGAAGTTTAATATTAAGTATAAGGGTCTTATGTGAATCTAACTAACATTTTCGTCCTTGCTAGGGAGGCCAATCAAACAACCAGCAGGTAGCTTCCTAACCGGACCTCGTTACTTTCCGTGCAAACGATTAAGCTAACAAGACCTATTTTCAAGGTTCTTAAAAACCTAAAGTTCAGTGGTTCCCTTCAGGTTAAAATAATTCGCGCGAAGGTCTCGGTGTGAAAGAGAGTTATTCATTGGATTTGGTGACAGTTAGCGATACGATTGACTGCGCTTTTTCAGAAACCATCGTTGATTCTTTTCATATTTGGGACTGAGAGCGAGTTTTTCTCCGCTGGGTTCTTTTCTCAGGAGTTCCAGGTCGAGCGTGACCTTGAACCTGGTTTCACTAATCTCAAATTTCCCGCCTTTTGCTTCACGTCTTTATATAAAAGAACAAATAACAAAACGCAATGTGGAGTCCAGGTACAGTCCCTTATTCTAAAACTAGACCATCACAACCATACAAGGTAATTAATGTCGGCCATTTTGTTTGAAATATTTGAAATCAGAGATTTGAAGCGGAATAATCTCAAATTCAAACATTCAAAACGTTTAGGGCGGGATAACCTCAAATTCAAAGCTAGAATTCAGGGCAGGAATTCAACAAGAATTCATGACAGACTAGTTGGTTAAAGCTGCAGTTTAAATAATTCATTTAGGCCTCAGACAGCAGACATTTCAGTGAAGGGGGCCACATTACAGATAGAAACGCAAGACGCAGGATCTTTATTTAAAGGTAGGTTACACTACAAAGTGGAAATACTTAAATCCAAGTGACACAGCAACTACCAGTATCACTTGTACCACAATCACTGGTACTACTACCCCAGTCACGAGTCCCATAACAGAGCAGGAGCAGGTCAGCACTACTGAACTGAGCCATCGTAACATTTGCAGCAATTTGCAGCTTGCAGCAGCGACCTTACGGTGTTGCCGTCTTGTACGATACCTACTTACCCAGGAATCAGGTTTGCTAAGTTGAATAATTATTTATTATCACCCCTAAATACTCCAAAAAGAGTTCGAAAAGTCTTTAAATAAAACTATTGAGTGTCCATTAATAACTAATCAGTTTTGGATCAGGTTTTCCGTGAAGAGTCATATTTCGGTAATGCGGTTGTATTTTTCTACTTTTGAGGTATATTTTTTTCAAGAACCTTAAGATTAAATTCAGTTTCCCTTTGGCACGGAATTTATCCATCGGGTACCCCTGGACCTTGAAAAAACAGGAAAGTGTAACGTTATCTCATCATTTTCAGAAATTGTACTTTGGCGCCCAACTTGTGGCCTCTTTCAGTGAATACAAATAAAAACGTCGGAGATGTGGTGATTGCATAACCTTTAAATAAATATTAAATATTTACAATAATAATATTTTATATTACAGTTAGGAGTGAAAGCTATTTTTTTTTTGAACGCCATTGTAATAAACATACGTAGAGATAAAAGAACGCAAGGGAATGTTTTTTGACATAATAGAAATTTCCATAATCCAGGGTTGCTCGTGGTCGGAAAATTTCCCCGGTGGAAAATTACAAAGAAAATAACACATTCATTCAACATAATGGACACGTGAAATTCATCATGCCACCAAGAGCTGTTTAATGTCCGTTTTTGGTCTACAATAGCCGAACTTATACTCCAGAGGGAACCTGACTTACAGGCGGAAAGTTATTATTATTAGCAACGCTCTCTTGCGTTGCCTCTCTTTTTCCTTTAATTTGCAAGGCGGCGCTGAACTCAGATAAGGTTCAGTCATCTCTCTGCAGCAATAAAAGACATCATCTTGTTTGCACTTCTTCTCGTATTCCTTTCGTATCATGATGATGAAGAATTTTAATTCCGATTCGGAAATGTAAATATCAGTTTCTGTTTTGCATATACCTAAATCCGATTGTGTATATTTGACAAATAGACATAATAATGATGAACAAACTCGCTTTAATTTTTTTTTGTTTTTAGCAAATTGCTTCTCTCCACGGAATTAATTAATAATATTGATTTACCTTTGTTTTCTGAAATAAATTTCATTATGTTCAGAAATTGTATTTTTGGCGCCCAACGTGGGACCTCTAATGGCAGCACAATAGAAGTACATTGGACTTGCGTTTTTAAGAAAAGAAAAAAGGCGGTTCTTACTTTGGAAAAAAAAACTTTTGTCCATAAAAATTTCAAATTCACATAAAAATTTCCCCTGTTAACGTAAACACGATTTCCTGAGAATTATTTTTTTCAAGAGCAGCAGATGATAGTACGTACTCTTGGGCACATCGCAGAGCATCCTTTTTTAATTGATGGTATAAAATAGCGGTGCCAACTTCATAAAAAAAAAAATACTGACCATCATTAAGGAGGCGCTCGCAAATATAGAAGTTGGGGGTGGCGCAGTCCCGGTCGTTCCACATAAAGCTGGCGGCTAACTGTGAGGCGGCAGCTGGCACCGAGTACGCCCTTCGAATTTCCACGCAGTCTTCCCCGCTCAGGCCGTCGTCGTTTGGCTGCCGGCTGTAGTATCGGCCGTCTCTCGACCATCCAGGAAACCAGTCTGAAAATAAATAATTTATATTTTACTAAGTTATAAGAAAAAGGTATGTTCGTCTCGGCGAGCAGGAATCCGAGTCGAAATAGCAGGAGAGACGTTTTACGAAATTCCCCGACCATGACCCTGCAATCAGAACGCTGACTGCTAATCTCGTCAGTTTCCAAACGAAAAGTAATTTGGCGAGTCAAGTAAAATAAAATTTCTAATGAACACATCACGGGCAAACTTCTCGAAGTCTGCAATTTTCAAGGTACGTACAGGAACTTGAATTTTGCTGATCAAGACAGTTGAATGAAAAAACATTACAGCGATATTATATTGTTTATCGAAGACTCAAAAAAGAAGGAGTAAAAGCTTCATTTTAGAATTAGAGACAGCCTTAGAGGCTGTTGAAGTCAACACAAATCTTTGTCAAAGCGTAAAGTGATTGGAACACAGGAACACACAGAAAACAGGAAGTCTTGACGGACGAACCATCGAAATTTATATTCATAAAAGTAAACAGAGGTATTGATACAACAACTTATGTATTTCAAAGCTACCTCGAATCTGTTAAACTAGACATATTGATAAACATTAAGTTACCATCATACAAGCACAGCGAGATGTTATCTTGTTTAAAGACATACAATAAACTATCCTTTACTAAAACATCGACATCTGTTTTTATTTATTTCAATTTTCAACCATTAAGGTGTTTATTCTATGCATAATGTTATTTTCAATTTATTTTTGTGTACGTAGTGGGAGTTTTCTTTGTAAGAATTCTTTATCCGATTTAGTTCTAGTTCTGGGTGAATCAGGCAATGTGTTAAATAAAAGTTAATTTTACTCCTAGAACAAAAATTCTTTGGTTTTTGTAATGTCTCCTTTCTCTCAATAATTGGCTAACTTGAGTATTTTCTTAGTATTATCAAAGCGAGGGACAAAAAGGGGTTACAATGTAGGAGGTCCTGGGGCTCATTTACATCTAGACAATCGCAAATTAAGTTACCATGGAGTCTAAAAGTTTAAAGAGGTTAAAAGTCATGTCGGATATTTTGTTCAGTGATTTGAAGCTAGAGACTAGTTTATTTCAAATATTTATTTCACAATAAAATATTTCTATCTCTTATACGTAGGTAGTACGTTGGCCCATTGATGTTTGTAAAATACAATTATTATTTGATGAGCAGTAACTTCAATTTCTAATAACCCGGGGTTGTAGTCCTGTTGATGAGGGAGGGATCGAACACAATAGTCGATCATAAACTCGCAAGAGAAGAGACTGGAGCGACTAGACGGTACGAATTGATGAGTTTTGACACGATGCCGACAGGACATCGGTTCAAGGACAAGGGTAAAGACCGGCATTATTGAGGTTATTCTAGTCCCTGATACAATTTTCCTGTTCATTTTGCTACCAATTTCCAATTTCTCTCCCTTTCATCTCGTATCTTATTGAAATCAAACAGCCCACATATCAAGTAAACGGCAGTAAACAGACCCTATTATTAGCGTCGTATGGTTAGATGGATAAATCTCCATGTTATTTTGGTCGAACGTCACTAGAAAGGATAATTTATTCTATGCCGAAGGCCGAAGCTAACAACAGAGAAGCTATCTGTTTTCTCGAATTGGTCTGGGTTTTTTAAGGCCTAAATGACACTAATTCAGATTTTTGTTTCAAGCGACTTAACTTAACTCTTGGTAAGTTGAGTTAGGTAAGTTGTAATTTGGAATATTCTTGAATTTACTATAGGTTTTGAATTTCCAATCAGTGAATTATAGATTTAATAATGTCTCAAAGAGACTAATCACAGTTTTATTACAGTTGCTGAGGCAATATTGACATGTAGGTACAGTCAAATTTTGGTGAAATAAGTAGATAGCTCGAAAAACCTTATAGGAAAGCTGAGTTTTTGATAAGCGTTTCTGGAAGTCAAAAAAGGACAACTCAAATTGGTGTATCGTCCGACCTGCCCGGGAAAATCATCCAATTTGAAAAAGTTATAGTTTATGGATTTCTATTTCTATTGGTGGTGGGAAAAAGTGTGGGAGCAAAAAATGTAGAGCGCGAAGTTTGCAGCATTTCTTTTGTCAAAGGTAGAACTTTGTAGCTCGTCCCCCTCGCCCCCCAAAAAACGCCACCAACGTTCTTGTCAAAAATAAATTTTTCCACATTTTGCCGTCGAAAAAGAAAAATTTGAAATAAATTAATTCATTCAATATTTACATGTACAGTCACATTGCGGTGAAATGAGCCGGTTGATCGAAAAACCTTATAGGAAAGCTGAATTTTTGATAAACGTTTCTGGAAGTAAAAAAAGGAAAACTGAAATTATTGTATCGACTGACCTGCCGGGGAAAATCATCCATTCTGAAAAAGGTATAGTTTATAGATTTCGATTTCTATTGTGGGTGAAAAAAAGTGTGGGAACAAAAAATGTAGAGCTCGAAGTTTGCAGCAAAAAGGGTAGAGGGATTCGAAGTCATCAAAAATAATTTTTTCCACATATTGTCCTTGAAGAAGTAATAATTCAAGCTAAAAACTTTAACAGCCAGTATTATAAAGGCCCATTAAGCTAACGGGCAGATTTCAGGTACCATTTTTAAAGCTAATATCGACGTCAAATAAATTTTATTAATGGTTTTGTGATCCCTTTCATGCCAAGAATCACTAAATTGCTATATTTTCCACCTACATTAAATACATTTTTTTCTAGACACGGTCCCAGAAATCTGCCCTTTAACCTAATGAGCCTTTATAATACTGGCTATTAATAATGTAAGCTGAAAAATAAGAATTCTATAAATACGCCGATCAATAAATAGGTACCTACTACCCAGATTTGAGCGACTTTAATTTATTCTTCAGATTTAAGATTAATATCCCTTACTTTCATTTATTCATGTGAAATATTCGCCTTTCAATCTCGAAATTCTGAATGGGACAACTCGAGCGTTTTCAAGTGGGATTTCCAGATTTCAAGGATTGGAAGACCCGATAACTAAAAATAATCTCCGATTCGAGTAATTTGATTTTAACGAGTTTTTTCTACCCTAAGAATTAAGATCGACGACTGATGAGTGTGAAAAATACAGTTCCCAATATCGGACTTCTTGAAACTGGACTGTCAAGCAAAATCTCAGTGAATTAACTGAAACTGAATTCCGGTCTGGATTAAAAAAAAAGTTCCCGCGCGTCTGATTAAGTCCTCTCAGGAGTAAATGCTTCACCTCGAGCTTATAAATGACTTGGACATGGAAATCTGGCTCATCTTCCTAATCCCCATTAAAGGAAGGATAATTATTCAAAACCCTTCAGACTTGTAACTTAGATCTGTAAAGCAGTCAGTCAGTAATTTATGGCATTTTGTATAGGTAGGTAGGTAACTGAAGAGTTAATTTCTACAGATAACTTTGGAAAAACAACTTTTCCCATCGAGGCGGTGGAAGTATGACACTTAACATCAATTATCTCACAAATGAGATGATTACTTTTAAGTGTTTTATTCGTCATTAATTTTCCGATAAATTTCTACTCCTGAAGCTGCTCTCTTAGCACTTTGATGATGGATAATTTGAAAAATACTCACTTTCATATGAAAAAGGAAGCCCGTCGGACCATCTGAAGTCGCCTTCGTGGATTTTGTCAGAAGCACCAATCCAGTAGGAGTTGTCATTTCTATAACCAGGGCTGAAAAAAAAAGAAAATGTTTTAGAATAAAAAATAGCTGCATACAGGTGAAGTTGTAGCAGTGCACACGAATTTACCATTTGCCAAAAGGAAAATGTTTACTGGTGATTAAAACAGCAACTTAGTTGTTTCTCTTCAATATAAAAATAGATACTGTATTAATTATAAATGATGCTGTCTGGTGATGTGCTGACGTCATGGAAACACGTGTATTAGCAAAATCTATGGAAATCGGGTCTCGTAACTTCCGTTACTTTATCCAATCGCGGCCGGTAGTATGGACTGCACTCCTTGTTTATTCGCGTATTTATTGATTTAAATATCTCGATGCAACAATGGCAGTGTGGCCGCCAATTTGCGAGAATCTTGTTCGAGACACAATTCGCGAAACGAAGACAATAACTCGGTACTTGCGGTTGCGGGCGCAACTATTGTTAAGATAATTATATAGAAAGAATTTAGTTTCTAAATTTGTGGATAAGGTAAAAGATAATCGGTAAGAAAAAGGATGGAAGGTACAGGTGAGGCTTCCCTTGTTCGTTCGACACGGCCGCCCGCCTTCGCAGGTTAGCCTCCTCTCCCAGTTCTCGCTCGTCGGTCCCAGATCGCGCGCTCTGGATGGTTCCGCCACCACTTTATGTCATCTGTACTTTCTTCCATTGGCTACTTCACGCGCGTCTGTCTTCCTCTCTTTCTAGGTACGTATGAGGCCCGCTAGGTAATATCGCAATCGTAAATCGTAACTAACCTATGGTCCGTGATTTTAAACACGGTGTCGTTTAGAGAAGGTTGTTAACAATTTTTTCTCGATAAAATAATTTTAATTTTGACGTTAAAATGCGCGTAGATAGACTTTAACGGCGCTATGCGCTGTGCAAAATTAAATCGACTTTGCTTAAAGTTTGTACAAATTTCATTAACATAGTTTTCGCTGCCGTTTTTTATTTTTATAAGAAAACGTTATTTAGAGCAACAACGGGTCACAAAAAACATTGAAAAGATGAATATGATATAAAGGAATAATTTTGTGCAAGTCTCGAAATTTTTAGTACATTGGTGAAAAATGGAAAATCAACAACTTTTTCCTGTGACATTTTCCAAAATTTTGAAAACTAATGCCATATTTTGTAATAAATTTGACAGTTGTAAAAGACACGTGACGGGTGGTGTGTGTGTCATTTGTCATCATTTTTAAAGCACAAAAAGCTATTAGCGAAGTCAAAATTTTTATAAATATCGGAAAGGAAAAATTTTTCCCCTGATGCGTACCTACTTTATGTGCCACACTATACCCTAGAACTTTACAAAAATCAATAATTTACAAAAAACGGATTTCGAGTGTATACCTACCTACTCTCGGGTACCTATATACAATAGACAATAACTTTTTGTTAGTTCAATAATTTCATGTGTAAGAAGCGTTTGTTCTGACGAAGCTGATGAAATTTCGCAACCCTTTTTATCTAGGGTAGTAATTTAACGACCCTTCAGGCGATATTAAACTTGATGTGATTAAATGAAACCGTTGAAGAAATATTGGATTTAAAATCCTCTTAAGCGAAACCATTTGGCAGCGGTTTTCTTACGCTAATTACAAATACACAATGATTCCGTAAAAGCTCGCGCTGAGCTTCGAACAGAGAAACGAGTAACGGTAAGATAATACTTCTGCAAAGTCTAATATCAAAAACTGAAGTGTTTCTTCGTGAATAGATACTTTATTGTAATGGATTTACCGTTGAAAGACTCGTCTGTACAGAAATCTCAGACTCAAACACTCTGCTATTTATTGAAGAAATACTTATAATTATTATTTTCGCACACTACACTAATTATTTATTTATTCATTTTTTGCACTTAGGGAAACTCTACTTACTTATTCAACAAAAAATGGCAATATTTTTACTTCCAGCACAATAATTTACTTACTGATTGGGAAAAATATGAATATTATTGATCCGAAGATGTGTTTTCTTTCGATTTGTGACAAGAGGGACCATCAATTCGGGGAATATGTATGTAAAAAGGAAAACAAGATGGACGAATTACTATCAAAACAATGAAGTTGGACTTACGGCTTGGCTTGTTCTTCGTCACGAGGCACATATGACACATGTTCAACAACGACACGATAACCAAAAAACTGTGATGTGTTATTATTCCACGAGTTCTAACCGAAAGTGAGAAGTACAATGTTCAATACTTTCTTCTCGAAGTCCACGAAGGGCTGACGCCAAACAGTCGGCACTCTATCATTTGTTGGCACACGCTTCTTCACCATCTCAAGGAAATTGAGGCCAAAAGAAAGGATAGGCATACAATAAGGCAAATAATAATTTAGGTATCCCCGACAATCGATATATTAGATAACTAATTATACAAGATATACACTTACACTTCTTATTTTACTTTGTAAACCCTTATATTACACTTATATTATTTCAAGACTGAAGACTCTTCCTCACGAACTTCGATTATATATGCAATCCGAGGTGGTAGAAATATTCTAGTCTGATGCCCGTATTCACAAAGCGTTCTGGCCCTGTAATATCTCGAAAATAATTAAATGAACGAGATGGAGATGTATATTTGTATTAGAAAGAGATGGAGATAACTGATTACGTAATTATTTGGTAATTATCGTTTGTGAATACGGGCATCAGTCTATAATTATTGTGCGATATCGATATTACGATGGATTTTAGAATTCTTAGAACACATTACCGAGTAATCACTTGAAATTAACACGTTGTTTCCTACAATTGTACGAATCTGCGGTGAGTCAGTGCTGGCAGCGGATTCAGATAATTTAAGAATAATTTATAAACACCTGGACAGCGGGTCTTCTTTGTTGTACTGCATGGCACTCGTCCAGGAAATGTATTGGAGTTTCCTCTCCCTTAGTGCAGAATCTACTGATTTGGTCGTTTAGTAGACCAATTTTGCTCTACAAGTCTACAATGTCCATGCCCCGTGAGAAAACCCGTTAGCATTCTCAAATCGTTTTTGTTCATTTTGATGTTAGCAAGCTTCAAATATTTTTTGGTTATTAATTGGATTTGTCTTAATCCTGGGAGGTCTTTCCTGAGGTTTCCTTTTTGGGTTTCCTCTTCTTTCTTCATTTTGTCATTTAGAATATTTTCTCTCAGTCCGCAAAAAGGTACTGGCCCTATGAGCGGCGTTCGAGCTCCTCGCTTTGCTTTTTAATTGCCTCCTACACCTACGAGGGTGGTTTGATAAGTAACTTGGTTTGATATGAATGAAAACAATTTGAGTTTTGTAATGGCCTTTATTTTTCAACATAATCCCCTCGAAGTTCTACGCACTACCCCAACGCTTCTCCAGCTTCGCGGTTCCTTCGTGGGAATGCATTTCTTCCAGGTGTGCAAAGTACTCATTTACTTCCTCTATGACTCCTTCAGTTGACTCAAATTTTCATCCCACCAGGAAAATTTTGAGTTTTGGGAACAGATGAAAGTCCGGGGGAGCTAAATCTGGTGAATAGGCAGGATGCGGAACCAATTGGAATCGCCACTCAGCCATTTTTTGCTGGGCGACACGGCTTGAATGCACTGGCGCGTTGTCATGATGGAACAACACCTTTTTTTTTTGATATTCTCGGACGTTTCTCAGTTACTGCTGCTTTTACTTGGTCCAAAAGTGATGCAGAATATTCTCTGGTAATGGTTTTTCCCTTTTCTAGGTAATCAATTAGGAGAATTCCTTTTGCATCCCAAAATACCGACGCCATCACCTTTCCAGCGGACGGAACGCATTTGGCCTTCTTCGGAGCCGTTTCGTCATGTGCAATCCATTGTCTTGACTGCTGTTTTGTTTTTGGAATATAATGATGTACCCATGTTTCCTTCATTGTCACAAAACGACGCAAAAACTCCGTTGGATTCTCCTTAAACAATTGCAAATTGTCAGCAGATGTTTTCATGCGAATTTGCTTTTGCTCAGGAGTGAGTAGACGCGGCACCCATCTTGCACATAATTTTTTCATGTGCAATTCATTGTGCAAAATAAAGTAAACTCGCTCAGTTGAGATGCCTGTCGCATTTGCTAACTCGCGCACTTTTATTCTTCTGTTAGCTAAAACCAGATCATGAACTTTATCGATGATTTCGGGTGTCACAACCGATTTTGGAGCTCCAGGACATGTTGCATCCATGATGCTTGTTCTTCCACGCTTGAACTCATTTACCCAAAGTCGAACGGTTTCATAGGAGGGACATGAGTCGCCCAATGTAGGTAAAATCTGCTCATGTATTTCCTTCGCTGTTTTTACCTCCAGAAAAAAGAATTGAATCACACCACGAATTCCAATTGTATCCATTTTTCACTGTTACTCTAAACACTTCTGTTTAAGCAGCTGTCAAACAACGAATTACTGTCAGAATGACTTGAAACCACAGATTATGTATTCATAGGAAGTTAACTTTATGAAAACATATACAGATGACGTTAGCGCCATCTACTAGTATACGAACCAAGTTATTTATCAAACCACCCTCGTATGTGTTCTGGAATCCAAAGACAACTACTCGGTTTTCTTTGCCTATTGGGTGGGTATAAGGTTGTTTATTTGTCCCAATGAATAATCCTGTACCTTCTGTCTTCTGTAGCCATTTTATGATAAGTCCTTTTTGCAATTTGCACCACTAGCTGCAGTGGTGTGAGGTTTAGAATTACCATGGTTCCTGTTACACATGCAAGTCTCTTTTTTTTGCAACGATATTCCTGGCAGTCTTCTTCATGGCTCGATCTGCCCAAACCGCAGCTCCGTAAGTGGTTATAGGTCTCACTATCATGATGTACATTCATCGCTGTGCTCCCGGGTTACATCCCCAGGTCTTTCCTGCAATGTTCCTGCACACCATGAGGGCTCGAGTGGCTCTTTTCTTCCATATGCTTCTTCCATAGGAGCTTGATGTCTTCTAGCTTCCTCCCCCTATAACCTCTGGCTGCCATTCAATATTTACCGCATCCAGGCTGATTGTTTTAAGTCGAAGATTACTTTTCCTAGTAAATGCTATGACAGTGGTCTTTGCCGGATTTATGTGAAGCACCAGAATCATATTCTTACGATGTTTAGTCCTCTTTGTATTATGTCACAGACAGTTTCTTCGAATTTTCCTCTGGCTATTATGACTATGTCATCGGCATAGACTTAGCAATCGATGTCTTGGCTCGATAGCTTCTGAAGCAGTTTATCTACCACTAGGCTCCACACCAAAGATGATCCTTTGTAGTACCAAGTACCCCTCCTTTGTAGAAGGTGCTTTTTTTCTAACTACTGTGAACGCAAAACAGGTCTTAACAACACTATTAGGTGTCTTATTAGGGACCAATAAATTTTGAGTAAAGGATAATTACCTACTAAGTTAATCACTTAGGACAAAATGGAGAATGGGTGACCCACCTTCAGTCCGACGCTTGCCTGATTAGTAGACCATTCACGTTGATTGAAACTAATAATTATTATTCTTGTAGCTTGTAAATGATCGTGTGAGTATGGTGGGTTTTCTCCCTTGTTTTCTGACGGGCGAAGGTTAGGAGGACGATACACATTAACGAGAGGCTCTCAAAGAGACGATGTCTTCGCTAACGCTTAACCGACTTGTTGATACGTTCGCTTGGCTACTCAATGTATA
The DNA here is from genome assembly GCA_910589415.1 of Malachius bipustulatus. NCBI lineage: Eukaryota > Metazoa > Arthropoda > Insecta > Coleoptera > Melyridae > Malachius > Malachius bipustulatus. The sequence goes on from OU342630.1 coordinate 60,151,563, forward strand.
CTGATTTTCTTCCGGCCGGAATGCTCGAACATGATAATCGTTCCCTGTCCCATGTTATTAGATGTTGGCATGTTGGGACTTTCGGTCAACCCAGAAGGAAGGAGGAAACATAAGGATTTAGGCGGCAGGATTTAAAATTAATACGAAACACTCTAAGAGGAAAAGAGGCAATAAGTACTTTTTAGCTCATCCCGTATCTGATTCAGCTAGAAATGGAAACTCCCATAAGTCATCTAAACCTCCCACAATTAATTAAAGGTCTCCTGCCTATTACAAGGGCCATATTTTAAAAGTACATTATCTGACATTTATTGAAAAATACGACGACATAACCGTAAATATCGACGCGATAATATTTATGGCTCGGTTCTTATATCAAAAAATTTATCTTCAGAATAATTCCATTCTCACTTCCAGCCGGGTTCCAGATCACCTCTCGCGCGATTTAAAACCTCGCTTTCCCGGATTTTAATCCCGGTCCCGATGAAGTGAAATATTGCCCTCTATATTTCAATATTGCTTTCGGTTTTTATGGGTTTGTTTTCGGGGAAAACTTTCCGGCTTGCTCTTTTCACTAAAGCGAAAAAGCCCGGATCACATTGTTTAAGTCGAGAAATATATTATCTATATTGTGGCTTCTGCAGTCTGGGTGTAATTTGGAGTTTGGGCCTAATCATACGGCGTTACTACGGGAAGAGAAGATCCGAGATAGCAGCAGGCGTCCGTTTTATTATCTTTTCATGATTTTCTTTATGTGAAAAGGAATCTCACCTTTCGAGTAACACCAAGGAAAGCTTAATTGAGGAAGAAAAAATCTCCATCTTATGTTAATTACCATCAGTTTTTTTGACACTTACAGTTTTCGAAGAAATCTCCTGGCACTGGGGAGTGTGGTGCTCTTACTTATGCGCATCTCTTGTGGAATATCCCATTATTTGTGAAAAGCCGCTTCGGGGAGTGAAAATTTTCATGGGAGTAAGATATCCACAAGTAGTGGCAAGGTATACTATCTTTTCGGTTTATTATACGATATTTTGACTAGATGTAGGACTTATGAAGGACTTTGGATTCTTATGAAGGACAGCAACGTATTTCGTTCGCCATTTTGAGTTCAAACCTTGACTTTGGTATTTGCGATTAGCATTAAGGTGTTGGTTTTAAAATATTTATAATATTAATTGCTTCAATTGTTGGGGATCGTCGAATGGTCTACATCCACAAGAACAGTTAAGTAAATACCATGCTCCGATATTTAACCTATGTGTAAATTTTTATGTTTTACAACCTAATAAATTAGACAAAAAAAACTTGACCACCACAAATTGGCGCCCAACGTGGGGCACGAGCCCACTATCCTCAGTCTCATGCTCTACCGACTGAGCTAGTCGGGCTCAGCTGCCATCCCGATTCGCATATTAATAATAAATCATATCGAGAAGTTCTTAACAAGTTTTTGAGTGCTACAGTTTATCTCTTAGTTGCTTGAAGAAGTAATTAAAATGGACAAACATAATTTTATTAAGTTCTAAAAAAGTAAATAATCTGTCAAACGCGACAATGACAAGTTTCTCAACTCAATTAATTCCAGGGGTAAATTACATCGAAGATACTAATTGTTTTTCCCATCAGTTTGTTTACGTGAAAGCTCGAATCTTCTAGTGGAGGAGATTCACGAAAAGTACCTCCTAGTATTCGGGGCGTTAAACGCGCGGCGCTTTAAGAAGATATTGATTATGAAAAGTTTCTGATTAAATGCGCCAAGTTTGTAACTTAATTAGGTAGTGAGCAGAGAAGCGGGAATCTCACACTCCCATTTGTCTGGCATTATACTTTGAAAAGCTGTGAAAACTTACATTTTTCATCGATCGACATGGTTGTATTTCCAGCAAGTATACCCTTCCTTTTCCTATGTTATCTGTAGACAATCGATTTGACAAAGTTCTCTCTCACTGATTGCTTTTCAAACAAAAGAGAATATTTAATGCGGGATTACTTTATCATACCGAAATCAAAATACTGCAGAAGGCTATTATTATGGTACGAGTAGTAGATCTTATTGTAACTGAGTGGAACTTATTGTAGGTTCAGTCGAAAACTAGAAGAAAGTTGCAAGGAATATTTTGGAAGAAGATGTTACCGACGGTTCAACGAAATAGGGATTTTTCGAAAAGATTGCCCTTGCCTTACGTCTGGCTTCCTATGCTCAAAATAAGTACTATCCGATCTGCTGAAAGTATCAGCCTTCTCTTCCACTTTTTGGTCGCTAGCTCTCCTACTCTTAGTCTGATTGATCAGTTATTATCACTTCCGGAGTTCCAAAAGCAATAATTTTTTGACCTCCATTAAACATCATAACACTCCCTCTCCCCCTCCACAGAAAATACATTTTGTCTTCTTTGATTACATCTTTCGTATAATTTTATAGGACTAAGGTAAGTTGGAGTAAGATTAATTCTCGCAAATCTCTCAATGTCGGAGATAGAGACGTCACTATTCTCTGTTCTGACAAAATAAGCTCATGAAAAAGTGGCAGTAATGATAGCCGAAGAAAAAGCTGTTTAGTTATTTTTTGGATGATACTCCAGATTAATATGCAGAAAACATAAAACAAAAGGGGAAGTTATCCCTCTTAGATGAGCAGGTTGAAGTAATATCCGGTTAGTCTGACATTAACTTGATGGGGCGTGACTTGATCTTTCCCAAGCGCTAATCCGATTTGGGCTTGGTCTTATTTACAGGGCACCAGGGCAGTTCGACTTTTATCATCTCTTCACTCTTGCTTTGTTTTCTTAAGGGTTCATCCCCACCTAAAGGTGGAGGTGAAATAATACTCACTTAAAAAATTAATTTATTTTAAATTTATTACACGCTAAAATGAGTAAGAGCAGAAGTAACTATCCACGTAATATATTAGCGTATAAAATACTTTAACTCTACATAATTATACTTTTTGTCGTTATTGTGCCATAAAACTTGCTGTGATTTTGAAAGACCGCTAAAACGCGATTTGCGCGTCAAGTAAATAAAGTGGAATTGGTATTTGGCTATTTATCTTGATGCTTGGAGTGGATAATCAAGGCAAAAAGAAAGTTGAGGTCTACAAGAAGAAATAGGAGACTGGAATAGAAGACTCCACTTTCAGACACTCTCCTTTTCAAAACATCGTGAGGGAAGCTACCTCCTCATATTATTTAGTAAAAAAGATCCATGGGTGGTTGGTCTCTGTAGACTTTCGTATTTTAATTCTACCAACAACAGACAGTAAAAATTACAGATTTTGTTCCTCTGAATCTAATTGGCTGTACAGTTTTTTTTTTTTAACCAAAATAGCTTTGAAGGTTGTGTGTAGGATTCCATGGTAGTCTTCCATTGACTGGGCAAGAAAAAGTCACAACTCCTAAGCATACTGAGCTTCCTCCAACGCTGCAGAAATACCAACCTTATTCCTTCTTTTCTAGGCCAAGAATAGAAAAAATAAAAAATTCGGACAGCTGAATCCCATCGCATTTATGATCGTATGGAGAGGGCCCTCACAATCGCCTAACTCGGCAACAGCGATTTTAACTAAATCGTGAATAACAGCGCAATCGATGTCACGCAGTTTTGGTATGTGACTTTCTTCAGCCACGATCCACCATCCCTGAAAATTTCTTCTACTTTGCTCCATAAGCAAGGAGGCTAGAGGAAGTTGGAGCATTCGATGTCGCCCAAATTTGATATGTGTCTTTCTTTAGCCACGATCTTCCTTCCCTGAAAATTTCATCCATGAAAAATTCATGGTGAAAATCTTTTACGATTACATCTTCTTGTTTTGCAGTAAAACGCAACACTCTGACTGGGATTCCGTGGACAAGATCACGTAAGAATCCACGGTTGCCAAAATAAGACCTGCCAAAACTTACCAAAAGAAGAAATATGACCGGTTAGTGGAAGCTGGAGGGACGTCTCTTGATATTTCTCGCCCAGTAATCGAGGAAACAGCCGTGCTCTCCAGAGAGGGAAATTTTGCAATCACACCTCCCACTCTCTTAATTGAGGACATAGTTGCTAGTATTGAATCTGGTATAAAGAGGCGACCATAAGACACTGCTGAGAAAATTCGTCGTGAATACTCAAGAACTTTACAGCCAGCCAAGTTGCCAAAAAACGACATCACCAGATATGAAAGAACAAAATTCAGAATTCTCAATGGTAACAATAACATCGTCATTCCATCCCGAGACAAGGGAAATGCTACCGCTGTATTGAATGTAAGAGACTATGAGGAGAAAATCAAAAACATCTTGACCTCTCAAACATACAAACAACTTTCTAGAGATCCTACAAATCGCATTCTCTGAAAGACCTAAACGCTGGTTAAAACTTCAACCATTTTCGATCAAGGCATATGGCAGATTATGAATACCGAAGCCAGGACACCAAGACTTTATGGACTGCCAAAAATACATAAACCTAAGGTGACTCTTCGTCCTATTGTTAGTGATATTGGTTCCCCGACATATTCTCTGGCCAAATATGTAACAAAGTCGGATCTACAAAATCCCACATTAGAGACTGCCACTGCATAGAAAACTTGAATCTTTAACTCTCCTTTTTATTCACATTCTCGTCAGTTTTGATTCTTCGTCAGTTTACCTCTTCAACAGATTCAGCGCATCTTTCCTAGGGAATCACATGGAGGGGGTATGACTTCACCAGGCCATCACCCTATAAATAGGAGCGCGCTCCCAATCGTCCAGTCAGTTATCAGTGAACAGGAGGAGTGGAAGCATCGCTTATCGTTTGCGCACAGATGATGTCTACCACAGCTGAAGACGAAACGTTCAAAGCAAATCTCCATGAACCAAGGCACAATAGCTGCATAATGATTGTTCTACATTTTTTCGGAACGTTTGATATGATCTGGTATAACTATGATGAAATAACCATAATTAAAAAATAATACAGGCCACATTTCAAGCTCGAAGACTACCGGGGATTGTCTCAAGGTTAATTGGAAAAAGGACAAAGTAAATAGGGCGATAAATTTCCGCGCCATCGTGTATCTCATAATATATCAAGAACGGTTAAAACTTTTCAGCTTCCAGCATAATGAATTTATAATAGAAGAAGAAATCTGGGATGGCTAAGCCGGATTTTGCGGGAAAGTTGGCGTCGTATTCATCCAGATCCAAGCTTTTAAAAAAGAACACTACGGAAAGAGAGAAAACTCCTATAACGGTCTAATCTTTAATCATTCAATATGACAGGGTTACATTTTGAGTAGGCATAAAGAAGTAAATCTTAAGACTATACACAGGGAGGCCGTGTCCCGTAAAATTGGTTTAAGTATATTAAACGCACGTTGAGGAGAGTGATGAATGTGTTATTGCAAACTTTCAACTTTGAATTAGTAAGAGAGATATAAGAAGTTTTTTTATTTCCATAGGATGAACCGCGGCAGAATATAAAGTGGATATTCAAATTTATATGTTTATACCCACGTGTGCTCGTAATTTTAACTTTAAAAAACATATCCAGTTTCAAAGATACCAACTTTAAATTTTCCGCAGAAATATGCCCAAGAAAATATACATATAAAGGTTTTTTCAGCATATTTCAGCAACTACTGAAATGAAGTCTTAAACAAATTCAATTACAAACAAATCATTACAAAGTATATATTGTTTAACGGTATTCAAACATTACGGGTCGGCGGGGACAATTATTATTATCAATGATACGGAAGAGGGTTACGTCGTCAGGATAACCTGTGAAACGGTATTAACAGGATATTCAATCAAAGTATTTTCGTTAAATTATTAAAAGGTTGAGTATGAAAATTTATTACGGGAGACAGAACAATATTCTGACTAATAATAAATCACACGGATACACTCGATGGTTTCATATTTGCTATCATAAAATTATTTCGCTTCTGAGTGTTCTGAGTGACGCTTTAATTCGTTTGAATCGACTTGACGACCGGCTATTTGACTTTTTCATCATAATTATTCTTATTCAAAAACCTCGCTGTCAAAAGTGATTACTACACTGAATGCAGAACGCCTTGGTTAATTATCGAGCGCGTTCAACAACACTAGAGAGCTCAATAAGAACGACCACAAAACTGACGAAGTAATCGGACTTCGTTACACGAACATTGCTCAGGTGATTTATTTTTAAACGGACCGCATTGGGTTTTTATGGCATGATAGAAGAAAAGTGAGGTTTTTAAATGGCTTAAAAGTGTAATTAATTATGCAAAGTTGTTGTCAGAGTTTCTCCCGGAAAGGGTAACGCTGATGAATAATGACTTGAGTTTGAAATCTCGTTAGTAACATGCTTTTTAAACGAGAAACTTGGACTATTAGTTGTCTCTTTAGCATATTGGATGGTGAAATTTTACAGCCTGGTCCAATCCTATTCGGACCGCGGTTGACCATGGAAAATCCTATTTCTCCTTGTATAATCATGAAGTTTTTTATAAGTGAATTGTCAGTAAGTTTTCTCAGTGGATCAGTTATATTGAAATGATTGTTGCTTGAAAAGCTTTTAACGTGACACGTTATTAGAGTCTTATAAAATGAATACTCCATACTACTACTAGCGCCATCTCTCGTTAAAGAGACCTATCTCCAACTCTCTGAGTGGAAGAAATGATAAAACGGCTTGAATCTGAACAGTATCATCATTGTAGATTTCTATTTTGGTAGCGTTCTAATGTCGAAATCAGTTAATTCAGTTAATTTAGTTGAGAGCTTTGCTAAATAAGAGTTTATATCCTATACAATGCAGTAAAACGTTACTAGACCGTTTGGATGAATCGTACCAGATGCGCAGAGACGATTCTACATGTTTTAAGGATTTATTTGATCAAGAAGCAGGGTCTAGACGTCCTAGTAAAGTAATTTCCCTTCCTCGAAAACCAGTAACCAATCCGGACAAGAAAAATTTTTCAAATAAATAATTCAAAGGTTCTAAAATTTTCTGTGAACATCAAAAAATATCTCAGGAGTTTTATCCCTTTCAACGTGAAGAATAGAAAAGATATTTTTCTGCGTCCCTGAAGAAATCTTAATTTTTGCCCTAAGTCGGCCCCATAGCCGACGTCTTGCGTTCCTTTTGAAATTGGATTAGTATAGCTCCGTGGAGGTGCTTTCTTTGTATCTCCTTGTAAGAAACAAAGAACATCTCCGATTCGTTGAAAAAGTCCGCTTTTCCGACATGTTGGATTTTTTTAAGCATTTTTTTCGAACTCCTCGACCTCTTATTAGTAACCATACCAAGTTTCGTAATTTTCCGAACACATTTTTCCCCGGTTTCTTCGGCTGTTTTCATGAACTAGTCTTTTTTGGCAGAGACAAAAATTGAACTTTTTCACGCCATCATGTGACATGTCATTCACGGATAATTTTGGGGCGCTGATTACGTCAACGTAATCGGCAGATCCGTACGACGCGCAGAAAAAAAGTTATGAGAATCCGAAGTGCGAAAACGTCTAAAATCGGCCATACGCGTAATTCGATTTTTTTTTAACTCTTTACGAGGCCATTTGCGGTTTGCGGTGTTACATATTTTGATCATTTTTCTATCCACCGGTGTATCGTATATGATGGCACGCGGAAGCGTTCGATTTGTAGATGACTCCGAACGTAGGCCTGCATACGGAGCTCTGACGACCCGGAAAACTCCGCTTCTCCACATATTGGATTTTTTAAGCATTCTTTTCGAACTCCTCGATCTCGAATTAGTAACCATACCAAATTTCGTAATTTTCCGAAAACTTTTTTCCCCGGTCTCTTCGGCTGTTTCCATGGATTGGTCTTTTTTGGCAGAGACCAAAATCGAACTTTTTCACGCCATCATGTGACATGTCATTTCCGGTTAATTTTGGGGCGCTGATTACGTTACCATGATCGGCAGATCCGTATGACGCGCAGAAAAAAAGTTATGAGCATCCGAATTGCGAAAATGTCGAAAATCGGTCATTTTACGCACGCGTAACTAGATTTTTTTAAACTCTTTATGGGGCCCTTTTGCGGTTTGCGATTTCACACAGTTTGATTCTTTTTCTATCCACTGGTGTATCGTACATGATACCCCAATATAGGGTGATGATACTATACCCTAATATAGGCTTGGAATAGACTATCGCATTAATTAATTATAATTAATTATCTAGAGTTGTGCTAATGAGTAATTAGTGGAAAATACGAACGAACATCCTGTAGAGTGTATTACTGATATTGATACTAAGTACTTATTTATGGAACTAATGGAAAATTACGTAATTTCCTTATTCCAGTTGGGAGGTACACGAGAAATTATGGATTTTCTCAGGGTCACATTCAAGATCTTATCATCTATTTCGGAAGGGAAAATAAATACATAAAATCCATTGCGCAGCCATTGGAATTAATTCATTCCGAAGTATTGCCAAGAATACAGGGTGGCGGAATTGACGCGAATTAAAGTGGGACTCTTTCCTCGTGAGTGGAACACCTTATTAAATATACCTTGAATAAAACAAGACTTTTTTTTAGCAAGAAGAACATGACTCTATTTCTACCCACATTTGCTTTCCAGCAGATAATACGTGATCAAATTTAAAAAGACGACGATTCATTTTGATCCAATCTATCCAACGCAGAAAAATTATTGATTATTAATTTTAGATCGTTCCAGTCCAGCTAAACTGACCATGATATCATCTTTGTACCATCATCAACTTTATACTAACACAAAGCACATAAGTAAAACTATGAATGTGTGATGATTTGAGGCCCTGTGAATAAGAAACTGAAAATACGAATTTACCAGTAAAATTAAAGAGAAAAACGCATGCCGAGAGGAACTTACCCTGTATCTGGGAACGGGGCTTTCTCTCATACATAATTCAGGGCTGCCCGAGGACCTTTGACATTTTTCGACTTTCAAATGGATTGACCGACTGCACGATAGCATTGGGTTGGCTGAAGTCACATTTACTTTTCGAATTTGGTTTGCGAATACGTAAAAGAAACACGTACCCTTTATGTAAACTAATATTAAGTTTCTCCATTTAAGTTGGAAACACCGTTCGTTCATGCAAAGCTCAACCCGCGTGCGGTCGTGGACGTAATAAATTCAGGACCGTAAAAGCTGATACGTTTTCTGGACAAACAAAATTAATTTTCTCCGCTCCACAGAACACTTTGTGTCTTTTAAAGACTTTTTTAAGAAACGTGAGTATGGTAGCACTGATAGCATGTGGGGGGTGGCGTGAGAGAAAAAAAACTATCGACCCTAAATTGTGTGGGTAGAAAAACGAGAAAAAGTTATGAAATTTTGAGTAGGTAATTTTTCTTAGACACTTAGAAATAGAGAGATCAAGTTTGGAGCCAGATTATTCTACGCTAACGTGACACTCTTTCCCCACTTTAAAAGAAAAAGGAAAGGGAAGTTATGGGACGCCAGTTGGCTTTATAATTTTGAATAAATCTTGATTTCGTTTATGAAAATAATAGTCCAAGATCTAAAAAGCCACAACTAATGGACCGAGCAGCCAGCCAACTACCCCCTACCCACCTACCTACCTGATCGGACCCCGGACAGGGATCTCTACAACTCATACGCGGGTAGCTTCCTAACCGGACCCCGTTACCTTCCGTTTGCACGGAAAGAGTGACACGCTTGGATTATAGCTCGATGTTGAAGAAAATTATTCACTGTCCGTGAAAACAGTTATATGTACATAGTTTGAAACGTAGTTTCTCGAAACGAACTCAAATACTCGTTGGTTTTTTGTTTCAGACTCAAATTTCGTCAAGAAAAATTACTAGAAGCTGTTGTGCTTTTGTTCAAAGAGATAAAAGATAAAATTTAGGTAAGGCTTTGCGCATCGTAGCTCCCGGCGACCGTCCTTCACTCTCCGAGCCTGCCTGTCCGGTTCACCGACACTTTCGTATTCCAGTACCGCGTCCTAGGTACGCTCCGAATCCAGGAACACCTTCGTCATTTTAGACCAATAATATCGTCATTTTCACCGCGTCTTTCTCCCGCTGCATCATCATCTTTGACTTCCAACATCATAAATTTTTATGCGTGCGACGCACTATCAAATTATGCTTTCTGTCACGGTCAAAGGGTCCGAGAATTTATACGCGATACTTTTAGGAAAAAGGTCGCTAGAAATGTTAGTCTCAAGGGCTCCACAATAACCTCTTGGCAAATCCACTGGAATAGAATCCCCTCGAAGCTATAGGAAATCCACCACTCAGTTAACCTAGTTGACCTACCTCCTATGATCAGAAGAGAAAAAATTTTCATCAGAAGACTGCGAATTGGCCACACCCGGATGACATACAAAAACCTAATGGCAACCGTCAACCGAACACCAAAGAGGAAATCCTCAGTTCCTCTAGCCAGCTACCAGAATACAATTCCAAGGGCATATTGGCTAATATAAGGTAGGTAAAGTCACAAAAAGTAAGTCCAACCAAGGAAATTTAATTACCGCTTTGTTTATTTTGTTACCCAGCCGGTTTTTGAATTGAATATGAGTATCTGTTGCATCGAGGTGGGGCTCATTAAGTTTATTATAGATCAGCTTGATAAACCCTCTCAAGGTTCTAATAAAATTAGTTGCCACACAAAACAGTTTAGATTATATCAAACTAAATATTGCTGCAGCAAACTATAAGTGAAGGCTTAGTTTCTGACCATTAGCACGTTAATTCGTGAAGTGCTTTATTTAAAAGTTAAATAATAATAATAATGTGAAAGTTTCTTAGTAAATTGAGTTCATTTATGGGGAAAGTTGTAATTATTTCTAATGGCAATTATTAATGATAACATTTTCCCTTGAAACTTTGCCACATTCAGGGTTTTCTCACGTTTTCATACTCTCGGGCGCCTTCTTTGTTTCTCTCTTAGGGAGGTGAGGTCGATTCCCGTGAACGATACCTGCAAAAAACTTTCTGAACATGTTATAACGCATATATGGCGTTAAAGTTTATTTACGCGTAGGTCCCTTACACCAAAAATAGAATTGTTTCTCTCATGCTAAAATTCCTAACAACCGTTTTTTGAAAAGTATCGCGTGTAAATTTCCGGCCCCTTTGATCAGTGTAGAAAAAATCACCTGAGAGGTGCATCGCGCCCACTAAAAACGTCTACCTGGAACCCAGAGGTTGACGTCGTTAAAGTTCTTATTTGGCAATATCGACGACAAGCTCTCGGGATTGGTCCAGGAGGACGCGTGACCTACGACGCGCACCTGGAAGGAGACAGACAGGCCCGGGTGCGAAACGAGGGAGGACGTGTGACGTATCTTACCTAAATATGTATTTTTTCTTTCCCGTGCCTGTTATCTTTTTAGATAGAAGTTCTGAAATCGCTTCTGAAAATTTATCGCAACAAAATTTAATTCCGGGACCGAAAGGCCAACGAGTTTTTGGTTTCGCTTGAGAATCTACGTTTTAAATTAACAACATTTAACTGCGTTGCTATCGTGTTTCTTCGGCCATCGTAAACAAGAGTGTTTACAGCGAATTCTATCTTTAATTACCTGAGACTTTCCGGTAGCGACCAACCTCAATATCAAATACGGCGTGGCGGATTAAAATTTCAAAGGACGCTCTTATTAATTAACGGTACTATCTAGTAGTGAAAATCACCGTTTTCAACAGTAGCATTTCCCAGTCATATCTTTACCTCCTAGCACGTAAAATAGAAACATCTGGTTGCTATTATTACAGGTCCAGGTTCCTCCATTTGGCCAGCTTTATTGAGGAAGGTGTTTAAAAAATTGAACTCCAGCATCTCCCAACTGTAAGCAAAGTTTATCATGTTATCCTCGATTTGAAGCAAAATTTTGCATTTAATTTAATGCAAAATTCAGAAGTTGCGACATGTCGCAAGTAATTAACTTAGAATTGGGTCATAAGGGATGCTTTCCAGCCGTTTGCTGTTTGTGGGGAGGTTATCTGATGTCGTTGGTGAGGCTATGCAGAGGCACCTTAAGGTTTTATCAAGATTATGTAAGTGACGTTTGTTTCTGACTGCCAGTGACTAATATCCACATCAGTTACCTCAACCGTGAAGCTGAAGCTATGTGAGATTAGCCAGGCGTCCTGAACGAACCGCTAGACGCTAGAGCGATGAGCCTATTGACATACTCCGTTCTAGAAGAAAATCGTCCGAAGTTCGATCTGAACCGTAAAAGGCTCTACCAGGTGTAGATTCAGTATTTATTATCGTTACTATCTTCTTTCTTTATGGGTACTATCGTTACAGAAGCGAAATAATTTTATGATAGCTAATATGAAACCATCGAGTGTATCCTTGTGATTTATTATTAGTCAGAATATTGTTCTGTCCCCCGTAATAAATGTCCTTACGCAACCGTTTAATTGAATGTACGGTTAATACCGTTTAATGGTTATCCCCACGTAACCCTCATCTGCATCACTGATAATCTTAATTGTCCCCGTCGACATTGTATGACTGAACCCGACCCGTAATGTTTGAATAGGTCCCGTTATTAAACAATGTGCATTTTGCAATGATCTGCTTGTTATTATTGAACTTGTAAGTGAATTATGATGGGAGAGTTTAGTCAATCGTTGTATAATACAGAAAGGTTGTGAAAATACGTTGTCATTCATTTAGCATAGTCTTCATAGGTGGTGTGATTGAAAGAGACCCTGGTCTGAGAACACCGATCGTTACAGAAGAGGAACAATTTTATGATAACGAAAATGAAACTATCTAGTGTCCGAGTGATTTATTATTAGTCAGAATATTGTTCTGTCTCCCGTAATAAATTTCCTTACGCAACCGTTTAATTTTACCGTTACATAATTTTAAGAAAAGCAGAAAAGTGATCGAATTATAAAAAAGAGCGCTTTTGTGACACCTTCTACTATTAATAATCACTTCTTATTGAATTATAGCTTGAAGTAAGTGCGCGGCTAACATCACAGCATTCCTAAATCATGCAGTAAAGTCAATGTTGATCCGGGTAGGTTGGAAGGGAAGGGACTCCGGAGGGATTTAAATGAATACTCATGAGCACTCCCAAGTTACCTCATATATTAGATAAGCATTTTGAATCTCCATGAGTATATAATTTATATCGTACCGAGCCCAACTATAACCAAGTTAGATGGAAATTAATGCTTAATAGATTTAGTGGGTACAATATTTTAGGATACATACCTAGGTATACAGGATGGAATTAATGAACATGTACGTATACTAACTAACTAAAACTAAATAGATAGTACAGGGAGTGTCTCATATATATGTAATAAGTTTTATTACTTCTATCTCTCTCTTATTGGGAATAATGAAATAAAGGCGTAATTGCGTTTCTCTGAAAAAATAAAAGTTTTATTTACAAAATATTCCCTATAACAATAAACTTAATGAAAACTAAATTAATAATTAATTAAATTACTTATCAGTAAATACAAGATTAATTCACCTGAAAAAATAAAAGAAACAACATTTAAAGCCTTTAATTCAGGTCTTGTTATTTCTCTATAAAAAGTTTATTTTTCACATCATTTCACTTCGACAGTCTGATCTGCACTGTACTTTTCCTCAGGTCGTCAGAACTATTCACTCCATGCATTTTCCTATCTGACCTACTTAAATCTCGAGCAAAGTCCACTTTGCTCAAACTGCAAAACTGCAAACTGTTTATACAGCGGAAACTCCACTTATGAAATAGCGGCCTAAAGAAAAATGTAAATATCCAATATAATAATAACAACCTAAAGAAAACTGATGACAGGAGTATATGAGTGTCCTTATTTTCTTTACATCTCCCCCCCTGGGAGAAACAATTACTGTAAGCATCATTGCACGTAATTGTTTAAACACTCAACACTGATCTTTCAACACTGGAGATAGTTTTGTAATGTGGTAGAGATTTGATTCCATCTTCTTGTGTCCGGTATCAACTTCATAGATTGAATTGGATATCTTCTTCATAATTCTGTATGGTCCAACCCTCACTTCATCCATTTTCTTCCTATTCAGTCGATTTCCATTTTCCACATAGACTCGGTCTCCCACTTCAAATTTATATTCCTTTCTGTGCAGGTCAAATATTTTTTTGTTATAATTGTGAGATTTTATTGTATTTCTAAAGGCTAGTTTTCTATCTCTTTTCAAATCTTCTTCCGTACATCTTGATTTCAATTCAAGGGGTAGAGTGTTTACGTTCTCCCCTTCTAGAAGGTATTTCGGAGCAAACGTTGTGATTCTGTAGAATGCTGTTATTTTATTTTTCATTTGGGTTCTTCCAATGTGGCAGTAAATATTGTGGACATCTTCTATTAGCGTTTTGCTACGTTCTTCTGAGAGGATGATTTTCTTCGCTCTTTTATTCTTCCTATAGTAAATTTCATTTTCCAATGTGAGTTTGCTTTTTCCCTTTTGTAGGTCTAGATTTGTATCTTGATCATTTTTTATATCTTCTAAGTTTATTAGATTTACCACTTTCAAAAAATCATCCCCATTTTCATAGGGTTCTAGAACCGGATTTCTGCTTAAGCAGTCGGCTTCTTGATTTGATTTTCCTGGATTGTATTGTATTATTTTTAATTCTTCATTTTGTATCAATTTAAAATTTTTGATACAATCTAAACCAATTAGAAAATCGTAACTGAAATTTTCATCATCAACCACAAAAACATCCATAATTCTTTCGATTTCATAGATTTTTATTTTTAACGTTACAGTACCTTTTGTTTTTTTCGCACCATTAATAGTTTTCAAGTTTACCTTTTGTATATCACGTGTATTGTTTTTTTGTATCTTCAATAATTTAGCATTGATTAATGACACATTTGAACCTGAATCATAAATTCCAGAAACTTGTAATGTGTCATTTAATAGTAACTTTAATCTTATTAATTGTGGTACCTCTAGTTCTTTTGGATTGCAGCCATTCAGTTCCATTTCTAATTCAGAGTGATTCACTGTTTTTACTGCTTCTTTTTGATTTTTATATTTAAACCAGCAATTTTCTTCAGGGTGGTAACGTATCCCTTTTTCCTCGTTCACACAAATTTGGCAAGGTTTTTTTTCTTCAATTTTCTCGGATTTGGTTTCAGAATATACATAATGTTTTGTTTCATATCTGTTCTTCTCGACAAGGTGTTCCAATTTTCCTATTTCATTGTAGAGATCTTTTGTTTCTTTCAAAGGTTCTCTGTTAATCTTATCAATGACATAATTTGGTAAACCGGCTGCTATAAGGTCGATAAGTGTCCCAGTGTCAATTGATTTTCTTACCTCCAGTAGCAACTTTTCCTTTTTCAAAGCATACTCAAGCAAGGGACCTGCTTGATAGTTGAAATCAAGGGCATATCTAATTGGAGACCAACCTTTGTTTGCAAATGTCTCACAAAAATTATTTTCCCATTTGTTCCATTCTGATTCCACTGTAAGTTTCATTAGCATACAGCTGTACCAATCAACACTAGAGTATTCTAAAAAAAAATTTAAAATTTCGATTTTCTTCTGATCTTCATTAATTTGGAAACGTTTGCATTCTTTATTAAAATCTTTAATCCATTGGGAAGCATTCGAGTTTCTTCCAGTGAATTTCTCGATCATGAAATCTTTTGCGATTTTCCCTAAATCTTGAGTTTCAGATTTTTGATGTTTTTCTTCAAGTAATTTCTCCAACAGTGTTTCTAACATTTTATTTGAACCACCATCACTTGTAGATTCGGAATTATTTGTTTTTTCATAAATCTCTTCTAGGTAAAAATCATTAAACTGCAAGTTTTGTTCTTCATCCAAATATATTTTTGATATATCATCTGTTAGAGTTATCCATATTTTCCTTGTTTGGTGTCTTTTAGTCAATGACTTTTTTACCTTGGAATAATTTGGGGTATTTATAATTACTGGATGTAAACTTGCAGGCTGGTATTCGACTGGTATTCCAAAAATCTTCCCATTTGGTGTTTCAATTGTGGTTATGCAAATGATGTTTGATTTTCCATCTGCTGTTTGTTTCACAGTAAATTCAAACCTTAACTTTTCCATGATCCTTGAAATATTTGCAGAAAATGTTGTTTTGTAATAAGTTTTATTACTTCTATCTCTCTCTTATTGGGAATAATGAAATAAAGGCGTAATTGCGTTTCTCTGAAAAAATAAAAGTTTTATTTACAAAATATTCCCTATAACAATAAACTTAATGAAAACTAAATTAATAATTAATTAAATTACTTATCAGTAAATACAAGATTAATTCACCTGAAAAAATAAAAGAAACAACATTTAAAGCCTTTAATTCAGGTCTTGTTATTTCTCTATAAAAAGTTTATTTTTCACATCATTTCACTTCGACAGTCTGATCTGCACTGTACTTTTCCTCAGGTCGTCAGAACTATTCACTCCATGCATTTTCCTATCTGACCTACTTAAATCTCGAGCAAAGTCCACTTTGCTCAAACTGCAAAACTGCAAACTGTTTATACAGCGGAAACTCCACTTATGAAATAGCGGCCTAAAGAAAAATGTAAATATCCAATATAATAATAACAACCTAAAGAAAACTGATGACAGGAGTATATGAGTGTCCTTATTTTCTTTACATATATGTATAACTTGCAAGTTATAATATAACGTCAACGTTTCATAACATAACAGACTATCGATTAGTGATTGATTACAATGACATAACATTCTCCGCTTCAAACAGCAACACTATCACTTTTCTACCCTCTTGCTAGACAGGCACTACTCTACTGGTAGACGGGTGCGTTAGCGACGTCCCGAGTCCCGGTCCCGAAGGACGCCGCATTTATCACAGATTCATTTCCTCCTACTTGGATAGCAAACACATATGCCAAGCGGCAAAGCTACTCTCTTCAGGTTACGATGATATTGACATCCGCTCGATTCGCTCAACTGGAGTTCATATATTACGGTTCGGGGACGTTTATGTAATAGAGTCCTCCCAAACGTGATATTATGTTATGTAAGATATTAAATATAAACATATTTGGAGATCGGATGGAACCTAAGCTGCCAATCAATTGACAATATTTGACGTAACAATGTTGCGTCGAATTCCGAAAGCGATCGCTGAAGAGAATTCATCAGGTTTAATAATAATTATAGAAATCTTTGTAATTCCAGCCAGTAAAAATCAATCTATGTCTTAACAATATAACAACTCTTCCTGGTGCCACCAACTTCAAAAATGAAAATTGATGCCATTCAGAAATTCCGTCAGTTCAACAGAAGTAATACCTCCCTTCCCTCGAAAACCAGTAACCAATCTGGGTAAGATAAAATTTTCATATGTATAACGAAAAGGTTTTTTTATTATTCTAGTTTTTGGGATTACCTAATAGTTTTTACCCCCTTCATTAAACACTACGTTAATCATTAGTACCCAGAAAATTAATCATTTGCGACCCTCTGCGTTGATGAAAGCAGGTACCAGCTAACACAGAGGTAAAGTTCTGTGTTAATTATTTGGTGGATAGCACAGTTAATAGTTTTCTTTTTTTTAATAGGGTCCTGGGAAATGGTCCTAAGAAATGGCTCTTAGGGAACGAATTTTATGAAATGGTTCTAGTATAATATTTGGTTTTTAATACTTCAGAAGAAAGAAGCCGTTTGACACGAAGTTTCCCTGAAGTCAATGTGAGTCACTAATATTTAATTAAAAAGGTTTTATTTTCAGTAGAGAAATCTTTTGATCTTTGATCTCAAAATTTTTTTTGCCGGTTAATGGGGGTGTGTAACGTTCGTTTACCCAATTATTTTTTATTATTATTTTTTTTTAATTTTGTAAATCTAGCTTCGAAATAGTAAGGAAAATTAGGGTCGAGGGTAATAAAATATTTGCGTTGCTTGAGAAAATTTGATTATAAGATAATGGGAAGATAAGAGGACACCTTTTAGTCCCTGCCGGCTTGAGGCCAACGCTAATTTGTTAGTATTTTTTGATTGAAACGATTCGAAAGGTTTTTTATAATTCAAAACTACATTATCTCCGCAGAGTAACCCAAAAACAAACTAGAACCGAATGTTTAAAAACCATTTGTTAGTTTTTCCGCAACTCCATTTCCAATGCACATGCCACGTATGCCATAAATTATTCGTTAACCAAACCGCAGCAAAACATGCACTACAAAACACTGGCAATCCAGTTATTTCTTGCGCGGTAATTTAATCCGCGACAGAAAACAAGAGCCGCGCATTTACATGGATTAGAAGAACTGTTCCATTTGTCATAAATGCAGTCCCGCTTTAATAGAAATGGACACGACATCGCTCCCGAGCTAGCAGAATGTTGTACCTTGTGCTATTAAATTAGCCAACAACTTGTTTGTTTCAGAAACTTATCCCTTGCATCAAAATGATAAACAGTCCAAGCTTTTTAATTTATCGCAGCAGTACAATGTACATGCCTACGACATGTGAACATTCAAATCTGTAATGAAATATAGAGGTTTATTTAAAATGTTTAAAACTATTTATCCTAAGAAAATAACACGACATCTCCTACTCACTCACCTATTCATGAGCATCTTATCCACCAGATCCTGCGCGTGTTCGCTCCTGATGCTTATCAGATGACCGCCCTTCCTCCTGCACTCCATTTCGGCCTGCGTCCAAGGTAGCCGAGCCGTTTCGAAAGCGGCCACACAGAATTGCTTCAACGCCATCCAGCCGAAGCCGCAACTACCGGCGATGGCGTCGACGGGTTCGGCGCGATAGCTGAGACGGAGAGCTGGAGGTGCCCCCCGAGAGCTGACCCTCAGCAGAAGTCGATTTTGCCGGGAGGCGAGTTCGATTAGACTGGGCGAGTCGTTCGGGAGCCAGCAATGCGACCACGACGAAGGTCCGTCTTGCAGCTCTGCGAGTAAGCCCAAGCAGGGAGCGTCGGCGGGGTGGCTGACGGAGATGGGAGCAGGGACGGTGGCTGAAAATCATACGAAAACTTAACTTTGTACTAGAAACGATACAGCAATAACTTTCTAGATCCAGACACTTCTATTTAGGGGTTCAATCGCCAGGTAGCAGGAACACGTGATTATGACGTCATATTTTGGGGATCATTATTGGTCGTTGACGCCAGCAACGTATAAGTGACGTCGAAAACACACCTGCTATCTCAAGTAATCAAAGAGACGTCCAAAAGACGTCTAGAAGAAGAGTATTAAAAGTTGTTGCATGTGTATAGCAAGCAATATCGTCATTTGTGCAGTAATTAATTATGTTTATGCTTCATTTCAGGGAGTATTTCTTCTTATTTCAGATCACAAGTAGCAGAACAACTTGATGAAACGTGATTTTATTGTCATATTTTGGTAATAATTGATCGCTGACGTCAGCAACCTAAAAGTGACGTCTAAAATATGTCGTTTAGGTACCTGATGTCTCACGTAATTTAAGACAAGCAATAAGAGACGTCAAAAAGACGTAAAATGATCCTCATTTTACGACGCCATAATGTAATGTGTTTTCAACGTCATATACACGTGGAACGTCTCAATACTTTACAAAAATCAAATTGAAAGGCTGAAATTAGAACTACAATAATTATTTATCCACGGAAGGTTTTTTAGGTAGATTAAGCGTGTTCAATTTGGAATACGTCGTTTTTTTTGACGTGATTTGTACGTGAATAAATGACGTCTTTGATCTGCGACAGTTCTTCGTCATTACGACATCATTTTCACGTCATCAGACGTCGGAGAGCACCAAAAAATGATCTCATATGGACGTCGATCTGCTACCTGGGGGCAAGGGCGGTTGTTTTAATCAAAATCGTGTTTAGATCGCTGGTATGTATGAAATACTGTCTATGATACACTTACCACTGTCTTGGCCGTTTCCAATAGCCAGCGTCAGCACGACTCGCTGTCCATAGGGCATATAAATACGAAAGGTACAGTGCAGCTCGATGGCATCGGGACGCATCTCGTAGCTCCCGTTTCGGGCGACGAAGGAGACATTGTAGCAATAGTCAACGAGCCGGTAAGCCAATTCAAACACGGGCCCACCTTGCAACCGCATTACCGGCTTTGAATGTGATGAGGGGAAGTACACGTGTCTATCTCCTTCCGCCAACTCCTCTAGCTTTCCACATAGATGCGCCTGTAAGAAGGATGAGACATAGTAACTTAATAGTAAAGTCCTTAAGGGATTTATTATTTTAAATATTTACTATTTAGATAGTCCTACCTGCTTGTGATTATGGTAATGCTGTCCCTGGGTCAGGTTGAGGCTTGAGAAATGAATGTAACCTCTGGAGCAGGGAACGTTGAGTCGGGTTAGCTCGATTACGACTCCATGGCCTGTGTTATGAGCCGGAAACGACACTTCGCAGTCGTGAAATTCTTCAGGAATGTCTCGCCATCGCAGCACGGCTTCGTCTTTCGATAGGGACAGACGACATTCTATAAAAAATAGATACGTTGAATGATAAAACTTGATAAAAACAGAACAGGGTTTGAAAGAAAGTGAATTATTTATTACTGCTGCGTTCCGTTTTCAATTTTTTACTTTTCATTTTTACATTTAAATTCTCAATTTGAGTTCAATCCTGCCCTGTTATTCGTTTTTCCTCCTCATTTTCCTGTCCTAATAAATTGAGAGAATTGATCGGAATTTCTCCTAGAAGGGGTTGGAATTGACTCACCTTTATACCATATCATTTCAAATAGGAAACTCGGGTTTCAAATAGGCGATCCTAAATTTTCAGCGTTTGCAATAAATTATATTTTTAGTTTTAATAAACGGGAATACCAACAATCCGTAGGTATCTCAATTCTTATCGGCATATCTTATCAGCATATTACCATGCACATGCAATAATTATTAATTCCCGTCATATTTTATTTTATCCTGATTGGCCGCTAAATTGAAAAATTTACTCCGCCAATTTATTAGTACCTAAATCTTAACCAGGAGATTAAGTATTTTCATATTTACAATATCGACATTTTTACTACCTGTTACAGCTAATCACCTGTAATCACCACTACCTGTTACAGATATATAATGCATTCACGAATGAATTGAATACAATAATTTAGAGTTTTAATTAATTTATGTTTGGTATTTTAATGTAGTGTATAATTTCATGTGAGTCCACCCCTAATCACGTTTGAAGGCATTAGTAATATAATTAAAACGTCTTGCGTAGAAAAAAAGACGTTACAAGTTGAAGTAACTTTAAAACGTATACGGAAGATACCGGTTCAAAATTTGACACATTATTTGCGACTTAATCTGGGCTTAAATTATGTAGGCACTTCTTATTTTCTTCCTCTACTTCGAAACTTTAAAGCAGCATCCTCTCTGATAGGCGGGAAGGTGTGAACAGCATAAAGAGGTTTTTATCGAATTTATCAGCAGACTTTCAGTTCTTTATTTCTGGAACTTAAGCTAGACGGAGTAGGCACTGTGAAGTTAGCAGATCCAAAAAGTCTTCCAGTTCTTATTAAAACATATTGCTTGGAATAATGCAATATTAATACCTTCAATATTACAATTTCACTCCTATTACTGCTCGGTAAAATCACACACTGTCACCTTCTTATTTCGCTCACTTACTAACGCTGCCTTATTCGCAATCTACACTGAACTGAACTAGTATCTCTCCTAGCCCTGCTTATATAACCACGGGTGTTCTTCTGGAACGCTTCAACCAGCTCCGGATGTCCCTCCTGAGTTCGAATGTTCTATTTCTGGAACATTCCAGTCAGCAGCAGCTCCAAGACACTCTGACAGATTGCGAAAGTTGATTCTTCAACTTTCCCTCTCATGGCCGAGAATTTCCCTATAAACGCTATAACGTTATTAGGAGACTAAAGTAACAGAAAGTATACGAAACTCTCGTTGTTGTAGACGCGGCCAAGCGACACGTCCCACTAGCTCGTATTGAATTTTTATATATCATTCTCTAAAAATATATAAACCGTTCTTTAGTCTCTTTCTCTTTGTATTTTAGTTCATGGTTCGCAATTCCATAATTTCTTTATCTGGGACCTTTTTTACATAACAAACGGCTTGAGCATTCTTATCAGAAAACGTGGCTGCAATTAAGTAAACATTTTTCATGAAAATGGCAATAAAAGTCCGGGAAAGCGTAGAAAGAAAGTAGGGGCCAGCATCACAGATCTTCGCTAAAGGTGATATGTGAGAACGGGTCGATGAACACGGAAGAACAGCAAGGTACGGCCCTCATCAAAGACGCTTTAGTGAGCGCTGCCGGAGCGATAAAGTGAACTCTAATGTGCAATTTCCCCTGCATTCGGGTGTCAACTCCATCTGATCGCGAGGAAGCGATCATAACCCGTCGGCGTCGCGGCGCTTGATACATTTACCTCATATCCGATACTGGAAATGCTATCGGAGGTCACTTAGGGTCAAGGTTCGAAGTTGAATTCCTTATTTACGTATTACGTGACGACGCCGCATGAATTCAATTAAGGGTGTCGTCGTGGAACGCTGTTTGCGACGACTCCCCGATCTTAAAAACACCAAGATGACTGATATTATACGGCATTTGTCAGCTGGTGGTAATAATAGGGATTGTCATCTTTGAAGTTTTCACAGATAATTATATTTCCGTTATTTCCCAGGTAGAAGAGACACGTGATTATAACGTCATATTTTGGTGATAATTGGTCGGTGACGTCAGTAACTTACAAGTAACGTTGAAAACACGACGTTTAATACCTGATATTTCAAGCGACTAAGACAACCAATAGAAGACGTCAAAAAGACGTCTAGAATAAGATTACTAGAAGTTGATGCATGAATGTGTATAGCGCAAGCAATTCGTTATTTTTCACATTCCGGGTAGGAGAGACACGTGATTATAACGTCATATTTTCGAGATAATTGGCCAGGGATGTCGTGGAAGTACCTGATATCTCACGTGATTAAAAATTACCAATCGGAGACGTCAAAAAGACTCACCGCCATTTTACGAATTCGCCGTTAAGTAACATGTTTTACAGTCATGTACACGTGGAGCTTATAAGAGGCGAAATAAGGAAAGGGAGCTGAAACCAGAGCTACAATTCTTCGTTCGTGGATTGCGATTATTTAGGTAGATATTACATCTTCAATTTGGTAGTTTTTACGTCGTTTGTTGACGTGACTTTTACGTGAATAAAATACGTCTTTGATCTGTGATTTTTTTCGTCACAACGAAGTCGTTCTCACGTCACTTGATTCGTCATTCGACAGTATGACCAAAAAATGACGTCATATTGACGTTTCCCCCTGCTAACTGGGTTATGAATCTCGTAAGACTCTACAAATTGAGTAAAAAGTAAACCTAATGGCATTTTAGAAAATGGAAGAACATTTTGAGTCTTTTATATACAGGGCGTTTGATAACTGTGAACCAAGTGCAAACACCAGGTATAATCAATCTTATCTGACGGCTGGGACTGACACTTACCTAGAATTTAATAAATTGCATTAGGAACAAGATTTTCCACACCTGAACGGTATAAATAACTGTTTGTGAGACTGTGAGAGATAGGCACGAGCAGGGCTGGAAGCATCTTATGATAATAATTCTTTCCTGGCGAATTTCATTTACGGTTAGCCATCTGTTTAATAAAGCGCTGCCATTATTAAATAACGATCCTTTGTGGCACCTGTGTTATCGTTATGAACCTCATCAAGAACGACAAGATGAATTAACGCTGAAACGGAGCGTCGACTGTTACAACAATTCAAGTCGGGAACTATGAAATGAAAATAGAATTTTCATTTATTCATGGATTTAATTAACGGAAAAAAAGGACATAAAATATGCCACTGACTATGAAGTTAGTCGAATCTCTACTATGTGAGGTTTTTTTGATAAGCGTCAAGTTCGCAACTGAAATTTGAAAAGCTTCTAATTACCTACAGCGATGTTCTGTAGTTTTACATGGAATGTTATTATAATATTATGAAATAACTTTACTAAAATATTAGTTGTGTAATAACTTCTCCGTGTAAAATTAGAAATTATTATTATAAAAGCATACGTATCTGCTTTTAACCCGGAGGGTCTCAAAGAACATTGTTGCGTTACTTATGCCCTAATTCATCTTTTAAACTTAATAACAAAATTATTTATAAGGTATGCTCTTTCATAAATAAGGGTTGGAATTTTTGTCACATTTTTACATTTCATTGTTCTTTCGTACTTTCAGTTTATTTCACTTATTTATTTTAATTGTTTTATTTCACTCTATTTCTAAATAACTCGCTTTTTTGATCAAGGAATTATTTAATTGGAAATTTTGAGATTTGATTAACGATTTGGGTTACATTTTTTTTAACAAAAGATCTCAAAACAAGGAAACTGTCACATGTTTCTAATTTAAACTTTATTCTTATTTTACCTTGCCTCTTATTTAATCGATGCTATATTTAAATTGAATACATAGTATTCGTGATTTAATTTTTACTTGTCGATTTATACCTTTTTATTTATTTATACTTCATGAATATATTTATTCGACATAACTGTCTAGCCCCTTATTATTTTGAAATGTAAATTCAGGTTATATTGTAATTCTTTTTCATGAATTCAATCAACGTAACGACATTCTATTCTCGATCTCCGTCAAACTCAATTCAAAGGGGTGGATTATTTTGATTGATAATTGTTTGCCGATCTATTGAACTACGTATGAAAGGGCCTGATCATTTTTGTCCTTTCCAGAGAGGCCAATTCAAAAGCCAACAGGTAGCATCCTAATCGGACCTCGGTTAGGGGCCTCCCCAACACATAGGCGGGTAGCATCCTAACCGGACCTCGTTACCTTCTGTGCAAACGGCTAATCTAACAAGAAAAATTCTCACGGTTATCTTAAAGACCTAGATTTCAGTGTTGTCGAGACGATTGATCTGCGCTTTTCAGAAACTACCGTTGATTCTTTTCATATTTGGAACTGAGATTGAGTTTTTCTCGGTCGTGCTCTTTTCTCGGGAGTTCCAGGTCGCGCAGGGCAATGTTACGGTTGCTAGGGATTTCCTCAAATTCAATCACATTCAAACACTCAAGGTGAGTTAATTAGGTGAGAGTGATTAGGCATTTTCCGGACACCTGTTCAAAACATCGTGAGGGTATTCGGTAAAATCTATCTTTAGGCTAATGCAGCGCATCGCCGTGTCTCTAGTTCGAGATGCTCATTAAACAAACATAATAACGTAAAGCATACTCACCACGGACGACCTGGACGAGATGCAGCACCCTGTACAGAGGTGGATTGTCCTGCAGTAAGTATGTCAACCTGGAAAAACAAGAAAACGACTATACTTATGCCTTATCCTGCAAGAAGTGAAGTTTTAATGTTATACAGAAAATAATACAGAGGACTGTGTTGGTTATATAATGATAGATTTATTTATTTAACCTACATGGTATCAATTTACGGCAATATACAGGGTGTTTAATAACATGTATCGGAAACTAAAAGGTGTTTTCCTTTTCAAAAATTCCAAATCTCACGTCACAATTGAAGGAAATCTTGATTCACCGACCTCTCAGTGTGCTTTGAATTCAGTAAAGCTCCATCCCGAAGCTCATTTGCGAGGGTAACTAAGGCATCATGATTGATTAATCATAAAAGCATCATTTCACTAATAAAAAACATTGCCTGGTTTGGGTCCATGGCAAGTGAATCATAAGCATGAGTATTTCTTGCATTGGCCTTGAACATCTACTGCATGTAACTCAAAAAAAAGCGATGATACATATTTTTCAAATTTAAATAAAGCAAATATAAACGCTTAAGCAAATAAAGCCAACGTTTTAATTGAAATTTATTAAACAGATCGTATATCGAAAACCAACACTGGGAAGGTCGGAATCCGATATTAAGGGAAAGTGAGAACAGCGTGATTTCATCCACCACCCACCACAGCCAAAATATACTTCTGTTTGAACTGCGTAGAGCCTAAAGTTTGTTCTCAAGTCTTGATCAAACTCAAAGCGAGCGTTTGAAGTCGGGGAATTTTGTGTTAATGGAAAATCCGGCCTCATTTCTTTGATCTGCAGTTGATGTGTTACAAAATATGTCTGCAAAATTAAATTACTTGATAAAAGTACGTTTCATTTTTTTCAATCAACTAGAAAATCAATAAAAATATTTGAGAAAGCTTCATCGGTGTCGTAAAGAACGCCCTAACTCACATGACGACATTTTGGAGCCCACTCATTCTAACATCTGTCACTTTTGACAATAATTACATTTAAGCGTCACTTAACAAAGCAACAACTTGTAAATTCGTAAAAATAAAAAAAATACCAAACAAACAAAAAAAAGAATAATAACAAGGGATAACGGCCATGAAACGTGACATTTTATTAACTCGCACAAAGTTTCACGCCCTCTATAAAACTTTCTAGTCCCTGTTTTCTCGAATAACTCAACCGCAGCGCCAGCGCCTCCCAAAGCCAGCGGTAAACCAGCTATGAATATGTCGCCCCTTCATCCCAACTGTGCTCCTGGGATTACGGAGTAGCAAGGAACTGGGTCGGCATACGGCGATTCCGTCTTGTATGGAGGGACAGATACGACCGACCGCTAAATATTGCATCGACACGGCACCTGACACACACAAATAGCTCCTTTTTATTCCCCGCCGTTATACACTCCGGGCTCAAGGCTCGAGCTAAAAATAGCCCTCCTAAATAATTTTTTAAAGAGAAAAAATACAAGGATTTATCAAACGTGTGTGTGTGTGTACTCCTCTTTATAGAAACTAAGGGACCCTTTAGAGACGTAGCTTATAAACAATGCATGTGGTGTAAGCGTGAGGCCTTAGAATTGTAAAGAGGGATGATGATCAAAGGTAAAGAACAATAATATATTATGAATTTATGAATAATAGGCAGGCAGGATTTTACAATTGATTTGTAACAAAAAAACAAAAAAATGTGGTAAAAAAACGTTAAAAAGGAAGAGGTGTTAAAATTTCAAGAGAGATGCTTCAAAATACCGAGAAGTAGCTTCAAAATCCCAAAGAAGAGCTTCAAAATCCCAAGGTGGAGGCGGCTGGCTGACAAACGAGTTGGATTGTAAGGATATGGAGAGCTTTGGGAATATTACGGGAGCCAGGTAACAGGTTGATGTTCACGGGTCGAGTTTCAAAAAGAAAAAGAAAACTCGATTGGTCTTCAGAACTTAGGCACTACGTTATTCGTTACAGTTCGTTACAGAAATTGCTTGTTCAATCTAACGTAATCTCGTAACATTATTAATATGTTAAATAACAACAACTCACCGGATCGTACATTGAGTCATATCTCGATAATAATTATTAATAAAGGAAAATCTTGAAGAGCACCCTGTTGATCGATCGAAGCATAAAATGAGTGACGGGTAGTGCTCTCGTATAAGTATCGTAATGTGAATAAGAGGTTACGATCGATTGAATAGGCAACTTCTATAACGAATTGGATTATAACGTATTGCCTAAGGTTGAAAATTGAGCAGCCGAAAATTTAAAAGGTGAAACACAAATAACATCTTACCGGATCCTACAGTGAGTTATATCTCGATAATAATTAATAAAGAGGAAAATCTTGAAGAGTAACCTAACCTGTTAATCTTTCAAATGACAAAATGGAAAAGAAAGAACGAGAAAGGTGAAGGTTCAACGCGATCGAAGCATACAAAGAGAGATGCCCTCGTACAGGTATCGTAATGTGAATAAGAGGTTACGATCAATTGAATAGGCATCTTTCGGAACCAAATGGATCATAACGTAATTGCCTAAGATTGATGAGCAACAGAAAATTTAAACGATCAAATAAAAATAGCCACAACCTACCGGATCGTACACTGAGTTATATCTTGATAATAATTATTAATAAACAGGAAAATCTTGAAGAGTAACCTGTTGATCGTTCGAAGGGAAAAATGGAAAAGAAAGAACGGTGAAGGTTCAACGCGATCGAAGCATAAAAAGAGAGACGGATACTGAGTGATATCGTATAAGTATCGTAATGTGAATAAGAGGTTACGATAGATTGAATAAAAAGAGTAGAAAAGAGAAAAAAATGAAGGTGTTAAGAATGCACGTTACAATTCTTATGCCCGTATTCACAAACAATAATTTCCTAAATAATTACGTAATTATTCAAATGAGTGAGATGGAGATATGCAGTTTTTTTGCAATAGAATGAGATGGGGATAATTGATTACGTAATTATTTAGGAAATTATCGTTTGTGAATACGGGCATTAATCTACCATTAAATCGAAGCTCGGTTGACGGTTTTTGCACCTCTTTGGTCGAGGTCGTCGATATTAAGAAGTTTAAAAAATGAGAATTTACACTTGCGCGTACAAATACCTGCCTGTAATAGGGATTGCGTATTTTCCTGAAAATGCGTTTTGAAAATTTTTCTTTTTGCAAATGGATGAAGTGGGTATGGTATGGTTGCTTTTCTTGAATATTTTTGTTGCTACTTTGAGAGTCTGGCATGCACTTAAAACAGCCAATTCGACAGTAATAGCTTCTTACGTTGACTTAACATCTTTTCAAATGCAAATTTAACCACGGAAAATATGCCGAGCTGCGATGATAAAAAGCGGCTTCCAAACTTTTAAAATTCATTTACGTTCTTCTCATCAGAAACGGGACTTGGACCGGACGTTTTTTAAACGTCGACGGAACTTTCAATTCATTGAACACGTAAAAGTGAAACTAGATTGTCCTCAAAGCAACAGGCTGTTGGTTGTTATGCTGTCTGTAGCACGAAAATAACAATATCAACTATTCATATTTATTCCCATGGTTGATTCATATTTTTGTTGAAAAAAATACTTATAAGTACGAGGTATTTCTTCATAACGATTAATCAATGCTATCCTCCTATATGGTGGAATGATATAAATCATATTGTCTAATATATCACGGCTTGTGGCTTTAAAAGTATCTCCCCAAAGTATTCGATGAATTACGTTAAACATTTATCTATCGAAACACCTCAATCCAATCCCACGTATTGTATGTTCGATTGGGGATATAAATTGGGTTAATGTCCATTAACCTGGTATTATACAATAAAATACTCGTATATAGCGCGGTATGCGGAGGGTTTTTCATGAAAATTCCTCTCATAAGTAATTAAACCCATTTAGGCTATTGATTATTTATTATTATTATAGAAAGGAACTATCAAAAGAGTGGGTTTTTATTGCATCAATCATTCGAATGGTCATTAAGGATTAAAAAATCGCGGAGTGCTATTAAATTAGACGGTGTAAAATGGAGATAGGGGCGAAGCTGCACCCCTTTCAGGTTTTTAATTTTATTTCCCAAACGAATCAAAATTCAGGTATAGTTAAGAAGGAATTTTTTGTAGACAATGCGATTTTACATCTAAATTGTTTATTTAAAAAATTTATCAAAAATAGCTTGTATCAAAAATATTCAAAAAAGGTAACTTGAAAAAAGGCAAAAAAAACAATTATTTTTTGTTTTTCATTCTTTTTGCATACCTATAACTTTTTTCTTAGTGAAGATAGGTTTATGCATTGCTTCACAGAAAAGCAAGTAGATTAAATTGTCTTCAAAATGGTGGGTTAAAAATTATTTTTTGATAAAAAATGACAGAGATGAAACCGCTCAAATTTAGACTTTTTTTTAAATTTTTCTTGATATTGTCTTGGTTCTTCTTTGTTACTTGATTCAAACAAAATTGATTTTTATTTAATAAAAAAAGTATTTTAATTTGTTAATTTGTTAAGAATCAATTAATATTTGAACGAATGTATGAAAGTGATGGATTTTCAAAAGCACAACTACCAGATATTTTTTTTAAATTGTTTTTTACGTATCTAAAACATTAATATTTGTATGGTACGTTTAAGCCAAAGTGGCAATGACGTCATTGGTAACAAAAAAGCAACTCGAACTTGAACTTGAAATGACCCAGATTGCCTTTACAAATGTCAATGTGCATGTTAAAATCGAAAACGTAAAGTTTCTACCATTCACTGATATTCTATGGAGTCAAATGTCAGTCGTCAAGCTTTCAAATTTAGAAACCAGATGTCATTTTAGTCGGCCAATGGATGCCGGGCCTCGTTGATTTTGGGAAACAACGTGTTTTCAGTTCAGATCACTTTTATTTGAGTCGTCGAAGGTAGCAGTCGTGTCGTTGCCAAAAGAAAACAAAGGTCTGTATTTATTTCTTGTTTGTAAGTAAATAGTCACGTGTTATTGTAATCATATTTCCATTTGCATGCAACTACTTATTGTTGAATTTTATGTCTGTTTAACATTAACCAAGTAAGTACTCACCTACCTACTGTAAAATAATTATTAAATTTGATCATCCAAATCCAAAAGCAAAATTATTAATCTTTCAAAACAGTAGTGTTGAATTTTTGTCACGTTTTAAATGCCATGCTTTATTTTTACCTGCAGATTTGTTTTAAATTAACTTATTGCACATTTTCTAAATAACGTGTTTGATTAAGAAATAATTTCAAAATATAAGGGATAATTCTAAATTGGTTTAAAGAAAGTTTACTGAATAATTAACTTCACATTCCTGTAGGTAGGTACTTACGAAGAGTTATTTTAAATGATCTTATTTTAATCACACTTCTCATACACGTGCAGGGTTCTTGTTAGAAATGGATTAACAAACTATAAAAGATTTCCTTCTCATATTTTATATTTAATGTATTATTCTAAACATGTGCTAGGGCCACCTTTTATATTTTATCATAATTTTGCGAACCACATGACTCTGCTCTATTTATTTATTTTACAATTCATGTCTGCATTTATTAACCTGTGTGTGTCAAAATGTTTATTTAATTCTTCTACATTTATGTTATGAAAATTTACTGCGAAGGTAATCAAACCGAATCATTTATCGAACTAACCATTTTGTGTATCTCCAGAATAGTATTTAGTCGACTCGCCTCATTCTTATTGTATATTATGTTCTAACCATTTTCTAACCATCAATTGCTGCCATCCACACTTTATAATTATGTACCTACTGATTATGTTTTGCCATGCTTTTACCCCATGTCACATGTTTGCTTTTTATTCTTATTTTTCATGCCGTTTATTTGATCGCTTACTTAATCAATGTCTTATTTTAAATTGTCTACCGAACATTCTTGATTTAATTGCTGATAATTGACTTATACTCTTTTGATTATTTATTTATATTTCACGAACATATTTATTCAACGAAACTGTCCGATCGATAATAATGTATTTTGATTTCAAATTGATCTTTGTAAATGTAAAGTCAGGTTCTCTTATTTTTCTGTGAAATCAATCAACGTAAAGGTCGTTTCTCGTTCTTCGTCAAAGTCAATTCAAAAGGGTGGATCATTCTGATTGCTAATTGTTCACCGAACTGTTGAACTAGAATGTATGGGCCTTATGTGAATCTAACTAACATTTTCGTCCTTGCCTGGGGGGCCATGTAAACAGCCAACGGGAAGCCTCCTAGTCGGACCCTGGATAAAAGGGGCCCCTCCAACTCAATAGGCGGGTAGTTTCCTCGCAGGACCCTGTTACACTGTCTTACTAACAAAACTCATTTCCACGGAAATCTGGAAACCCCAGCTTTCAGTGGTAATGCTTCTGTTTAAAATGATTCGCGCAAATGAGTCATGAAAGAGGGTTCAATTAGTTTTGGTGACAGTTGTCGAGACGATTGATCTACGCTTTTCAAATCACCGTTGATTCTTTTCATTTCGGGATAATGATCGAGGTTTTCTCGGCCACGCTCTTTTACTCGTGAATCCCAGCGAGCATAATAAAGGCACTGCTAGGTTTCTCTTAGAATAAAGTAGGTGTTTTTAAAATGCATTTGTTTCACTAATCTCAAATCTCCCACCTTTTGCTTCATGTCTGTGTATAAAAGAACCAATAACAAGGTAAGAGGTTGCTACGAACATAACGTAAGGTTCACCACCAGACGAAAACTAGACAGATCACGAGCCAAGGTAGAACACGAGCCCAGGTAAATCACGAGCCAAGGTAAAACAACGATCACAAACGTAAGTAAGTAATGTTGGCCATTTTATTTGAAATCGGGGCGGGTTAATCTTTAAATTCAAACATCCAAGAATTCAGGGAGGGAAAACCTCAAAAGTTGACTTTTCAAACGTCAAAGAGGTTCTTCTTTTTCAGTCATTCAATTTAAGGGGGCCACATTACTGAATTTACTGCGCATGACGCAGGATCTCAATTTTTTTAAAGGTAGGTTACACTACAGATTTGGTTCCAGTGACCAGGATTTTAGGGTGTTTACACTACAAACTTGAACGTAATTGCGTCAGCAGATTAGTTGGCTTACTAGCTGTCCGTAAATAATGTAAACACTTACATGACTTAACTATCTTTTATGACTTAAGTGACGACTTAAGTGATGACTTAAGTATTTTTTATTACAGATTCGGATTCTACAGCTAAAAATACGTAGAATTTGTCTTAACATTTTTTCTCGATCATGGATCCTTTTGGTTCAATTTCAGTATTAAGACAAATCGATAATAAATTACGTAATTTCGTCGATTAATTACAGCGCGCCATCTATCATGAATCGAAAAAATTATTTCACATAAATCCTTCGTATTTTTGGACGTAAAACCCGAATCTGCAATAAAAAATCCAGGTTCCTAACCAAAATTACAAATTAACCCCCACTACACCTGCATGGTGGGGGGAAGGGGGGAGCAATTTACTACGAGTTTTCATCCGTAAAATCCGCATCTGCAATATAATAGTGGGTTCTCAATTAAGATTGCAATGTTGCTGCCCCCCAGCCACCAGCTCTAAGGGGTGGGGGTAAGTTAGTGATTAGATCTTCCCCTTCTTGACGGACAACTTTCATAACCCAGTTTTTTGATCCGGTATGTAGTTTTTGGTATATTTTTTATTGTCTTCAGATAAAAAACTGAGCACCCTGTATAAAACCGTTTGCCGATTTGATTTTTATTGTAAATATTACAGTAAAGTAGAACAATTACGTTTTTAACAATAATTTATCGTTTTAGAGACATTTCAAGTATAGTTCTAAAGTAAAGTTCAATACCTGATGTCTTATGGTAGGATTTGTCTCATCAAATACCATTTTGCTGAGATTTTTACTGAAATAGTTGTTGTTTTCTCATATAGGAAATTTAACTTAATCTGCAGAAAAATTCGTTAAATTACCAATGCAAGAACTGCAAAAAAATCAGGCATATATATTATAATAGGCTAAATCGGAGGTCTATTTATTGGTTACTACCCCTGAAAATTTCATCCAGTTTTCAATGACCGTGTATATTTATGACTGTCAAAAATGAAAATCATGTTTGAAACGAGACTCATATGACCCCCATGTCCCCTAAAATTTTGACGTTTGACATAGAGACTGCAATTTTTGACATTTGACTTATAAGAACATACGCAGTCTAAAGAAAGCGCTCTTGCATTGGTTAGAAAAAAAAATCTTGAAGTTTCTCAAGGAAACGGACCTGGAGAGGGTGCTTCACTAAAGGGATTCCACACCAGGCGAAGCACAGTAGAGGGGATACAATACATCTTTTAGGTCGCAATAACTAGATCACCCTCAATATACAAATACAATTGGTTAGAAAAGCGAGTTTATAAATCTATTGTTGTATCAAGAAAAGCGTTTTTGAGGGTGAAAAACAAAATTATTGTGAATACTTACTCTAAAGTAATATTGCTTTCTGAGGGTCTATGATTATTGCTATCGATGGTCCAATTGAAGGTGACAGGTTCAGTCTTTACAAATCCCCTGATCATGCGGGACCCGCAGCTGGAGGCGGGACTGAAGTGGCCCGCCGGCAAACGGCCCTGTCTCGCCGTCAGTGAAAACTCCAGCACGGGACCTTCTCTGGCACGCGTCAGCGTCACTGGAAAAACATTTCAATTGAAAATATTTTATAAATACACACAACTTTTCAATAATATAGTATAAGTTGAATACTTGTTAGATTAACTACCCTTAAAGGTAATGGCAACTTATTCCACGTTTTACTTTGTTAAATCAGACTAAAATATAGGTACATTATTGTACGCGGGTAGTTTTTTATCCCAGTTTGCTATGTTTGCAATATTAAATAAGCGAGTAAAGGCTGTTGGAGTCAGAATACTGACGTCACAACATCCGCGACTACACACAACGGAAGTTTAGACTGCAGCACTGTACGTTGTGAAACTGCAAAAAATTATACTTAGTGTGGGTCACGTGTAGACAGTCTTACATATCTTACCCTGTGGTCGCGATTTGACAATGACATCAAAACTGATACTTCACAGGCTTATATCTCTCGAGATAGGAGCCAGATATCAAAGTGTCGTTTTCACCATTGTTTTCAAAAAAGAGCATCAAAAAGAGTAATCATTAATAATTACCTAATTACCTTATCCTTGAAACCAATGAACAATGAAAAAAGTCAATATCACGCAAGTCGTATAGTTTCCTTATTAATAAAAAATTCCTTTTCTATGGAGTGTTCCAAAGTAATATTTTCAGAACACTGTTATACTCAAGAAAATTAAAGAATTGTTCTTGATTTAGAATAAAACTGAGATATTCGCATCGGGCGTTCTTTTTCTTCTGTTCGCGTGAATTCTCGACAGTTTCATTACATGACAGTGTTCGTTGACGTTTCTATGATCAGTCAGTGGAGTTGAGACGAGCGATAGAAGGCTAAGAGAGAAGGCTATACAGGGTGTTCTACAAGCTCTATGACAAACTTTGACAGATGGTAGGTTGCTTGATTTTAAACATATTTTTTTTAATAAACATGGGTCCGATTCGTTTTTGTTTAGAAGTTACAAGCATTTAAAAAATCGTAATTTTTCAAGTTCAAGGCCCTGTAAAAGGAAAACGGTTCAAGATAGAGAAAAACGGCTTACATGTCCCTATTTTAACTTTTCATGTACTATCCAATGATGTAGATGAAATGTTTATACAGGGTGATAAAAAATTTGAAAACATCTGAGATTTCTCCACATTTAAAAAAATCAAAGAAAGTACAAATGTTTCTATACCATAGGATAGTCCATAAAAAGTTAAAATAGGGACATGTAAGCCGTTTTTCTCTATCTTGAACCTTTTTCCTTTTACAGGGCCTTGAATTTGAAAAATAGAACACCCTGTATAACCATTGACTTAGTGAAGTTAGAGTTCTACTAGAGAGGACAGTACCATTATGCATTTATATCAAATAAGTCATGTTTATAGTGCGTGTTTGATGAAAAGAGGAAGTTTTACATCTTGTGTAATCTTTTCCTCCAATATCAATTGATTTCTATAAAATAAACGAAGAAATTTTATATATTTTGAAACGTTACCGTTCTCGTATACTATGAATGGAAATATGAATGGAGCTGAAAATATCAATATGAATGATCCTATTTGCGTCATGATATTATTCACTTGATTTATGTCCTTATCGTTATGTATGGGTATGTAATACCAACTATACATCGGTACGGAAATTGTGTACAGTAACTGACATTTCCAAAAAAGTAATTTCAGAGAAGCGGCAAGCAGAAACTTTCGTTGCGAGAAAAATTTTCCGCTTGCCGCTTCTCCGAAATTGCTTTTTTAGTACTGTCAGTTACTGTACACAATTTACATACTAATGTATAGTATTGTAGGTAACATACCGGACAGGGGTGGAATCCTTGAAGAGAGAGAGAGAGAATGATGCCAGTAACCTACATAAGACGGAGAGAGTACCTAGAAATTTGAACCAAGGGCGAATCGAGCAAGGCAAGGTTGCCAAGTGAGGTCTTTTTGTCGTAAGCAGTTCAGGGAATTATCTGAAATTTATTGGAATTTTACCTAGGAACGGAGTAAGTCTATCAACTGGACCACGTAGAGTTAGAGACACTCATGTTTGATCTCCTCAAACATTCGTTTTTTCCTTCCTAAGACGCTGTTGTAGTAACATCGTTGTATTAATTAATCCATTTGTTTAATTAATGGTGTGTGTGGTAAATAGATAGCAGAGATAGATAAAAGAGCTCTACTTCTGCTAGAAACTCACTTTCCAGGCAGTGCACTGAAAGTAGGGAACGAAGATTCGTTCGAATCTGGTAAACCCACGAAAGAAGATTCGGAGGTCGCGAAAACCATCTGCACCTCCGAAAGACTGAAATGGGCAATTGGCACCTTTCAACCATTCAAATCACCCGGGGTGGATGGCATATTCCCGGCTCTTCTCCAAAGAGGACTGGAGGATCTCATGCCACATCTGGTAAGAATATTCAGAAGCAGCCTGGCTATGGGATATATACCACAAGCCTGGAGGAAGGCGCAAGTCATCTTTATTCCTAAGGCAGGAAGAAAGGACACCTCTCTCCCGAAGTCATTTAGACCCATCTGTCTTACCTCCTTCTTACTAAAGACGATGGAGAAAATCATTGATAATCACATCAGAACGGAAACACTGAACAGGGGACCACTACACCCAAGCCAGCATGCATACAGAGCGGGCAGATCGACAGAGACCGCCCTGTATGAGCTGACAGAAAAGATTCAGGACACTCTGGAGTACAAGGAAACGGCCATTCGCGCCTTTCTGGACATAGAAGGAGCATTCGACAACACCTCTTGCGATGCTATCAAGAAAGCCCTAACTAAAAAAGGCATAAACAGCACAACATCCCATTGGAT
The DNA here is from genome assembly GCA_910589415.1 of Malachius bipustulatus. Taxonomy (NCBI): domain Eukaryota; kingdom Metazoa; phylum Arthropoda; class Insecta; order Coleoptera; family Melyridae; genus Malachius; species Malachius bipustulatus. The sequence goes on from OU342630.1 coordinate 60,188,229, forward strand.
TCAACAAATGCTGTCCACAAGAATAATTGGAACCAAAGTGGGCGATGACACCATCCAGGTGAAAACAACAAAAGGATGCCCACAAGGAGGGGTGTTATCCCCCCTCCTATGGAGCCTGGTAGTAGACGAGCTCCTCGGGTTACTCACCGAGAACGGCATTATCTGCATCGGGTATGCCGATGACATCGTCATCATGGCCAGAGGAAAATTTGAAGGAACACTCTGCGACATAGTACAGAGGGGGTTAAAGATAACCTTGAAATGGTGCCAGGAAATAGGACTCAACATCAATCCTATAAAAACTACGCTGATACCATTCACAAGAAAAAAACAAGCTTCCAAACCTCAAAACCATCGACTTAAATGGAGTCGAGTTAGAATGGAAGGAAGAAGTAAAATATCTGGGAATAACACTGGATAAGAAGCTAATGTGGAACAAGCACTTGAGTGCAACAGTAAGTAAGGCCACATCCGTACTCATGGTGTGCAGGAGAATGGCGGGGAATGCATGGGGTTGCAACCCATCCATTTTACGCTGGATGTACACCATGCTAGTGAGACCCATCATCACATACGGAGCGGTCGTCTGGTACAAGAGAACCAAGCTAATAACAGCGAGGAAAACACTCGAAAAGATCCAGAGACTTGCATGCCTCTGCATAACAGGAGCAATGAGAACATGCCCAACAGCAGCGTTGGAAGTAATTCTTGATCTCACACCACTGCACTTAGTGATTGAGAGAAGTGCCGCAGAGGCTCAACTCAGAATGTCAAGAATGGGGATCAGGGGGGGACTACGGACCGAGGGGAATCAACCCCTGAACATCTGTAAAAACCTCCTGATAATGCCAAAAGACAAAACTGTCAAGAAATTCAGCTTCAAGAGAAACTTCATCATGGAACTGTCTACGAAAGAAGAATGGAGCAACACATCCATTCACACTTTCAAAGAAGGTACAATAAGATGGTACACAGACGGCTCAAAGGCCACCGAGGGAACTGGGGCAGGAGTATATGGGCCAGGCACCAACTACTCCGAGCCGATGGGAACATCCCCAAGCATACTTCAAGCCGAACTGTACGCAATAGAAGTATGTGCCCAAATAAACCTTGACAGAAACTATAAAAATAGGGAAATAGCAATACTGACAGACAGTCAAGCAGCCATAAAGACGCTGAGCTACCCTATCATCAGCTCAAAAATGGCATGGAACTGCCTACAAAAACTCAATAAACTAGGCAGAGAGAACAAAATTCACCTCAAATGGATACCAGGACACACTGGGATTGAGGGAAACGAACGTGCCCACTCATTGGCAAGAAAAGGAGCATCGACACCCTTTATAGGACTAGAACCATTCTGTAGCCTTGAAGACACGTTCTTCAAGGCAGAACTTCGGAAGGAAGAAGAAAAACTGAGAGAAATCCATTGGAATCTCAGGATTGAGACAATCCAAGGAGCTCCTCGGAAACTTTAACCGAGAAAGGTCAAGGAAACTCCTGACCCTCAACAAAGGAAGTCTCAGAATGCTAACAGGAATCCTAACAGGTCATTGCAAGCTCAATGAACACCTGAGGAAACTTGGTATAGAAAAAGATGGCGTTTGCAGACTCTGCAGGGAAGAAAACGAGACGCCTCGTCACCTGCAGTGAACTGCGAAGCACTAGAACGTGAAAGAAACGATGTTCTGGGCCAACACCAGCTCAACGGGGGGGCTTTGCCCGGCCTTGATCCCCTTCAAATCCTGAAATTCCTAAGGGAAACGGAGTTGGAGAGGCTGCTTCAATGAACGCAATATACTCCAAAGAAGCAGAGAAGAGGGGGCACAATAGATCTGTAATAGGTCGCAGCGCATCTGACACCCTCAATATCAATATAAATATCAATATCAGGTATCCCTTTAGCTGAAGAGCAGTATTGAGTTGTCGAGGTGATGTTAAAAGAACAGGAGATCAACGTTGGTCCTAGTCGGCGGCCATTGACATGTAAAAAACCATTGAAGCAGTTAAAAATAAGTGCGGGAATAATCCTAGAGGAATCCCTAATAATTGGAAAGATGGGACGAAACACTAATAATACGAATAGGAAAATTATCTGTATATGTACTTTTAGAACATACTGTATGCACACAATATAATAGCTTTACTGCGAGGTTACGTAAAATTTAGGTTACCCTGTTTTCATTTCATTATCGGGGTGTTTTCACACGATGCTGTATTGTGTTATAATATTTCACGGCGGAACAGTATCTTTGTTATTATTAGAGAGACGGTTTTGATACGGTTAAAACTAAAAATATTTACGACAATATTGCAAGTCCCTTCTTTAAAATAAAATAATAATTAAAATAACCATATTATCTCTTTCCTTGTCTTGTCTTTCTGATATACCTATACCTGCTACCTGCGCTGTGACAAGCCGACTTATCGACTTTGCCATCACATAGAAAATCATAATTTTCTATTAATATCATAATAATATATGAAGTAAATAGGATGAACTTTCGAAAACGGATTGGTGTCAGATAAGTAACTCAATATAACGTTACTTTACACAAATAATTAATAAAATGTAATATTCATACGACTTTCAGCGCTTTCGAGAGTTCCACTATTACAAACATAACGGGAAAATAGCAGCAATTTAGATAATAAACAAAAATGAAACATTATAAAGTTTCATAATTAATATAAAACTGTACCTTCACTGAGTGTTTGACGGAGTATTTAGCTGCACATTCTGATGAGTTGAAGAAGATTACAAAGAGTATTACATTTCTAAGATTATTTTAATTCCTCAGCCTATCTGTCTGCCATTTTTGAACGCTCTCTCGTGACGCAGCCGTCAATTTCCACCAATATAGTAGAGAGTGTTTTGAAATGTTATGTTAATACACAGGACTCTAAAATGATGGCTACATTAATAACAATTGATGAAATAAAGAGGTAACGACCTGGAACGGTTGCAGGAGGCGTCAAAGGAACCGTTACAGCCCTTGACCCGTTCATCTGAAGTCCGTTCGAGAATACATCCCCTTCAGCTATTGATTACAGAAGGATTTCTGGGCTTATAGTCTCTTAAAACAAGTTTTTACGATTGATAAGGTAGAAGCAAAGATGCTTCTCTGTTCAGGCTATTGTTTTGTTATTCTAGCATTGTCTAGAAACGATCTCCAGCCCTCGCATGAAAAACTCTCTTGTAAAACTCATTAATTTTTTGTTCTTGAATCGTAGTTACGTTTTTACGAGTATTTCATTTGCTTTGCTCTTAAAAACTTGATATTGTTTTTCATTAAAAAGCTTATTAAAGTTGCAGGCATAAATTTATTGTTAGAACCTAATTATCAAGGTTTTCTTCGAAAGAAAAAACATCTATTTGAAATGGTATTTGTAATTTTCTCTATTAAACTTTTACAATTCACTAAAAACGATATTAATAAAAGCGAACTACAGTTTGTAGTTGTTGATTCATAATACTCGTACCTACCATCAGTAAGTAGTTTCCTAATTAATTATTATTCTATTGCGGTAATTTTCATGACATGAATTAATTTCCTTTCTAAATTACTTTAATAATCGTATTTGCTAAATTAGGTCTGCGGGCCCGGGGATATCCTGTAATAATAGTTATCATAATCCTTTATTTTCATGACGGGTTCATGTTACATATTCAAAAGGATAACTCGGCTCCGGTGAATAATAGCGGGAGGTCTGCGGAAAGCATCATCCTGAGGGAAAATGTATTTTCGTCTGCTGGCGCATTATATTTTTCCAGAGCTCGAAATAATTACATGATTACAAATAAAAAACGCTTCTTACAACAAAAATGATTAATCTTGAATCCCTTATGATTTCATCCAACACGACATGTTTTTTTGCAAACTGTCTTAGTTGATAAATTTATCATTACTTAGAGGAGAATTGAGAATTTATTATTATAAATAACGGTTCATGGTATTTTATAATAGTTCATATACGTTTACAATTACAAACAAATTACCCCAGCGTTACTTCATCGTTATAAATCGTTATAAATCGTAAGTACACAAGCAGATGTGGATTGACGAATCATTTGAATAAAATATCAAAGCATGTGGTTTAAATTTAAACAATAATTGAAGTAAATAGATTAATGATCAAAATCCTCCAATGAATTAGTTATCCAAAAATCAATTTAAATTAAAGACTCATGTTCATATTCATTATCTACAATTGGCTCACTTAAATAATTGAATCATCATAATAAACTGTCGTTTGAGCTTGAAAACTTGACGGGTGACAAATGAACACGGTGCGTTTTTAGATAGTTTCCATTTTACCATGGGCAGTCGGTTCTCTTCAAACCATATTGCACAATTTTCACTAAACGTATCCGTTCGACTGCGCCCATGCAGTAATATGGGAAACTATTCACCGAAAAGAACACTTAAACCCAGAATTCGTCCTGTATATTATTGAAAGTCCAGAGCATTATTCAGTTTTCGATTCAAACGCTGCCGATCAATAATCCAAGCTTCTAAGTGTATTTACCTGCTGAAGACTGGTCATTAATCACGGTCCAGGCTTGGCGAATATCCTGAATGGCCTATTGAAAACAATATCACGTAATGTACACTAACACTCAAGAATACCCTGCTTTTTGAACCTTCGTGAACGTTAATAAGTAGGTAAGCCCGAGTTTCAATTCAATGACGATGTTTAGTTTGTTTCAATAGTATTAGTAATAAATTTCTACTTACCTACCTTGGACCATTAGCTATTAAAAACGATTAATGGAAAAATCTTCCATGTTTACGTTTGCCAAATAACAAATGGCGAGCTACCAGCTACCACTTATTCAGCTGGTAATGTTCAGGTAAAATAAACATTTGGATAGTAGAATTTTCCCATGTAATACCTATGTATGTACTTACAGTATAATCGCGCTAATCCTGCATCAAATTGTACTCTTCAGTGCCGGATTATCGGTATTGCCGGATTGTTAAGGGTCTATAATAAATTGGTTGCTTACGACCGGATTATCGAGAGAGGTGGTAGAGAAAACGATGATTCGTGTCAAAAATCGTCTGATTATACAGGGTGATTCATGAGTGACCTTACATAGACCAATGGTGATAAGCGGACTTCAAGGCGGGTCGAAAACCACAAAAGAAATTTTTTTTGTGTGATTGGTTAAGAAGTTACAGGGTGTTTTATGTCTCAGGTACAAAACTTTGATAGGCAATATTTCTGAAACGGCTGGAGATATTTTGTCGAAATTTACTAGGAATGGTGCATTCCGGAAACTAATCAAAACCGCATTCTGAGTTAATTAAAAATCCAGGACCGGATTTGAAAATTTTTGCCCCCATGGTCTTTGTTGAAAACGTTTATTTTCTGACCGTGCTACTGAAAAACTGTCATCATAATTGAAAAGATAAGAAAAAACTCTATATAGAAATCATTCCTCAATTTGAACGGCACACCCAAACCGTCTCGAAAAAAAAATGTCAAAGTAAAACTTCTCAGTAAATTATCGTTTTCGAGCAGACATATTTTACTTAATGTTCGTCTGAATTCCTTCAAATTTATTTTTTGACTTGTTTCTGTGGGAAAAATGTCAGTGTAAATTAAATGTTATCAATATTAATGTTATAAGCGGTTCTCAAAATGTCCTTTACCAACTTCAATACATTTCCTGCAGCGTTTCCATAAATTTTGGTTTGTTTTTTGAATTATTTGCCTATTGTTTCTAATTTGATCAGCAACTACCAGTATTCGCGTCCTAAGCTCCTCTCTGGTACTTACTTCCGTTTTTTACACTTCCTGCTTCATATGGCCCCATGGGTAATAGTCTAAAACAGTGAGGTTGGGGGACCTAGGTGGTCAGGAATGAGGGCCGTCGCGCCCGAACCAACGATTGGGGTACTCATTGTGGAGATGCTCTCTGACTTGTCGAGAAAAATGCGGTGGTGCCCCATCTTGCTGGAAGGAAAGAGCACGCCTGTTCACGTTCGCCTCTGCAAGCAAGCCGGGCAAAATGACTTGTAGGAAAAGTAAATAAATTTCCCCCGTGAGCCGCCCAGCAAAAAATGGGGTCCTATTAGGGTATCATTTGCAATCACACACTGCACATTTATAGAAAATCTGTTGCGAGTTCTTCTGAACAACAGAGCGCGGATTTACATATGCCCATAGGTGGGAGTTTTTTTTATTCGTTACACCATCCCCCGTGAACTGAGCTTCGATCAGTACACAAAATTCTACGCAGTCCATTCAATGGAACTTCATTGAATGGTTGAAGCCTCTGTACGCTTTGTACGTGACAGGGATGGCATCCGCTCTTCTTTTTTTCAAAGTTCGCCATAGTCTTGATTGAGAAATGCTCAGTGCTTGCCCAACTCTTCGCGTACTTGTACTTGGATTTACTGCCACCATCTCCACGATGTTTTGATCAGATTTTCCAATTGAGGTTCAGCATTCCTTTGAACTCAGGGAAATATGCCGTGGTTTCGAGAAAATTGGAAAACAGACGCGAAACGTTACATGGTCCGGTGTTCTTCGATTGTGATCTTCTATGGTATTCTCTCGCAGCTGCTCTTGAATTTCCATTGCAGAAACCATACACAAACATAATGTCTGGTATTCGTTATTAGTGAAATGATTTGTGATTATTAGTGAAATCTGAAAATTTTGTAGTTGACACCTGATTTCCCAGTAATAAAGCTTGGCCTTCTGTCCAACATTTTTCCCACAGAAACAAGTCAAAAAATAAATTTGAAGGAATTCAGACGAACATTAAGTAAAATATGTCTGCTCGAAAACGATAATTTACTGAGAAGTTTTACTTTGACATTTTTTTTTTCGAGACGGTTTGGGTGTGCCGTTCAAATTGAGGAATGATTTCTATAGACTTTTTTCCTATCTTTTCAAATTCGATGACAGTTTTTCAGTAGCACGGTCAGAAAATAAACTTTTTCAACAAAGACCATGGGGGCAAAAATTTTCAAGTCCGGTCCTGGATTTTTAATTAACTCAGAATGCGGTTTTGATGAGTTTCCGGAATGCACCATTCCCAGTAAATTTCTACAAAATATCTCCAGCCGTTTCAGAAATATCGCCTATCAAAGTTTTGTACCTGAGACATAAAACACCCTGTAACTTCTTAACCAATCACACAAAAAAAATTTCTTTTGTGGTTTTCGACCCGCCTTGAAGTCCGCTTATCACCATTGGTCTATGTAAGGTCACCCATGAATCACCCTGTAGAGAGGACAAGAGTGTAAAAAACGCCTACAATGTCGGATATTTTTTGTTTCTTGATATTTTTCGTATCCTACTTCCTTTTCGACAAAAATAAAATAAAAGACGCTTCAATGCATGTCCAATTAAAATAAAAAGTCAGTGGCGTACTATTATAATATTCGTCAAATTATAATATAATTCAAGGCTTTCAGTTTATCAATTTAGAGCAGCAAGGCAGAGTTTTTGCGGTGTGATAGCGACCTTAACACCCCGCCGCCACCTATATAAGTGGAGCATGTCGGAAGGACTGGCAGTGTTGGGTGCTGACCAATAATTCCAGCAAGGTGTATTGAGCCTCGCAGAAGTAGACGCCCCGCGGTGAATGCACTGAGTTCATCAGCCGGGTAACCGACAGGGAAAAGCGATCCGGGAACTGACCAGCTTTCCTTTCCCTGATAGGTGTATTGAGCCTTCAGAGGAGCAGGACAGCCGAAGTGCATGAATTGACTGCACAGAGGAGGAGAGGCTCATGTACTGAGCCTATCCTTATCCTACCGCGGAAACTCTGCGCGGAAAATTATTCTCTGTGTCCAGTCCAGCGTCGTATTGAAACGAGGTCTGATCAACGAATCCCTCCGTATGACTTGCATTAAGAATCAAATAGGGGCGGCAACATCCTCGTCTCCCAACCAGGTGAGAAAACGAAAGACATGAAGGCAGATCGGCGAGTTTCACGTCAGAAGAAGGGGTTCGAACGCTCGATCGGTGGATCGTGGGATATTAAAGCAGCAGTCAGGGCACAGACGTCGACCGCCCGAAGCGATATCTTTTTATAATCATCAAATACCATAGCCAATCCCAGTCAGTAGCCAGAACCAAGCAGAAGCCAGCATTTCATAACAGTCGCCTTTCTAGTGGACGGGGCCCCATCAGAAGAGCTTCAGGGAATACGGAAGATAGAATTATATTATATTATAGAAGTATATAGCTGTTTGTGTAAATAAATTGATTTACAACGTAGTAACGGACTAACTGGGGCTCGAATCCAGAACTGAATTAAATTAACCCGAACAAACCGTTACAATGTAGTCAGTGCTAACTTAGCGTTTTATCACAAAAGAAACGACAAGCCAAATTTTACCAAAATCATCGAAAGAATCTTTGAGATATCATTAAAAAAAATCCGATTTTTATTTTTTTATTTACACACCCTGTGTCGTGAAAACCAAACTCTTTAGGAGACATGTTTGAACAACTTTGAACAAGTTCCAGGAATGACGGCCTATCATTAAGTAACACCCGGTATATTATGTGAGGTCGATTTATTAATTTTAATTGATTTTTTTGGAAAAAATGTATTTTCTTTCATTCTTAAGTTTAGTTAAATTAAAGAGGGTTAAAAAAATCAATGAATAAATAAAACAATAAGAAAAACTATACACTCGAGACAGCGACGATATTCCTAGATTTCCTTTGAAGATATTTTTTGAAGGCGTCTGGCCCCGCGCTCTATCCCCTGAATTCTCCTCGTCACTCTCTGAAGGACGACGCTCTTTCCGCAACTTATTCCCGCCTCCCTTGAGTGGCTTTCGTCCAGACAACAGCCCACCTCGGACTCTCCATGGTGCCCCCTGATTTAGAACTGCCCCCATTCCCTGGAGGCGAGAAAATTTAGTGCCGTCCATGAAACATTTTAATTGGATGATGATTGCCTTGTCAATTTTGATTGCCACTTTCTGAATTTTATCTTTCGAATGACGTCTAGGCGCTACTTTCCCATAGCCGTTTATTCACCATCACCATCAACGACTATATACGGGAGAACGTTTATAGACCTCCCTTCCTCCCGTCTTTAATGTCTGAGCTGAATGAGATAGAAGTTTGATTCTTCCTGTACTTTTAGGTGTTGAATATTTTGAAATTGTATCGTAAGTGGGCGATGGTGTCGCTCCTTTACTTCGTCGACCTAATTGTAGCCAAAACAATTATTTCACCTGAGTTGCTTAAAAAAAATTCTGTTAGAAGCTGTTACAGTTTCTTCGGTTTCTTACAGTTACAACTTCATTGCTGCTCTACCTTGTATGCATTACACATAATAATCAGTTGATTATTCAGGGAATGTTTCACTGACTTGATCGTTTCAGCACGATTGTTGGACTTGTAAACGCTAATCCAGGACCTAGTTGCCTTTTAATTAGCTCGGTTACTGGAATTTTGCGTTTCCGTTTTGCAGTCACGCATGTTCCACATCACTCTAAACTGTAACGGTGCTTTACTTATCCGAATTTTTCATCTTTCGTTTTTCACTTTACCTCTCTCGTGTCTGCATAATTCGACAGTAAATTTTATCCCCCCCGATCTTTTGATACAGGTACTTAATATTTGTGAAATGTGAGTATTATGCGTCTGATTGCTTTTTGGAAATTTGAATTTAACGTTCTTATCAAAAATAGACTTGAATTTATTGTATTTAATTATTATTCATATTGCCGAATGGGATAGAACATATCGAGATATCGATAGCCTAGCTGTTAAAAGCGAGGTTCTTTTATCCTGTGTTCGCGTCCCGAACAAGTAGAAATCTCTTTTCTTCTGTCTAAAATGAGTTGGTGTACACAACTTAGATACCATCTAGGAGAGAATTATTTCTGAACGCTGCTAGCACTGGTTTCGAATGTATTATTGAGATTTAAAGCTAGCATTACACATTTATATTACGTTGATACTGATATTACGATTTTAAAAAAATTAGTGTTCGATTTCTTGTTTTGTTCAATTTCGGTGATCTCCGTTATCGACGTTCGGAGTCGGTAATCGAGTTCCTTCTTTTTTCTACCTGACGATGTCATCAAGTTAACGTCTTCGGTGTTCGTTAATCTCTTCATCTTAGTGCCATCCCCTCAATTATTCATTCGGCAAGTTTATTGCTTCGTCGATACGTCGATCGAGTTCTTTCTTTACTCTCCCTGATGACGTCATCAAGCTAACGTCTTCGGTGATCGTTAATCTCATCATATTAGTGCCATCCCCTCAACTATTCAGTCGGTAAGCTTATTGATTCATCGATACGTCGATACTCGATTTTACAAAATAAGTGTTCGATTTCTTGTTTTGTTCAATTTCGGTAATCTCGACTATCGACGTTCGAAGTCGGTAATCGAGTTCCTTTTTTTCTCTACCTGATGACTTCATCAAGCTAACGTCTTCGGTGTTCGTTAATCTCGTCATGTTAGTGCCATCCACTCAATTATTTAGTCGGTAAGGTTATTGCTTCGTCGATACGTCGATACTCGATTTTACAAAATAAGTGTTCGATTTCTTGTTTTGTTCAATTTCGGTAATCTCGATTATGGGCGATCGGAGTCGGTAATCGAGTTCTTTCTTTTCTCTACCTGATGATGTCATCAAGCTAACGTCTTCGGTGTTCGTTAATCTCGTCATGTTAGTGCCATCCCCTCAATTATTCAGTCGGTAAGGTTATTTCTTCGTCGATACGTCGATCCTCGATTTTACAAAATAAGTGTTCGATTTCTTGTTCTTATTTTGTTCCATTTCGGTGATCTCGACTATCGGCATTCGGAGTCGATAATCGAGTTCCTTCTTTTCTCTATGTTCTTTCTTTTTCTCTTTGTTTCTTATTACATAAAATATTATTGTTTTTAACTTCGAACTTCAGCCTCCACACGCCATTTTTGTTGCAAAAATCATAAAAACGTGGGGAAGTCCCATTGTCTCGTCACTACGACGTCATACTCTTTGACTTCCAGGTATACACTTTTCGTGCGTGCGACGCACCTTTCAGGTAATGCTTTAAGGTACGGACGTAATTTTTGTTTATTTAATAAATTTTTGTGCATTTGTAATAAGCATAAACCATAATGGTCATAGATTTTTTTTTTTTTTTTCTCTGACAGAATAAATCACTTGCGCCGATTTTAGCTGCGATTCGTAAACTTTGAATTAATTTCATCTCATGTTTTATGGAATTTTAGACAAGCTGATTTATTTAACGGTCTTCAATAATAGAAACCTGTAACCGCAACTTCAATTTTATTAAAACAGAATACATACAACAACAATCCTCAACTCTGCGTACCCAGCAAAAAGGTAAATAAAAATCGATAATCCCATCTGCGAGTCTGCTGTAGTTGGAAGAGCAAAAGCAGGAGAATTAGCTAAATTAATCGCATGAGCTGAAACAGCATATCAATTAGTACTTCACTGACGTGGATAATATCTTTTCACCCGTTCCAATAAACATGAACACGGTAATCGTAGCTGAATACAATTCACTGTGCAGAGTGTGCAAGAACGGTAGAAAGTCATGGTTTTTGGACCAATTTTCTATCAATGCCACCGGTAAACTAATAATTAAAAACTTTTTTTGCACAAGAGTATAACTTGGGACTTGGGATACGTTTTTCTAATTATTCTGTTAATTTAAGTGAAAAATTATGACAGATGTTTAAAAAATAGCAGCTTTTCAATAGTTCAAATGGCCGTCTACGTCTAACTATGTACTACAAAAATTTCAGTTCCCTAGATTGAAAACTACGACCTATAATCGAGGGTTTTTGGGAAATTTGAAGGGACACCCTGTAAAAACAAACTTTTTTTAATATTCTTCTTTCACGAAAATCAAGAGTCCTCCATAAGTTTTACAAGATTTTAAAATTTTGTGCCCAAAGTTTAAAAGGTAAACCTATAGGGCATTTCGGAAGTCGAAGATTTGAAATTTTGGAGAACTAAACACTGTAAAAAATATAGAATATCTCCGCCATTTTTATTATTTGCTATTTATGGATTGAAGGTTAAAAAAAGGTTAAATTTTGTTAACATTTTAGTAAAATTTTTTCAAAATATGCTCATAAACGGGTATAGAAATTGAGCAATTTTTACTCTTTTCATACCCAACGCCACTGGCTTATTATACCTAATTGAAAAAAAAAAATTCTTACGCTTACCGGAAAGTCGAAAAATGTGCTTTCAATCCAGTTAATTTGGTATCAAAATTTTTCCCATCTTGCTTATACAAGCCAGGGTTCAAAAAATAGCTACTTTTTCGCAAAATAGCAAATTCAAATGGTCGCCATTTTTAAACGCCACTACCGATTTTTCTCAAATGCAATACCAGACCACTCCTTGTGGATATCGTATTCCCACAAAACTTTCAGTCCCTTAGATTGAAAATTACGACCTGAAATGGTGTCTCATCTAGAACGGTTTTTTTCGAATTTTGGAGGAACACCTGTAGAAGTAACGCGACTTTAGGAAATTTTTGTGTCCCACATTATTTGTTATTGTATCTCGGCGATCATTGAAAATAAAATGAAAAACAACAGATGGCTAATATTAGATCCCTGTGGAACACCAGATTGTAACAATTAATTGTTACAGGGGTTTTTTTATTAATTGGATTTCAATTTTACTTACAGTTATTGCAGTTTCCGTGGTATTACTTTGTTTCATTTCAATTATTATTATAGGCAACCTTCCTTACGCTCCTCGCACAAGTTATACTTGAAAATACCCGTGCAGAAACCGAATCGCTGCTGTTGCTTTACTATGAACATTCAGTGATTGAACCGAGGTTTTATGACCTTTCCTTGGGCGCTGATTTTCTTTTTTCTGGTAGGTGATTCGTTCTTTTTCCTGGAAGCCGATTCGCCTTCCCCGAAGCTGACTTGCCATTTGTGGAGTTAATCCGTCATTTTTATACCCTACTACTTAGAGTCTGTTTATGAGTTCGACCAGTCACCGCGAACAATCAGTCTTCTTGAAGTACAGTCGCGGCCACCCGAATGTGAACGCGTTTTTGTTGTCATGGAAATTTCAGTTGAATTTTATCATAGTGAGTCAGACTAAAAAGAGCTGTTCAGTAGCGTCAATAAATAAATATATTTATCCTTTAGGGCGCTAATAATTTAAAGTTCAAATTACACAACTACATTTTGCCGTTCACATTTCGGTGGCCGCAATTATACCTACGAGTGAAATTCAGTGAGTCTTTTCTCCATTCACATTACAAGATTTTCAATTTTCAATTACCTATTTGCTCTTTATTACCTATTTTCAATTACGTTTTGCTTACCTATAAGTACGTTCAAATTTGTCATTTTTATTATTATTTTATTTGTAAATGCAAATCCACGTTCGTTTAAGTAAGTTCATTTTTGCATTTGTAATTCCAACAACTTATTTTCATTATTTATGAATGTAATTGTTCAATTTTTTCTGTGTCTCCAACCTGTAACAACGTCACTATGATTATTATTATTATTTTTTTTTAATATTGAGCATGTTGGTAAAGAAAAACAAATTTTCATAAAATTCAAAATGGCGGACTGATAATGAAAACACCTCGAATCTGGTCGCCATTTTGAATTTAGACTGCTACTGACCTCCCCCTAACGGCCAGAACAAGAAAAATCGAAAACGTAATGTTGCCTAGGTTGAAAGTTTGAAAGTAGGTACATAATGACTGGGCTACTATAATACTTGGTAAAGCAATGTAAAGTAAACTGACGACGGGTTAACATTACTGCATCTCATTATTTGGTGATTCCGAAAAGCGGCAATTAGGAAACATTCAAATATTTGGTAATTAAGCACGTTATTATTAAGTTTATCTCTTGAAAATATCAGAGCGAGTACATTAGCAGATGACGCAGGCAGAGGGTTGTTTGTCAGTCTGTAATTTCAGCCTCCTCGCTTATTTCGACGACTGAGACTAGGAGACTACTGGGTGTTCAATTACGCAGAATTTACCGTGCGTGCTGAATAAGCAATTATAAATCTTTAACTGTTTGTCTCTTGAAAGTTTTATCGAGTTAAGAAATAAGCTGCTCGGTTGAAACGGGGCGACATTACGTAAATAGGTAGGCTCGACTCGGATATAGGTACCCTACCTAGACGATCTCGGGCTGAATTTTCCCGCTTGTTATGCTGACTGTCTTTATGGGTTTATCCGAGTTGGAAAACTCGTCGACTCGAAAACTTAGCTTTTGTTAATTACTTGTACCATGTAAATGTCACAGTGTAATGAAAATTTTATTACCGCAATATATTTCGTACACGTAGTCAACATCAGATAATCCAATACCCTTAGCATACCTACTTTAGTACAACAACAATAAGAAGGAGTAGCGATTTGTTTTGTTATGGAAAACTTACTCACAATGCTGCTGAAATACATTTATACATTTATGCACGCCAAAAGCAATACCATGTTTTGCATGTCATACGTGAATAAATCTACGAAAAAGTAATGGCAAAAATAAACCTATATACCACCAAGAACATGACCAGAAAATATTTAACTAGTCACTTTAAAAATAATGAAAGATATGATTAATTTTACCATATATGTATATATTTATACAAGGTATTAAATCAGTAAAACGGGTTTAGGTGCGAGGTAGCTTTGAAATACATAAGCTGTTATGTCTATATCTCTGTTTTCTTTCATCGATATATATGTTTAAATTAAATTAGTCATATTTCTTGAATATCTTCCTTTAATTTACTAAGCCCTTATATACAGTCATTTAATGCCATCTCTGTGCACGAGACCATTCTAAGTTTCTTAAACAATGGATACAGCTCTCCGTGATATTGATTGCACGCATCTTGATACGGTTAATTTATTAACCGTAAAAATTAAAAATAAATAAATAAATTGAATTACCAAGATTAGCCAATTTAAAGAGCACTAATAACAATCAAACTCTAGAGTGGTGGCGTTGTTACAAGTTGGAAACGCATACAAAATGAAACACTGACATTGATAAAAAATACAAATTTTTGCTGAATATTTGAAATTACAAACGAAAAACCTATAAAACCAAGGCTATAGATACCTATACAGGCTGTCCCGTATCGTTATGTTCAAATTTTTTGAGCATATAGTAGGCTTAATTTTGAGCCCAAAAAACCCAAAAGTGGCAGGTCTATCTTTACTCGTTACGAAGTTACAGGCCTAAGAAAATTATGACTAGTAAATAACAAAGATTCAACTTTGAAAACCACACAACCACATGTGTTGCGGTTTAGGCTAATAATTTATTGTTATTTTATTTATTTTAATTTTATTTTATTTTATTTTAACCAATTATACCCAACGGAACAAGTCCTATAACAGGGAGTACTTAATAACTAATAAAGTAAAAAACAACAATCAAATGAAATTATACAGTTTTCCTTCTCTTAAAGCTAAAAGCTACCGACAGTAACAACACTCATAAGTCGTGTTCATGTGCTAGGTGTAGGAGAGATATACGTAGTACCGTTGATTGACTATCAAAATTAATATCGCTATATTCAGAAATCCGGTTGACATCGTGCATCATGACATAGAGAGGTGACTTAAGCACGAGGTAAGTCTTTGCAGGTCTGTTATAAAAAGTATTATGGCTACGACTATTACCGGTAGGCACGAAGAACGATAGCTGAGACAAAATCTGTGGACTGTCAACTAAACCATGCAGTAATTTATGTGTAAAAATTACACTGCCTATCATGTGCCGAGTTCGCAAGGACAACATTTGAAACTTCGCCAGAAGTAACCCGTTATCACAGCCCTGACAGGGATACACCCCCTCATCGACAAAAAAAAAGGAACTTCATGAATCTTCTCTGCACCCTTTCCAACTCCTCTACACGAACCTCATAATAAGGATACCACACCAGGGAACAGTAATCCAGTCTGGAACGAACAAGGCTAAAATATAAAGCTTTTCAGAGCATTTATATTCGTGAAATGTCTACAGTTTCTGATCACAAATCCCAACATTTTGAGTGCACATGAAGTAACGTGTCGAATCTGATAATTAAATGTCAGCCGGTCATCAAACCAGACTCCCAGATCTTTAACCAAAGAACATCTTTCTAGTGCGCAGTCTCTCAACGAATATGAATATAACACTGTGGACAACTTACGGCTAAAAGAGACCACTTTACATTTGGACATGTTTACATCAAGACAACTATCACAACACCACCTTTCTAGTCCAGTAAGCTGTTCCTGTAAAAATAAGCAATCCATGAAAGAGTCTATGCGGTTTATCAATTTCAAGTCATCAGCATACAATAGTACACGGCAATCCACCGACTGAGTTAAGTCGTTGATGAAAAGGGTGAATAAGAGAGGACCCAGGTTGGAGCCCTGCGGAAAACCAGAGCTAGATAAAAAAAATTTGGAGTTGAAACCATTATATGATACATATTGTTGCCTGGCCTCAAGATACGATTTAAGGAACGATATTAGCGCGTTACAGAATCCATAGCTCTTCAGTTTGCTTAAAATGACCGAGTGGCTTATACGATCAAATGCCTTCGAAAAATCTACATATATGACGTGGTTATGGGTTATGGTGGCGACATGAGTAAATGTCACCAAAATAAACATTAGAAGAGGTTCTCCTGCTCATACAAAATGGCATTTGGATTCAAATCAATGGGACACCAGCATATTTCGGAATTGGCGTTTGTAACTAAATTCCAAAAAGCAATTATTATTGGATCGTATTCAGCATGCTGGTCAAGAGATCGGTCGCGAAAAAAGACGAGAAATTAAAACTGTTACTTCTGCAATAGGCCTCCGAGCACAAGTTTGTATTCAGCAAGGAATAGGAAATTTTTAACACATGATAAACTAAAGATGTGGTCAATAAAATAAGCTTTATGTGGTTTTCAAAGTTAAATCTGGTATTTACTAGACATTATTTTCTTAGGCCTCTAACTTCATAATGATTTGCCCACCAGCATACCATATCGACACAGCAGTCGATTTTTCACTTCCACGGTCTTCAGACTAAAGGTTCAGGATGGTAGGTTTCCGGCACACTTAAATAGGATTGGCATTTCTGATGACCCAATCTGTCCGGACTGTGTCTCAGACATTGGCTCACTGAGCCACATAGTGTTGGAGTGTAGGAAAAACATACAAGCCACTCGCAAGCTACTCCAGGCAATACACTCAAAAGTTGATATCACGCCTAAAAGTCTATCACTGATATTCTCGCCGTAGCAGATCTCGATATTTATAAAGCCTTGTTGGTTGACTTTTTTATTTCAATTCAAGTAACTCTTTAATTTTAATACATTCAAAACTTCTTTTTCCATGAATTAGTCTCCTATTCCGTCTGATGAACGTTCTGGAAATGTTCTGTGGCTAATGAACAATGTTCGAGGCCAACCCAACCTTTTCACACACACACACAAAATTATTACAAAAAAATTATTGTTATTTCGGTTTAAAACCAAAAAGGTGATTTCAAACCGGTGGGCATATACCGTTGGGTAGCAGATGATGCTGAAACGCAACCTTACCGGAATTTATTCCTTACATAATTATGATTTGCTCTGTATAAAGCGAGGGGTAAGACACTGGCAATGAATGTGTACAATACTGCCAAACACTGCCAAATATTTCCAAAACATTGCCAAACATTTACAAACATTGCCAAATATTTCCAAGCATTTCCAAACATTTCCAAAGCTGTGTACAGACATTTCCACAGAGTGTCCTACCCCTCGGTATAAAGGTATAGAAGTAAAAAGGCGGCGTAGATTATTATTTACATAGTATAAGGAGGAGTAAATATGCAGTTACTAACCAATGGGTTCATCACCATGGCCATGGCATGGGTATACTATAATACCCATGCCATGGAAAAACGGTATGGTATACTGTATTTCATCCATGGTGCTGGATCAAGCAAGCATCAATCACGTTTCAATGGTGCTAATTTAGTAATATGGCGGAGTTAACGAATTTTAGCGCAGCAGCAGTAGGTACTTATACAGTGCGCGAGAAAAGTAAGGAATAAATTCCATAAAACGAAAAGCGCTGTTTTTTTGAAAAAAATGAAAAACAGGTCGATTTTGTTTTTAAGTTGTTCAACTTTTGACATAACATTCGGGTATACAGGGTGATACGCGAAAAAGTGATGACGTCATCGGCATTTTTTTAAAATGGCAACCCTTATTTTTTATTCCATTTTTTGATACTTCATTCAATTGCAATACGGTAATGTAATCAATTTGTAACCTTAAATAAGGAAATTTCTGAGAAAACAGCTTATGAGTTATCAAATAAAATGATTCTTTCCATGGTAATTTCATAAGATCTGTCTATTAAATTAAGTCTATTAAATTAAATCTGTTAAATCAAATCAATCTATTAAATCTGTCTATTACATTGAATCTGTCTAAGTTAAGTTCTTTTCTCAGAAATTTCCTCATTTAAGGTTACAAAATGATTACATAACCGTATTGGCAATAAAATGAAGTATCAAAAAATGGAATAAAAAATAAGGGTTGCCATTTTAAAAAATGCCGATGACGTCACCACTTTTTCGCGCATCACCCTGTATACCCGAATGTTATGTCAAAAGTTGAACAACTTAAAAACAAAATCGACCTGATTTTTCATTATTTAAAAAAAAAACAGCGCTTTCCGGTTTATCGAATTTATTCCTGACTTTTCTCGCGCACTGTAGATATAAAGCAAGATGTTTGCTTTTAACGGATAACTGATGTCCTCTTTAAAGCCAACTTTTGAATTTTCAATGATTTTAATAAATAACACAATAATTTAAATACTTTTTTTTTTTGTTATTCGGGGTTTTGTTGAAAACGACAAAGTTTTTTGAAAAATAATAAGGGAAATAAATGTTTGAGAATTAAATTTCCCATAAAATAAAGTACCAATTTCTCAAATCGACCAACGAGTTAGAAAGTTATGTTACATTCTAAGTGTGCATCATCCCTTATCAACCCTTTAAAATGCTACAATTTAACTCTACTTACTTGTCAATGAATGCTCTTGGTACACACACACCGTCTACCAAACTTGTATTTTCTAAGTTCAAATTAATGGATGGGATATTGGTTTTATTATAAATTTGAAACTCCCATTCCAAGGCCTATAACTTCTTGGGGGTGCAGCTTAGTATAAAGATAAGTTGCAATAAATCACCATATTTTGGGGTCCCTGCTTACACGCCCCTACACCCTGTCTCGATTTTTATCCGAAACACCTTGTATATCGATTCTTGTAGTTTGAAATGTGGGGGAATTTGCGTCTTGTTAATTAAGATGAAACAAACATTGATTATGTGTAGGTACCTATATCTTTATCTCACTAAGAATTAAAAAAGTGAAAAAAAGTGTTGTGTAGCCAGCACCCTCACCCAACACAATCAGAGTGAGCGAGAGAGAGAGAGAGAAATTACGATTTGTGAAGATTGATGCATTTTGTATCGCACTCGTTCTTTTCACATTATTGAGATCGATAACAACACCTGATTGAGAAGCAACAGGTGACGTTTGAAGGATAATAATTGTCGTGTTATCATTTTATTTATAATACCTAAGTTCTTGTGAAGTGCGAAAGCTGTATTGTACAGGTGTCCCAAATTTTCTTTATCAAGGGATATCCGCGTTATTTCGAAAATGAAACTTGGGAAATGTCGAATATACCCCGAGGCTTTAGAACTTTAATAATTCTTTCAACCCCTAAATACAGGGTGTATTATAACGTCCGCATAATATTAGCACCACGCGATTCTACATCAAAAACAGAACATAAAGTTTTAATACCGTTTAGCTCTTAGACCTCAAATAACGAAGTTATCGACCATTGTAGTTTAAATTTGAAGTTTTTTAATACTCAAAAATATTGCTTAATATTATTAAGAAATTCTTAAGTAAGAAGAAAATTGCCAAATTATCCAAAATTTTAGATTTTTTTTGGTAAAAATGGTTTTAATTAACATTTCAAAACTAGGAATTATTTGATTTCCTGAGTTCCAATCAATTGCAACTGCGCGTTTTAATTGTTGAATAAAAAATTGAAAAAATAAAAAATCTGTAAAAAATTGCATCATTGAGGCCCGTATTCATCAATAAATATAACCCCTGGGGTTATATTTTGAAACATGTGATTGGTTTAAAATTAGTAGATTTCGTAGGGTTTGAGCATTAGACCAATCAGCTGTCAGAAAATTCAAAATATAACCCCAGAGTTATATTTCGACTAACCAGAGTTAGGTGACTTCACGTCAAAGTTATCTTAATTTTTATACCATGCAGCGCCAGTGTTGCAAAATTTAAGAACATTAAATTGTCCATATCTTAAAATCTGTGTACATCAAGTAAAAACTGTTAAGGACTTTTTTCTTCTGTTTTTGATGTAGAATCGCGTGGTGCTAATATTATGCGGACGTTATAATACACCCTGTATAACCATCTCCCACTTGTTTTTTTTTTCAAATTACACCCCTAAGTTTTATTTGCTCCGCAGGGTTGCTGCCTTTCGTTTGGATACAATGACAGGCGATTTTTGAAAATCGAACTACACTAAACAATAGTTATAAAATTAACCTAAGCTAGTAAATTAGATTAATTAGATTGAACTAGTTAAAATTAAATTAATTTTCCGGAATACAAATATTATTATAGAATGTACGTAAATAGTACCTTTGTACCTAATTATAAATTACAAGCATTTCAAGCATTTCCGCTCTGATTTTAAAAACGTCCATCTGATAATTTTCTCATTTTCATTTACATGCAAAAGATGTGCCATAACGTAGTTAAGCCCCGGGAAATTTAATGGAACAGCGAGCCAGCATGATTTTTTAAGCAGCTAAATAAACTTCTTTAGCTCGCAAACGGATTGCAAAGTAGGTGAATCTAATAAAAAATGTAATGGGGGAGAATCAGAATCCTAGCATTCGGAATTCCGGGGCAGTGTATAATTTAAATTATACATTTGTAGTTACCTAGGTACGTATTTCATGAATCGTAAGTTATTAGGTACTAGCAGAAATTATAAATGACGACTTTTATTAATGGCCCCACGCTGGGCGCCATTTTAACGATTTTTACAAAGAAGTACGGAATTCGTTATTTTGTAATAATTATTTAATAACTGACCTTGTAACACGATTTTGACAGTATCACACTTTACAAAAAAAATCAAAAGTAAAACTTTATGTTATTAATTAATTATTTATTGTAGAAATTTAAAAAAGTAATTGGTTAATTAATTACGTTTTTCGTTCTTGGGTTCTGCATAAGAATGTTTTAAGACACTTCTCGCCAATTAAAAAAATGCACGACTTTTATAGATAGCCCCACGTTGGGCGCCATTTTATCAATTTTTACAAAGAAGTGCGTATTTTGTTATTTTGTAATAATTATTTAATAACTGACTTAGTAACACGACTTTGACAATTCACACTCTACAAAAAAGTCAAAAGTAAAACTCAATGTTAATAATTAGGTAATGTAATGTTAAAATTAAAAAAAAAAACGGAATTCATAAATTAAATACGTTTTTCATTCATGGGTTCTGTGTAAGAGTGTTTTAAGTTTTAAGGCACTTCTCGCCAATGTAATAATGCTAGGACCCATCAATTATTTATAATCAGCGGAAAAATTATTATAGAAGTGTTTGTGTTTATATATTTTCATCCCCCAAGCCGGGATTGCAAGAAGATTTCTTGTAAAATCCCTTTTTTATTTTAGAATCTGTATTATTAATAAATCATAATTTTGTCATTAAGAAAAAATTGCGAGCATTTAGGTATAATGGATTAAATTGGAAAATATTTTTTCAAAGTACCTGCGCATTTTATGGTAAGAAATGTTCAAAGAGCCCAACATTAATTTTCATACGATAATACAAATTTTGATTAGGTAGAATGTATATTTTCTCTTCCAATAATTTTTTCAACTTTTGCCTACCTATCCGAACTACTTATTCAAGTAGTATAAAATTTAGATGATCTACTAATGAATATGTTTCTGACGGATGTGATACGCTGATGAGTCCATAACAAGCACGAATCGTCCATGCCTTCAATGCTTAAATTAGAACCTAAAACCCAATAAATGTGTAAATGGCATTCAGCAAGAATCGCCACAGCTGTAAAAACTGAATATTTAATACCCTTATAATCGATTAAATAGACCCGACTGATTCGCTTCGCAGTCCAAAAATCTCCGCATCTAACCCTACTAAATTATTCCTACTGCGGTTATGTTAAGACGCAAAGACGCCGATTTATTCAAGAGGTCCCTTCGACAACGTACGCATCCTCCAGGATCAAATCACTACTTCATGGCAGATAATACGCAAGAATGATGTTTACATAAACGCAGTACCACAACCGACCCCACTGGAGTGGTATGATAAAATTTGTTACCTACGACAAGTATGTATGTGGAGTGGTATGTAATAAATCGAGACGACAAGACCTCAGACTGGGGAAGTCCTTACCTGCTGGGCTAAGGTACATATCTAGTTAGTTCCTAATTTATTCTGTACTACTTTCGGATAAGACGCAGTTGGCAATGTTGAACTTACTTTATAAATACACAGTTTGTTGGCCGTAAGGACACTAGTAAGATCCTATGATACAGTAGAACCTCACTCAAGACAGTATTTTCTTTTTAAGCAAGTATTATTATTGTGATAGTTAACTTTATGAACTGGTATGTGAATATAAGCATTAGATTGTAACGATCCATCGACGTTAAAGTAATTAGCTAGCGAAAATTTCACTTTTGAAATATTACCCAGGTTTGAAACAGTTAGCGACCTCTCTTTTCTAGCGGCCATCTAAGAATATCGAGTTCTGTTTACGACTTCATAATCTGTAGGTCTCGCTCAACAAACAAACAGTGACCTAAAACGTGCAACAAAAAAAAAAAAGATGGGAAGATACAGGAAGAAGACCCGAATGAAGGAGGACTCCTAACTCCTACGAGAACCGCGAAGCGGAGAAGCTTTGATCGCGTCTCCGCGAATTTCTCCGGTTAATAGAAATATCTTAACTTACCTCTTTAGGTACCTAAATACCTTTATCTTTTCTAACCGTGCTTTTATTTAACGATCCCGAGTTACCCGTATAACACGACGTAGCCGAAAGCAAACATCCGCGTTTAGTTAGTAGCTTGCCTTATTATTGTTTTTTTATTTTGTCTTATGACATTCGATATATTTTTCTTAACTCATCTCTTCGAGGATATTTTTCATTCTTTTAGGGAAACTTTACTGATGAAGTGATGAGTGAGGATACATACATTTCCATCTAAATATAATTTCAGGAGTCAGGAGGAGATATATTACGTAACATACAATACACAATTAGTGAACATTAAATTTATTAGGCGTAAAAGGTTCGTTCGTAACTTTAGGCTAGGTATCATAAATCACGAGGATTAATTTCATTTAAATTTCAATTTAAGTTTAACAGAGGTTTGTTTGCAAAGAGGGGAACTCAAAGAGGACAAACGAAACCTAAAACAGCCCACACAAACACACCCGAAGGACATTTGTGTGCAAATGGCGGTTGTGGCTTTACAATACCTATACCGCTTTAAATAAGTGTAATAGGTACATTATTATAAACACAGGTGCTAATAAGGGGAAAAAGGTTTTATTAGGGCAAATTTTATACAAATTTATTAGGTAGGTACCTTCATGAAAACAGACTTTGCAAAGCGGGAATAGTCAACGTGATATGTAAAATAACTTAAAAAATTATTTAGATTTTTTTGACAGCCTTGATGAGTGGAAAACATCGTTGTTGTTTGTTATGAAATTATTCGTGGAATTACATGAAACAGAGGCATTCTTTAGTGTAGAATTACGGATTATGTAAAAGTCACGTAGGAGTGGAAAGTCAAAGCATTTTTTCATATAAAAAGATCATTTTTCTGCAATAAATAAATCTTTACAAGCATCTATTATTAAAAGGATATTTTTATATTAAAATTCACCAATGATGCGAAGGTACACGGCGTCCTTTGAGTTTCTGAACATAGGGGAATCCCTTGTAAATATCGAATTCTATAAAAATACAGCTCCCCTAATTGTTTTAAAGAGAAATGTTAAATGAGTAATTTGTTGAACGAAAATTGCCTGTGATTTTCATTCGCAGTCAAAGGGGATTCTAGGCAATCAATATTTTATTTTTATCAGGTCAGGAAATATGAATGCTAGCTCGAGAGATTTGACCGTCCTGATTTAAGGGGACACCTGTGCACCGCTGTGGTACACAGGCTTGGTACACAACAAGCTTTTCGGTCTTACAAGCCGACCTATTAAAAAATCCTAATTAACATCAACTCCCATCCGATTTGTTCTCCATTAAGAGAACATTCCCCATTGTTAATTTAAATAAAACAGTGCAGCCTTAATAGTCCTTAATGCTGTTCAGTGACTAAGAGTGACATCCCAATATTTGTACCTTTCTTCCACCATTGGAACTCAGCAGACAAAATCGCCAGTACCACCTCATTATTTTTATCATCACACTTCAATAAGCCAGAAACCCGCTTTGCAAAGAACTGTAACGAAGTGAGTACTGTTTTGATTTATAGCCTGGACTACCCAAAAAGGGGTCCCAGTGTTTCTCAGTGAAATCTTCTTTGTACTGTTAAATTAATTGCTTGTTCTGATTCTTCTAGATTAACTTTAAGAAGTACCGGGAGGGTTGGCCACTCATACCGTACTTATTTTGAGTGATTTTTGTATTTAAAATTTGCCCACTAATTAATATTTTGATAGAAAGTGCTTACTTCTTGAGCAACGACTAAATTTCAAATCGGGAATCATTCAAACCTTCATTTGGTTCATCGTCGCAGTCCCCGGGTTTCAGTATATATTTCACGTGTTTTTTATTTGTTAATATTGTAACGAAGTCGCGTATTTTCGACTTAGTTTTTCATTAGATATAACATTCAAGAAATTTAAATTCAATCAAAATGCAATAGTTAATTATCAAAGTCATATTATTCCAATCAAGTTTCATGAAATAAGCTATTTTCCATTTTTATTTTCATAGTAGGTAATAATAATGAAAATGAAATTTTTATGAAAAGCCGAAGAGTAATTATTATAATTTTAATAA
Organism: Malachius bipustulatus; assembly: GCA_910589415.1. NCBI lineage: Eukaryota > Metazoa > Arthropoda > Insecta > Coleoptera > Melyridae > Malachius > Malachius bipustulatus. The sequence continues at coordinate 60,213,380 of OU342630.1, forward strand.
ATAGCATAAATCCGCGAGCCGGCGACACGAATTTTATTTTCATGAAAGTTTTGAGATTTTTTATACACGGAGTTGAGATTTATTGCCAACTGAATCGGTGCAGTTAGCGACCGTTTTCGTGTAGCCTTTCCGGAATAATCAAACGAACGGTACAGAAAAAGTGGCGTGCCCGTTATTGCTTTTCAATAGCGGGTACAAACAGATAGGAAGGGTATAAATATGAAGAGGATTGTTAGCGTCCTCTTTCATTTTTCCGTCGCTGCCTACGTGAGTGCTTATGGGGTGCCGTTTATCGAAGTTGCCGACCGACGCCTTCCGCAATAGCCGTTTAGCGAACCGTGCCGACGCGAATTATAGAAAGTCCTGATTTCCAGAACATTTAAAAGTCGCAATAGTAGAGTCAGGCCATTCGAGCTAAGTTTATTTGAGTTTTTGCCGCCACACAATCGTGCCAGCCAGTTACCCGACACCCTCGATACCCAGATATAAGGGCCTTTCTGTTTTACCGAAATTTTTCGCTCAATTGACCGAACGACCCGTCATAAGTTAACCGAGAGTGAGCAAAAAGGTAAGGAACCCTCTCGTAGGAATTATAATAGCCAGTCGGACCGCCAGCACCAGCACCACCGTCATCGCATAGGCGGGCACTCTGTCGGCCGAACGCCGCTCACACGTCGACCCGCACCAGCACCGGCACCACCGAACGATATTCACCTCACTTACATCTCCGCTCCACGGGAAGGCACAAGGGACGTTCAATAAGCGATTAATGCCCGTCTTATTGTACGCATCGTCTTCGGTGATAACTTCATCTGACCCCTGGCGTTTCCGTTTCTCCATTGAGCTGCCTTTAGGGACAAGGATACGATAAACGTATCATTTGTGCGACTCAGGCAATTGGGAAATATTTAGCGAAAACTTTTTCCCCAGGGAGTAAACCCTTACTAAAAATCTGGCGCCCGAGCAATCCGCCGAACTCCATCTGCATTCGATCCGTGAATTTCCCAGCGAGCCCGAGAACGTCACAATATTTACAGAGAAATTCAATTATTATTTATGTCCGGCAAATCAAAAGACAGAAAACAAGTTGTGTGACAAGAAAATCTTCACAATTTTTATGACCTTTCGCTATTAAAAAAGGAAAGTGAAAATTACAAAACATAAAATTAGTCAGTTCAAAATAATCTTGTCTGTAACAGAACGTTTTCGTTTGTTTGTTTGTTATGTTTGAATTATTCACAGAAAATTGGATGTCAGTGGCAGAAAAGCGATACATTTCCTTTGCCTTTTAGAAATTTACTTAGGAGGGTACATTACATTGCCACATTTCTGAAGAGCCTGCTTTAAAAATTAATCGTATCGATTTATTCACCAAACAGTGGCTGCTTTCATGTAGTCGCATCATTTCCTCCGCGGTGTCTCCTCTCTCGCGGGGATCGCTGCGCCTTTCTCAAATTGTCTGTCATTCGTCATTTGATTTTATGGTCCGATACGTGGATAAATTGCTTCTAGTCGTTCATCCCGTTTGATGTCATCCGCGTTTAATGTGGGCGTGAAAAATTACGCTTTTATAGAAATGAAAACGATTAACTTTAGAGACAATAAGCGATGAATATTGGAGATAAAAAATTGAACAGAGATAACTTCTCCGTTATGTTTAGTCTGACAGCTCATTTCCCCGACGAGCTTTAGGCCATCTCATTTGCATTATGACAGCTGAACCCACGAATTTTTTTTCCAAAGCTTAGTTTTCATTTTCTCTTCCGATATACAGGATGATTCATTACTAATGCGATGTAGTAGAGAAATGCCAGGTAGAGACATCGAGAGAAAGTCTAAGTCTATGAAATTTTTTTTTTGACAACAGGTAAGTACGAAAATACTTTACAACGGTTTAATAAAATCCAACAACATTTTGCAGAAAAACTCTTCTGCCGAGTCACTTCAAGATGAGCTACTGGCAAATGCAAATTGAAAATCCAGGACCGTACTCGAAAAGAGATGGTTTTTACTTTTTGGACAAAAAAGTACATTTTTGTATCGACTTTCGGAAACAAGGCATCGGATTCGGAATATACAGGAAATGCTAAGAAATGAGCTTCTTAAATTGAACGGCACACTTCGACCAGCTTCACAAAAAAAGATCAAAGTAAGAGCTTCCTGAAGAGCGTAAATAAAATAATTTGACAATAATCTGCGTTATTGTGAAGCTGGTCGAAGTGTACTATTTCAGAAGCTCAGTTCACAGCATTTCTCTAATACTTTCCAAACCCGATGACGTTTTTCCAAAAGTCGATCGAAAAATGCGCTTTTTTGTCAAAAAAATGAGAACCATTTCTTTTCAAGTATGGTTTTGTTTTTTCAATTTGCCGATAGATCATCTTTGAAGTGTGTAACGCATTTAGTGCGTTAAAGTATCTCTACAAATATTTTATATTATTAAAAGGCCAAAAGTAATGATTTTCTCGAGAAAAGTCTCTCGTTAAAGTCTAGACGACCTTTTTACCAAAAATATCGTATATAAATTCACAGACCTTTGTTTCGTGGAACAAAGTTCGTTGGCGGCGCGCGCGGGTAACGCCAACATATTCGCTTCCAGGCAACATGACGTAACCCTTCGCTGATTGGTGAATGGCTAGAACGCGGAGACTGGAAAGCGAGAAGCGGGTGTACGGGCAAGAAGAAGGCTGCCTCTGCCCTTCTAAATAAGCAGGTGGCGTGCGATAAACGTCTCGAACCCCGTGCGGTTGAGTACCCATCGGGCGAGTCCCCAGGTGGCGGATAGGGGGAAGGCCTTACGATGAGTGGAAGTGAGTAGGGTTAGCAGTGGTCATAAAACTCGTCGGAGGTAAAATTCTAGACTGGCAGCTCAGAAAGCCCTGCCGCGGACCACCTCCTCTAACCTAGTTGTCGTGTCGTGACTAAAGGTCTGCACTAGGGGTAACGGCGCCAGAGACGTCCGACTGTGGACTCTCTGATATACCGTATCATCTGTTGTCGTGGTCACGTCTCGCGCACAGAGAGATACGGGGGTCTGAGCCTAATCGCCTGAACCAAGAGAAGACAACGTCACTAAAAAACCTAGATCCTAAGGCGGGGGTCCAGGCTGATGGGATGCGTGACTGGATAGAATACCAGCCCTACTGGGTTCAACCTTGGGGCACCAGGGGGCACCCCACTGTATCAACCCCTCACCTTTGCATCCGGGGCTCTGCATAGGTGGAACACCCTTCCCTAGCTACTCGTGAGAGTGCAAAGCAGACTGCTGACCGAGCGGGGCTTGTCACCCGCCAAGACAGTCGGAAATCTAAACAATCCTTGTGCTCGAGACCACCTCGAACGTAAGAAGAAAAGAAACCCGAGACAACATCCGGACCAGCAACCAGGAATCCTAGGAAACCTGGTAAGCTACCCCGCCCACTCCCGGGCCAACCAGGAGGTATTGACGACCCCAGAAGAAGGGGTCAGGTCAGGTCAGAAACTTGGCATAGAAAAAGATGGCGTTTGCAGATTCTGCAGGGAAGAAAACGAGACGCCTCGTCACCTATTGATGAACTGCGAAGCACTAGAACGCGAAAGAAGCGATTTTCTGGGCCAACACCAGCTCAACGGGGGGGCTCCGCCCGGCCTTGGTCCCCTTCAAATCCTAAAATTCCTAAGGGAAGCGGAGTTGGAGAGGCTGCTGCAATGAAGGGAATATACACCAAAGAAGCAGAGAAGAGGGGGCACAATAGATCTGTAATAGGTCGCAGCGCATCTGACATCCTCATTATCAATATCAATTAATCAATCAAACGTCTCGAACGGAAAAATTAAAAAAAGCTAACGGAGAAAAGCCTACCTATATATATCGTACCTTGAATATCGAAATATTTACCTTTGTCTATACCTATCGTCTTTTAAAGAAGTTGCGAAGCACTTTGTGGTTTTTCCCGAATGAATCAACTTCACATCTTGTCGTTCTCGCCTGAGTCACGTTTAGAAATAAATTATCTACGCAATTCTTCGACGCATCTGCAATATCTGCAACAAATAACGGACTAACTAGGTAAACTAAATGAGAGTGTTTTCCCGTTAGTAATCACCAGATTAATATCAACTTCTATTTTCTCGCATCCGAAGGGAAAAAGCAGATTTGCCTATTCTTTTCTCCTCCTTTCACATACCACGTGAGAGAAGGAATAAGACACTCGCTTGCTTGGAATAAGACAAAAGTGCCTCTCGTACCTTCATGGACGTTGGTCATCCCTTACTGGAAGAAACAACATGAACGAGCACTCGTCGGCGGAAATGAATAGCACCGTTTTTTTTGTAGTTAGAACACTACCCGGTCTTCGTGAAATCTAGAAGAAACGACTTCACTGAGTAATTTATCTTATTTTGATAGCTGGCAACTTTGCAGCTTTATTATCACTGACGTCATGCCACCTTAGCTGAAACGACCCAAAGTAATAAATGTTGATTTAGAAAAATTAAGCAAGTCCAGGTTGTCGTAATGCAAATCGGATGATAATCTGGCTAAGGGTCTCATTTCGTTCTTTTTAGCTTCTGCGCTGTACTTTAACTTAAGTGAGTCAAATTAACCGTTCATTAAATTTAATGTGAGTAATTAATTAGAGTCGCAAATTTCCAGAATCACAACCTATTATTGTTAAACTGAAACGCAGTTTCTTCAAGTTTTCGTGATCTCAACGAGAAACAAGAAACTGGCCAGCTCCAAAATCAATATGTTGTACCATACGCTGTGCATTGTCACTTTTATTTCCATTTTCGTTATGAAACTCGCGTTGCATCATTAAACCGGGATTTCCGTTTTGTTCTTTCACGTGGAAATTGGAATGGAATATGAAAACAGAAAGAATTCTTTTGTGGAAGAAATAAAATATTTACAGAACAAACAATTTACAGAGGAAATATATTTTTAGAATTGATTACACATTCTGTAAGTATGTATAGATATTATTCAAATATCACAAGAATTGTTTACTCTTATTGATATTATTGATAGGTACCTACACCTACCTACCGGGCTATATTTCAATAGCCATAGAAAACTATGTACACAAATATTGTATTATACTGTAGAACTGTTGTAGGGTGCTGGGCTTCTGCCTGATGCATGGTACAATAATAGAAGCAGCCTAGTGAAGTTGGCACCCCTAAGTGCGAATTTTTATAAAATTTAGACGATTTGTCCCCGTTTATCCAACCAAAAATTTCGTTTGTCTACCCTACAAAAAAATGTGTAACGTTCGTTTCCTCGTTAATTAATAATTTAATCCTACTTTTTAAATTTTATTTCGTAAATCTAGCTTCGAAACAGAAAGGAAAACTATAGAATGATTTGTTTACTTAGAATTCAAGTCGAACAGGTGGCCTGTACCACCTTTGCCAGTTCGTAAAAGAGCCGTGGTTCGCGCAGATAATGCCAATAAATCCAGATACGCTAGAGAAATAGTTGGCTAATAATAATAATAATAATAATAATAATAATAATAATACTTTATTGCCCAACAGATTTACAACAAATCCAATAACAGGACAATATCTAAACATTAGTAATAATATGTGCAGACAAAAACATCATACCATTAAAACACTATCTATTATAAAATATTTAACAATATAACAATATAAGTTAGAAAGCAAGTTAGGGAACGAAGAAAATAAAGTTATACATAACCCTCACCCCACCAACAAAAGCATGACAATATCTAAAAATTCAAATCAGCAGCCCGCAATATATTAGTTAAGGAGCTGGCATTTAGGTCACAAAAACTAGAGATGCGATTAAAGTAGGTTGACATAACGTACACCGGCGATTTTAGAAGTACATTTGACCTTGCTATGCGCAAGGCAAACGTTTTTACATTTCTAGAATTTGAGCGAGGGATATGAAAATTAAAAAGTTGAAGTATTGATGAGCAATCGATACGGTTATGGAAGAGACAGTATAAAAATTTAACAGCGACTAGCTTCCGCCTCTTCTCCAGTGACATGAAGTCGAATTGTTTCAGCAGCAAGTCATGATCAAAGCCTCTAGTGGGAAACTCATTATGCACCCTATAACTGAGCATTTTCAAAAACCTCCTCTGAATACGCTCGACCTGACCAATGTGACATGTGTAGTAGGGTGACCACACAATACTGCAATAATCCAATTTGGATCTAACGTAGGAGTAAAAAAGAAATAATAATAAAATAATCAAATCAACATCATATAGAGAGAGAAGGAGTTATAATTTAGTCGCAAGAGATTTGAGAATTTTTCAGGTACATTTGTGTTAGAATTAGTGAAAGAATAGGTTTTGTTTTGGAGACTCGGTCACGAGAAAATAGGCCAGCCTCGAGGCTAGCGGTTGATCCGCGACGGATTTAAATTCATTTTCTTTTTTTGAGTATTTCACATCTTTAATACTAACAAATGAACAGTTTAGTTAATTGTGACCCTCTGCGTCAATGAGAGCAGGTACCAGCTAACACAGAGGTAAAGTTTTGCATTAATTTTTGCTGGATAGAATAGTTGGTTTTCTTGTTTTTTTAATAGAGTCTTAGAAACTGATTTTAAGAAATGAATTTTAAGAAATGGATCTTAAGAAATCATCTTAGGAAATGGCTTTTAGGAAATGGTACTAGGAGCAAGTACTCGGAACGAAGTTCTAGTTTTATTCTTGTTTTGCCATACTTCGCAAGAAAGAAACCGCTAGGCACCCAGTTTTCCTGAAGTCAATGTGTTTTTTTTTAATTGTGGTTTGATGTCCTTATGAAGTAATGACGAAGACAATTAATTAAAATTAATTAAAATTAAAATGAAACTATTAATGTTTTTCGTTAGCGAAAACACAACGTAGGGATTTTTCTATTTTTTAATTGCTTATGTACTTGAGAAAAAAATTATTCTTATTTGCTAGAGGATCCAAATTTGGGTATTATTAATATTTTGAAGTTTTAATGGTTTTTGTAGTAACTCTATTATGTGTAATTTATAAGGATTCTAGAATTATTAATTAACAATCTCTGAATAAGCGAAATATGTCATCCAGCCTAGATATTATTCTGGATAAGCATTTTGAATGGGTTAGGTTTGCCATGGTTGACTTTCTATGAATAAAGGAAGCTGTCAAAATAATCCATCAGATTAAATTCCCGAGATATGACGTGGATAGCGTACCTAAGGCCGTTCATTTTTAGAATAGTAAGTAATTAATTATGATAGATGGCAAATGGGTAGTAGCCTATCTTAATTAAGATTAATGTTTCTTTTATTGATTTGCGAAAAAGAATAATAGCAGATATCTTAGTACTTTAACAATAATGTTTGTCCACTTTTTCGGCTGTTCGGGTATAATTTTGTACAACTTTCGCCTTCTATTAATTATTGTGCAAATATTGTCCAAATATCTACCTTTTACACTTTCAAGTTTTTACTTTAGGTAATATTCCAAATTACCGCACTAGTGCACTAAGAAATCTATTAGCGCCACTAGTGGGATATGATTGCGGGAGCTTATCAGCATCACAACTGAGAGCTTTCCTTGGATAGAATGAGTGGTCTCTTCACTGTACGCCGATGATTGTGTTTCTTTTAATTGAATTTACATTATTGTTACTTGGGATATATTTTGGGTATTTATAGCTATGCGAAGATTTTAATTTGTTTTCTATTGTTACTGTAAATGGATTGTTGATTGTTACTTAGGTTATAGAATTTGTCCGTAATTTGGATTTGTATCTGTTGGGTAATAAATGAAATGAAATGAAATACCTGGCCAAATGTTCAAAATACGCTAACAATTCCTTTTCGTTAGCAACAATATTAATTAACCTTTTTCTCGGCACATTATTCCTCGTATCTGCCATATGTCAACTCGTATTTTACTCTTGAATTATTAAGTAAAAGAGATGACCGAATTTCTCACGATTGTAGATAAAATAGTGTACGATATACGTGGGACTCATATTGTTATCGCACTTATGTGAATAACAGTACTCGGCCTGACGGCCTCGTCTTGCAACATTTACATGAGTGCGGTAACAATGCATGTATCCCACTTAGGTATATCGTAAATAGCTCCTACATATAACCAAATGAAGGAAAAATAATTTTCTCTACGATTATTGAATAAATCGTTCAGTATATCCTGCTGATTTCTTTTTAAAAATGACGACATTCTTGATGCAGTCAAATAATAGAGGCACATTCACGCAGTAAGTCAATCACAGCTCATAGCCGGTGAAATAATGAAAGGAAAAACACCAGTTAGAGTCAATCAGAATACAACAGATTGTGGTATTCTAAACAAGCAGGATCGCCATGTGTTAAACAAGTCTTGTGATAATCTGGGATGCTGTGTTGTTATTGGGTGATAGGATAATTATTAAAGGAGATTGGGTTTTCCATTGGTTTACTACACAACACTTAAACACTACATAACGACGGTTGTCTATATCGAATAATTCGTTGACTAGTAATACTTACATAATTATATCTAATACTATAACTGTAATAATTGATAATTCATAATTGTATTTGTAATTGATTCTCGGATAGAATGTCCATCTAATATATATGGCTTGTTCAATGCCAACGCATTGCTTGCCCTTAGTCAGCATTATTGCAAGGTCGGTACCTGATCACTGAAACCAAAAAGCAAGCAATATCACGTCATATCGATATCATCTTGACGTCATTCGGTGACAAAATTTCATTTTTTATGTGACAAAATATGACAGCGTTTATTTTTCATTGATTTTTTTATATGATTTTTCTTATATTTTGTTTGAAATGGCGTGAAAAAACAATATGGCGGTCAAAATAAAAACAAAAGTTGGCCTTGAAGACTCTGGGATCTAGTCTGCTTTGAGAAATTCGTGAAAAATCAAATAGATCTTATGTCCGTATTCATCAAACTTCAAAATATAACTCTGGGGTTATATTTTGAATTTTCTGACAGCTGATTGGTCTAACGGTCAAACCCTACGAACGCTACGAATTTTGAACCAATGACATGTTCCAAAATATATATTTATTGATGAATACGGGCCTTAATGACATATTGCAAATTAAATAATTAACTCATTTTAAATAATAAAAAGGATATTGCCATCTTATCCTAAAAAAAAACAGCATATCTCAGCAACCACTAGAGTTATTCTAAATTTTGTTTCGATTCTTAATGAGCATAAAATTGTTAAGCTTCACTTTCCTCTAATTTAACCGACCTCTCTTATCTCTCACCGTATCCGGAGATGAGTATCGAATAATTGCTAACCACCCTGTATAATTACCTACTCAACAGTGCCAAGTCGGTAGGTAAATCTTGCTACTCTGGGTCTAGGTAGGTATATCAAAGTTTGATAACTGCTGTTAATTTACACATCTAATGGAGCGGAGCAGTTGTATGTTTAATCGATTTTAGTCACCCGTCCTCGTCATCTGATTCTGTCTGTTGTCTCGAGCCTGGTCTAGCACACTATGGCATTTGCCGGCACTAGCACTAGCACTGCCAGGCCAGCTCCCAGTTCGCGTAATAGATTCAATTAATACAAAGACACGTTAACTATGTCTAACGTTGTTTCTCCCAATTATGAAAATTTCAGGGTGTCCTGATACTCCCCCCCCCCTCCCTCCGTCTTACTTCATTTCAAATTTACGCTCTAACGCGTTCTGTTAGATGATAATAATTATAGATTCATAATTATTATTCGCAGCTTTGTCTAACTAACTATCTTACATTCTCAATAAGTTACTCCATCTTTATGATGTAACCGTTCCTTTAACACTTCCAGTAACCGTTCCAGTCGTTTAGCTTTTTTGTTTTATTAATTATTTTTGTAACGATTGTTTTGATCCCACAGTATAGTAATATCGCTCTGTATAATATAGGCTGCCTTGTGCGACATCGGCGGTACTGTTCGGAAGTAGCTAGATATCTTATGCTGATTAATTTTAATGCACATTAATGTTATTAACAGCAAAATATGTAGCAGCTAAGCACTTCATCACCCATTCAGGGAGGTAAGTAATAATTATCTTTTTATTGGTTACGTTTTGATTATCAGCGGTACCTGTGGGTCGGGAGATCAAGATGGCAGGCATCCTGTCCCTTTATAATTCTTCATCGTTCCATAATGCTTTTATTACATTTTTCTTAATTATTGCTTATTACAGCTTATTATATTAATCGTGGTGAAATCTCGAGGGCACTGGAAGCAATTTCATATCCAATCAAATAATCAAATAATTCAATATTTTATATTTATTCGATTTTCATCATCTGTTGCAATTTTTTCATTTTTGTGATCTTTAATTATTATTGATTTAATTTAATTATTATTCTATTTGTGATATTAAAGTATTTTTACTGTTCTATTATGTTTTTCTATTTATTGCAATTTCTATTTATAAATAAAAACTGTTTAAATTGACCTGTGAATTTTATTCGACCTGTGATCTTATCCATGTGTGTGCATTGCCAAAATAACAAATAAGTTAATTTCACTTTCACAATTGATCTAGCTGGCTGCTAAATAGCGTTCTTTACCTCCCCTAAATTTACTCTGGGGTAGAATCGAACGTTATAGTGATAGTCCTTCATTTATATTTATATCATTCCAAGTGATGGAAGTAGGAGAGGGGTATTTCTTTCAGTGATATATTTTCACCATAAATAATAGGATCAATATGTGATAGCTATGTAGATACATAGTATATCTAAGTTAAATGAACAGCAAAAATATTATGTAATTTTTTTTCCTATTTCATTTGATTCTACTTTCACACTACACGCCAGATTGGACAACAGAAATGTTCAAAGTTGGTTGTCTCTAAACGTTAACGTTACACGGTCTGTTTTGGAAATGATAACCTGTTTTACATAATATACGGCACTGGGCAAAATTATTAAAATACATATAAAGAATTGATTAACAAAAAAAGGAAGAAAAACTGGAGGTGTAAATTTGACAAAATTATCAAAAATCTGACAAAAAAAAAAGTATTTTAAGTTAATGCTTCTTTCTTCTTTCCGTAAACGACATGGGATTAGTTTTTTTTCAACTAAAAATTTTATGATATACCGGGTGTCCCAGACTTAATTGACCAAGCCATATCTCATATACAGGTTGAGATATTCGAGCCGAATAAAAGGCATATTATTATAATTTTTCAAGCTGTATAATATGACAGCATGAAAACAACCCCCACTCCAACATCCCCTAAGTTACAGCCCCCACCCTTAAAAAAAATGAATAGCACCCTGTATATATTTTTGTATATTCAAAACCAGTATTTGATTCTCTATTCAGATAATTTTTCAGATTCAAAATTGGTTGAGAAATAACCAAGAAAAGGTTCTTCAAGGTGGTCATTTTGAAGGCAAGGTTATCTGAACTTTCTCTGAATGACTTCAGCTGTCAAAATTTATCAATATTTTGGTCATAGTTTTTAATTAGCAGGTCACAGCCATCATTAAGGTTCATGATAAAGTGCTTTGTCTCTTGTTTTATTTTTTAAAATTTCCCAATAAATCAGAATTATTAAATAACTTGTTTGCACTTTAATTTTAATAATAACTATCACCTTCCTGTTAAAAACTATGACTAAATATTGATAAATTTTGACAGCAAAAGTCATCCAGAGAAAGTTAAGATAAAAAGTCATGACCACCTTGATGAAATTTTTCTTGGTTATTTCTCAACCAATTTTGGATCTGAAAAATCATCTGAATAGAAAATCAAATACTGGTTTTAAATATACAAAAATATATACAGGGTGCTATTCATTTTTTTAAGGGTGGGGGCTGTAACTTAGGGGATGTTGAAGTGGGGGTTGTTTCCATGCTGTCATGTTATACAGCTTGAAACATTATAATAATATAATATGCTTTTTATTCGGCTCGATTATCTGTATATGAGATATGGCCTGGTCAATTAAGTGTGGGACACTCGGTATTATGAAAGGGGGCGTTTATTGTGAGAGCATAAATTCTTTAATTATTATTATTAAATTGTTTGCGAAGATAAAATAATCATCTACCTACTTAGTAATATTGCCATATCTTGTCATTCTTCAAGTTCGACAGACTGAATTTATGGATGAAACATTCAGTTGACAAAGTGAAGTGGCTCCAAGTTTTACTAAGTTTATTGGTTCCGAATCTGGGTCGAGTAAAAGGTCAACACAACTTATTATTCCTTTGTGTAGATATTCTGCAAGTGGTCTATCAATATCTGGAAGCGTATAGCGAGTCAATCGGGCGATTTGAAACTCTGCCGCGAAGTCTTCTTTATAAATGACTTGCGACGGATCTACATTACCTTTATCCTGTATCTAAACGGATTGAGCATATAATAAGAGGATAAATAATTCTACTTATATTTATAAAGGGTATTCGAAAATAAATCCTGACATGAAAGAGGTTTGTCTCAACTTAATCCAATTTTACAATTGACAGCTCTTGATTTTGTTCGGTTAGGTCTATTTTCCATTATAATCACAGTTCCCATACTCATACGAGATTTAATATCTCTCGCGATCCTGAAAGACCAACAATCAGTTTAAAACAATCCCAAAATTCAACATTAATAAAAAATCATCACAGGGCCTCAGAATGAATAGATCATAGATCCATAAAATGTTATTTATAGTATCTTGGTATCGTTCTAACATGTAATAAGGTATAAAATAATAATTACACCCCCTGAATTATACCTAACCCTGCATGTCTCTAGTCTCGCCAATAACAATTTGTAACACAAGACTAATGGGGTCCATAATAAAAGTCCGTATCGATTATACAGCGCATATTTGGCAGTGCCAGTGCCTGAACGGATATGCTTTGCTATTATAGTCTAAAATTAGATGCGACCTTGAAAATTGAGTAATATCGATTTTGGCAACATCGTTTGTCCATGTTCCAGAACGAGAAATGAAATTGTAATATATCCCACCGAAAGCCGTAACCGCGAAGATCTAGATATTTACAGCTCTCTGCCTCAGCACAGCTTTCCCGGCATGCGATACTATGTCAATGTTTATAAGATTTTTCTCTCAAGAGTATCTTCTTAAGGTTGGCACCGTAATATCTTAGGTAATACCTCGCAAAAAATTAGACTTCAAAAATTAACTTTCCTTTGATTCTCACTGATTGGTTCCAGACTGCCAGAAGGGTAATGCGTTGTCAGAAAGAGATTTCAAAAATTATTCTTGATTCTCGAATTATTTTGAAAAAAACAAAATTTTCAATTTCAGTTTTTCTGATTTATTGCACTGTCAGTTTTTTTATCTGATGATTCATATTTGCAGGGCCAGACGTAACTTCGATTTTTTAAATACCTCATAGTGGTTCAAACGTTTCGGACTAAAGTTATTGACATCATCAGTTTAATTTCCCTTTAACACCGAAGAAAACCAACCTGTATAGCAACTGCGCATGGTAGAATCGAAACCTTAGAGTCGAAACTATCTAGAAGCGCGCCTTAAGTTTTATTTTTCACCCGTCAAGCTTTCAAAGCTACAAACGTCAGTTTTGTCACTGTCAAACCCCGACACTGTGGAGAACAGGTTAAAATTTTACTTCACTTTACGCCTTTTTATCATATCACAAGAAATCAGCTCCTACCGTTTGGTTCTTTGCTTGCATTCAATTTGTCGCAGTATTATTTATTTAGGAAGTCAGGTGTGGGACACGTGCCCTGGTTAATTTAATTAATTTTTCAAAGTGAAAGCTCACTGAAATCCAACTAATTATTGTTTCGTGTGCATAAACTAAACGGAGATTACAATTGCTTATATTATTTTATTCTAATCAACATGCGAGATTTTTCCACATTTTAAAATATGTAATAGTATTAAAGGGGGCCCATATGTAGGTACTCAACACACGTAATGGAACTGTTTGATAGGTTATTTAAGTACTTTGAGACACTTTGTATTATAATACTTTGTATTTCATATTTTCTGAACTGTAAACTGTTTATTTACTTGCAACAAGTATTTATTTATTTATTTATTTTAACGCTTGCTGGCGCTAGAGAGAACTAGGTGGGTAACAGGGTATGTATTTATTTATCCTGCGTCGTTGGCATGCTAGAGAGAACTAGATGTTGATACTAGGCGTGAATTTTATATGCATTGTTTTTTGTGTGTTTTGTTTCTTTTCAGGAGGTATGAGTCCTTGAAATAGAAAGATAAAATGTCCTCTTTCTGAATATAAGAGATTTGTTTATGAATTTCAATTTTACAGCAAAACGGTGACGATTTTATGTGTTCTGTCATTTGTATTTAATGTGTTTGTACAATCAGAGTTTTTTTCTTTACAGGTTTTTTTTTCTCTGACTTTAAATTAGTTTAGGGAACCCGACTAGGGAAGGGGGGTAAATAATAGATAGGTAGGATAATAAAACGATTGATTCAATTTTATAGAAGGAAATTCTGAAATCTCTTTCTGGCATTGCATTGTCCTTCGGTCGCCCAACTTTTTCCCCATTTAACCGAGTCTGGATCTTCCACGGTTTCCAAGATCCCCATGCTATTCATTTTTATCTTGGACTGGACACATTGTATATTATTATTATGGAAATATTTTGATTTAATTACTTAGTAATAATTATAAATAAAAGTTATCAAGAATAATAATAATTGAGCATTCATATTACTGGAAAATACCCAATCCGAGTACGAACTTCCCCTCATAAACAAATGCTAATCAGTCAAGTCTTCGTTGTAATAATAATAATTCGTGGGCCTAACAGGATTATGAATAAGCCTGTGCTCAAAGCCTGGTTTGATTTGGGAATACGAGAAGGATTTCTTTATGCCAGCAACAAAATATTTAGAAATGGCAATTAAATTGGGAGCTATAACAGGCTGAGGATTCGTCTTTCTTCCCAATTGGCTGTCTTGTCTTCTTTTAAGTAATGTATAAGGATAATTTGAAATTGAAATATTGTATAAGGAGATTACTCTTGACATTTAGAACTTTAGAAACAAAGAAAATTAGGTTTTAATAATATTTTTTTCTATACGCAAATTCTTTGGCGTTACAGTTTCTTTGAAAAGTCATAAATATAAGTATTATTTAGGCTATCTACCAAGGCCAGGATTCGCCAATTTAAAAAAAATGCTAATCGCGCTCATTTTGTCAATCTTTTAAGTTTTTTTGTTTGAGTTTTGAGTCTAAGAATTTTTTCCGCAGCAGATCAGCCATTAAAAAAAAAATCACTATTTTTTTTGAACTCCTCGAACTCGAATTAGTAACTATGACAAATTTTGTAATTTTCCGAAATTCCAGGAAGGAAAAACGTTTGGACGGCGATTTTCGACGCGCCAGAGTTCTAAAAATTGAAATAATTTTTGTAAGTCGGGTACGTAAAAAATTTCCCGGAGATTTTCAGAGCCCGGAAAATAGTTGAAATTTTATTAAAGGAAAACTATTGGTCGGTCGGCATTTTCGCAATTATCATCGCGTTCCCCGTTCAAAAACTTACGGAATATGAGTTTTCGTCGGTTATGTGAGAAAATTTTCGAAGTACCGGGAAGAAAAAACCGTTTGGACGGGAAATTTCGGCTCGCGAGAGTTCTAAAAATTCAAATTTGTATAACGGCGGCACCCGTCTATAGATTTTGATACAAGTTGAATCAAAGATTTTACTTTTATCAAAAAAATTACATCACTTTCCCGAAGATTTTCCGAGGCAATTAAACGAAATTTATTGAACTAGTCTGTTTATATCATTGCGTTTCTAGAATTGGTTTGTGTCATAAAAATACCACGCCGTACGGTGCAGTTGGTAGAATTTTTATTATCGTCGATCAGTCTAAGATTTCTTTTCGCGATGTACTTGAGACGATGTTGTGGTTGCCAGTCTTCACTAGATTTCTAGATTTCTTAGGTAATCAAGTAACTTTTCATAGGTACGCAAGAAATGATTTTGTGTAATTCAGTGCTCTATAGTAGACGTCAACGTTGCGTCTGGTTCTTTTGGAGTGCAAAAGAAAAACCTTGACTGACAAGCTGATCGAAAGCACAGATGGAGAGAACTATTCGGTTTTAGGACCTCGACTCGAAGGAAGAAACCAATTATTGCTCTCTGGTAAGTCAGTTTTACACCAAAATAGATTGTTTAAACAAAATGTGTTCTCTCGACGGCTGAAGTGAATTTTGACTTTTCTTTATTAAATTATAATGATGCAAAAAAACACAAAGTAGGATTTTTAATATATTTTTGAAACTTTAAATAAGTTTTCCCACGACCACTATACAAAACACTACTTTGCGCATCGTTTTTTGTGCGCAAACTAGCAGATTTCTCACGTATCCAAAACTGTGCGACAATAAAGTGACATAACGCATAGCCAAAAATCGTTTCCGTACAGTTAAACAATAGTGATGGGCGGTAACTGAGAACTCAACTGTTACTTATTGTTAATGGAATAACTATTCATTTAAAGCTTCAAGGTAATAAAATAAACACAAATGGGATAACATAGAACCCGACAAGACTATAAAATATATACTCATTATTCTCTTGTGGCAGTAATTATTAAAATTTACGAGTTGATCGCTAATAACCGCATTGGTAGCGTTCAAAGATCGTGAAAATAACTCGCACACCTCTACCACAGCCTCTACTAACTTCAATCGACGACGCACAGCGCCTGCGTTGTGTAGAAGTTGCATATCAATGATATACTAACCTCTCTTAAATCATTGTTATTATCTACCACGTCTCCACGCTCACGTCACTTATTTTTAGTTTATACGGAGTCTAATAATAAATAATAATAATATTGTCGGTAGAATTCAATGATTTAACAGTATATAATAGTAATATTAAAAAGTCATTGGTAGAATTGAAAATAATACCTACCTATATAGGTAGTCTGAAAAAATAAACTTTAGTTAAGTGCCTATCATTATAATGAATATTACAAAATTACCCAAAAAATGATATGGTATCTAAGTACTAACTAGTATGTACCTTGTCGATGTGGTCTGTAAATTTTTTAGCAAATTTTTTAGAGTTCCTTTCAACGTGAAGAATAGACAATCACAGTTTATAGAAGATATTTTCTACACTCCGGAGAGACTTAAATTTCTGTGGTGTTGGCGTCTTCAGAGGCAACAGCACCTGTTGACGTATTTGCTGATGTCTTTGCTTCCTTTTGAAATTGACTTAATACAACTCTGTGGAGACGTGTTACGCCCTGTACTGTCTCCCAGGATTTAAAATCTTCAAAGTGTTCCTGTCGTGTCTCGCTGGGTCTTTTTTTTAAGTAACATGAGAAAGCTCTACAGTATAATATAATGATAAATTTGAATTAAATTTTGGACTTTTTTACAGCTGTTTTCGAGAAATTTTAACCAAATTCGTTACCGTTACACTTTTTGGCAAACAATTATCAACAGTAAATAACAACAATATTCCCAAGAGGCTACAGCGTATCACAGTAAGAGATTCCAAACAGAATTGCAAATACTCGTTAAGTGAATAAAGAATACTATTATTCACTTATTTAACAATACTTAGGAAGGTTAAAGGTACAAAAGCTGTGGGGTATTGTTAAGTAAAACGTCATGTGTATGTAAATCGCTTCAACATGGAAAAGCAATCAGGGGCCTGTATGGCCGACACAATAGCAGTCGGTACACATCGATCCTCCGCTCCGAGGAGAGTAGTTGTTCAATAATAGTAGTGGAGTTCAAACAAATTCTGTATGGCTTTTCGCATGGGCACATTGGCCGTTTTCGAAGGAAATACCTCTCCTTCATATTTGCACGAAGCTACCTATACAAGTGGGTGGATGTATTCATACAACAATCCATTCATTCATCATTCAAAAGAGAATCCCATCCAATTAAGAGATAATTAATAAAATCCTTTCTGCTTCAGCATTTAATTTAATAACCCCTATTTGACAGTTGTTGTCAATTGTCATTATAACAAATATACACTACAAATTGTACATGTTAATTATTGTAGAGATAGATATTATTTTATTAATTATGGCCAAGTTATAATATTACAGAAAACATAAAGACAAACAATAAAAAATTTAAAACGCACAGCAAGTCAACATAACACCGGGAACAGTGAGGGTAGAGACGCGCAGGGACACTAAAGACATCAGGTCTCGATCCAGGTATAGTTCCAACTCTATGATAAGGATGGATCAAGGCTGAGGGTTTTAGGTGTTTTAATATCAGACTGCAGGTAGGGATGGGGGGTGGAAGGACAATATATCAGAGGTAGTGTATGATTCCAACTCCGTGAGGTGTTTCCGGAGATACGCCCTGTACGCTGAGAACCCAACAGTTGCAGGATCTATTTTGAAGTGGTTCAGGTATTTGATAGATGCGTACGTGAATGTCCTTTCTGAAGACGACAGACGGTGTGTAGGAGGTTTGAACAACTTGAACCCGGTACTGTAGTGATGGGTGAATCAGAAAGGTAAAAGTTTATCCTGATTTTTGTGGATCAGTTTGAGTTGAGAGAAGAGGTACAAAGCAGGCACGGTATGGTCCAAGCCGCTTGAAATGGTGTCTGCATGACTGCTGCACTGACAAGCCTTCCAGGATCCTAATCGCTCTCTTTTGAAGCAGAAAAACCCTTCGGAGAGATCTCTCAGACCCAGCCCAGACGGCCAGCCCAAAGTTCACGTGGCTGATGAAATGCCCATAATAAGCATAGAGAAGAACCTCAGGGGACACCGTGTACTGAAGGCGTCTGAGAAGGAAGCAGACACTAGCAAGGCGACGGCACAAATAATCTGTGTGAGCAGACCAGTTTAGGTTCTGGTTGATGTGGAAGCCCAAAAACTTCACGACACCCTTCGGCTCGATCCAGGCACCGTCGGTGGATATGGAGGGTAAAGGGGGAAGACCTGATCGGCTAGAGTGAAAATCAATCAACTCAGTTTCGTCTAAGTTGATTTTTACTTTATTGACCCTGAGCTCTTTTCAACGGAAGTTGAACGGCATCTATCAGACTAGGAAGGTCGCCTGGTTTTATCCTAATAAAAATGGTGGTATCATCAGGTCGGCCATCAGACCCAGTAATCTGAACCGCCAGTGTTCTTCCCTGTAGGTAGCTGGTAAACCAAGAAAGGGGCAATCCACGAACTCCGACATTCTCCAGTTTCCGAAGGAGACACTCGTGGCACATACTGTCGAAGGCCTTGGAGAGATCCAAAGCCAGCCCACAGTGCACATCCCCTCCTCCAAGCCCTGAGATATGAAGTCTGTAAGCTCCACAAGAGCCGCCTGGGTAGATCTGTTTTTAAGAAAACCGTGCTGGGAACGGGAAAGGATCTCTGTTTTGTCTAGAAAGTCAATAAGACGAGATGAGACAAGGGATTCAAGAATTTTATCAAATACCGATAGTAGACTAATCGGTCGGTAGTTTTCAGGGTTTTTGACGTCGCCCTTTTTGAAATTGGGCTTAACTAACGCTGCCTTGAGATTATCGGGGAATACACCAGTCTGAAAGGAGCTGTTGTAAATTTCTGATAATGGCTGGACAAGATCAGCAATGCAATGCCTGGCAACAAAGGAGGGAATCTCGTCCAAGCCCGAAGACTTCTTACTTTTAAACCTGGAAACTACTTCTATAATTTCCCGAGGTCACGTTAAAAAAATAAGAAAGAAGAAGAGGCACGTGTTGACATGTTGGATCCGTGGGTGTGACTATATGTGGGAGAGTCATTTGAAAGAAAGACGGAATTGAGCATCTCTGCCATTTCTTCAGCGGTTAATTAGTGAGAGTATAATTAACTTGTAAACGATTAATAAGGTAATTAATTCAGTTAATTGGTTTTCCAAAATGATCGTCGAACCCACACTGAAGGAAAATACGTAACAATAATAAAGACGAGACATCTTAAGAGGCTCAGTTTGAGCTTCTAACAAAAAGAGTTAAGAGCTAGTAGCGTGTGTGTTTTAATAGAGCATAATACGCCTAAGACTATATTATTCTAGCGTGTTTATTTTCATTAACTTGATTGAAAAAACAAAACTCTTTGTCCACAAAGGGAATATATTCGAGCGAGTAAAATAAACATCTCAACGTCTGCCAGTTGTTGACTTACTTGAATATTTAATTTCGGTAGAACCCGAACGTAGTAGTAATACATCACATCGTGCATCGTGAAAAATTCCTCCCCTAAAGCCCAGAGCCTCGGTTGAGGAATCAGGAGGAAGTGGCAGGAATTCGACGGGAACAGACTCTCGGATTCCTGCTATCCTGATAACCCGCGTTCAAGTTAAAGGTAATCGATGTGATAAAATGACGTCACGGTTCAGTCAGTCCGTGTGCCCCATATACAACACGGCAATACGAACGTACTTATTCTCGTGGTCGTGATGATGTTAGTAGTTTGCAGCGCGGGTGTTGGTGTAGAGCATTGTAATTCGGACATCGTGGGTGGAGGTTTGCTCTAGTGAGGGATAAACGACATCTTTATCCACTAATATTCTCGGACGGAACCACAAAAACGATAGCGAGAGTCCTACGTATTGTTTTGTTTGTTCTTGCTGCGATTCCTGCTTTTTGTTTTCATTTTCTTGCTGTAACTCCAGTTATTAAATTTCAATCGCAGGCAGGACAAATCCAGACTTTAAATTAACAATTCTGATATTTCCCATACAAAATGAAAACTACATTCAAATTTAATCCAGAAATCCCCGGAGAATTAATTTCAATCCAGAGAAATGTTAAATGGGTCATTTGTTCGCCGATTTTAA
Organism: Malachius bipustulatus; assembly: GCA_910589415.1. NCBI lineage: Eukaryota > Metazoa > Arthropoda > Insecta > Coleoptera > Melyridae > Malachius > Malachius bipustulatus. The sequence continues at coordinate 60,234,124 of OU342630.1, forward strand.
GGAAAATCGGGAAAAGTTTTCAATAATTTATGACGTCATTTTCATTATTGTATTGACTTTAAAAATTGAATTTGACGTAAATGACGAGAATTTGAATGTTTGCGTTTAATTAAGGAAGAACTGCGGTATTGAGAATATGGGTCTGATGACCAAATGAATAATTAAGATATAATTACGGATTGCAGAAGCTTAAGAAAATACGTAGGTATGTAAAACTGCGAATAGCAACGCGAGAAGTCACGTATGTAAACACTCTCGTTGGAGGACGAACTGCGAATTTTCTCCTGTTTCCTTTTCCTGCTAAGAAGAACGAGAGACCCTACTGCTGTCCTTGTTTTGGATTGTTTATCCATTTTTAAGTTGTGGGTAGATTACCTACCGGTAATTAAACGTCCGATCCATATTGTGAAGTACACATCACAAGGAAGGACTCGGAAAAAGGGCAAGATTAAAGAATAAAACAATGTAAATGAAAAGTGGGATGCAACAGACGTCACAACGAAAATGAACGTCACATATTGCAAACTTACAGTCGATTTTCTCTAGAAATGACAGAGAGGACTCTAAGAAGAGCTCCTCCTTAATAAAAACCAACTTCGATTATTACCATCAGCTTCAATTGTTTTATAATATCTATGCGGCCTCATTAAAGGAAATGGAAGTTCCTTAATGATCATCACGAACTGCACCGAAGAGCGGAATCGGTGGCCAGGAAGTAATTAGATCAATGAGGACGATTTCAATAATTCGATTTAGTTAGGGTAATGACACGGAATCCCATTTTTGTCTAAAATAGAATTGTGATAAAACCTCGACCAGATTAACTTCTCAATTAATTTAATAATGGGAAATTTTAACCTCTTTTACCCAAAATTAGATACCTACACAAGTGTTAATATATTCATGTAGAGCATGAAAGATATAAGTTAAAACGACTTACATTACATACAAGATAATGCTCGTGTCTATTTTTAAAGGAAATGTATTATGAGGGTAGTTTACCTGTAGCTCAACAAATATGCGCATAATTTATCAGAGACTTTTAGGGTATTACATCCTGAATAATGTAAGCAAATGCAGGAGTATTATGTACAATGTCATTCTTTACGGGTTAACGTTTCTAAATGAACTGATGGATATCTACGCTTTATAAAATTTTAGCTTCCGAACCGACAACACCACCAATCTTGAAATGCTGCTGGTTTATTTAGTACAGTTTCCACCTTATTTATTTCATTTCAAAAGTTCCTTGGCCTATTCGCGCAGTCGCATACTGAAGAGCGTTGTTGCTTTTAGTAGGGACGCACTTTCGGTTATCAGGTCAGTTATCTCGTCTAAGATCCACCTCGCTACGCCCCACGCTGGGCGCCACTTAACGACTAATTTCGTAATATTTAATAAATAAATAAAAATAAAAAAATCCCAGGCTAGAATTACAGAGATCAAAGTGGCGTTGCTGCTGGTTACACAGTCACAGATAAATGAAACAATGAAATCGATTAACACCAAAAAATCGATTTTTGGAGCGTCGCGAGGTGTACATCGCCAACCACCTGATTAAGTGAAAAAAAGAATATACGAATCAAACACAGAAACGAACAGTGACTAAAGACACTCGAAACAAACGACAAAAGTGATTGCTCCCTCTCGAAAATGACAAAAGACCTCACAAAGAGAAAGCCCACAAAACTCCCGTCCATCACACACAAAAACACAACCGGACGCACTCTCTGAGAAAAAGTGGAACTCTTCTCTGACTACCTCAATGAGCAGTTTAACCACCACTTCCCAAACTCCGAAACAAAAACACAGCCACAATTATTTGTCAAAAAAAAAAAAAAATCATCCACACAAGGCCACATGACAATCACCGACTTCGACGAAATCCAAAAACCATCACATACCGCAAAAACGAAAGAGCTCCGGGAAAAGACTTAATTAGCAACGGCCTCTTGAAACTACACCTGGACTCCTATCGTTCAGCAAATCACAAAAATCTTCAACGCAAGCATCATAATTTTTTTTTCACAACAGTAGAAAAATGTTTTTACACATAAGTCAGGGGAAAAACACATATAAAGCTACAGACAGATCCAGCATGGGTGAGATACTGAAAACCACCATTCTCACACGACTCGACGAGAAGAGCTCACTCACAGGGAGGGCTACTCCACCATTCACCAAACCACTAGGCTGACATCACAAATCACAACAGGACTTCAAAGACAAAAAACAAGCTACACGGGCGCGATAATGCTAGGCATCTCGAAGGTATTCAACAAAGTCTGACATGAGGAGCTGCTGTTCAACATGAAAGAACTCGGCCTGCCCTCTCACATCATCCAATTCACAAACTCCATCCCTCGCTCGATCCTAAACAACAGAACCTTCCAAATCCAAAAACAACAAGACAAGTTACTTCCTACAGCCTCACCTCTTCAACGTCTACACCTCCGACATTCCAGAACACCCTAACGCATAACTCTGCAACTACGCCGATTACACAGCCATCGCGTGCATCCGGCAAAACACAGAAAACGTCACAAAACGTATCACAAAACACCTCGAATACATATCACAATGGGCCACAAGATGGAAAATCAAAGTGAACCATAATCATTCATAGCACCTGAATCCTGGAACTAAACTTTTTTTCTAGGGTATAGTGGGCAAAAACGTTTAGGTGAGGATCAACCTCGCCTTCCTAAGGGAGAAATCAAAGATAACGCCCGAGGGTGGATGCACAAGTAATAAGACACTCTGTATTAGAGCTAGAACCAAATGTAGCTCTACTCAAAAGACGAAATGTTATGGAGGTGTCCTATTAAGGGCCAATAAATTTTGAGTCAATGATAATTATTCTTGCCTGGCAGTACACCATAAACCATTGGTTGATTGGCATTACCTAATAATTATTCTTGTAGACGAATGTGTGAGTCGGGTGTGTATTTTCCCTTTTCTTCTGACGGGCGAAGGTTAGGAGGACGGTACACGACAAAACAAGATGCTGTGGAAGGGACGCTTTCTTCACGAGTTTCTATCACATGTTAAAGTTGAGACGTTACGACGGTTAACCCAAGGAGAAGAGAGTAAAATAAGGAAAGACCGCCGGATTTAAAATGAATACGAAAGACCCTGCATATGGCCAACGTCAAAGTAACGACAGGAAAAGACGACCATTACAATTGAAACAAACAATATTTTTACTGCAGATTTTATAAAATTTTTGGGTTAATTTGGCTCCAGGTTATTTTTTATAGAAACGGGGTGAAGGTTACAAAGGAGATATCCATGAGTGGCGTTGAAAAAATCATATGCAACGTACATACGTGTTGAAGAGGCGAATCAAAGTACCAATCTACATCCATAAGAGAAACCCCGATTCCGTTTTCGTCTAAATAAAACATCAGACACCGGATAACAGCCGTACCTTCCGACTTTAGAGCTCCCCAGATATGCTCTTACAGATTGCGACTGTTAGTTACGTAGGTAGGTACGTCTAGATAGAAGAATGCAGATGTAGGACTTAACGTTAGACTTGCGATCCCCGGTTAATGGATGGATGTGAATGTTTTACGTCTAGATTTATAACCGAGAATGCCTAAAAAGGAGAGGAACTGGCAGGCAGGATCGATACCTTGGAAAAATAGCCAACTCAAATATTTGAAGAACAATTCGCGTCCGAATTGAAGGCGAAATTTAAAACGAAATTAATTGCCGTTATAATTATTGTAGGCTCTATAAATGGCTTCAATTTGCGCTTTTAATTGATTTTGTAATCACGCCGATTTGTCATAATTGAATTGTTTTCAATAAGATTGCCTTGCTGAGGTTGTCTAGACTGGAAAATTGAAAATACATGAAGCAATCTAATTATGGAAATAGGTTTGGAAATTTTGCGAGTTATTTTATACCGAAGTTACCATAAATAAATGAGAATGGAAATAATATTATGTAGGTACCTTTATAATATTTCGATTGAATGAGATGATCCCCTACTAATTGTGCTTTAAAATTTAGAAAACAACACCTAATACACGAGTATATATGATGAGTATGTAACAAATTATTTACAAAATGGATACCTAATAGGGGAACAAAATCTCCGTGACCGTGCGATCGAGCAGTTTTCGATTCTACGGCCGACGGAGGATTCTATTTTAGCCTAGCCGACTAGATCATCCACGAGCAGCATACGTGGAAGGTCTCGATCCGTGACTAGGCGTTGGGGCAACATACCAGCGTCAGGGGAAACAGAGGAACACCTCTAACCTACCTAATCCCTAACCTAATAAAATACATGAATTAAATATTCTATAAAATACAAATAAATCAATTTTTTGTATTTTTAATAAAAATACTTTTCCCTTTTTATTTTTCTTAATTATCGCGGCGTCGTGACTTTCGGCGCATCATCACAATAATATAATAGACTAAACAATTTGTCAATACGTATAAAATCAATATTTGAGAGTTGCATACATTGTTTTTTCTATTTTCATCCCCAATAAAAGCGCTCTTTATTTACACACATCCCTTGGAATTATTGAATTGGGCCGTTGTGTTACTTATTGTGCTCTAGCCAGTCAGCTAACTTGAAAATAGCATTTCAGCACTGACCAGGCCATTAATCTAAATTATAAAGCCGTATTACATCATAGTCCTCCAATTTATTAGATTTATTACATCTTCTTGTGAACCGGCGCCCATAAGTTACAAGAGCAAAACAAGTCGATTTAGTGTTGACAAAGGTGCGAGTCAAGCTCAGTGGACAAGAAGAAGTAATGTCTTCTAAGTTTTGCTTTTTCTTCTTGAATAAAATGGATCACGCAACAGTTTTTAAGATGTATTAACGTATTAATTATTATTGTTGAAGTCGTATATAATTAATAACATAGAATAAGTGTTATTATACGAGTAATGTTGCTGTAGGATCTTTCAGAAATAATTATTTTTGGTAAGTAATTTTAAAGAGAACAGTATTTTCATTCGGGTCTGCACTTATCTTTACATATTCATTTTATTAGTTATATCCAGTTGTTTTTTAAAATACCCGTGCAGAAACGGATTCTCTGCTGTTGCTTCAGAACATTCAGTGATTGAGCCATGATTTTATAGCCTTTCCTGGAAATATTATCTTGTTATCATGGGACTTCTCAGAGCTGCACTTTCAGAACGGTCCCTTCACATTCAACAAGGTCGTTGAAGTTATACAGAATATTTTTAATAAAAAGGTCGTTGAGATTAATTTCTAGTTTTTTCTTTCATCTCTTTAATAATAATTTAAAGTGTTCATAAAAAAACTTCAACTCCCTAATGCGCGTTACAATATTAAGTATTATTATTATTATACTTACAGTCCTAGTAGAGTGATAAACTTGCAATTCTAGCCATGGGATAATCTGCCAAAGAATGGCAAGGTTCGGTACTAGGATAAATTCGTGCATTGATTCTCGTAATTGGGTCAGGATCGTCATAAGGTGTTAGGCTTAAAGCTTGGTAGGAATATGGTAAGTTGAGTACATTAAAGGTGGTTCGAATTTCCCTTTGTTTCATTAACAACACTTACAGTAACAATAACAATTAACTAATACTTAGAAATAACGAATTGATAATGATCGGAATTCATTATCAAATTAATAACGACATATCTAGGATTTCCCACCAAGATGCATTCTTATACTATCGCGCGATTTGCTCATATTATTTTTTCTACGAAAGCCTTAAATGTAATTAAAAGCCCTCTAAACATATTATAGTTAGTTTCTTGAATATGAATGCATATTCTGAGCGCATTTTGTGGTACAAATACTTAAACCAAGTTCTTCTGTGTTCGCTTTCTAGCAGCAGCGAACGGAATTCATAAACCGCTTTACATAGAGGGAAAGTTGTCCACAAATCGTGAAACGAAACTGCTTGCTCTAATTTTCGACAGCACAAAGGATCGCATTTTGGGGTAGGTAATGCTGGGATGAGCCGAAGTAATGTGTTATTACCTGCTTGTTGGTCTCATCAAATGACCGACGGGATTATCTGCAGGAGGAAACAAAGCAAGCCTCGCCAGAAGGGCCTTCGTGTTGCTGGCTGCTTCCCTCTCTCGGAATGTGGGTGTTAAAGGTCAGGCACTGTAGTAGGTCATGGCGGGATCGATTTGGCATGAAGGACCAGGAAGATGTGACGTCACATCATTTAAAGGCGAGGAATGAAAAATTAATTAGGTCGGCCAAAAGGGTTCAAGTTTACGCGTATTAAATATGTATAACGAACGGTCAGTTAAGGGATGAAATTTTAATAGAAAACCGGATAAAGTTAAATACACTTTTGTTGATTTGTTTAATGCAGGGTCCAGAATAAAGTTTGCCTTTCTAATACAACTACGCAACGCACCTAGTCAACGTAATGGGGTTGGAGTTAATATATTATAATATTATCCAAAGAGAGACGTCTCTACTACCCACTCGTCATTAACGAAGCAGCAACTGAAGCCCGAAGCCAGAAATACGATATTTGGTTTGGACAGTAGGCTCCTTTGTGATGAAAGCAAATAAGCAATAAGAAAGGGCTTGATATAATTGAACCTCTGAAGGGTTGCAAGCGGTGGGTATGTTTGTATGGGTAATCAACGTAGCGCCGAAATTATATTACTGAAGCCAGAAACACGAAATCTGGAATGTGACATATAATAGACTGGAAAAACAAATTTGGTGGATAAGTGGCCAAAAAAATTCGATTTTTTTTTTGGCCACTTTAATTAAATAAAATACATAAAATATGTAAATGACAGGTAGAATATTTGATAACTGGTATTAATAAAAGTGACCAATAATCTGAAAAGAAATTATTACACCAAATTACAGTTTTTTTTTACCGCTGGTGGCCGAACGAAAAAATAATAATACCTAATTAAACTGATTATGCCATTCTAGTGGTGGCCATTAGAAGTGATGGACCACCTTGTATATTACTGGATATGCGCCTCTTGATTTTGTAAATGACTCATTTCAACCTAAGGATCAGGTAGAATTAATGCCAAACCATTTAATCACCAAAAATATTCCCAATACAGCAGTAAATTACACCCACCCAACCACTCATACCTTCAACAATTCGAATTTATCCCGTTGTAGTTAAATTTCATAACTCCCTTTATATTTTAATTGCATTGCGGAAGTTCCAGATCTCCTCAGAAGGAGCCGGCTTTGTTCTCGCGCGAATTTCCATGCGCTGAATTCAAAATGAGGCATTTAGCATTACAAATCGTACGGGTTTCGCTTCCATGGCATCCTGAAGATGAATACCTTGTAATTATCATCCCTCCCCGGTAGTAATGAGACCGGCTAACGATGCACTCATTCACGAGCAATGTCAAGACTCGCTTAAAACACTTAAACATTGTGATGGAGCTGCTGGTCTTTTCGATAGGCGTTGCAATTATTATGAATACTTTTGTATGTACTCATTTTTTCATAAAGCTTCTGTTTCTTTCATTGTGGAGATACTAGGATGCAATGTTAAATATCACCAGGAAATACCATAGGCACCTATGGCAATTATATTTGTCCATTACTATCTAGGAGAAGTAAATGTCGAAAGAAATAATAATAATAATAATAATATTTATTTCTTCCAAAAAACTTACAAAATAAGTATCGGAAACTGTCATAAAAATAACTACAATTTGTACATATTGTAGGAAACTTTGGAAACTTTACCCCTTGTTTTTTTGTCATCTATCTCACTACAAGCACAGCACTTCCTGACCATGTTTGTGGTTGAACTTGGTCCAAGTGACAAAGAACACACTATTCAGGTTTCAGTACCACAAATTTATCGCGTTATCTAAAATTAATCACTAATACACAGCTTCAATAGTATTGACGGACTTATTGACGCAAATTTGCATCAAATTACCCAGGTGAAGACGAATTCTTCTAAAAACATTCAAATCCACGATGTTTCAAAACTAATATTTCAATTTAAGACTAGAAAGAACAGTAGCGCAGCGCGGCGGCCGCCAGTGAAACTAAAACCATCACCTTGCGAGTTTGCCACGTGAGAGCGGCCAGTGTGTACACCGTAACCTATCTACATATACATCGTGCTCCCAGGCATCTTTCATTATCAGTTAACGGGCTGAAATTTGCAGTGGGTTCTTTGACTAAAACGGCTTCGGAGACTCGACACTGTAATCCCTACCATAGACACTCCACGCAATGCCATAGAGTGCAATACTACAGGAAGCAAATTGTTTAAAAAAATTATATATTTTTACCTCGATAAATATTTATCATGGCTGTGTAAGAGTACGAGCAGTCTCCCAGTCGATGTGCAGGGCTCGAACACTCAACAAATCAATTCTCTAAATCGTCTTTTCTACGGCTTATGGAGTAAGTAATCCAATAAACCAGAAAAGCATTTGAAGTCTTTCAGTATGCACTTCAAAATCGAAAGTTCTTCATAATAATTCCCACGCGGTACGATTAAATAACTTCAAAGTGTAATGTTTCTTGAAAATAAGAGAGAAAAACGGACTGAAAAACGAGAAGACAAAAACATTATTAAACGCATTGGCAACTTACAAAACAACTTCTCTTCAATCGATTCTCTCGAGTTTCTTGATGATAATGGTGAAAACGGCACTTCGAAAATCTGCTACCCATCTCGAGATATAGACCTACGTGATATCTCATGTATGTAGCAATTTTGCAGTTACTTTACAGTTACTTTGGCACTGTTACACAATCTAAACATTCAACTTCCTTTGCTGCTCATCGTTGCTGCTATGAGCAGCCGCCGCTGTAGTGACGTCAGAATTCTGACTTCAACAGTCCTTAACTCGCTTATTTAACACCGCAGTCAACTCGGATAAAAACCTCCCTGTATACAATAATTAGCATCTTCTTTTGATTTCATTTAAAAAAAGATAAACGTAAAACAGTAGCCTCAACGCCAGAAGTTTCAGAAATCGAGATTGATTCCATTTTCAATTTATTTTCAAGATAACCGACCTATATACCAACTGCGCATGCTAAAATCGAATTCTTGGAGTCCAAACTATCTAAAAACGCACCATAACAATTCGAAGTAAATAACACATGTAAGTAACGTCAAATTATTGTAATAATAATTGTAATAATAAGATCAGATCATACCATTTAATTTGCATTAAACCTGTTGCATATTGTTTATTTCGAGAAAGCATGTGGGTCACGTGCCCTAGTTAAATTAAATAATTATTTTAAGTGGGGGGAGGGGGGGCTCATTGAGATTCATCTAATTCTTGTTCTGTGCACGAACTAAAGGAGATTACAATTGCTTATATTTTATTCAAATCGACATGCATTAATTGAGACTTTCCACATTTATAAATAGTACAAAGGAGGCCCCGTCATCAATACTACACATTCTTAAAGCACTTTCAGGGGGGAGGGGGGGCTCCTAAGACACGTTCTATTCACTCTTTCATAAAATGATTTATTTAACCTGATCTAACATGTGACTATTTAATTATTTCCTTAATGACGAAAACCTTAATCATGATTTATTTATTCAAATGAGCTAATTGGTACATAGAAGTACATGTTATTTTATTTCAATATTTGGAAACTTTGATTATTATTAATTACTACCGTAAACTTGATGAACATGTGTCTTTAATTTAAATTGATTTCAGGGTAATTAATTCATTTGAGAATTTTGATTATTAATCATTATATAATTTAATTATTGTTTTAATGCAAATTACACATGCACTTGCTATTTGATTCATGCACCAGGCAAATGGGCGTGTTTGTAATTAATGATTTATAACGATGAGTTAACGCTGGAGTAATTTGTTTGTAACTGTAAACGAATGAACTATTGTTTTGTTCATCTTCTCGGTGACTGTTCAATGATTTCATTAATAGTGTCTGTAATTTTACCTTTCTCATTTAACGTTCACTGGTTCTAGAGAGAACTAGGTCGGCAAAAGGGCGTATTATTTTTCCCCGTTGTTTGTTTGTATATTTTTATGTGTGTGTATGGGCTGTACACGATAATGCTTTGCAAAAATACTTTGATTATAATATTCAAATGATTCGTCAATCCACATCTGCTTCTTTTTATTTCATTCATGCACCAGGCACATGGGCGTGCTTTTAATTAACGATTCATAACGATGAAATAACTCTGGGGTAATTTGTTTGTAAATGTAAACAAATGAACTATGATTTGGTTCACATTATCGGTGATGGTTTACGTGATTTCATTGATAGTGTCTGTAGCCAATTTGGCCCTTCTCAATTTAACGTCGCTGGAAAGAACTTTGACAGCGTCAAGGCGTGTTATTTTTATTTTCCCACACTATTTATATATATTTTCATGTGTGTGTTTGGGGTACAAGGCTAATGATAATGTTATCTGAACTGTAAACGATTTTTTTTTTCATATAATATCATAATCTTCGAACGCGATTACACATGACCGCCATTTTGAAATGGCTCGACCGATTTTGCTCAAATGAAACATCAAACCATTCCTTATAGATATCTTACTTTCACAAAAATTTCAGCTCCCTAGATTGAAAAGAACGACTTGAAACGGTGCCATAAAATGTTTTTTTTTCGAATTTAGAAAGGACAACTGTAGACGTACCGTGCTTTTAGAAAACTCTTTTGAGGAAAATTCAAAGTCCTCTACATGGTTGCAAAATTTTATTCGCTAATCTTAAAAGATGAAGCTACAGGGGGGGGGGGGGGGTTGAAAATAAAAAAACGCGATTTTTTAGAAATAATAAATTAGAGAAACAAATTACCTACTAAAGTAAAACGAAGCTCCAATAAAAGGGAAATGGTCATCCATGTTTTCTCTTCAGTAATACACTATTTAAGACTCTTGGTTACCAAAAGAGAGCCTAACGCCTAGAACCGAGAATACTGCGTCAAATATTTGGAGGAATTATTTTTTGAACAACCGCATCATTTCGTAATAAGTATCCGTGCAAGGGTTGCTTGTGCTTCCTGAGGAATACAACTTACATCGATTAAAAAGCAACGTTAATCGCTAATCGATTCTCCGCTCGCATGTACCGCTCTCTAAGCGTCTTGGGGATTTCCCTGGCAGTACGTGTGCAGCGTCAATAAACAATGTGCATTTTCAATCTGATCGGCGAATGATATTGAAACACGAAGCGATATTTTCCCCACACCAGTACTCTACTTACAATAGACGGATTCGGGTTGTTATTTTTTCAAACGAGACACCGTTTTTCAAAATGGCCCAGATTAATATTTCATCGTTGTTGTTTTGGTTGGAGCGGTAGCGATTTGATTATTATTTGCAATTAGAGTGTAAAGGCCATGATCTCATTCATCAGCGAATCGATATGCGGTCGGTTCCGGAACTAAATATAATAGTTGGTAGCAGCGTGCAGCGCGATGAAAAGCTAATCAATCTGGAACACGATAGTGGCGTTTTCTGGTCAAGACCAATTAAAATGATCATGTTCTGACGGGTACTGATATTTTTTTAACACTTTTAGTTAAGTTAAACTTTAACTGACATACCATTAGTTGATATTTTTTCTTATCACGTTCTTGAGAAATCCAAAAAATTACCTGAAAATAAAAAATAATATAATTAACAATAATATAATCAGTTTTTCATACTCTCCGGTTAATTCAATGATTAAATATTCAGTTTGACTAAAAAATGACGAAAAAACGACGTTAGACCGACGTCATAAACATCACGTATAAATCACGTATAAATGACGTCAATCACCTGGTTTTTCGGTAATATGACGTCGAGGATCAAAAAATGACTAAAAAATGACGTCATTATAAGGTGGTGGCTCTGCTGCCTGGTTTTTCTTCATAAACTTAATTATTTATATTTCACATTTTCTGGTGTAACATTATCAATAAGCAATAAGCAAGAGCGGAACAATCGTGGAAATTTACCCCAGTAAAATGGGTCGTTAAGCCCACATTCACCATGTCATTTTCATAAATCAAACTGGATAATACTTAATTATGTATTCACAATAAATACCCACAAATATCTGTAACATGTATCGAACTCATAAATTATGAATATCGATTGTGTCGTACATTTATGCATTGTTAATGATAATTAATATAAAAGGGAGTTGAAGAGGCGGCCGTAACTTCAATGGCATCATGGGTGCGGGTCATTAAAGCCCGAATTACCGGGTTGTCGTGTTCATGTATCCATATGTCCATTGTTCAAATCTGGTCATTATTTTGCTAAGCTATGTTTGTATTGAACGCTGAACCCTGAACACTGACAGCTACTATTAGTCCCCGTTTACATAATGTAAACTCAAATTTTAAACGTTCAATTTCGGAATTAATTACATAATAATCATGTTTAACGATAAGTAGCGATCGTGATAAAATAAATTTAAAAATATATGATATTGCGCAGTTTCCTCCTCCTCCTGTACGTTTTATGACGTCACAGGATCTCACTGCACTATAATTTTCCTATTAAGTCTGTATTAATGATATTGAATTTAGGAAGTATGATGTTTTAATTAGTTTATTTTGCGTTATTTTTAGATACGCAAAAACCACTACTAATTTCTTCACCGATAGTGAAATATTTCCTCAAAATCGAACTAAAATTAAAACGTGTCGGTCAAATAAACAAGAGTTTTTCCGGCAAAAAATATCTTTAATTGACCTTAACTTGCGGCAGTGACCGACCTCAACATCGAACGTCGCATGGCGATTAAAATTTTAAAAGACTCTCATAGCTCCATTCTAGCAACCCTATCTACAATCGTCACCTTATCTTCGACTAAGTTAAACAGAAACAACTGATTTCTGCTCAACTACAGGCTCATTCATTTGATCAGTTTGATCCAGGAAAGTACCTAGGAAAGTAAAAGAATAATAACTCCAGCGATTACAACTGTAAGTAAAGTTTCCTTTTTGATTCCCGAAGAGCTCTTGATAAAAAGAGCGAACTGAACTTTCCTCTTGAGACACCATCAGAAAATTAATCCAACCTCCAGTATCCAGTTCACAAGATTTGAGTTTGTTTGTAATGGAAACAAATTATTGAAACTGAGAAAGTGATGTAATATTTTTTCATGTTTTTTTTTTTAAATTAAATGATTAAATATTCTAAATAAACCTGGAAAGCTGAGGTTTGATTAATCGAGCTAGGGCTCATAAATATCCCTGCAATTTCAGCGAGAGGAATTTTATTTTTTATTGTTCCAATGAACCAAAGAACTTATTTCGCGGTAGCTCTAGACGGTGGTGTTTCTGACATTTCTGTAAAAATCGAAGCTTACGTTTTCCGAAGGGTCGTATTACGCGTTCTTGTAAAAATACACTTCCAGTACCTGCCATGTTTGAGAAAAATGTGCAACAATTTGATCAATAACGAGTTGGCCCCAATATCAACATCAGTCTTCTTTCTTTAGCATCGTAGAACTTAAGTAAATAAAAAAAGTAGTATCAAGTGCCTTATTCTTATACAATAATGAAGAGAGAAAAAGATAGACGATTCTTGACATTAGACAAGTAGAATTCTTAACAATTTTTTGAGTTACATAATGGACGTAAGTTTCATGTCCCAGTCCCATGCAAGTTGATTATGGATGAAGCCGTCACAAAATAATAGATGAATAAGCCCCGTGACACAATACCACATCAAAAGTTGCGCTGATCGATGCCTCCACCGGTCGGTCTGCTACTTCATCAATCAAATTACAGTGCTGGCTTTCGAAAGTAGGTCGGTCAAACTGTCCTGTTGGTCGGGATCGAGGGAGTAGCTTATATTGAGGACGTTGACATTTTGTTGTGTTGTTTTCAAGGAATACAAACTTAAGTGTCCAATTTAGTTTGCTTCGAAATTGTCAATATCAATTTCGAGAATCTTTACTCACACACTTTTCCTCTACTAGAATTTTATTGAGTTACCTTTACCCACGTGGAGCTTCAAATCCGTCTAATAAATTTTATTTTTTCACATTTACGCCTTTCGTGTTTCCGGAAAATAGTTTTCAACTTTTTTTTTTTTTTTTTGAAAGAGGGAGCATCGGTCTTAACTGTGTAGGTAAGACATAGTCGCTCCACTCTGGTAAATTGGCTTTGAGCACGAACTCTTTAGCCACACACACTTTTAAATTTATATTTGCCTTTAAAACCTTCGATCGCTTGTTTTACTTTTCACAGACATTCGAAAATGAATCTGAAAAGTAAAGCGGGCCGAGGTGAGTTTCGAACCCGCGATCTATGGCTTCGTGAGCCAGCGGAGTACCACTAGGCCACGCAAGTCACTAGTTTTCATATTCGCAGTCTTGTTGATGTTGACGAGAATTCACGTGAAATCACCGAGACGAAAACGAACCGGTCTGCATTACGTCGGGTCGATTGTCACTTTAATTAATATCGCAGAATTACCGTCTTCATGTTCTTCTTAGGAACCAAAAACTCATGAGTTCGATGCTAAAACCACGATGTTTGAAAACCGATAATATTTTAATTTAAGGCTAGAAGTGACAGTAGCGTCACGCGGTGGCCGCCAGTGAAACTAAATCCACCGCCTGGCGAGTGAGCTACTTGAGAGCGGCCAGTGTGTACACCGTAACCTATCTACATCGTGGCTCAACTTATGTTTGAATTTTGCTTTTAGCAGAAACATCCTGATGATGTGACCTAATTAATGAAGATCAGCTTTGGGTTTTTCAATTATATGTTCCGTCATTGTAATTATTTACAATAATGTTGGTTTAATTTTGGTTTAATTAATTAATTAAAACTGGCCATCGTCGTCAGAAATACGAAATTACTGTATTAATACGGTATTAATGAACATCAGAACATTAACCAATTAATGACATTTAAACCTCGTTAATTGATCGTTTCATTGGGAATCGTCAGATATTACGTATCTCAAATCATGTCGTAACAATCTTCAGACAGAGAGTGCCTTCTGCCGTACCATTGTCGAAGCAGCAGAAAAATAATGCAGTTGCGAGAATTTTTATAACAATTCTCGGGTTAATAAACTCGTCATGGTGTAATTTAGTAATTTACTCAATTATTTATTTGTCTACTTATTATTTATTTATAGTACCAATAAAAAGTAAAAGGCGGCACTTGACACAATAATGAATAATGCGTTCGTTGTTTAAAAACCCTTTTAAAAAGTATCATTCAAAAGCCATTAACATTATTTATGAGACAGTTGTAGAAAATGTATCAAGAGAACCCTATCAGCATAATTTTCACATATTTTATGCATGCCGAGGGATTGAAATAAACGTCTCTGTCTATACAGGTGAAACGTCTGCGAACGTTGAGCTCTAGTCTGGACGCTCTTATGTCGAAGCTTCTCCAAAACTATTCAGTAGCGCCGTAACTGCTCCTTAGTTATCGGGTCATGAATTCAGCTGACTGTCGGCTTGAAAATAATATAAACGCTTACATGACTTGTTAATGTTAGTTCGATACTTAATTAATTCATACTCTCTACACTCTTACTTTTCTCCTCCTTACTTTATATGCCGGATGTCGAGATGTTAGTAAAGGATAGTTTATTATAAACAAGATAACATCTCGTCGTGAATAACTTCTGTGATGGACACTTAATATTTATCAATATGACTTGTTAATCAGATTCGAGGCAGCTTTGAAATATATAAGTTGTTATGTCAACACCTCCGTTTACTTTCATGATTTTTAATTTCACAATCACTTAATTTAGATACTCAACTATACCATACATATATTTGAATTATTTGTGGCAGAGCCAGGATAGTCACGGTAATTTTTTGGCATAGTTACTAAGTTTTGAAAAGGAAATAAATGATAATTAAAATTACATATTTTACTTGATCAGAAGTCAATGAAATTGCACAATTCCGAAATACAGCATATTTAATTTTTAAGCAATATTAAGCGTTTTGAACGAAAAGCAAACAATTTAACTAGGCCATGAAACAACCACCGCGGCAAAAATTTAATGACGCTAGCTGAATTTTTTAATGTAACGCTGACTGCAGAACGATTGGTAAGCTGGAACAACTCGCATGGTTGTCGTTTTCATGTCAGGATGCACCTAGCCTTTATTTACCTACGTCGAGTATCTATACGACCGGTAAATAAAAGTCAAAGCGGCAACACTCTAAGTGGAAATTACATTTCGAAACCCGAGAAATAGTAACTGATTTGGAAAGGGGTTTAGAAACCAAAAAGTTAGTGGTGTTTCGGGGACCGAAGAGGACGGTCAGGGCGTTCGCGCGAGAATTTAAAGTAAACGCGAGTGAGTGATTTCTGGCTTTACGGGGAGGTACCCAGCAGAGCTGCAGTCAGGGCTACAACAGCGAGGACAATCCAAGGTCTACATCTAAGTAGTAAGTCGATGAGACTAACACTAGAACTTTACTGTTTTTCCGTTCGAAAGATTTTTATTAATTTTATTTTTTTGATTTAAAGAAATTTTATTTTTGATTTTTTTTATTAACGTCACCTGTGAAACTAAATTAAATTAATCAGATCAGGTACCGCCACAGCACTATTCCCACAAATAAAATGGTAGTTGATTAGAGTCAGACTGTACATAAGATAGTTTTTTTTACCTAAAGTTTTTTTTATTTTTTCTAAAATTAATTTTATCTTTTAAACTTTGCATATCAGTTTTTATAATCGAAGTTTAGTATAGTAGATAATGAAATAATTAAGTGATATCTCAGTAGTGTATTTTTATTTTATTTTTATTTTAGTAAATAATTTTAATCATAACTTTGGTGTTCATATTTATCACCCTTGACCACCCTAACACTGAATTTCACATAAAGAGGGCTCTACTCTTAGCAGCCCCCGAATCTACGTGCCTCACACCTCTCTGACCACTATCATTGGCAAACCGCTCGGCCCACTTGATAGCGGTCCAACCCCTTGACAGCCAGAAAGAAGGTGAGTCTACAAGAACTGGTGTCAAGAGGGTAGGCACCCGCCTCATATTCGAATTTCTTGAATAGTGTTACGTAATGTTACATAGATTAGTAACGGTTACTAACTGTAACTGTTATTCGTTTATAGGTTACTTCAAGATAACTGTGATTTTACTGCCAGTTGTTATTCTCAAATCATCATCATTTCATCGATATTTCTTCAAAAAACACGAGTATCTTGAGTAACGATTATTTTTGATTTGTTACTGCTCCGTAACTTGGTTCCCACATCTTAATCCCAGCGCAATGAAATTGATGTAATGTAAACAATATGACGTAAATGGCGTTTAACAAAGCTGATTCCAATAATAATTATTGATTTTCTCAAGGCCGTTCAATTTGATTTTTTTTCAAAGGAAAAAATAATAATCAATAAATCAATATGATTCGGTATTACATAAAAAAAATTACCGAATCTTGAATCTTGGTTATTTTATTTATTTATTTTGTTCAAATTAATTACATCGATTTGTAAAAATCATAAAACGGCGTTTACGTTAGAGCAAAAAACTTTTATAGTTGAAAGTTATTCTCGCAATGAAAATAAACTTGATGGAACTTGATAGATTGATTGATTGATTGATGGAACTTGAAAGATTAAATTGAGTTCCAAGAGGAGTATCCTGGTGTCTCGGTGGCTCTCCAGAATGTAGGAGAAGCTGTTAGGCGATGAATTGCAAATTTTAGAGGGCCAGGAAATGTTGTAAAAATTTCTTGAAAAAAAAAACTAAAATAACAAACTAAATAAATAACTTCAAATGTTGAAACAACGATACATGTTAGTAGGTAATATGCGTGCTAAAAATAAATGTCGGTCAACAGTCGCCCTTAATCTATAAGTAGTCTAACGGTAGAGGTAGAGACGGCATCAACCTTACTTTGATCAATAACCATTTCAGGTAAAATATTAAAAGCCGGTACTGCCGTGTATTTTTAATAAGGGAAAATAAATTATTTCCCCAATCGATACAAACACATCACCGATGTCCTACATCCTACAATTTTTTTTAAAGAAACGCTTACCACTTATCAATGTATGTGTTTCTGGTCAGCAACACTATGGTACAATCACTGGAGGCTTCCCCCTCGGAAAAGTTTAAACATTCATCGACTTGCGTGAAAATTGGTAAGGAGTTAAGAGGGTGCATGCCTCAAGAACCAAAAGTGACATAATGCCGCGACTTGCGCTTTTGGGGGTGGATGCCGCCCCTTCTCGAGGGGGTGAGATTATTTTATCAAAAATAACCTCGGTACTCGATAAAAAAAACAATTCTAAGCAAATTATATTTTATAAAGTTTTCTTAATAAGTCAATATTTTTTGAGTTAGGTATTAATGATTGAAAACGTTTGCTTTTCATGAAAAAATGCATGTTTTGAAACATAATAGCTCCCTAACTATACGTTTTACGAAAAAAGTAGTTACCAAAATGAAAGCTAATAAAAAAGTAAAGAGATTGATTTTATTATGCATTTAAGTTGAATCCAAATCGACTTATAGCTAGCTAAAGGTATCTTTTTTAGTACTCGAACGTAAGTATTTAGGGTTAAATAAAGGAAAATCGATGCATTTTTGAAAAAATACCTAAATCGTTCCGCCGGTAGAATGCGCTAAAAAAATTATTCTTTCTATTCTATTCTATTATTCTAGCCCGGAACTTTGTTTTTTTGTACTTTCTGTCCAATTTTCTGTGCTATTTCTGTTCAATTTCTGTGCAATTTTGTGCAGTTATTCTGCACTTTTTTTCAGTTTTTGGACTAAATCTCAGAAAGGTAGCATTTTTTTAGAAATCCATTATATACAAAATTAATAAAGAGAAAATTTCCTACACTTCTCATGAATAAATTTTTTTGGTAAAGTAACCGTTTGACCGGTAGAGCGCGCCAAAAATAACAAATTCCCATTTAGAGGTATTTTGGAAAGTTTTGATATAGTTTTCATTTCACCCTCTATGTTTTTTAGGTCGCTGAACATGAATTTTGCTGACGAAAATTTGGCCCGGAACTTTGTTTTTTTTTGTACTTTCTGTCCAATTTTCTGTGCAATTTCTGTGCAATTGCTGTGCAATTTTGTGCAGTTTTTCTTAACTTTTTTCAGTTTTTGGCCTAAATCTCAGAAAGGAAGCATTTTTTTGGCAAATCTATTATACATATACAAAATTAATAAAGAGAAAATTTCCTACACTTCTCATGCATAGCGTTTTTTGGGAAGATTAACCGTTCCGCCGGTAGAGCGCGTAAAAAAATTCCCATTGCGTGGGGTTTTGGAAAGTTTTGCTATAGTTCTGATTTTCTCACCCTGCATGTTTTTTGAACCGTTGAACACGAATTTGGAGTTTTCTGGCCAAAATTTGGCCCGGAAGTTTGTTTTTTTAGCACTTTTTATCAAAATGATTTCACTTTTTTTAGTTTTTCATCTAAATCATAGAAAGGAAGCATTTATTTTGTAAAAAGTGGCAAAAAGTGCAAAAAAAAATTTCCGAGGCCAATTTTTTTGACAGCAAACTTCAAATTCGTGCTCAGCGACACAAAAAGCTTGGAGGGTGGGAAAATTACAAGTATGTAAAAACTTTTCTGAAGAAAATTCCAAAGACCTTTCTCCTCTCAAAGATTCTTTTGTCGATTTTGGTGAAATTTCGCAGTGTTGCTCTTTATTGTGATTATTAGTTCCAGTGGCGTCCCGGGGGCAGTCTCACGAATAATATTGACAAAAAATGTAACGCCACTGACTTGTGTACAAATTTTATCCCTTTTATTTTTTTGTTAAACAGCGAAAAATCCAACTTTTTTATTTCCTGATATTTTTCTGTATCTTAACTTGTTTTCGCAAAAAAATAAAAGGTGCTTCAATGCATATCGACAAATTGATGAAATAAAATCATCAAAATTTTCGACATACATTGGGCCGGTTTTTATTTCATTCCCCCAAAAACGAAAAAATGTCAGGAGACAAAAAAGTTACATTTCCAGCTGCTTAACCAATAAAAAATATTAAATTTTAAATCAAATCAGTGGCGTACATGTTTTTGTCAATAATATTCGCGAGACTATCCCCCTCCCCAACGTTATAATATACGTAACTGTCATCTAGTATTATATAGGTATAGTGTTAATTTAGTATCTTATCACAACGAACAACACTGTAAAATTTCACCAAAATCGGCAAAAGGATCATCGAGATATTAATAAAAAACGATTTTTTTAAACTTTCACATCTTATATCCAAAAACAAAACTTTTACCTTTTTTTTTTTAAGTCCCCTATCACGCCTGAAATTTATGAATAGCTATTCTAGGACACCCTGTACAATTTAAATTTGTTTATTTGCTATTTTTTGCAAATAAAGTTGTATTATTATTATTATTATTATTATTATTATTATTATTATTATTATTGAAAAATCAATAAAGAGTATTATGTTTTTTATTTTTACATCTGACGTCCTACTTAATAATCTGCCGATTCCCTGATGTTTTTTTTTTGTTTGTTTTCGTGCAGCATTAAAAGAAATTATTTTCTAAGAACAGTCTACTCTACACTTAAGCGTCCGGAGTGAATCGCAGTTCATTTAGTTTAGCAGTTCAGTTTAATGGGCCAAAAACATGAACAAGAAAGCACAGAAAGAAATCGCCGGAATATGGAGCGGGTGGGTTTTTTTAATCCTTCCAAGCGCATTCTGTAAAGAGAGCCTTGAGTGCATGACTCGGGTCTACATGAAATTGAACACATTCATTTTCATGCATTGAAGGAAATTGTTACCATTTTGAGCTCGCCGAGGCATTGATTTTTAATAGTGACACGTAAGCAATTTAAGATCTCGTGTAGGTATCGTTGAACCCTTGAAATTAAACGAATACTTTTATACAGGGTGTTTCACTTTTTGTAGCTTGATTTCATTAGTTTCATATTTTAATACCAATATGATATCAATAAAATTTTAAAATATTGAGAAATGCCCAAGTTGTGAGGCCAAAACTGAAAAAAATTCCTCAACAGTCTCAAAAATTTTTTCTGGACAGATTTGTATATTTTATTTTCAGATTGACAATAAATTGATGTTCCATTCTGAGCCAAAAGCGAAATTTTTCCTCTCTAATAGGTACTTATAATAGCACCACTTGCATTCGATTCAGCTTAACTCTCATACCTAGCACCAGACAATAATAATACAACAGACATAATAATACCGAAAATTCTACATCGACATCAGTGAACGTCAATGAACAACGTTAAAGTATAAGAAAGAAAGTGAGTTAAGTTGTTCTTTGTTCTTAACCGTTTCCCTTTTTTCCCCTGAAAAAGTCCTTTACACGATTTCGCTTTCTAAATTGAAGACATTCGTGCGAGATTCTCAAAGGAAGTTCTTTCTCTGTTTTTGCTTTCGTTTTAAACTTATCTTCTGAGTAATAATTATACCTTTTACTCGAGGAATTTACCATTACATGTAAGTGAAGTTCTAATGCTCTAATGCAATTTTATAGAATATCTCGTCCGAAAAGAATATTTAATATAGTAATATAATGCCCGGTTGGAGGAACGTAGAATGTAATTAAAAGTATGTCAAAATCACCGATTTAAAAATGCTCTTCTGTATTACCAAAGTATATCGCTGTAAATGACATAAATTTTCCTGCCTTTATCAGGAGTTAATTTAATTACCAATGAAAAATAAAAGATCGTTTAAATTGTAGTCCAGTCAAAAAGTATACTTTTATATTACGTTAATTGGAAGTTTAACTTTAATTAAAATTTAAAACGTTGAAAGTTTTTAAAGTTTAAAGTTTGAAACGTCTATTAATTACTATTATCGTTAAACGCGAATAACATGTGTCCTAAATTTAAAAGGATTTTTGATAATCAATTCATTTGGGAATTTTGATCATTAATCTGTAGTATGTCTGAATTTTTAATTAAATTTATTATATTCTAAGTAGTCCCTGTCTGCAGGTAATGTGTAACCATGACAGCAGGTGACAGTCAGTAAATAAGTTAGACAAAATTGATTGTGAATATTAGAAGTTACTCAAGAAGATTTTATTAAATAACGTTAAATTATTAGTTGGTTTTAATTAAAGCTATCCTGACAAACACAACAAATTTCAGAAGCGGGATATGAAGTCCATGTGCATCGAATTATCTCCGTTAACTAGTCATGTGTTATGAAATTATGAAATTAAGAAAATTATGTACTTATTAGTGGATGCAGCGCATGAATCGGTGTTGGTGTTATTAGTTATTAGTTATTACAATCCTCCCTCAAGAAAGTATCGTCGAGTGACTCCAGTAGTTGACTTTGTCCCCCGAACGATTGATAGAATACCTAACCGATGTAAGTGGTAGTTATAACGTGGAATTCGGACTATTTTTATAATAAATTAGAAATTGACAACAGAAATGACAACACATCAGTCGAATGATCCAGCTATTGTTATGCAGCTAGGAAGAGTTGGTACCCTAGCGTATGACGTAAAAAACGCTCCATATCAAGTTGCTAAAAACTTTATGCTAGATTTGAAGCAACTGTGGTAAGAGAAGGTGCAAGCACAAGTGACCAAAGAAGTTATGTACTTATTAGGAAAAGTTATGGAAAATTATTTATGAAGAAGACAATATTATTATGAATTATGAAGTTATGTATCTATTAGGAAAAGTTATGGAAAATTATCTATGAAGAAGACAATATTATTATGAATTATGAAGTTATGTATCTATTAGGAAAAATTATGGAAAATTATTATGTGGTTAATTATGAAATTATGTACCTATTAGGACGAATTATGCAAAATTAAGAATTTAATTAATATCGGCATGTCTGAGGTCAGACAGTAAGGTCAGAATGGCCGAGTTGTAGTATGTCTGAATTTTTAATTAAATTTATTATATTCTAAGTAGTCCCTGTCTGCAGGTAATGTGTAACCATGACAGCAGGTGACAGTCAGTAAATAAGTTAGACAAAATTGATTGTGAATATTAGAAGTTACTCAAGAAGATTTTATTAAATAACGTTAAATTATTAGTTGGTTTTAATTAAAGCTATCCTGACAAACACTACAAATTATCATTTAATTCAATTATTGTTTTAAATGCAAATAACACATGCTTTGTTACTTTTTTCAACTGATTCGTCTATCTACAGTTGCTATTTGAACTCATGCACCAGGCACATGGGCGTGCTTTTAATTAACGATTTATAACGATGAGTTAACGCTGGGGTAATTTGTTTGTAACTGTAAACGAATAAACCATGGTTTGTTTCATCTTTGCGGTGACGGTTCACTTGCCTTCATTAATGTGTCTGTAGCCAATTTTTTTTCTTTCTTTCTCAAGTGAACGTCTCTGTGCCAAGTCGTGATAGCAGGACTGTACCAAGGCATATCATTTTTACCACTGTTTATTTATATATTTTTATGTGTGTGTTTGGGGTACAGAGCTAATGATAAAGTTATCTGAACTGTAAACGATTTTTTTTTCATAATCTTATGTCATGTAATGTCATAATCTTTGAACGACGAAATATGTTCGTAAACCCGAGCGTTTTTTTCAAACTTATAAACGTATTTGTTGATTTTTTAAATAATTTTTTATAATTGCTATACAATGCTAAAACATTTTGAAAAAATTCATATTGTAGAGAAACTTACTTAACAGCTACATCTTCTGATCAGTCCAGTTTTCACCCCCGATTAACCGTTTGGCTGTTAAATCGTAAAAACCCTTTCCACCCCCTGAAGTGTTATTTCCGAGAATAATCTTTTGAATGATAAGAAATTTCAAAAAAAGTTTCAAACAAAAGTTGCTGGACTCTTTAACAATTTTTGCGATAGTACTTTTTTATGTGCAATCGATATTTGCCGAAATACATAATTTCATCCCTTAAATTCAAGATTGCAGCCACTATTTACCGAATCTGAGGGGCGAAACTTGTCTGGAGTGTTAGCTGTAGTGGCGCTCCCTATCTATCATAAAAATTTCTTTAAACTTCTTGTTAACTCCTGTCGAAGAGCCAAAAATGTTAACGACGCGATTCGATCCTGAAAGGGGCTAAATTAATGCGGCTCGATGCTGCGATGGTAATGAAGAAGCGCCACGTGATAACAAGGATCAAAATTTAGGGGAGGATTGAAGGACCAGGCTATTATTGCCAATGATTGACAGGAACACAACTTTCAATTAATAATTATCAAAATTACTGACCTTGTGTCTTGTCCGACTAGAAGGGGCACTTGTTTCAGTTTGCGAGATGTTAACTATTATTATTGTTTCACTTTGCTCCACTATGTACGTACCTACGATTGTTCCACTAATTATTATTAACGATAACGAATGCTCGCTCGCTCCGCGGCTCCTTTTCGGGTAAAAAGGACTACGCGTCCAAAACCAACGTCGATGATGGTACGAACGGCACTCTGTCGAGCTCTACTCTCTCTCGATGTTAAACTTCGACTCTTTGTGTGGTCTGTCCGGTCAGTCTATTCTGTGGGTCAGGTGTCCTTTTCCTTCTTCCCGATGTGTAAATGGAGAGGAAGGGGTAGGAAACGGTAGTATCTTAGAGAATACGAAACAAATTATTCGCCAAGGACGAAACACTTCTAATTAACGCAATTTCAGTCATTTTTTGTGACTATTTGACTGGACTAAAAATATTAACCAAATTTTCAATATTTGAGATCGGAACTAATTATTGTTTCCGGGATTCATTACATTTTCAAAAAGAAGACTTTTTTGTCTTTTTTTTGTCTTTTATTTATTTTTTATTTCATTTCAAATTGAAAGTTGAAAGTCAAAAATACAAAAAGTTCTTAATACATTTTTGTGGAATTACGTGTTTATCTCAACATGAAAACCCCTAATGGAAAATTCGTTATTATTATCAGTCAAGGTTTTATAATGGAATGGAATGTCTTGCATTTTATTGAATAAAGGACGGATATAAACATACGTCACTACTTGCGTGACTAGATCCACAATGCGTGTCTAGCTTACTGTTCCTTATCAGGTTTTCACCAATAAGTTTGCATTATTTCACCAAGCAAAGGAAAATCGACCGCGTCCCCAACTAATACACATAACAACGTCATTTCTGCTGACCTACAATATAATTACGTTACTCTCGGAATCATTAAACAAGTTCTTTATTTTTAAGTATCGTTTTTAGAAAGAAACAAATTTTATCTTTTATAACATAAGGAGATATCTCCTCAACGTTACCAAGTTGATATTTATTCAACTTTGGATGTAGATTTTACTTTATTCATTTATTCGAATGTTCCATAGCAAACCAGCTGAACCCAAATATCACACAACGTAGGGTCTTAATATCATTGTATACAATATTCGATGTATCGTTAAAAGGCCAATAATTAAACAAAATTCGTATTAACTGATTTTTTAATTAGGATTGTTGAAATGCATAGTCGTTACAAGACAAATTAAAAATTAATTAAAACCGCTACTTTCGGGCTCGATAAAAAAGGGCGATCGATATTGTCTGGAAGATGTCACCGAGATCTTATCTTAACAATCTTACAGGTGTTGGTTATGATTTCGTAAAACAAAAAAAATATATTTTAAATTGTTGCGTGTAGACTTCCACGGCCGATTTCCAAATAGTAATTGCTTCTAGGTTTTTGTGCCATGGACTTTATGGACTGCCAAAGATACACAAACCTAACGTGCCTCTTCGTCCCATTATTAATGCCATTAGTTCCTCGACATATTCTCTGAGCAAATATCTAACCACCCTCCTGCAGCCACACGTCGGATCTACAGAATCCCACAATAGAGTTGAGCTAGAGACATCAATTTTCTTCCGCTGGAGTTTATAGAAGACCTCGCTCCTGTGGTGTTGTGTATATTATTATTATTACTTCTAGGGTAGGCTCAAAGCCCTTGTGCTTGCGCTTATTGTACCCCATTTGGATGATTAGCTCATCAGTCCCGTCACCGAAAGTATTTCAAAACGAGTCCAATGGGTGCTTGTTCTATTTCTTTCGGTTCTGCCATTTCGTTCCCAAATACTAGAAGTCTAGTTCCCTCTAGTGCTGCATGGGCATTCACACATTAGGTAGTATGGGGTTTCCTGGTTTCCTCCCCCTCCCCGCATCTCCTGCAATCTGGGTTATTTTTCACTCCTATTATTGAGAGGTGTTTCATTAGTGGGCAGTGTCTTGTTAGCAGTCCAATTGCGCATCTAAGCTGGTATTTACTTAGTTTTTTTCAGTTACATCTTCTCTGCTCCCTCTTCCCTTTACCCACCTAGTCGCTTCAAAAGTACCCCAGTTAGGTTTAGGTAAGGTCTGCCTTCAAGTTGCTCTATTTTCTCCCATGAGGAAAATTAGTTGTTGGCCTTTTGTGTCAGGTTTTCTGTCCACTAGGATCCACGTTTCATTAGTGGACAGTGTCCTATCAGAAGTCCAATTGCCCATCTCAGCTGGTGTTTACTCAACTTTTTCAGTTACATTTTCTCTGCTCCCTCTTCCGTTTACCCACCTAGTCGCTTGAACGGTGCTGTGTATAACATAACTACCATAAACGCAGCGTCAACACCCGCGTGACCGAAAGCAAGAGAAACTGTCGCCTGGGCCAGACAGGCCGTGCTTCAGGATCATCACAACCATATTATGCTTTGAAAAGATGAAAATCTCGTCCACTACTTCACACTATTACATCCGTTTACATGGTGACGTAATTGAAATTTATGAACGTCCAGGCAGGAGGAAGGAACGAAACTGCGGAGGATTAAGTATCCGGCGTTAAGTCAAATTCAAACGAGTCATCGTCTGACTCAGGAGCCTATGACATCATCGAAGAGGCTGGCGGTTTCTGTGGTGGACATGTCTAGTGGAGGGGGTATAGCCATACCATATAAATAGGAGCGTTCCTCCACCCATCCAGTCAATGATCAGTGAGCAGGAAAAGTGGAAGCATCGCTTATCGTTTGCGCAGCTTATCATAGACGAAATAGACGAAGCGTTCGGAGCAAATCTACAAATCAAAAGCCTGATACATCAATTAAATTATTGCTTATATTTTTGGGTTCATTTATTTGATTAGTCTATGTAATAATATGAAGACAGACTGACTAAAAACCATTATATATCTATATCACTCTTAGTTTGACATTGTCTGGAAATCCAGACATTTTCAGTCGATGTCCCCAAGCTCTCAATTGCAAGATTTTCCAGCAGAGACAATTGCTAAAGCCTTTTAAGTATATGGCGTTGGATTTCACGGTTTGGTGCTGCTGTTTCCCCGTCGGTCTCGTATATACAACTCAATTCCAGTCTTATTTTCTCTAAACGTCTTTTAGAACATCGTTGAGGTCACATCTTATCAGAAAAAACTGCCAGTCATTCCGCAGGAAACGGTGGATATAACACGTAAAATATTACACACGTAATACCGTTTTTTTTTCTTATAAAATGAAAAAAAATGTTATATGCACTCATGACTAGAAGGGTGTTCTATAATATAATGTGAGACACGACGAGTTATTACACTAATAATAATAATAATAATAATACAAATACGGTGTAGACACAGCCCTAGAGTCAATAGTGAGAGTGGGATCCTCGAGTTTACATACATGCACCTTCATACATACCTGCATATACTATATACATAATTTACATACACCTACATACTTGTTTACATATCTACATGTTCTATAATACGATTTTCTCGAGATAGCTGGCTGTGATTTATTTTCGCTTGTTCTCGGAACTGTATAATAAAAGCGCGCTAGTACTCGTAAGTATTATAGTGCAATAAAACGGATCATTGAAATTGTAAACGTAAAACAGGCAAACATGGAGTTTAATAAAATTCCCACAAACCGTTAGATTCGGGTATAAACCCCAATAATGCCTGTTTGTAGACGTTCTGGGCTTTATTAATAACCCATAACAAGTCTTTGAAAGTGGGATTAATTTCTCATAACGGAAAGCTCGAGGAAACTGTATTCAATGAAAGACACGGCCGTATATGAAAAGGAATCTTTCAGCGAAACTTCGTTAGAGAGAACAAAAAGTGGAAATTATTGTGAAAGCACCAAATTATAGTTGCCGAGCAGTATCGTCGCTGAAAGACAAGACTGAAAGCGAAGAAACTGAAACGAATTTTTCGAGAATGGAAACCTTATAAAAGAGAAGAGATACTTATTGTTTTATATCTCATCTTTTTGTCGAAGTAAAATATCAGCAACATTCGGGTATAGTTTTACACTTTCTAGGGTCATAATGACTGAATACACTGCCCACGTTAGCAAAAAAGCTTACTTATTTATGATTTTTTTCAGATACCTAACAATTTGTTCTCAGACCGTTGCGCTGCCTCTTAGTGAACTATTGAGAATCGGTCTCTTAGGTGACATAAATCACTGGAAAATAGATATCTACCTAGAACGGGATAACAAGAATGGGCAGAAGAACAAGCAAGTTGTACCAGCGCACGAGCCGCCCGCGCAATCCAGGCGGTATAACTATAAGTTCGCTCAAAGTAAATGCTAACGACAAACTACAAAGTACAAACGACAGTGTAGTCCCCTGGCTTCAGACAGAAAGGCAGGTTCAGGCATGCTCTCCAGAAGACGCTCTTCATCCGGATCACAGAAAGAGATGCGTGATAATTCACTCCTCGTCCCCAGCCCAGCCCCTCAAAAATCGGGTCTCGTTATCCTTTATAGTGTGTGCATTAGAACAATAGTTCTAAAGAAAGAAGATCGGTGCTGCAGAGTGAAGTAAAGGGACCGAAGACGGTGAAGGTATAGTAAACACGACTACTTGCACCTAGTTTTCCGTCGTTACGCAACCACCACCTGGCGGAGTTTCTTCCCGAGGCAGTAATCGCGTGGAGGAAAGAGACCTGGTAGCCCCCTCATTATGATTACTTTGTATTAATTGATGGAGCTTGCTTGTTTGGTATTTTCAATGTTAAATCGTCGTTTACTCTCTTATCTATTACTATTAACTGCTATAATGCTTTCGTGGGAATTTTACAAGGAATCTAAAGCACCTTTATCTTAACTCATCACTCGTTTTGCTTGTAGAAAATATTGCATGAGCATAGATAATAACCGTACAGATAACAGCCGTTACACGGAATTGAAAAGGATATTTTTAAGGGTGCATGGTGCACTTAGGGTAAACAGCTACTGGTCCTGCTACTACTTTTTTTTAACAAATGAAATGCAATTTGAATCCCTTTAGAAAATTGGCCCTTCTCAGAACTTATTAAGTTGAACAGCACAGTTGTGAAGTTCACACACGCTAGTGAGCAAAATTGCCCGATTTTCCAACTTACACCCCTTAAAGTCGAATAGGAAGAAACGCCACGATTCTATAGCCGGAATTGCCAGACTTAAATCCCCTTGAATTCCATTTATGGGCTGATAGAAAAGTTCAGTACATAAAAGTCAAGTGGCAACCGTTAAGGACTAATAGAATGGTTCTGTTTGCAGCCGACAAATCCGGGAACTGGCGTACATCCCTGTTTAAATATAATTCGGTGGCCGTTCAAAAGGATAAACCGGAAACAAAACTACTTATTTCTTACATAGGCTGTTCCATATGTCACTGATAAATTATTCAGTATGTTGTCATAAAAATTATATAAAAAATCTCTTCTACATTGACCGAGATATGTGAAGAGGTAAAGTTTAGAGCTCAATTTGTCAAAAATTGACAATTTTGAACAATTTATGCCCTTTTGATTCCAATAACAATAACATTTTTATCAAACGCAGGGTTAGTCCAGCGCGCATCTCACGTTCTAATCATCCTGCAGCGATCGTTCCGGGGTCGTTGGACTCACCAGGATTAACTCTTCACTTAAGTTTATATATCAAGTAAAACTTATTTGCCAAAAGTTTTTGTGCACGGTTTCTCCGTGCATAGTTTTCCAGTGCATCTGAAACCCTTCATCGACAATATACTATTTAAAAGACTCAATTTCTTGAACAAAAAAAAAAAGAAAACAACTTGAAGCTGTACTTTTTATTACCATTCACAACTCGCGCGTCGCACTTTGGTGCGTTCGCGGTTCGCGGTGCATTTCTCGCTTTTGCAAGCAATTTAACGCAGATTAATTAAAATCAACGACATATCCGTAAGTATACAGGGTGTCCCAGCTTATTCGAAGCGGTCTCTGTAGGTCAAACGATGGACTTTTTCAAAAAACTTTTTGAAAATTCAAGTACAGAATCACAATGGCCATAATTTAAAATTATTTTAGAGTCTACAGAGTGTCCCATATGACAGTGGCATATCAAAGTTGTGTTTTTTAAATGGAATGCTCCTATGTTATTGCATTTTTAGATTGTCTGAGACAAGAAAATCAGATTAGCTTTTACAGTTGGTGTTTAAATTCAGAAGTTTTTGAGTTATAAACAAGTGAAAATCGTCATTTTTCAAGTTCAAGGCCCTGTACAACGAAAACGGCTGAAGATAGAGAAAAACGGCTTACATGTCCCTATTTTAACTTTCCATGTACTATCCTATGATGTAGATGAAATGTTTATACAGGGTGATAAAAATTTTGAAAAATTCTGAGATTTCTCCACGCGTCGCCAAATAAAAAAATCAAAGAAAGTACAAATGTTTCTATACCATAGGATATAGTACATAAAAAGTTAAAATAGGGACATGTAAGCCTTTTTTCTCTATCTTGAGCCGTTTTCGTTGTACGGGGCTTGTACTTGAACTTCAAAAATGACGATTTTCACTTGTTTATAACTCAAAAACTTCTTAATTTAAACGCCAACTGTAAAAGCCAATCTTATTTTCTCTTCTCAGAGAATCTAAAAATGCAATAACATAGGAGCATTCTATTTAAAAAAACATAACTTTGATATGCCACTGTCATATATGGGACACTCTGTATACTCCAAAATAATTTCAAATTATGGCCATTGTGATTCTGTACTTGAATTTTCAAAAAGTTTTTTGAAAAAGTCCATCGTTTGGCCTACAGAGACCGCTTCGAATAAGCTGGGACACCCTGTATACTAAGAATAATTGAATTATTGAACTATATTTAATTTATTGAACTATTCAATTACAGAAAATTCTAAGAATGAAAAAAAAATTAAATTGGAAGAAAAAATCGACTTCTTGTGCTTATTTCTTGTAGATATTACTTTCTTTCTGGCGTCCTTCTTCTCAATACATACATTGCGTTAGGTCGTTTGCCGAAAACTGGGAACTCAGACGTGAGTACCCATCATCGGACTGAACGCTCGACCAACCAGCGCGGAAGAGCCAAGCACACACACACACACCCCCACCCACACACACGCTGAGACACTCGAGAGAACCTGAGCTTACTTCCAAACCAGCGGAATCCCTGGTTTCGGCACCACTGAGGCACTGCTAACCTGGGCCTAAATAGGAGGTGATCAAACTACTCTAACACTCCTGAGGAATCCTTCATCGTTCGAACGTAATCGTTCTTGTAGCATATATTTAATGAATATATCGTTGATCTTAATGGATTTGCGTTTTATTAGTTACAAAAGCGAGAAATGAGGCGCGAACCGCGAACGAGTCAAAAGGGTTCAATTCTAATTTTTGATGTCGCGAAATCTGAATATGAATAACTTTATAACGTCACAGCAGGCTTCATCCCTTGAGATATAATATGAAACTAAAGAAAAGAATGATAAATTAATTATAAACTGGAGAAAGAAGAATAATTAGCAAAAGAAAACGTCGACAGCAATTATTTTTGTTAACAAAAGACCTGAATTTATCAGGATTGTAACTGATGAGGTCTTCTGTCTGGGCAATTTAGTCGTGTCTTGAAGCCCTTGTCCTGTATTATTACTTGAGGAATCCCATAATGTGGATAAAGAAATCTTAGAACAGTATCTTAGCCACTGTAACGTTTATAATCGTGTCATGAGCCGCTTCCCCTTATTCCAAATCGGCTTTAATTGCATGAGAGCAATCGATGGCGGATATCTACAAGAAGACTGTGTACTCGTAATTCTTTGTAATGTAAATTGCAATTTATAACGGCTGGACGTTACTGCTTCTGTATGAGTTAAAGAGTTTCTTCCAAGTTGTATTAAGAATAAATTGTATCTACGTGATTAATGTTTTTTTTTAGTTTCACCAATGTACTCCTGGCGGCGCTGCTGCAGTTGTCCTAAATCAACACGATGCA
This sequence comes from Malachius bipustulatus, assembly GCA_910589415.1. NCBI lineage: Eukaryota > Metazoa > Arthropoda > Insecta > Coleoptera > Melyridae > Malachius > Malachius bipustulatus. The sequence goes on from OU342630.1 coordinate 60,266,259, forward strand.
CTAGAATTGCGAGATCATCTTAATTTTCGAAATTTCTCACCTTCAGTATTAATTTTACACCATACAAAGGAAATAGAAACCTTTACGCTTTCTGTATAGGCAATGAATTACTTTGTCCTATTTGGATAGAATCCAGAACAATTTCTTGATATCTGCTGCCGCAGTAAAAAAACATTCACCAATTTCTTATCTTTTGGATTAGGTACAATATTTTCGATAAGACTGAGAGGATACATGTTAGGTCTCTTTCAGGTTCATTCATTTTTCACACAAAAAATTGTTGTTTTAATAAAATCCCCTCTCCAAATAACGGGCTAGCTCGAGTATTTTCGTACCACTTGCTATGATCATAATCAATCAGAAAAACAGATTTGTCTCCCTAGGGAGGGAAATAGTCACTTTTGATCATATTTCTTGTGCTCTCAAATGGTAGTAGTAGCCCATGGGAATTTTCATTTACTGGGTAATTAAGTGACTACGACCATTGAAAGGAGGGTGGTAGGGGAAGGGAGGAGTGAGAGGACGGGGGCGCTATAATACATTTTGTTGCCTATAGTATAGGGGGAAAAGTCATAACCCTCTCCTGATTACACGCTTTGTTTATTGATACTTAACACCCTGTATATATTCATAACAGAGTATAATAAGTATAACACTCTTATCTAGAGTAGGTCCTACCACAATTTATTCCATAGGGCATATATTCTAGAGCATATAGGGCATAGATTCTGATCGTCAGTGTGAACCGGCGCATGCACAGAGTAAACTTTCCCATCGAATGGATTCGTATCGGGGAGATTGAACTGGAGGAAAAGAGACTGAGAAGAGATAACGGACCGAAACGGAGCCAACTGGGCCAAGTTCAGGACAAGGCCAAGCTGACTGGCCTGGCTTTTTTTATTTATTGCCTTGTTTACGCTTTTCTTGGCCGGGACGATGTTTAAACTTAGTTCTGCAACTCCCGATTATGGAATGAAGAACTAGCTGAAATAGTTTATGGCTGTCAGTTATGATAGATATGTTTGCTGACTTTGAACAAAAAGGGTACGCTGTCAAGAAAGGCAGCGATGTAGCACTTTTCGTTTCAAGGCAAATTCTCACTACAAAACAATAGAATATCGATTATGGGCTAATTTATGCAGAGGGCGTTAATAACAACGTACATAGAAACAGATAATATAACTTGAACTATGGGAATTTGGTAAATACGTTAAATAAATATTGATTACACAGTAACTAGATCTTAAATATTGTTAATTACTTGATCCATGGTTTAAGAAGAATGTGAAGATACATGGAGTTATACAAGGAGTTATACAGGGTTTTGTATCTTACTAGATAGAAGGAAAAACTAAAATTCCATTTTTTCTTATTTTATAATCAAGTAAGTAACTCTTCCTGTGTAGCTAGAAGTAAGGAACTTGGAATTTGTTCCATACTTTTTACAATAACAAAAAATCACCCATTTTTCATTCAACAATTACTCAACAAAAAATATCAGTAATAAAGATGAAGACCACCCATGGAAAATAATAAGAGTCTACACGAAAAAAATTAATTAAGTTTAAATTTCTCATTCATCATATTCACCATGGAGAAAATGGAATCGACCGACAAAAAATATCCCTATTGCGCCCTGGAAATTCTCACGGCGACTCTCGAAAAATGGAGACAAGAAATATAATAATTATTATTTTGCACCCACTACAAACTATAAGTGTCCGAGCACGAAGGAGACAAACGAGTTACAAGGCTTCCACCGAGAATTCTATCTCTAACATGATGTGATTTGGGACAAAGTTCTCTTCGGAGATATTTTCTGGAGAGTCTATTAGACGCTAGACCATTTGTGATCGGAACAAAAAATGAAACTTTTCAGAAGTAACGTTATTACACGTAATTCTGGAACCCGAGTGAAGGGGTTTTTTAACAATGTCGATGTAATTCAATAGAGATTTTTAGAATAAATCAATTATCGCATTGAAGGTTTTATCTGTTCTTCTAAAGAATGAAGACTCTTTTATCCTTCAAATAATAACCTTTTAGCTAAACATTATTACATTATAGGTAATGATGAATATTTTAAAGACCATTCAATTTTGACAAGGGTACTATGAATTTTCCGCTATTATATTAGTCATGAGAAAAATTTCAAATTATCAAAAGCAAACTTTGTCTTATTCCAAGTTCAGTTTTTTCAGCATATTCCAGCAACAACTGAAGTTAGTCTAAATCTTGAGGTGTGAAAGTGCCACGAGTTTTTCAGGATATTTCAGCAACGATCAGTTTTCAGTATATTTCAGCAACGATCAGATTTCAGCAACGACTGAAGTTAGCCTAAGTTTTGTGGCCTGAAAGGGCAGTTTTTCAGGATACTTCAGCAAAGATCAGTTTTTCAGGATATTTCAGCAACGACTAAAGTTATCCTAAATTTTGAGCTGTGAAATTGCCAAAAGTTTTTCAGGATACTTCAGCAACGATCAGTTTTTCTGTATATTTCAGCCAAAACTAGAAATTGCCAAAGTTTTGGGGTCTGAAATTGCAGTTTTCAAGGATATTTGAGCAAAGATCAGTTTTTCACAGATGAAGCAACGACTGAAGTTAGCCTAAATTTTAAGGTGTGAAAATGATCAGTTTTTCAGAATATTTCAGCAACAATCTATTTTTCTGGATATTTCAGCCACAACTGAAAATAGCCTAAGTTTCGAGGTCTGAAAGAGTAGTTTTTCAGGATATTTGAGCAAAGATCAGTTTTTCAGGATATTTCAGCAGCGATCTATTTTTCTGGATATTTCAGCCACAACTGAAAATAGCCTAAGTTTCGAGGTCTGATAGTGCAGTTTTTCAGGATATTTGAGCAATGACTATTTTTACACAGGATATTTCAGCGACGACCGAACTTAGCCTGAATTTTCAACTGTGATATTGCCACCAGTTTTTTCAGATACTTCAGCAACGATCAGTTTTTCTGAATATTTTAGCCAAAACTGAAAATAGCCTAAGTTTTGGGGTCTGAAAGAGCAGTTTTTCAGGATATATAAGCAAAGATCAGTTTTTCATTATATTTCAGCAACGATCTATTTTTCTGGATATTTCAGCTACAACTGGAAATAGCCTAAGTTGCGAGGTCTGATAGTGCAGTTTTTCAGGATATTTGAGCAAAGATCAGTTTTTCAGGATATTTCAGCAACGATCTATTTTTCTGGATATTTCAGCCACAACTGAAAATACCCTAAGTCTTGAGGTCTGAAAGTGCAGTTTTTCAGGATATTTGAGCAAAGATCAGTTTTTCAGGATATTTCAGCAACGATCTATTTTTCTGGATATTTCAGCCACAACTGGAAATAGCCTAAGTTGCGAGGTCTGAAAGTGCAGTTTTTCAGGATATTTGAGCAAAGATCAGTTTTTCAGGATATTTCAGCAACGATCTATTTTTCTGGATATTTCAGCCACAACTGAAAATAGCCTAAGTTGCGAGGTCTGATAGTGCAGTTTTTCAGGATATTTGAGCAATGACTATTTTTACACAGGATATTTCAGCGACGACCGAACTTAGCCTGAATTTTCAACTGTGATATTGCCACCAGTTTTTTCAGATACTTCAGCAACGATCAGTTTTTCTGAATATTTTAGCCAAAACTGAAAATAGCCTAAGTTTTGGGGTCTGAAAGAGCAGTTTTTCAGGATATTTAAGCAAAGATCAGTTTTTCAGGATATTTCAGCAACGATTTTTTTTTTCTGGATATTTCAGCCACAACTGGAAATAGCCTAAGTTGCGAGGTCTGATAGTGCAGTTTTTCAGGATATTTGAGCAAAGATCAGTTTTTCAGGATATTTCAGCAACGATCTATTTTTCTGGATATTTCAGCCACAACTGTAAATACCCTAAGTCTTGAGGTCTGAAAGTGCAGTTTTTCAGGATATTTGAGCAAAGATCAGTTTTTCAGGATATTTCAGCAACGATCTATTTTTCTGGATATTTCAGCCACAACTGGAAATAGCCTAAGTTGCGAGGTCTGATAGTGCAGTTTTTCAGGATATTTGAGCAAAGATCAGTTTTTCAGGATATTTCAGCAACGATCTATTTTTCTGGATATTTCAGCCACAACTGAAAATACCCTAAGTCTTGAGGTCTGAAAGTGCAGTTTTTCAGGATATTTGAGCAAAGATCAGTTTTTCAGGATATTTCAGCAACGATCTATTTTTCTGGATATTTCAGCCACAACTGAAAATACCCTAAGTCTTGAGGTCTGAAAGTGCAGTTTTTCAGGATATTTGAGCAAAGATCAGTTTTTCAGGATATTTCAGCAACGATCTATTTTTCTGGATATTTCAGCCACAACTGGAAATAGCCTAAGTTGCGAGGTCTGATAGTGCAGTTTTTCAGGATATTTGAGCAATGACTATTTTTACACAGGATATTTCAGCGACGACCGAACTTAGCCTGAATTTTCAACTGTGATATTGCCACCAGTTTTTTCAGATACTTCAGCAACGATCAGTTTTTCTGAATATTTTAGCCAAAACTGAAAATAGCCTAAGTTTTGGGGTCTGAAAGAGCAGTTTTTCAGGATATTTAAGCAAAGATCAGTTTTTCAGGATATTTCAGCAACGATTTTTTTTTTCTGGATATTTCAGCCACAACTGGAAATAGCCTAAGTTGCGAGGTCTGATAGTGCAGTTTTTCAGGATATTTGAGCAAAGATCAGTTTTTCAGGATATTTCAGCAACGATCTATTTTTCTGGATATTTCAGCCACAACTGTAAATACCCTAAGTCTTGAGGTCTGAAAGTGCAGTTTTTCAGGATATTTGAGCAAAGATCAGTTTTTCAGGATATTTCAGCAACGATCTATTTTTCTGGATATTTCAGCCACAACTGGAAATAGCCTAAGTTGCGAGGTCTGATAGTGCAGTTTTTCAGGATATTTGAGCAAAGATCAGTTTTTCAGGATATTTCAGCAACGATCTATTTTTCTGGATATTTCAGCCACAACTGAAAATACCCTAAGTCTTGAGGTCTGAAAGTGCAGTTTTTCAGGATATTTGAGCAAAGATCAGTTTTTCAGGATATTTCAGCAACGATCTATTTTTCTGGATATTTCAGCCACAACTGAAAATACCCTAAGTCTTGAGGTCTGAAAGTGCAGTTTTTCAGGATATTTGAGCAAAGATCAGTTTTTCAGGATATTTCAGCAACGATCTATTTTTCTGGATATTTCAGCCACAACTGGAAATAGCCTAAGTTGCGAGGTCTGATAGTGCAGTTTTTCAGGATATTTGAGCAATGACAATTTTTACACAGGATATTTCAGCGACGACCGAACTTAGCCTGAATTTTCAACTGTGATATTGCCACCAGTTTTTTCAGATACTTCAGCAACGATCAGTTTTTCTGAATATTTTAGCCAAAACTGAAAATAGCCTAAGTTTCGAGGTCTGAAAGAGTAGTTTTTAAGGATATTTGAGCAAAGATCAGTTTTCAGGATATTTCAGCAACGATCTATTTTTCTGGATATTTCAGCCACAACTGGAAATAGCCTAAGTTGCGAGGTCTGATAGTGCAGTTTTTCAGGATATTTGAGCAATGACTATTTTTACACAGGATATTTCAGCGACGACCGAACTTAGCCTGAATTTTCAACTGTGATATTGCCACCAGTTTTTTCAGATACTTCAGCAACGATCAGATTTTCTAAATATTTTAGCCAAAACTGAAAATAGCCTAAGTTTTGGGGTCTGAAAGAGCAGTTTTTCAGGATATTTAAGCAAAGATCAGTTTTTCAGGATATTTCAGCAACGATCTATTTTTCTGGATATTTCAGCCACAACTGAAAATAGCCTAAGTTTCGAGGTCTGAAAGAGTAGTTTTTCAGGATATTTGAGCAAAGATCAGTTTTTCAGGATATTTCAGCAACGATCTATTTTTCTGGATATTTCAGCCACAACTGAAAATATCATATAGGTTGGCCATAGTATACTCAAATTCATCGAATAAAAATAAAAATCTAGGTCATATGAGTATAATTTATTGAAAAGTAGTTTGTCAACCGGTTTCGGGGGTTAGCCCATCATCAGGACAATTGTCAGTTATTAGCAATTCCAGAAAATTACAGGTGTTAACATTGTATATACATGTGATAGACGAAGATGAAGGTTCAATTGTAAGATTCAGTAACAATTGCCGTACAAAAATTCCAGTGAATTATGTTACTTACATGGATGTTAAAACTAATTTAAACCTTTTCGAAGTGAAAAGGGTTGAGATTGATTTACCTATTGAAGATAGGATTTGATATTATATATTATTATGACATTTTACTAGAGCAAGTTAAACTGGACCGAACCGTGAGGCGGGACGACCAGGAAAAATGATTTTTCAATTTGCCACCAGTTTATCAGGATATTTCAGCCAAAACTGAAAATAGCCTAAGTTTTGAGAAAGTGCAGTTTTTCAGGATATTCCAGCAACAATCGGGCTTTCAGGATATTTCAGCAGCGATTAAAGTAAGCCTAAATTTTGAAGTGTGAAAGTGCCATTAGTTTTTTAGGATATCTAAGCAACGATCACTCTTTCAGGATATTTCAGGAACGACTGTTAGCCTAAATTTTTTCCGAATAGCAATTAAAATCCAGGTTCTTAAAAGTCTAAAATAGTGCGACTTTTCTATTAAGAGGTAAAAATAAACGCTCTGCAATATCTGCATACAGCGGAAACTTAGCTTATTAGCATGAAAAATGTTCTCGAAGTTGTAATATTCTCTTGGCACCGGAACTACTTATTAATTTTTTTAAGAGACTCTTGAAATCAGGCCAACTTGGCAATGATTCTAGAACCTTTTAGGGACCGCTACTTGCTTCTAGTCAATAAATCAGAATAAATTGTTCTCTATAAATGTTCGATTTTTATAATACAAGGTTCTATGAAAAAATTAAGCAGCTTTTGTGAGATATCTTCGTATATATTTTCTCTTAAAATATTAGCCTTATACCTGGATAAACTTTCTCTAGAAACTACACCGGTGTGTTTTAAAGTCTCCCATAGGTCTAGAGTTATAAACTTTCAACATCTGATATACTCAAGCGAACAACTTTAAATAAAATTGTCAGGATCAGCTCGCAACAAATGAAATCCGCACGTGCCATGTCGCACGACTCCAGCCTCCACTATTCTTGGAGCTGGAGGGTCGTTTTACTCGTTTTTCAATTCCTACTTGTTAAAAGGTAAATTGAGAAATGATTGCCGTTTTATACACCATCCAAGTACAGCTGTGTATTGCTACAAAGAAAAAAGAAAAAATGTAGACAAATTTTTTTTATGCGATAGATTTTTTGTTTTGAAGGGAATCAACCAACTGCGCATGATAAAATCGAAACCTTAGATCAAAACTATTTAAAACACATCCCATTTATTCAAATGTCATTTGTCCTCCCTCCCAATAACTGGCTAACTAGGGTATTTTCGTTGCACTTGCTACGAACGGACAGAGTGGGGTTACAACAACACAACGTAGAAGCTCCACGGGGTTGACACTTGACGATCAATTTGTTTGAAACAGATTTGAAGCTAGAGATTCGGGGCGAGAGAAATTACAATCAGTTCAAATAATCTCAAAGACTTCAGGGCGTGATAACCTCAAATTCAAAGTTAGACTTCAGCAGGGAGGGAATTTCAGAATTCCCTCTTCCCTGTAGTCAGAATTATGGAAAGATACAGAATTTCAATTTAAAAAAAAGATTCAAAAGAAGATTTAAGATTTGAATCACTAGGCAAGTGATCTTTCCAGAGAGAACTATGAAAATGGATTTATTCCCAGCAATAAATCATTAAATTTAGCCGCTGTAAAATCAAACTCCGGACGTCCTGAAGCAGAATACCCCTGTAGATGGATAAACTCAGAGAACGTCTGTGGAATATTCAATGAAAGCTTGAAATCGCCCGACCTTTCACAGCGCTCTGTGTCACAATCACAACCCCCCATCAACTAAGGAAATATTAAAGGTAGATACGAGATTGTTATATTATGGAAATTTCCTTCCTTCTTTCTTATGTAGGAAAGTTCCTACTATATGTGGGTAGGTACCTATATCACGCGGAAAATATGGAAAATACTACATCTAGATTGAAGTCTCTTCGGAATTTGAATGAGCTTACATTTCGATAGTCCTATTTTATGACATAATACATATATCTATATACATACCGACAAATAATAAAGTTTATGTAAAAGTCTAAAGCCACGTCCTCATCCTCATCCAATCGAAGAACATAAACGCACACAAACAAACAGGAATAAGCGCTCTATAGTCTATTATAACGAGTAAAAACTCATGTGAGGACGCTATAACAAACAGGTACGAACACAAACCATAATCACGCGCAACGTTTCGTCAGTTGTGAGTATCAGTACTTCAAAAGATATAATTCGATCATATACAAGGTGAGCAGTTAAGGGTACGGAGCGGCCATATATCTCGGGAACTATTGGTTCTACAGCCCCAAAATGAAAATTTTCTAAACACAAATCAGGAGGATTTTCTGTGGGCACATGGAACTATTGTTAGTTTACCTATGCTTTGCGCAGAATTGATTAAAATTTTTCATTGCGAATATATCTAGGATAGTGGTGTGTGAGAAAAATAACGTAACAGTTATATTGGAACTATTCCGTTTGTGGAACAGTCTGTTCCGATTATCAAGTTTACATTTTAGCTGTTCCGGTTCCACTGCCCGTTACGTGTATTTCCAGTTCTCGTTTTAGTAAGTAGGCATTAGTAAGTGAGACTGGATTTTTAGTTTCAAAAGTAACCAGCTATGTCGCTTTAGTTGCTGTATTTCAGCATAAGAATCATTCCAAATCAATATTTCCAGGAATCGTGCAAAAAATCGAACCTCTATAATCTGGATTTTCTTGGTTGGTATCTCTCGTTAACGTTATTTCGGAATTGTTATGTGGAACCTATTCCTACCTCGGAACCGGAACAACCGGGACTACTAACCAGGACTACTAACCGGGAAAATATAACCATCTGGCACACCACTAATCTAGTTGTTGGTTGTTGTAACACCTCCCCCCCTAATTTATTTAATACCTCCCCCCTTTTCCAAAACCTTCTCCAATATGTCCTGTTATAAATGAAAATTTGCCAATTCCAGGAATTTTGCTAAGCTATTTTTTCACGAAAGTAGTTTCTAAGATTAGATTGAGACTATCCATGTAACCGCAATGGCTCTCGCAATGGCTTTAGAAACTGTAATTTGAAGCGACTATAGATCATCTTCTTTTTTGTTTGTTAAAATCTCCTCACTAATTATTATTCTCGTCATAAACCCTTTCAGTAAGAAACTTGTTTCGTAGCATCGCCGTTATTTGTCAGATGTCGACCAATTAAAATGGTAAAAAAATATTTCTTTGTGTCTTTAGATCGACGTCATAAAGTTATCTTGTATCTTGGTGAAAATTCACTTGAGTAAAACACAAGAGTAATGCCCGTATCAGTTTTAAATATTTTCACCGATTTTTGAATTATCTTTCTGAAATTTTTCATAGTCAGGTCATATCAGCGTAGTGGTTTACTGTGAAAATTCATTTAATTTCTTTTAAAAACGTGCCATAAAATGGATTTTTCAATTTAACAAAACAAAAAAAATGTAAAACAATTTGCCCCTTTTCCTAAGCCCGCCACTGGCTAACTCGAGGGCTAACATTACTTTAAAATGCTATTTTTTTCAACCACCATTCGAAAAAAGTTACAAGGGAGTTTTTAAAAACGAAAATTTGAAGTTTTAAAGAAACAATTAAATAAACAAATAGAGAAAAAAATTCACATATTTCCGCCATTTTTTTATTTGCTTCTTGAAATTCTGAAGGGTTAAAGGCTAGTTGTATAGTTGTATAGTAAAGTATAGTTGTCTACTGTAAAAATTTCAGTTCAATTCCTTCAAAAGTGTGCTATAAACGGTTATAGAAATTTAGACATTTTTAGCCTTTTCCTACTCATGCCACTGGCTTATTAATAGAAATAATGCAAATTTTATTGCATTAGGTTAAATTTCAAATACATTTCTTACAATCTCATGATCTGGGGGTCAGCATCGGTGGACATTTGATGAGTTTGTGAGTTCTCTTATCACACCCTCTCCTCGTTTTCACGAATAAAAGCTTTCACACATCTGGACGCGACACAGACTCTTCCCTGCCAGCTTTGAAGGAGTCAACATCGGTAGTAAAATCTCGCTCATTCAAGTCGGTGTCCATTACGACCCTTCATGAATATTACTCAACTCAAATTAAACTACTCAAACTAAAATTTCTCAACTCTTATCTCATTAACCGGTAATTAAAGTGATTAGCCCTCATCGGATGCAGCAATAGCAAGCAGTGATTTCAAGCGACTGGCACCTATCTCCAAAGTAATAGCACTATTTTATACTGCCTTGCTTTGGTCTCAGTCATTATTTTTAAACATCAAAACCATACAGATGTCGTCGTCAATACGCTAAATGTGAAAATCACCCCTAATTACCACCCCAATTAAAAATAATCGTTAGCACTTTACAATTCACTATGTTTATGTACTTTTTTGTAACATGCTCTAGAAGTTTTACCGGTTTAAAAGTGTTTTAGTGTTGAAAAAATTCGAGCTTGAAGTGAAAAGCGCATACATATTTGTATTTTGGCAAAAGGTTTCTTTTTATTCAAAATAACTTGAAAACTATTAACGATACTCAAAATTTTGTAAAGTACAAAATTGTATTCTGAAAATTCTCGTTTTTTTTTTCTTTCCGGTAGGATAACTTGTGTAATATTATGATTGAATTAATTATTATAAATGAATAATAATTTCCTGCAAACATCTACAAGGCACCTGTAGCAGTGCTCACGAATTTACCATTTACCAAAAGGGAAATTCTTGCAGGAGATTGAAAAGCAAATTGGTCGTTTCTCTTCCACGAAAAAAATAGATACTGTACTAATAATTATAAATTATGTTGTTGGGTGATGTGCTGACGTCAAGGAAACATTTGTATTTAATTTAAGTCTTTAGAAATCGAAAGTCTTGCGGATTCCGTCGTTTTATTTAATCGCGACCGGGAGGACGGATTACATATCAGAAGTGATTATTAATTTCCAGAAGCACTACTGTTTATTGGCGTATGTTGATTTAGATATCGCGATGTAACAATAGCAATATGGCCGCTAATTTGCGAGAGTCTTGTTAAAGACGTAATTCTCAAAAGAGATATAATCACTCCGTGTTTTCAGTCGCAAACTCCACTATTGTTAAGATAATTATCTATAAACAATTTAGTCTAAATTTGTAAATAAGGTGAAAGATAATAGGTAAGAAATTAAGGTAAGATACAGGTGAGGCTTGCCTCCGTTCGTAGACACGACCGCCCACCTTCACAGCTTAGCCTCCTCTCCTCTCCCGTTCTCCCTTTTCGGCCCTCTGACCGCGCACTCTGGATAGCTCCGCTACCCCTTATGTCATCTTTACTTTTTTCCATTGGCCACTTCTCGCGCGTCAACTTTCCTCTCTTTCTAGTTATACGTTTTTAGGTATGTGCGAAGCCCGCTACGGGATATCGCATTCGCAGACCTAAAGTCCGTGAATTTAAACAAGCTGTCGTTTTAGAAAAGGTTGTTAACATTTTTTGCTCGATAAAATAATCTTTATTTTGACGTTAAAATACGCCGCTAATGCGTTGCACACCCTGCAGGTAGGTACGTATATGTATAGAAGATCGATAGTGTAGTAGTATCTCTCCTCTTAGTTACTCACTAGGTATTTTCAACAACCCCTATAATGTTATTTTTAGTCCAAATGCTTTTAAATTTGCAATTAAATAATTATAAAAAATACGGTCATATTGGATCCGCCCTCGGATCCGCCATTTTCTTTTTATTATAATTATTATTTTTCTATCATTGCATTCTTGTTCAGAGACCTTGGAAACCTCCAATGTATGAATTTGAGTAAGATTGTGTCGAAATTTATTGATTTATTTAAAATGATTCCAAAAAAATTAACAATGTTTTCATTCATGTTTTCATTGTCTCTTTGTGCGGTTTGGAAAATCAGTAATTGCATTTGAAAAATCGCATACAGGGTGAACTTCTTAGTACGAACTCTCCCAGTCAATTTTTCTTAAGCTGGTCCTGGAATTTCCAAGTTTAAAGAGAACGCCAATCGAATGCTAGATAACAGTGTACAGTTGCACAAAAAAAAAAATAGAAAATTCTAATGATGCGCTTAGATATTATAGCCAAATGAATTTTTTTTTCAAAATTCACCAAATCACCCTGTAGACTGTATCCAAGATAAGAATGAACAGCGATGGGATCTTGGAAACCGTGGGAGACACAGGGTCGGTTAAGTGGGGAAAAAGTTGGGCGGGCAACCAGAAGGTCAATATAATGACAGCAAGAGATTTCAAAAATTAATTATGATTTTCGAATTATTTTGAAAAAAAAATTAGATTTTCTCATTTATGACGTTATTACTGAAGATTGTAGAAAAATGAAACCATATTTTGATTACAGTTATTCACCAGCTATTTTTGTGATGTCACCTATTTTATCTGACGATTCATATTTGCAGGGCCGGACTGAACTTAGATTTTTTAAATACGGACCTGGATTTTTTATAGCAAAAATTTAAAGATATTTTAATTCTGAATTTAATGATGGTGATTCAAACCTCTTTGTGTTGCTTGTATTTTGTATTACTCATCGTTATCACAATCCAACAAGGCCAAGAAGTTTAATAAGAACGCAGATCCGTATTAAGGTGAAATTAAACTGTTTATATGTCAATAATTGTCCGAAGCACGTTTGAACCACCATGTCTGGCATATCATTGAATTCAGAATTAGAATATCTTTCAATTTTTGCAATAAAAATTCAGGTCTGTATTTAAAAAATCGGAGTTCAGTCCGGCTCTGCAAGTATGAATCATCAGATAAAAAAACTGAGAGCGCAAAAATGAAACTGGTCAATAACTACAACGAAAATGTGGTTTCAGTTTTTCCCAATCTTCAGTAATAACGTCAATAAATCAGAAAAACAATAATTGAAAATTACGTTCAAAATAATTTGAAAAACAAAAATAATTTTTAACTCTCTTTCTGCCACTGCATTTTCCTTTTAGCTGCTCAACTTTTTCCCCATTTAACTGATCCTGTATCTACCACAGTTTCCAAGATCCCCATGTTTTTCGTTTTTATTTTGGACACAGTGTATAATAACACTTGAAGGGTCACGTGATATTTCCCTTAGTACGATACAAATTATGGTAGTATTTGTAAAGTTCTTAATGACTCACCCTGTATAAAACAAATAAATTAAAAATTATAATTACAAAAAATCTCTCACCTTGATACACAACGCCTGGTACCAGACTATCCGTCTTGAAGAGGGCATGCGAAATGTTCAGGTTCAACACTCCTGCACCTGGCAGACTAGCACCTTTCAGAGCACAACCGTAAATATCTTCCTCCTCCATCAATTCATTACCCAGCGCATTGCTGGCATTTTCACTCGAACCTGGAGGTCCTGGAGACCTCCCCGGAGCGGGATCCTCATCCAAGGATCCTGCAACATTCTTAGGCTTGACCACCAGCCCGCTGGAAGGACTGAGATCGCTCAGAACGAGGATTAGTGTCACTAGCACGAACATAACTCTCAGCTCTGTCATTTCACCAAGCCAGCTATTATTATTCTTAATAATGGTAGTGTGATAATTAAACAAAAGAAACTCATTTAATAAGACATCGATGACATCGACACCAGCACCGACACGAGGGGGCTGTTTGATTCTTTGTTTACCGCGAGCGCACGAAATCGTTTCGATAGGTAGTAGTTATTATTGGGGAAGCTTGTTATTACTTGTTACACTTAAATTCATAACTTAATAATTAAATCAAACGAGCGATAAATAAAAGATCGATTATGGTCTGTTCAATAATTGTTTTTGTGGGAAGTTGGAGGAGCGAGTGAACACTGGAGATTCGTAGTCGAGGGTGCAAAAAGCAGTGTCTTGGATGGCAGTCGCACACTGACTGACTAACTCCAACCTCCAACTGGTTTCGTTCGGTGGCGGTGGCGGTGTTTCCAGCGACGGTCTACAGCGGCAGAGTTGAGCGAGGGTTCTATCGATTTAATGCTGGATGGAAAACTGTGGATGCACCTGAGTTCCTATACACATACCTAGTCGGAGAATTGTCGATAAAACTTCAATTAAAACTGGAGGGTACTCGTTACGAGGGTCGCTGTTAGTTGGAGATGGAGGGTAAATTGTTGCTGATGGTTCGTAAATATTTGTAAGTTCATATAATAATTTCATCCACCTTCAAAGTGCATAAACAGGTAGTACTTACCAGTTTGCTTCTTTGGTGTATCACGAAGGTGGACCTGTAGCTTTCTATACGAAAGCTATAGCGAAAATTAAAGTGTCATAGGTCAGGGAAGTTGGCACCCCTAACTGCGAATTAAAAAAAAATTCAAACTGCATTCGTTTGTCCACCCTTAAAAAAAGGTATGATGAAGTTTAAAAAATTGACATAAACATCAGCACTCCCATGAGAAATTTCATTTATTTTCAAATTTGTGTAAACTTCAAAAAAAATTTACGATAAAATTTAAAACATCTAATTTTTTTGGTGGACAAATGAAAATTTTGGTTGGGCAAACGTTGACAAACGAATGCCGTTTTAATTTTATAAAAATTTGCACTTAGGGGTACCAACTTCACTGAGCTACCGAGTGTCATCCCCCAAAATTTAAATACTTACATAAACTCAAAAAAACTATTAGCAAATTTTCTACAGGGTGACATGAGAAGGCGTGCAAAACCACTTCGCGGTTTCCGTACCCCCGCTTTCCAAAAAATTTTTGTGTAAATTTTTTATGAGCAAATTTTGATTCAACATCAAATCTGTACTTACAGGGTGATTTAACCAAATCAACTGTTTGATCTAGAAGTGCACAAGTTTTTTTCTCGCAAAGACAAAAAATTACTCGAATCTAAATTTATTCTGGAAACAGGTTTTGGGAGGAAAATTGAATAAAAATCAACTTGTCTCTAAAGCAGAACTGAAATTATTGTGAAGACTTTAAGAAATGTCGATAACAGTAGCCAAATTATATCAATATTTTAGAGGGAATCATCGCTCTTTCTTACCTGAGAATGATTCGTAATCATTTTATTCATTGTTATATTGATTGTATAAACTACGTTGTCATTTAAAATTATACATATCCTACTGATAAAGTGCTAGGGTAATGAACCAGTGAGGGGGTGGGGGGAGGGAGACAGAATATCTATGGTAGAATGAGTTCCAGGACTTCCAGGTCTGTGAGATATATTCGGGGATATGCCTGGAGAGAATCCAAAGGTTGCAGGATCCATCCTGAAGTGATTAAGGAATTTTATGGCCGCGTATGTGAATGTCCTTTCGGTGGAAGTGAAATGGTGAGTTGGTAGTTTGAAACCATTGAACCTGGTCTGATAATGGTGGGTGAATCGTAAACGATCAAGTTTGGCTTGATTTTTGTAAATCAGTTTGAGAAAAGAGAAGACATAAACAGCAGGCAACGTGAGGAGACCGAGACGCCTGAAGTGGCCCCTACAAGACTGATGTATGGACAAGCCTGCCAGTATCCTGATAGCTCTCTTCTGCAGAAGAAACACTCTGCGGAGAGAACCCTGTGATCCACCCCATACGACCGGGCCATAGGAGATGTGACTATAAAAATGTCCGTAGTATGCGGAAAGAAAAACGTCATGAGACACAGTGTGTTGGAGTTGTTTCAGAAAGAAACAGGAACTAGCAAGGCGTCGGCATAAGTGGTCAGTGTGAGTCAGCCAGTTCAAGTTTTGGTCGATGTAAAAGCCTACGAATTTCACGACCCTGTGGGAGAGATCTCAGTACTACCGGTTGGGTACCTACTGGTAAAGGAGGAAAGCGAGAATGGAAGTAAATCAACTCGGTTTTTGTTAGATCCAGTCTTAGTTTATTCTCTCTAAGCCATAAAGACGCTGCTTGAAATGAAAGTTTAGTTGATTTTATTATTACAGTGAGGTCGTTTGTTTTTAACCTGATGAGGATGGTTGTAACGTCTGCATAGTTAACACATAGAGAGGTGGGGGAAGAAATTGAGGAGCCCAAATCGTTAATGAAAAAAAGAAAAAGAATACTCCTGGAGAGATTGGAGCGAAGTATGGTCTCACAAGTCGACCATCAGAAGCAGGGAGCTGTACCGCCTGGGTTCTTTCCCGTAAGTAGCTGGTAAACCACGTTAGGGGCAATTCGCGAACTCCGATGCTCTCCAGTTTCCGAAGCAGCTATTCGTGGCACACACTATCGAAAGCCTTAGAAATGTCCAGAAGCCATCCAGCCGTTCGCATGCCCTCCTCCATGCCATTAGAGATGTACTCAATAAGTTGTATGTTGTATTAGAGTAGTCTCAGTTGATCTGTTCCTCAGGAAACCGTGTTGGGAGCGGGAAAGAATCTCAGTCTTATTTACGAAGTCAAGAAGACGCGAGGAGACGAGGGATTCGAAAATTTTATCAAACACGGATAGTAGGCTAATTGGTCTATAGTTGTCTGGGTCTTTGACGTGGCTCTTCTTGTAAATGGGTTTAACCAGGGCTGTCTTGAGTTTATCGGGAAATGCGCCAGCATCAAAGGAGTTGTTGTTATAAATTTCAGATAATATTGGTAGAATATAGTTCGGCTCAGTTAAGCTAGTGGTTGTTTGAATTTTCCTAACGATAGTTACGAACCATTCTCAGGTAACAAAGAGCGCTGATTCCCCCTAAAAAATGATAAAAAAAGTTCGGAGACAGGTTGGTTTTAATTCAATTTTCCCCCCGAAACCTGTTTCCAAAAGAAATTTTAATTTGAGTCATCTTTTATGCATTCTTTTATTTTCAGTGTTTATCGTGAGTGTTCAATTTTCGTCCCTGGATTTTCTTGCCTGAATTGCAATACGAGGCTTACATTTCTTCAAGTTGGCAAGGAAAAAAGCTATGCACTTCAAGAGCAAACAGAGCAAATTTTTTTAGATCACCCTATACAGATGTGAAATCAAAAATTGGAAAACCGTCTCGAGGTGAGACATCAAGCTTCAAAATTTGGTCATCAAAGCTTACAGGAAAAATTATTTGGAAAAGGGGGGCACGAAAACTGCTGAGTATAATTTTTCACGTCTTTTCGCATATCACCCTGTAGAAAATTTGTTGGCAATTTTTCATGAGTTTAGATCTGAGAAAGTAGAAAAATAAAATATATCCCCAAGGTTACCCCGAAGCTATTATCCCCAGTCAAAATTTTGAGGTGCAATACTTTAATTTTTGATTAGTGTAGAAACTCATTTTCCCCAATTCGATACTGTTTTCCAGAAAGTCCAAAGGAAAATGTGGTTTTCTGTCAAAAATATTTTTTTCAGCTACGGTCCTGAATTCTTAATTTGACGAGACTTATGGAGAGCCTCGCTAGGGGGTTGTTCCTGCTAACTTTTGTTGGATTTCATCCAACCGTTGCGAAGAAATTGCTTTTTAAAATTTAAGGCCAATCATCATGGGCGGAGTAACTAAAAAATATAACTGAAAATCATTATTTTCTCCCCTAGTGGGGAGGAAATGAAAGTTGTAAAATCAATTAGAAATGAATTTAATAAAAATTATCAAAATTTTGGGGTGCAACACTTTAATTTTTGATTAGTGTAGAAACTCATTTTCCCCAATTCGATACTGTTTTCTAGAAAGTCCAAAGGAAAACGTGCTTTTCTGTCAAAAAGATTTTTTTCAGCTACGGTCCTGAATTTTTTATTTTACAAGACTTACTAGAGAAGAGAGCCTCACTAGGGGGTTGTTCGTGCTAACTTTTGTTCTATTTCATCCAACCGTTGCGAAGAAATTGCTTTTTAAAATTTAAGGCCAATCATCATGGGAGTAACTAAAAAATATAACTGAAAATTATTCTTTTCCCCCCTAGTGGGGAGGAAATGAAAGTCGTAAAATCAATTAAAGAGGAATTAAATAAAAATAATCAGGTTATACATTTTTTGTTTATTGAACAAAATAACATGGGGCTTTATAAAATATCAAAGTTAGTTTTTTTTTTAGAAATTAATCTATTTTTCAATATCATTAGTATCTATTCTACTAAATTATGTAACCATTCTAATAATTCCACTCATACAGTTTAATTCGGATGTGCCTTCTTGAAATTATACCTTTCTTTATTAGAATGGCTTATTTTAAAATAATGAAAGAAACAATTATTAGTATTATGTTACTTATAATATGTTAGTTTTTTCACAATTTTTTTTTCTTGTAACTTGCGTGCGACAGAAATTCAATCTGTCGGTTAAATACTGTTAGTATCTATGACTATGACTACTTGACTATGACTATGACTATACCGAAAAATATAGTTACCAAATGGGATTTTTTTATTAGGATGATAAAAAATAAATAAATTGCGCAGAAAATTTGGGCATACTCACATACTTATTTTAAGTTACCACGCTTAATATACAGAGAAGGACAAAAAATGTAAAAGCATACAAGCGGAAAGTAAATAGGTACCCTTGTTTGTAAAAATTCAAAATAAAGATTAAAAGGCATTGTTAAAAAATTGATAACGCGTGATAAAATTATGGAACTGATGAATGAACGAAGAAAACAAAAGACTAAGAACGAGACCAAATATGACGAACTAAATAGACAAATCCGTGCGAAATACAGGAAGGCCAGGTTAGCGGACAAAAATGTGAAAATATAGAAACTCTCTCAAAAAAAAAACACGATATTTTTAACTTACACAAAAGTATTAAGTAACTCACAGGAAGGCACCAGAAGAGAAAGGGTGGTATCTTAAAAGGTTCCAACAACGAAATACTCATTGGAGTCGAAGAAAAACTAAAGCGGTGGAAAGAATATGTCGAAAACCTTTTCAACGACGTAAGACCTGGACTACCCCCATATCCAGATGACACCGACGAAGTGGGACCGGAAATTCCCAAAAAAAGAAGTGAGACACGCGATAAAACTCCTTAAAAATGGCAAAGCTGTGGGACAAGACAATCTTCATGCGGAAACTTTTAAGATAGTGGCTGCCAAAGATATAATGTATAATGTCCCACGCTTTAGAGATATTCTTGAGAATGATTCACACAAGAATAAACAGAAAATTCGAACACCTGATTGACCGCTCTCAATTCGGCTTCAGGAACGAAATGGGAACAAGAGAAGCCCTTTTCTCTTGAAGAATAAATGTGTTGACTCAAAGATGCAAGGACATGAATGTCAACGTCTTCGCGTGCTTTATTGATTACAAGAAGGCTTTTGATTTCCTCTCACACCAAAAACAAATCGAAACCCTCAAATCAACTGGGATGGACGCACAAGACCTTAAGATCATAAGTGAATTATACTGGCATCAAACAGCGGAAGTCAGAACTGAAGGGTCTACATCAGAAGAGTTCTCAATAAGAAGAGAAGACCTTTTCAGACACACGTGCAGGAAATAAAGATCAATGGTATCAATAAATAATCTTCGAAACGCCGACGACACTGTTGTCATAGCAAACAATCTTTCATGAACCTCATTGTGGAGTATAGTGAACGATTTGGTCTCAATATATATTCAAAGATGCAAATACACGCTGTCCTGAGGATACGTGGAAAAGCCGTTGGACAAGTGTCATCTTTAAAATACCTGGAGGCACTCCTCGTTAACGAACAAAATGATCCGAGGATTGAGATCAGGGCAAGGATCATGCAGACACGGAACACATTTAACGATATGAAAACACTAACCAATCGTAACCTAAGCCTCGGACTCTGGACGAGGCTGCTCTACTGCTATGTTTTTCCCGTCCTCTCGTACGGATGCGAGAGCTGGACACTGGATGCCACCATAGAAAAACGCATTCAGGCATTCGACGTCCTACAACAAATGGGAAAAGATAAGGAACTTCTCCCAATTACCAAGGAGAAAAAACTACTATATCTAGGACACATCATGAGAGACGAACGATACTAGTTTCTCCGCCTAATACTTGAAGGAAAGATCGAGGGCAAACGATCAGTCGGTCGGAGACAGAACTCGTGGTTGAAGGACCAGCGTCGGTGTCTCGGACGAACGTCAACGAAAATTTTAAGAGCAGCAGTTTCACGCACAACAATAGCCATTTGGTTTGCCAACCTTCGTGGGGAGATGGCGTTCTAAGAAGAAGCAAAGTTTATTTACGCAATTATAAAATTGTTTTCCGGAGCTGAAATTTCTAGCGACCTTTTTCCTAAAAGTATCGCATATAAATTCACAGACCTTTGACGAATGCCAGATAGCACAACTAGCATACTTGCGTCGCGCGCATAAAAAGCGGCGAGTTTTTTGATCTTGGACTATTACTTTTCAAAAATTAATTGAAAATTAAAAAGTCAATGGCATCCCGTAACTTTTCTTTCATTCTTTTTAAAAGTGGGGAGAGAGTGTCACGTTAGCGTAACAATCTGGCGCCTAGCTTGATCTCTGTATTACAGAGTGTCAGAGTAAAATTATCTACTCAAAATTTGCTACCTTTATATTCTTCCTTTTTCTCTCTCGCCACCCCACAAAATTGGGCGCTTAGTTTTTTTTTATCTCTCTCCCCACATTCAGATATGAATTTGTAGCTTTATTTGAACTGTTTATTTTTTTACGTTCTACCTTATGCATCGGTAACTTGTGTAGGTAAAGCTGTACGTAACAACAAAGTTTTTCAATTTTTGTGAAATAAATTATTTTTAATTTTTTTTTCAAAAATGATTTCAATAATTTAATTAAGTTAAAGTTTGGTTAAGTAAAATAAAATCTTGTTAAATTTTGATTAAAAGTCTTACTTAACAGTTTAACAGTTTGCTTTACAGCGCCGAAGTAAACAAAATTAAAAAATTCAAGTAAACCTACTACTTCAAATCTGACTTAAAATTTTAATCCGATTCTGCGCAATGTTTTTTTGTCTTACTTATATAAAAATAAAGGTTTCCCAATTGGTGAGTTCTTTTCCGTTGTCACTTTATAAAGTAAATGTTAGGAACTATTATATAGGAATATATTTCTACAGGGTGTGTTACCAAAAAGACGATCAAGCTCTTGACCACAGATTGTTTGGCAAAAACAAAAAAATATTTTTTTTATTTATAAAAATTTTATTCATAACTCGCTTGTTTGTCAAGCTATTCAGAAACTTGGCACATGCATCCATCTTTCTTACGCCGGCGCACTTTTTGTGAAATTTTTTTCAAAGAGAATGACCTGCGCACGCCCCTGGTTGTATTGTATTGTATTTGTATTTGTATACTGAGGGTGATGTAGTTACTGCGACCTAAAAGATCTATTGTATCCCCTCTACTGTGCTTCGCCTGGTGTGTAGTCCCTTTAGACGCCCCTGGTTCAGAGGTATTGTTTTTTTTTTTTTATCTGGAGCAAGTTGGAGGTCAACGCGATCTACACATAACCCCCGTTTCCTGTGTTCGCTCTTCGATTCTCTTTGAAAATATTTTCGCAAAAAGTTCGAAATGGCATTAAAAAGTAGGTGCAAAATTTCAACTATTATGAACGAAAAACTTGTTATTTTTATTTTAATTTAAACACCCTGCATCTTGAAAAGGAACGCCTATGTGCAAAATGGCATCATGAGGAAAGTTCCATTATTTTTGGCTAAGAGCTTGACCAACACCCTTTATGCAGGACGGATTTATAAAATGTCAAAATATACCTACAAGGTGTCAATTTGAAAACTTTCCAAATTATTCGAGAGGGGCACATTATAAGAATGAATTCAATTTTCCTGTTCCATCTCCTTATCTATCCTGACTACTATGTTAAAAATTTCAAATATATAGGATTAGTTTTTTATAGATTCTGTATATGGTGGTACAAAAATTATTTTTTTTTTTCAAAAAACCGATTCTCGATTTATTAATTTTTAAATATTTTTAATACTTCTTGTTTCTAAATTATTGTTATATCGCCAGACATCTCGATTTTTTTTAAGAGAGGCACATTCACGTTATTGTAACATAGATTAACCCCCGGGCAAGGGCAGGTTTTTTCTCCCGGAAAAAAATTATTAGCATTTTGAAAAATTTTTGTAATGAGTCAATTTCGATGAGAAAATAGTTGTTTTAATGGAAGCTACCAAATAAGGTAAGTACCACTCAACCCCCAACTTCTATTTATTTTCGATCCCTGATTTAAAAAAAAATATATTTTGACACATAATTTTCTTGATATTTCAAAATTGAATACACCTTTTCTTCTTTTTACAATTATTCACTCCTTAAATATTTATTAATGTGAATACCAGTAAATGTATCCCCCTCAAATATAAAATCGGCCTGTCTCGGAATATCTTTTAGAAACATTTTTTAAGAGAGAATTCGGGGATTGCAAGTTTTCAAATTAACATCCTGTATAACATGAAATATTATTATTACTATAATAATGATATACTAATAATACCAATAATAAAATCTTCCTGAGACCTGGACGGACCTTTGAATACAGTGGAGTCTCGTTAATCTGACCCAAACGAGACCGGATGTAGTGCTCGGATTTACGGGAAACTGGGATCTCACAGATCAAAAAAAATTCATGTAAAACGATTATGTCCAGGTAAATCGAACCATGATGTAAATATGTAATTACATTATGTATGTGTACATTATGTACACACTCAACAGACAATGCGAGAGGTCGAATTAATCAATCCCTGATGAAAATTATGTTTTAAGCCCGGATTATTTATAATACGGAAGCTCAACTAAGAACTAACCGGACTCGGATTAACGAGACTCCACTGTACCTATCACATAATGTTCACAACTATTCAAATCAAGCGTATGATGTATTGTTTTTAAAATATTAACTTTAAAAAAAATTATATTTAATTTACATAACCAGAGCTCGCGTCATTTTCCAAAAAATTATTTCGAAAGCACAGAATACGATTATGTTACTAATCAAATTTTGAAAAACTATTTTAACAACAAGTTTAAAAATTTCCAAAAACGCTCTTCTTACTGCGAAAATCCAAGTAATTTTCGGCCAGAAGAAAGTTCCGATTTTTTCAACTTGAATGAACATCCATGAGAAGGTATTATTTTCAAAATAATGGTGTGTGAGCTTACAGTCGCTGTGCAGGAATGGGCCAAGTGCTTGTGTGGTCGCCTGATCGCCGATAAACAATCTATTCATTCTAAAAAACAAAAAACAAATACAATTAATGTGTGTAGGCGTTCTCGGCCGGCTTCAACTAAAATCATAATTGATTCCGGGCTGTTTCGTCTATAAACGGTAGATATCATCAGCGCTTACGTATGCGCAAACGATGCTGCCGCTAGTGTTCGCTGACAATCGCTGATAATGTCTACCACAGTTGTAGAGGAAACGTTCGGAGCAAATCTTCATGGACCATTTCAAAACAGCCCTGAATCAAACGTGGAACCTACTAACAATTTGAACAGGAAAACCTTTCTTTCTGTCAATAATAATTAATCCAACATTCTGCTCGCCATTTCAATTTTCAATTTTTTTATAAAAAAAATTGTTTAATTTAAAAAATTATCGCCTACTATTAATTATAATGGTAATGGTATATCAAAACAATATGTTGAAATAACGAACAGGCAGGAAATCTAAAAAATACTTTCTTTACAGGGTTCTTAGTTTATCTGAAGACATTAGCATAAACAAGATGAGGCACGAAAGCCTTGGGGCAGCTTTGTATGGAGGAGTGTTGGGACAATTGCCGATTTTTCATCACTTTGTATAGAAATTTCATCCACGCACTGTAGGATACTACGTGAAAAGTTAAGATAGGGACATGTAAGCCGTTTTCCGATACCTGCTTGAACGGTTTTCAATCCAAGCTGTTTTAAAAATGGAAATTTCGATTTTCATTTGTTTATAACTCATAAGTCACTCGTTACAAATTTATAAACACGATTTTTATCTATGGGTATCCCACTTAAAATAGGAAAGTTGATGGCAACTTCCGATATAACCGGAAATGATGTAGGGTTGTAAATATTTTATTTAAGCTCGTCAAGATTGAAATCATAACATGTACAAATTTTTAAACTTCTACTCCCAACACTTCTCCGTATAAAAATGCCGTAAGGTTCTCGCTCTTCACCCTGTATACTGCATTCATTTCGAAACTTTAACCCCCCCCCCTCCAATTTATAGAAGTGTGATATGAAGATGAAAAGTCCGAAACATGTCAATTTTATAATTTTGTTTACTTTCTATTGATGTAAAAAAAAAAATTAAAAAGTGATCTTTGGCTCAATATTGACGACATTGCTTTTTTAAATAGGACACCCTGTATATTGTTGTATTTTCAAATTGTCTAAGAGAATCCAGTAAGATTTGTGTTTACAGTTGCAGCTTAAATTGAGTAAGTTTTGAGTTATAAACAAAAATTAAGTTTTCCATTTTGAAAGCAGGGACGTACCTACATGGGAAACGGCCTAAATATCGAAAAACGGCTTACATGTCACTATTTTAACTTTTATTTTTATACAGGGTGATGAAAAATCTAAATAATAAGAGAAAAATATACAGGGTAATGATTAATGAAAATTCTTATCTGGAAGGGGAACTTCCAACAATACTAAAATCGCCCCCTCCCCCTAGGAATGAGTTTTTTCCCTTTCGTTGCAGATTTGAATTGGACGGCTGAAAATACGTAAGACATTGCACCCATGTACTCACCTTGTATATAAGCCGGGGGGTTAATTTGAAATTTTAGTTAGAAACCTTTTTTTATTGCAGATTCGGATTTTATGGATAAAACTACATAGAATTGGTATATTTTGATAAATCCTACGTATTTTGGTCGTAAAATCCGAATCCTCAATAAATAATAAGTGCCTTTCAGAAAAATTGGAAACTTATCCCTTCCCCCACCTACAAGGAGGATGGGAGAAGATGGGGAGGGAGATCAATCTCCAACGTATTTTCAGACTTAAAATTTGAATCTGCAATAAAAATTAAATATTCCTATAATACAAGATTTAAATTTCCCCCCTCCACCATGGTGAGGGAGCTAAAGGGTAGAGTTTGGGATACAATTGGATTTCCCCATGCCAGACGAATAACTTTCATAACCCACTTTTTTGATCCTATGCGTAGTTTGGAATCTATTCTAATCCAATGTCTTCAGATAAACTGAACACCCTGGAAAAGGTAATAACTATACTTTACCTACTTAATTTAAAAAATAATAATAATTACATACCCTAAATTTCTTCACAGCGCCGTTATCAAAAAAACTCAACTGCTCAGGCATTCCGAGTTGACGTAAATTATCATCTGTAAGAAAAGAAGCTAATGGCAAATTTCTCGCTCTTCCTTCCGCCGCCGGAGCAGGCATCGCCGGAGCAGGCATCCCCGCTGTAGCGGCAGCTGATGGTTTTGTTACAGGTTTTCTGTTGGGGGGTTGTTGAACAACATCGGCGTAAGTAGCAAAAGGATGAAATTTACGTCGAGGTCTCCTAGTAGAAAGCACAGGAGGAGTTGCGAACGCTTCCTTAGGTTTTCCGGTACTTGCTCTCGGCTGTTCCTTCTGTTTGGAAGCTCTTTTAGATGAGTTACTCGATAACTGATTGTAAGCTTCCCTTGCAACTTCAGACTGGTATTGATAATTGAAGCAACTAGTTGTGGGATCTTGCCAAGGCACTAGAGACAAAGGCGAGGGTTCATGAAAAAGTTCATAACCACTAATAGACGAAGCGTTGGCGTTGATGGAGGTGTTGGTGTTCATCTCCCAAGGATTCCTGTTCTTATTACGTTTTGAACCGACAGGAGAAATTTTTTTCATACTTGTGTCACTTATTGGAACACTAGGCGATATATTAGTAAAAGGGCTTTCTTGTGGTAGATTTTTTTGTTCTTTTTCGTCATCCAAAACGATATTTAACGGTTCACCAAATTTCTTAAGATCTTCGGAATCAAATAAACTTTGCAAGATTGACGAGGGTTGTGAATTTGGGACAAGTCCCATGGCTGATGGCAAATGTATATCTGCAGTAGTATCCCAAAATCCCTTAGTTTCTTCCGTATCTTTCATAAGTGAATCGACGATCTCGACCAGTTTTTTTTCTGAAGAATCGAGTTCTGCCTCTTTTGGGAACGTTTCGAGTATCGTGGGGGTTTGAGTGTGAGCATCAACGAAAGTTTTCGGACGCTCGCAAGAATATTTCATTGGTTCAACATAAATGTGCGGTAGAGGATTGACCGGTGAGAAGTTGAAGCCGGAGGCCAATTCCAGAATTATGTTGGAGATTAGGTGCTGACTAACAATTAAGCAGGAATTGTCCGTTGGTGGTTGTCTTGGAGGTAAATCATTACTGAAGTACTTGCCGTATACGGGAAGATGCATTGGATTTGGTTTGAAAGTAATTCCAAACAGGTTGTAGTAATACTGGTACATAAGGTTGTATCTACAAACAAACGAATTGGCTGAGTCAGTTTAGGGTATGCGTTATGGGCGTTACCTTGCATTTATGGTCTTTGTGACAATTTCGTTGGGTATTCCGATTCGTTTATCCCTTTGTACAGCAGGTACTTCAAAAGTTATCGTCATTTGAAATGCATATCCTGGAAATCCTTCGTTTGGTATATTAAACAAGGTATGGGAATTCTGAAAAATAAAAAATTGCAAAATTTTTTTTTAAATGCAATGGCAACTTGAAGCAGATTCTCTTGAGCTTCTTAATGACAATTTTGAAAACGGTACTTCGATATCTGCGTCCTATCTAGAGATATAACCATGCGAAATATCGTCTATGACGTCATATCAGCCGTGTCTCTCCATCAACCTTGGCCTATTACTTAGTATAATCGCGGTTGTTGTGACGTCCAAATTCTGACTTCAACAGCCCTTAATTCGCTTATTTAACATCGGAGCAAACTCAGATGAAAACCTGCCCAGGTAAAATTTTCATATAAGTACATATTAAGTATACTTAAATAGTATGAAAGTTATGTTTATGTACCTTTGGTACCTTTACTCCCTCCCTCCTTCCTCCCTTCCCTCCCCCAAAAAAAAACCTTTGTTGGAAGAATATTTAATTAGCGTTGATGATTTCGTTTGAGCGTTGAAGATATCGAAAAATTGGTAATTATAAAAATAAGAGCTCGACTAAATGCCAAAAAACGTCTTTTGGTAGTTTTTTGTATAAAGAAAATTGGTTTGAAAAAAAAATTAATATTTTTTTGCGCGAGGGTTTTAGTTTATGTATTTGAATTTTTCTATGTGATATTTTCTATGCTATCTATCAGACAAATTAAAACCAAGCAGACTAGGAAGAGAACTCTCTAAAAGGGTTGACATTTCAGGTTGTAAGCTATACAGTGTGGAACGCACTTATCGAATAAAATTCATTAATCAGAGAAAAAACGGCTCAAAATATCGGAAAACGGCTACATGTCCTTATCTCAATTTTTCATTTGTTACTTTGAAGCGTACTAGAAATTTTTATACTGGGTGATTAAAAATCTGATAATTTATATCACCCTGGTATTATAATTTAAACCACATTGTAGGATACCATGTGAAAAGTTAATATAGGGACATGTAAGCTGTTTTCCGACATTTTGAGCCGTTTCCGCAGTACACTGCTCTCAAAATGAAAATTGGATTTTCATTTGTTTATAACTCAAAAACTTCTGAATTTAAACTGCAACTGTAAAAACCATTCTTACTGGATTTTCGCAGGAAATATGAAAATACAAAAATATACAGGATGTCCTATTAAAAAAAAAATATGACGACAGTAATGGGGGTAAAAATTCAAATTGAGGTTTAAAAAATGTCAAATAAAATTTTGAAGTTGATGTGTGCGAGCTTTTTTTCCAAAACGCTTTTTATCTGATTAATGAATTTTATTTCATAAGTGCGTTCTATACTGTATATACAGGGTATTCATTTTATCTAAGACCAAGAAATGCCATATAAAAATACTATTCAGGGTGGTCATTTAAAATATTAATTATAGTTTGTAACTTTTCTGTAGAGTGTAATACTGTCAAAATCGTGTTAAACGTTTAATTATTGAATAATTACAAAATAACGCATTACTTATTTGTAAAAAAAAAAATGGCGCCCAACGTAAGGCGCCATTTATAACGACTTTTTACAAAGCAGCACTTTTTTTTTTTTTTTTTTTTTTTTTATTATTTATTAATGCTACAATCTGGTCAGTGACCAATGAGTAACGTTTTTCTCACTTAATCTACTAAGTTAGTCAAGCCTAAAAACAAAACAAAAACATCCACTGATGTTCCTATAGCAAATTTTAGTTATCAATTAAGGTACAATCTCTGCGCACCAAACAGTCTACACTTAGTCGTTTTTCACAGGATTTGTTTACACAAATCACTTCACACTAACTCATGAGGTTTCGTCCTGTTGAGTCTTCTTCTCTGGCTTGAACTATCCAGAAGCTGGATGGCCTCAATATTTTCATGTTGGAGAAGTCTTTCTTCATGGCTTCTTGCAAATCTCTTTATTTCCTTGTCTATATACTCCACCCGGAGGTCTCTATGGAGGTCTTCATTACGGATATACCAAGGTGCATTTACAATTCCCCTTAGCACTTTATTTTGAAAAGTTTGAATTACTTTGATGTTGGTCGATTTGGCACATCCCCACAACTGTATGCCGTACGTCCACACAGGTTTTAAAATTTGCTTGTAAAGAAGGAGCTTGTTATGCGTTGATAAGACTGAGGATCTTCCCAGCAACCAGTACATTTTTCTATATTTGATATTTAGTTCTTCTCGTTTTTTTTTTACATGAGCTTTCCACCGCAATTTGGCGTCTAATGTTAAGCCAAGGTATTTGGCTGTATTAGAATACGGGACTTCTCTCCCATTTACATTTATAGGTACATGGTCAACTTGTTTGTTAGTGAAATCAACGTGTATTAACTTACCCTCGTTCAATTTTATCTTCCATTTCGTAGTCCATTTATTCAATGTATTAATCGCATTTTGCAATTTATTAGCCGTTTCTCTATTGTCTTTGCCCTCTGCTAGGATAGCGGTGTCGTCGGCGAAAGTAGCTATGGCGAGAATTTTCAATTCTGGTAAATCACTCATATAAAGGAGGTAGAGGATCGGACCCAGGACACTTCCCTGTGGAACTCCGGCGTTAATTCCCTTAAGCTCGGAGTAAAAGCAGCACTTAATGCGTTATTTTGTAATTATTGATTAATTAAACTTCGAACACGATTTTAATAGTACCTATTACACTTTACAGAAAAGTCAAATAATAATAATAATAATGAATTCTTGAGTAAATTATTGTTAAGAGTTAAGATATTAAAAACTTTACTTTTCTTTTTGCAAAAAAAATACAACTTTTTATACCGAATGTCATACATTGAATACCCATAAGGCAAGGAATGTGACTTCATAGTGACGTATAATTAGATGAAAAAATGTTTGTTTTTTTTTCGACAAAAGAAAATGTTTTTTTTTATACCGAACGACACGAAAAAACAATACAGCGGCCATAAGAAAAACCTAAGTTGGCTATAAAAACTCTGGGATCTAGTCAGATTTGTAAATTTTTCAATAATAAAAAAGATATGGCTAAAATAAAAAATTTAGATTTTTCATTTCTTTCAGGATATTTAAGCAACGACTGAAGTTCCTCCTCTTCGTATTTTTTAACCGTTTCCGAGATCCCCATAGTTCACTTTAAATGGGCCACGCTGTATAATAAAAGATAAAATTCAGATTTTACGGTTGAAATACGTATATAGGAAAATTATTCTCCCTTCTCCCTTCCCCCTTTCCCTTTCCCCCTTCTTCTTTCTCCTTTAACCCTCCCCCTTTCCTCCTTCCCCCCTCCCCTTCCATATATCTGGGGCGGGGAAGAAATTTGAAATTTTACTTGAGCATTTATTTTTTAATTGCATATCCATGACTAAAAATATAAAAAAAAAAACAATTCAACCAAATTCGTATTTTTTAATCGTTTTCTAGATCCCCATTTAGTTAATTTTAAATGGGCCATCCCGTATAATAAAAGATAAAATTCAGATTTTACGGTTGAAATACGTAGGAAAATCCTTCTCCCTTCCCCCTTCCTCCTTTCCCTCTTCACCCTTCACCTTTCCCTCTCCCCCTTCCCACTACATGTAGATGGGGCGGGGAGTAAATGTTAAATTCTATAGTTACAAACCCTTTTTCATTGCAGATTCGGGTTTCATTGCTAAATGTATCTACCACCATTTTTGGGTACAAAAAATGTACCACCAACACTAATGGATCTGTTTCGTCCAATTTCAGTAAGACAAATCGAAATAAAGTAAAAATAATTTCGTATTACAGCGCCCTCTATAACGAAATGAAAAAAATAATAAAAATCCTACGAAGTTTTGGTGGTAAAATCCGAATCTGCAATGAAAATACTGAGATACAAAACTCAGCCCTTGCCTCAGCTACATGAGGGGAGGGGGGGGGGGGGGAATAAGTTCGTACGTAAGTTCAATCGTAAAATCCTAACCGGCGATGAAATAGTCTCATTGAAGATTTCAAAGATTTCACCCTAGGGGGTGGGGGTAGTTTGGTAGAGTTTGGTATCATTGGATATCCCTCTCCAAGATGAACAATCTTTTTACCAACTTTTTTTGAACAGAGACGTAGTTTTTTACATATTCCAAGCCTTTAGTGAGATGGAAAGTTGCTGCCATTGCAAGTATCAATAATAGAAAGGTCTTAAAGGATGAGCATGTGGTTTGAAAAAAACAATACCAAGACAGTCGTGGTGTTGATCTTGGTCTTGGTTTTGCATCAAGTGACTTCTTGGTCTTGTCCTGTCAAGTCGTGGTCTCGTTCGCAAGACTTTAGCGAGATTTGCGTTTTGGTAAAGTTCAATAATAAAGTCTGGTCATTTTAATTAAGCAAGACTTAGTTAAATTAGTCAGCAAGACTCGGAATTCGCGATCTTGGTCGAGTCTCACAAACATGATCTTGGTCTTGGTTTTCGTCTTGATTGTCCTGCAAGACCTAGACCAAGTCTGCAAGACCGATTTTGCTTATTAACACTTAGGCTTTGATGAAGTCAAGCTGATAAGTAGTAAAAATGTAGTAAGAAAATAATATACCTAAGTATAGTCGACCAAGAAATATAACGAAATGATCTAATTGTTAAACTGTCATATTTTATGACTTCAACAATATTTCAATAATCCAAAAATTGATGACTATTTCTAAATAAAATATTTCTCAGAAATATGTAATGACGAATTGCCAGAATTTGCCAAACAGTTATTGAAGTAGAATGTAAAAGAAACTTTCGACATCAATACTTTCATCAGAATCGGGTACGGATATGTCAAAGAGAGCTTACCAAAACCTTGACGGGACCACGATCCTTTGGGGAAAAGATGACTTGATCAGGCATAAGAGGGCAATCAAACGTGCTGATCCAGTGACCGGAGCCCTTCTGGTGCCTGCAAAACTGCCCAAAACGACCGCAAGCGCAGAAAGATTTTCCATTTGGGCAATCGTAGAGAGGCCAGTAACCCGTGTTCACCACATAGGCTGTCTGTACTATTTGGTTAAACACGTCGAATATCTGCAACAAAGAAAAGGATAAATCATTCTTGATGTAATGGAATGTAAGATCTGCGAACTATTAATCCAAAGAAAAAAATATTTACAAAAATGGCTTAAACATTTTATGATCCTACCTATAATATGTCTTTCTTTTTTTACCATAATATTAGGGACACAAAAATCATTTTTCGTAAGTCTAGCAGAGTCATAAGAAATATAAGTGACTGAAGAATTAATAATATCTTCGGCCTACCTCGAACATTCCAAAAGCCTCAAGATCGGTATTGCAGATTCCAATTGCCAAGTCCATACTCTCTTTAACAATCCTGCAGAATCGTTGATAATTTAAAGAAAGATACTGCTCAGAGACAGAGTTTCTTTCACAAAAATTATTAGACATTGTAAAGAGTTGCGTAAAAATACCCGGTTCACTGTAAGTCACTGTAAGGTGATGTCGTCAAACAGAAACGCCCTGACCACAATTTTTCTACGCTCTACGGAAGGCTACGTGGTACTGGAAACTCCAACTCCAAGCTGGTAATAACCCCCCTCCTCATTATTCGGACAGTGGTGTTGAGTGCAAAATCACTGATGAGCTTTGATAGAATTATCGAGGCCGGTAGATATCGCAATTCTGGTGCAGATAATGAATTAGACGAAAATATCCACTGCATGCCATTAAAAAGAAGCAACACCTGCATGCTCAATGAACAATAGGCTTATCATCAGTTTGGGTGTCTTGCCTTGATAATATCGCGTTACTTCGGACTTGTTATCGTTATTGTTGCGAATTCTTTTGATTACGATCCATTATGATAAGCATAAACAATAAAGCAAGCTGTTATTATTACTGAAGACACAGTTTTCCAGATATTTATCACTAATGACATTGTTTATGCTTCAAATTCATTATTATTAAAATAAAATAGGTGCTAACTAGTTATATCATTAACAACTTAAGTTCACACTTTTGGACTTTGATTCTAATAAACTGTTTAGATGGCCATCTTTTCCTCGTCTTTCCCAGTCTGGGATTGGACAAAGAGCTCTCGGATATAATGGTCTGGAAAATCATGCGATTTAACCTGCATCTGAAGACTCGCGATCCATGTATCGGGATTAGTTTGCAATTTATGCACGAAATAACTACCGATAACTACGCCGCCATTGCAAGTTTTCCTTCACCTATAGTGAAATATTTCTTCAACATCGAGATAAAATCAACGCGTGTCGCTCAATTGAACTCAATTTTTTTTTCGGCAAATTTTCGTCTTCAACATCGAACGTCGCTTGGCGATTTAAATTTCAAAAGACTCTCATAGCTCCATTCTATCAACCCAATTTGCAATAGTCACCTTGTCATCTACTTAGTAAAATAGAAACAACTGATTGCTGCTCAACTACAGGTTCATTAATTTGATCAGCTTATCCAGAAAAGTACTTAAAAGAATAATAACTCAAAAGCGACATTCACTGTAACTAAAGTTTCCTTTTTGATTCTCGAAAGAGCTCTTGATAAAAAGGGTGAACTGAACTTTCCTTTTGCCAACCAATGCCAACATCCAGTATCCAGTTTGTAAGATTTGAGTTTGTAATAATAGAGACAAATTAATGAAAGTGACAAAGTGATTTCATAAATGTCATGTTTTATTAATTCTGTAAAAGTTGAGCTTTGGTCGATCAAGCTACTCAATTATCTTACGAAAATCATATTTCATTTCTATTGTGCGCATGTGTCCAAATTCATGTAAATAAAGAGATTGTTAAGAGAGATAAGGGACAACTCTTATTGGAAATTTTTATGGTTGGAAAAGGGGCAAATTGTATTCCTTTTTCTTTTAAAGTGGGCAGAGGGAGTCACGTTAGCGTAGAACAATCTGGCTCCTAACTTGATTTCTCTATTTTAAAGGGTCTGAGAGAAATTACCTATGCAAAATTTGCTACCTTTATCTCTTTTTTCTCACCACTCACACAATTTGGGACTATTTTTTTTCACAATTTGGGACTATAAAGTTTTTTCTCTCTCGCAACCCCCACACCACGATGATTGGTATGGATGGTTTTTCAGTGTTTCTTTTACCATGGTAATTGAGTGAGTTCTTAGTAACACGACATATGGAAGCAGAAAACGGCTATACTGTTTAATCTTGCCAAACAGCAACATTTGCATACCGTGGGTTCTACTAACCCTTCCTCTATTGAAAGTTGACCCTGTGCCGGAGGCTGCTTTTTTTAGGGGTGAAAACTACCCCTTTTCGGAAATAATTTTAGAATTGTAGATTCGAGGAAGTAATCGATTGAAATCATATTTAAATAAGTCGAATGAACGACAAATTACATTAAAGGGACATAATTTACGATTTATTAAACAGTTTCGTTCATAAAACCCACCCCCTATAGAATAGTTATAATCAAAAAACTATCTTCAAAACGTAAAAGTATCCGGCTCAGAATTTGAAGAGTAGTGGTATTAGAAAATTGCAAAATTTTGATTTTCAATGAGCGCGAATTTACCTTCATTTGAATTTTCTGCGAGGTAATCCCGAGGGTAAACCCTGAGTGGTAAACACTCCGTAATTGAATAATTATATAAACCGTCTTCAAATTTGGCAGTCTTGGCCCTGACGTCCAACTTAAGGCCCTGTTCGACGAAGTTCGACATGGAAACCTTGCAACATCAGTTAGACAATAATGTCGAAGTCCTTACAAAACTCGTTTAAAGGTCAGTAAATTACCTTAACCCTCATCAACTTCGCGGATTAAGATGGATGTTCCCGTTCCTTTCATACCGGCGACCTCGTCTCCTGACGTTCTGATGCGTAAGTCTCCAAGTCTCATCCTGCAACAGTGATGAATGAGCATTGCAAAAATAGTTGCAGAGAAAGGAATGTAAATGTTAGTTTTCCCGTGTGTAGGTGAATTTTTCATTTATTTTATTTTAAAAAATAGGGTAGTTTAAGACAACTTCTACTTATAATAAATGAACATAGAAAAAGTATTGACAGTCGTCGTTCAAAAAAATTATCTTAAGTACCCCTTACCCCCAGCTAAGTCTACTTTAGAACTTTATAACACCCTCTCTAACTTGTGATGACTTGAATGGTTCTCTTAACAGGGAACCAATCGGATGGGGGTTGAAGTTAATTAGGAATTTTTAATAGGTCGTCTTGTAAGACCGAAAAGCTTGTTCGAAATCTGGACAAAGGACCAGGGTACAGGATACACCGGGATAGGGATAATAATTATTGTGGCTTAATTATTGTGTACTCACTGTTTACGTTCGTACCACTGGGCGAACCACAATTACCCGTACGGGAGATGCGGAAGTCTTCAAATAAATACGGTTTTGCGAATGGGGGCAGGGTACTGCGTGTACCACAACCACGAAATGCGATCGGCCTTTTTAATAGGACACGATAATGACGAATTTACTAATGCGGGAGCCGCGAAGATTCCCACAGCAACTGACGAAGGGTGCTGGGTTGGCTTGCTCGTCCTTGACACTGCAACTGCACACTCTACCTTGATTAGTACTGGTGTTTGTGGTGAATGTTCAAAGGTCCATCCTCACCACTCGCGCCACGCGTAAGTAATGTAAAGTAACTCTTGCCATATAGGGATGGGCAGCAAGGGTCGTGCAAGCAAAGTAAAGATGAAATTAAAAATGCATCTAGATGAAAGAACATGACTGATTGCGCAATATCTTCTTTTGACAAAGATTGAATGCCTTACTTAATAAAAGCATTGAGTGGTAACTTATTGATTTATTTTTTTATAAATGAAACTAAAATAAGCGTTTATTAGAGTTTGCTATATCTGCGATGTTAAATGAGCGGATCAAGGGCTGTTGAAGTCAGAATTCTGGCGTCACAACTGCCGCGTTTTCTCATAGCGGAGCTATATCTCGAAGTAGAAAGCAGATATCGAAGTGTCGTTTTCACCATTATCATCAAGAAACTTAAAAGAATTGATTAGGAAAAGTTGTTTTTTTTTTAGTTGTTAATGTCTTTAAATTAAACGCGTTTGTATGGTCAAATTCTGGACACGTTCAAAGATAGTGAAAAGAGTATGTACTTGTCTCATTTCTTCTTACAAGATGCCTTTTTTGTTAATCTGACTTGGAGATTACATTTCGCAGACCATTTTACTTCAACTCTGCCGTGCTTTTAACAGGAGAGTTTAATTATTACTCGAAGTTGCCAAGACAGAGAGAGGGAGGCGTTAGAGTAGAACACTCCATTTAATGAAATGTAAACATCCATTAGTCAGGCTAGACAAAACCTTAGAATCAATTAGTTAAAATGATTTATGCTACAGGTTTTGTGGTGTGAATAATCATACTAAGCGTTGCTGTATTAACTATTATTATAGGCAGGGATCTTCCGGAAGACATGAGCGCGTCTAGCGAACAGTTAATTTTGCGAACAATAGTCAATTGTTAATAACATCTTTCCTTAAGGGAGCCATGCTGGAGAAAAAAGTGAAGGATTTGTGAAAAACCACAGGATTTAGAATCCACAATATTTCCTTGACACTTTTTCATCTAGAATACGTTTGTCCTCACAGGAATGGGAAATAATATACCTACCATGATTCTGTACAAACTAACTTTAATAATGCATTCATAATAATAATAATTGATAAAACTGGTTATTGTCATCAGGGAATATATCTAACATGTATTATTGTACGAATGTGCATTTTATCGTTGAGAAGTAGACGACAATAATGTGAGTGGATTTTATGCTGCTCCATGCAGTTTGTTCGGATCTGTTTACACGAGACATTAGCATAAAGATCGTTTTGTTGTAAATCACAACTGGAGGATTTGTTCTGAGTAGTAGGTAGTAGCTCACTGGATTTAACTTTAACATATAATATAATGTATATGCATTATGTTGTGTCTACGGAAGGTAGATAAAAATGTCTACACTCTACATGTTCGTATAATCGTATATTGTATCCCTCTTGTTAACTAGTTAACTCGGCTGTTCGTCCTGATGAAGTAAACACTGAAAATGTGTGTACCTACAGGGTGTTTCAGAGATATAGGGCCAAATTTGAAGGGGCAGTTTTAGTTCTACTAGTTCTAGTTCCTCTCATAAATAAGTTGAAAAAATAAATTTCAACACAAAATGACGAAGATACAGGGTGTCAAATAAAAAAAGGTTTTTGGTTATTTATAACTCATGTCAATTATTCAAACCGATTTTGATGAAACTTGCTACGAACAATAAACAAACAAAGATCTTTAAATAATGTGATTATTTCAGGTTTTGTAGATGACTTCTAGTGACGTAGGTATTCAAGATTTTTCCTTTTCATTCCCCCTTTTCAGTTTCTATATTTTACGCTACTGACTTTATGGAAAATACAAAACCGTTATTCAATTGCCCATACATCTTAGAACCAAATATTATTGATTAGTTTTTTTCATACGACACACCGTTTTTGAGATATTTGAAGTTTCCTCAGGAAATGTCAAGAATCTAGTATTCAGGGTTGGCGCCCCTTTTCTCTCCCTATCTTTTACGCCACTGACTTTACTGCAAATCGCAAAACGTTATTCGATAACCCATGGATTTTAGAACAAAATAGTATTGTTTGGTTTTAGCATACGATGCACTGTTTTTGGGATATTTAAAGTTTCCTCTGAGCACAGCAAATTTTGCATAAAAATTATATTTTTATTGATACTTATTTATAATTTTGCAATGTAAATGGCCCAACAATACCTGAGGAAACTTAAAATATCTCAAAAACGGCGCGCCGTATGAAAAAAACCATAGAATAAATTTTTGTTCCAAAAGACATGGGCTATTGAATAACGTTTTCGTATTTGCGACGAAGTCAGTGGCGTAAAATAGAAGGAGGGAAAAAGGGCTCCAGCCCTGAATATCTACGCTACTGGAAGACGTCTATAAAACCTGCAATAGTCAAATTGCCATGTTGGATTTTTTTATTATTTTTTTTTTAGAATTTTTTACCTCGAATTAGAATATACGGGAAGTTTCGTAATTTTACGTATAGTTTTTTTTTCGGGTCTCTTCGAATCCTATTCAAGCTTAAACCTCATGAAAATGCCCGGTTGCCGCCATGTTGGATGTTTTTTAATATTTTTTTTGCCTCGACCTGGAATTAATAAATATGGGAACTTTCATAATTTCACGAAGAGTTTTTTCCTCTCTTCGGATCCTATTCAACTTAATATATCCCAGGGAATCCCTGGAAATTCCCGATTCTGACCATGTTAGATTTTTTTATTATTTATGTCGAATTCATTGTCCTCGAATTAGTAAATATGGGAAATTTCAAAATTTTACGAAGTTTTTTCATGGTCTCTTCGAATCCTATTCAAGCTTAAATCTCCGGGGAACCCCGGAAAATCCCCGGTTGCCGCTATGTTGGATTTTTTTTTTAATGCCTCGACCTGGAATTAATAAATATAAGAATTTTTATAATTTCACAAATCGTTTTTTTTTCCTCTCTTCGGATCCTATTCAACTTAATATATGTATACCAGGGAATCCCTGGGAATCCCCGATTCCGACCATGTTGGATTTTTTATTATTTTTTCCGGATTCATTGTCCTCGAATTAGTAAATATGGGAAGTTTCGTAATTTTACGAAGTTTTTTCCTGGCCTCTTCGAATCCTATTCAAGCTTAAATCTCCGGGGATGCCCAGGAAATCCCCGTTTGCCGCCATGCTGGAATTTTTTATTATAATTTTTGCTGAATTCCTCGACCTCCAATTAATAAATATGGGAACTTTCATAATTTCACAGAGTTTTTTACTCTCTTCGGATCATATTCAACTTAATAAATCTCAGAGATTCCCTGAGAATCTCCGCTTCCGACCATTTTGAATTTTTTTATTATTTTTTTCGAATTCATTGTCTCGAATTAGTAAATATGAGGAGTTTCAAAATTTTACGAACAGTTTTTTTCCCGGTCACTTCGGATCCGCCTATTCAAGCTTAATAGATCCCCGGGAATCCCCAGTTCCGACCATGTTGGATATTTTTTCTAGAATTACTCCACCTAGAATTAGTAAATACTGAAAGTTTCGTAATTTTACGAAGTTTTTTTTCCTGGTCTCTTCGAATCCTATTCAAGCTTTAATCTCCGGGAATCCCCGGGATATCCTCGGTTGCCACCATGTTGGAATTTTTTTATTATTTTTTTTAATGCCTCGACCTGGAATTAATAAATATGTTTTTAAATCCCAGGGAATCCCTGGGAATCCCCGATTCCGACCATGTTGGATTTTTTTATTATTTTTTTCGAACTTGTCCTTGTAAATACGCGAAGTTTCGTAATTTTACAAACAATTTTTTTCCCGTTCACTTCGGATCCACCTTTTTGAGCTTAATAAATCCCGGGAATGCCGGTTCCGACCATGTTGTAGTTTTTTTTTTATTTCTTTAGAATTACTCGACCTTGAATTAGTAAATACGGGGAATTTCGTAATTTTACCAAGATTTTTTCCAGGTCTCTTCGAATCCCTATTCAAGCTTAAATTACCGGGGATCCGCTGGAAATCCCCGTTTGCCTTCATGTTGGAATTTTTTTATTATTATTTTTGTTGAATTTCTCGACCTCGAATTATTAAATATGGGAACTTTAATAATTTCACGAAGAGTTTTTTTTCCTCTCTTCGGATCCTATTCAACTTGATAAATCCCAGGCAATCCCTAGGAATCCCCGATTCCGACCATGTTGTTTTGTTGTTTTTTTGTTATTTTTTTCGGAATAATTGTCCTCGAATTAGTCAAAATGGGAAGCTTCAAAATTTTACGAACAGTATTTTTTCCTGGTCTCTTCGAATCCTATTCAAGCTTAAATCTCCGGGGAACCCCGGAAAATCCCCGGTTGCCTCTATGTTGGATTTTTTTTTATTTTTTAATGCCTCGACCTGGAATTAATAAATATGGGAATTTTTATAATTTCACAAAGAGTTTTTTTTCTCTCTTCGGATCCTATTCAACTTAATATACAGGGTGGTTAACAATTCGATGCTCACCATTGGGATCTCGGAAACGGTAAAAGATACAGGGTGGGTTAAATTAAAGAAAAGTTGCACAATTTATTCTTATTTAGAATCTGAAAGAAAATTTATGGAAACTTTCAGGCGTTGCTGAAATATCCTGAAAAAAACTGAAAATTTCTTATTTTACCCATATCTTTTTTATTATTTGAAATTAATTAATTATTTTTTGTAGGCTTACATAAGTCGTCAAAAGCTATCCGTTTGACATTACAAAAATTTTCAAAGCCAACTAGATCCCAAAGTTTTCATAGCCAACTTTTGTTTTTCTTATGGCCGTCATATTGTTTTTCTATGTCATTCGGTATGAACAAAATAATGGAAACCAAAAACTAATAAACTTCAAATAATAAATTCCAAAAATTTTTATTCTTCTTTTTTCGAAGAAAAAAAAAAATTCGCTGAAATACGTCAATATGTCATACTGCTTGCCTCATGTTTTTTTAAATTTCTCTATGATATTCTAACTAAATAGTTGTCTTTTTTTAAGAAAAAAAAAGAACAAAAATTTTTGAAATTTACTTTTTGAAGTTTATTAGTTTTTGGTTTCCATTATTTTTTTCATACCGAATGACATAGAAAAACAATATGGCGGCCATAAGAAAAACAAAAGTTGGCTATGAAAACTTTGGGATCTAGTTGGCTTTGAAAATATTTGTAATGTCAGACGGATAGTTTCTGACGTCTTATGTAAGCCTATATACAAAAAATAATTAATTAATTTCAAATAATAAAAAAGATATGGGTAAAATAAAAAATTTTGATTTTTCAGTTTTTTTAGGATATTTCAGCAACGACTGGAAATATTCAAAAAGAAAAATCAGATTCTTATAAAGCAAAAAATTGTGCAACTTTTCTGTAATTTAACCCACCCTGTATCTTTTACCGTTCCCGAGATCCCAATGGTGAGCATCGAATTGTTAACCACCCTGTATACCAGGGATTCCCTGGGAATCCCCGATTCCGACCATGTTGGATTTTTTTATTAATTATTCCGGATTCATTGTCCTCGAATTAGTTAATATGGGAAGTTTCGTAATTTTACGAACAGTTTTTTTTCCTAGTCACTTCGGATTCGTCTATTCAAGTTCAATAAATCCCCGGGAATCCCCAGTTCCGACTATGTTGGATTTTTTTTCTAGAATTACTCCAGCTCGAATTAGTAAATATGTACCTACTGGAAGTTTCGTAATTTTACGAAGTTTTTTCCTAGTCTCTTCGAATCCTATTCAAGCTTAAATCTCCGGGGATTCCCGGGAAATCTCTGGTTGCTACCATGTTGTAACTTTTTTATTATTATTTTTGTTGAATTCCTCGACCTCAAATTAATAAATATGGGAACTTTAATCATTTTACGAAGAGTTTTTTTTTGGTCTCTTTGGACTCTATTCAAGCTTCAATCCCCGGGAATCCTTGAAAAAACCGCTTCCGATCATGTTGGATTTTTTATTAATTTTTTCGAATTCCTCGTCCTCGAATTGATAAATATATGGGAAGTTTCATAATTTTACGAACAGTTTTTTTCCTGGTCTCTTTAGATCCTCTTCAAGCTTAAATCTACAATGATCTCTGGGCATCCCCGTTTCCGACCATGTTGGATTTTTTATTTTCTTCGAATTCCTCGACCTCGAATTATAGTAAATAGGGGAAGTTTCGTAATTTTACGCAGAGTTTTTTTTCCTGGTCTCTTCGGATCCTATTCAAGCTTTATAAATCCTCGGGAATCGCCGGTGCCGACCATGTTGAATTATTTTATAAATTTTTTAAAATTCTTAACCTCGAATTATAGTAAATATGGGAACTTTCATAATTTTACGAACAGGTTTTTTTCCTCGCCTCTTCAAATTCTATTCAAGCTTAATAAATCCCAGGGAAACCTTGGGAATCCCCGATTTTTTTCTATTTTTTTTTCTAAATTAATTGATCTCGAGTTAGTAAATATGGAAAGTTTTATAATTTTACGAACAGTTTTTTTTCCTGGTCTCTTCAAATTCTATTCAAGCTTAATAAATCCCCGGGAATCCTGTTTTTACAATTAGAAAATTTATCCAGTGTTGCCGTATAAATCTATAGATATCCAATGTGAAATTTTAATTGCTCCTATTTTCACCCTTACCGGTGGGAATCGATTGCACCCCGACCAATGAAAAGACTGCACTTATACTGACATTAAAATTAAAAGTGCTTAACTCGCAAGTAGGTAACCACAACATGGCAAAGTGCAGTTTCCAGGAAAGTTTCTCAATATATTGGCTATCATTTTTTCTCACAACTTTTAATCATGCCAAGTCCACTTTATGATTATTACACCTAATCGATATTGGATCGCGTGCCATATGAAAATACCTACTTACCTACCTACCTACCACCCTTATGAGTCCTAATCATGAGGTGATCGGGTTGTTCGATTAGTAACGGTGTATTGCTTATATATTGTTACTGGGTCTAGTGACTAGTGAGTAGCGGATATCTTGGAAAAGAAAAATGGCAACATTTTAATTTTATTAACATTATACTGATTTCTTTATGAAAATTCATTGTACGGTTCAAAATACCGAAAATTTATAAATTTTTCAGACTCAGAATCGAATAAGGAGCCGAAAAACATTAACCGTCCCTTTTAAGGTTTCAGAATTTCAGGACTCTTCCCAGGCAACCGAAACATATCATTATAACGTCATTTTTTGTGAACATTGGTCGCTGACGTCAACAACCTAAAAGTGACGTCGAAAATACGTCTTGTAAGTATTTGATCTCTCACGTAATTAAAGACAACCAAGCGAATGTTGGAATTTTGATGCATAATGAGTCGGACGGCCTAAATAGTCATTTGGACGGCCTATGCTATGTTTGCATGCCCCAAATTGTGGATTTTTATAGGTCAATATAACGTCTTTACTTTAGCAGTTTTTACGTATTTTTTGGCATGTTTTTGACGTGAATAAATGATATGATTTCATAAATGATTTCATTTTGATACGATTGATTTCATCGTCATTTTCACTTATTTCACTTATTCGAGGTCGCAGAACCCCAAAAAATGACGTCATATTGACGTTGCTCTTCATCTACATAGGTTATTACAAATATTTGTTTTCGCTTGTATTTTGGCTTAATAAGTATATAATAACAGAAAGTCCATAGCTTCCTGGCCTAATTTCGAAAGGTAAATTAATAATAATTATTGTTTACCTTCACCTGATCACCAGTCTATTATTTCTGTGCCCCAATTGCTTGGCAGATAAACGATCAGCCAACGTCGGACATTTTGGGTTAGTTTACTTTCCTAAGGCGGCACTTGCGTTGGAATAACATACTGGCAATCCTCCTTATTAGACACAGCGGCGATTCTCCTTAGACCCATTCAAGTGACGTAGTAAAACACTTCGGGTTTTGTTTTCTTATTGTGTTTTCATTTCTGAACTACCCCTTCTCTTAAGATCCTCCGTGGTTAATTAATTCTGCGTATATCACGCTCGGAAATCATAGTGGGGAAAAGCTTCCACGCTGACTTTCCACACAAGGGCATCAGCTTTTTGCCCTCACGCGATTGCCTGCTGTGTGCACCGAAACTGTGGCGTATACAAGGGTGTTTGGTAATTAGACAACCAAAATTGAATGTCATCTATAAAATCGTATTTTAGGCATAATAAACGGAATAACTATTTTCAAGATGAAGCCTCGTTCAGGAAATATTGCCAAAAATGTAAAACTAAGGCTGCTAAAAAATTTATTTTTTAGTAACTTAACAGTCAAAATCCAACTCTACGTATAAAATCGTATTTTAAGCATAAAAGAGGGAATAACTTTTTGCAAGATAAGGCCTCGTTTAGAAAATATTTCCAAAAATGTAAAACTAAGGCTGCTCAAAAATATCTAATTTTTTCGTAAGGCACTCAAAATAAAACGTCATCTATAAAATCGTATTCTAAACATAAAATAAAAAATAACTTCTTTCAAGTTAAGGCCTCGTTTAGGAAATATTTCCAAAAATATAAAACTAAGGCTGCTAAAAAATGTCTAATTTTTTTGTAAGACACTCAAAATAAAACGTCATGTATAAAATCGTATTCTAAAGAACCACTGTTTTCAAGACAAGGCCTCGTTTAGGAAATATTTTCAAAAATGTATAAAACTAAGGCTGCTGTAAATATTTTTTTAGTAACTGGACAGTCAAAATCCAACGCCATGTATAAAATAGTATTTTAAGCATAAAAGAGAGAATACTTTTTCCAAGATCAGGCCTCGTTTAGGAAATATTCACAAAAATGTAAAACTAAGGGTGCGAAAAAATATCTCATTTTTTCGTAAGACATCAATCAAAATAGAACGTCAGGTATAAAATCGTATTTTAAACATAAAATAAAGAATAACTTTTTTCAAGATAAGGCCTCGTTTAGGAAATATTTCCAAAAATGTAAAACTAAGGCTGCTAAAAAATATCTCATTTTTTCGTAAGACCCTCAAAATAAAACGTCATCTATAAAATTATATTCTAAACATAAAATGAAGAATAACTTTTTTCAATTCTGCGTATATCACGCTCTGAAAATTATAGACAGGATAAGGATATCAAGATAAGGCCTCGTTTAGGAAATATTTTCAAAAATGTAAACTAAGGCTGCTGTAAAAATGTTTTTTTTTAGTAACTGGACAGTCAAAATCCAACGCCATGTATAAAATAGTATTTTAAGCATAAAAGAGATAATAACTTTTTCCAAGATATTTCCTCGTTTAGGAAATATTTCCAAAAATGTAAAACTAAGGCTGCGAAAAAATATCTCATTTTTTCGTAAGACATCACTCAAAATAGAACGTCAGGTATAAAATCGTATTTTAAACATAAAATAAAGAATAACTTTTTTCAAGATAAGGCTTCGTTTAGGAAATATTTCCAAAAATATAAAACTAAGGCTGCTAAAAAATATCTAATTTTTTGTAAGACACTCAAAATAAAACGTCATGTATAAAATCGTATTCTAAAGAACCACTTTTTTCAAGATAAGGCCACATTACTCAAAATAGAACGTCAGGTATAAAATCGTATTTAAACATAAAATAAAGAATAACTTTTTTCTAGATAAGGCCTCGTTTAGGAAATATTTCCAAAAA
Organism: Malachius bipustulatus; assembly: GCA_910589415.1. Lineage (NCBI taxonomy): Eukaryota > Metazoa > Arthropoda > Insecta > Coleoptera > Melyridae > Malachius > Malachius bipustulatus. Next base: position 60,311,059 of record OU342630.1, read on the forward strand.
TGTAAAACTAAGGCTGCTAAAAAATATCTCATTTTTTCGTAAGACCCTCAAAATAAAACGTCATCTATAAAATTGTATTCTAAACATAAAATGAAGAATAACTTTTTTCAAGATAAGGCTTCGTTTAGGAAATATTTTCAAAAATGTAAACTAAGGCTGCTGTAAAAATGTTTTTTTTAGTAACTGGACAGTCAAAATCCAAAGCCATGTATAAAATAGTATTTTAAGCATAAAAGAGAGAATAACTTTTTCGGAGATCAGGCCTCTTTTAGGAAATATTTCCAAAAATGTAAAACTAAAGGCTGCTAAAAAATATCTCATTTTTTCGTAAGACACTCAAAATAGAACGTCATGTATAAAATCGTATTTTAAACATAAAATAAAGAATAAATTTTTTCAAGATAAGGCTATTTGTTTAGGAAATATTTTTTTAAATGTAAAGCGATATAAGGCTAAACTGTAAAAATGTTTTTTTTTAATAACTGGACAGTCAAAATCCAACGCCATGTATAAAATAGTATTTTAAGCATAAAAGAGAGAATAATTTTTTTCAAGATCAGGCCTCGATTAGGAAATATCTCCCAAAAATATAAAGCTACAGGGTCGTACTAAAAATGTTTTATTCAGTAACTGAACAACAATTTTGGAAATATTTCCTAATCGAGGTCTGATCTTGAAAAAAATTATTCTCTCTTTTATGCTTGAAATGCAATTTTATGCAGGACATTTCATTTTGGCTGTCCAGTTACCATTGTTACCAAACACCCAATAGAGTGCCATCCATTATGGGTTCTTCGATCGTCCTCCTGGTAAACCGTGCAGCTGTAGGCTGTAGGTATGTGCACGAGTGCACGTCGAGATTGGCTGTTAGTTATCTTACACCATGGCTGTAGGTGAATTATTATATGTAATATGTAATACTACATATTAAGTTGTCTCCCACTCGGCCAGGTTGCTATTATTTTATAAAATTATTGAAAAAATACATAAAAAAATTACAGTTTTTATTTAAAAGAAGTTAAGTTTGTTAATCCTGCTTTGTAGAAGCGGGTATTTAATAATCATTGATTGACAATAATGACAATAATCATTGTATCAAGTTCCGCTATAAATTTGACAGATTAATTTCTAGTTTCAGAAAAATCCGTGAATTGAAATAACAAAGTCAGAACCAACAAAATATTTGGTTGGAATTTTTTTTTATTAGTTTTGCATTCCAATTCAACAAGTCAATAATGCAATTATGTTTATAGAGTAACATTACTAAGCGTCGGGTAAATTGGACATCGTTTCCATTAATGCAGCTGTCGGAAATGCAACAACAAAACAGAAACATATCACCCAATTAATTCGGCGAATTGTTTGAAATTCAATTAATGTTGACAAAATACAGCTGCTCTGTTATTGTATTCATGCCAGGGAGGAAAATTTCATTATAAATAGATAAAGTCCAATAAAGTCTAAAAAGTCATACGTATCGATTAAGAATACACATCCTTTTGATAGTTCGATTTATTTTGTTTCATATACGTGGTTTTTATAGTAACCGTCCAGTTTGTCTAAACACTCCATCCCGCATAAATAAGTATACGTCAACATTGGTTTTGAATGAGAATTAAATGCACAACATAGAGGATAGAATGTCATTACGTGAATAAATTTTATGTAGTTGTCAGTGGCTCTCAAACTGACGTAAGCGCTTCAATTCATTGTTTGAATGATTCCTTCAATAATAATTTACGCTCGTTCACAACTTGACAATTAACTGTTTGACATTTTCTGGTGAAATTAAAAATATTAATTCGGACGGTTAGTGTGACGTCACATCTGACTTTTTAAAGTTAATCCTACTATAGAGTTGAAGCTTATACAGTGAGAGTTTTTTAAGACGGAACATAGGAAATGAGCTTGTGAAGTATTGCTATGGAGATCGATTCGTTGCCGGGCAAGGTCTTAAATGGTTTTGCAATAACCTTCCACTTCAGATTAAATTATTAATTTGACGTTTATGAGTAAAACTTGTCGTCAGTTACATACTAGCGTAGGTAGTTACTTAATTCATCAAAAATGTGTACAGTTGATGAGAAAATTGAAATTTACGCACATGGTACACCGCATGCAGTGTGTCTTCTTTATGTGAAGTTGAAAATTTGCGCTGGTACCATGTCACTACAGGACACAGTATCCATAGAAAGTGAACGTGTGGGCTGAAATGGTTAACACTCATATCTTGCAGCCACTGCAAGAAAAAATCATTCCGACCATAAATAATCTACAAGTAGAAGGCCCTTTGTGGTACCAACAAAATGTTACAGCTGCCCATTTTTCCCGGCAAGTTCGACAATTGCTTAAAATGCTCAGTTTCCCGGTAGATGGATAGGAAGAGATGGAGTAATTAAAAGTGGCCGCCCAGGTCACCAGACTTAACATACTTGGATTTTTTTACTGGAGAAAAGTCAAGTAATCAGTTTCTAACATCGTTTCTATCTACCACATTGAAAAGCTCAAACAAATGAGAAGAAGAGCTGCGAAGAAATATCTCCTGAACAGTACAGAAATACGATAAATGTATTGATTCTACAATAATTTTTTAGGACACTTGCCTATAGAGTTAACGGATGTTTGATACTATTTTAGAATAATTAACACTCTGCAGTATTTAATTTACAATTATATTGTTTCTTTATAAAATACTTAGTATAATTACAGTTACACTTTTTTATATTTTGAAATAATTTCGTTTTAATTAAAAAATGATTTATTGCATTGACTTTCAATACAGAATCCCTATGTTCTATTTTAAATAACTCACTAATGCTAAATTCAACAATGCTCGAACGTAACCATAACTACGATATTGTTAACGTATTGTTACGGCTTTGTTGGAAATGCACTGATTTCGCTATGTTCCATTTTAAATGGTTCAACAACGTTAATTAGACTGCGTCATATTTTTTCTGATGTTCCGCGTTATGTGGTTCTCACTGTATGTCAACTCCTATGAAACTTCTGCCGTTTCGTCGTAATATGAAGCAGTACAATTTTCCATTTTAATTAATAAAGTAGGTATCCACAGAAATTAATTTTGCATGTAACAAATTTTTTTTTCTACCACATACATATTTATCTAGTAATAAGTGGTTTTATTAATAACTTGACGATCTCGTGGGCCATTCCACTGTTGATTTTTTTTCTTAAAAAAAAATTAAATGGGCATTAATAACTACTAAAATTATTGGAGTCACTCTCGTAGCAAAATACGCGCTGTGTCCAAAAAATCCTAGTAGGTATGGGCTAATACCTACTCCTACTCATGCAGGAACCATCAGTGACTTCAGAAGTTGACAGATATGTCATACTAGTCAAAATATATGTTATTTTGGTTACATTGCTTCTTCTTACTTTACTCCCTCTCACATAAGGGTTGCCATACTTGCTATTATAGGAGGTTGAGATCTGGAAATTTTAATACTCTTGAGGAAAAATATTCACTAGGAATCTAATCTTTCAGAGCTCAAAAATTAAACAGGAAAAAGAGTTTAAAGTCAAATGTCAATCAATATTACTGACTTCTGCTGATCGGAGGTAACTATTATTTATTTTTTTATTATCGACATCTCAAAGTTCCTGGGAATCACTTACCTACTACCACTCACCTCTCAAACCCATCCCCGGCCTCATGTGTGCGCGTTTAAAGCTAAAGCCATAGGTATCGCGGGATCTATGCCACCGCGTTGACCGGTTCTTGACCCGGCCATTGGCCCTGGCTAGGTTACTGCCATACATCCCCATCCCGTAGTATTCCCAGTACCTGTTCCCTTAAGTCTTATCTCTCTTAGTTCTTAGTTCATACATAAATAGCTTGCTATCATCCCCCGGATCACCGGGCGTTATTTGGATGTATAGAAGAACGCTTAATAAATAGATAGATGTTAGATAGGTACACCGGGGTAATTATTATTCCGGGAAGAATAACTGGTTGACGGGCTTGATTTGATTAATCAATTTCCAGGACATGATGACACTTTACCCGATACCTATTCGAATTATTCTATTCGATAATCAATACCTACCTATGAAAGCAAATTAACTTGGTGTTGTTTAGAAAAAAAAGAGAATAAAAAGTAAATAAGAGAATAAAGTAGAATTTTTGAAACATTAGTAGTGTTTTATTTATCATCCATCAATAAAAAAATGGTCATTATTTACATCCGCGGCTCCTACAGTTTCACTATGTCACCTATACAGGGTGTTCTACAAGCTCTATGACAAACTTTGACAGATGGTAGGTTGCTTATTGATTTTAAACATATTTTTTTTAATAAACATGGGTCCGATTCGTTTTTGTTTAGAAGTTACAAGCATTTAACCTTTATTAACAATCAACAATAAAAATTTAAATTAAATGATAATCACAAAATTTAAGACTATAAAAATTGTTCGAAATGTCCACCCTCAGCTTGAATGCAAGCCTCACATCGACGAACTAAAGATTCGGTCACTCGAAGAATGAGATTTGGATCATTTCTTATTTGGTTAGCTGCATCTTGAATTCTTTCAAGTAACTGCTGATGGGTAGCGATTTCAACATGGTAGACCAGCTGCTTATCATGTGTCCCCATAAATAAAAATCCAGAGGATTCAGATCGGGAGAACGAGGTGGCCATGATATTGGACCTCCTTATTGACCTATCCATTTATTCGGGAAATGTTCATTTAGCCAAGCAGCAACTTGTCTTCCTCTATGTGGTGGTGCACCGTCATGCTGATACCACATATTTTGAATAATATTGAGTTGCACGTCATCAATAAACTCTAAAAGGTCGTGTTCTAAGAAAAAATTACGATCCTTTAAATGCTTGTAACTTCTAAACAAAAACGAATCGGACCCATGTTTATTGAAAAAAATATGTTTAAAATCAAGCAACCTACCATCTGTCAAAGTTTGTCATAGAGCTTGTAGAGCACCCTGTATAGGGGTGGAGGACATACCTATAGTAACACCAGGAAGGTATTAATTTGCTTTGCAAATGAAAGATAAGCGAACAAAAGGGCATCAAAAGAAGGTCTTCCTGAGTGCGGGCCTGTTTAGAACAGCGAAAATCACAATAAACATGCAAGGTCAGAGTGTCGAGTGGACGGCGGAAACTCGTAACATCAACACCAGAGCCGGTCTGGTAACATACGTAACATACGAACCGCATTCAAACGTAGTCGGACCATAACAGCGAGCGATGTCACTTTTTTCACTTTCAGGGAAAGGAATATCTCCGAGATTAACAATAGCACAGTTTTTATTTTGAATTTTGAATTTATTTTGGAATATATATGCAAAATAAATGCAAAATTCAAAATAAAAACTATGCTATTGTTAATCTCGAAGATATTCCTTGCCCTGAAAGTGAAAAAAAATATATAAATTCGACCGTAGTGCCAAAGAGGCCTTAGTGGTGACCTTGATATTAGTTTGCAATGGCTGTTTTTAGCTTCTTACCCACCCAGCACCCCTATTTCGCTCCTCGGTCCCGAAAAAATTGATGAAACTTAGGAGCCGCAGATGTAAACAATTACCAAAAAAATAAAAGTCTCCTGAAGTAGAGCAATAAATTAAATCGATATAGAAATAAGTAATTCGCCCGCCAGCTGTGTATAATAATAAAACAAAAAAATATACTAATAAGTATAATATATTAAGTTTATTAATGACCGATGTTGACAGGAATTTTTTAAATGAAAATGTGATTACAAGAGATTCCTGGCTGTTGAAGCGGTTATCCATATTGGAAAATTCCTCTAAATAAACAATAACCTTCAAGTACTCTCCAAAATGACGTCAGAAATTCTTAGCAGCATTTAGCAGCATTGCATTTACCAAATGATAGCTAACGAAATGTCATTAGTGACAGATGACATATTTTGTTAAGATCACAGCTACAGAGGTAAATTAATTATGTTCTGTAAGCGTACTTGCGCAGACGGAAAAGATATGACGTCACTTGCTGGAGAATATTAAATAAAAACTTTTTTAATTGGCAGTAAGAAATTTTTTTTGTTAGTTTTTATTTGAATTGGAAGATAATTTCTATTGAAGTACAATTTCTTTTGCACATTATTATCTTCTCACCTCGTTAATAAATGCAATATAATCAGAGTAGTATTGCAAAATACATAAATAATTAACATTGAAAATATAACACTTACAATTTTTATAAAAATGTATCACTCCATTTTGTGATATTATAAAATTATAAATACATAAAGTAGTACATCATGACAAAAGTGTAAAAATTGGTCCAAAAGTTAGAAAGAAACTGTACTGTAATTAGTTATAATGTAACTAGAGATTCCTGAGTGTTGAGCAGTTATCTATATTGGAAAATTCCTCTGAATGCTCTATAACCTTCAAATACACTGAAACCAATTAAATTTGAAAATTCATTTAAATTATCAATTGTTACTCTCCAAAAAGACGTCACAAGTTTATAGCTGCATTTAGTAGCATTTGCAAATGACAGCTAACAAAACGTCATTAGTGACAGATTACATACCTAGTTACGATCACAGACTACTGAGTATATTATGTTTTATCTAACGTACGCGCATTTGCGCAGTCGGTAACCATATGACGTCACTTTGGAGAGATATAAATGATGATTCTTTAAATTGGGAATAAGAAATTAATAAAAATAATCTTTTTCAATAGTAAGTTGAATTTTAACAGCAATTTCTATTGAAGTACAAATCTTTTTTCACATTATCTCTATTTTCTGATTGTCGAATGCAATATAACCAACATAGGTACCATTATAAAATAAATAAATAATCAACAATAATAATTTATTGAAAATATAACACTCACTATTTTTATAAAAATTAATACTCCATTCTGTGATATTATAAATTAAAACAAATGATGACTCTTCAAGCTACAGACCTATTGCTTTGCTTAGTATCACTTATAAAGTACTGGAAAAACTTTTATACAATCGTCTATTACCAATTGTTGATGAAAAATTACTTATTGAACAAGGTGGATTTCGGCCAAACAGAAATACATGTGACCAAGTTTTGGCGTTGACAACCCACATTGAATGTGGCTTTCAAAGAAAATTAAAAACAGGAGCAGTCTTCCTAGATCTATCTGCAGCATACGACACTGTGTGGAAAGAAGGTCTCTTACATAAATTATATAAAACCATTGGTTGTAAGACGATTATGAATCTATTGGAAAATATGCTATCAGACCGAAAAATAAAAGTTTTCGTAAACGAAAAGAGCAGTAAATACAGAATCTTAAATAATGGTCTCCCACAAGGTTCTGTTTTATCTCCACTGCTATTCAATATTTACATTAGTGATTTGCCTGCAACCAAATCTAGAAAATTCATATATGCCGATGACATTATTTTAACTTACCAAAACAGCGAATTTAATTTATTAGAAGAAACGCTGTGCTCTGATTTGAAAATCATGAATGATTACTTTAAGAAATGGCGTCTTTGCTTAAACTCTTCAAAAACAGAAGTTACATGTTTCCATCTCAATAACCACCAAAAATCTAAAAAGCTAAATATAACTTTCAACGGATCGTCACTGAATCATAATTTCAATCCAAAATATCTTGGTGTGACTTTGGATATATCTTTAACCTATAATCAACACTTAGAAAAAGTGAAACAAAAATTAAAAACAAGAAATAATATTCTATACAAACTTGCTGGAACAACTTGGGGAGCCAATGCAAAAACAATTCGCACATCAGCTCTTGCACTTGTTTATTCAACAGCGGAATATTGTGCACCCGTATGGCTCAACAGTGTACATCAATCAAAAGTGGATATTCAACTGAACCAAACATTACGAATTATTACTGGAACAATTTCCTCAACTCCGATCCCTTGGTTACCTGTTTTGTCAAATATTGCTCCATCTAATCTCCGAAGACAACAAGCAACACATAAAATCATGAATAAATACCGAACATTTCCAGATGATTTTTCAATAACATCGGACCTGAATAATCTTCCAACAACGAGATTAAAATCAAGAAGACCTGTGTGGCTAGAAACATACCTGGATCGACCATTTAAAATTGAAGATGAATGGAGAAATGATTGGCGAAATAAAAGTGTTTCTTTATTCAACAACACTTTAATCGAAGATCCTTCATCAGTAGTCAACGGTTTTGAAATAAAAAGGAAAGTCTGGGTACAAGTAAATCGCTTAAGAACAGGACACGGTAGATGTAATTCAATGTTACATAAATGGAATTTAATACCAAGCGCTTCCTGTATTTGCGGACATCCTGAAGAATCCATCAATCACATTGTCAATGAATGTCCTTTAACCAAATTTTCTGGAGGTTTTCAAGCAATTCATAAAATTTCCACCGAAACAATAGACTGGTTACAGAATTTGAAGCTCTTGTAAACAAAATCTACATTAACAGCCAGATAACCTCAGAAGGGCAAAATGATTGGAATACTTCAAACCAATCTCAACAGGATGGTGTGTCTAGGTTTTTTAATGGGGTTTTCCCTAGACTATATCTCTCAAAGCAAATGCTTCACCATGATGTCAACATCGCATCAGAATATCCTACAGATCGTTCTTTTCCCCATGATCGACGAAACCAATCATATGTAATTTAATAAACTAAACAACATGTATCGTAAGACTGCAATTTGTAATTTCAAACGAATATATATATATATATAAATACATAAATTACATCATGACAAAAATTGTAAAAATTGACTCAAAAATTGGAAGGAACTGTTTGAATTCATGTTCACTGCAGTATTGAAATGTGTATCATCTTTTGAGAAAGAAACATCTGTCTTCTTATAATAAATCAGTGAAACTTTTGTCCGGTTGCACGAACGTAATTAAAAATCTGTCACATAATAAACAATTTTAAAATGCCCTGTATTATCAAAATATTTGTCTGAGATTGCTGGAAATAAATTCTCCTCACTTTTAGAAGAGTTAATTACCGATAAAAAATAAAATATCATCGAAAATATTCACCAAATTTTCAAAATTTGCAATTTAAAATCAGTAATTATCTGAAAGATTTTTAATTACGTTCCAACCAGATCTTAATCTCTTAAAAATAAATTTTAACCTTGCCTGATAAAAAAAAGGAAGTATTCTAACTCAATTATATGTCTGCTGTTGCAAAAGTGTCAAAAAAAAGGTAGGTAGAAAAAAAATGAATGATAGTAACTCAAACCTACAAACAAATTACAAGTAGTTAACATTGAGTTACATTGACAGATTTACATCATGAGCTAATACTAATACTAAAACTAAAAGAACCAAAATCAACCATGAAAAGTACTGAACTCCTTTCACAGGCCACCATTTTTCATATTCGCGCTTAATTTTACAAAAATCATAAAACTTGTTCAAACTACTGTAACGAACGATTTTCCAGTCTTTGGTTTCATACTATTTCTAGTAGTATCACTAGTTATCACAGCAGTTGATTAATTTGACGGTGTCAAATCAGCGATCGCATCTGTTTCGATCGGTCATTCATTCAAGTTTGTGAATTTGCGTTTCCTGCAAGTCCGAATTTCGCATCAAAACAAGCCTCGTTAGAATCTTTCCCTTCAAGGACCGCCTTCTCATTTGGATCGTCGTTAATTGCACGATCGTTAACCGAGTCCGCTTCACGTTTTTTCCGGAGCAATTCACTCTCTAGGATATCCCTTCCGATATTCTCTTGTTTCTTTTCAGGATTTAAATCGTTTTCAATTTTTACTTCATCCTTAGAATCAGCTATTAAGCTAGAAGAAACTGTGGTATTCTTAACAAGCGATTTGATATCTCTGCCACTTTCTGTGGGCGTTTTCTCGAGATTTAACGACAAATTAGCGGGCTTATTATTATTAAAGTCTCGTTCGAGTTGAGAGCTGGAATTGTTCTTCAATTTCTGTGAGATAATTAAAGGTAGCGGTAGAGCGTTTAGTTTAGAACCGTTTGTTAAGCTCGTCTGGTTAAATTTCTTGTCCAATCCTAGTTGATATGATAAAGGGGCCCCGTTTACTACTGCCTGGGTGGCGTTATACTTGATCCGTTTCTGATTATCTTGTCCTGTCTTATTATTATTACTATTGGTCCCGTTAACTTTCTTCTTGTCCCCGCCACTGATCTGCTCGATTGCCTTCTTAGCGATCCGTTCGATCCTCTCGACCGCCTTCAGCTTCAGCTCGTCCACGTTCCCCTGACTCTGCAACGCCTCCAGCATCTTCTTCTGCGTCTCGGCCAGCTCCTGCTGAACCCTGTTTTGCTTCTGCAGCGTCTCGATCAGGACCTGCTCCTTTTTACGGCCCTCGCTCTCCTGCTCCTTCAGCTCGGTCTCCTCTTTCTTGATCGCCTCGATGTCGACTTCGTCTTTCCCGGAAACGCGTCCCGTCGTCACAGTTGTCTCCTTTTCGGCACCCGGAGCCGGCTCTTCTGCTTTGGCATCCTCCGGGACACCTTCATCAATCAGGTTGCTCTTGGCCAAAGCGTCGACGGTCTCGATGTTGTCCTTGATCTGCTTCTCGATCTCGTTTAGATCCTTCATGATCTCCACTTTCGTCTCCGGCTTCTTGGGCTCATCCGCGATGTTCCGATTCAGGTTCACGATTTCTTTGATGTCGTGGGTAAAATTAGGGGGTTTGGTCGGGAGCTTGTTCGATCCGGTTTCGGAGTTTTTATTGTTTCCTTCCAAGTTGCTCGGATTTATGTTGTTGTCAATTTTGGAAGGTTCGATCGGTTCTTCTGGTTGCGGTGGCTCATGCCGGCTCTCCTTCACGACTTCTGCTTCTGTCTCCGGTTTCAATTTCGCTTCCGGAAGTTTCTTGTTTCCTGTTTCCGGATTATTCCCCTCCAAGTTGCTCGGATTAAAATTGTTACCGATTTTAGGAGAATCGACAGGTTCTTCCGGTTGAGGTGGCTCTTGCCTGCTCTTCTTTATCAGTACTTCTTTCTCCGGAAGTTTCTTGTTCGCGGCTTCCGGATTATTCGCTTCCAAGTTGCTCGGATTAAAATTGTTACCGATTTTAGGAGGATCGACAGGTTCTTCCGGTTGAGGTGGCTCTTGCCTGCTCTCCTTTATCAGTACTTCTTTCTCCGGAAGTTTCTTGTTCCCGGCTTCCGGATTATTCGCTTCCAAATTGTTACCAATTTTTGGAAGATCGACGGGTTCTTCCGGTTGAGGTGGCTCGTGCCGGCTCTCTTTCATCAGTACTTCTCTCTCCGAATCCGGTTTCGCTTTGTAATTAATCACCTTATCCTTCTTCCTCGAATTGTCTGTAAACAGTCGAAATAAACCGGTTGAAATTGTCATCAATAAAAAATCTTACCTTTAACCGAGACAACCGGGAGGGGTGGTTTTTTCGGTACTGCCGCATCTTTTTGATCCGGATTCGGCTTGAATTTTATGTCGGGGCGGATTTTCTGGTCGAACGCTCGATCTGGCATCCTGTTCGATTTCATGTTCTCGACCATGTAAAGGTTGGCGTAGGTGCTCAGGACCATGATGAGAACGCCGATAATGAGAACAATCTGTAAGTGTTTAAGGGTTTTAATTTTTCAGGAGACCTTTGGGAAAAATAGAGCAGATACATAAGATCCTATACAGGATGCTACCTTTCTGCTATGTATGTATGAAACTGATAATTAAATTCACCAAGGCCCACCAATTATCAATCAAAATAATCTACCCATTAGAATGATTGAAAGTAAATTATAAACATTGGGTGATTACAAAATTTGCATTGTTTTTGAGGAGGGGTCATCAATTTCAAGTGAAAGTGTTAAGGAGGCCCTTAGGAAGAACAGAACACTTACCTGTGCGACATACCTCTCATTGGTCTTCTTCTGCGAGACGCAAATAAAGCAAGTGACGGGGAAGAGGACGCAAATCACGACGCCGATCGTCGACCCGACCAGCCCCAGCACAACCTCGATGTTGGGTATGAGGATCCCCACTGTCAGGGAGGACGTTACTATGATCAGAGTCAGCGCTTTGAACTTTCCCTCCGGGATATAATTGGAGGCGGATTCGTGTACGGTCTGTCCCTAAACAAACCGACATTTCATGTTTGTACAGAACATATAAAAGTAGCAAAAGGACACTCACCCCTTTATAGATGAACGAGTACAAGCTAGCCCTGCAGGGGAATATGACGAGCGGGAAACTGAACACCAGGGACAAGATGAAACCGATCTTGATGGCGCTGATCGTGGCTGATGGGCCGAAACTGAGCAGTATGTTCCCGGTGAAGGGCTTGTAATAGAACGCGATGTATCCAAAGAGGCCGACACAGATGTAGACCGCGGTGCAAATATTGACGGCCATTGCGATGATGTGGTTCATTTTCTCCAGCGACGCGTTCGGAATTAGGTGGTATATCTCGAACAACTGCCTGGAAGGCAGAGAAAAAAAGCTATCGATCACTCGGGAAGATTTCAATAGGAAGGAGAGACTTACGTCTGACAAGATAAAGCCATCGCGAAGATCGGTATACACTGCAGAATCCCGGACGGTTTCCAAAGGCTCACTTTGCTGACCCATTCGTACTCGAACATCTGCGGTAACGCTTCTATCAGTACCTAAAACGAGCAACGATAAAAGTAAAACTTATGAAAAAAATTTCAACCGTGCCGCTTACCCTCAAAATCAGGCAGAAGTAGAACCCGATGGTGGCCCTGGAGGCCCCGCTGAGGCTGTCGACGTCTCTCAGCATGCCCAGCGGCAGCACGCACAGCAAGCCGATGGCGATCAGCATGCTGGTCCTGAGGGAGTCGGTCGGCGGGTTGCCCGTTATCTCGGACACGATCGCCGGTCCGAGATCGCCCATGACAACGAAAAAGGCGATGCAGGAGCCTATTAAGAAGCCGATCATCCCGATCTCCACGAAGACCTTGCCCAAGGTTCCGAAAATGTAAAAAGCTGCAAGGAAATTTGTCACTCAGTGTTGCCAGATTGTACTGGTTTTACTGAATAGTAGAGATAACTAGAATATGACATACGTCGGGCTATTGGTCATTTTAAGGTTCTCTCTCCCCTGAAGTCTGAATAAAATGAAAAAGAAGAGTAAAATATAAAATATAGAAGAAATGAAAAAGGAAAAATCCGTAGAAGTAGTCAATTTCAAAGGAAAGGAAAAATAACAATGACCAATGAGTCCAATGACCTGACTAGTAAGATTCTGGTCATTTTCAGGTAATTTCTATTAAAAAATAAAAGTACAATAATGTAAAAGTTCAGCTACTAAATCAGAGAATACTGTACGACTATAGCCTGAACAGCGAGATGCGCCTTATCCTTATTTCCCATAAAAACTAGGGGACCACTTCTGTATACTCACCCCGGCCCTACCACTATCAATAACACCAGCACCAGCATCTGTGTGCAGTGCAATGCAGTGTGAGCGACAATAACTGACAAGCTTACCTAAATATTCGAAAGTTCTTCTCCTTACTATTAGAGCGGATTTCAGTAGAAAATGGCATGTCAATCTGGATAGAACGCTTGTCACAAGAAGCAGCCCGATTGACAATATAATACCGCACTGGAAAAAATTCCCTCAAATAAATTGAATAAATTCGAGCAAAATCGCGGGGTCCTCACCTGATGGAAACAGTAAGGCATTGCCAAAATACTGACACCGATAATACTGTTGGCCAGATTCATAATAAGTCCACTCTGGGGGTCCATTATTTCAAATTCCTTAATTTTACGTCAGTGTTAAGAATAATAATTGAAGAATTGCAGCTGGGAAAATTGACCACGAAGACACTTTTTTATGTTTTAGATAGCTCTGCTTTAAATTTTGATTTGAATCATCAGATCAGATCTATTCTTTATTCGTATTGTGAATATGAATATGAGATGTGGATGTGGTTGAGATGTGATTGTAAAGATGTCTCTCTCTCATTTCTCATCTCTAGTCTGTGGTCTGCACTCTGGGATTTCTGATGTCAACTGTCACATGACAGAGGTTTCCTTTCCGTTCTTTTTCTTCTTTTTTTTTATTAGCAGCAGAAGCAGACTAGCGGAGCGGCGCGGCAGCACGCATCGACTTTGGAAATTAAGGAACCTGCATTACCGACACTAACGCTTACTAGGGTAGCGCATTCACTCGTTGACGTTTACTTAACACGGTTATGTTTGAACAGCTGGATGTCATATTTTTGGCACATTTTGTCAGGCGTAGGTATCAAGTGGAAAAAAATTAAGTTTATAAAATGAAACAAAAAATAACGCGAATTGAATTCGAGTAATCCTCTTTCATCAGTGGGTATGAAAAACATACCACGGGCTTATAGGATCTACGAAGCTGTAGACTTTAGTATTGGGTATAATTTTTAAATCGATGTCTAACGTAGTTACTGAGAAAAAGCGTCTTGGTAGAGACACACGAACTGCAGTGTGATCTTAATACCCTATAAGACCCTCCCATACTGATTCTTGAAAATAAGATTCATCAAAATGTAGAATAAAACCTACTTGACAAACTTCCCAGATATACGGAAATTCTGAGCTCCGTATATTTTCTGCAGTTATAACTGTCTGCTGCATGGGGCTGGGTGCATTTTTTATCCAAAGAATCCCAGTAACAAGTAAGCAAGTATTGATATAGCAGAGGACTATTGAGTTTAAAATATTAATTACCTTTAAGTAACGCGAACAAGTAGAAAGCCCTCATTTTATTGTAAGAAAACACTCTAACGTAGCAAAAGTTTACCATTTTTTTTTAAATACGCGAGCTTTATAACAAATTATGTGAATTTTTAGACAGTCATTGTACGTTCATGGAAAATCTTACATTTTTGAAGTTCAATTTGACATTCCCAACTTTTTTCCGAACTTTTTGTGAGAATGAGAATGTGCTACTCTAGTAAGCGTCAGTGTCGGTAATACAAGTTCCCTATTGAAAATTAAACCAGGAATCATCAGGAGAGAAAACAATCTAACAATAATTATTCTAACGTATAAATAAACAAAAGGTATGTAAGGTCGCAGCCTGTGACGTCAGTCAGATGATAGCTACTTGCGACTCGGCAGTAATAATAACATCAAATCGCGATTTAGTAGCTCAGTTCGACGTTAGTAAATGTTACAGTAATTTTTATTAATTTGACTTGAGTACCTGACTGTATGACGGCAAATTAAAGATTTGTTGTACAGGGTGATTCATTATAATGTCGCCCCCCTTTAACTTTGTTATTTCATGTGTCTCAAAAAAATTAAAAGTAGGGTTATGTAGGTGCTAAAAAAGACTTTTTTATACGTATAACAAAAATTTGAAAATAGATCAGTTATACAGGGAAAACCAAAAATTTAATTTTTTTTCAATGGAACACCCTATATATGAATTTATTTTTCGATTTCTCGTAAAATTCTAAGCATAATTTATATAACATACCGTACACCTAAATTCAACAGTTTCTGAAATATTCGCATTTGAAACTATTTAAAAAACCGTGTGTATAACTACCAAATTGAAAACCTCGATCATCTAAAAGATTTGATACGGATTAAAATTAATAATTTAAATTAAAATAACCCAGAATTCATAACAGATTCATTGGAGAAAATGCGAACAACCCTTATAAACCCTTATAAGCCCTTATAAAATGTGTTGAAAAAAATGGAGGCCCAGTAGAGCATTTTATTGTTGGATTTCTTGATTTGCAACAGGTGTTTTATAAAATATTTGATGATGTTTCAAATGCGAATATTTCAGAAGCCTTTGAATTTAGGTATACGGTATGTTATATAAGTTATGCTTAGAATTTTACGAGGAATCGAAAAATAAATTCATATATAGGGTAATCCATTGAAAAAAAAATTAAATTTTTGGTTTTCCCTGTATACTGATCTATTTTGAAATTTTTATTACACGTATAAAAAAGTCTTTTTTAGCACCTACATAACCCCACTTTTAATTTTTTTGGGACACATGAAATAACAAAGTTAAAGGGGGGCGACATTATAATGAATCACCCTGTACAAAAATAAGTGGGTGTGAGAATTACCTACGCAAAAAAAACAAAAGACAATTTACAATTTTGTTTATATTGTTACAAAATATCCTATAATTAATATTACTAGAGTAAGCACTTTTCATTACAACCAAAAAATATTGACTTCAGCCTTCAAATATTTTCAATGTTTCCGTTAGCGCTCGGATTAGAATCACCATCGTGACGTCATGCGCAGCGCGGACGAGTTTTCGACTCACGCTGACATCACGATACACATATACACGGTATGCCGATAGCGTTTTCTATTTTGGTCAACTACTGCGCAATGACGTCACGTGGATCAGATATTACACATGAGATTGCTCATATCTATTTTATTGTTAGAAATAAGTAAATAATTTTTAGTACACATTGCTTTTATGGCTATTTCTGATATTCGGGTAAAGGTGGAGGTGGAGATTTATGCTATATTTAATCATAATCATAGGTAAATTATTTAAAAGGGAATATTTTAAAGAAATATATGATATAAATATGGTGTCCCAGCTTATTCGAAGCGGTCTTAGTAGGCGAAACGATAAATTTTTTCTTAAAAATTTTTGCAAATTCAAGCACAGAATCACAATGGCCATAATTTAAAATTATTTTGGAGTATACAGAGTGTCCCATATGACAGTGGCATATCAAAGTTATGTTTTTATTTTTAATGGAATGCTCCTATGTTATTGCATTTTTAGATTGTCTGAGAAGAGAAAATAAGATTGGCTTTTACAGTTGGTGTTTAAATTCAGAAGTTTTTGAATTATAAACAAGTGAAAATCGTCATTTTTCAAGTTCAAGACCCTCTGTACCACGAAAACGGTTCAAGATAGAGAAAAACGGTTTACATATGTCTCTATTTTAACTTTTTATGTACTATCCTATGGTATAGAAACATTTGTACTTCCTTTAATTTTTTTACTTGGTGACACGTGGAGAAATCTCAGAATTTTTCAAATTTTTTATCACCCTGTAGAAACATTTCATCTACATCATAGGATAGATCATGAAAAGTTAAAATAGGGACATATAAGCCGTTTTTCTCTATCTTCAGCCGTTTTCGTTGTATAGGGTCTTGAACTTGAAAATGACGATTTTCACTTGTTTATAATTCAAAAACTTTTGAATTTAAACACCAATTGTAAAAGCCAATCTTATTTTCTCTTCTCAGACAATCTAAAAATGCAATAACCTAGGAGCATTCCATTAAAAAAAAAACATAACTTTGATATGCCACTGTCATATGGGACACTCTATATGCTCCAAAATAATTTTAAATTATGGCCATTGTGATTTTGTGCTTGAATTTGCAAAATTCAAAATTTATCGTTTCGCCTACAAGACCGCTTCGAATAAGCTGGGACACCATATTTATATCCTATATTTCTTTAAAATATTCCCTTTTAAATAATTAACCTATGATTATGATTAAATATAGCATAAATCTCCACCTTCACCTTTAACCGAATATCAGAAATAGTCATAAAAGCAATGTGTACAAAAAATTATTTACTTATTTCCAACAATAAAATAGATATGAGCAATCTCATGTGTAATATCTGATCCACGTGACGTCACAAGACCGGAACGCAACCTGCGCGTCATCGTCTATCGGCATACGTATCGTGGGATCGTGGCTGACATCATGACCAGTTGCCACTGCACTTGCCCAGATTCCCAGAATCTAGGAATCAAGATAAGAATCAAGGACAAGGCAGAATGCGAATGCGGAGTTGGCTTGGCCGGTCGTTTGCAGTTTGCAATAATTATTCAAATTTCATATACCTACCTAGGAGTCCTAGGCTAGGACCCAGTAAGATTATAGTTTGACGATCTAACAAAAACACCATAATAACCAAAGGCAACATGAGTTTCAAAAAAGCGAACTGTTGTGCTCAGGATGAAGAAGACGTGATCAAAACCGAAACAGTTGAACGTTACAATTTAGATTACTCAAAGTTGAAGTCGGACAATGAAGAGATTGAACCCAATCGCCACCAGTTGCCACCAGATCTTCAAAATTATCATGGAGAAAGTTTCGCTTCTGTCTCCGTTAAAAAGGAACCAGAACCAGAAGAATCCGAATGTGACTCTCACTTGCGAGCAGAAAGTGTGCTCTTAAAAGAGGAAGAAGTTGAGGTTGAAGACCATAAGCCAGGATGGGAACTGTTGAGAGGGACAAGCAGTGCTGGAATGTTTAAAACGGGACTTGATCAATGTGACTTTGATGAAGAGAATGATGAACAAGCAAATTATAACTGTGCTCATTGTCCATATAGAACTAACAGAAGATGTAATTTCATCATGCATTATAAACGTAATAACAATGAACATTGTAGAGAAGTTTATAAATGTAATGAATGCCATTACAAGACCCCAATCAAACGTTACCTTGTGCAGCATTTTAAAATCAATCATTCTGAAGAAGGTAAAGTGTATAAATGTGAGAAGTGTTCTTATGAAACCAGAGTTAAAGGAAGTTTGACCCATCATTGTAGAATTAAACATTCAGATGAATGTAAAGTGTATAAATGTAATGAATGTGCATATTATGAAACAAAATATAGAAGCAGTTTCATTAAACATCACAGAATTAAACATTCAAAAGAATGTACCAGATCGTATAAATGTGAGAAGTGTTCATATGAAACAAAATTTAAATTCTCTCTGACCAGACATTATAAAAGTAAACATTCAGAACATTCACAAGATGTTGAGGTGTACAGATGCGAAAAATGTTCTTTTGAAACACGAATTAAAGGCAGTTTCACCCGACATCACAGAATTAAACATTCTGAAGATGCAACAGTGTCTAAATGTGAGGAATGCTCTTATGAAACAAAATATAGAAACAATTTGATCAGACACTCAATCAAACATCACAGAATTAAACATTCAAAAGAATGTACCAGAGCATATAAATGTGAGAAGTGTTCATATGAAGCAATATATAAATTCTCTTTGACCAGACATTATAAAAGTAAACATTCAGAACATTCACAAGATGTTGAAGTGTACAGATGCGAAGAATGTTCTTTTGAAACACGAATTAAAGGTGATTTCACCCAACATCATAAAAGAAAACATTCTGAAGAAGCAGAAGTGTATAAATGTGAGGAATGTTCTTATGAAACAAAATATAAATATATTTTGCCTCGACATTATAAAATTAAACATTCAAAAGATGCTGAGGTGTATTATAAACGTGAGGAAAGTTCATACGAAACTAAGAAGAAGAGATAATTTCATTTGGTATTACAATAAAGGTATAATAAAAATAATGCAAAAGTAGGAGTGTATAAATGTGAGGAATGTTCATATGAAATAAACCAAAAGCATAATTTGTTGACCACATACCATAGACTCAAACATACCTACAAAAGAAGGTAAAGTGTTTAAGTGTGAGGAATGTTCCTTTGAAACGAGTGTAATAAATGATATTTGACAAAATCAGTAGAAAACATACAAAAAATGGTGAAGTGTATATAAATGTGGCAAATGTTCTTATAAAGTAAACATTTATTGAAGGAATTTCATTAGGCATTATAAAGATAAACATGTAAAATTATCGGAAATGATATCCATGTAAAGAATGTCTATATGAAATTGTTTTCATTAAATAAATGAATAGATGTAATTTGTTTGTTTTTTTTTATTTGGTATGGATTTAGATAAATTTGGCCAAGTGATTAGGTTTCCTCCACACCACAGATGTGGATCAGCTGGACAAAATCGAGTAAAGACTTATTCTGCTTGTAAGACTCCAACTCCCGCCCGAGAACTTTAAGGCTTTTTCAAACATCAGAAAGCTTGTACGTGAAAGTCAGAATAACAGCTGACACCTTTATAATACAGCAAGCCGAACAAAATACAGGGTGTTATGTAATTGAATGTCAATATTTTAGGGGGTGATTTTTGGGTCCATTTTAAGAAGAAAACTTCATAAGAACGTATGTCCTAAAAGTCTTAACTTTTGAGATACAGGGTGGTAAAGTTTTATTAAAATAAATAATTTTTTCGTAATATCTCCTATAATACCGCTCTGGATATTTTAATGAAATTTCGTATACAGGTATTACGCATCAAGGAGCATTTTTTCATGTACCACGTTTCATTTTATTTCCATTAGTGACGATGGTACACGATCGTGCAGAATTTTACCGGCATATTTTAGCAGGCATTGATGGTACGCCACTGATTTCTGTTCAAATAGAAATCATTTTTGGAATCCCCATTCATTTTCAAGCAAATTTGATTACCTATTTTTTTTCAGTTCGATGCACGGTTTTCGCCTAAAAAAATAAAATCTGTTTCTCTACACGGTCACAAAATTGTCTGATAATAAAAAATGCAGGTAAAATTCTGCAAGATGTCACTAGTGGAGATGAAACGAAATGTGGTACATGAAAAAATGCCTCTTGATGAGTACCTGTCTATTAAATTTCATTAAAATGTCCAGAGCGGTATATTACAGAATACTTATGAAAAAATTAATTATTTTTAAAAACTTTACCGCCCTGTATCTCAAAAGTTAAGACTTTTAGGTTAGGACAAACGTTCTTATGAAGTTTTCTTCTTTAAAATGGACCCAAAAATCACCCCCTTAAATATTGACATTCAATTACATAACACCCTGTATAATAAGGAACCCTTGATATTTTTAGTAGTATGTATGTCAGATAGCAATAAAGGAACAATAAACGCTTTAGTTATTAGAAATTTTATTTCGTAATCTAAGTTTTAAGCTTCACCTACGTTTTTACGCTGTTGGCTTGTTGCTTATTTTGTATAATTATGTTAGTCTCAGGACAGAGTGGTGTGGTGTTATTACAAATTACAGAACAGCAAACATGATCATTCATTATACAGGGTGTTAAGAAAATGACGGATAAACTCTTCAGTACATTGTAGGGGACACAGTAGAGGACGGGAAAAATAATTTAAAAAATTCTGGTCTTCAATTTGGCGAGATAAAAAATGCCAAAGTTAACATTTTGCTATCTTTGTTTTTCAGTATTTGTAAAAAATAAATGATTTTACAGATATAAAAAGGGTATTTTAATCATTATCAATAAAAAAAATTGCTTAAGATGTATTACACTGGCTTGGAAAATTTAATAAGAATTTTTTTCTTTTCTAAGATGCTGAAAAAAAAGCATTTGGCAACAACGGTTTTGATACCTTGACTACATACATTGTTATTAGAAATTACTGAAATTAGACGAAATTACCAAATACCAGAAGTTATCGTGTTAAACATTGCCAAATTCATTGTTCAATATTTTGCTTATATATGTTTAAAATGTAGCTCTGGATTTTTTAAAATTATTTTTCCCGTAGGTACTTTACTGAGTGTCCCCTACAATGTACTGAAGAGTTTATCCGTCATTTTCTTAACACCCTGTATAAAAAAGAACAAGGAGCGGCAATCAGAAACTTACATTAACGAGGAAAGTTTTCCGCTTGCCGCTTCTTCAAAATAGCTTTTCAAGCAATATACCGATTACGATAATTAACTTATTGAGCTTTGTGGTCATTTCAAGAAAATGATTGAAAAATTATTTCATTATTTTTTGGCAAAACAATAAATTCCAATAACAAATATTAATTGAAAAGTGGTCCAATTTTCTTGTAGTTGTAATATAGAAAAAATGTATTAGGTACGATATACACGTCGTCGTCACAATAAGTATGTATAACTTCCACTGTAATTTTCACTTTTTTATGAATTTTTTTTCCAACTTTTGTAGGTATATTTATACTCCCGCACAGTCCCACACATTTCATTTACTCCCACAATAATATAAGGATAAGTTTGAAAGCTGTTTAAATATACATATATCAAGCTAAACACGAATGGTGCGATGGTAGATACACAAACCATGCAGTGAGTTGTTAGCTTTAGCTCTTGCTTGAGTGGTTTACCTTCATCCTTTATGTACCCACGTTATGCCTCGACAAGTTCAAAAGTACGCGCGCGGTCTTAAAACTTGTGAGCAACCAATGGGAGAGTTGAGTGTGGCTTGGCAAAACATAGTTGGGATATAAATAAACGCGTCTGGTATGGTTGCGGCCATCGAACTCGTTAGAGTTGTGATCCGATCATACGAATCACATTTATTAAATCATGATTCCAATGATTCGAAAATTGACATCAAAAGCACACGGCTATTATTATTAAAGTTCCATGTCGCAAACTTTTTTATGATTTGCAATCGACATTCAATTCTGTCGTTTCGCTTCGGTGACTCTTTTATTTTTACTTCTTTGGCTAAAAAAGAATCGAGTGGACAAAAAATCGTGAGTCAGAAGATCGATTCACAAAATCAGAAATCGCAGCTGAAAAGATCGATTCTTATGTGAATCGAGTTAAAATTTAGTTCCCAGTTGCCTAGGCATTTGCTCATCCCTGAACCCTGACCTGACTGAAATTTTTTCATTTATTGCTGCTTTTAGTGGTTTTTGATTTTTCTGAAGGTTCGAGAGAATAATAGAAATGGAACAGCTTAGATATAATTATTTAAATTTAATATATCCATTAAGACTATAAGTTTGACGATCTAACAAATTTCCAAAACAGAGGCAAAGGCAACATGAATTACGAAGAATTAAAATGTGCTCAGCATGAAGAAAAGGTGATCAAAACTGAAACAGTTGAAGGTTATGATTTGGATTACTCAAATTTGAAGTGTGAAAATGAAGAAACTGAACCCAATTGCCACCAGTTACCGCCAGATATTAACGATTATCATGGAGAAAGTTTCCCTTCTGTCTCCATTAAAAAGGAACCAGAACCGGAAGACTTCGAATGTGACTTGGACATGCGAGCAGCAGGTGTGCCCTTTAAAGCGGAAGAAATTGACATCGAAGAGCATAAGCCAATATGGGAACAGTTGAGAGGGACAGACAGTGCTGGAATGTTTAAAGAGGGACCTTATCAATGCGATTTTGATGAAGAGAATGAGGAACAGGCAAACTATAACTGTGCGCATTGTCCGTATAAAACGAACGTTAGATCTAATTTCATCCTCCATTATAATCGTAAACACAAACATACAGAAGTGTATCACTGTAACCAGTGCCCTTACAAGACTAGACGGAAGTGTGACTTTGTCCAGCATTTTAGAATCAAACATTCAAAAACAGCCGAATTCTTTAAATGCGAGGAATGTTCCTTTGAATCAGGATATAAATGTAATTTTACCGAACATTTTAGAATTAAACATTCAAAAGCAGGTGAAGTCTTTAAGTGTGATGAGTGTTCTTATGAAACCAGAGTTAGACAAAATTTGACTAATCATAGAATTATACATTCAGATGAATATGAAGTGTATAAATGTGGTAAATGTTCTTACGAAACAAGATATAAACATTATTTGCCTCGACATTATAATTATAAACATTCCGAAGAAGCCGAGTTGTATAAATGTGGCGAATGTGCTTACGAAACAAGATATAAACATTATGTGCTTCGACATTATAAAAGTAAACATTCTGAAGAAGCTGAGCTGTATAAATGTGGTGAATGTTCTTACAAAACAAGATATAAATATAATTTGCCTCAACATTATAAAAGTAAACATTCTGAAGAAGCTGAGTTGTACAAATGTGGTGAATGTTCTTACAAAACAAGATATAAACATAATTTGCCTCAACATTATAAAAATAAACATTCTGAAGAAGCTGAGTTGTATAAATGTGGTGAATGTTCTTACAAAACAAGATATAAACATAAAATACCTCAACATTATAAAAGTAAACATTCTGAAGAAGCTGAGTTGTATAAATGTGGTGAATGTTCTTTCAAAACAAGATATAAACATAATTTGCCTCAACATTATAAAAGTAGACATTCAAAAGATGCGTAGGTATATGCCGTTCACATATTATTTAAGCACTAGTAGGTAAGTAGGCCATGAAGTTTTGTTTTCAGGTTTACAAAAATGAAAACTCCCTAGATCTTGATTGACAATATCAGCAGATCGAGGTATTGAAGGTTAAGTAAACACCGACACTTGTCAAATCGCTCAAATTGTCTCAGCTGATTAACAGCCTTGTTGTCTAATTGAAGTTTTAGTAGATTATCTAGGATAATTTTTTATTTGGACAAATTTTTCTCAACCTGTCAAATAAATATTAATTTTTTGACATAAATTTCATAATGCCGAAATTAATATCGATTGAAGAAAAAATTCGTATAAAAAAGGGCATTCAAGTTATTTAAATCTGAAAATGAAAACCTAAGTGAACGTCAAGTCATTTTGAAAGTAAAACACATTTGGGGTGTAAGTATTATTAAGTGTACACCTGATAAATTGATGTTACGTAATTTCCCTCTTTTATAAGTATTCAGTAATAAGTGCGATTGAAACAATAATTACACAGGATAAATTTGAAGTTAAGCCTTTGGGCAGACGACCTAAACCAGACAATTGTGAAAATTTTACGTTTCGGAAAGATTTGTAACGACTGATTTGGAAATATAACTTGAAAAACACACATTTTACTTTAGGAAAACTTTTGGAAGACGCACGTAAACATTTCGATTTTGAAAAGGGGAGAACTAAGTTTATTTAAAATTCTTAAATCTAGTAGTAGGTAGTATGTATTATAGAAGTGCTTTATCAGTACTTATTACCTATTAATTTATAAATAATATAGGTAAGCGATTAGTTATTGATGGTATCTTGCATGTTTCTGCTTATACATCAAATAAGATCGCTAATTACCATGATCGTAGCCGATTGGTCGATTCAGTACCTACCTAATGTTCTACTTTTTAATAATAAATAAATAAGTAATTATTAATTTTTGATCTATTTTATAATTAAGAGTTCCTTTAATTAGTTCCCTAAGATATCAAAATACTATAAAACTTTTTCTCATGTTATTATTTATGGCAAGCTTATTAGATTTGACGAGTTTGCTTTCTAGATAAAGATTGCAAAATCATAAAATACGTGACTAAAGGTTCCAAAATAAAAAGTCCATAAAGATGTAAATATAATAAGAAGAATAGCAAAAATCCATTTGGCAACTATGTCCTGTTCACTGTCATAAAACTTCAACCTCATAAAAAAGAGACATAACCAAACTCCAGCCAATGATTGACAGCGGTTATAATACCCAGTGATTTTGTGGCGACCACTCGCTCCCACAGAGAGAGATACAACAACAACAACTCATTGCAAGTGACCTGCTGGGTGGTGTAGTAAGTGCAAAGCACACCTGACGAGTAATCAGGAGGTCCGGGTTCGATTCCCCGCTGGGCCACGATTGCCACGAAACACTTTTGTTTGATCAGATCCACTTATTAAACGCTATAATTTCTATCACCCTACACCATAGTCCATAACCCAATTCTTTTATAATAAGTGAACGGCATATACAGGGTGCGTAAAAAGTATTGCACCAAGCGGGATTACGCAGAGGGGGTTTGACATTTAGATTTGACATTTTGACAGTTGACATAACACATAAATACCCATACGTTCATTTGAGTTTCTTTTGTGCGACTGGCGTTTGTCTGAGGCCGCCATTTTGAATTTTTTTAAATGGCAACCTAGGTTAATTTTGGTGTCATTGAGCAGGTAAATGATTTAGAAATACAATTCGGTACAACAATTGGAAGATTGAGCGGTTTATGAGTTATAAACAAGTGAAAATAGAAAATTTTCAACTTCAAAGCAGTCTAGAACTAGAACGGCTCAAGATATCTAAAAACGGTTTACATGTCCCTATCCTAACTTTTCATGTTTTATCCCAGTATGTGGAGTAAATTTCAATACAGGGTGATGAAAATTATCCGATTGTGTCTAAACACTCCATCCCGCATAAATAAATATACGTCAATATTGGTTTTTGAATGAGAATTAAATGGACAGCACAAAGGATAATAAATGTCATTACTTGAATAAATTTTATGTAGTTGTCAGTGGCTGTCAAACTGACTTAAATCGTTCAATTCATTTTTGAATGATTCCTTCAATAATTTACGCTCGTTCACACCTTGACATTTAACCGTTTGACATTTTCTGGTGAAATGGAAAATCTTAATTCGGACGGTTGGTATGACGTCACAGATGACTTTTTAAACTTAATCGTATCGTGTGATCCACAAAATTTTTCATCAACTATTAGTGCCTTATTGGAAGAGAAAGATGGCTATTGCAGTCATGTCTGAGCCCATTTTAATAAAATAATTTTAAAATAACTTTAGTGTAGTTCCAACTCTCATTTGTCATATTTAATTTCAATTTTTGTCAATTTCGCTAAAATATTAAAGATATTGCGAAAAGCGAAAAGAATAATTATTCATAACTATATAATTTAATAACCTGATGAAATTACTGGTATATTACTAAACACCTACTTTAATTGCCACTTTTTTATGATTCATGCCATTTTTGACCACCATTCTTAATAAATTCTGCTATTGTTTGTGCGTTGGTTGGAATTGGAAGTCCGTGTTGGAAGTGAAATTATAAAATGGTAAATTATAAAACTCAAACTCGAACTGAAACGTCAATTGAATTGTTATTTTATCCTCGTTCAGAAAGACAGAATATTCTGTGTTTCTGAGATAACGAATTAGGGTACCTGTATTACCGACACTAGGGCTCGTAAGCGTCAGTGTCGGTAGTACAGGTACCCTACAACGACTAACGTTTTTCATCCTCTTTGAAATACAACCAATGCTAAATTGAAATTAGTAATAAACTCAGCACCACGCGTAGTCAGTAGATGTCGTTACTGTTCCAGGTTAGTTTCTTTACTCAACAAAGTTCATTATGCAATGCAAGTCTAGTCATGTTTTTATTTATTGTTCTATGATTTGTAGATCTTTGATTGGAGTAGTTCACTTACTCACCTACCGATTGTTTGTGTTTTATCTGGCAGACATGCTTCATTTTATTCAAGACAATAATAGTTGATGAAAAATTTTTTGGATGAGAGGATACCATTATCAATTAAAGCGCCATATCAGTCGATTGGCGCGCTAATTGGCGGTGGCTCTGCAAAGCTGCAAGTGTAGGCGGATTTTGTAGGTATTTTTACGGCGCGTTTAAACGGCCCTCTGTTTCTCCATATATGTACATCACATCATTCACATCACTGCATATACCTAATAATAGGCTCCCTGAAGTCCCTGACATCAAGTATGTAGCTATCACAAGCTTGACGTCACAGAATACGTATTCATATCATGATAATCGCAGTCGCAGTATTCACAGATAAAAAAATCGATCATTTTGAAAGTCGATTTAAATAGCAGTTGTCACTTGTCAGTTGCACATCCATACAATCGGCTACACTACAGAACACAGAACAGAATAATTTTGAATTCTGGATAATCTGGATACAGAATAGGAAGTTGACCTGTTGCACTTGAATTTTTTATTTTTATTTATTTATAATAATTTTTCCGAAGAGTGAAGCACAGGTGTAGGTGTAATTATTTATTTTGAAATTATTTAAATTTAATACATCCATTAAAATAAACTTTGACGATCTAACAAAACCCTAATTAAACAGGCAACATTATGAATTCGGAAGAAGCAAAATGCCCTCAGCGTGAAGAAAAGGTGATCAAAACTGAAACAGTTAGAGGTTATGATTTGGATTACTCATCAAAGTTGAAGAGTGAAAATGAAGAAATTGAACCCGATTGCCACCAGCCACCAGATCTTAACGATAATCATGGAGAAAGTTTCGCTTCTGTCTCCGTTAAAAAGGAACCAGAACTGGAAGACTTCGAATGTGACTTGCACATGCGAGCAGAAGGTGTACCCTATAAAGAAGAAGAAATCGACATCGAAGAGCATAAGCCAATATGGGAACTGTTGAGAGGGACAAGCAGTGCTGGAATGTTTACAGAGGGACTTGGCGCTTTTGTTGTAAAGAATGATGACCAGGCAAAGTATAACTGTACGCATTGTCCTTATAAAACGAACTCTAGATTTAATTTCACTTCACATTATAATCGTAAACACGAAGAATGTACAGAAGTGTTTCGCTGTAATCAGTGCCCATACAAGACTAAAATGAGGAAAGACTTTGTCCAGCACTTTAGATGCAAACATTCAAAAGCAGCCAAAGTCTTTAAATGTGAGGAATGTTCCTTTGAATCGAGATATAAACAGAATTTGATCCAACATCATAGAAATAAACATTCAAAAGAGGATGCTGAAGTGTACAAATGTGAGGAATGTTCCTACGAAACAAGAATTAGAGGAAATTTGATCAAACATAATAAATATAAACATTCAAATAATTCAAAAGAGGATGCTGAAGTGAATAAATGTGGTGAATGTTCTTACGAAACAAGATATAAACATAATTTGCTTCAACATTATAAAAGTAAACATTCAAAAGATGCGAAGGTATATAAGTGTGAAGAGTGTTCTTATGAAACCAGAGTTAAGGGAACTTTGACCCGACATTATAAAATTAAACATTCTCAGGATGCTGCAGTGTACAGATGTGAGGAATGTTCTTACGAAACAAGAATTAGAAGAAATTTGATCAAACATCATAAAAATAAACATTCAAAAGAGGATGCTGAAGTGAATAATTGTGGTGAATGTTCTTTCAAAACAAGATATAAACCTAATTTGGCTCAACATTATAAAAATAAACATTCAAAAGAGGATGCTGAAGTGAATAAATGTGGTGAATGTTCTTACGAAACAAGATATAAATATAATTTGCTTCAACATTATAAAAGTAAACATTCAAAAGATGCGAAGGTATATAAGTGTGAAGAGTGTTCTTATGAAGCCAGAGTTAAGGGAACTTTGGCCCGACATTATAAAATTAAACATTCTGAGGATGCTGCAGTGTACAGATGCGATGAATGTTCTTACGAAACAAGAATTAGAGGAAATTTGATCCAACATCATAAAAATAAACATTCAAAAGAGGATGCTGAAATGTATATATGCGAGGAATGTTCTTACAAAACAAGATATAAACATATCTTGCCTCAACATTATAAAAGTAGGCATTCAAAAGATGCGTAGGTGTATTATAAATATCAGGAAAGGTGATATGAAGCTAAGAAGAAGAGATAATTTCATTAGGCGTTATAATTAGGGATGTACTGAACCACGATTTTGCCGAATTCCGAAGCTTCGAGCCAAAATTGTGATAAATCGCTGAATGTTCGACAAAAAGTTCGGCAGAACTTAAAATCAAAAAGCAAATCACTGAAAACTCCGATAGAACTGAAAACTTGTCAAAAATTATCAAAAATATGAAATATTAAATTATAATACTTATTATCTCTCAAAGCAAATGCTTCACCATGATGCCAACATCGCATCAGAATATCCTACAGATTGTTCTTTTCCCCATGATCGACGAAACCAATGATATGTAAGCTAATAAACTAAACAACATGTTAATCGTAAGACTGCAATTTGTAATTGCAAACGAATATATATATTATATTAAAATTTCCCGTCAATTCTGCTGCTTGCGCTCAATTAAATGTCATTCATGCTAAAACATTCACAAAACTATTTTGCAAATTTAGAGATGTTTGTTACCTTTCCCGGCGCCTAGCTGCGTCGCTGTTGTAAGTTTCATTATTTAACTTTATTTATGGTAAAATAATTAAAATTATCATCAATTCCGTTTAAAAGTTTCATAAATTGAATTTTTACTACTGTTGCTGATGTTTAAATTTCAGTGACCACGTATAAAATTCTGATCCAAATAAGAAAGGGCGACTCTGAATTTTATGTTGAAATATTCCGATTTATAAGTAACCCATATTAGTGTAAAGCATTGAAGTTGAAACATAAACAAGGACAGGAGATGGGCGAATGTAGGACTATACAATTAATTGTATTTGGATTATTAATTGTTCTTCTCTTTCTGTGAAATGAGAATGAATAATCCTATCTTTTTCTAATAGGTAGCAGATAGGTACACAAACTTATCCTTCATTTCTGTTCAGCATAATCCTAGAAAAAATCGGTCACAATAGCCAAGCTGCTAGAGTTTCGGTCAAACGATCTCTAAAGTGCAGCATGACTTTTCTTGGTCAGTACTTAGATGGGTGACCAATTATAGTGGTAAATAAAAAAGTTCCGTGACCGATCGTGCTCCGGGAGGTACGTTAAAAAGGGGGTCCCGGCTGCTTCACAGCAGTCGTTAAGTTACGTCAGAGGCCCTTGAGGCTACTTGAAAACTTCTGACACTTGGGCTTTACCACAGCCATAAGATATTTATTTATTTTATAATCCTAGGTTTATAAAATGGTTAATTTTACTGGGAAAACTGATTTGTCCCTTGAGTTTCAAATTCATAGACTTTCTTTGTTCATAATAATTGTACGTTACTCCGGGCAACGCTTCAATTTAGAGGGACACCAATGATTTTAGTAATTACCTTTTTATAAAGTAAAGCACTTACATAGGTGATTACTTACTATAACATAAATGTTACGGTAACATAAATGTAACATTAAAAAAAAAACAATGATCTTATATTTTAAAAAAAGCAGGAAAAATACATTTTCTTTGATAAGTGAATAAACAAAATTTTCTTATTGCAGATACCTGTAATTTATACAATCATTATTATTGCAGTTTTGTAACAAACAAATAAAGTACCTAATAAGTAAATAAGTAAAAAAAATAAAGCTAAGTAAAGTTTTCCAATTATTGTAGACTTCATGTAAACAAAATAACTAAAACAAAAATTAAAGTTTTCTTATGTAGTTAATATAAATAAACAATTAACATTGACTGGCAGTTTCTTAATGATTGCATTTTTCCTATCAATTAATTATTGTCACGCACCATATAACAGGTATGTCCTAATAATGTCCTAATAATAATAATGTCCTAATAACATTATTTAACCTTTCTTCCCATTTTGTAACTTACAATTAAATTTATTATATTTCGGTTTTATCATCATTAATTATTAAATTATTTTCATCTTCTTGATTATAGATCCTGTTTTGGGTTTAACCTTTTTTTTGTGAAAATAAACTTTTGCGATATTGTTCTGGGTGTGATTTTCGAATATGAACTGAAAATTTGATTGCATATCTTACAATTCTCAGATTATTATTTTCTTTTTCATCAAAATCAATTCCAATTTTATTCACAATTATTGTACTTTCTAAAATATTTTTACTTACTTTGGATTTTCTGTATTATTTTACTTACTTTGTTAGTGAAAAGGTTATAGAAAATAAATACACAAAAATCAGTTCTGAAGGTGCAGCGCATTTTTCAGTATATACTACAAATTATTCATAATCAACGAGAATGGCAAAAAAATGTATTATAATAATATATGTCCCCTTCAGACAAAACCCATTTTTGTTTTTCTTCATAGGTTGGTTGGTTTTCGAATAATTTCATTTTCTCTAGAGGCAGCGCGCCAACAATTTTAAATGCACGAAAATTCGCGCGCATAAAAAATACGAAATTTGAAATTCCTTAAATAATTACTCGAATAACTCGAAAACTATGACATATACGTGAAAATTACAAGACACATTTCTTTTAGAAAATCACTCAAGCTTTCTTTTTTCTAATAAATATACTTTCTCGATATTTGCAACGATTAACGAGTTATTAAAAAAAATACTTTTTCATCAAAGTGTGTTTTTTTAGGGGGGGGGGGGGGGGCGCGCTACACCACCAGAACTAATTTTTATGGATTTATGTTGGTACAGTTTTTACATTACCGATTGGACTAAAGTATAGGTACCGATTTTTTATCACTATTATGTGTGCTCTTTTTCTATTGTTAAGAAAGTTCTGATCAAAATTATGAATAAATAGCGATTGTTCTTTTGGAAAGGACGGTTCTTTTGAGGGGTAGGTACTAAAAAATGTCAAAAAAATTAAAGAAATTAAAAATTAAAAATTAAAATTTTTCAAACCGTCCGTCTTGGCGTGGAACACATACTTAATATAGTTACATATATTGAAATAATTTTTGTTAAAGTTGTTTAAAAACATAACTGAATGGGAATCTTGAATCAAGAGGCTGTAAGTTCTCAGGGAAGACAAGTTTTTTCTTATGAAAACCCCCTAAAATTTAAAATTTGTCAAGTACACTCATTATAATGAAACACCCTGTGCATGTATATCCTATACCTATAATACAGGGTGAGTTTTTTCAATGTTTAGTATAGGGATCTCGTAAACTACTGCAGTTAGAGGAAGGGATAAATGGGGAAAGTAGTGCAGCTTTATGAACTTAATTCCAAAACGCTTTTGTTTTTTTGAAAATCTCCATAGGTTCCTAGATATTTAACATAAAGTAAATTCCGGGAATTTCTTTATACTGATATAGCAGTCTTATTATTGAGATTAGAGAAAAGTCGTAAAGGAAAACATTTTAGACGATTTTATAAGCAATAAACAGGCGTTACATTTTTTTTATTTGTCCTGTCATTTTCGAGTTATGACATAAATTTGTGTTTTTTCAAATGTAAGTCATAGTTGGCTATGACATCATTCGATATGTATTTTTTTCTAAATACGACGATATAAAACTCGATATGGTTTTTCCTAAAAATAAGAAGTCAGGACGATTTTTACACTTAAAAAAACACATGTTTATGTCATATAACTCGCAAATGGCATGACAAATAAAGAAAATTATAGCGCCGTTTTTTTGGTTTTAAAATAATTAAAAACATTTTTCCTTACTATTGTTCTCTAATCCCAATAATTTAGAGCGCTATCTCCAGTGTAAAGAAATTATTGAAATTTCGTTTTTGTCAAATATCTAGACACCCATGAAAATTTCGGAAAAAAACAAAAGTGGCTTCAAACTAAGCTCATAAAACTGTACTACTTTCCCCATTTAACAGTTCGTTTAACTGGAGTAGGTATTTTACGAGATCTCTTTACTAAACATTGAAAAAAATTCGCCCTGTGTATAGTATATATACCTTTACCGCGAGGACAACCCAATAAGAAATATATAGGTATACAAGAACAAGCAATCAATTCTCTGTCCAGTAATATTTTTCTCTATAAGTATAGACAATTAAGTATAGTTTTTGATCAACCGGGAAATTTTCAGATAAATTTCACCCTTCAGCAGTCCCAGAAATTCCACCCAGACCTATAACAGGATTTATAGTTATATACACTTTCAGTACTTAATAATGTACTTCTCATGGTTTATAATATATCACGACACTTCTTATCAAGATCCGAGTACCTACAACAAATAGGTCAGTCGGAGCTCGTGCTAGCGGCTAGGGCTAGAGCTAGAAATGCCAGCCCAGCACATTCTTACAGGTTGGCCAGTCAAGGTTTGCGCAAAAGTATGTGTTTCCATTTCGTCCACAGACGGAAACACTTTCCCCTCGCCAACTGCCCAGCAGTTCCACTGCCCCATTCCTCGTAATAGTTTCAGGGTTTCACCGCAATGTGTGTCTGTATTAACAACCCCTGAACACGTGGAGTAGGTAGTAGGGCTGAATGCGGCCGACGATAAGGTCCGTTCCGTTTGTGTATTCTGAGTTGCCTAACTGTATTTATCAGTTCTGGGTCTGGGTGATGTGTCCTGTGCGGCGCAAGCATTATGATTCTTTCTATGAGGTAATTATTATTATTTGCTTTTATTTATAATTTGGTGTTTGTAACTATCTATAATTTTTATACATTTTCTAATTTTGTCATTTTCTTCATTCAATAATATGATGAAATAAATTTTATCAAGTAGGTTCCTATATATAGGCATTGTATTTAAGTTACCAAAATAGATCTTTACTGTAGAAATGGAAAAGGCAGCGTCGATATATTTTTCATGCTTTTAAATTTTTATCTTTATTTGGGCCTTTTATTGAATGTTAAATTTTATTATTTGAAATGGATCGCAAAAAATAATTTGATAGGGTTTTTATTTAAATTTCCCTATTTTTATTTACCGCTCTGATGATGGCTTGAATAGCTCGAAACTTGTATAGAATCATTAATAATAGGAAGGTATGATTATAGTAATAATTACAACAACAAATACCTATATACAGGGCTAAAACTATTTAAAGGGCCACTACAGGGTACAGGGATATCTAAACCACTGAAGATACGAGGTCGGTTAAATTAGAGAAAAGTTGCGCTATTTTGTGGCCATCTCGAATCCGTCAAAACATGCAAGATATCTGTGGCCGTTCCTGATATATCCTGAAAAAACTAAAAAATCGAGAAATTTTATTTTTGTCATATCTTTCTTACAAATGGAAAAAATTAATACATAATTTTTTGTAGGCTTACATAAGCCGTTATGAGCTATTCATTTGACGTTTCGAAAATTTTCAAAGCCGACTAGATCCCGGAGTTTTCATAGACAACTTTCGTTTTTCTTATGGCCGCCATATTGTTTTTTTTTTATTTCGTTCGGTATGAAAAAATAATGGAAACCAAAAAATAATAAACTTCAAAAAATAAATTTCAAAAATTTTTTTTCTTCTTTTTTTCCTAAAAAATACAACTTTTTATACCGAATAACATAAAGAAATTAAAAAACTACAAGGCAAGCATTATAACTACATATAGACCTATTTCAGCGAAAAATTTTCTGTTTTTCTTTGAAAAAAGAAGAATAAAAATTTTCCAATTTTTTTTCATAACGGCTTATGTAAGCCTATAGGAAAAATTATTTATTAATTTCCAATTGTAAGAAAGATATGGCAGAAATAAGATTTTTCGATTTTTCAGTTTTTTCAGGATATTTCAGGAACGGTCACAGATATCTTGCATGTTTTGACGGATTCGAAATGGCCACAAAATAATGCAGCTTTTCTCTAATTTAACCGACCTCGTATCTTCAGTGGTTTAGGATATCCCTATTGTGGCCCTTTAAATAGTTCTATTATCTAACCCTGTATACAGGGTGTTAAGAAAATGACGGATAAACTCTTCAGTACATTGTAAAAGGGACACTCAGTAAAGTACGGGAAAAATAATTAAAAAAAAATCAGAGCTAGGTACATTTTAAAAGATTATAAGCAAAATATTGAACAATAAATTTGGCAACGTTAACACGATAACAGTTGGTATTTGGTAATTTCGTCTAATTTCTAACAATGTAGGTAGTCAAGGTATCAAAACCGTTGTTGCCAAATGCTTTTTTTTCAGCATCTTAGAAAAGAAATAAAATTCTTATTAAATTTTCCAAGCCAGTAATACATCTTAAGCAATTTTTTTTAATTGATAATGATTTAAGTACCCTTTTTATATCTGTAAAATCATTTATTTTTTGCAAATACTGAAAAACAAAGATAGTAAAATGTTAACTTTGGCATGTTTTATCTCACCAAATTGAAGACCAGAATTTTTTTAATTATTTTTCCCGTACTCTACTGAGTGTCCCCTACAATGCACTGAAGAGTTTATCCGTAATTTTCTTAACACCCTGTATATAAATATACCTATGTAATACACCTATAGTGAAAAGTAGAAAAATATCATTTAGTCTAATTATTTCCACCAAAATAATTTTTTTTTTAATCTGAGGATTTTTCTTCTCATATCCACGTTCACGCTCCTTGAAGTGACTAAAAAACGACGTCCGACGTGATATATGCGTATCACAAATGACGTCTGAGAATGACGACAATAATCTTAAAATCTGTGATTCAAATCAAATCGATTCTCAAAAAAATCGATCTTATGGAGCGGCTATTCTCGATTTTTTTAATCGATCTTTTGACCCGGGAATCCTGCGATTTTTCGTCGATTCGATTCTGTACCAGCTGAATCGAATCGACAGAATCGAATGTCAATGATCCCTAACTTTTGCATAATAAATATTATTATTAGATTAATTATAAAAGGCTCGTCAACGGGCAGATTTCAGTAGCCCGTTTCGGAAGAAGATATCGTCTCTGTGATGGACATATGCCAATTTATTTAGTTATTCTTGACATGAGAGGGATTACAAAAGTGTTAATAAAAAGTCATTTAACATCGATATTAGCTTAAAAAACGCTAACAGAAATCTGCCCGTTAATTAGCTTTATAAGTATAATATACACCGTGTTTTAAATTAAGTCGGCACTATTGCTAACTTCGTTATTATTTGAGCTAGAAAGTCGGTTAAATTAGCAAACTAGTAGTATTTTTTCTCCTGAATAAAATGGCGAAAGCAGAAAAACAATTGAACATCGCGTTTTCGAGATATTCAAAAAAATGTAATTTTTTTAATGGAACACCCTATGTATTTTTGGATAGATCGGTTGCAAATTTTTTTTGAAGAAAAAAGTCTTTATGCACTATGATCCTAAAATAATAAATTCATTGATTATTTATTATTTTACTACTCCTAAAGTAGGCTGCGATAATTAATGTAATTTAGTGTACCTACCTACGTAATGTAAGGTAAAAAAATATGTCGTCCTCAATAATGCATTTTTGAATAAAAAAATACACAAAAAAAGGAGTTGTTATATTGAAAAGGATTTAATTTTAAATAAACAAATAACAGAACTTGTCCGTGTTTTAAATTAAGTCGGCACTATTGCTAACTTCGTTATTATTTGAGCTAGAAAGTCGGTTAAATTAGTAAACTAGTAGTATTTTTTCTCCTGAATAAAACGATGAAAACAGGAAAACAATTGAACATCGCGTTTTCGAGATATTTAAAAAAATGAACATTTTTTATGAAACACCCTGTATATTTTTAGATGGATCGGTTGCAAATTTTTTTTTAAGGAAAAAGTCTCTATGCACTATG
Organism: Malachius bipustulatus; assembly: GCA_910589415.1. NCBI lineage: Eukaryota > Metazoa > Arthropoda > Insecta > Coleoptera > Melyridae > Malachius > Malachius bipustulatus. Next base: position 60,347,812 of record OU342630.1, read on the forward strand.
ATCCTAAAATAATAAAATTTTACAACACAAACAAGTTCTGTTATTTGTTTATGTAAAATTAAATCCTTTTCAAGGTAACAACTTTTATTTTTAGTGTATTTTTTTATTGAAAAATACACTATTGAGGACGACATAATTTTTTTACCTTAGATTACGTAGGTACACTAAATTACAATAATTGTCGCAGCCTACTTTGGGAGTAATAAAATAATGAATAATTAATGAATCTATTATTTTAGGATCATAGTGCATAAAGACTTTTCCCTTTAAAAAAAAATTTGCAACCGATCCATGCAAAAATATACAGGGTGTCCCGTATCGTTATGTTCAAATCTTGTGAGCATATAGTAGGCTTATTCCTAAGCCTAAAAAACCCAAAAGTGGTAGGTCTATCTGCATTCGTTACGAAGTTAGAGGCCTAAGAAAATAACGTCTTAGTAAATACCAGATTTAACTTTGAAAACCACATAAAACTTATTTTATTGACCACATCTTTAGTTTATCATGTGTTAAAAATGTCCTATTCCTTGCTGAATACAAACTTGTGCCCCGAGGCCTATTGCAGAAGTAACAGTTCTAATTTCTCGTATTTTTTCTTGACCAGCATGCTGAATACGATCCAATAATAATTGCTTTTTGGAATTTAGTTACAAACGCCAATTTCGAAATATGCTGGTGACCCATTTATTTGAATCCAAGTGGCATTTTGTATGAGCAGGAGAACCTCTTCTAATGTTTATTTTGGTGACATTTTACTCATGTCGCCACCATAACAATAAATTATTAGCCTAAACCACAACACATGTGGTTGTGTGGTTTTCAAAGTTGAATCTTTGTTATTTACTAGTCATAATTTTCTTAGGCCTGTAACTTCGTAACGAGTAAAGATAGACCTGCCACTTTTGGGTTTTTTGAGCTCAAAATTAAGCCTACTATATGCTCAAAAAATTTGAACATAACGATACGGGACACCCTGTATAGGGTGTTCCATTAAAAAAGTTAATTTTTTTTAAATATCTCGAAATCGCGATGTTCAATTGTTTTTCTGCTTTCGCCATTTTATTCAGGAGAAAAAATACTACTAGTTTGCTAATTTAACCGACTTTCTAGGTTAAATAATAACGAAGTTAGCAATAGTGCCGACTTAATATAAAACACGGTGTATAATTTCAATATTTAAATTAGTGAAATACTGGACAATAATAAATAAATAGTGAGTTGAGCATGCGCAGTGTATATATTAAGTATCCAGGTGTCACTGCGCATATGTTTCGGAATCGAAAGAATCGATCTTTTTATGCCGATTTCATGTTGATTCGATTTTTTTTCTCCGATTCGAATCGATCTAGATAATCGCACATACCTATAAATCCTACAATAATCATCATTTTTTTTTTTGCTAATATGATGACGAGGACCAAGAAACTCACCAAAAAATACGTCATTTTTCACGTTCACGTTACTCTGATGCCTGGGAATGTATTATAGATGTGTGAGCAATGCGCGTGCGTGAAACGTGAAAAGTTATAAGAGAATTCACGTTGCCCCGACTTGAAATTCGAATTCGAAATTTAGATTAGCCGACCAATGTAATTACCATTCGCACATTTGATTAAATATTAATTTGCGGAATATTTTACATTCAAGCACTGATAGGCACGTCTGTACAGCTACCTATTTTACCTATGAGACGTTAAATTTTCATTCAACTACATTACTTTATAGATGAATAAGGATATTAATTGAACGTTTGATTTTTGTGATACTAACCGAAAGCCAGTAAACGTACCACCATTTATTTTTTAAATTATTTCCTAGCTCAGAATGCCTATAAATAAAAAAAAATAACTCTGTACAATAATATTGATAGCAACATAAAGTATAATAAAGCCAGATTGCAGGTAAATTGTAGTAAATTAAACAATTATTAATTTAACAATAAAATTGTATCAAGGTCTCCATGTATCGTATTTGTGCGCTAATCGGCAACACATTTGCACGGGGATGTAGCTCAGTGGTAGAGCGTTCGCTTTGCATGTGAAAGGCCCCGGGTTCGATCCCCGGCATCTCCAAGAAAACTTTTTTTGTGTAATTCATTTTTTTGGTCTTTTATTTTAACCCATTGAAATTAGACAAATTTTTTTTAAATGAATATCACAATAAAGTGTCTCGAAAGTAATACTTATGCGATTATAATTATTATTTAAAATATATTGTAAATCGATATACCTCTAGGTATGAAAATAATGGTATTTTAGTATTCTTGTACCTGAAAATTCAATGCAATGTTGCCATATTTTAGAAATAAATTATTGCGATATCTGGCGGAAACAAAATAAATGAAGGTATAATTTTTTGTTTTAATTTTTGAAATTCCGCAACACCGTAGTGCGCATATAGCGTGCGTTGTTCGTTATTTCCACGAGTTTTTCAACACCCCGTATAATCTCTATAAAATGGCGGTCACAAACAATATAATGCTTTTTTTTAATAAGAGATATTTTTAAGTTCCAGTGAAAAAATATTTCCAAAAATGTAGGATTTTAAGCAAAATAAAGGGGACATACTTCTACCCTCAAGTTGAGTTTTAACGAAGTTACAGGGTATTCAATGTTCCACAAAATATAAAATTTTTTTGTATAGCTCCAAAACGGCCTAATATTGTACATCTATGATCTAGTTCGTACATGTACATTGCACTTAAAGGGCTTTTCCCTCAGAAAAGGTAAAACCTTAATCGATTTTCGTGAAAATTGGTAAGTAGTTAGAGGATGTCTCAAAAGTAACAAGAGTGACATAGAGTGACTTGCGCTTTTACCCTGAGAGTGGATTGGATATTGGATTCCACCCCCTTTCGGGGGCTGAAATTATTTTATCAAAAATAACCCTGCGGGAATCGATAGAGGGACTAATTCTAAGCCAAATTAATTTTATAAAGTTTTCTCGATAAGTCAATATTTTTTGAGTTAATAATGATTGAAAATGTTGATTTTTCATGAAAAAATGGATCTTTTGAAATTGTTTGTTATAAATAACTCCCAAACTATACGTTTTACGAAAAAAATTGTTCCTACCAAAATGAAAGCTAATAAAAAAACAAAGAGATTTGTTTTTTATGAACATTTTAAGTTGAATCCAAATTGACTTTTAACTAACTAAAGGTATCATTTTTTTTTGTAGTACTCGATCATAAGTATTTGAGGTTGTCGCCCTCTCCGTCCTAAATACTTATAACAAAATTCGGAGAGCACGTACAATCTTCTACTCTCACGTCACCTCTGCAGATTAACAACAATATCGGGTGATCATGCAGTAGGTCGCTTCCGATCTTATAAAATTTATAAAGACCAGTGCGGTTGATGTTCTTATGTCAGAAAAATTATCTAAAAACTTTATAGAACCGTAACAGTGTCAATTCTCCCCCCCTACGTTGTGATTATTTAAAAAAAAGAAGAAGACACTTCATCACCATAAAAACTCAAATAAAAAAAATAAGAAGATTATTAACAGGAATTGTATTAAAAATAGACACAAAGCATTAAATAAATACTTCAATTCAAATGAAAACTGCACTCAAATTAACCCTAAGTTCCCAACAAAGCAAAGCAGATCGTAAATAAAATATCCAAAATAAGTTTCAATCTGAATTAAATTATAAAGTATTCTCAGTTATAAACACTTTTCAAAAAATAGAATGTTAATTCAACTGAAGTTGTAGTCAAATAAATTCATTTAAATATTATAAAAAGATAAAGAAATTCTAAAAAGTACAAACTGAGTTAACTTTTCAATTACTTAACTAAAATTTGGCTTTCTACCTTGATAGATCTATCCAGTGTACATTACGCCTCAGTTTGGGTTTAAATCCCAACAGAATAAATTATTATAAACTATTAATGATTATTATAAAAAAAAAACTATTATTTTACATTTAAACTTCGGATTACAACTCCAAAATACACTAAGTAGAGACTCAGTCGAAAATAATAATAATTACTAAGAATGGAGCCGTTCTACGTACATGGAACTGATGAATTCTTCTTATCAAGTTTTTACTCAAAAAGGAAAGTTCAGTACCTTATCTCTGCTGACTTAAACCTTCTATCTGCTATCGTTATCGTGATCACCTCCCTGCTTCACTGAGATCCATTTTTGAGTTTTAAAACAATCCAACCAAAAATCCAAACTCTCCAACAGTCTCGTTGTCAGGAGTCAGTATAAATAATAGGTAAACTCCAAGAAGTAAAAGTAAAAAATAAAACCCTATAATGCATAAAAATGCCACTATTAATTTAGTACTCAGACATTAAGAAATAGCTCACCAAAATGCTTAGTTCAGTTTAATCCATGAAATGAAATGTTAGGAAGGTTTTTATTTCAGTTCCAATCCTCTTCTGGGAACATTCAAATAAACACTTTGGGTTTTTCTGTCCAAAATTACAGTTTTTTAATTATGATTTTTAAAAAACTCTTTTCTGACAAGTCCCTCAACTAATTTTTTGTTTTTCTCAATAAACTTTGATTTTCTTTTATTCCCAAATGATTCCTGATTGCTTCCATTTGAAATTTTTACTTTCAAACAATTAAATTGCGTCAATCAAGGAAATGTAAGAAATAGAAAAGTCACTTCCTTCTGACAATCCACAATAATATTCAGATTTCATTATTGCGGCATAAACGATAAAATCCTCTACTTTTAAACAGCCCAGAAGAATATTGGGACGCTACATACCCCTCTTTGGTGCAAAAAAAAAAAAAAAAAAATAATAATAATAATTTTTCATCTTTTTTTTCTTCTATAAACAAAAGCATGAAAAACAAAACAGAGTTATCTGGTCTTGTTGGATACCTATGTGTAACCACATAGCCCGTATGTAATCGATCAAAATTACAGCATAACTCTCTCCAAAATGAATCCATGGAATATATGTTGGGACAAGAAAAATGACTTTCCTAGCGCCTCTCGTCTCAAGCAATACGTATGCAGTACTCCTATCCTCACACAAATTAAATAAATAAACAAAGTAAAGCTTTGATAATTACACACAATTCATAAACCATTTCCGTACAAAAAAAAAAACTTGTATCGACCTTCCCTATCGTAAACGACGAGATGGGACACAGTCTGTTGTGCACTCACATAAAATCTCAGAATATTCGCTTCCAACACACTTCAACAAATTATATTCTATATTTTATTCTCTCTCAATCATCACATCAAGAAGGTTAACTGCTTTTATACGGGGTTCAAATTCATTTAAAGATATATCCCCATCATAAACGCAAAGTTATCTCCTATATTTTCTAGAATGGGTTTTTCGATCCAGTGTTTCATGAAACAAAACTTCAATAAACATACACATAAAAAAAAAACCACAAAACGAAGCAGCGGTGAGAATCTAGGTTCATATTTTTATAACTAAAACTAGCGACAACCCAAAGACAAGACCGCTTAGATTCGTATATAAAAAAAATCAGTCAAGACCGACTACTTTCTTTGTCTCGACTGGCGTTAAATTAACCATACAAAACTAAAGATCAGCAATAGTTAGGGAATGGCCAACTCCCAAAACATACTGTCTGTACAAAAAAATATCTCCAAAATGAATCTATAGCCATTACAATAGCTTCATCGTAATGAGAGAACAAAATACAGAATACACACTCTTCACACCTAAACCACTAAATTGAGAAGACAATTACGTGAGTTACAATAAATAAGAAATACCTATTTCACTTCTACCTGTTACTCATTTCCGAGCTATTCGAAAAAAAAAAGATTATCAAAATCCTTTTCTCAAAACTAAAACTCCCCCAATCCGATGAAACATCCTTGATCTCGGTTTGCGAAACGAATATAACGAATTACTAGCAACATCCTTGGCTTCGATCATAATAATTGTGGAATACCACAGGATTATTGTCGTCTAATGCCCAAAACTAAATTAAGCAACTACTCATAATAAACTAAATATACAGTGCTTTGGAACAGCGGAGCTAAAAGTTCTAGACTACCGAGTCTATTTGACTCAACTGTTCAAACTTTATTGGGACTTACGTTCTCCTCTCCTTGACAAAACTTTCATATTTACAGGATGTCGAAGGGAAACAGAAGAGCCCATAACTTATCACTCATCAACATCTTCCTGACTATAATAAGGTTTTAAATCCGACACATGGAAGTTCCCTACCGAAACTCCTTCTAAATTAGTTAGCTCTACAACAACGCCAGAACCCAAAATACGCTTAACTATGGCAGGAGTATATCTAGGAGCTAACTTCTTCGAGAACTTGTTCTCCTTGTCCGATAGATAAAATGTCCTTTTCCAGACTTTATCACCTATCTGATAGTTCACTTTACGGTGTCTCAAATTATATCGTTTAGCATTTCTCTCATAGGCCAGCTGGACTTTCTTCTGGATGGCAGGATACAGTTTGGGTACCTTCTCTAATTCTGTCTGCCATTTAAACTTTCCAGAAATTTCTACCGGGTCGAAGGAACTAAGATTGTATTCTCCATAATATGTGCCATCTATCGGAACATTCCTTCCAAATACTAAGAAACATGGAGGGTGTCCTGTCGTCTCGTGAATCGCTGTCCTTATTGCTTGTGCTATCTCATACACGTGAACATCCCAAGTTTGGTGTCCCTGATCAGAAATGTATGAAGATATTGCTGTTTTCAAAACTCTATTTACCCTTTCTGTCATATTTGATTGGGGATGATAGCGGGCATTATACCAGACTTTCTGTACATGGTACTTGCGCATCAAAGTCCCAAACTCTCGAGATGTGAATTGTACTCCATTATCACAAATAAGTACTTGCGGAATTCCGAACAAAAGGAAAACCTGGGTCTCTAAAAATTTGACAACTTTAGTAGCGGTGGCCTTAGGCATGGGATGAACTAAAATAAACTTGGAGAATGCATCCGTAACAACTAGTAACTGTGTATTCCCTGACTTTGAGCGAGGGAATGGTCCCATCAAATCTAACGACAGCATCTGAAAAGAGAAACTCACGTCTCTTTTCTTTCCCATCATTCCTGCAGGAAATTGATTAGGCACCTTATGCGCACTACAGACCTTACAAGCACTGACATATCTCCTCACTGACTCTTTTACTCCGGGCCAATAATAATGCTCAAGTATTCGATGCAAAGTTTTATATATTCCCAAATGGGCTGAAATTGGTCGGTCATGCATCTCTGAGAGAACTTGCCTTCGATTTTCCGTTGGAACGACTAACTTCCAATCGCACTGGTTAGTCTGGATATTATGTCTAGGTTGAAGATGTTTATACAGCAAACCTCCTTCCACTCGAAAGTCAGGAAAATCTTCAGGTTTTTGCTCCACCTTAGTCAACATTCTCAAATACCACTCATCAAATACAAAACTTTTCTTATCAATAATTGAAACATTTCGGGATAAGAAGTCTGCCATAACCATATCCTTACCAGGGCGGTGAACTACATCGAACTTAAAACCACTCAACCTTACCGTCCAACGAGCAATTCTTCCCATAGGGTCTTTAATGCGGTACAACCACTGCAGACTTGCATGGTCAGTTACCACCGTGAACTTTGTACCCTCCACATAACACCTGAACTTCTCTATGCCAAAAACCACCACAGCTAAACACTCTCTTGCAGTGACCGTATATTTTTTTTCGGCTTTGCTCAATTTCTTGGATGCATAAGCTATTGGATGTTCAAAACCATCTCTTAGTTGGTACAGCACTGCACCAATACCCACATCGCTAGCGTCGGTCTGAATAAAAAATGGTTCTTCAGGGTTAGGGCTCACCAAAATAGGTGCTGAAACCAAACGAGATTTCAGTTCCTGAAACGCTTGTTCTGCCTTTTCCGTCCAAAAAATAGGAGTCGCCTTCTTTCGTCCTTTTATTAATGAAGTAATGGGTTCGGAGATTGTTGAAAAGTCTTTAATAAAGCGCCTATACCATTGAAGGATACCTATGACTCTTCGAACCTCAGTGGTATTCTTAGGCGAGGCTACCTGTAAAATGGCTTTGACCTTCTCTGGATCAGTCCTCAGACCTACACGATCTACCACATACCCCAAAAAAGACAGTGAATCCCGACAAAATTTGCACTTATCAATATTAATCCTTAAACCAGCTTCGGCCAATTTTCCTACCACCTCTAATAATAACTCCATATGTTCATTGAAACACTCTGACACAACAATAATATCGTCTAAATAAGTAAAAACTCTGCTCTCAAATTTGAAGTCTTGAAAAAGTCTATCCATAAGTCTTTGTTGTGTTTGCGCTGCATTGCAGAGTCCAACAGAGTCCAAAAGGCATTACTTTAAAATGGAATAATCCTTTTCCAGGAACTTGGAAAGCTGTTTTGAGTTTTGAAGACTCCTCCATCGGGATATTCCAGAAAGCTTTTGTCAAATCTATCGATGATAAATATCTTGAACCAGCTACCTTGTCAATAATGTTTTCAACCCTCGGAAGTGGGTAAGAATCTTTTACAGTAAGTTCATTTAATTTGCGACCGTCAAAACACATGCGGTATGTGCCATCTGACTTAGGTACCATCAATACTGGTGATGACCAAGCAGAGTTGCTCGGTTCTATAATTCCATCTTTTAACATAGAATCAATTTCTTCTCTCAGAAAACGAGTTATAGCAGGAGATAGTGGATACTGTCTCTGCTTGACTGGACGGGCTTCTCCAGTATCGATAAAATGCTCAATCATATTCGTCTTACCGGGGGTCTTTGATGCTAACAACTCAAATCTTCTAATTACTTCACTTAAGACTACTGTTTGTTCCGTCGAAAGTTCTTCCAACACTGCTTGAGGATTTGTAGTAGTCTTGGAGACTTCATCAATTTCGAACGACCACTTCCTAAAATCTAATTGAATGTTTACCTTTTTACAGAAATCAGATCCCAAAATGACTGAATGTGAGATTGATGGAATAATCGTGAATTCAACGTTGAACTCTCTATCCTCAAAAACAATTGGTAATATGACTGTACCAACAACCTTTTGAGACTGTCCATCGGCCACAGTTACTCTATGAACCTTCTCTTTTGAAATCACTTTTGGATCTAATCTTTCCCAAATAGGGTTCATTCCTTTACCTAAAATACATAAATTAGCACCAGTATCCAACAGAGCTAGAACTTGCCAACCGTCAATATTTACTGAAACAAATGGACGATTGTCATTCTTCCTTGTCTTAAAAACTGGATTAATTTGTGATGATCCACTTAAGGAAAAAGAACGAGTGGCATCACTAGAACTCAAAACAACATGGTCTAACGCTGTTCCTCCTTGGAAATGGTGTTTGGCCTTTGGAATGGGTGGCTTTGCGGCTCGAGGGAAAACGCACCCTGAGAATCCCTCGGGCTGTCGTTTTTTGGAAAACTTTCATTACTAGAGGACACAAGCAAACGCGGACCACACCTGGAGCAAGTATTCCTTGTAACCTCAGGATATCTACAAGAATAACAATAAACTCTCCTTGGTTTTAAACAAGAAATGGCCATATGACCTAGCTGTCCGCAATTATAGCAGGTTCGACTCATATTTGGAAAGTTAACTGGTGGTTCACTCCTAACTAATGATCTACTAGGCACCGCCTGAGTTTCTGGTCTTCTATTAAAATGTACAGGAGCTGCTTCAATCCTCCTTGATGGTTTAGGTCTGGACTCAACAACAGGTGTCAGAAATGAATTTCTTTCAATCTGTCGACATAATGTTTCCAAATGCTCGTACGTATAAATATCAACTAGACATAGTCTGGCATTCAACTCTGGCAGTAAGTTCCGCCTGACTATTTTCAATTGTTCCCCAATTGAGACTGGTACAATCAAATGAGAAAACTTCATTCTCAGCTTGGAGATATAGTTAATCACACTTTCCTCAGTTCTTTGCTTAAGAGATTTAACCTCTAACAACAGTTCCTCGTCGTAATTAGGAGGAATATATGTTGTCCTAATACGACACTCTAAATCCTGCCAAGAGTTCAGCTGATCTCTTATACCTCTATGCCAAGACAGAGCAGGTTCCTTAAACAAATCCACAGCACAACTGTATACTTCCTCCAAAGAAACTCCTCTCGCAACACTAAGTTCATTCACCCTCTCCAAAAACTTAACAATTTCTATCCCCTTCTCTCTTCCTGAAAATTGTATACCCCACTTATACACAGGGACATAAGTTCTATTTGGTATCACCGACTGTGAAATTGGCTTGGATACCAAAGGGGTAACAATTTGGTCAATAAAAGGATTCGATTCATTCAAAGTCTCATCCACCAGTTGTACTTGTCGTGAAACTGACGACATATGATCTTCATCTTGTAAAAACGGATTGGTAGAAGAAAAAGAGAATGGGTTATTAGGAACACTAACTAGTGAAGAACATGCTGATACTTTACTCAATGCCGAAGGAGGGCTTATTGCACTAATGGAAAGCTCACTTACTGACTTACATGGAAAATAAGAAATCTCAGACATAGTGCTGGTGGTTGGCATCTCTAATCTATCTCCAGGATTAGATACCTCCATTTGAGACTTACTCAATTCTTTTCCTTGGCAGGTTTGGTTTGACAAGGATGAACGTTGAGCAATCTTAACTTCTAACTCACCTTTCAACAAAGTCAAATCACTTAATAATTCTGCCTTCAGGGATTCCTGATCTTCAGAAACAACTCTCAATCGTCTTATCCTTCCCTCTAAATGTACTATTCTGGATCGTATTCGACGTTCTAAATGTGAAGAAGTTTCTATAATTTGTGAGTTCTGCACTACCTCGAACAAATCAACTAGAGATTCCGATGCCAAGTCAAAATCTTCTTGAAATTCTAAAGGAGAAACGGTTACACCAACAGGAATCTGTTTCAGTAAGGATCTCAATTGAGCACGTCTAATATTGCAGTTATTCCTCGGAGTTTGTCCTCTTATTAAAATCTCATACTTAACCTCATTAACTTTGAGGTCCATCACCTCAAAGGAGAACGCACATAAATTAGTCATCTTAGCCTTTGAATCTATGGTTGCCGATTAATTCACAATAAAACTCTAAATTTCCTAGCAACAGTTTCAATTAACACCAAGAACCTACACTAAACGGGACACTACTAAGGTCACACACTTCTATAGGTACACTAGCAAAAGAAAACTTTCATCTAATAAATCTAAATTCCAAAACTTTCCCAGGAGACTAACACACCAAAACAGAAAACCACACAAAAGCAAAAAGCCTTACAAAGACTTTTAAATAATTCGATCCTGGTCACTACGGCACCAAAATTTGTCGCCCTCTCCGTCCTAAATACTTATAACAAAATTCGGAGAGCACGTACAATCTTCTACTCTCACGTCACCTCTGCAGATTAACAACAATATCGGGTGATCATGCAGTAGGTCGCTTCCGATCTTATAAAATTTATAAAGACCAGTGCGGTTGATGTTCTTATGTCAGAAAAATTATCTAAAAACTTTATAGAACCGTAACAGTGTCAATTCTCCCCCCCTACGTTGTGATTATTTAAAAAAAAGAAGAAGACACTTCATCACCATAAAAACTCAAATAAAAAAAATAAGAAGATTATTAACAGGAATTGTATTAAAAATAGACACAAAGCATTAAATAAATACTTCAATTCAAATGAAAACTGCACTCAAATTAACCCTAAGTTCCCAACAAAGCAAAGCAGATCGTAAATAAAATATCCAAAATAAGTTTCAATCTGAATTAAATTATAAAGTATTCTCAGTTATAAACACTTTTCAAAAAATAGAATGTTAATTCAACTGAAGTTGTAGTCAAATAAATTCATTTAAATATTATAAAAAGATAAAGAAATTCTAAAAAGTACAAACTGAGTTAACTTTTCAATTACTTAACTAAAATTTGGCTTTCTACCTTGATAGATCTATCCAGTGTACATTACGCCTCAGTTTGGGTTTAAATCCCAACAGAATAAATTATTATAAACTATTAATGATTATTATAAAAAAAAAACTATTATTTTACATTTAAACTTCGGATTACAACTCCAAAATACACTAAGTAGAGACTCAGTCGAAAATAATAATAATTACTAAGAATGGAGCCGTTCTACGTACATGGAACTGATGAATTCTTCTTATCAAGTTTTTACTCAAAAAGGAAAGTTCAGTACCTTATCTCTGCTGACTTAAACCTTCTATCTGCTATCGTTATCGTGATCACCTCCCTGCTTCACTGAGATCCATTTTTGAGTTTTAAAACAATCCAACCAAAAATCCAAACTCTCCAACAGACTCGTTGTCAGGAGTCAGTATAAATAATAGGTAAACTCCAAGAAGTAAAAGTAAAAAATAAAACCCTATAATGCATAAAAATGCCACTATTAATTTAGTACTCAGACATTAAGAAATAGCTCACCAAAATGCTTAGTTCAGCTTAATCCATGAAATGAAATGTTAGGAAGGTTTTTATTTCAGTTCCAATCCTCTTCTGGGAACATTCAAATAAACACTTTGGGTTTTTCTGTCCAAAATTACAGTTTTTTAATTATGATTTTTAAAAAACTCTTTTCTGACAAGTCCCTCAACTAATTTTTTGTTTTTCTCAATAAACTTTGATTTTCTTTTATTCCCAAATGATTCCTGATTGCTTCCATTTGAAATTTTTACTTTCAAACAATTAAATTGCGTCAATCAAGGAAATGTAAGAAATAGAAAAGTCACTTCCTTCTGACAATCCACAATAATATTCAGATTTCATTATTGCGGCATAAACGATAAAATCCTCTACTTTTAAACAGCCCAGAAGAATATTGGGACGCTACAAGGTATAACGGAAAAACGTTTTGAAAGAACTTGGAAAGACCTTTCAAATAAACCCTGGATGAAGTGGATTGCATTAAAACTAAGCGAGTTATGATGAGAAATAAGATGAGACCCTCGAGTTTTTTTTAAGGAAAAGAGAGAAATAAAACCTATCAATTTCCACCAAAATGGAAATTTATAGTAATTGCTGTAGGAGTTCCTTTATTTTAGTTTAAGTAATAGCTCAAAAACAACTTTGAGCGGTTTGGATGCCTTTTTTTTAAGAAAAAAGTACGATTTAAATAAAACATAATTTTTTAAATTACCCTACAAATTTTTTTTTTCATAATAATTTTAAAACTTCTAAAAATACGTAAAAAATGACGGAGGACAGAAATAAAGGTTTTTCTTAGAAAGAATTTTGTTTTTATTTCTATAACATATAAGATAATAGAGATATCAACGCTAGAAATTTAAATTTTCTTGTGAGGATCAGGTGAACCCAGCCCTTTAGCCCTTTAAAAAATGAAGTCTAAAAGTTGAACATTTTACAGTATGTTTCTTGTTCAAATTACACATATGTAATTATTATTGCTGTAATATTAGGTTACTTAATGAAAAACGACATTTCGTAGACAAATATTAGCCGATTTGGAGTTATACAAAAAAATGATAGAACATCTGTAACTTCGTTTTACTACCTACTCAATTTAAAGGGTAGGTTCCTTAACAGTCAATATTATAAAAGCCCATTAAGCTAATGGGCAGATTTCAGGCACCATTTTTTAAGCTAATACCATGCAACATCAAATAATATATTCATTAACATTTTTGTGATCCTTTTCATGCTAAGAATCACTAAATTGCTATATTTTCCACCCATAATCGATCATTTTTCTAGAAACGGTCCCGCAGAAATCTGCCCGTTAACTTAATGGGCCTTTATAATACCCACTGTTAGACTATTTGTCCTAAAATTCAGTTTGTCCCCTTTATTCTGGGAAATTGGTATAGTTCTATATGTATATCTGAAAATATTTCGTAAAATAAGTGTGATATTGAAAAATGAACTATTTTTTTATGCCCGAAATGCGATTTTATAGGCGACGCTCCATTTTGGCTGTCCAGTTACTAAATTTTTTTTTTCAGCCGCCTTAGTTTTATATTTTAGTAAATACGAGGCCTCATCTTGAAAAAAGTTATTCTGTCGTATACCTTTAAAATACGATTTTATACAGTGTGCCTGGAAATAGCTGTAGCTCCCTAGCAAAGGAGAAAAGGAGGTGATTCTACATAAAAAAATAAGATTTTTTTTTCTATAAACTTAAACGCCCAAAGGTACCGTTTTTGAAAAACATTTTTCAAAATAAAATTTTTCCAGTTTTTCTGGCCAATATCTCGAGCGAGAACCGCATAGGTATATGGGATACAATGTTCAGATCTTAATCAGGGTGAGTCATTAATGGCGCATTTCCTCTTGTGACATTTTAGAGGGCAATTCGTGCAGCACAGGAAAAATAGTAAAAAAAAAATTTCTTGTAAATCGATCGAGATATGAAGAGGTGAAGTTGAGAGTTCAACTTCTTTATTAGGTATTGACAGTTTTAAAGAATCTGTTTGCTTGAAATAGATACTATGGTCTGCCTCTTCCTTTAAATCAGGAAAACTTCAAAAAATTTGGAAAAATAGATTTTTGGAGGACCACCTGTATCTTGAAAACTGTACGTCTGCATATAAGTCCAACTTTCTTCTAATTTTCCCAACTTCCTAGTCTTGTCTGATCCTTCTTTTAAAATCATCAGTCTGTGATCTTAGTTTAAAAGTTCAAATTTAAAAGTAAAAGAAGCTACTCCTGATGACATTTTCTCTTTTCTGTTAACTTTTTCGCGTCTATAGTGTTGACCAGATTAAAAGACGCCTTTTAAGATTTATCTAGTCTGCCACTGTTTTTATTTTATTTTTATTTTCTACTGTCCCTCTTTGTCTTTAGTGTGTGTACCTATCTTCACTACCATAATAGGTAATACAGATTCATCCATAGTTACATTGTCCCTTATAGATGTTATGAATTCCTTGCGGTGGTTACTTTCTTGAAGAGATATTTAATTGATGAAAAATTTAGTAATGATTTTTCTCTTCTCCTATACCCCTGCCGGGGAATTGGAGATCCTCAAAGTATTGTTACGGGTCTCACACTTATTAAAATCAATATTAAAGTCTGCAAAATTCTTTATTCTCCAGCACAAATATAACTTATAAACCTATAACCTCTAAATCTAAATAATCAGCTGTCCTCTTGTTCTCACACAGATATTACATAACTAATGTTTTTCAAATGCGGATTCTTACAAATGTCAGATAGTCCACGCCATCTCGAACATGCGTAGAATGCGGAATATTTCGGGCATTTAGTAGAACTGTCACACTGGCCGGCAATGTGTCATTCCTGTCATGTAACTGGAATTGTCGCGAAAGTAACATTTCCATGAATGGCTGAGTCATCATTGAGAATGTAAACAAACCAGAAATATGAAATTAGAATTTTTCGCGAGTGGTCTCGATATAATATGGCCACAAAAAAAAGTTCAAGGAAACTATCAAACAGCAATATGAGAGGTCTTGCCACTTTGGTCCCATAATGAGTCCCATAATAATTATAGATATTATGCAGTTTTATTAAAGTATTTTATATTTACTCATAGTCATAAGAAAACTCTAATTTATTCATAAATTCAATCTCACCTTGTGTACTGTATAATTTTACCACACCGACACCACTCGTAATATCCAGTAGTTATGAAATTATGGATTACTTTTTAATTTATAAGAAAAAACGTGACACGTGCATGAGAAAGAGGCCTGTTTACTTATAAAATTGACACGATATTCTGCCGCTGTCGCTGCCGCTGCCGCTGTCGGTAACGAGTCTACCTATACCTAGCGTGTGATGGATACTTTTCAACACAGTAATCGTAAATTAATCTGGAATTGGGGTTGAACGTGGAAATTCGTTCCTTGACCCTGACTTAGTTCCGACTTTCCTGCTGGAAATTCAGTCGCGCCGGTCTCGGTAGTTATATTTGTATTTACAGGGCAGAGATTGGGGTTGGGGTAAGTTATTACAGTAGTAGTTATTATACAGCCGTAATAATTGTGGACGGTAAGAGAGGCCTAATTTCCCGGATTCTTATCGTGAAAAAGAAACTAATCGAAATTATAATACCAATTTTTTGCCCCTTATATACTTTAAGTTTTTGTAATAGGTACATAAAAATATAATACAAAAATCAAACATGGCCGCAGCCAGGGAGTACCCGTTTCGCCGGAGCTCCCTAGGCAAGCCTACGTTTGGAGCTTCGTAGTTCGTATTTTAATTTATAGCTAATTCCTGATAATCTGTCGAGAAAATAATATTATATTACCTTATTACATAATATTATAGTACCTGCTCTCATCAACGCGGAGGGTCACAAATAATTATTTTCTGGATATTTCGATTCACTTATAACTGTTGGTATTAACGGTGAACTTATTCAAGTAAACAACATAAATTAATCGTAACGTGCTCGAGTCTATAGAACACAATATTTTCTCTCCTTCCTCTAACACCGAGCTGATAGGTCCTCGAATCCCTTCCGGGATTAAATTCTACGAATCTCTCTCTGCATTGACAGAGGCCACTACCCACTATGTTGTCAATTTGATCACCAGCCGACCATTTACCCTAGCTCGCTTCCCCAGCGTAGCTGCGTATCTGGATTTATTGGCATTATCCGCTAGCATCACGGCTTTTATAACAACTGGCTACATCTACGGATGTATGGGCCAGATGTTTTTTTCGACTAGTCTCCGGCCGCTCAAGGACAGGTAACTGGACCACCTGGCAGGAAATTATTGAAAGAAAAAACATTTATCCGGGATAAATTCGTCAAGAATTTCAGTAACGCAAATCTTTTATTACTCTCGTCTTCAATTTAAAATAAACAAATCATTCTATAATTTTCCTTTCTATTTCGAAGCTAGATTTACGAAATAGAATTTAAAAAGAATGACTTAAATTAATAATTAACGGGGAAACCAACGTTACACGAGCTAAAACGTCAACCCCATTCATGGACTGTCCAGAATAACCTCGTCGATGATGCCCTGGAAACGTTGCAAGAAAAGGCGAAAGCCTCAGATAATCGCGTTACTCTTGATAAACTCAACACGACCATCACCTATCTGAGGATGGTGGATTGTTATATCAATAAACCTGATGATTGCTTACTAATTAAATTAAAAAATTTGAGAGTTCTAATTCTTGCCTCTAATTGGTTGGAATATCTTCCTGGTTCTTGCTTACCCGAGACTCTAAGATTCTTGGAATTGTACAGAAACGCGCTGAGTGATGTCAAGAAATGGTGTAATGGCACCCCCAAATTAACCCATTTAGGTTTAGGGAGGCATAAATTGGACGATTCAAGTAACTTGGAGGAGTATAAGTCTTGTTACCCAAATATTTTATCTCTTGATTTAGCCAAGAATTCCATACACGATCTAGATATTTCTCTCATGAATGTAGCGTCACTGCAGAGTCTTACATCGTTTCAACTGGATGGTAATCCTTGCTACGTCGTCCCTGGCTATAAAACTGTAGTTTTGGACCCCTTCCTCGATTTACTGTACCTAGATTATGAAACTAAAATTTTGGATAGAGACAGAGTAGAAAGATATATTGATTTAGATGTAGATGTAAATCCTGGATTAATCATAAAAATAATACGACTGCTCGGGTTACCACAACCAAAGAAAGAAGTAACTACCGAATCCTACCATTTAGCAACTGCAACAGAATTATTAATATAATTGTTTCAGAAATCCTCCAAGCAAATATTTCATTTTGAAATAGATTTCCCCCTGCTTGAAGAAATGAAATCGACAGACGAGCAAGAAGAAATTGAAGATGTAATAAGCAACGACGCTACTAAGAACAAAAATAAAACAAGTACCACAAATGAGACTAAGGGTAAGACTAACAAAGAAAAGTCAATTAAGGACAGTAAGCGTGGTGAAGATAAAACAAATATAAAAGAAAAGACAAAGGTAAAATTAATTACGAAGCAGCCTTAAACGAATACGATGAGAAACTATAACGGAAGAATAGATCGTTCAAGACAGATCGAGTAACTTGGTCTAATTCTATAACTTTCCGGATATCAACTCCACCAAATGAAAACGTTAAGCTCCAAGCAGACACCCTTAGAAGCAAAACCCAAGTTAGATTAATTTACTTGAAATGGTTGTCCCCCTCTACATCGAAGAAAGAAAAGCAGAACAAAAAGAGCAACAACTACTCTTCAGTCTCTCCATCAAAAGCACCCGAAGAAACGATCCTGAAGAAAGTGACGGTAGCAAAATTTAACTGCGATTTGCGGTTTATCAATTGGAGCGATGAAACTATTGATTATTACTTGGTCGATCATAAAAATCTTGGAGGTAACGCAATTCCAATCAACGGAAGTCTTGCTGCAGTAAAATATTCTGAGAATAAAGGTAAAGGTAAAGGTAACGTTCAAGACGAATCTAAGAGTCAACGGAATGAAGCAGATTCAGCAGAAGCCACTACCTCTTCTGGCGTACCTAAATGTCTTACTTATCAAATTGGTTTTGGCCTGAATAGAAGTTTCTGATTGTCCAGGATATGCCGCTTGGAAAGAACTCCCGCAATTAATTTAAGAACTTCTATATGTAACAAGTCCTCTGAGTCTCCTGTTTCTTGATTCCTTGCTAATGCGAGAATTGCATTATTTGATTGATGCTGTTCTCTGGATGTTTATCGTTGTTTCGCATTGTTATTCTCGAAGCCAAACTTGTCTATTGAAGATTTCGCGAGACTTCATGTTTCCTCCACATCTAATCATGGTTGAACATGTCAGACCCTTGATCTTATGTGACTATAAGAATTTATATCTCTTTCTCAGAAATTTCGAATTTATTGTTTAAAAAGATATAATTGAAGATGTAAACTTCCTAACACCTTCCCCTGAGCTCGACTCCCCTCACGTCAATTAAATGCACGTGTAATGAAACGCCTAGCGTGACGGGGTTCGAGTTCAAAAGTCCGAATATGGATTTAACCCTTGAAAACAGCCCCCTTAGTCGTAACGACGTGATGTCCCAAGCAGTCGCGATGACCTCCTAACCCAAATAAATCCCAGCCGAGATAAAATTTAATAATCATTCCGAGCGAAACCGTTTCTAATTTGTTTCCCTCTACCTTCACGCTAAATAAGAGCGAGGTAATTGGTGAAAGGTGGCTCAACTTTGAAGTGTCATAATACGAAAAGTGTCATAGTCGTTATTACGAAATTATTAGTTGAAGTGTGACGGGGATTCTCCACTGATTACTTGATGATGATGGAACGAATTAACTCGGCAGAAGCGTAATCAAAATTTAGCAGTGTTTGTTTTGTAACAATAATAATTCTATGTAGGTAGGTAGCATTCCCTAAATTTGAATGGCGAAGAGTCCAAGATTTGCAAGGTCTATCCGTTCCTGGTACTGTTATTATCGATATGCGGAAAGCTCTGTTTCGCGTAATGAATTACTGACGCAGTTCCCAGGTTGCCGATTATAGATCCAGATCGACGATTAGTGGGTGATTTAGTGATGTGTGAAGTCGAGTTCGACTCCCCAAGGGCGCAAAGACTCCGGAAACCGGAATGCAGTGATCGAACTGAGACTGGAACTGGAACTCCAGGTTACATTTTAAGTGTTTTTTTAATTTAGTTTAATATTATTATTATTATTCCACCGCATTTTTTATAACTATGAGTTTTTTTTTGACGAATATACATTTGAAACTAAATAGCTTCCTTGTAAGGGCCCTTGTTCTGGTAGGATCTCCTACCAGGATGAGCTGAGGAACTGAATCGGGATGGCAGGATTGTCATGTGGTAAACTTTGGTCCTTCAGGATCACCAGAGATATCAAATCTCCTAGGGAACTACTTACTCAGTTTAAAGACATGGTTAGTTTTCATCGTTTATTTCAACAATAACAACAACATTTAGCTTACTGTAAATAATATAAACACTTACATTACTAAATTAATACTCGTTCATACTACTCCTCCGACATTTCTTCCTCCAATCTTATCTAACACTCTTTATATATTCGAGGTCTTAGTAAAGGATTGCTTATCTCGCCGTGCTTCTATCTATGATGGTCACTTAATGGTTATCAATATATGTTGGTTAATAGATGAGAGGTAGCTTTGAAATACATAAGTTGTTATGTCAATACCTCTATTTACTTCCATGAATATAAATGTTTAAATTAACTTAGTCAGATTTCTTGAATGAAATATTATTTTACTTTACTAAGCCCTTACACCCTCTTGCCGCTCTACTCTCTTTGCACATGAATCCAACTAGCACTTGTCCCTATTTTTGAGGACGTGAAGCTTCAAACGATTCGAATTTTGTTACTTTTCTGATTTCTGATATCTCACCTTTTTTTAAAGTATTTTATACATCCTGCAATCACCCGATTGATGTAATGTTCTGAGGTGGGGCTCGCCAAATTTTGGCCATGTTATGACAAGTTTCTCCTCGTATGAATTGTAAATAATATTAACGAAGCTGCAGACGTGGCAAAACACATGCTCATGTTTGACAACTGCAGGAAGTATTCAGCTTATTTTGGTTCAAGGGTAGTTGATATTGATATTGATATTGATATTAAGGGTGTCAGTAGATGCGCTGCGACCTATTATAGATCTATTGTGCCCCCTCTTCTCTGCTCCTTTGGAGTATATTCCCTTCATTGAAGCAGCCTCTCCAACTCCGCTTCCCTTAGGAATTTCAGGATTTGAAGGGGATCAAGGCCGGGCAAAGCCCCCCCGTTGAGAAGGTGTTGGCCCAGAACATCGTTTCTTTCACGTTCTAGTGCTTCGCAGTTCATCAATAGGTGACGAGGCGTCTCGTTTTCTTCCCTGCAGAGTCTGCAAACGCCATCTTTTTCTATACCAAGTTTCCTCAGGTGTTCATTGAGCTTGCAATGACCTGTTAGGAATCCTGTTAGCATTCTGAGACTTTCTTTGTTGAGGGTCAGGAGTTTCCTTGACCTTTCTCGGTTAAAGTTCCCGAGGAGCTCCTTAGATTGTCTCAATCCTGAGAGGTTATTCCAATGGATTTCTCTCAGTTTTTCTTCTTCCCTCCGAAGTTCTGCCTTGAAGAACGTATTTTCGAGGCTACAGAATGGTTCTGGTCCTATAAAGGGTGTCGATGCTCCTTTTCTTGCCAATGAGTGGGCACGTTCGTTTCCCTCAATCCCAGTGTGTCCTGGTATCCATTTGAGGTGAATTTTGTTCTCTCTGTCTAGTTTATTGAGTTTTTGTAGGCAGTTCCATGCCATTTTTGAGCTGATGATAGGGGAGCTCAGCGTCTTTATGGCTGCTTGACTGTCTGTCAGTATTGCTATTTCTCTATTTTTATAGTTTCTGTCGAGGTTTATTTAGGCGCATACTTCTATTGCGTACAGTTCCGCTTGAAGTATGCTTGGGGATGTTCCCATCGGCTCGGAGTAGTTGGTGCCTGGCCCATATACTCCTGCCCCAGTTCCCTCGGTGGCCTTTGAGCCGTCTGTGTACCATCTTATTGTACCTTCTTTGAGAGTGTGAATGGATGTGTTGCTCCATTCTTCTTTCGTAGACAGTTCCATGATGAAGTTTCTCTTGAAGCTGAATTTCTTGACAGTTTTGTCTTTTGGCATTATCAGGAGGTTTTTACAGATGTTCAGGGGTTGATTCCCCTCGGTCCGTAGTCCCCCCCTGATCCCCATTCTTAACATTCTGAGTTGAGCCTCCGCGGCACTGCTCCACTGCTCTCAATCACTAAGTGCAGTGGTGTGAGATCTAGAATTACTTCCAACGCTGCTGTTGGGCATGTTCTCATTGCTCCTGTGATGCAGAGGCATGCAAGTCTCTGGATCTTCTCGAGTGTTTTCCTCGCTGTTATTAGCTTGGTCCTCTTGTACCAGACGACCGCTCCGTATGTGATGATGGGTCTCACTAGCATGGTGTACATCCTGCGTAAAATGGATGGGTTACAACCCCATGCATTCCCCGCCATTCTCCTGCACACCATGAGTACGGATGTGGCCTTACTTACTATTGCACTCAAGTGCTTGTTCCACATTAGCTTCTTATCCAGTGTTATTCCCAGATATTTTACTTCTTCAGGAGATATTCAGCTTATTTTGGTTCAAGGGTAGTTGATTTTGCAAGTCTTTGTTATGCTTATGCCATATTTTGACATATTCTTTTTTATGTAATATCTTTGGTCAGAGCTGTTTTACCAAAAGGTTTGTTTAGGAAACCAATTTTGACTTCCGTCAGGCAATCAGAGGTGCCCTTTCTTAATTGTCACCATGACTTTTAACCCATATGAGTTTTACGGTGTTTATTTATTCATTTTTGTCTAGGGCTCCTACGTACGCTATTCCCAGGACAAAGGTCGTTGGGGATGTCAGCAGATCTTTTATGTCTGCTAGAATTTGCATATAAAGGAATCATTCTTGCAAAACAAACGACTCTCTCTTAGAACATCCTCCTATATTTTCTCCCCATTCCGTTAACTCATAACTCATAACTTTGCCAGGAACTCATCTCTGGTGTTAGTCGGTCAAAAACACTCGCAGCGAAGGTACAAACTTAGTAACTGCGCTATAAGTTTCGGTAATACTTTAGTAAGAGCTCTGTCAAATTTTTTTGCCAAAGATTGGTTTAGGCCCAACAGGAATTAATTTTGATTCTCGTCAGGCAAATATGAGTTTTGCGGTGATATTTGGTGCTATTTTATTCAAGGCTCCTGCGTACTCTATTACCGGGAAAAAAGTCATCCGGGATTTGCATTGGGCTGACAGCACACCTTTTCTCTCTGCCAGAATTTGCGCATGAAGGAATTATTCTTGCAAACAAACGACTCTCTCTTAGAATCTACTGCTATGTTTTCTGCGCGTGACGTTATCTCATAACTTATAGGTGTTGCTGTGCTAAAGAACTTTTTTGCTAACAACGTATCTCTCGTGTTATTCGGTCAAAAAAACCCGCAGCAAAGGTACAAACTTATTAACTGCGTTGTCGATGTCATTTTGACCAAATTTTACAAAAAAAACACAAATAACTAAAGACTTTAGGTTCTAATTTTCGACTACCAGAGGAAAAAAGCAGGATACGACACGGAGGGTAACCTTAACTTTTTTCCAGCTTTAACGTCTAGGTACCCTGTTCATATCAATAGACAGCTTTCAAATTAAACTAACGTTCAGAGCGAGGTACCTTATCTGACTCTGAGATCTATCAAATATCTCTTCATGAGATGAATTCTTCTTCTTCTCGTTTGTTTACAGAAGCGAAGTGCTGCCATTTTTGCTAAGTTTCTAGGCGATATTATCAAACATCTTTAGGAAACATTTCAAATTAACTGAAATATATACTCGAGTCTCGAAAAGACCTGTGGTAGCTGCAGTGGAGGAATAAATTATTATAGAGACGTTTAATGGGAACTATTCTGCAATAATTAATGGGAATAAAAATCCTAAAATGTTATTTATTGTTACAGTACGAAGTTGGAGGAGAGAAGTTCAGCATCAGAACCAGATCTTGCCACGGCCGGGGACAAGGTGTGGCGTTCCGGCTTCCCGCCGGGAACGACCGTAGATGAACTCCGGTTTTACAGACGTAGAAGACCTCCATCAACAGGTAAGTGCGATTTATCTATAAGAAAAAAAAAAGTGAAGAAGAGAGAAACAAGTTGAATAATATTTCAGATGACAAGCAGGATCACCTGCAGTTGGAAGAAGGCTCCTTCAAAGATATCTTATCGGAGTATAAGAAGAAGTATAGAAATTACTATGACTTTCTTGGGGGATCTTGCCATGAGTTGAATTCCGAGAAAGAGGTAAGTTTACTCGTCATAAAATCCCCTCCCCCTCATAAATATTTTTTAAGAGTACCAATCTATGGGACTTCCCGGTTTTATCAGAAGGTGAAAGGGTTCTACGGTTGTGATAGGGAATAAAAGACTTGTCAGAAAAAACATTTTATTGCATTTAGACCAAAACAGACAAAACAAGTTGTACCATGTTCAACAAAAAGGAGTTCTGGAGTTATTTGAAGGAGTTCTCTTGAAGCGACAAATCCTGAACACGATAACATCTATTCAGACCAAAACCAATTTGACAAGTAAGACATTTAGGTACGTTAGGAGAGATAGTGGCTTCTGCCAAATCTGCTTCATTCCTTTGACTCTTAGATTCGTCTTGAACGTTACCTTTACCTTTAGCTTTATTCTCAGAATATTTTACTGCAGCAAGGCTTCCGTTGATTGGAATTGCGTTACCTCCAAGATCTTTATGTTCGGCCCAGTAATAATCAATAGTTTCATCGCTCCAATTGATAAACCGCAAATCGCAGTTAAATTTTGCTACCGTCACTTTCTTCAGGATTGTTTCTTTGGGTGCTTTTAATGGAGAGACTGAAGAGTAGTTGTTGCTCTTTTTGTTCTGTTTTTCTTTCTTCGATTTAGAGGGGGGCAACCATTTCAAGTAAATTATTCTAACTTGGGTTTTGCTTCTAAGGGTGTCTGCTAGGAGCTTCAAGTTTCCATCTGGCGGAGCTATGATGATATCCGGGAAGGTTATAGCGTTAGACCAAGTTACTCGATCTGTTTTGAACGATCTATTTTTCCGCTCTAGTTTCTCATCGTATTCGTTTAAGGCTGCTTCGTAATTAATCTTACCTTCGTCTTTTCTTTGCTTATTTTTATTTTTCTTATCTTTACCATGCTTACTATCTTTATTTGACTTTTCTTTGTTAGTCTTACCCTTAGCCTTATTTGTGGTACTTGTTTTATTTTTGTTCTTAGTAGCGTCGTTGCTTATAACATCTTCAACGTCTTCTTGCTCGTCTATCGATTTCATTTCTTCAAGAAGGGGGAAGTCTATTTCGAAGTGAAATGTTTGCTTGGAAAATTTCTGCAATAATTGTATTAATAATTCTGTTGCACTAGCTAGAAATGGTACCATTTGGTAGTTACTTCTTTCTTTGGTTGTGGTAACCCGAGCAGTCGTATTATTTTTATGCTTAATCCAGGATTTACATCTACATCTAAGTCATAATCTGTTCCTACTCTGTCTCTATCCAAAATTTCAGTTCCATCCAGGTACAGTAAATCGGGGAAGGTGTCCAAAACTACAGTTTTATAGCCAGGGACGACGTAGCAAGGATTACCTTCCAGTTGAAACGATGTAAGACTCTGCAGTGACGCTATATTCATGAGAGAAATATCTAGATCGTGTATGGAATTCTCGGATAAATCAAGAGATAAAATATTTGGGTAACAAGACTTGAACTCCTCCAAGTTACTCGAATCGTCCAATTTGTTCCTCCCTAAACCTAAATGGGTTAATTTGGGGATTCCTTTACACAAATTCCTGACATTATTCAGCTCGTTTCTGTACAATTCCAAGAATCTTAGAGTTCTGGGTAAGCAAGAACCGGGAAGATCTTCCAACCAATTAGAGGCAAGAATTAGAATTCTCAAATTTTTGAATTTAATTAGTAAGCCATCGTCAGGTTTATTGATATAACAATCAACCATCCTCAGACAAGTGATGGTCGTGTGGAGTTTATCAAGAGTGACGCGATTATCTGAGGTTTTCACTATTTCTTGCAACGTTTCCAGGGCGTCATCGACGAGGTTATTCTGGACAGTCCATAAACGGGGTTGACGTTTTAGCTCGAAGAGGGTTATACCCAGTTTGTTTTTGTTGATAAATTCGTTCTGGCAGATTGAAGGATTGAAGCGGTCCAGGTACGCCCCGAAGATTGATTTACGTATCTTGTGGTTGATTGCTTTCGAGAGCGGTATTGAAGTTTCTTGGAAATTTGGGAGAGATCTTAGGGCGAATTCTAGACGATTTGTCGAAAGATTTTCGAAATTGCTCCATATTGTTTTCGTATATCTAACCTGCAGGTCTTCTTTTCTTTGGCTTGGGTTCATTGTATTCTTCTACACCTGGACAAGTAATAATAATTTGAAAGATACTACTTAATTATGATTGATTGGGAATTGTTTGTCCCTTGTCACTTGTCACTGGAACAACATTTTTCGCTAAATTTGACAATACCGACGAGTCTTTTTAGGGTGAATGGAAAGGGGGTGTTATCTTTCTCCCTCTCATAATGGGACTATGCTTTCTTGTTGCTCGAGATGCCGATGATCACCAGCATCAAACGATGTGTGCTAAGAATTAGGTAGGTCCTGGTCATCGCCGTGGTAAATTTTGTCAAGGTCGCTCTCATTTTCCTTACAAAGAGTCTTTTGCCGCTACAAAGAGTTTCTTGTCGCTGTTTGATGTGATCTTGGCTCAACTAGCAGCTAAAAGGGGCCAGGACTTAATTAAGAGCACCAATTTTAACAAAAATAGTAGGTTACAAATAGAAAAAGACCTCATTTTATACTAAGAAGAACTAAAATATACTTTAATACACTATTTTAATCCTTCAAACGGAAATCGATAGGTATACACTTCTTATTTAGCCCAATAACCGAACATATAATTTACTTTTTTTTTACACAAACCACACTTGTATTGAAAACAGCTCTCGTTATTAATAAATCGTGACCTACGAATCTCCAAGCTAACATTAGACGGACTAATGAATTGTTTAAAGGACGCATCACCGGTAAGGGCAACGGCGCGTGAGGACGAAGCATCGAAATTGGATGGCGCCCATGAACTTCACTCCGAACACAATGAATCCTTTATCGGGCGTCCCGGCGAGACGTCACTTCGGAACTCGTCCGGGCTAATTGCTCCTCACGGCCAGGATAATGAAGACACCGCATCAGTCAGGTAATTGGAAATCGAGCGAGAAGGTAAGAAAAAGAGGTTGGAGGGAAGAATTAAATTTCTTCCCATCATGCGGCTGCTCTATAAATAGTCGTCTGTATAAAGGATCAGGAATTAATTATAAATATTAAGGAACCGCTCCATAATAATTCAGAGTAGGTATTTCGATTAATCTGCGTAATAACAGCAGAGAATGGCATCATTATTCCATTATTTTAAATCCCCGTGTAAACTTTATGGATGCAGGTTTGGCATCTAATTAACTATCGATTTTCGATTTACTATCAGCAAATACACCCAGTTAATGGCCCGGCTTGAAAGGGATCAATCTGGCACACACTAGCACTGGCACTGGCACTATCCCATCCCATCCCATCCCATCCATCCCAGTCCATTAGATTATTACGCAAATCATACCCCGTGCGCTAAACTTCATTATAACCTTGACATGAGCAGCAGCGAGGGCGAGTAAGACGCAGAAATTGATTAACTAACTAACTATAACTTCCTCAAAGGAGGAGGACATTAGATAAATGAAAATCTTGCATCGATTAATCATAAATTTCAATCAAGGGACTCTGGGTGGTGCTCCACTATAATAAAGCGAAGAATGCAAATATTTTCCAAGTACGTACTAAGTTGTGCGTCCAGAGCGGCTCAGACGGTCACGAAACGACGGAACTCCGCGTGATTCCAGGAACGTTTGTTTCCCTCCTGATTTAGTACACCAGCTGTTTTGCTCAGGGTGAATTACTCACTTGCCGTTGTAACGTGGTGCGAGGCTCCCTAAAAATTGGACTCTCCTTACTTGCCGGATTGATAATCGATGTAAGTATTTCTGCTCTTAATTTTACGCCTATCTCACACAGAATTTTATGATAATCCGGTGGGAAGATAACTTCAGCTCTTTGTCGGGTCGTGCTACTTTTAAGAAATGTCAGCTCCCGCTACTGTAACATCGTACTTAGTTGCATATGCATCCCTCCCAGAGCGTCATAGGGATCCCCCTGCAGTGCAATGGTAAAAAGGGAAAACAAAATCTGTTGCTTCATTTATACCTAACTGCAATTATTTGATCCTAATAAATAGCAAAGTCAAGATGACGTAATTTTTGGTGTTCTCTGACGTCGCGACGTAAAAATGATGTCGTGATGACGAATAAATGTCATAAATCAAACACGTCATTGGCCTTACAGTGCTAGTGCATTTCTAATGAAAAATTGTCTTAATAGTTATTGATGGTGGTGTCTAAGGAAGAACTTATAAAATTCCTGCTTTATTTATACCTAATTTTAATCTGTTCGATTCCAGATAACAATGTAACGTCAATATGACGTCAATTTATGGGTTTCCCGACGTCGTAACGTGAAAATGACGTCCTAATGACGGCAACCGTCACAAATATAAGACGCCATATATTTATATAAGAATCACATAAAAAACTACATCAAAGCTACCAAATTAAAGACGTCATATTTACATAAAAACTCTCAATTTAAGACGTGAAAACATTCAGTTTGTTTCGTAAAGCTGCATAATTATGTACCGCTCCCTGAGCATCATAGAGATCCCCCTACAGTGCATGTGCATTTTAAATTAAAAATTTGTCTTAATTAGTGATTGTGAGGTGACTAAGGAAGAATTTACAAAATTACTACATCATTTATACTAAATTGTAATCGATTTGATTCCAGATAGCAATTTAACGTCAATATGACTTCATTTAATGTATTTTACGACGTTGTGACGTGATAATGACATCCTAATGACGAAAAAACGTCATAAATCGAACTATACTTAAAAAACACGTAATTTAAGACGTGAAAACACGTACTTTTGCCGTCAAAATGACGATCATAAAAATTATCAGTCCCACTATCGCAATATCATCCGTAAAGTTGCATATGCACCGCCTCCAGAGCTTCATACAGATCCCTCTGCAGTGTATGTACAGAGTTTCAATAAAAAATTGTTTTAATAAATGATAGGCTGCTGCATTGATACCTAATTGCAATCTTTTTGATTCCAGATAGCAATGTAACGTCATTTTATGTGTTTACGGACGTCGTGACGTAAAAATGACGTGGTAATGACGAGGAAATGTCACAGTCCAAAGACGTAATTTCTTTACATAAGAATAACGTCAAAAAATGACGTCAAAAAAGGACGTTAAAAAACGACGTCAAAACAAGCAACTTTAAAGACGTTAAACTGACCTAAAAACAAGTAAAGTGATACGTGAAAAACAAGTACGTTCGGCCGTCAAACTCAAAATAGGACAAAAGTCGCAATTCTACATCGCAATACGGTGGCCATGTTTGAAGATTGAACAATTAAATGACTTGTTGGTTTTTGAATAATAAAAAAATTATTTTCCGAATTTCGTACACCAAGTTTCACGTTTATATGACGTGAAAAACACGTTACTTACGATGACGTCATGGAATGTGGGTCAATGTACGTCTTTTTGACGTCTCCAATTGGTTGTGTTTTATTATGTAATTATGTACTTAATTATATACATAATTATGTAGAGTACATGGTTAATAATAAACACTTACTTGTCAGGTACTTAAACGACGTGTTTTCGACGTCACTTATAGGTTGCTGACGTCATCGATCATTTATCATCAAAATATGACTTTATAATCACATGTCTCTGCTATTAGGAGACTCGTAAGAACCTTTCGAAGTCTTGCAGTTGTCTTTTCTCGTTGGAAATTGATGTAATCGGTGTATTTACAAACCCTCTCGCACAAAATCGCTAAAATCATGCCAAAAACTACCACGAAGTTAAGTCTTGACTGAAAAGCATTGTATTTGTTTGCTTTTAAGATGGATGTTTACTGGGAATAAAATAAATGACTACTTTCTCGCTCTGTCCTAATTTAACAAGGATTAACGAGTAATTGGGGTTTTAAATTGTCTCGAAATTTCGACGAAACAAATATTTTTCCTAAGACAGAATCGATTCATTGCAATATTAATGACTCGAGTCGCGCATACTAAGCGGAATTGATTCCCTCTGGGCCAATATTACGGTAACAACTGAAATAATTCCATTATTTTCCAGACAAGCTGCGGGATTATCAACGAAGCGAGAGCCGACCTTACGGCAACGCAGGCGGCATTTCCTCCGCAAGCCGACGAATCTAAAACTCGAGGGAGAATTTAACTTGTTGACCGAAACCGCCGAGAAGTTCATTCAATATTTATTCGCTCGCAGGCCAAATTTAATAAGGCGATCGACTAGTCTGAGACTTGTGGGAGACATGGACACGAAAACCGAGACGAGCGAGCAATTCGCCCCGTTCGATTACCAGAAGAGGCCTCCCCTGTGTAAGAAATTCACTAATTTGCATTTGGAAGGCGAGCTGGAAATTGTGACGGAGAGCCGCGAGAGGTTCAAGCCGTTGGAGGTGCAGCCCAGACCACCCCTTTCGCGGCATTCCTCGACACTGCACCTGGAGGGCGAGCTGGATCTGCTGCCGGAATACAGGAAACAATTCATCGATTATAAAATATGCGAGAGGCGAAAATTAACGGTTCCTGTTAATAATCTAAACCCTGACGGATCATACACGGATCTTTCCAGTGAATCGAAATTGTTTGGTCAAAGGGTGCAATCGCCGATTCCTTTTCTAAGAAGTGGAGTGGACGAGTATAATAATAATAATAATAGTATGAGCACAACAGTGAGGTCGAGAAGAAACGAAACTCCTAAAATAACGCCAAGATTAATCGTAAGCAAATCTGACAGCTATCTAAATAACGAAGAGGAGAAACTGGACGCAAAGACTGATCGAAGATTCAAGAAGAATCACTATTATAGAACGCCTAATAATTTAGTACTGGAAGGGAGCATCGAATTGAACCCCGAATACAAGAACTCATATGTGAATCACTCGAAATCAATTCCCGACATCAGGAGTAAGAAAATACCGCAACGCGGCCACTTGAGGAGCGAAGGAAGAATGGAAATCAATCCGGAGTACAGTTCGTCGTACGTGACGTTTCCCAGGACGAGACCGACGGTCAGGAAACCGGATGGTCATCTATCTAGCGAAGGAACGGTGAGTGTGATTTTTCGTTCACTATTCGGCCGGCGAGATTCCTACTAGATTCGATACACGAATGTGTTTTTCTTAACCCATATGAACTAGTTTATGTTATTGCGGCTCGAATTTAAATTGCAAATGGGACATGTATCATGCGGAGAATTTCAAGTTCCATTAGAGAGGTAATGTAAACAAGACAAACGGGGTCGCCGGATTATTTTTAGGGGCGCAATTGCGACCAGGACTTTTCCCAATACCGGGCGATTATTCTAGCTCTCAATTAACTTTTATTTTCGTATTTTAAAATCTTCCTTTGCGAATTTTCCAAAATTGACGATCTTGAGCTTCTCTTCGGTCTTCTCTTCTTCTTCTTCTTCTTCTCTTCTTCTGTAACGTGTATTGTTACACTTTGTTTTTTCCTATAATATTTTTATAGGATACTATTTTTACCAACGAGAAACAAAATGTGGATTCATCTGCATAGGAATCAGTTGACCCCATACCAGTCAATATTTTTTATCAAAACATCAGAAGTATCAAGGGTCGTTTGGAGACTTTTAGAGGGAGAGTTAATCTTTTGCATGAATTTGACTTTATTGTGTTGACTGAAACCTGGTTAAACGGAGATATTGTGGATGCTGAACTTGG
The DNA here is from genome assembly GCA_910589415.1 of Malachius bipustulatus. Taxonomy (NCBI): domain Eukaryota; kingdom Metazoa; phylum Arthropoda; class Insecta; order Coleoptera; family Melyridae; genus Malachius; species Malachius bipustulatus. Next base: position 60,379,221 of record OU342630.1, read on the forward strand.
ATTGGTTAATTATAATGTAATCCGTTGTGATCGGTCACTGTTTACTAGTCAAAAAAGTGATGGGGGTGGTGTTTTAGTGGCTATAAATAAGAAATTTAAGTGTGTTAATATACCATTGAATGACAACTCATTTGAAATGATTTTTGTTAAAGTGTTCACTAATGATAGCTTTTTTGTTATCGGTGCTGCTTACATTCCACCTGACTACAATGTAGAATATTATGAAAATTTTTTGAACGCAGTTCATTGTACTCTAGGTGACCTGGTCTTTGTTGACGGTGATAATATTACTTTTTGTTTAATAGGTGATTTTAATCTACCTGGGTACAGGTGGTCAAAGTTACAAAGGTACTCATACTCTCATGGTTTCTCTAGTCGTGTGGAGGTTAGAGAGTCAAGTAAACTCTTAAATTTGTGGTGTAAGATATACGGTCTCTTGCAGCATTGTGATTTGTTTAATGATGCCGGTAATGTATTAGATCTGTGCTTTACAAATAGAAGTGATACTGTTGTGGTTGGTTCTGATGAATTCATCTTTAAATGTGATTCTCATCACAGTCCTCTTGAAATCAGTTTTAATGTACCTAATATTAAATTGTTGCCCTCTGCTATTAGATTATTTGATTATAATAGAGCTGATTTCGCTTCATTTAACAATGGTTTGATAGATATTGAGTTTCCTTGTAGTATCAATTGTAGAAGAGATTTAGATGAATTTTTAGAGTTTGTCACTTCAAGGCTTAATACTTTGATTGATCTACATGTTCCATCTTTCAGTGTTGGTAGAGGGTCTTTCCCTTCGTGGTATTCCGATGAGCTTAAATGCTGTATTTTTAATAAAAAGAAATATCATAGACTCTATAAAGAATTGAAATCATCTTATTATCATGGCTTGTTTAGACTTGAGAGAAGTAAATGTAAAGCATTATGTATTAGAGATCAGAAATTGTTCCTGAGGAATACTGAGGAGGACATCAGAATTAATCCAAAAAAATTCTACAACTACGTTAATTCTTTAAGTGAAGGCCATTCTTTTCCTTCAATTATGCATCTTGATGGCACTACTGCTGATGATACCTTAGATATAGCTAACCTTTTTGCCGCTAAATTCTCCAGTGTTTATTCTCTGTCTGACCTTGGTGGGACATCAGTATCGTTTGATTATCGCGATTCTTTTAATGGTGTGGTTTTATCGGAGGAGGAGGTAAGAGTTGCTATTGATGAGGCGAAATCGGATTGCAGTCCAGGACTTGATAATATTCATATTAAGATAGTAAAATACTCCATTGATAGTATAGTTCCATGGTTAACTAAAGTTTACAATTTCTCATTGAAGTCTGGATATTTTCCTGCGGCATGGAAGTTGTCTTTTATTCTTCCCCTTCTAAAGGGCGGTGATAGTTCTGATATTAATAATTATAGACCAATAAGTAAATATAATATTTTTGCAAAGTTATTTGATAAACTGGTTTATAATCATTTACATGCACATTTGTCTAAATATATTGTTGGTCAACAACACGGTTTTGTTAGAGGTAGGTCCACGGTTACCAACCTAACTTTATATTACGACTATATTGTCACCAATCTAAATGATGGTATGGTAGTGGATGCAATTTATACGGACTTATCTAGAGCATTCGATGTTGTCAACACCCAGTTGTTACTTAAGAAACTTTATGCATATGGCATTAACGGTAGTTTGTTGAAATGGCTGGAATCGTATTTGACGGATAGAAAGCAGGTTGTCAGAATAGGAAATTGTTACTCTAATGTTTTTTCAGTTTTTTCTGGTGTTGGACAAGGACTTCATTTGGGACCATTGCTATTTGCTATTTTTATAAATGATTTAGTAGGAAATCTAAAAAATTGCGAGATATTACTCTTTGCTGATGATGCTAAACTCTTCAGAGCTGTTCGTGGATATGATGATATGGATTTGCTTCAAGGTGATTTATTACTCTTTCAAGAGTGGTGCAGGCTGAATGGATTGGTCATCAACATAAAAAAATGCCATCACATCCGCTTTGGTCGATCTAGTAAATTGAGTTTACTCCCGTACTTTTTGGATGATAATGTTGTATCTTTCAGCGAGTCCGTCAGAGATCTTGGAGTCATTTTCGATTCTAAACTTTCTTTTAAACAGCATATTAACCATATTCACCTTTCGGTTACTAAAGGGGTCTGTTTTATCAGGAGGTTTTCATCTTCTTTTGGGAATATATCTACTTTTAGATCGTTATATTTTTCCTTCATTTTTCCAAAAGTTATGTATGCATCGGTTGTCTGGAGAAGGAATGAAATTGGACTGAAAAGTAAAATTGAATCTCTAAATAGAAGATTTTTGAGGTTTGCAGCTTCCAAAATTGGTATTTTTGTTTCTTTTTTTGACCATGATCTTAGTCGACTCTATCTCAAATTTTCGTTAGCTACTTTCGAATCTGCTATGAACAGAGCCGATATTGTTTTCGTTTACAAATTATTATCAAATTCTCTGGATGTTCCTGAACTTTTAGGTAATCTGAAATTTTATGTTCCGCCAAGAACATTGCGTCATAATAACCAAATATTCCTCGTAGATACAATAAGACCAGGCCAGTATGAGACTATACTGGATAGATTATCGAGAATATGTAATGATAATGCACGGTGGTTTGAGCCAAGTACCAGTTCACTCCACTCTATTAAAAATATGTCAAAAATATTGTTGAAATATAGATGAGTAATAATTCATGAGGTTGTAATATTTGTACATTTGCTATCTTTCTAATATGTATAATAGTTTATTATTTTTGTATGGGGTTTTACCCTGTTGGCTTGAATAAATAAATAAATAAATAAATAATATTAAATTACATTTTTTATAATTCTTATTCAGCCAAAATAGGTGTAATTAGGCGGTTACAAATTGGCGCCCAACGTGGGGCCAATTTGTAACCGCTAATTACAGCTAGAGATATTTAATTTACAGGTCAAATAAGAATAAGATAAGACTTCAGTAGCACCAGTTTTCTTTCACTCTCACTGATGAAGTAGTTTTAGGTCTATTGATGCAAGACCAAAACAAATTCTTAAAACTTAAAATTTTCCAGAGAGCTCTCTCAACAGAACAAATCGACCAATTTGTGCCGTACAAGAACGTCGCTCGCAGAGATATACTGAAAAGGGAACCGGAACTAAAGCTAGAAGGGCCCTTTGAGTGTCAGCCGGAATACAGGAAAGCCTACATCGACTATTTAACGCGGGAGCGTATCGAGAAGAAGGCGAGGCCAGTCGATAATCTCCAAACGCAGAGCAGGAAGGCCCACGTACTACTCAGTTCCAGCGACAGCCAAGACAGGTAGGTTTTTCTCCTAGGACTCATCCTTTTTGGTAACTATTACAGACAACTGTCTAAGAAAATTGGTTAAAAATAAGATACTTTTCTTTCTAAATAGGAGACCTGAGATAAAAGAACTGAGGCCAGCAGAGAAATCCCCAAGAAGCACCACACCGACAAGAATTCCAATCAGACTCCCACCACGTATCTCCTCCTCCAGTACTTCCAGCATATCCCCATCGCCTAGACCAAAGAAATCCCACAGGAGTAGCGAACCTTCAGCTGCCAGAGCACGACCTCTTTCCCACATCGAGTCTTCCGTTTTTGGACCGAAACTGACCGTTCCTGCCGGCTACGGCCACTCCAGGTAAGCCACTGCTACTCCCGCTACCCCAACAAGTAACATCGAGTTACATGTAACTTGTAAAATGTAACTGTAAGTAATTTTTTCTTCAAGTTCTAGTAGGAGTTCCAGTCCAGCGAGGATGCGAGGTGCTAAAACTGAAAGCAGAAGGACGCCGCGTCTACCCAAGGATGATTACTCCCCCCGAGGTAGGCCGCCTCGGCGCCGCCTCTGGAAGTCCGGCAGTCCCGTGCGGGTGGAGAATTTAGCGCTTTCCCCGGCGCTGCCTCCGCCGCCCTTGTTTGACGTCTCGACTAGGAGGAGGTGGATGCGGGACGACTCTCTGGACTCATCCCCGAATGCCGCTTTTGTCGTGCTAGGCAAGGAGATTAACAACAATGACAAGCGTGTCGTCTCTCGTAATCACCAGCATCAGACGTCCAGAGGCGGTAATCTTATGCCTTCCTGGTGCGTTCCACCGTGAAGAATCCCGAATGGAACTTGAGTTTATTGGAAATTGTACGACTAAGCTTGGGGATATTATGTTGGTGTCAATTATGTTGAGATAGTTTAAGGTTTGGTGGTTTTTCTTGGGACGAGTTTTGATGCAGTTGCCAATAATAAGGGAAGGTGAAATTTTTTAAGTAGTTGATGTGTAAATAAATAATTATTTTAGATGAACTGTATTGAAAATAAATTGCACTGAAAATATATCTAGGACTTAGTTTTGGTTGTATTATTTTCACCCTCATATGATTTTTGCAGATTTAGTAGTGCTGGTTAGTTACGTGATCAATTACCTATTGTGCTTTTTGCAGGTATAAGATACGTAAAGTCATTTTTGTTACGTATCTCAATTAACATTCCTCTTGAACTAGTATCTGTAGATGTTGAAAAACAAAATTCCCTCGATAAAAACTGCAGGAAAAAACTGCACACTAAGAACACATTTCCTGGTCCTGGGGTAGCTTCAGTGGAGAGAAGCAAATAAGGCAAAGTGCTCTGAGATAATTAAAATTTATTATCGTTAGAGGGAGGGTAAGTTTAATGTTGATACTTTTGAGATAATGTCCTTTGAATCTAGACAGCTTTGGTTTATTTTGGTGATGGCATCTCAACGCAGGGTTTGCCCCAGACGTCGGTGGCGCGAACTTTTTTTAATTACTATTGGAAGAAAAAACTAGATAAATTTTACATTTTGATTGGATTATTGTGAAAAGTCACAGCTTGATTTGGATCATAGTGACCCTGAACCAAAAAGCGTTTAATTATTATTTTATTAATTTGATTAATTTTTAATTTAATTGATTATGATTATTTTGATCACAATGATTATAAGTTATAACCATGATTAGAGCCAAAAAATACCTTGTGACTGAGAGTAGATATGTTTTTTCAGAACTTTTGTTTTTCCTACCAAAATAAAAGGTAACCACGTTAGAGTCGTGAGCACGCTGTAAGTATTTTCAGATTAAGAAAATTATTATTATTGATTCGTCATTTGTATAATGATGAATTAGAGTTGATTTGCATTAATTTCATAGAAATAATTCACAAAACCTTTCCAGCAACGTATAAAGAGAAATATTAGTCACCACTGGTAAAACTGTTGTCGACATGGATCCTTCTGAGCAAGCAAAGTCTGTGGTAGAAATTATGCAAACACTTTTGCTATGGCCCGAAGGACATAATCCGGACAACCTCAACTATTTGTTCTTTATAAAATACGTTGCCTTTTATATTTTCTTGGGACTACCGTCATTTCTTACTTTTGCTCATGCATATCATTACAGATTCGGTGAGTGAATTTATAAACATTAATTAGCTAAACGTAGTGAATTCTAGGATAATAGCTGCTTATTAGTTAGTAATCATTACAAAGCATTGACGGCCCTCTTGCTCGCATAAAAGTTGTCGGTATGTATCTTTTCAACAGACGATGTGTGCAGCAGCAGGGTATTAATTAAAAAACCCACTAGAGTAGTAGATCATATCACATTTATCACTTATCAGTAAATAATATGCGTGAATTAGCAGCGCTTGGACGAGTTTAAACCACTCTTCTTTAAGCTCAGCACCAACACTCGCCCTATTATGATGTGATCATTTCTCCTTCCGTTTAAAGCTTCCGTCAGATCACCTTATATTGAAAGTTATAGTAATTTGTGTTTTTCTAATTTTTCTTCCTTTATCCAATTTACACAATTCTGTCTTGAAAATCTTTCGAGTGGTAATCCGAAAGTGGTTACCTTTAAGACCTGGCATTAATCTTCCCAATTATACGTAGGTATACAGGGTGATCTCGAAATGTCAAACACGTACGGTATTATACAGGATGTTATGAAGGATGTTCAGAAATACTGTAAAGTTAAAAAAAAATTGCTTCCTCAGCATCGTTACCGAAATATAAAGTTTCCTATTTCAAGAATTTTGATCAACTTGAAGAGAACTGACCTATACAGGGTGATTGATTGAAACGCCACATTAGAAAAAATTCGACTTCCAAATGATCTATGAATCTGAAATTTGGAACTTAGGCAACATACCTAATAACGAGTCAAAATGAAATATTACCAAGATGGCAGCACATTTAAAAATGGCGAAAGCAATGGCCATCTTTGTTTTTTTAAATGGGACACCCCATATTTTATTGCATTTTCAGATTGTCTGAGAAAATGTAATACCAATGATGTTTATAGTTTCATTTTAAATTGAGTAAGCTATGAGTTATAAACAAGTGAAAATCGCAATTTTCCAACTTTAAACCCATTTACCACAAAAACGGCCCATAATATCAAAAAACGGCTTACATGTTCCTATCTTAACTTTTTATAAGGCATCCAATTATGCGGTTGAAATGTTTATACCAAGGTGGTAAAAATTATCAGATTTTTCATCAGTCTGTATAAACATTTAAACTACACAGTAGGATACCAGATAAAAATTTAAGATAGGGACATGTAAGCCGTTTTTTGATATTATGGGCCGTTTTTGTGGTAAATGGGTTTAAATTTGGAAAATTGTGATTTTCACTTGTTTATAACTAATAGCCTACTCAATTTAAAATGCAACTATAAACACCATTGTTATTACATTTTCTCAGACAATCTGAAAATGCAATATAATATGGGGTGTCCCATTTAAAAAAACAAAGATGGCCATTGCTTTCGCCATTTTTAAATGTGCTGCCATCTTGGTAATATTTCATTTTGACTCGTTATTAGGTATGTTGCTTAAGTTCCAAATTTCAGATTCCTAGATCATTTGGAAGTCGATTTTTTTCTAATGTGACGTTTCAATCAATCACCCTGTATACCAACTGCGCATGTTAAAATCGAAACCCATAGAGTCGATTCTATTCAGTGATATTGATGTGTTCATTTGTGACCTGTCAAGCGTTCAAGCACAAACGTCAGTTCTGTGTCACTGCCATGAGTTTCAGACCGGGGAAGAAAAACAAAGTTAAATTCACTTCACTTGATGGTAGAACGTTTGTGAGGGTAGGAGGGTAGTTTACCTGACCAGCTATGCTAGGTTAGGTAGCGGTGTGTAATAATATTAAACTTTTTGAAGATTGTTTAAAAGGCATGTGCGGGACACGTGCCCTGGTTAAATTAATTAATTATTTAAAGGGAGGGCTCCTGAGACACGTTCTATTGAATCTTTCATTGTTATTTGTTTTGTAACGAATTCCGAGGCATTCGTAATTAATTATTATTTATTTTAATTAATCGAGGGGTATATCAGAAGGATACAGTTTTTACAGCGGCGATTAGCAGGTTATCTCGCCGGCACAGGCTATATAAGCAGAGCCAACGGAGATGCAGGCCAGATCTTCCGAGGCATTGACTCGCGAAACATCTCCCTCCCGGTGAACTGAGCTAGGAGGTCTTCAGCAGGAGGCATGTAATGAGTGCACTCCGTCCATTACCCAGCCGGCTACAGCAGGACGATGAAATGAGTCGAGCCTAGCTGTAACTGGACGTCGGGAGATCCATGAGAGTGAACTGAGCTCTTATCGACTACCGGTCATAAGAGGGAATCAACCGGGGCTGTAGTGAAGTCCCGGCGGATCCTTTCAGACGACGCCTGGCCTATATTGAGGGCCAGGTAAACCAGACGTCGGATCGCAATGTAATGAGTTGTCGATCCGGCAATCCCGTCACGTCGCGTATTCCGGAGGCCGCAGCAGCAGCAGATGCGACACGCAACGTGCGATGGTAAGGGAGCTACTGACGCAGCAGAGCCGGAGGTGAATCGTCCGTCAGGTCGACCAATTAACAGAGGTGCGTGCACCGACGCCAGTATCTCTCGCCAATCAGGCGGGCCGCCGTGGACAAAGGCCGGCCCATATTGTTCAGGATTCAATAATATTAATTTAATAGGTACAGATATGTGTAAATATCGTAATTGTAAATAAAGATTTTATTATTCTAATTGACTTGTCACGGGTAAAAGGGCGTAATTATCCATCCCTGGGGAATCATCTCTACCATACCGAAAATCCCGTTACAGTTTTATGTAAAATGATCAACCACGTGACATCTTATTATTTTTATTCTGAGAAAACTTTAATCATGGCGTTATTTATTTACTTATTTATTTAAATGAGCTAATTTGTACATAAAACTAAAACTAAACGTGATTTTTATTTCATTATTTTGGTAAACTGTGATAAGCATGTGTCTTTAATTTAAATTGATTGTGGGATAATTAATTCGTCTGTGGATTTTGATCATTAATCATTATTTAATTCAATTAATGTTTTTTATGCAAATAACATAACACATGCTCTGATATTTTATTCAACGATTCGTCAATCCACATCTGCTTTTTTTTGTGATTCGTGTCGTTCACAGGCACGTGGGCGCGCTGGTAACCAATCATTTATAACGATGAGCTAATACCGGGATAATTTGTTTGAACTGTAAACAAGTGGACTAGGATTTGTTCACCTTATCAGTGATGGTTCACTTGATTTCGTTAATAGCGTCTGTAGCCAATTTTACCCTTCCCAATTTGAACGTCGCTGTGCCAAACATGATAGTAGGGCAGCTCGAAGGCGTGGTATTTCCCCTCACTGTTTATTTTATGTTTTTATGCGCGTGTATGGGGTACAGGGCTAGTGGTAAAGTTATCTGAACTGTAAACGATTTTTTTTTCAACTAATGTCCTAATCTTCGAACGGAATTACGTTCGTAAATAATAACATATAACACTAAGAAAATTTTCCTACTTTTCAGTTGCCAATTCCACAATGACTGTAGACTTAACCGTGGTTATAGTGGTAACAGCTATGGTAGCACTATTCATTCATCTTTTATGCGTTGAATTTGAAATTACTTGTTGGAATAGTGAAGTTATACGATCATCAAGGATCTATGCACAGTATTAGAGGACTCAACTACAAAATGATGTATCGATTTGTCAGATATCCTGTAGTGATTGCCCTCATTTTGTTGGGATCGTTCGTTCAATGGGACACTGAAAACTGCGAGAAAAGGAAGATACGAAACAATTCCCTGGAGTCTTGTGGTTTGTTTTACCCCATTTATTTACCGTTCGGGTACGACTATTTTCCTCTAAAACAGTATATTCTGATACATCAGGGAGTCGCAATGGCCGTAGGGTTCAATGCATTGACTCATATGGCTTTCTTGATGTTGTTTGCGATCGTCAACCAAGTAGGCATATTGGACAATTTAATTCGTCTCGTTGGCGACCTCGACACTGACTTGAAACATAATCGCGAGGTGACAGAACGTCTGAGGACCATTGTGAATATCCATCAATATCTCATAAGGTAATTATTCAATATTTATCTCGATTAATCCTACCCAACGTGATAATAACACAAACGTACTTTGTTTTACACTATAACGAGAATAAGAACGAAGAAAACAAATGTAAATAATACCAATAAACTATGAAATAGGCGAAAAAAAAACAAAAGCATGACTCGCGTGTGATAAACTTGTATTGTTAAAGCGGAGCAGGATCGATAAAGCCATGTGATAAACTCGCAGGATCGCCAGGTGATAAACTAGCAGGGTCGCCATCTGATAAGCTGGGATGCTATGTTGACTGGGTGGCAGGATAATTAAAGGTGATTGGGTCTTCATTGGTTTATTACACAACACTTAGAACTACATAACAACGGTTGTCTATATCTAATAATTATTATTGTTCCCTAATAATAATAATACGCACATAATGATTACTTCTAATTCTAATTATAATTGTAACTGTTCTTGGATATAATGTCCATCTATTATATATCGCTGGTTCAATGCCAGTGCATTGCTTACCCTTAGTCAGCATTATTGTAAAGTCGGTACTTGTGAGGGTTACCGTCTTTCTCATTTATTCGCTAAAAAGTTAATATGTAAACATACAATTTACAGGAAATTTAGCATACATACAAGTCTGCAGAGGGAAACTTATCCCTGTACGCGGTATTGTCTTGTTATTAAACATTACTTATCTGTGTCAGTGTAATATTACCAACACTACTTGTTTATATAATAAGCTAGTTAATGATTTGACTCTAAAATATTTACTTATTGAAAAGTAGGATTTCCTTACTAATAATCTTAATACTGGTCCATCACACCTATCATACCTATCACACACGCGAGACACATCACTGGCAAAATTTCATCATTAAGATCCTGACATTTTCATATAGGCAGTATAGTCTTTTAGAAAAAAAGAACATGACAACATGACATTTCTTTTTCAAATGAGGACCATCCCTAATGAAATAAAGTGTGAACAAAAGACCGATCGGCTTCAAAACGTTTCGAAATTATAAATTTTTCCAACTTTTAAACCAAAAACCCCAAAAAAAAATCAACCCAACTCACAATCTCTTTTATTATACAGGATGTTTCATAACTTATAGACATATCGGCAAATTTTTTTCGTGATGAGGGACATAAAAAAAATTTCTGCTCTATAAATTGTCCGAAAACGCGTATTCTTGAACGTCCGGCACAACCACAATGCTTAAAATTGCTACTTTTTCTAAGACGACGATGTTTGGAAGAAAATGATAAGGTTGCCGGCGATTAGGATGTTTGTACAAGCGTGCAGCTAACCACTACAAGTATTATTCGCTGCACCATAAGCAAGATACATTGCTTATGGTGAAATTTATTATTATTGGAAGGGTGAAAGGTTTTACAAGGAGTCAAGCAGTAATACTTAACTTATTAGTGGTAGTAGTGGGACGTTTATAAATATATAACTATTTTTGTTTATTATAAAGTTACCGAACAATTAACAGCAAAATAATCACATTAATTAAAATAAGATAAATTCTTGAGATTCTATTAGATAGGATCGTGTTAGCCCTTATAAAATGTGAACTTCTATTGCTTCATTTCCTTTTTGTTACATTTCAGGGTGTCGATTTTGAGAGAGCTTTGTACAACACACGTTGGTACAAATTGAAAAAATCCGAAGACCTTACATGTTTTCTGCTATTGCTTCAGATGTCGCAAAAACCAGTGGCGTTCTATGCAGGTCCAACTGCGGAACTGTCATTCCCCACGCTTTTGGCGGTATGTCCTTACAATTTCCAGTTAATGTTGATATTTTTCGTCTCTTCTAATTATTGCAATTTCAGTTATTCAAGGCAGCATATTCTGGGACAACTATGCTTATAAAAGCAACGAAAGCACGTTAATACAACCTTCTCTTTGAGTTCTTCTTATATAAATTTAATTGAAATAATAAATTTTTTAATTATACCTAACACAACGTAGGACTGAATCAGATTTGAGAACGGATCGTCTGGACTTGCGTCTCATCAAGTTTGAACCCCACGTCTTAGAAACAAGCCCAACTTAAAAGCACTGCACCTGTCGTTTCTTAAGTTTGTTTCATAATCTAATTATTAGTGTATTTTTTAACAAAAAAATACACTATTGAGGACGACATCACTTTTCGAAAATCACCCAAACTCATCAAATGTCCACCGATCATGACCCCCAGATCACGAAAAAGTGGTTTTCCAAAATTCACCTGCCCACGATATATATATATATATATATTTATATATATATTTATTTATTTCTCCAAAATCACGATTTTTCGATTTTAAAAACGCTCCTGTAGCTTTATCTTTCAAGATTAGTGAACGAAATTTTGGATTCTTGTAAAGCTTGGGAATGACTTTAGATTTTCGTTGAAAAAAAATCCAAAAGTCACGTTACTTCTACAGGGTGTCCTTTCAAAGTTCCCCAAATCCGGTCCTTGAGGCACGGTTTCTGGCCGCAGTTTTCAATCTAGGGGGCTGAAATTTTTGTGAGAGTAAGATGTCCACAAGGAGTGGTCTGGTATTGCACTTGAGCAAAATCGGCCGAGCCGTTTCAAAATGGCGGCCATTTGAATTTTTTGAACATTAACGGAAAATTGACAATTTTTTGAACCATTGTATGAGCAAGATGGCAAAAAAACTTTGAAATCAAATTAACAGGATTTGAAGAAAATTATTGGAAATTTGAGTTAATGCAATAAAATTAGCATATTTTCCATTAATAAGCCAGTGTCGTGGGTAGGAAAAAGGGTAAAAATGTGTCAATTCTATAACCGTTTATGAGTTCATTTTTGAAGAAGTTGAACCGAAATTTTCCATTTTTTTTTGCTTTAACATATAATTTGATGTCTTAGCTTCAATTCGCCTCGATTAATGTAGCACTTTAAACGAAAGATAAAAAAGTTTTTCGCTTGTGCAAAATTAGCTTACACTTATATAAAATTATTAAATCGATGAAATGGTTCGCAATTTCTTTTTTATTTTTTTTCACATTCAATTATGAATGGTTCTGAAAATTGGAAGAGCAATCGCAACGACAATTAAATCACCTACATGCAGGTGAAAAAAGTATTCAAATTGGTTTTTTAATAACTAAGATATGATCAGTTTAAAAAATAAAATGAGTAGATGTAGGTACCTGACGTACTACATATATCTACCCCATCATCACTACAAATTCGAAACGCACCGTGTGGTTCAGTTTGTTACATCCTTGACTAGCTAACTGTTGGAGCGGGTTCGCATCCACGAGAGGATCATTCTTTTTTTAGTGTATTTTTTAACAAAAAATACACTATTGAGGACGACATCACTTTTCGAAAATCACCCAAACTCATCAAATGTCCACCGATCATGACCCCCAGATCACGAAAAAGTGGTTTTCCAAAATTCACCTGCCCACGATATATATATATATATTTATATATTTATATATATATTTATATATTTATATATTTATATATTTCTCCAAAATCGCGAAATTTCGATTTTAAAAACGCTCCTGTGGCTTTATCTTTTAAGATTAGTGAACGAAATTTTGGGTCCTTGTAAAGCTTGGGAATGACGTTGGATTTTCGTTGAAAAACTTTCCAAAAGTCCCATCACTTCTACAGGGTGTCCCTTCAAAATTCCAGGTATCCGGTTTTTGTCATCTAATTTCAGGTCGCAGTTTTGAATCTAGGAGGCTGAAATTTTTGTGGGAGTAAGATATCTATAAAAACTGGTCTGGTATTGTACTTGAGCAAAATCGGTCGAGCCGTTTCAAAATGGCGGTCATTTTAATTTTTGAAAAATTTGCTAATATTTGAACCCCTGTATGAGCAAGATGGGAAAAAAACTTTGAAATCAAATTAACAGGATTTGAAGAAAATTATTGGAAATTTGAGTTAATGCAATAAAATTAGCATATTTTCCATTAATAAGCCAGTGTCGTGGGTAGGAAAAAGGGTGAAAATGTGTCAATTCTATAACCGTTTATGAGTCCATTTTTGAATAAGTTGAACCGAAATTTTCCATTTTTTTTTGCTTTAACATATAATTTGATGTCTTAGCTTCAATTCTCCTCGATTAATGTAGCACTTTAAATGAAAAACAAAAAAGTTTTTCGCTTGTGCAAAATTAGCTTGCACTTATTAAATCGATGAAATGGTTCGCAATTTCTTTTTTATTTTTTTTTCACATTCAATTATGAATGGTTCTGAAAATTAGAAGAGCAATCGCAACGACAATTAAATCACCTACATGCGGGTGAAAAAAGTATTCAAATTGGTCTTTTAATAACTAAGATATGACTAGTTTAAAAAATAAAATGTGTAGGATGAAGTATTGGACGTACTACATATACCTACTCGATCATCGCTACATATTCGAAAGGCACCTTTAGCTCAGTTAGTTAGGCAAGCGAACCCTTGTCTAAATAGTAAACTGTTGATGCGGGTTCGAAACCACGAGAGGGCTATTCTTTTTTTTTGGTAGGTAGGTGGTTTTCCGCTTTTCCCCCCCAAAAAATCGGATTATTTTTTCATTATATTCATTATAAAAAAAAAAATAGGAAGAAAATATTTATTATTGAATCGCATAAAAATACACTATTTCTGCGATTGATGCGCAAGAAGGTTTATTATTTTTACAAGAGTGATTACCTTGGCGGATCCACCTATTATTATGAATGTATAATGTAAACTTATTATTAATAATAAAAAAGATACAGGCTAAAATCAGTTTTCTGATTTTATGACTGAAGTGATGATATTTTGTAACATATCCTTAATAAGAATAAAATTTTGTAACTTTGGTTGGTTCATAATAAACGGTATACTCGGTATAGTTGTAAATTTTTAGATTTTTCTAGTTTCAAAACGCTACTGAATTTCGAAATAAAATTTTCCCACCTCAACCAAAAATTTAAATTTAATGCCAAAATTTAAAGAAAGTTTCACCAAGCCTGTCTTTTTTTAAAGATAAAATATAAATTTCTAGAATTGATATTTTGTTGTTTTTGACGACTTAACAAGAAATCTTGTGTAACACGCGTTGTAAAATAAGTGTTTCAAGCATTTGATGATTGTCAAACTCGGCATTGTGAAATGGATCGCACCTAGGTAGGATGATAAGGGAAATATTCCCTCGCCTCAGAAAATCAAGAAACGATCCCGTCAGCTCATTAAATATTCATAAAACAGAATCGCTCCAGCTAGCCACAATTCAGTCCTTCGAGAAAGCGACCACCGCAAGGGTAAAGAAACCATTGCCAGATGTTAGGGCGACACTCTCGGTCCGCGTGATGAAGGAGAATAATAGGTGACCTACATACAAGAACGGGCGGAAAGATACCGCCGGATGGAAGATTTCGGTGAAATCATGATGTCACATAATGAATTCATGCAAAGACAAAAGTAACTCATTAGTTATTACACCTACGAGAATTAGAAGTTCACCAATCGGTAAGGCGAATTAATAAAGGAAGGCAGCCGGAAATACAGCGTGATCCCTAGATGGCAAGCAGGTGTAAACGCGAAGTGAAAGTTAAGTCGGTGTAATTATAATAACTAGACACAATGAGAAGTACCTAAACGCGTCGGCCGATTTGAAAGAAAATTTAGATAGTGCAGGTTTAGGACAAGTCAGTAAAGTAGCCGCGAGGTCAAATCGCTAAGTCCAGTAATTAGGAAAATACGATGAAGGACTAAATCACGGCAGCAGAGAAGAGTCAATAAGGTTCATTATTGCGCGGTGTTTAGAAATCGGGCGACTGCTTCTATAAAAGCAGACGTCCTGCCGCTGCTAAAAACAGATAGAGATCAGCTTTCGAGCAGGTCATATCTGACTTCCTAACCCTTCGGACGTAAACCCGGGAGACGGCTTTTCTTTTGTTGCGAACTCTCGGTTGCCCAATCCTTATCTAATCACCTTCGGACGTAAACCCGGGAGACGGCTTTTCTTTTGTTGCGAACTCTCGGTTGCCCAATCCTTATCTAATCACCTTCGGACGTAAACCCGGGAGACGGCTTTTCTTTTGTTGCGAACTCTCGGTTGCCCAATCCTTATCTAATCACCTTCGGACGTAAACCCGGGAGACGGCTTTGTTGTTTTGCGAACTCTCGGTCGCCCAATCCTCATCCAAACTGTATAATTCAGCTAGCGACAATGCTATAAGCGTGCTCCGATTAGCAATTCCGTTATCTGCTTAGAAAAACTCCCATGGAAATCCAATAAGTTTGCATCTCTTCTCGAAACAACTCAATATTCGCAGTTGGCAAATTCTCCTCGAAACAATTCACTAGCAGGTGGCGAAGCGCCTATTCTGAAGGAACTTCCTTCGCAAATTAGGGAAAATCCATTGAGAAAATAGTTAGGGAAGATCTCTCTTCGAAAAAAAATCCACGTCAATAAATAATTAAACAGATCCGCCCAATTCATGAGCGCAGGTCCCATCTTAAATCAGACACAATAATCAACTAGGTATTAGGCGGCACCACAATAGGTACCTATGCAGTTGCGTCAATAAATAAAAATAAACCAAGTTAGGCAGGAAACAGGAATAAATAATTACATATTCACGTATAGGAAATCGAGATAGAGCTAGGAGCGAAAATAGACCCAGATCAGAAATTAATAATCTGTAAACAAAACGGCCCATGATTCAATCATCCTATTCTTCGAAGAGTCCGAGTTTTTATTTAGCGCAGATGGTTAGGCAGGAAGCAGTCCCTTTAAAAACGATTTAGAAAGTGAAAGGAGTTTCTCGCCATTATATGACACCATAAATAAAGATCACATAGCAGAGCACCCCCGGTTAGTACAGGTCTGGATAGAACGAGGCAGCGTTGTCAGATGTAGCATCTGTTAATCCGCAAATATTATCAGGAAATACTAATTCCATTATAACACCCAATTAGGGGTTAAAATACGTAGGTACTCTATTTCCAAACGTTGGGGGAGGGATCCACCTCGATGTCCAGGTGAAGACCTCCGTTGTACCAATACAAGAGTATACCTCTTTAAAGTGGAAATCGTACAACAGGGCAAAAGTACCCTCAGAGCAGGACAGAGTAACAGAAACCAAAGCAAGGTTGTCAGTTGTAATAACCGCTCTCACATATCAGGAGTCCAATAACAAAAATAAAGTTAGGATCACGAATTGCAATTCACCAATAAAAAAATCCAAAGCAAATCAAAATTAATCTTGAGTATGGGAAAGCCAAGAAAGAAAGTCAAGAAACCAAAGTATCATTGTAAGATCGTTTTTCCGAAGCTCTTCTATTCAAACAGAGACACAATTTTCCTGTGCAATCAACCTAGGTATTCAGCAAACTCTTCACATTCACAGTTGATCAAAGCGACAATATAAAAAAAACTCTAATGACCAATCAAATAACTCATTGCCTAAGGAGGCAAGGTAAAACAAACAGGTTGCAACCAATAGAATAATAATCAGTACTGTTAACAGGTATATAGGGCAATACTGTGCACGGTGGGGGCGATTGCTGGTCTCGTTACAATTGTATTCCCGAAACCAAGCCGGCACCAGTAGGTACCAATTACAAATTCCAGCATTTTTATCAGTACTGACTAGTTAGGGGTAGAAACCAGGAACACGGTGGAATCGATGGTTGGTCTCGATGTCCGCAAACATGCCGGTTCCAGGAGGTACCAAACTAAAAATTCCAACACTTCAATTCTTCGCCAGGTAGCCCACAGGGGCAAAAAGGTAATCAAAAGGTTAAACCAAAGTAAACAAACAAGGTTTACCAAATAGCAATAATATGAGTTATCAAGCAGGTCACGAGTAAAAAATAAACGGAGGCGAAATAATTCCCTCTCCCAGTAAAAATAAACGGAGGCGAAACAATTCCCTCTCCCAGGTAAATCAACTGTGAAAATAAAATCAGTAAATAAAAGAGAATCGGAAAGAACGATTTCATAAAGATACTAACTCAACATTCAAGAGAAATGGCAACCCCGTACTTACTCGCTAGGTAAAACCAACTAAAGCTGCCCGAATTCCCGTAACGGAACACGAACCGCTGTAGCTCGGTAGCCGAACTGTCGCCGACCGTCTTGGCGCGATATTTAACCTGAGTCAAATCCACAGGCGACTCAGCTAGACATACAGGATGATCCTCCCGGTTGAAAATACACAATAATTTCGTACTAGAAATTGAATAGCAAATCATTCAGACATTCCCGCAATATACCGGGTCGTCTGTAAACAACATGGTTGTATTCTTTAATTAATTCAAGCCGTTGCTTGAAGTGAGGTCAGAGAAACTAGAAAAAGGAAAGTAGGCAAAGAAAATCGTCGAATGAGTTAAACACACAGATATTTCCGCATATACCGGATAGTCTGTAACCGAAATAAAGCGAAACGAAATAATAAGACATTCCCGCAATATACCGGGTAGTCTGGATACGAAACAAAAACAGAAAGAAAGCACAGGTGTGCAAAAGAGTGGAATCCGAAATGGATTATAGTTTGAAAGATGGATGAAAGGGATCCCTCTTCGCTTTCCATTTTTTTTTGTACTCTCTATGCAAAATCACAGCCCATCTCGCCTTTCACCATATTACGCCTTTGCAAACAAATTCTCTCGCTCATCACTCGCCTTTAAACTCCCTTACAGGAAGTCCACAGTAAACAACGAGTCTCAGTAAATTTCCCCGCTTTTCCAACAAAAGAAAAATCCCCGTAGGTTCTTTTGCGCATCCGTTTCGGCCATAGTAATCCTGGCATACCTCAATCAAAGAGCAGGGGTGACTACGGTAATTACGGTAAACACAACGTAGGAAAACACAGCGGTCCTATTAAGAGAAATTAGGGAAACTAGACGATCACTCGGTGGCTTTTCGCGAAAGACGCACGGGCCGGGGGTCTCGACGTTTCAATTGTCCAACAAAGTTCTCCGCGTGCTTAAAACACTCCTAATATCACTAAGTAATAGCTTTTGTAGGTAGCATGCGCTGCTTGCTAATATTTAGAGAAAGGATTACTGACGGTTTTGTAGGTGAATTTTATAAGCTTTGAAAACAAGGTGTTCGACTGTACAATTTTAAAACATTTTGTCAGTAGTTGACTGTACAAGAGAAATAAACAAACGCACACATAGAGAAGCAATAAAGATTTCAGGATTTACGAAATAAGAAATTGTGGAGGATACCAACAAGTTCCAAAAATTTTCGCGAGTATTTTGATATGTAGCTCACTCGGTTTCGTTCAGTAATCGATTTATTATATCGAGAAGAAATATGATAAACTAAATGAAGAATCCTGTCCGATTATAACGGAAGTGAAAATCGATTTAAGGTGATTTTTAAGATTTTATTTTATAGAACCTGTCTGAAATTCTGCACCTTCCGCCAACTGCGGAAGATGTTGAAGAGTTCTTGAGAGTAAGTCATTGATTACGTAGCATTTGGTCTTCGTGTCCGATTTTCTAATTTACAAGTAAAATCGAGTTATATGTAACTCATAAGATGTAACATGTAATTTATTATTCAAGTTCCGGTGGTAGCTTCAGTCCAGCGAGGATGCGAGGTGCTAAAACTGAAAGTAGGAGGACGCCACGTCTATCCAAGGATGATTACTCCCCCCGAGGTAGGCCGCCTTGGCGCCGCCTCTTGAAGTCCGGTAGTCCCGTGCGGGTGGAGAATTTAACGCTTTCCCCGGTCCTGCCTCCGCCGCCCTTGTCTGATGCGTACCACCGTGAAGATGCCTGATTAGGACTGGGTTTTATTGGAAATTGTACGAGTAACTGTGGGGATATTATGTTGGTGTCAATTATGTTGAGATAGTTTAGGGTTTGGTGGTTTTTCTTGGGACGAGTTTTGTCGCACTTGCCAAGGGGAGGTGAAATTGTTTAGATAATTGACGTGTACATAAATGATTATTTTAGAAGAACTATTGAAAATAAATGGCACTGCAAATACAGGGTGTCCCAGACTTAATTGACCAGACCATATCTCGTATACAGGTTGAGATAATCCAGCCGAGTAAAAGGCATATTATTATAATTTTTCAAGCTGTATAGCATGACAGCATGAAAACAACCCCCACTCCAACATCCCCTAAATTACAGCCCCCACCCTTAAAAAATGAATAGCACCCTGTATATATTTCTGTATATTCAAAACCAGTATTCGATTCTCTATTCAGATGATTTTTCAGATTCAAAATTGGTTGAGAAATAATCAAGAAAAAGTTCATCAAGGTGGTCATGACTTTTTATCTTGACTTTCTCTGGATGACTTTTGCTGTCAAAATTTATCAATATTTAGTCATAGTTTTTAACAGGCAGGTGATAGTTATTATTATAATTAAAGTCCAAACAATTTATTTAACAACTCTGATTTATTGGGAAATTTAAAAAAATAAAACAAGAGGCAAAGCACTTTATCATGAACCTTAATGATGACTGTGACCTGCTAATTAAAAACTATGACCAAAATATTGATAAATTTTGAGAGCTAAAGTCATTCAGAGAAAGTTAAGATAAAAAGTCGTGACACACCTTGATGAACCTTTTCTTGGTTATTTCTCAACCAATTTTGAATCTGCAAAATCATCTGAACAGACAAACGTATACTGGTTTTGAATATACAAAAATATATACAGGGTGCTATTCATTTTTTTAAGGGTGGGGTCTGTAACTAAGGGGATGTTGGAGTGGGGGTTGTTGTCATGCTGTCATGTTATACAACTTGAAAAATTATAATAATATGCCTTTTACTCGGCTCGATTATCTCAACCTGTATACGAGATATGGTCTGGTCAATTAAGTCTGGGACACCCGGTATATCTAGGACTTATTTTTGGTTGTATTATTTTCCCTCATAGTTTTTGCAGATTTAGTAGTGTAGGCTATTGGTCTAAAAATAATATAAAAAATTATTCTACTTTTTCTTTAAAAAAAATTATTCCGGCAAAAAATGAAGTAGACTCTACAACAGTAAAGATGAATCTACGTGAGCAATTACCTATTGTGCTTTTTGCAGGCATAAGATAGGCAAAGCCATTTTTGTTACGTATTTCAATTAACATGCCCCTTGAGCAAGTGTCTCTAAATGCGGGAAAACAAAATTCCTATAACAAAAAGGCAGATAACAAAGGCTAAAGTGCTCTAAGATAATTAAAATTAATTATTGCTAGATGGAGGGTAAGTTTATTATTGGTACCTTTGAGATAATCTTCTTTGAATCTAGATAGGTTATTTTGGTAATGGAATCTCAACGCAGGGTGTGCCTCAGACGCCGCTGGCGCAAACATTTTTTATTTACAATTGAAAGTAAAATCCAGATACATTTTCCAATACTTATGATTGGATTATTGTGAAAATTTCACGCCATCAATTTTCAGCCAATAAAGTACGAGCATTGCTTACCGTTGCCATGGTTATTTGTGTATTATATCGGAAATTTTCTCCTGCAGGGGTAAGCTGGAGAGTATTATAGTGGAAATTTTTTTGACGTTTAATAGTGACAAACCGGATCTTTATAAATGTCAACTGTTGACTGTTGCTGTTATTAATATTGATCAACCAATACGTTTTGTTATTAAAGTTTCTATTATAATTTAATATTAAAGTGATGTTTTCGCGAATTACCACGTATGAAATCACGGATTCACTATCGAAAAAATGATCTGAAGAAACCTAAGTTACCTAATTTTAGTGTATTTTTTAACAAAAAAATACACTATTGAGGACGACATCACTTTTCGAAAATCACCCAAACTCATCAAATGTCCACCGATCATGACCCCCAGATCACGAAAAAGTGGTTTTCCAAAATTCACCTGCCCACGATATATATATATATATATATATATATATTTATATATATATTTATATATTTCTCCAAAATCGCGAAATTTCGATTTTCAAAACGCTCCTGTAGCTTTATCTTTCAAGATTAGTGAACGAAATTTTGGATTCTTGTGAATCCTTGGAATGACGTTAGATTTTCGTTGAAAAAATTTCCAAAAGTCCCATCACTTCTACAGGGTGTCCCTTCAAAGTTCCAGACATCCGGTTCTTGTGGTATCATTTCAGGTCGCAGTTTTGAATCTAGGCGGCTGAAATTTTTGTGGGAGTAAGATATCCACAAGGAGTGGTCTGGTATTGTACTTGAGCAAAATCGGCCAAGCCGTTTCAAAATGGCAGCCATTTGAATTTTTGGAAAATTTGCTATTTTTTGAGTCCCTGTATGAGCAAGATGGTAATAAAACTTTAAAATAAAATTAACAAGATTGGAAGAAAACTATTTGAAATTTGAATTAAAGCAATAAAATTGGCATTATTTATATTCATAAGCCAGTGGCGTGGGTAGGAAAAGGGTAAAAATGTCTAAATTTCTATAACCGTTTATGAGTTCATTTTCAAAGAAATTGAACTGAAATTTTCACAGTAGGCAAGTACACTAATATCCTTTAACCCTTAAAAGTTTCCAGAAGTAAATAAGAAAAATGGCGGAGATATTAATATTTTTTTCATATGATGTTTATTTCTTTAAAATTTTAAAACCGCTGCTGTAACTTCATATTTAAGGATTAGTGAACGAAATTTTTTACCCTTGTGAAACTTTGAAATGACATTTGATTTTCGTAAAAAAAATTCCCTAAAGCTGCGCTACTTCTACAGAGTGTCCCTCCAAATTAAAAACAAAAACCGTCTATGAGGCACGGTTTCTGGTCGCAGTTTTCAATCTAAGGGGCTGAAATTTTTTATGAGTAAGATAGCCGCAAGGAGTCGTCTGGTACTGTATTTGAGTAAAATCGAGCCGTTTCAAAATGGCGGCCTTTTCAATTTTAGAAAAAATTGCCAGATTTTGAACCCCTATACCTACCTACCTATAAGCAAGTTAGAAAAACAAATTTAAACCAAATTAACACGATTGGAAGAAAATTATTTTAAATTTGAGTTAATGCAGTAAAATTTGTATATTTTTCATTAATAAGCCAGTGGCGTGGGTAGGAAAAGGGTAAAAATGGCTAAATTTCTATAACCGTTTATGAGCCTTTTTTGAAGGAATTGAGCTGAAGTTTTTCCAGTAGACAACTATACGAATAACCCCTAACTCTGAAAAATTTCAAGAAGCAAATAAGAAAAATGGCGGAGATATTCGAATATTTTTACATGATGTTTATTCCTCTAAAATTTCAAATTTTCGGTTTTCAAAATTCCCCTTTCACTTTTTGCAAATTTATTAAAGGTAGTGTGAAGAATAGCATTTTTTAAGTAAAGTTAGCCAGTGGCGGACACGGGAAAAGGAAAAAAATTTAAAAATTTGTCAATTTTTTTTTATTTTGTTAAATTTAAAAAACCATTCTAAGACACGTTTTCAAACTAAATGAAATGAAATTTTCTCAGTAAACCACTACGCTAATATGACCTGACTATGGAAAATTTCAGAAAGCCAATTTAAAAAGCGGTGAAAATATTCAGAATTGAATCGCATAAAAATACACTATTTCTGCGATTGATGCGCAAGAAGGTTTTTGTAATTCTATGTGAAATAGGTAGGTACTTACGTAATTTTTCGGATTAACTCACGGCGAATTCATGGGGGTTCGACCACTTTATCTTTATAATTAATTGTATGGCACTTTTTGTTGGTATTAGAATCCATCTGCTGAGCAAATCCTTGCGCTTTGGAAAGAATGCCATCTAATCAATACTAATCATAATAACTATTGTACCGCAATTGTCGACTTATCATTATCAAAACCACACTCGGCTGGTGAAGTTTAGAAACTAAAATGTGTGTTTGACTGCGCTAATAATGGCGGCGCAGTTATTAAACGTCAGTTTGGCGTTGTCTCGTGATTATGTTACCCCGCCATGTCATATTTTTATTTAACAATTAAATTGTAATTTTTCTATTCAAAACTAATTTTGTTGTGAAATTTTCTTTCCAAATACCACTCGAAATCAAATTATACCAGGAAATTATGTTCTCGCTTACGAATATTTTAAGAAAATTTTCCCTCGCCTTCGGCTCGCGATAATTTTCAAAATATTCGTGAGCTCGAAAAAATTTCCGGAAATAATTTGACCTCTAGTGGTATTACATGTGAAAATCCACAGCTGGATTTGCTTCATAGTGACCCTGAACCAAAAAGCGTTTAATTATTATTTTCTTAATTTAATTGATTATGATTATTTTGATTACAATGATTATAACCATGTTTATAGCTTAAAAATACATTGTGAATTAGAGCCTGTTTTTTATTAATTAAATCCAGAACGAATTGCTTTTCCTACAAATAAAAAATAACCACGTTAGGAGTCGTAAACACGCTGTAAGTATTTTTAGATTAAGAAAATTATTATTATTATTGATTCCTCATTTGTATAATGATGAATTCGAGTTAATTTGCATTCATTTCATAGAAGTAGCACACAAAACCTTTTCAGCAACGTATAAAGAGAAAGACACTAGAAGTACTACTAGTAAAACTATTGTTAACATGGATCCTCATGAGCAAGCAAAGTCCATGACAGCTTTTATGCAGAAACTTTTGTTATGGCCCGAAGGAGATAATCCGGACAACCTCAACTATTTGTTCTTAATAAAATACTTTACCTTTTATATTTTCTTGGGGTTGCCGTCATATCTTACTTCTGCTCACGCATATCACTACAGATTCGGTGAGTAAATTTACAAACATTAATTAGCAAAAATTAGCAATTCTAGGATAATGGTTGTTTATAAATATTCATAACAAAGTACTAATTATTAATGGTCCTCTTGCTCACATAAAAGTTGTCGGTATTTATCTTTTTAACAGACGACCTATGCAGCAGGCAGCGTATTAATTATTGCGTAATATTTTATGATCTTTCCGACTAGAGCAGTAAGCATCACATTCATCACTTATCCATATAATTATTAGTTAATATGCGTGAATTAGCAGCGCTTGCCCGAGCTTAAACCTTCTCTAAGCTCAGCACAAACACTTGCCCGGATATGCTGATTTCTCCTCCCGTTTAAAGCTCCCGTCAGATCACCTTACCCTGAAGTTATAGTAAAAGTGCGTTTTTCAAACTTATTCTTCCTTTATCCAATTTTATTACATGTTTCTTTAAAGTCTTTCCGCAGTCTTAATCGGAAAGTGGTTACTTAAAAACATGGCAGTGATCTTCCCAATTATACATAGGTATACACGGTGATCCCGAAATGGCGAACACGGTATTATACTGGGTGCTGTAAGGGATGTTCATCAGAAATACTGTAAATTTAAAACAAAAATAGGTTCATCTGCTTCGTTCCGAGATTTAAAGTTTCCTTTTTCAAGAATTTAAATTTAAATAGCAGTCAAATTCAAACAACTTCCACATAAAAACACCTAATTTCACATGACTATTCCGATCGGGTTTGCTTTTTATTTTTTTATTATCTAACTACTGTGGAGACGCCTACCTTCCTATTGACAGCGAATATTTTTAGACTCACCATCCCTTCTGAGTGTCAAGAGATTGACCCTAATCAATTGGACTGAGCGGATTGCCAATGATAGTGGTCAGAGTTGTTTAGGTGTGTCACGTAGATTCGGGGGCTGCGAAAGATAGAGTGTATTCGTCGACTATAGAGAAAGCCATCTTTTCACAAATTTCAACCCTTGAGAAGTAATTAACTTCGCGCACTCAATCAGATGACTATATGGTAATAACGCTGCATATCTGGGTACTTATATTCAGTAGTTGTGAAACAACAAAAAATCCAATATACAGTTTTGCCGACGACAGTACCCTCATATCTTCTTATACGTTAGATGCGCGAACATCTGCCATCGACGCACAGACTCGCAGGGAGCAAGAAGTTGCCATACTTAACAGTGACTTGCAAGACATTCTAACTTGGGGCGATAGAAACCAAGTCCAATTCAATGCTGGAAAAACCCAAGCAGCCATCTTCTCCAAAAAGACCAACGTTTTGGAGCCAGATATGATGATGGCGGGACACTCTCTTACCCCAGCGTCATCTCTTCGTTTACTTGGAGTGAGCCTCGGAGCGAACATGTCTTGGCATGATCATGTTGCTGGTCTGGCGAAGAGCGCTTCTCAAAAACTTGGAACACTCTTCCGTACGAAGAAATTTTATACACCACAACAGCTTCTCCTCTTATACAAGGCTCAAATCCGACCATCCTTGGAGTACTGCTCACATGTTTGGAGCTCAGCTCCCAAACATACGCTGAGACTTCTCGACTCGATTCAGAAAAGAGCCATCCGCTTGATTGGGGACCCAGATTTGACAAAAAATTTAGACACTCTCGAACATCGAAGAAGAGTAGCTGACCTGAGTCTGTTTTACAGATATTTTAATGGAAAGTGTTCAAAAGACGTGGCCCGCTTGATCCCACCAAGAACAATACCGGGCAGAAATACACGTCGAGCCGCAGACGCTCATCCGTATCAGGTTCAGCTCGTTACACCTCGTACCACCCTATTTCAGACTTCTTTTATGTATAGAACAGCATCACTTTGGAATAGCATTCCAAAGGGCGTGTTTCCCGAAGTATACAACCTACAGAGATTCAAGGCCAACGTGAATCGATATCTCCGCTCATGCACCGCTCCCAGAGCGTCATAGGGATTTCCCTGCAGTGCATATGCATTTTCAATAAAAAAAAAAAAAAAAAGTTACCCCCTCCCCTACATCATACACCCTATATTCTATCCCCACCCCTCGATTATGTTTATTCTGATTGGTGCATCAAGTAGTGGACCTCGGCCCCCACTCTTTACATAATTCAATTTCAGACGTGTCGAAGCTTGTTGTCTCCGTGGTGAGTCATATAAAACCGGTTTTCGGTGCAGGTGGACTGTATAGTTGGGCAGGTGGGTGGGTACCGCGAAGGCGGGGCCTCCACCATATGTCGCGAATTAAAGGGGGGTTAGGGGTAAAAAGAAATGGTATTTTTTAAAAAACACCTAATTTATTACATAAAATATGAAATGTTAGGATCAACAATGTTTACATACACCTACAATGACTCAAACCTGTGGAGCCCTAGTACACAACAGTTTATGAAAAACTCGCCATACTTGACATACATGTCAAGTAGGCACAAATGCCGGAATAATTTAATATTGATATTTCATAATAATTACAGAACGTCACAGCAAGCAAGTAATTCAGGTCAGGTCAACATGATTGTTGTTGTAATAGTTGATATTTCAAAATTATTAATAAAAGCTAACTTGCAAGCTTGATATAAAATTGGGAAAAATAGGTGATTGACTTGCTGACTCAATCAGAAAAGTTTAAATAAAAGAATTGACTCTCCAATTGAAGGGGGCTCTCCGTCTCCGCTCGCGGAGGGAGTAAGTGGCCCGCACTCTGCGAGCCAAAGTGAATCTGACATTCCGCTAGTTAAGCGGGCATACTGGGCAATAAGGGCAAGTACTATCTCAGTGCGTTTAGTGAAGTGAGTACAAAAGTGTCCCTCAAGAGTCTACCCCCAATAATCGGAAAAGCTGAGCTCACTCCTTAGACCGACTGGGTCTTCTAACATGTAAGTACCTCGTTTTGGGTGTACCAAATTATAGTAGGTGAGAGATATTTGATTGGCGAGTTTTTCATAAACTGTTGTGTACTAGGGCTCCACAGGTTTGAGTCATTTTTAGGTGTATGTAAACATTGTTGATTCTAACATTTCATATTTTATGTAATAAATTAGGTGTTTTTTAAAAAATACCATTTCTTTTTACCCCTAACCCCCCTTTAATTCGCGTAATATGGTGGAGGCGCCGCCTTCGCGGTGTGACAGTATGCAGGTAGGTCTTCGTAGTGACTATTAACATAATTCCGGTTTTCGATGCTGGTGGGTGCGACGGACCTATGGATTAACAAAATAACGGTTTTCAAAATTGGTGGTCCCTTTCAGACGTGTCGATGCTTGTCGAATCGGGTGGATTAACTTGACTCCTCTATTGTATTCCCATAACAAAGACCGGCACCTCTATTGTGTTCCCGAACAATAAGACCGGCAGCTCTATTGTGTTTCCGATCAAAAGGACCGGCAGCTCTATTGTGTTTCCGAACAAAGGACCGCCGAACAAAAGACCGGATGCAGGTGTGCCGTTTTCAGACGTGTCGAAGCTTGTGTTTCCGTTGAACACTCTGAGATCTTATCTGGTTCTGATGCAGGTATGAACATAAATAACAATTAACTTGATAGGTTTATTGCATTCCGGATATGATATAATGGTGCACGTGTGCACCTCAAAGGTGCCGCCGCTATCTCCGTGGGGTCATAATAGGTATAATAAATAACAATTAAGATTACATTAAGAGGGATGCAGGTGCGCCTATAAATAACAATTATCTTGACAGGTGGGCGTGATTAATGCCCCTAATTTGCACAAATAAGCCAATAAGTTGACAGACTTATTGCTATCATGAGGCCGGGTCAGAGCCTGCCGGCTCTGCATGAGGCCAGGTCAGTTCAGCTAATATTTTCCTAGACTGCCATTTTTCCCTAGATCTAGGGAAATCCGACGGACCCAGAGGTGACGCCCTATCTACTGAAATATACATATGTATATTTCATATCGACGTCACTTGGTAAAAATATGTTATATTTTCTGAAAATAGAAGAATAATTTTAAGTTTTTAAGATTTTTTAAATTTTGGTTTATTTAATATTTTTAATGCAGAATGAGATGACTTTTTTTTTTAATGTTACATGGATATACCATGGATAACGACGTATGTCAACCTGCAGAAAATGATTAATTTATTTTCTATAATAAAGAAATAGAAGAAATCTCGATTTTACAATTTTATTTTTTTAAAGGAGAATTTTTATTTTTAGAGGAATTTAGCTGAGTAGATTAATCAATATGCTAATAATCAGGAAAATTTCAGGTAGCACATTTAGAAAACGGCGGAAATACCCAGAAGTGCTCCAATTGATAAAAATTACTCTCATTTACGCGATTGATGCGTGAGACTATTTTTAGCATGTTATAAGCAAAAAACAAAAACAATTTTGCAATTTTTTTTTATTTTTCCAACATTTTCGAGGTGACAAAAATCAGATTCATAACTAGCGTACCAAAAAATAAAGACCTTGTAATGAATTCCAAGAAGTTCATCTATTATCGCAGGTAAAATATTTATTAGAGACTTTTATTTATTTCAATACAGTTTTTACGGCGGCGATAAGCAGGTTATCTCCACCAGCACCGGCTATATAAAGAGAGCCAACTGAAGAGCTGACCAGAGGATCCGAGGTACTGACTCGCGAACAGCTCTCTCTCCTTGTGAATTGAGCTCGGAGATCATCTGGGGCATGTAGTGAGTGCACCCATCCAATTTACATAGCCGGCTACAGTAGGTCGATGAACTGAGTTGAACCTAACTGTAACCCGGCATCGGGAGATCGATCAGAGTGAAGTGAACTCTGGCCGGCAACCGATCAGAATAGGGAATCGACCGAAACTGCATTGATGTTCCGGCAGGCCCTCTCATCCGACGCCTGGCCTGTATTGAGGGCCAGATAAACCAGACGCCAGGGTTGCAATGCATTGAGTTGCCGACCCGGCGGATCCTTCCCCTCTAAATTTATATTTAGGGGTTATATAGGGCGCTAGGAGCCCTATCAGACCTCGCCTCCAATAATACCCGCCCCGGCATCGCATTGAGATACCGGGAGCGGACTCTGTTTCAGATAGCCTCGCCGTCGGAGAAGATTTCTTCCCGGCGCGTGTTCCGGAGACTACAGCGATCGACACGCACGGTGCGACTGCGAGCGGACGACTGGCGCTGAAGATTCGGCCGTGAACTGATCGACAGTGGCAGCAGATAACGACCAATCAGCTTAGCGCGCGCCCCGACGCGGCTATCTGTGACCAATTAGACCGACCGTGGAGGACGAGAGCCGGCCTACTCAAGGATACAGGACAAACAAATCGTCAATATTAAGCATTGCCAAAATATTGCATATGTAAATAGATATAACTATAAATAAAGATTTTAAATTTCAATGACTTGTCGCGGGTACAAAAGGGACAGATATCCATTCCTGGGAACTCACCTCTACCTTCAGAAAATCCCGTTACAACCTGAACTTCTCCACTACTTTCAGGCAAGCAATAATTTTGAGTAGGTATCTTTTGAATGAACTACGATCGGTGACAACAGAAATTTCTACCTAAATCCAGAACTTCTTGCTGCTTATGAGACGAGTCATCAAAGTATCTAATGATATCACTGACCATGTTTCTGTAAATATTATTTATAAAATTACAGAACGTTATCAACAATAACAATTGGATCAATTGACACGCCGCTTAGTCGAGTACGTCTAGATGTTGAAAAACAAAAATTATCGACGAGTTTTAAACCGTTTATATCTCTTTCAAGCTTGTCTCTGCGAAAGTGTCTTTCACCACCATAGATAAAACAAATCTATGAAAAGACTACGTCATTATAATCATTTTTGAAACCTAAGCGTAAAGGGAGGCAGTGATACTAATCTGCTAATTTCCTGGTCCTAGGGTAGCTTCAGGAAATTAATTTTTAATTTAATTGATTTTAATTATTTTGATTACAATGATTATAACCCGACATATTGATTTATGAAGCGATAACGTGAATACATTGTGCGTTGAGGCCTTGTTCCTTTATTACTAAAAGAACTGGAGAGCTTATTGCTTCTCCTACCAATAGAAACTAACCACTTTATGAGCCTAAACAGTCCGCTTTAAGTATTTTCAATTTATGAAAATTATTATTATTGATTCGTCATTTGTATAATGATGAATAATTAGAGTTAATTTGCATAAATATTAAAGCGAATGTAATTAATAACAGTCCACCAAACCTTGACAGAAACCCATAAACAGAAATAATATAGACTTACGCCCGTATTCAAAAACGATAATTTCATAAATGTGTCCGCCATTTTGGGATCACATTGTATAATTACAACCGAATAAATACAATTTTATATCAAATAATTATAACTAAGAAGACTTTTCTAATTTTCAGTTGCCAATTCCACGATGACTGTAGACTTAACCGTTATTATTGTGATGATAGCTTCGGTGATATTATTCATCTGTTACGCTTGTAACTTGAAATTAGTTGTTGGAATTGTGAACTTATATCATCATCGATTTGGATCTCTGCACAGTATTAGAGTCAACTACAAAATGATCTATCGATTTATCAGATATACTGTGGGGATTGCCCTCATTTCGGCGGGATCATTTGTTCAATGGGACACTGAAAACTGCGAGAAAAGGAAGACACAACACAATTCCCTGGAGTCTTGTGGTTTGTTTTCCCCCATTTATTTACCGTTCGGGTACGATTATTTCCCTCTAAAACAGTATATCCTAATACATCAGGGAGTTCTAATGGCCGTAGGGTTCAATGCATTGTTTCATATGGCTTTCTTGATGTTTTTTGCAATGGTTAACGAAGTAGGCATATTGGACAATTTAATACTGTGACGGGCCAAATAGGTCCAATCGCGAGGTGACAGAAAGTTTGAGGACAATGGTGAAAACCCATCAATTTCTCATAAGGTTATTCAATATTTATCTCACTTAATCCTGCCCAACGTCCCAATAACAGAAAACGTATTTTGTGTTACAGTATAACGAGAATAAGAAGAAAATAGAAGTAATAAATTCAATAAATTATGAAATAGGAAACAAAAACAAAAGCACGACTCACGAGAGACACAGCACCCAGAAAAATGTCATAATCAAGACGGTGACATTTTTATAAAGGCAGTATGGCTTTTTTTTTGAAAATTTTAAAAGAGAACATTAAAACATCTTTTATTTTTAAATGAGAACCACAATGAAATAAAGTATGAACAAGAGACCGATCGGTTTTGAAACGTTTCGAAATTATAAATTTTTTAACTTTTAAACCGAAACACGAAAAAATAAAAATAAAATAATAATACCTACACATACCGGCAAATTTCTTTCATGATAAGGGACATAGTAAATATTGTGTGCTCTATAAATGATCCGAAAACGCTTATTCTTTAATGTCCGGCACCACGCCATGCTTAAAATCGCCGGAGGATACGAGCTCGACCAAAATACCCCGCTGTGCTTTATGGGTGAGCTCGACCAAGCACTTACCTGATAATTCTTAGACCTGTTGCATTGTTGCCAGACTGAACAAAATATCTTTAGCAGTGTTTTTGTTTTATAGACTGGTTCATCCCTGCAACTTTCTATAGCTTATGTTTATAATATTTGTTTTACAAAAATAAAAATTCAAAAAAGATGAAAATAAAATTTTCCCGTATAGTGCGAACTTTTTGGCGGCCTGTATAAACATACTTTTCACTATATACCGTGTGTCCCTGGATAGGTGAAACGACTCTTATAAAAGACAAAAATTTTTTGATTTTAATTTTATTTTTTTGGGTTTAGCCCTGCTTGGCTAAAGAGTAATTTCTAACAAAATATTAGCTTTGAAAAATCAAGCATGCCTTGGAAACTTCCAAGAAACCGGTTTTTCTGTTGAGTAAAGTGCCTTTTATGTGGCAAATACGACAAAATTTTATTTGAAAAAGTTGTTCAGAATCAACATGCAGGTCTCTATACCAAATTTCAAAATCATAGGTCAACTTTTATTTTTTCATTTATTTTTATGTTTTTTTTTCAAAAATCAAAGAATTTCATTTTGTAACAAAGACTGCCATGGAAAAACCAAATTGTACCCATAGCAATAGCAATCTGTCAATATCACTCTTTGTTACAAATGAAATTCTTTGATTTGTGAAATAAACATAAAAGTATGTAAATGTAAAAGATCAAAGTTGGCCTATGATTTTGAAATTTGGTATACGGACCTAAATGTTGATTCTTAACAACTTTTTTATATAACATTTTTTCGTATTTGCCACATAAATAGCACTTTACTCCACAGAAAAAAACATTTTTTTGGAAATTTCCAAGGCATACTTGATTTTTCAAAACTAAAATTTTGTTAGAAATTACTCTTTAACCAAGCAGAGCTGAACCCCAAAAAATGAAAATTAAAATCAAAAATTTTTTTGTCTTTTATAAGAGTCGTTTCACCTATCCGGGGACACACGGTATATTGTCGGTATATACAGAATATTTCACTTTAATTTAGAAAATGCGATAATAAAGTTCAAATTAAAAAGAATAAATAAATATTACCTTCACTATAATAAGAGAAAATTATGATTTATGAAAAGCAAAAGCTGTTTATTCTTATTCCCAATAAAGTAACGAAACTTACAAGTAACAACCATCGTGAGAAGTCTGTAGGCAGGTAAAGTCCTTCCAAAAATTTAGGTAGGTACATCTTTTGTTACCTGCAGCCTGCAATACAATAATTGCAGTGTAAATACTCATAATGGAAATGTTATTTATGACATCCGCAAAAACTGTTCCTTAAAATTTTACTGTTTACGATGTAAGACCGTATGCGGTTATTTTTTTCTCATGCATAATTTATTAAACCTGAGGAAATATCTATCTAATTATTTTTTATATATGAAGAAAAACTCAAAACAATGTTACTCTTTCTGTTCAATGAGACAGACATAAATAATCCGACCATGCCAGTGATGAAAATGAAAGTTAAAAATTCTGAAATGTAAAAGTAAATAAGATTTATGCATACTTTGAATTTGAAGTAACAAATAATTAAAGTAATTAAAGGTAAGGGAGGTGATCACCAGAGAAGGGGGAAGAGAAACGGCTTCAATTTTTGAAACCTAAACCTAAAGGGGTGCAGATAAAAAATCACACTAAGAACACCTTACTTTGTCCTGGGGTAGCTTCCGTGGAGAGAAGCACATCATGCTTGAGGGCTTTAAGATAATTAAATATAATTATCGCTAGATGGAGGAGGGTAATTTAATGTTTTATATACCTCTGAGATAATTATTTCCTTTATTTTTTTCGAAATAACATTAGGCAAACATATTTCAGAATCTAGATAGCTCTAGTTTACTTTGATGGTAATGGAATCTTAATGCCCCAGACGCCGGCGGCGACTATATCTTTTCATTTACAATTAAAAGCAACATCTTCATAAATATGTTTTTTTTAATTGACTAGACTATTATATTGCAAAAAGTCACAGCTTAATTTGATTCACAACACGACCCTGAACTAAAACGCTCACGATCAAACACACCTTTACCTGCGCCCATCTTTACTTTGCTGAAAAGAGTTTAATTATTATTTCTTCATTTAGATTAATTTTTAATTTAACTGATTACGTTTATTTTGATTAGAGTCATTATAACCGGACATATTGATTTATGAAGGGATAACGCGAATACATTATGTTGAGGCCGTATTTCGTTATTGTTATTCTTAAAAAAAAAACTCAAGAATTGTCCGCTCTAGATGTTTTTAGTAAAGGACAATTAATATTATTGATTAGCCATTTGTATGAAGATGAATGATTGCTTAAAGAGTTATTCTGCATTAATATTAAAGCGACCGTAGTTAATAAATAGTCCAACAAACTACTACTACTAGACACTACTGGTAAAACTGTTGTCGACATAGATCCTCAAGAGCACGATATGGATTGTGATGAGCAAGCTAAGCCGGTGTTAAAATTTATGCAGAAAATTTTGTTATGGCCCGAAGGAGATAATCCGAACAACATTAACTACTTTTTCTTTATAAAAGGCATTTGCTTTTATTTTTTTTTGGGATTACCGGCATATCTTACAGTTGCTCATGCATATCACTACAGATTCGGTAAGTGAATTTACAAATATTAATTAGCCAAAATTAGTGAGTTTAATAGCTCCTTATTAGTAATCATAAAAAAGCACTATAATTGGCCTCCTGCTCGCATACAAGTTGTCCGCTCCCTCTCTAAGCTCAGCACCAGCACTGGCCCTAATATGCCGATTTCTCTTCCCGTTTTAAGCTCCCGTAAGTTCACTTTATACTGAAAGCGTGTTTTTGTTTTTATATTTATTTCTAATTTCTGGTTACCTTTAGGACTTGCCATTAACCTTACCAATTAAACTTGGGTATACAAGGTGATCCCGAAATGTCGAACACGGTATTATACAATGTGTTGTAAAGGATGTTCAGAAATACTGTAAATTTAAAACAAAAATTGTTTCCTGGGCTTCGTTACAGAAATATAAAGTTTCCGTTTTCAAATAAAAATAGCAGTCAAATACTTTAAACAACTTCCACTCGAAAAACACATCATTTCACACAATAACTATTAATGCGATAGTGTTTGTTTTGTTTTTTTATTGTCGGTTTTGGAATAATTACAGGCCTGATTGATGATGAATAAAACACTAATGTTTTAAAAAATTCTACTGATGTATATTGCTGGATATTAACGTTACACGTGTTTCACTACTTTGTAGAATCTTCAGACGTATGTAAATAAAATTATTGATATAGTAACATAGCAACAAGTATGGTAACCTAAGTATAGCAATAATTTTATTTACATACGTCTGAAAATGCTACAAAGTAGTGAAACACGTGTAACGTTAATATCCAGCAATACATCAGTAGAATTTTTTAAACATTAGTGTTTTATTTATCATCAATCAGAATGCAGAGATTCTATAAAGTAAGGGTTGAAAACATAAATTTTAATTACAGGCCTTCAAATTCAACCTTCTTGATTTCAATTAAATTTGGCAATGTGGAATCTTTCTGTAAATTGGGACATAACAATTGACCTGAAACAGTTTTTGAATAATACTATCGGATATATGGTATATCAACGCAACCATAATTGTGTGACCCTTAATTAATTGGGGTAATTAATTAATTCATATGTTTCCGTGGTAACATCTTTAGATTTTGATTCATCGTGAGTGGGCCATTCATTATGACACCTCCACTGCGATCGTACGTCTATTGTGGCTCGTGGTAACATCTTACGGGGTATTATGGACGTACATAATATTTTTCTTCCGGAAGAAAGGTATCTACCGGGTGTCCCAGACTTAATTGACCAGGTCATATCTCATATACAGGTTGAAATAATCGAGCCGAATGTTTTGGATCGACCAAGTTTTGATTTGCTCGAACACACTTTGTTTGGCGTTGCTATTAATTTTGTTTTAAAAAACAACAACTGAATAATTTTTATTTAGTGGACTGTATGATTATATTATTGTAGTAAATTTTGACGGAGTTAGTAAATGCGTAATTGAAATGAGAAACTAGATTTTACACATTTATTGAAATTAATATCGCTGGTTACAATAAGACGTAACACCTGTTATTTTCAAGGCGGAGAGGAGACCACTTACTCTTGCGTCGCGTTCACCCCGTTCACCCCGAACATCCGTAGGCACACGGCAGGGCAAACCAGAAGGATAAATGCAACTGCGCATGAAGAATTATTTTAAAAGTTTCAAATTATTGTTTTCTTAACATAACACCCCGCCTTGAAAACACACGTTTTCAAAAAAGAAAAACATTATTTTGTAATTATTACATTTTTAAAATGATATATAAATATATCAAACATTTTTAGAACTTCAGAGAGTTCTGGTATTTTAACATTCAACAAAGAATAGCTAAATCAATTAAAATTTCAAATTCAATATTTTTACAAATATGTTGAAGTAACATTTTTACATTAAAAGTCTGAATAAATTCGGGCATAAATGCAAGCAAAATTGGAAATACCTTCACAACACCACAGCCGAGAAAACACTTATTATTGTTCACTTGACGTTGAAGATTCTTCAAGTGGTAAGGGACAAATTTTTGAGAATGCCCTTTGGATGTTTCCCGTGGCTGTTTTAATGGTAGCCACCCGACTTACACCATCCTTGCCAGTGTGAAGTTGAATTATTCTGCCAAGCTTCCATAACATAGGAGGAAGATTATCCTCCTTTATAATCACCAGCGCACCCTGTCGAAGACTTCCACTGTTGTTCTGCCATTTCGTGCGTTTTTGAAGTTCTGCTATATACTCTTTGCTCCATCTTGTCCAATAGTGCTGCTGCAGTTGTTGGACTTTTTGAAAGTAAGATAACCTTGACTCGGTAATCTTCAAAAGAGATGGATCTGGTAGCGATGACAGTGGTCTTCCAACCAAAAAGTGAGCTGGGGTTAAAGGATTCAAGTCGCTAGGATCGGTAGAAAGGGGTGACAAGGCTCTAGAGTTTAGGGTAGCTTCAATTTGTGCTAATAAACTATATAACTCTTCAAATGTTAGAAAAGCATTACCTGCAACCCTTTTTAAATGAAATTTGGATTAACGTATTCCTGCTTCCCACAATCGTCCAAAGTGAGGAGCCCGAGGGGGGATAAAATGCCAATTAATTCCTTCGCTCGTCATACTTTTTGTAATAGAATTTTCATTTGCCTTAAGAAAGGTTTGTAGCTCTTCTAATTCATTTTTGGTGCCCTTAAAATTACTCCCATTGTCAGAGTACATATGGGAAATAACCAAGAAAAGGTTCATCAAGGTGGTCATGTCTTTTTATCTGAACTTTCTCTGAATGCCTTTATAGCTGTCAAAATTTATCAATATTTTGATCATATTTTTTAATTAGCAGGTCACAGCCATCATTAAGGTTCATGATAAAGTGCTTTGTCTCTTGTTTTATTTTTTAAAATTTCCCAATAAATCAGAAATATTAAATAAATTGTTTGGACTTTAATTATAATAATAACTATCACCTGCCTGTTAAAAACTATGACTAAATATTGATAAATTTTGACAGAAAATATCATCCAGAGAAAGTTCAGATAAAAAGTCATGACCACCTTGATGAACCTTTTCTTGGTTATTTCTCAACCAACTTTGAATCTGAAAAATCATCTGAATAGACAATCGAATACTGGTTTTGAATATACAAAAATATATACAGGGGTGCTATTCATTTTTTTAAGGGTGAGGGCTGTAACTTAGGGGATGTTGAAGTGGGGGTTGTTTTCATGCTGTCATGTTTTACAGCTTAAA